>OU342689.1:6257500-7507500 GCA_910589285.2 Mythimna ferrago
CCTGCCACAACATAAAAATACTTCGACAAAATAATCCCTTATTTATAACCAAAACACTTTCGATATTATACTTACTTACATTCGATCTTATTGGACTGTTTTTACAATCCATATTTTATGTTAATGTTTCTCTTTGTCTACAGATTCTCACGTGGTAAACCGTAAGCTGGTAGACGTGCCCCAGTTTGAGAGACCTATCGGCAACCATACCTTCCACATAGGGAAGGAGGCTCTTCTTGGGTGCTCCGTCATCAACTTGGGAAAGCATAAGGTAAGCAGTCATCACTAGGTCACCAGCATATTTTTGATGTGATCTCAGCTACACATTTTGACATTTTATTAGCAACTAGCTTTTGCCCGCAGTGTCGCCCGCGTATATAAAATATAGCCTATGTCACTCAGGAATGAAGCAGCTTTCTATTGGTGAAAAAATTTACCAATCGGACCTGTGCTTCCAGAGATTACCTCCTACAAACAAAAAAAGACGTGTGGCACTCGGGGACTACCGCGGTAAAGCTATTGCATAGCATTTTTATCAACTTATGCAATTATAATTATTTATTTATTTTATTTATGCAGTATTTTTTTTCCTTTGTTTTTTTTTTCTTTGATATTAATTGAAGTTACACTTTTACACATTGAATTGAATTTTGATTGATTGTTCACTCATTTGTTTTCTTATCGTTCACCACGCTCAAAAAACAAATGAGTGGGGGGTGTTAGGTTTGGGCACGCCACAATCATGGCGGTAAGTCCCCTCTTTGAGGCGTGGCTGGAAAGACCTCACGGCGTCCTTACCTTCCGCATGACGCAGGTACTCACCGGACATGGTTCGTTCGGGAGTTTCCTGTTCCAAATTAAAGCGGAATCGGAAAGCGGGGATTCATGCGGAGGTGACGCCCGGGTGTCGCCACTGTGCGGAACGCCCGGAGGACACGGTGGAGCACACAGTCGAGGTGTGCCCTGCTTGGGCGGAGCATCGCCGTGCCCTCGTGGGGGCGATCGGCGGCGGAGACCTCTCGCGCCGGGCCTTGGTTGAGGCCATGGTCCGGAGCGAGGAGGAGTGGCAGGCGGTCGCCGACTTCCGACTTTCCGATGGGAAAAATCATCCTATGACAACCCCCGCTCTTGGGCGGAGCGGGAGATAGTGTCAGACTCTTACTGACTAAAAAACCCATCCCGTTCCTTCAAGCCTTCATACCGGGGCTCGAGCGCCCTTTCGGATAACCCTGGCCCCAGTAGGCTTCGACCCGGCTGGGCCCCTGCTGTTGCTGACAACTCCTTGAGGCGCGCGGGAACAGCGCGTGCCGTCGACGACTTGGGCTTGGTCCGGACAGTTACCGGACGGCCGAACAGCGAGCTACCCATTGCTTACTGTCCGCAAGCCCGCGCCTACGGTGGCCGGAAATCGGGATCAGTATCCCGGCGCCGGCGGCGATAACGCCGTTGCCTGATGCGTTCGGCCTCCTCCTTTGCGAGCATTACTGCTTCGCAGAAGTCGGAGACAAATACATAGGTACCTACAGCCGAACATAATCCGTGGCTGGCGTGAATAAGTTGACAAGTCTAAAATAGCAATTTGTCAGGACGGCCATTTTAGTGTTTTGACTTCTTCTGGTAAATCGAAGAATTACTTTATTGTGAGTGTTTTATGTGTACATAGGGTTATTTTAAGCCACCTTTCGAATGATGATAGTAAATTAACGAAATTCTTTATAATTTAGCCAATAATAGATATATCAAATCGGTCACCAACGAGTTGTCAACTTATTCACCGAGTTGTCAATTTATTCACCACAGTTATCAACTTATTCACCTTTGAGTGGTACTAGAGGTATATAATTAGTATGTTAAAAAAGTTATTTTAATGACAAATACGTCATTGATATTAAATAGCAAAGAGATTACGTATATAAATATATGTTAATTTGCTAAATAACTACAAAAACATTAATGTACTAACTGAAAAAAAAATATATTGAAATAGAGGGTTTGCTCTATTTCAATTTATTATTTTTTCAGTTTCAGGTCAGTATGACGTAGGTAAGTAAAATTAAAGGCATAGAGAATTAAAAAATGTATAATAATCATATTTTTTTCATTGCGTTACATTATAATTGGAAAAGAAATGAGTTTGAGTTAAAATTAAAATATGAAAACACTGTAATTTATATTTTATTGGGACCCAGGATCTTCTTCATCTGGATTATCTTCGTCCAAATCCGGATCAGTTCATGCAGAGATATTGCCGACAGCTTTTACACTAACATCTCTTTAAATGAGTCGTCTATCAAGTCAATCATGTTCATTAAATCCTTTTTTTTCTCTGCGTTGATTGGCAAAGCTTCCTTGGAGATTTGGCTCACCCTAAAAAAATCTATGGTTCTTTTGCCTCTTTTTTTGAAATTAATTGACGTAAAAGGAGATTCGCGATCTAGACTTTCTTAAAATTAATTTTTCCTACGTTGTTTTTATTAAATTGCAGCCATTTGATTTTTTAGATTTTAGCTCAGCAAAATCCAAGAAATCATTTACCGCCATCACTACTACCTTGAATGGTTTCTGTACTTTGCAAGTCCTAGTATCTCAAAACGAAAGTCTGTGACCAGTGAGTGTTGCCAGTGATGACATCTGGCTCTGAGACGTGGTCGCTCATCAGAAGGCTTAAAGTCACCCTAACAGAAATGGAAAGGGCCTATGCTCGAAGTTTCCTTACGTGATCGCATCAGAAATAAAGATATCTGCAGGAAAACCAAGATTACCAACCAAGCCTAAAAAAATCGCACAACTTAAGTGCAGTGAACAGATGATCGGTGGGAAGGGAAGGTGCTAGAGTGGAGACCACATATCGGAAGACAGAGTTGGAAGGCCTCCTATAAGGTGTACCGTTGACTTAGTGGGGATCACATCCGTTTCCGGTGGATATGAGACGCACAAGGCCGGTCGTTATGGTGACACTTGGGAGATGCCTATGTCCAATAGTGCATCAGATCAGCTCCTTGTCATATTAATTTTGCATTGTCATCTGATTTATACATGCATGCAAAGCTTCAGCTCAATCAGTACCCGGGAAGTGGATCGAATTAAATTTGCAAGATTTTGTTACAGACATAACACCGGGACAGTTGAAACTAAATAAAACGTTGTAAAAAACACTTTTTTCCTTTAAAATATCTGTCCAAAAACAGTTATGTTTAAGTTAGCGATTGATATTGTATTCATTTAAGTTTATATTATTTATTACTAGTTTCTGCTAGCGGCTTCGCCCGCGAACATAAAATACAGCCTATGACTATACGAAATTATAACAGCCTATCACTCGAGAATAAAGCAGCTTTCTCTAGGTGAAAAAAATTTTGCAATCAAACCAGTATTCACAGAGATTACCTCCTACAAACAAAAACATAAAAAAACGAACTTTACCTCTTTATTATATTAGTGTAGATTAAACTAGCTATGCCCGTGACTTTGTCCGTGTGACTGTCGAAAACTAACTAAAATGCATCACTTAGTTAAGAGAAATACTTGAATATTTTTAAAAAAGGTGTAAAAGTTGACAACTAAGCATTATTACTAAGTATTTGATAACTGTCTTGTGGTGATAACTATACTTATTACATTTAGGATACAAAACTTGTGTTGGGTGTAACTTGATATCTCAATATGTCAAGATTTAAAAACATTTCCTTAGGACGTGCATAACTTGACAACTCACTTTGTCAATTTATAATGAGAAGGAAAACAAAACTATTATGTGTATAAGTTGAATTATCAAATAATGAATATTATTTTGGTCACTGTGCATAAATTGATAAAATGACATATCAACAAAAACACGTCAAAATGAGAGATGTCAACATACAACCACAGTCGATTGCTTCAAAATTAAGATAGATATGGACGTGTCAATTTTTTTGCTATAAATTCCTAGCGCGTAGAATCCATAGAGCCAATAAAAAAAAACATGCAAGTCGACATGTCAATGTATTCACGCCAGCCACGGATATAACCTCCTTCTTTTTGAAGACGGATAAAACCAAAAAAAGAAAATGGTAATGTACGATATGATATGAAAAAGTATGCGTAAAAAAAAAATCATCCTCATGATCATTTAAGCCCAAAAACATTCACTATTAGACAAAAGGCTTCCCCAAGTGTCGCCATAACGAGTTGACTTATTCAGGGTTGTGAAAATCCGATGGATGCAAGACGTACGAGACTGGTCATTCTGGAGAGGGTTTGGGGAGGTCTATATCCAGTAGTGGACTTGTTTCGGCACGTATCTTATATAACTAACGGTCTTTCACGACCTTGCCGCTGTGAGCGGGTAGCTAAGCTCGGGGCGGCGAGCGGCAAGAACAAAAGTATGAAAATGTTTGAAGCACGCCACGAGACGCCGCTCATAGCACCCTTGCGGTAAGCGGGTACCGATGTCACCCCCCCCCCCGCTCGCCACGCCACTCGCTTAGCTGCGAGTGGCGTGGCGAGCGGGGGCCCGAAGTCTAATCTACACTTCTACACTAATATAATAAAGAAATGAAATTTGTTTTTAAGCTATTGCATAGCTTCTATCGGAAAATTCCGTAACGAAAATAACCTAACACCCCCCACTCATTTGTTTTTTGAGCGTGGTGACCGATAAGATAATAAATGAGTGAACAATCAATCAAAATTCAATTCAATGTGTGAAAGTGTAACTTCAATTAATATCAAAGAAAAAAAAAACAAAGGAAAAAAAATACTGCATAAATAAAATAAATAAATAATTATAATTGCATAAGGTGATAAAAATGCTATGCAATAGTTTTATCGCGTCAGTCCCCGAGTGCCACACGTCTTTTTTTATGTTTTTTTGTTTGTTTGTAGGAGGTTATCTCTGGAAGTACTCGTCCGATTGCTAATTTTTTTTTCATGGATAGAAAGCTGCTTTATGCCTGAATGACATAGGCTATGTTTTATTTACGCGGGCAAAATTGCGAGCAAAACCCAGTCTTTGATAAATTGCCCCCGTTTTCAATTTACGTTTTATATTCTCTCAAGTAAACAGCATGCAGGATGTTCACGTTCTCTTAGCCATAAAATATTTTATTCAACCTGTACTCCATAAAAATCTTAACAATCTCCTTCATAACCCTATCCTACATTAAAACTTTAATGAGCATAGCGTCTGAGACATTAATTTGCTGGATGCCGGTCATTACGGCATATTTATGGTCAGGTAGCTGGAATTATGGCCACCATTAGGATCTGATGTTGCCTGGGTATTGGACGGGAAATGTGCTTCTATACTGAACTCTGATGGTGAACTGGAGAGACTGAATGTATTTTTGTTTAAGTTTTTTGCGTGACTTGGTCCTCAGTTTTAACATACGAGCCGCTCAAGCAAAACTCACATTTTACGCATATATCAGATATATGAGTGAAATGTGAGTCAGAAGGATCAAACCTTCCTCAAAAAGAGGAAGTAAGGGTCCGCAAAAAATGGAAGAAGTAGACTCCTGGGCATCCCGCCCAGGAGTGAGACAGAACAGGCTAACAAAAAAGAAATTGAACCTTGTGGAAATCGGACTCCTAGCCTGTATTTACATCCTTTACTTGCTCAGGTTATGTGAATTAAAGAGTCTAATCTTATTACGAAAATCCTTGCTTTCCAGTTATTAAAAAAAAAAATGTGTCACACTAAGAATTATTCTTGAATCATGAATACTTTCTGAAACAATTAAACCATACCATTACTTCCAATTTTCCAAACACCGACTCTCAGTTAAAACCACTTCTTATTGACATTAAAGAGACAATACACAAGCAAGTTTCAAATTAGTTGGAATTTTACATTATATAGATTAACTGAGCTAACCCAAACAATCCAGCTTTAAGGAACCATTGTGCTAGAAAACAAGGGTAATTACCCTTCCCCTAAAAATTACCCTAATTTCGTAAACGTCTTTTCTGACACGGCTTTATTTTCAGTAAGTATCTGCCACAGAGCATAGAAACGTGTTGGCGGCGATTACTAGATACGGCATTATCAAAACATTCAATATATATACCAAGCTTGTCAGCAAGTGTGTAAAAAATGACATGCAGTCGGACATACAACCTCCTTCTTTTTGAATTCAGTTATAAACAGACTTCGCCCTCAAGGACGGCTGTAACAAAGACAATGTCCACAGGTGGGAGTTCTCAGACGGTTCCGATCTTAGAGTTTCTCTCTCCGCAGACTGTGTCCTACATTCCATCTTGCACAATGTGCCCTGTTATCTGTTCCAAGATCTAATGACAGCGTCAGCAGCGTATGCACTCTGCTATGCTATGTAATCGGCGGAGATGCTACCGCAGCCGAATACAGGACCAGGCAAGGGATTTAATATGGAAAATGATCTATTTTTGCCAACGCAAAACTAAGAACAAGCGAATGTCTGTTTACTCATAGAAATTGGCGGCTGGTGATCTTCAAACTTCAGACTATGATACTACCAGTCAAAACTGGTGTTTAAAGAGTTCGGGATCAAATATTTAGAGGTATGCGGAACAGGGTGTAAAGTCTCACATACCTCTATCCAAAATGGAAGATCCTCCGACCAGACCAGTGTTGTGTCTGGTACAGGCGACTATCCAGTAGGATTACAAAATCAGACTGTTGTACCTATATGTTCAAATCGCGCGGAGAACTTTGACACTACGATTCAGGATTTAGTAATTTAGTTCCTATTTGGGGACATAAATGTCCGTACAAATATTATTGACCACAAGGGTTGATTTTCCCAATAATGTAACGCTAGCCGAGATCGCCTTGTGGATGGGTGACTATTCCAAGCATACCGAGACTTTCTTCTTTCAGAAAGCACGGCTTCATTTGTAGTTCTTTGACAGTCATTATGACAAGTATATGCAGTTATTTTAGAACCCAGAAAATGTGACACAGTTTTACAATGGTGTGTATCGTGTTGACTCATTGCCTCGTGTCACTCATGGATTGTGACATACAGTTAAGCAATCACTTCATGAACAATACTTGGTACTTTGAGTTTCCTTGCGTGGTTAAATCAGGAATAAAAAATTGAATACATTCGTAGAACCAAAGTTATCAACATAGCCCAAAAATCGCCAAACTTAGAGTCTGTATAATAAGTTAAACGACTTGGGTAATTATTAGGATTTAATGAAACCTGATGTAGTCAACACGGGTTCAATAATCAAGGGTGATTAAGAGACATAGATCATTGTTTACTAACAGAAGAGCCTTATAAAAAGTATCAAATATATGTATTTTTCTAAATTATTAAATATTTTGCAAAATTCCTAAGTCGGTTGACTTATTAGGCAAACTATAAGTGACAGTACTTTACTGCGATTCCACCTGATAGTAAGCAGTGGTGTAATCGTTGATGGCGAGGTGCATTAGTTTATTATAAGCCTAATCACGCTAGCACAGACGAATTGAAGACACCTAAATTATAATCGGATGGGAAGACCGAATGGTATGCAGCTTCATGGCAGTCGTTTAGACTGTGGGAGAAGCTAGTTTTATTTTGTCGTTTCTAGTTCTGTGACCCAAGACGATTCCGTTCTCTATGGAACCTATTTACTGTAACTGAAAACTTTTCGCTGTCTCCCCTACTGTCTTAATTATAATAAAAGTAATTAACAAGAAGTTCTATTTTCCTTAATTATTTACTGTGGTATTATATTTTAATTAATTTTATTTTGCCATGATAAGCGGAAATTATTAGAGGCCTCGTATTGTGTGTGATTTTCCTTACGATTGCTTTTTTTAAAATTAATTAATCATTAAGGCTTTCGCGTTCTATTATATTACGGACCTCATCCGTTGCCCGGTATCAGGCAAAGACGAGATTAAGAAACGGCTTATCAGGAGTAATACAAATATTTTATGATAACTATAACGATAATATCTCTATCACACTAACATTTTTTTAAATTATTATTATTATAGATACGGTTAAGGATTGCCTACTATTCCACTGAATGATGACAATGATGTGTTTGACGATGGAGCACGCTTGCCTAGTTGTAATATACTCCCTCTTGACTTAAAAAGGTCCTCAGGTTGTAGTCACTCCTTAGCTGTGTTCCCTTTTTACTTATGGGTGGGATGTCCACCTTATATCGGATGTGCAACACTGTACGTCTAGTGGTCCGATGATGTAACGGACTTGGTGGAATTAAATTATGCAAATTGGAGTTGCAGGGGGGAGAGGTATTGTTTTACTCACTGAATAAAACGATATCTAACTGTTCGTTCGGTTGCACAATGACTCCTTCATTCCGCTCAGCTCCATTCCGCTCAGCTCCATTCCGCTCCACTCAACACAGCTCCACTCCGCTCTGCTCAACTCCATTCCACTCCGCTCCGCTCAGCTCCATTCCGCTCCACTCCACACAGCTCCACTCCGCTCCGCTCAACTCCATTCCACTCCGCTCCGCTCAGCTCCATTCCACTCCACTCAGGTTACATTGATCATAATGAAGATACAATTTAAACATGTATGTTTATTTACTCCTCTGAAGTGACTCAAGCGACATATTTGCGCATCATTCCTGGAATAAATTGGATATGTTAATGAGAAACATTCGCATAAACATTTGTTTATAAACATAATTTATTATTGCTTAGTTTTGACTGTAGCTTTGTTTGTTTTTCCGAGATGAAAAATTGCTTGTTGTATTTTTGTGTAACTCACAGTCGGTTTCGAGAAAGAAATTATTGATGTCTCGCAAATAATTCTTCGAAAATTTGAGATGCAGAAACTTTACCTTATGGCGACTGCGGGCTGAACCGTGGTCATGTTACCGCTAGTTGGCGCCAGACTATACATTTTTAGTATATTTTGTTTTAGTGTATGGCCAACAATATAATCCACCTAATTCTGACTGTTCCAAACTTTACCACATTCATTTAAATTGTATGTTAGCACAGAGTTATGCACCTTGGTCACCCAAGCTAAGATTAAACTTGTATTAAAGGTGTCAGTGCTCTCAAAAAATGACAAAGGTTACTATAGTGAAACATCAAAAATTCGAAGTTTACTATAGTGCTTAAGCCCAAAAAGACTTACAGTTTTAAAAATTTCACAAAAAAAATAATAAAGAACCCAAATAAATATCTAGTGAAACCTATAATTAATTTTGAGAAACAAAGAATTGTTCAAATCTCTCTTTTTTTCTCGTAATTAAAGATATGTTTGAAAATATTATTATCTCGCAGTGAAACTGTTGGTACATCTATTTGGGTATTTTTTTTTTATGTTACTCAGTCCGGTGTATTTTTAGATATTTTGAAAACTACAAGAGGTGTTTATTAAGGACTCTCCTCTAAATACCTACAGAGCTATACTCTTATGCTACAAAATTAACTTAAAGTTTTGACTTCTAATAGCCTAAAAATGGCCACGTTCGGGCCCACACCTTTCATCTCATCCACAACTCTAGGGTGGAACTGGAACCCGGGTGTCGCCACTGTGCGGAACGCCCGGAGGACACGGTGGAGCACACAGTCGAGCTGTGCCCTGCTTGGGCGGAGCATCGCCGTGCCCTCGTGGGGGCGATCGGCAGCGGAGACCTCTCGCGCCGGGCCTTGGTTGAGGCCATGGTCCGGAGCGAGGAGGAGTAGCAGGCGGTCGCCGACTTCTGCGAAGCAGTAATGCTCGCAAAGGAGGAGGTCGAACGCATCAGGCAACGGCATTATCGCCGCCGCCGCCGCCGCCGCCGCCGGGATTCTGATCCCGATTTCCGGCCACCGTAGGCGCGGACTTGCGGACAGTGAGCAATGGGTAGCTCACTGTCCGGCCGTCCGGTAACTGTCCGGACCAAGCCCAAGTCGTCGACGGCGCGCACTGTTCCCACGCGCCTCAAGGAGTTGTCAGCAACAGCAGGGACCCAGCCGGGTCGAAGCCTACTGAGGCCAGGGTTATCCGAAAGGGCGCTCGAGCCCCGGTATGAAGGCTAGATGGAACGGGGTGGGTCTTTTAGTCAGTAAGAGTCTGACACTATCTCCTGCTCCGCCCAAGAGCGGGGGATGTCAATACATGATTTTTTCCCACCATAAAAAAAGGGGTGGAACTGGAAAGCGTGTCAGAGTTTAACTGACTACAGACACACCTGTTTCCATTACCCTTTACATCCTAGGACCGTAAACTTCCATTCCAGAAAATCCCTACGGCCATGCCATAGCACACATTGGTCCTGCTGGGCTCCTACGGTTTGTTGACATCTTTTTGAGAAGCACGTCGAACACTACACTCAAAGGTTCAGTTGAAAACCAGCGTCAGGCAACTGCTACGGTTGTCTCACTGTATGCTGAACTGAACCTATTTGGCACTACCGTGAGACACATTGTTGATGTTTGTTTTTTTTTTATTTTTTTTAAGTTTTAGGTTTTATTTAAGCTATTAATTAATGTTTCAATACTTGTTTTGTTTATCGTGTGCCAAATAAACATGTTTTCTTTCTTTCTTTTACGCGCAGTCAACGACTTGGAGAGACACACGATTTTCTTTTCTGTGAAGTTAACTCATTTCTCCCCATTGTCCTTTATTTAAGCCACCATATTTAATTTTTTTTTTTTTTAATTTTTAGGTCTTTTATTATTATTGTTTTGGATGAAATTCGTGTTTTTAGATTATTTTTCTAATAATTTTTTTTTTCACTGTAAAAAATGTTTACGTAAGTATAAAGTCATTTTTTTTTTTCATACTAATCATTTTTTTTATTGTAGATAGGTTCGCGCTTGACCGCTATCTCACCTGATGGAGAGCGACAATGCGGTCGGTTGTTGCCTTAAGAAGAGCTGTATCTGCCGCTTAGCGTCCTTATCGTACATCGGTCCTGGGCCCCAAGTCTGCTATTTTTATAAATTCGTCATTCCAACACGATCCCATTGTCATTTTGCTAAAAGTTTGTAATCTGCTAATTCATAATGATCGATCATTGATCGGTCACTGGTCTTGTAATAGAATTGTGGTAGAATGATAATTTCGAGCATATTAAAACCAATAACTGCACAATAACGTTCTAATGGTAAAACACTGATCAAATAAACTGTCAAAGTTTTAGCAGATTACCGCAAACGTCAAATATTAATTTGTCAATATGTACGAGATTACCATTCTATGTCACTTCTTTCAATGGAGTGTCAGTGGTTGACCATTGGAAAGTCATAATGACGCCATTATATTAGTAGATTACCAAACTTGACAAAATCGACAATTATGACATCAATGATAGACCATTCTGACACTATTGTAATAGCAGACTTGAGGCCCTGCTGGGTTTCTATGTTTCGCTGACTTCTCTTTGAGAATCACAGCTCGTAGTATTGAGCTGTCAACGACTTGGAGAGATACACAGTTTTTTTTTCTGTGGTTTTCTAAGTTAATCTAAAAGATCTCCCAACCCTAGTTTCTCTTTAATAGTGACAAATTCTACAATATCCCCAAAATAATGTTCTAATAAATCAGTACAGCACTCCACTAAAACACATCGTGCCATATTATTTACCACCACTTTTTTCCTTAAAAAAATCCTAGCACTAAGCAGAAAAAACCTTTTCCATTTATATTTATTCGCGCCGCCTGAAACTTGCGTAATTAAAGGGTGTGCGTTAATCTCAATTGGTTGGGCAAATGCACACGGCTTATAAAGTTGGGTAGGCAGTAGAGTAAGTGGATATTTAATTATGAATTTCGTACTAACCTTATTTTGGCCTGATGTGTATTCGTAATTTAAACCCGGAATCTAGGTAATGGAATTTTGGAATAGGTGTAGTTATAAGAATTGGATGTTAGAATATTCAATGCTAGACTTAGGACTCACACGACATTACACTGATAGTATAGGTTACTTATACACAAAGTAATGCACCTGGCTGGGTTCGAACCCGCGACCTACAACTCGTAAGTCCCCCCCGTTACCACCCAGTCAGGCGCATTACTTTGTGTAATTTATTTCATCACCACTGCTCTCAAAACGGTGAAGGAAAACATCGTGAGGAAACCGGCATGTCCTAGAACCAAAAATTCGAATACATGTGACATTCACCAACACGCACTGGGCCCGCGTGGTGGATTACGGCCCATTCCCTCTCCTAGAGAGGAGGCTTGAGTCCCAACAGTGGGAACATTAAAAAGGCTGGTGATGACGATGATGATGATGATAGGTTACTTCTAGGCAAGCGTGCTCCATCGTCGATCACATCATCACTTACCATCAGGCGAGATAGTGGCCAAACGCGAGCCTATCAATAATAAAAAAAAAATTATAAAGCCGAAAGTTTGTCTGTGTATCACGCTCGAACGACTGAATGAATCAAACAGCTGAACGGATATCAATGAATCTCACTCTATAAGGGCTAGCCCTTCGTTGGACGTCTTCAGGGGAAGGATCAGGGAACATTTCCTGTCAATATGACTCATGTATATATATATATATATATATGTATAGGTTTTATTTGTTGTATTTATGTAGTATGTTTATAGGTATTGTGTGCTGCGCACATATCTATGTAAATTATTTTGGTTTTTGTTGTGCATTTCTTAAGTTCTCCTCTTTTATAAAATTTTATTTATATTAAATTAAGGTTTGCTGTAAGAAAACCCAATTTTGGGTTAAGCTCGCCTGTGTACATCGGCTTTCTTACTCTGAATAATATGTAAATTTATGTACAATAAAGAATATAAGAATCTTGGTATATGAGTAGAACATGTACTAAAATAGCACATAGAATACTTACTATTCTATGAGTTATTTATTCCCTTTTGGGAAAATTCATGTAATTTTTTTTAAGGAGAAAAATCATCTAACAACTTCTCCCGCTCTAAAATAGTATCGAGTTGTGTCAGACTTTTTTATTCTTATATTCTTTATTGTACATAACTTTACACATTATTCATAGTAAGAAAGCCGATGTACACAGGCGAGCTTAACCCAAAATTGGGTTTTCTTACAGCAAACCTTAATATTTTTTCAAGAAATTTTATAAAAGAGGATAACCTAAGAAATGCACAACAAAAACCAAATTAATTTACATAGATATGTGCGCAGCACACAATACTTATAAACATACTACATAAATACAACAAATAAAACCTATACATATATATATATATTTATATATACATGAGTCATGTTGAAAGGAAATGTTCCCTGATCCTTCCCCTGAAGACGTCCTACGAAGGGCTAGCCCTTATTGAGTGTGGAAGAGAATTCCAAAGGCAATTAAAAAGTAAATTTTTAAATTTATTTATTTGAGAAAATATTACAATTTGAATTCTAGGTCCACAAGTAATGAGTATGTTTCCTTAGAACAATTTTCTACTATCACACGGGTGAAGTCGCCAGTAAGTGCTAGTAGGTACTTATATACTTACGTAACTAGCTAATTATGGTTGGTACCTAGTGGTGTTTGGTGCCTAGACTATTGGGCCCTTATAAAATTAATGTTAATTTTACTACGTAGTGGTAGGTAATTGCTCGTCCCCTCGTCCTTGTTGGCCCAGCTATGTATTAGGAGGTCCGTAGCTACTAAACCGGTCTAACTCCTTGTCATCAGATATGTTGAAAGCGTATAATCAATGATATAATGATAAAATATGATGTCAAATATAGTTCCCTGTAAAGAGCAGTGGTGGCCGAGTGGTAACGGCCCTGACTTATGAGTTGCAGGTCGTGAGTTCCAACCCAGCTAGGCGCATTACTTTGTGTAATTTATTTCAACACCACTGCTCTCAAAACGGTGAAGGATAACATCGTGAGGAAACCGGCATGTCCTAGAACCAAAAATTCGAAGACTTATGCAACCCGCTCTGGGTTCACGTAGTAGATTACGGCCCATTCAGGCCGTAATCAATATCCGTAATTGTAATTGAAAACGATATAAAAGTTTCGGATAAAAGTGCGAGTCTAAACAGGTACAATAGGTGTTTGTTTGTTTTGTCCAGCCAAACAAATAATAATCCAGACTTTAAATAAAAATCAAATCCTGTATTTTACTAAATTGCAATATCCGTAATCGAAACTATCTGAAACTAGCGGATAATCTGAAATAATTTCCGATGCAAATCTATTGCCGTATTCGTATCCAGATCCGATATTTCATAAGCATAACATATCTTCTACAAACACAGGATCTATTTATTTGTTCATTAATACCATTTATTTATTAAACAGTACGACAAGAAAAATAACAACACTTATCTAATTAAAACTAGATATACACCTGATCAAAACTAACTTACAAAATAAAAATAAAATCCCTTAAGAAATAAAAAAGCAATTCGCAAACGTCAAAAAAAAACTCCTCCGCATCGCTGTCTGGTAATGTAACCAAAAGATTGACGGCATTGCCACGCTAAATGGCAATGCTTATTTTTTGTCCAAAATAAAAGTCAGCTCTTTTTATTCATTTATTTAACCATTCATGTACACACATATAATAATAAAAGAAAAGAAGAACGAAACAGAAAAGTACAAAGGCGATGCTCATTTCTACAGAAATCTCTTCCAGCAAAAATCAGAAGAAACAGAAATCTATTTTAAATTCAAAACTCTTGTCTCTACAAACGGTTTTACAAAAAACGATCTACAACAAAACGCCATGACAATAAAAAAGAATATACGAGCGTAACTATAAAATACATTTGTAGCTCCCTGGAGCAATATAAGCTCTGTACAAACATCATAAATCTCAACGCACACATTTTGCTAAATGAGGAATTTGAATCACGCACAGGCTCCAAATTGATTTGGTACTCGTCAACCACCACATTTAAATCCTCGGTCACGTTCTGGTTTATTGTGAGCCAAAAGTTACAATGGGTCGGCACGAATAGTAATCTTTGGGTGGGAACCGTTATGTAATTCTTGAAAATTGCTGCTGCCTTAACGCGAGCCGAGAGTGTACGAATCAGAGTTGGCTTGCTACGTTAAGGAATAAGGAATTAGGTTTCGGACTAGCTCAAGCTTTTACTGAAATGTTCCTTTTTTACGCTAGGTATTTTGTTGAGTGATATTTTTGTAGAATAATATTTTAAGTATTGTTTAAAAAAATATATTAAAAGTAGTTGGTGAATCAGAGACCATAATGCCCTGGAAGTTGGGTAGGCCTTTGGTGCAAGATACAATTTGTGTCGACAACCTTGCGCCATCCCATCTTCTGAATACGACAGGCTGTGCTGGGGCAGTTGCTGCAAGTGCAGAAAAACTCAAAAGGCGTAAATATAATAACCTTATCGGAAGTTATATGTTTAAGCCGTTTGGGGTTGAAACACTAGGGCCATGGGGTCCGAGCACTGATCGAATTGTGCGTGATATCAGCAAACAGCTGGTCGACTCTTTGCATGGCTGTGGACGATCTTTTGATGTCCAGTAAGTTCTTTTTAGCCGTTTGTATTTTTTTTTTGTACATAATTATACCTTTTAATTTATAAGATACTCGTAATAATATTAAAAAATAAGCTTATAGATAATGATTGAAATGACATAACCTATAAATGTTTGGAAGTCTCTAATAAATAAATAGAAAAAAAACACACGTAATTTACTTTGAAACCATAATATCTAAGGCTATAAGTTCTGCTACTGTCCTAAAGCATTTAACTACGTAGCCCAAATTACCGCACTAAAATCCAAATTCGCCATTCTCACTCCAAACATAATTTCGATGAAATTCCAAATTCAACGCTAAGTCGTATTATTACTAGGGATATCATTCGGCATTAATTAATACCCCTTTTATCTCCTCGTAAACACCACATGAAACCTTTTAATGAAACGTAAATAAAACTTATTAAAGTATATCATTTCCCACAACCTAATATATCTTTACGACTTCGTATAATCTTTAATATGCAGCCGGAAATATGATTATCATCTCATACAAACACGGTGTTATTACACGCGACTCGATATACGATAGTGAAGGGACATGAGATTGCTTTTCTATGCGAATTATTCGATGTTAGTCGATTTTGTGGATCGGGGACAGTGTAGCCTCATTCCGTGGTGTATTCAATCTGGAAAGTTAATCTGGTTTATTCGATAATCTGAACAAGTTGGATAATTTTGGTATCAGACGGAATATCACCCATATTTCGTTCCTCTTGGCGTTCGATCGGCGGTCCAGGCCATGTTACGGAGCGAAAGGACATGGAAAGTAGTTACCTCCTTCTGCGTAGGGAGTGTCAAAAAGCGTAAGAGAGAAGCAATCCTCACACCTTGAGACTCACGATCTTGCAAACGGCGAGTTATGTGTAACTCACCCTTTGATAAGGACCAGATCCTGGTTGGAGGCGAGTTGTGTTTCATATGGGCCTCAAAGAGATGTCAGCATGAGAGATAAGGCCTGCCAGGGCCGATGCTTGCAAGGGCTACGGGATTGTTCAAAAGAGTTCCGCGGCCTGGATCGCAAAGATCAACTGAAAGATCGCGGGTCTAGTCTGTAAAAGTCTCAAAACTTTTTATTTCTTGTGATTTTTACCAAACGAGGACAAAATTGCAAGTACCAGCTAATTTATAAACAAATTTGCTTGTTTGTATTTATTTACTGAAACAAAACTCGACTAAATTATTCGACTAAGTCAGCCATTCCTATCTCTTTATACTCGTTAATTTTATACGTTTGTACACGAGCCTTTCTTTATTAAATGCAGATATAATTAGCTACATTAATGTCATCAGTAAAATAAGAGGCGAAATTAATTTCTAGAAAGGCGGCTCCGCCTAGAAATACCTGCGTTAAGATAATTTTGTTTGGTTAATGTTGAGGAGAAACAATGTAAATGGCTGTGGTTGAGAGTATTTAGCTGTACGTTCTAGCTGGTTTACTGTTTAGCTGTTGTTTTTTAAGGCTTTTTGTATTTTATTTTTAAAACATTTTGGGACTTCTGACTGAACTGTTTGGACTTTAAAAGAAACTTTGATCTCTGGGTTTGTTTCAGTGTTTCTTCTCAGGGTAGTCAGCCAGGAAACACCGGCTTCATCCAGTTTTAAAGTGTGAAAGTGTTTTTTAAAACGTATTTGCGAAATAAATAGGATTTATCAACGTGTATTTTTGAAGTTCTCAAGAAAAGTGCCAGAGTCCGGAGAAATACAATTTATTTTAAGTTTTTGCAATTTGCACAGTGCGTCAGTGTCAAGTTATATGTTGATTAAAATATGATTGGGGGCCATAACACATATTTCTTTACGGAATCGTAATCATTAAAATCATACAACCCTCTCAGTTCAGCTTACATAATTCAAAATTAGATTAGTCATTTAAAATAAACCTATGTTTAATGTCCGTTCAACCGATTTTTAATTTTAATGCGTTGGTGGCATGATAAAAGGCGGCTGCAGCAAATAGTTGGTATTGTAACTACATTTTTACTTTTAATACCATCATCATTCCTACGCAACAGAAGTCAAAATCGATTGAACGAAATGTAAAAAAAAAAACCTTTTTTTAAATGTTTTATTTTTAATGGAGTAAAAACCTATTTAATAACTTTTTTTTAAATAGCCTTAACATAATTCTAATTGAGTTTGTCTACAATTGACAATGAAATCAGTGCACGTATCATCTAAGACACTTCCGCCTGACCACCGCTAAGTTCATTTTTGCTTGCACTCGAAACAAAAACTTCAAAGGGTTTGGTTTGGCGCCAAAATTACACATAGTTGAATATAGAACCTCTTCCATTTTTCTTAAAAGTCGGTTAAAAAGGGAGGTCGACGGTACGCTGCAAATTATCGACGAGGTACAACTTTATTGTTTGATACAAAGTTTTAAATTACCAAAGGGACTATGGATCATCTTCGACAAAAGCAAATTAGATAAATTATTTCTATATTTTTAGCTTTCGCAAGGCATTAAATAATTTTATAATTAATCGATTGATGTTTCAATAAGTTTAGTGCACCAGCAGAGTCGAAGCATACTGGGGCCATAAGTGATGTGAAAGAGAACCAAGGCTCCGAAACGAAGGCAAAGAAGGAACAGGAGGGGGTTTTTAGTCTATCAACATGATTTTTCTCTCAGAAGAAATGCTCGTTTCGTATAGCATAGGGCATGGTAGCAGAACTGCTATAATTATGCTAGCTTATGAAATGTTTTTAAACGAAGATGTTTTGTAACATTATGACATATTTATAGACACATAGAAGACTAAACAAACATTTTTCTTTTATAAAATGTTTACCCTTCAAAATTATAGAAACACTGAACTAAATTATCTACCAACACTTAATTAAAATTACCTACCAACACTTAATTAAAATTACCTACCAATAGAAAATTAAAATTACCTACTAACACTTAACTAAAATTAATGAATCAAACGAAAAGCAATAACACAAATAATTAAATCAATTAATAATGGTTGAGATCTGATTACAATTCACGATAATAAATTAATAGGATAATGTAAAGACTGAAACATCTGAGATAATCCGCCGGTGATGGAATAAATCCTGTTGCAGCAAATAGGGGAGTCATCTTGGGTGGTGGTCCAATTTAGAGGAGGCTGCAATGTTTGTATAGAATAGACTTTATAGTACAATATAATAATAAATATTAATAATAATAAAATATATTAATAAATATTATAAAAAGAAAATATTATATTAAAACAGATATGTATTTTATTTTATATATTATATTTATATACACTAATATTTTGTTATATTGTTTTGTTTTTTTGTTTGTAGGAGGTAATTTCTGGAAGTACTGGTCCTAAGATTTTTTCATCGATAGAAAGCTGTTTTATTCCCGAGTGACATAGGCTATATTTTATGTACACGGGCGAAGCTGCGGACAAAAGCTAGTTTTTTTTTTATATTTTAGTGTAATATTTATGTTTTATTTTAGTATTTAAGATATGAAATGCAAATTTTAATTCAGTACTACGCTCATGTTGATTTAGATTTTAACAATCATTGAGGTTGAATTACAATCAGAATACGAAAAACACGTTGCTTAATCGTCCTAAAGCAATGATAACCATCGTATCTTGTTATTGTTCTTTTACACAAGAATAATTAAATTTCTTTTTGAAGAAAAGGTACTCTTTGTCTTATTCTGTACCTCTTACAAATTACTTTCGCATTTATTAATGTTATAAATACCGAAAAAAAGAAATCGTAAAATGAATGGTCTAGAGGTCACATTAGTACTACCCCCTCGAGTGCTGATTGTACATACGTCTGTATAAATTGAATGACGTTTTGTACATACATTTCTGATTTCAGTACCGTTGTTTTTTGAAAAAAAAAAGTTTTTTATTTTTTAATATTTTTGGTGATTTACATAAAAACGCTAACTTAATAATAATACCCCGGGGCGCCCGGGCTACTCATGAGTTTGAGGTCTTGATGAGACAGTGGTGAACTTTTATTGGTGCATCTCTGCCATTTGGGGCATACAGGCAATGTTTAGTAATTAAACTGCTTTCGATATGAGAAACAATAATTTTTCATCAAATGGTACCTAGATAACATTTTACTCTTGACTTAAATTACTTGTATTATGTATCCATATATATATATACTTTTATATTTTTCAAAAGCCGATCTTCATCTGTGACGCACCTACACTCAAAGGTTCAGTTGAAAACCAGCGTCAGGCAACAGCGGTTGTCTGGCAGTATGCTGAAATGAACCTATTTGGCACTACCGTGAGACACATTGTTGCTGTTTGTATGTTTCTATCTTTATATAAATAAATCAACAACACATCATCGTTTGTAACATTTACAAATCCTTTAATCAAAGTAAGGTTGTCTGTAAGAGATCGCCCTGTGCGATAAGACCGCCCATTGTGCACTTATTCTTTTAAATGTTTGTCCTGTATTTTTGTTTATTTGGTGTACAATAAAGATTATAATAAATAATAATAAATAAATAAATAAATAATGTCGCATATTCATCAAAATTCAGAGAAAACTTGAACCCAGGAAAACCTTACGCGAGACTAACCCTTAACCCGACAGTTTAATCTTGCTCACTCAACAATATTGCGCATTCGTCCCAATCTTAGTGCCAGTCTCAAATCTACTCGACCTGACACAAATATCAGGCCAACTCAGCCTAAAGATTTTCTAGCAGCAGCTTTAAGTAATTGGACCATCACCGTTGCGCATTAAATTAATGATACCTGTCAGAATTCGTTGAAAATGCTCCTCGAGACGAACAAAGGGGGGTACAAGAGTACCCCATCGCTCTTGGAGCAACAATGAGCTAATAAAATGTACAAGAATAGGGAAGTGTAGTCAGCAAATGTACTGTTTGATAACTGTTTTGATGTACGCCCGTTTTGTTTGGATCGTTTATTTCTAAGATATTGTTGAGTGTTTTGTCTGGATTATGTTGTGTGTTTTTGCTTGAAGTTATTTTGTCTTTAGGTGAAAGTTACGTGCCCAACAGTGGTCTACTAGAATAACCCATGGTATTTGAAGAAAAAATGAGCTAATAAAATTTATAAGAATAGAGAAAATGTAGTCAGCAAATGTGCTGATTGATAACTGTTTTGATGTACGCCCGTTTTGTTTGGATCGTTTATTTCTAAGATATTGTTGAGTGTTTTGTCTGGATTATGTCGTATGTTTTTACTTGAAATTATGTTGTCTTTAGGTGAAAGTTACGTACCCAACAGTGGTCTACCGATGTACCCAATCGCTCTTGAAGCAACAATAAGCAAATTAACAGTACAAGAACAAAGAGAGGGGAAGTATAGTCAGCAAATATGCTAAGTTTCATAACTGTTTTGATGTATGCCTGTTTTGTTTGGATCATTTAGTTTCTAAGAAATTGATGAATGTTTTGTCTGGATTATGTTGTGTAAATGTGTATTTTTGCTTGAAGTTATGTTGTCTTACTTCTTGAATTATGTTGACATATTATGACACTGAAATGGACCTCATAGAAGCCTCAAAGACAACCAAAGGGATAATGCGTGGTCGAATTAAGAATGAAGACATCTGCAAGAGAACCAAGATCATTGACATAGCCCAAAAAATCACCAAAACTTAAGTGGCAGCAGGCAGGGCACATTGCTCGTAGAACAGATGGTCAGTCGGGTCGAAAACTGGAAAACGTAGCGTTGGATCCTCGACTTCCTACAAGGTGGACCGATGTCCTGGTGAGAGTCACGGAAAACGCCAGAATGTCTGGCCGTCAGTCTATCCAACAAGTATCGTGTTGCCCAGTAACTGGGCTGTGCAGGTCTGACGGGAAGTGTTCCATGTCAAATCAGTTAGATGCTAATGCGAAAAAGCTAGGGAGATGACGATAATGTTGAAATCAGTGCATCTGACAGGATCATATCAATGTTCGGGTCCATAGCTTTGAACTTAAACTGTTTTAAAATCTACACTAATATAATAAAGAGGTAAGTTGGTTTTTTTTTTAATTGTTGTAGGTAATCTCTGGAAGTACTGGTCCGATTGCTAAACGTTTTTTACCAATAAAAAGCTGTTTTATTCCTGAGTGACAGACTATATTCTATGTAGGTACGCGGGTGACGCTGCGGACGAAAGCTAGTAAATAATAATAATCGCTTACCAGTTACCATCTAGGCGAGATGGTGACCAATTACGAGCCTATCAAGAAAAAAAAAATCAATTGTTATCTGGAAGGGACCCCCGGGTAAAGAAGGAACGTAGGAGTGAGTTTTAGTCGATAAAAGTCTAACACGCTTTCCCGCTCTGTCTTAAAGCGCATCTGCCTCAGCATATGCTACGATATTGATTGTTTCATATTCTAGTCTCATTATATTTTCATCTTAACATCAATTTGTCACGGTAACATCGTACATTTGAAACTCACTCATTCAAGCCATCAGTTATTACATTTACTCTATGTCATTTTCAGAACATAAAATATTACAAAAATATTTTCTCGTTCTTACTCATTTTTCTAAAAATCTCATTACTAATGTACCTACTGAGATGGAGACTGGGGTGCTGTACTCCCAAATAGAAAGCATCACACAAAGCGAGTCCATTCGCTAGCAATACGCGACTGTGGCAGGAAATTTAAACGTATTTTGTTGGGGACGTCGATACCTCTCTTAGGGGAAGCAAGAAAAAGTAATGTAAAATAAAATAGGAAGAAGTTTTAGTAGATATTATTTGGACTTTCCTGTAATTTTTGCATTCATTTTACAAAATTGTATTTTCATTTAGTACAGTGAAAAGAAAAATCATTAAATAGGTCGACCTGTGAGGAGGTGGCGGGACGACCTGGACACTATCGCATGAAGGTTCAAAGTGGCTCAAGAGAAGAATACCTAGAAGTAGTTGTGGGAGGCCTTTGCCCAGCTGTGGGAAAGTATAGGTTAAATAATAAAAAAATGTTGTAAACTAGTGCTTGACTGCAATCCCATCTGATGGTAAGCAGTGATAAGCAGTGATTCAATATCGCAGTAACGGAAACACACAAAACACACAACAGTAACAGTTTTTACAGCTGTTACAAAATAACAAGTAGTAAGACGCAGACCCTCCTAGCCACTTCCCCACTTCTCTATGAAATATCTTTTGATGGTCATATCGGTACATCGAAGTGCTGAAGTGTTTGTACGAAAATGCCACCATGTCAGTCCGAATCCAAGACCAGACCTCGAAACCTATCCTCCTGCAGCGAGGTGTGAGGCAGGGAGACGTTATCTCTCCGAAACTGTTCACGGTCGCAATGGAGGATGTCTTCAAGGTACTGGACTGGAGTGGATTAGGCATTAATGTCAATGGCGAGTACATCACTCACCATCGGTTTGCCGACGACATAGTAGTCATGGCGGAGACTATGGAGGAGCTCAGCACAATGCTCAATGACCTCAGTAGAGCTTCTCTAAGAGTGGGTCTTAAAATGAACATGGATAAAACCAAAATCATGATTAACAACCATGTAGCGCCCACTCCTATCAAGGTCGGAGACTCTACACTCGAAGTTGTGGACGATTACGTCTACCTCGGACAGACAGTCCAGTTGGGTAGGTCTAACTTCGAGAAAGAGGTCAACCGTCGAATCCAACTCTTTTCTTTTTTATTCTTTCCTATTTATTAACTTTTTTCCATAAGACTTGTAGTTTTGCTGGTAATCGAGATAAACTGTTTTTTACCCTTAAAACACACATCCATCCATTTCCCGACCTCAGATCGCCCATAAATTATGTTTCCTCTCATTTTTGTTATTTTTTCTTCATTTTCCAATGGGTTTCATCCTACTATGGTTTTATTTCACTTTTTACCACTTTCAACGGCTTCAGCACTGTAGCCCGATTCACGTAATGAAAACCGTAACGATATGGTAGCGATTTAGTCGTTTAGACCGTTTCCGTATTAAAATCCATCAATCAAGTTTGAACGACACCGATTATAAAGTCGTTTTAAATTCGTCGATTAAAAAAAAAAATCTATAGTAAAATTATCCTGGTAGAATACTTATTAATGTAACTGGAAATAAGTCGATAGATCGTGAATACCGTTTTTGGACAGGACTTCGATCGAACGACTATAAAACTTCAAAGATATTTGGCTCGTTTGATTTTACGTGAATCAGGCTACTAGTCTAAATCGTGAACGCTAGTAGTAAACTTCAAATGTATGGGAATAAAGTCATCTCAACACAGTCACGTGGTTAGAACAAAGGAATTAGAGTCGTTGTCGACTCGAGGTGATCGATGAAAGTGAATCGAAACGAAACGGTTTTAACTTGGCTAGGCCTGCTGGGCCACCACTAACTACTTTTGGTTAACTGTCCTTCTATTTTATTCAAAACGTCTTGATACTTTAAGGCCATTTTCGACTTTAAAATAAATAAATCTAATTTAAAGATATCAGTCATCAATCATTGTCCAATTAATTAAACGAAGTTGAAATCAGTTTGAAGAAATATTTATCAAATTATCAGTTAACAAGATGAATGAATGGATCCATCTTGATACTTCGCTTATATAAGATTTCTTTACCCAGTGGACTATAATATCACAAACTTCTGCCAGCGGCTTCTCTCGCGTGAACCTGGGTTTCTATATACAAAATTTAGAACCCAGTTTCATCCCTTTAGGGACTGAATTTTGAAAAATCCTTTCTTAGTACTCGCCAACGTCATAAACAGAAGCCTTATACAAAATTTCACGTTCCTAGTCCCAGTAAATTCGGCTGTTTGTCGATATGTCAATCAGTTAGTTTCTCTTTTTATATTATACTAGCTTCTGTCAGCAGCTTCGCCCGTATGAACGTGGGTTTTTCCATACAAACTTTAGAACCCAATTTCATCCATTTAGGGACTTAATAAAAAAAAAATTCTTGGTACTCGCCAACGTCATAAAAGGAAGCTGTTGATATGTCAGTCAGCCAGTTTCTCCTTTTATATATATGGCTAAAATATAGTCTTTGCTTCAGCTTTACACCCACACAAGTTATGTATTTCAACATTTTTGGTTCCTTGACTTATGGTTCTGGAGGCGTTTCGTGAGGATAAAATAAGCTGTTGCATTTTTCTGCACTAACGTTTCCATTTTAAAAGAGCTTCGCAGCAAACAAAGATTTTTATTGATTGTGCTAGTGCGAATGTTGTGTGCGTTGTTGTGTTTTGTGTGTGTTATGTTGAATTTGATCGTATTATTCCCAAATAAAGCTCTATTATAGAAGAAAGATTTGCTGGAATTTACCACCAATCTGCTAAAACTGTAAGTGTGTATCTCTTGAAATCATATAAAGACATTACGCAAAATAATGCAAAAAGATCCAATCAGTGGATATTAACAAGTAGCTTTTGCCAGCGATTTCGTCCGCGTGAATATTTGGGCGGACTCAAATTGGAAGTCAAAGGGAGATAAAAAGTAGCCTATTTTCATCCTTGGAGCTCCGTACCAAATTTCATGAAAATTTGTTAAGTAAATTACTTATTACTTACTAGTCTGACAGCAATTTTGGTCCACGAAAAGTATCTGAAATATATGATACTACTTAAGAATAATTTCCTACAAAACATATTTAAATATCAGCCATAAAAATTTAAGTTTATTAACTTAAGTTAATTTAAGACCGCATCGTCGCTTTCCATCAGGTGGGATAGCGGTCAGGCGCGAACCTATCAACAATAAAAAAAAAAAAAAAAAAAAAGTTAAGTAACTCTTATTTTTAGTATCTTTCTCACCTCGTACCTGCCTAGATTCTCCAAAGAGGAGCTCCACCAGCACACAGGTATTCAAAGCACATGAGGCACTACCTGAGAACCCAAGGTTTCATCCATGTGAAAATAAGTTACGTCAGACAGCTCTGGGGTCTTGGACTAAATGGCATAAAAGAGTAACCACACATAAATACAAACTTGTATTTATAATTTAAGTATGAAATTTCTATCACAGATCTGTTTTGCATATTCCTAACTATGTTGCTAGCTTCCATTTAAATCGGATGCAGCTGGAAAGCTG
Source organism: Mythimna ferrago (assembly GCA_910589285.2). Lineage (NCBI taxonomy): Eukaryota > Metazoa > Arthropoda > Insecta > Lepidoptera > Noctuidae > Mythimna > Mythimna ferrago. The sequence continues at coordinate 6,282,933 of OU342689.1, forward strand.
TATTTGTCTCGGAGCATCTTTTTTTATGGTGGGAAAAAATCATCCAATGACAACCCCCGCTCTTGAGTGGAGCGGGAGATAGTGTCAGACTCTTACTGACTAAAAGACCCACCCCGTTCCTTCTAGCCTGATATCCATATCTCAGAAACTGAGTAATTTGATACCACTTGAAAGTGACACGTCTTTACCTGCTTCTAATACCAGTGCTATATTGATTAATAAATTTAGCACAGGTATTAGAAGCACGCCTATCAATCATATATTTATAATATTATATATTTACTTACGAAACTACGATTATACAATATTTAAATTTTATGATTTAATATTTATGATGGTAGGTAGTAGATAGCGGGACGACTTAGATGTCTTCCTTAGGAATTGGAAAGAAGTGGCTCAAAACCGAGAAAATTGGAAGGAATGGAGAGAGGCCTTTGCCCAGCAGTGGGAAAGTATGGACTAGATATAATAATAATAATAAGGTAGTAGTAGGTAGATTCAAATATAGAAGTTTTAGTAAGTTAGTAAGTAATTATTTACTGCGCAAAAAATATTGATTAAAAGTAACATCAGTGATGAAACACCAAAGATAAGAGTGATTATTTCACATTAATAAGATCACTGTCCTCCAAACTAGGGAACGATGCTATTCTTGAAGAATAGTAAACTTTCAAATACATGAATAAGGTTCTATAGATAATGAGTAAACGCAGATAATTAAAAACACATTGTCATCCCATATAGCTGCGATTATATTTGATTTATATTTTGAACATTTAACAAAAAATCTAGAACAAAAATTTATTGACATTATCATCGTATGAAACTCACTCGTAACTTCGAAACTCATCGTTACACCCAAAATGAGTAATTCCATCGCTTTTACAATCCTTTATCATCACATATCCTTTTCAAGTGTCATTTGAGAGACGCCATTAATTCCTCCATCACGCGATGTGAAGCTACATCACATGATAGAGTGAGCTACTTCACTCAAGAGCCCTTATGCTCGAAAGTAATGGAGACTTTACCAACTAAAATGTTTGAGCCATATAGTAAGCTATTGTTGACACGTACTTAAAGTAATTAATCGTCAAAAAAACTAGCAATCTAATAGAAGTTTTCATTAAAAGAAGGTAATTAGTCTTCAAAAGCAATTTGTTGCAAAAATATTATCACATTCTAGATAGTTAATTAAAACTGTAGTTTTAAAATTAGTGAGAAATTAAAAAGGCTAGGCAAACATTTAATTGAGATAATTATAAATGACAAATTGTCAGTTTTGTTTCAATGTTTTACTCGTCATTATATCGCAGATGCAAAAAGTTTTCAGTTTAAGTTTCATATTATTTATTACGAAGTACCCCTTTTACTCATTATGACAGCGAAGAAAACATCTTGAGATTACAATGAAACATCGTTTATCTTCATTATACTTAGCTCACTATTAAAATGAAAGCATGTACAAGATAAACTCAGTAGATACTTGAGCACGCAAACTGACGAGAAAAACTTAATCACTCACAATGAAAGAAAAACAAAACATAATTAAAACTGTTTTGAAAAAAAGTACATTTAACAAAAACACATTAATTAAGCAGAAGATTAATTATAAGTTAAAATATTATTTGTAACAGATAAAGGCTTTCACTCGAGTGAAATTAATTTGGAGTATCCATTAATTTTCTAACAAACAAAGTACCAATTTTACCCGAAAATTTGTAACTAGACATTGTTATATCAATTTTGATAAATAAAAGGGCCAGGGTTATTAATTTTATGGCCTTATTGAATGGAAATACGTAGTGGTTCATACTAGAGATTTATACGCTAAAACAGCTTAAAGACGCCTTTCACAAAATGTAATTTCAATATTTTATAAGACATCGTAACTTTAATAAATTGTTTCTAAATCGAACGATTTTTAATAGAAGTACATTTCATGGAACATTGATATTTGATGCTAATAAGCACACTAATGAAGCTAGTACTAATTTAAATAAAAATAATAAACTTAAAGAAAACACAACAGTTGAAAACACATCCGAGAAACACACTGAAATCAAAGCATTCAGCTAGACAATCCACACTATATGAAATAAAGATAAACACACACAAGACTATAGCCGGGAACATAGAAGGTACATTAGAAATGAATGTAGTTGATAATGAAAGCGTGCATTACGCAGCAGACATTATAATAATAGATAATGATGTTATTTCGAGATTAATTTCTGAGATACTACGAAGGGAGGTAATGGAACAGGTTATTGTGTTTGCTTTCTCCACTAATCTTTTCCTCGTGTGATTCTGTTGATATAATTTGTTTTGTGACGGGAGATGGAATTATGGTTGGTTGTTCCTATAATGACCTATAGACTAATACGCATTACTGAGTATTTGTTTTTGCAGCGTTTGGTTTATGTAATCCAAGCAATATTTTTTATCATATCCATTTTGTCACAAAAATTGAGAGCTTAGTTTAAATCCAATTTTGTACATGTCAAATTGGAATCTGATTACAATTTTTACATACTATGCATATATAATTTGTCACAATGTAAAAATAGAATTGATAATCTCGGTCTGTTATCTCTTGTATATCATTTGTGTCAATGAAAACTAAAATGGCGGTATTTCAACATTATACTTTATATTGTTTTATCCACTTACATATAAATAAAAAACTCCATCTGAAAAACTTACTTGATATCGTGGTGAAAACTGTTTCTAAATCCTTGCAGTACTTGCCGAGATTAGCCAGAATATATTACACAAACCCGCCTGGCCACCCGGCTTCATTTATGCTATCTTGTATACACCTAAAAAATAAGCACGAATATTATGCGAAAGCATATCAACGCCAACTCTCTTGAGAAATACAACTGCATTTCTGCATTTCTGTATTGCTGTATCCTGCACTTTCATTATAATATATAGGGAAACAAAAATAAAGAACTTCTAGAAACAAATGTTTCAAAAACTTTGTATTCTCAGTGTTACATTTCGTCAATGTACGTTCATGTTAATCCCTGTTTAAAATTCAAAGAGCCTGCGGCCTCGCTGCAGTCTCGAGTAAATTAAATAGAAGACCCGGTGACTTGGCGGGATGAGATGTAAATTCTGTACTGTTGCAACTATGGTGAGAGAGCAAAAACTAATTTGCGCATTTTAAAATGCCTTCGCTCGGAATCGTGGATCGGTGAGGAATGGTTTACTTTAATGAAATTGTTGTTTACTGTTATTTCGAATGTTTTTGACAGCTTTAAATTAAATGTAATGAAATTACTTCTATTTTGGAGACATGCTGCGAATTTTAAATTTGTCACAGGTATCAATCGAATGTGTTCTAACTCTAGATATTCACGCATTGTTATGCATGAAGGTTTTAACTGCAGACGTGACATTTATAATCCTCGTGACGGTCCATGCAAAACTATGCATCTGAATTCTAGCATGTATATGTGTGTATATTGCATTCACTTATGATATAAGCGAGTAGGTTCTCCGATTTTCATCGTTCAATACCTTCAAATAATTTATCTGAAGTTGAAACTGTTTTTGACATTTCTTTCTTCCTTCTCAGGTGGGCTGGCTCCGAGCAGAGGACCAAACAGTTCTATCTCTCAACGATCGAGTGGTTTTAAGTCCTCGATACTCTGTGAATCTGGACACTCCAAGTACTTGGCAGCTGAGGATCAGACCTCTTCGGGCTGAGGATCGTGGTTGCTACATGTGTCAGATCAATACACAGCCTAGTATGAAGTGGCAGATCGGATGCATTGATGTTTATGGTGAGTAGATATATCTAAAGGACTGCTTATAGCTCAATTTGCGATAAATGTGGTAATGGATATAGATCAGTTTATTTCTTTTATATTTTTTTTTGTAAAATTCATATGCATACTTTGGTTGATCGACTTAGTGTATGAAAATTTTAGCTGCTTTAGTTTGAATGTAAATAAAAAAATATATATATTGACACACAGGACAGTTAGGACCATTTTACAGATAACACAAATTGAGGCAAATTTAAACGACCATACTCAAAATAATTACTCAATTTTCATCAATACTTAACTCTTGTATATGAAATTTCATTCTAGGTCCTTGTCTGCAAATTCTCATGTATAAACACCCTTTCATAAGTATCACTTACAGACAATCCTTTGTTATAAACGATCCTTTTAGTACCCATTAAACCCAATTAAAGTCAAAATATTTTATTTCACACGGACCTACAAGGGCACTGATAAAACGGAAGCTAATCATGTCACCAAACTATCATCATCAGAAACCCTTTCGAGAGTTTTAATAAAAACCGTTAAGTATTTATGATGGTCAGAACCATAAATGAAAAGAAAAATGGCCAAAATTCGTACAACGATATTGAAAAGGTATACCCGTAAAAAACTTAAGTAAATAACACAACAACAAACGAAATTGCAAACTTTTGAAACAAGGGGGAATATATTTTTTAATATAAACCCCGAAACGAACGATTTTCTAAACGAGTAATAGGTAAAAATAAAAGAGAGGAAGTCTTAAGCTTATTAAGGATAGGGGACGGATCCGACGCTTCAAAACATTTCAAAGTACTTACGTAGAACTTAGAACAAAACTCAATATCAATGAAACGTCTCGAATGAACGCTGGGAAAGTATTTTCTTCAGAAAAATAAATCACCTTAAGAGAAGTTAACGTTATTTCTCCGCGCCATTGAAGGTGGGCGCCAAGTTTTATCGTTCGCAGCTCAAATTAGTTCTGGGGGTTTATTCTTTTTTTTCAATTCTCAAGTTTTGAAGTATGGATTTCAATATTGAATTTTTACTATGTCTCTGAGGTGCCGGCATAACTTTCTGGGGGGTGAGGAATTTAATATGTAATATCGCGCCGGTAGTCACGGGGGATTTTTTTTTCAAATTGTATAAAAGTCCAAATGAAATATTAGGAAGTATGGACGAGGGAATATTTGATAGGTTTCATTTAGATAAAATTAAGTTTTGAAGAGATTTGGTTAAGAAGGAAGTCGATGTTACGTTTAATGAAGACGACGTTGTAGGTTATCAGTATGAAGATGTAGTAAATGATTTATTAATTCTAAAAAAAAAACTCCTGACTAAATTTCGGCCAGAGTGCTCAATCTCGACGAAGATTTTCAAAAAACGTAGGAAACACTATACTGAACAAATGTATTTGAAAACAAAGGTACAGCCTCTTTTTCTTGATTTCATGGAAATATAAAGATAGCAACTGTCGCAACCCAACTCTGGACACGCCGCAATTGCGGTAAGTCTCTCTTTGAGGAGTGAATACAAAGGCGCTACGGTATCTTCACCTTTCCCCTGACGCAGATGCTAAACGTACACAGCCAGTTCAGGAGGTACCTGGTTTTAAAAAAAAGGTGTGTCTAAACAAATATGCCTTGTGACAGACGGTCATGTAACTAACCTGGTGGTTTAGTGCCTCTGACGGCTATGCCTGAGGTCGTGGGTTCGATTCCCACTCAGGGCAGATGTTTATGTGATGAGCACGATCCTTCGTTCTGTGTCTGGGTGTAATTTGTCTATAATATGTATGTATTGAGAAATATATAAGCATCTTTATCAGTTGTCTAGTACTGTCAAGCTCTGCTTAGCTTGAGACTAGACGGTGTTGTGTCATAGTTGTGGAATATTATTATTATTAATAATAATGACATTTGATAAAAGCTGTGACTAGTGAAGCAAAACTGTTAATTGTTCTGATTCAATCTATTAAGAACCTAAAACAACTTTTAGCCAGACGCCTCAAGTTCCATGGCGTCGAGTGTTCGGCCAACTTGATAGCTATCGATTTTGGCTTCTGTAACTTTTGTGGGTAAATAAGCAACAGTTGCTTAAAAGATCTTAATCTTAGTACTTAAGTATTAAAACAGTTTATTTAGCTGTAAGGCAAAACTCGAAACTTTGAAGGATTCTTTGCAAAAGTATATTAAGATTAATTTGCTATTCATGTTTGCCATTTTACCAGTCAAGTTTTTATCTAATCAGTAACTACAGCCTTCAGCAAAATTGAGGACTTAGGTACACAAACAACCAAAAGACCGTTAAATGATAATATTCTCAAAACCACATTACTTTCCTTTTCCTATCAAATTCCCCAGTCAATAAAGTGAGCATGACACAATGGAAAAGTTAAAGACCAATAAAAAACAGTCGCAACCTCTCCGATCTAACACGACACACTTATATTATGTAAATAAAAAGCGATTCGAGCAAACTGGAGCGATACACTCGACTTGACTCGAGCACTCATAAGCGTATTTTTACGAGTGCTCGAGGTACAGCACTGACTCAGAAAAATCTCTAAATGTAGAAAAATATACTCTTGCAAAAATTGCTTGCAGTCTGCCTGCATATTCGTGTGACATTTTCACAGATTTTTCTCGTGTATGGGTTATTTGAATTTTTTTACATGTACTGTTTATTTTTTATTTTTTTTTGGTTGCTTTTGACCTGTCTAGTGAAATTTTAACTAACGCGAAAATACTGTGAAATGTATTTATTTTTATTTCATGTGTCAGTTTTGTTTGAGTTAATAGCATGTTCGATTTACCGTGTTCCAATATTTTTGTTGACATACTCGTATACAAATATAATTATAGAATAGAATAGAATAGAATAAACTTTATTGTAGACCATAACAGTAACAAAACTTTTGAAATAACTTACATGTATGGGTACAATGGGTGCAATTTGTTTGACTGGCCTGTTGGTCTAGTGGTTAGTGGCCCTGACTGCTATGCCGCAGGTCGTGGGTTCGATTCCCACCCAGGACAAATGTTTATGTGATGAGCATGATCATTTGTTCTGTGTCTGGGTGTAATTTATCTATAATATGTATGTATTTAGATATATATAAGTATGTTTATCAGTTGTCTTGAACCCATAACACAAGCTCTGCTTAGCTTGGGACTAGACGGCGTTGTGTGATAGTTGTAGAATATTATCATTATTATTAATTATGTTATATAGGTTAATGGTATAGGTCGGACAAGAAATAACATATTTATCTGAAAAACAATTACATTACCTCATTATTTGACTGGCCTGTTTGTCTAGTTGTTAGTGGGTCTTACTAGTATGCCAGAGGTCGTGGGTTTGATTCTCACCTGAGACAAATGTTTGTAATTTTATGTATAACTAGCGGCCCGTGCCGCCTTCGCACGGGCAATAAATATAACTTATGTTACTCAGGGTGAATGTAGCTTTCTAATGGTGAAAGAATTTTTGAAGTTGGCACAGTAGTTTCTGAGTTCATTAATTACAAACATACACACAAAAATACAAAGTTTCCCACGTTATAATATTATTGTAGATATGTAAAAGTTGTGGATTATTATACTTTTTTTTGTTAGGTGCTTTTAAAACGAATTTTAAGTATGTTTACGTTGCATGTCATTTTGTACCAATTTCAAACAATACCCTATCTCTACTTTCTTTTCAGTACCACCTGACATAATCAATGAAGAGACTTCAGCAGACGTGTCAGCCCAGGAGTTGGACAACGTAACCCTTATCTGCAGAGCATCAGGTCATCCTCCGCCAAAGATCACGTGGAGAAGGGAAGACCATGAACCTATACTGCTGAAGAAAGTTGGCAGCAGAGATTTTTATAAAGGTTTTAATTTTTTAATTAATATGTAGTTTTTTGCTAAGAATAAAAAAGTTATTAAGAGGGCCTTTCCAAGTAAAGTAAGCGTGGTTTAAAAACTTATTGTTTCCATCCATCATTGCGATGTGTGTTTGTGAAAAAAGCAAAGGGAAAAAAAAATTAACGACTGCATACTCATTGGTAATTCCATTAATTACTCGTTTATACGCAACATTTGTTCCGGAAAAAGCATTTTTTTTTAAAAAAAAAAACCTTAAAACTTTTGGAAAAACTATTTTTGCTACCCAGAATCTTAATTAAATATAGATGGTTTTATATAGATTTTTTTTTTAAATATTTTTGACTAATGAGTTCATTATAAGGAGACAAAGTTCACACAAAATTGGATGGCCTTTACTGGATTATTCCTACTCTGTTTTGATTTAAATAGCAACCTTTATAGTATTCATATCGTATGAATATGAATCTGTTTCCAAAATTTCTTGAGAAAGACGTGTAAGTAATAACATAATCATAAAAGCGGGCTGTATGGAAATATATCCTGAGTTGGACGCTCTTAAGAAAAAAACCTTTTAGTATTTCTATAATTTTTTCATACAATTTCTAACAATAATTTCAAGTCATGGTAGGATAATTTAGTAACCTATTCTTATAAGGGATTACATTATTTCCTTCTATTATGAAGAAAAACCTATTCTAACGCCCTATTTTTTATCAAAAGAAAGTAATGCCATATTAACATCTAAGGTTTTTATGACCTGACTTCCTATACAAAATTCTTAAAAAACTCACATTATTTCTAATGTATTGAGACTCAACAGACTCACAAAAGGCTATTTAGAAAAAATATAAATGAATTGTAAGAGCGAAATCTTAAGAGCCAATGGTTCGGAACATTGCATATTTGAAACCTTCAAGTCACCAGAAAAGGAAACAAAAGGAATCATTTGTCACAATACTACTGAAAAAATGTTTGAAGCGCGCCTCAGTTTGATCAAAACGTTTTCATCTTTTTTTTATTGTTGATAGGTTTGCGCTTGACCGCTATCTCTAAGTTTTTTTTGTTTGTACGTTCAAAAATGGTAGTAATAGTGACCTTTTTAACGTTATTATTTTAGCCACAAGCTCAAATTGAGCGAAATATTAAAAATACAACTGCCAGGAAATATTATTTCCAAAATTGTATTTTTAAAATTTCGCTCAATTTGAGCTCGTGGCTAAAATAATAACGTAAAAAAAGACACTCCAATAACAACAAAACAACACCACGCAACAACAATAAACAACAAACAATTAACAAAAAATTAGCAAACAATTAACTAATAATTAACATGAAATTAAGAAACAATAAACAAATAATTGTAGTAAATAATAGTTTAGCGTCAGGTACCGTTCATTTTGTATCTCTCCGACAATGTGCTACGGCGGGAGCCGTAGGCATCAGCTACGCCGTAGCCACCGCGTAGTCGCGTAGCCATTAGGTTAGAAACTACACGCATCGGGCGTGGATTGGTGCGGCGCGGCGTTGTCATTCCGCTTTTGTTATATTTTAGAGATATCCTGGGCTGCAATATTGTTTGAAAGAGTTACTGTGGGCCTGAAACGCAAAGCGTAACTGATATAACATGGGCAAGTTTGAGTTAGAAAAAAATCTGTCAACATCTTCGCTGTATAGATATTCCGAGTGCGAGGATTTATTTCATCAACCAAAAAAAAAAAATGGTACAGCCTTACTTGCATTAATTTTTTGTTCCCCTTGTATTTAAGAAGTCTGCGCCATTAAATCAGAACAGAAGAAAGATAAATATATCAGATTCTCTTAAATATGGCCAATTTTTAGTGCTCATAAACAACAATGGAAATCTCATGGTAAATGTTTTTTTATTCAGTTATGGTCACACTACGATTATAAATAAGATAGTTTGTGAGTAACTACCTGAAGTGAGACATTGGTACGCTCTTCCATAGCCTTTTTTTCAGACTGTATTAGCTCCTTACTATCCCGAGAACCCGGCGCGTATCTCCCAACAGAAGTGATGTCAACCGCATACTCATAAATACCGGGCATCAGCAGATCGTTGAAGAAGAGAGTTTCAATGAGAACACATCCCTGAGGTCCCCGGCATTTGTCATCATGGGTTCCGATGACAAATGTCGGGGAAAGGCTATGCTCAGAGATTCTTAGCGTGACTGCATCAGGAATGAAGATAGGTCACCGATATAGCCCGGAGAATCGCCAAACTAAAGTGGCAGGACCGACGACCTGTCCCCGTAGCCAAGTTGCTAATCTGTAATAGTTAACGCTTATAGAAAGCTTCAAATGTACGGGAATGACGTCGTCTTAACGCTCAATCACGTGGTCAGAACAAAAGAATTGGCGGCAAGGTCAACTCGAAGCGTTCGGCGCAAGCGAAACGGTTGTAACTTGGTTAGGGGGGCTGGTGAGAATGCGGTGGATGCTAGATGCACAGGATCGGTCGTGTCCCTATGTCCAACAGTGGACGTCTTTTGGTTGAAATGATGATGATGATGTTCTGATGGGCATCCTTCGACAACAACTCGAAGAGACCGTTCACTCAAAACACTAATTGAATTGAGTGAATTCATTGGCAAAAGCTACTTAAAGATAAAATCAAGATATCTATTGATAAGAAGTCATTGTTAACGATCAAAACAAATTCTATTAAAGAACATCTTATCTTTAATATAACTAGTTGACATTTATTTTCGCACCGGTTCATTATTCCGTCCCTTAGGGCCCATCCTCAATAGGCGAACCCCTTAACGAGACTACCCTTTGCCCTTTTATTAATAACGTCTTACTATCCTTAATCCCGTTGTCAAGGATATTGATTACTTACTAGGCATAGGAAATTTCCTAGCTCTGGTCGGTGAAGGCTGTTATTAAAACACTTCAAAGTTTAAAGCAGGTTGGTCAGAATTTGAGATTGTTTTAAAATTATTTTGTTGTTTCTCAAATGAAGTGATCGTAGTAAGTGGGTACTTGACTCGTTTTTAGGGTACCGTACCATAAAAAAAAAAACGAAACCCATATAGGATGACTTTTTTATCCGTCTGTCTGTTTGTTTGTCTGTCAAGATCCTTTATCTCAAGAACGTGTGGGGGTATCGAGTTGAAATTAAAACCATACTATACTCTGGTCTGCGGTCCTTTGAAACTGAGAATAAAAAATCAAACTTCTATAATTAACGCTCATAGCACAAGGTTTAGGAAAAAATCTGAAAACTGTAAATTTGTAGTTAAAACTAAGACTGTTTTTTGTGGTTCAAAAAAATCTTAGTAAATCAATTCGGGAATTGAACGGTTGTAATATGTAAGATACGTAAAGTCTGTCTAATAAGTTAAACGACTTGGGTAATTATTAGGATTTAATGAAATCTGATGTAGTCAACACGGGTTCAATAATCAAGGTTGATTAAGAGATAGAGATCATTGTTTACTAACAGAAGAACCTTATAAAAAGTATCGAATATAAGTATTTTTTAAATGATTAAAAATCATACAAAATTCTCAAGTCGGTTGACTTATGAGACAGACTAATAACCTAAGGGTTACGTAAAAATCTAAAGTCAAAACTGAGCAAAGAGTCACGCATTAATATGCGTGACTCTTTGCTCCGTTTTTTAAACAACGTTTCCCCATTCTAGGCATTAACAAATTAATTATAGTTATATATTTCTTTGTCCAGTTGAGAGCTACACGGGCAGCTCCCTCCCCCTGTGGCGCGTGGATCGGCGGCAGATGGGCGCGTTCCTGTGCATCGCAGCCAACGACGTGCCACCCGCCGTCAGCAAGAGAATCATACTTAACGTTAACTGTGAGTATTTGTACTAGTCACACGTACATAAACTATAGCCTATGTCACTCCAGACTTCAGCAGTTTTCTATCTTTTTTTTGAGTTCCGTACCAAAAGTTTGCCAACGGGACCCTAAAGCCTCCGCCATCGGTCAGTCCGTCTTTCCGTCCATCTGTCAGCAGGCTGTGTCTCATAAAACGTAAGAGGTAGAGAGTTCTTTTCAAAGGTTGTGTATTTCTATTGCCGATACAACAACAAATAATAAAATTAAAAATTAAAGAGATTCCAATGCAAGAAACGTTATTTTATTGGCGTTTTTTGACTCGATTTTATTATATTGTAGCATGTAACCCTTATTGTACGAATCTGACTCGGACTTGGCCAGTTTTTCTTCCATTCTGTCTTATCAACCTTCACGCTATCGCATCAACGCGTCTCTTTACTTTCATATCAGTCCTTACACAATCTTTCCATCTTTTCTTTGACCTCTCAATTTTTCTCCATCCATCCACCTTCAAAGAAAATACTAATGACATATTTTTTAAGTACTATCACTTGCAAAAGTCCATAAGAATTCTTAAAACTTATTCGTTTGACGTTTAGTTTGACTTACGACCTTTTATTTTCAAGTTTCGCCAACAAATGATTGAAATCCACAATTTCATCAACTTATCATAAGTCAAGATGGCCCAGTGGTATAGGCACACAGATTGAAGCGCAAATCAGTGTGCCGCAAGTTCAAATCCCACGCAATTATTGACTTTTTGTAAGTTCTTACCCGATTGGAAGTTATGTATTTGCATTACATATTTTAAATTATTCTTTAACTTGTTCACACATTTCTTAGAGTTAGAAAGGTAGATCACAAAAAAACTAAATAAAGAATTAGATTTCTGCGAGGTAGACATGAGTTTTAACTTAACCGAAATGAACTGTCGTTTGGTTGTAGTTGTTGGTTAGTGACGTGAGGTTGACAGTATTGTAATATTCGCAAAATGCAGGCTAATATTAGTATTGAAGTGAGGGCGACTATCATTGGGCTGCATAAAAGTTGTCTTAATAAAACACAAATATCTGAAGAAACCGGACTGAATGTGAGTATAATAGCTATTAATGAATTGTAACTTTATTACAAATTAATCTTCTAATTAAAACGTATGCCATTTATGAATCCATTCATCGTATCTTTATGAGGTTTAAAAGAGAAATACGTAAATCGTTGGGTTTATTGGATTGGTTATTGGATTAATAAATGCAGTTTTATTTTAAAATTATATTCAATAATTATGATTATTAACATTTTATATAATGAAAATGAAGTGAAGTAGGTATAGCTGCCTAATATATATTTTTTTTTATTTTAGAAAAATACTGTAAATCTTTGGCTAAAAAGATATGAGGAAGAAGGTAGCCTTGCTAGTCGAAAGAGAAGTGGGAGACCGAAGCTTATTAGCGAGGCGCAGCGACGACATAATTATGGTGGACGTATACGAAACGAATGGTTTCGCACCAACGAGACATTTTGCGGAATTATATGACACCTCGATGGATACTGTTCACCGTGCACTTCACGCTGAAGGCGTGCATCACAGAAAACCTGCTAAAAAGCCGTACTTGACAGAGAGGCACAAACAAGAACGATTACGTTTCGCACTAAATATTTAATGTTAACTAAACTAAATGGCCTACCATTTTATTTTAACATATCTGTGATTATTCGTTAACAAACACTGTATTATATTGTGTTTACTTTCGTTTAAAACAGCTATATCTTTTAACTTGTGCCATCGCCTCATCTTAAGAATGCAGTGAACTCGCTATCAATTTTGTTGACAATAATCATGAGGCTATTTCGTTTTTTATTCTTCTACCCGCACTGTTTTAACATAATACTATAGTTCAATTTATTTTTCTCATCTAATTGACGATTATCTTGTGAGAACTAAAGTTCTTTTAACAGAAATTGAGGTTTGGTTTCAATCTTCTTTTCGTCAAGAAAATGAACAATTAAGCTATGACCTCAATACATTCATTGTGACGTTACACAAAAATAAAATGTTTACAAATTCCAAATCATATATCACTTTTCAATAAATAACTGGATATAAACAATTACCTATATTTTATTTTATTAAAATTTGAATATCCGTTCATTGTTACGTTATTCATATTATGAATGGTCTAAGTGGGTATACTTCCAACAAACAATCTTAGGCGTAACATAGATAACGGTTACAAGATAACTTTTTGTCTAGGTAACAATTCGACGTCACAATTCTCATAAATGTTTAATTTGTAAATATAAAGAATAAACATTTTTATTAAACACGTCTTTTTATTTCCACCTTATAACATCGAAAAGATGTAACAACTAAATAATTGCAAATTACGAATGTGATTCTTCTTGTGGTTAATAGATCACATTCGTAATTTGCAACTATTTAGTGCAAAAAATGCAATAGTATTTTTCATAGAAATATAAAAAAACAACTATATCAATATAGATTAGGAATTTTCAAAGTAAGAAATAACTGCAACGGACCGACCATGATTTGAACTCGGGTTACGTGATTTGCGAATCCAACACTTAGTTCACACGGCTACCAGCACATGACGTATTGGCACGAATTTTATCAATGCTATGGTAAGAACAGCTCACTGCGACGACAGTTCCTTAGTGTGTGTTATCTGTGGAATGTGGATACTCATACATGCGCACACATACGCACGGAAGTATCGCGCTCGCTCGGTTCGTAGCAATGTAATCTTTAGCGTTCCTATGGACTTTTGCGGCCTTACTGTACATTAAGAGGATAATGTGTGTTTTTCGTAAGTTTCTTTGATCACACCACGTTCTCAGAAATCATGGCTTAGTCCTTAATAAGCTTGATTTGTGTTCGAGTAGATAAAATGCAGCACAGACTATTCTTTTCAGAATTCCATTAACTAACTTAAAATAAAAGAAAGTAACTTAAATTGCTTCTTTGTAATTTTAGGGTTCAATACCTAAATTGTAAAACGGGATCTTATTACTCCGCTGTACAGTAAGGCCGCAAAAGTCCATAGGAACGCTAAAGATTACATTGCTACGAACCGAGCGAGCGCGATACTGCCGTGCGTATGTGTGCGCATGTATGAGTATCCACATTCCACAGATAACACACACTAAGGAACTGTCGTCGCAGTGAGCTGTTCTTACCATAGCATTGATAAAATTCGTGCCAATACGTCATGTGCTGGTAGCCGTGTGAACTAAGTGTTGGATTCGCAAATCACGTAACCCGAGTTCAAATCATGGTCGGTCCGTTGCAGTTATTTCTTACTTTGAAAATTCCTAATCTATATTGATATAGTTGTTTTTTTATATTTCCATGAAAAATACTATTGCATTTTTTGCACTAAATAGTTGCAAATTACGAATGTGATCTATTAACCACAAGAAGAATCACATTCGTAATTTGCAATTATTTAGTTGTTACATCTTTTCGATGTTATAAGGTGGAAATAAAAAGACGTGTTTAATAAAAATGTTTATTCTTTATATTTACAAATTAAACATTTATGAGAATTGTGACGTCGAATTGTTACCTAGACAAAAAGTTATCTTGTAACCGTTATCTATGTTACGCCTAAGATTGTTTGTTGGAAGTATACCCACTTAGACCATTCATAATATGAATAACGTAACAATGAACGGATATTCAAATTTTAATAAAATAAAATATAGGTAATTGTTTATATCCAGTTATTTATTGAAAAGTGATATATGATTTGGAATTTGTAAACATTTTATTTTTGTGTAACGTCACAATGAATGTATTGAGGTCATAGCTTAATTGTTCATTTTCTTGACGAAAAGAAGATTGAAACCAAACCTCAATTTCTGTTAAAAGAACTTTAGTTCTCACAAGATAATCGTCAATTAGATGAGAAAAATAAATTGAACTATAGTATTATGTTAAAACAGTGCGGGTAGAAGAATAAAAAACGAAATAGACTCATGATTATTGTCAACAAAATTGATAGCGAGTTCACTGCATTCTTAAGATGAGGCGATGGCACAAGTTAAAAGATATAGCTGTTTTAAACGAAAGTAAACACAATATAATACAGTGTTTGTTAACGAATAATCACAGATATGTTAAAATAAAATGGTAGGCCATTTAGTTTAGTTAACATTAAATATTTAGTGCGAAACGTAATCGTTCTTGTTTGTGCCTCTCTGTCAAGTACGGCTTTTTAGCAGGTTTTCTGTGATGCACGCCTTCAGCGTGAAGTGCACGGCGAACAGTATCCATCGAGGTGTCATATAATTCCGCAAAATGTCTCGTTGGTGCGAAACCATTCGTTTCGTATACGTCCACCATATGTCGTCGCTGCGCCTCGCTAATAAGCTTCGGTCTCCCACTTCTCTTTCGACTAGCAAGGCTACCTTCTTCCTCATATCTTTTTAGCCAAAGATTTACAGTATTTTTCTAAAATAAAAAAAAATATATATTAGGCAGCTATACCTACTTCACTTCATTTTCATTATATAAAATGTTAATAATCATAATTATTGAATATAATTTTAAAATAAAACTGCATTTATTAATCCAATAACCAATCCAATAAACCCAACGATTTACGTATTTCTCTTTTAAACCTCATAAAGATACGATGAATGGATTCATAAATGGCATACGTTTTAATTAGAAGATTAATTTGTAATAAAGTTACAATTCATTAATAGCTATTATACTCACATTCAGTCCGGTTTCTTCAGATATTTGTGTTTTATTAAGACCACTTTTATGCAGCCCAATGATAGTCGCCCTCACTTCAATACTAATATTAGCCTGCATTTTGCGAATATTACAATACTGTCAACCTCACGTCACTAACCAACAACTACAACCAAACGACAGTTCATTTCGGTTAAGTTAAAACTCATGTCTACCTCGCAGAAATCTAATTCTTTATTTAGTTTTTTTGTGATCTACCTTTCTAACTCTAAGAAATGTGTGAACAAGTTAAAGAATAATTTAAAATATGTAATGCAAATACATAACTTCCAATCGGGTAAGAACTTACAAAAAGTCAATAATTGCGTGGGATTTGAACTTGCGGCACACTGATTTGCGCTTCAATCTGTGTGCCTATACCACTGGGCCATCTTGACTTATTATAAGTTGATGAAATTGTGGATTTCAATCATTTGTTGGCGAAACTTGAAAATAAAAGGTCGTAAGTCAAACTAAACGTCAAACGAATAAGTTTTAAGAATTCTTATGGACTTTTGCAAGTGATAGTACGTACGAGTATATACGTCGGTCAGCCTGTCTAGCGGTCTGTCGCCAGGTAATCTCACGAACCATGACAGTTAGGCAGTTGAAATTTAATTCAATTCATAGATGATGTATTTCTGTTGCAGCTATAACAGCAAACACTAAAAACACAGTAAAATAAATATTTAACTGGGGCTCATAAACAACAAACGTGACTTTTTTGCCGTTTTTTGCTACGGACAGTACGAAACCCTTCGTGCGCGAGTCCGACTCGCACTTGCCCTATTTTTTCCAAACTTCGAATAGAACACCAATGTCATTCGTAATTGGAAAAAAAATAAATTCAAAATCACAATGAAAAATCTGAAAATGTTTTGTGAGAGAACCATTTAATATTGAATAACAAAGTTGATTATGAGGAAGATAACAGGAATCTCCCGTTTGTCTGTAAATAAGGTCGGAATGAAACAAATTGAGCGGCTCTCACCTCTGCTTCCAATACAATTAGACGATTATTCCTCTTGCCTACCTTCGTATAACTAAGCGGATGGCACAAGTTGTAAGCGATAGCTGTTTTTAGGAGAACAGTCTTTAATAAATTTTTTTCACACACATATAGTGATGTAACTTTAAAGAATTGTAGCGGAGAACGATCGCCATAGCTGCCGAGCCATTCGCAGTAGGCGAGGGTGTTATGGAGCTGAGGGAATCGTGTATCTAACGTCAAAAAATACACTTATGAAGACTAATAAATGGGAGTTCACGCATAGTTGTTAATTAGAATTTCGTGATAAAATTGTGGCGGGGCAAGCATGCGCACTTTTCCGCATTAGTGCAAAAAACAGTCGATTGCGTGCAGATCGAATTTTTGAGTAATTGTCTTGAAAAAAAAATAAATGCATGTCAGTGAAATCAATAGTACGGAAGCTTGAGAATGAATAATCGAGTCAAAGCGTTGCTGACTTCATACCACTCTGACAGAATCCGGGTTAGCGTTCGTACGATCCGAACGGATAAAAGTTGCAACTGCACAGACGCAATCCTCTTTTCTATGTCGGCAACCGTGTGAACAACAACTAGTCTAGGGACTGTCCCACGGCTCGTTGTAAAGAGAATACCTAAAGCCCACATCATAATAAATCAGTGGTCTAGAAAAGTTTGTTTATTGATCTTTACCCTCACTTAGGGTCTAAACAGACAGACTGCATTTCAACTGCAATCCAACTGCAAATTGAAGTTTAAGATATACTATTGCAGTCGTGTCAACTGCATTCAAACTGCACTTAAACTGCAATTTGCAGTTGAATTACAGTTGAAATGCGGTACGTCTGTTTAAACCCTTAAAGCTTACAATTTACGCAATAACCCTAGATACTGTTAACTTGTATTTAGTATTTTCAGCTATTTAATCGTCTAAAGCTTATGTACATAAGCTTTAGACGATTAAATAGCAAAAAGACGAGAAAATACGCAATAATAATACGTAATAATAATATGTACATATCTTGATTGAAAGCTCGTTTAATTCGTTCATGAGTCATAGCTTTTCTTGACGCTTTCTTTTTCAAGAAGAACAGTAAAGATTTTGAACTTCCGTGTGATACGAATATATACGATACAATTTGAATTACAAAACCTATTATGGCGTGATTTTTTTAGCATTTTTTTTAAATATTGTGGTAAAGGAATTAGACAAAGTTTACGTTTTAATATGTATAGTTTTCTATTGCAATTCTCTTTATTCCTGAACTAGCTAACAGTACTTGAATATTCTCAATGGAAATGCCCGTACTTAGTTTCGATCATCGTTCGCACAACATTACCTTCCCCGCTACTTCTTACACCTGAGACCACAGTACCAGTCGTGATAAAGCCGAATTGATCTCTCTCTCTTGTAAGCCGTCCTTGCGTATAATTGACTCTTCCCTGTCATTGGCTCCCGAAGCCGCTCTAAGCTGATATAGAGATCATATACTTGGAATATTTAGTGGTCCTCAAATGTAATGGAGGATGAATAGCTTTTGGTGTTATTAATAAATGTCATTGTACTCGTAGATTATTAGTAGGACGTTTCATACTTCATACGCTACGCGAAGATTTCTTTTTTTATTCTGTCGTAGGTTGGTTGAAAGTAACTCATCTTTAAAATAACAGCCTCTTTATGCTCTTCTATCTGTATTTTGTTCGTTTGGTTTTTAAGTGTTTCTATTTACATATAAATTAATAAATATATAATAATATGTAACGATTATTCGATAAATATGTAAATTATCATGCAGTAGCACTAGTTGTTTTATTTATTTATTATTTTGTTTATTTATTTGGGAGTCTTTATATAATGTAGGAGTATTGTTGAAAACTATAGAAGTAATTGAGATACACGAAATTTAGTTGGAAAACAATATAATGCAATTACAAAACATTATTTATTTATTTATTTATTTATTTATTTAAACTTCATGTACAATAGTGGTACATAGGCGGACTTAATGCCACAAGGCATTCTCTACCAGTCAACCTTTGGGTTAAAAAAGACAACACTGTGGTAGGTTTGCACAATAAACAAATACATAATAACAAATAGTTCAAATGGAAAAATATATAATAAGTTATTTATAATAATAAAATACATATATATGCTAAAATAATAAACTAATAAATACTATGAAAAATATGATATCACTATGAGAACTTAATAACAATACTGAACGAAGACCGAACTAAGGTTGAGAGGACTTCAAGTAGTAGTTCCGAATTTTACGTTTGAAGGATAATTTACTTTCAGCTTTTTTGATGTCAAGGGGAAGCACATTCCAGAGTTTTATGGTGGAAACAGCGTAAGAATTGGACATAAAGCCAGTACGGTGAGAAGGAATATGAAGAAGCATGTTTTTGGATGCACGAAGGTTAAGATTATGAGAACTGCCCAACACTTTAAAATATTGTTTTAAATAATCAGGAGCACAAGGATCGTTCATTATGGTGAAGAGCGTGCAGAGGGATCTGAGGTATCTCCTCTGACGGATAGGCAGCCATTTAAGCTGAGAACGGAAGGAAGAAATGTGATCATATTTACGAAGGCCAAATATGACTATATCATCATTATTCATCATCATCATCAGCCTTTTTAATGTCACTGCTGGGACTCAGGCCTCCTATCTAGGAGAGGTAGGGGACCGTAATTACCACGCGGGCCCAGTGCGGGTTGGTGAATGTCACATGTCCTCGAATTTTTTGTTCTAGGACATTCCGGTTTCCTCACGATGTTTTCCTTCATCATCATTATAATGACACTGATAACTGTTTCGTTGGTCTTGTCAAGTCTTGTGGTCACAAGCGCGTCATCAGTAGTAGCCCGGAAATTGAAAGTTGGTGGTGTGACACCCCCATGTCTCGGAAAGCATTTAAAGCCGTTGGTTCTGCGCCTAATCTCTCTTTGTTCGTGTCAGATTACCGTCCCATCGGACTATGATCCATTGGATTATTATGACACACATTACACAGGTATGCGGAATTGGAAGCATGCGGAACAAAGAGTAAAGTCCCACATATCTCCATTAAAATGGGAGGATCTTCCGACCAGACGACGGGTATTATATCTGATGTGCAACTGCCCGGTAGATGATTTTGGTCTTTCACTTACATTGAAATCGCGCGGCGAACTTTGATTGCGCAATGCAAAATTAGTTCTTGGGTGACGTCATAGATGTCGCTAAATCACTTCCCTCTGAAGATCGGAGATCGATAGTTTTTTGACGCTACTTGATGCGTGGCAGGCCAATGATAGGTTTGTTTCAGTGGGTCGGAACCGAATGCCGCATAGTTCTTGGTGAATCAGAACTGTCAGCGGTGATGCCCCAGTGAGTCGAGGTGTTGCCGTCCCAGTGGATCAAAATATGGGATTAGTTCTTATATGACGCTATAGATGTCGCTACACACATAATCACAAACAAACCTTTTATAATATTATTGAGTAGACTTATAACACGAGTTGTTAGCACTTACCTACCTAGTACATACTAGGTAATATACAGGGTAACTCCTTGTTTACGACAATAGCTGTTGTTTCTAAACAACTTGTACTTTAACACAGTTTTTATGGTCTTCGTCCTATTAAGGCGAGGATAAATTTTTAACGGGACTGTTTCCTTTGTGATACGTCGTTATACCGGTTTAAGGCGATGTAATTTCGTCTTGTAATCGGCTAGGTTATTTTGTTAGTGGAATGACAGTTGCTTTGTTTGATTAGAAGTAGTTCCATGAACCAAATGACGTCTTTGTTATTTGGGTAGTTAGTGTTCTTGTTTTGGCTGCTGGACAATGACAATTGGGCGTTTTTGAAAAGGTCTACGTAACTATGACGTTAGAAAGTTGCACTTATGAAAACATTTTTGAATAAATGATATTCTTTAGAACAGTAGCACCAATAAAATATTCATTGAGTCCAATTATTTCCAATCAGAACTGAAATTCATACAAAGAGTTAAAACTGTTTGTTTGCTTATTTATAATTATAAAGTTATTGTTTGCTTGTCGTATTCCCGACAAAACGTGATAGTGAAACCCATGGGTTCCAAGAAAATCAGTCACCACCAATTTTTTCATTAGCTGTTTAAAGAAAGAAATAGGTTTGTTTTGTGGATTTTGTGAAAACGTATGTAAATTTATTTTCTGAAAAAAAAGTAACCAATAGTAATCCTGTATATATATATGTATCAGATAATCTATAGCAGGCACTGATCTGATTATTAACCTTTATTGGCTTTTTATTGGAATTGCACAATCTAATTCCGCCAAGTCCGTTCCATCATCGGACCACACGACGTACAGCGTTGCGCCACCGGTACATGGTAGACATCCCACCCATACGCACAAAACGTTTTGCGCACACATTTATTGTGCGTACAGCCAAGGAGTGGAATTCCCTGCCGGAATCTGTGTTTCCTGACAGCTACAACTTAGGAGTCTTTAAGTCGAGAGTGAATAGGTTTCTTCTAGGCAAGCGTGCTTCATCGTCGACCACATCATCGCTTACCATCAGGTGAGATAGTGGTCAAACGCAAGCCTATCACTAATAAAAAAAAAAAAATCACTGTTCCTTTAAGGTAACTTAAAGGCGCAAAGCAGTAGGACAGATCTAGTTACGTATTTTTCACTGGGAAATCATCGAATGACTCATCAGTCGCTCCATTCAAAGATCACTCTTTCAGTCTCAGACTGTCAGACTGATACTGACTAAAACCCACCCGTGTTCCTTCAGCTACCCTTTGCGTTTCAGCAGAACGGTAACTTTTTCAAACAATGAATGAATTGAATGAATTTATTTTATTTCGGACACAATCAGATCCATTTAGTGTTTGTAACTTACTAAATAACTTATTAACTAGTGTTAGTATCCATTACCCATTGCAAAAGAATCACACAATTCCATGGATTGACTACAATTGTACAAACGCTTGAATAAATTCCAACGGAACAGAATAGATCTATTTATTCAATTCAGACAACTTTGAATATCAAAACTCTTTATATCATATTCTTGACTAAACCCCGTTTTTATTAAAAACCTCGGGTTCTACGAAACGAAAGGATTCAAGCGGTTTGTACGCAAGGCAATGTTAGATAAGGCGGGAACTGATCCCGGATTGCGGGATTTGGATTGCGAACGGGATCGGACCGATGGTTCGCGAAATTCACTCCACACTCTTGAACGAACGCTGTTAAGCTTTCGAATTGTTCTTCAGATTGTCAAGATTTGCTATGTATTTAGTTTCTTAGACGGTTTAAATGTTTAAGAAGTCTGAGAGTGGGATGACAAAAATAGCTGAATTTGAAGTAAACTTTTTAATTTCACATTAAAGACGCAAACGATTTAATGTTTTCCTCGGGGGCCCTGGAACGAAAGCAAAGAAGGAACAAGAGTGGGCTTTTAGTCAGTAAAATTCTGACACCTCTCGCTTCACCCAAGGGCAGGAGATGTCAATAGATGATTTCCCATCTAAAAAAAACTAAAGACTGGTTTTGATGTATACTTTTCGCTTTTTCATATTTTATCAGATTTTTTTCATCATTTGATGGCAAGTACCTACTTAAATTCAATTATATAATTTACTTGGTTTTAAGTATGGTAAACCAGACATACATGTCCCATGTCCCAGTCGGTAACATGCCCCAGTTGCAAAAACTAAGACAACCATTTAAAATTTGGTTCTAATTTGAGCCGATTTGATTAGTGTATAAGAATAACGGTGATATAAAAGTTGCAAGTTTAAATTGCGTTGCATAGTCTATGTAATTTTAAATGTGTGTCAAAGTTTTGCTAGTGGGGTACTTTACCGACTGGGCCCACATGCCTGATTTACCCTATTTAGTTTTCTGTTATTTTATAATTATTTAATTTGGCACATAAACCAAACTCAAACCAAATTAGAAAAAAATAACATATTTTTTAATATCGCAAAATATCGCTGGGGTCTCAGGAATTCTTGAAAGAGATACCGTGGTCCTGGAACACTAAAGGCAACTGAAGGACACTGATGGGATTTGTCAATAAAAGTTTGAGACTCCCTCTTGCTCCACCCCAGAGAAGGAGAAGTCATTTGATGATTCTTTACCACAAAAAAAATATTGCATACAAAACAATTTCACAACTGCTGTAGTAAAACTTTCAAGTTATAAAAATATTTTTTACAAATAATGTTAAAACCGTTTAATCTGCAATCCTTACAAAACCATTGTAATCAAATGTAGGTGAAACCCCTATACAGGCAATAGTCAGTAAAATTCAAAAGATACAATCATAAACGTCCCCACTACAATAGTTGTCCTAACTATTTATTTGTTCAACGGCACTTTGCATGAATATCGCCGCTAATGCCATGTTAACACGTGACCATTTCCCGTGCACAGCAATTTTAAATGCAATTGTATGAATGTGTCCTGTTCTATTGCTTACTTTAAAGTCAATGGTCGCGTTCCCGTTTACTCATTGCCCTGCTGTTAGCTTATCTTTATCTTGGGTTGTAAGGTGGTTTGTAGGTGTTTTGATAACTTTATAAGAAAGAAAGATAGAAAGAGAAATGAAAGAAGGAAAGAAAAAAAAAAAGAAATAGTTACATTTTATTTGAGGGAAATGACGCAATTTTAAGTCGAGCTTACAAAGTCGAAATACTTATTAGTGTGCTTTTTGGTGATGCATCAGGTCTTATCAAATCAAATTATAATCATTATTTTAGAAAAATATACGGTTGTATTTTGAATAGCGCCGCTATTGCCTTGTTAACACGTTACCATGTCCCGTATACAGCCATTTTTAATGTTAAAAATATTGTATAAATGTGTCCTGTTCTATAGCTTACTTTAAAGTCAATGGTCGAGTTTACGTTTACTCATCGCCCTGTTAGCTTATCTTTATCTTGGGTTGTAGGTTGTGGCTCGTTGGGGTTTTCAAATACCTATATGAAAAAGAAAGAAGGAAATAAAGAAAGAAAGACAGAAATATAGAAAGGAAAAAGAAAGAAAGAACGATTATCTGGTTCTCACAACTTTTTACGGTAGAAAAACTGAGTTGCAAGCCTTGGTTTTTTTTTACAACTTATGTTTTTGATGGCATAGATCTATATAAGAAAGAAAGAAAAGAAAAAGGAAACAAAGACAACTGAAAGAAAGAAAGAATTTTTTATGTTTTTATTGTGGATAGGCCAGCGTTTGACCACTATCTCAGCTGATGGTAAGCTATGATTTACGCCTTGCCTTGAAGTAACCTACTCACTATTGATTTAAATGCCCCTAGGTTGTAGCTATCAGGAAACTCATATTCCGGCAGCGATGTTCATTTTAAGTCGAAATGCATTGACAGTGTTGCTAGAGGGTCCTTTCATACGAGGATAGTACAACTTAAATGCACTATTATATTCTCCCTATAACATTAAAAACAGGTCTAAAAATATTTATACCTGTTAATATACTAATTATAATATTAGTTCCTGAAGAGTTTCTTTGTTTGTTTGAACATGTTTTACTTAGAGAAATACTGGCCAGAATTAAAAAAAAAAAAGTGTGAAATATCAAACAAGATTATCGTTAAACATCATTCTACAATGAGTAGTAGCAGAGCAGTAACCAGAAACTCGGCTGAAACTAAAGGCAGCTAGTGATTGATATATGCTTAAAGACAGATTCATTCCATGAAAGTCTACTTTAAGATTTTAAATAAATATAATTTAAAAAAAAGAACATTTTTTGAGAAAAAAAGGGCTACTTTTATATAACAACGAACACCGAATCGTTTTAAAAACTTCTTAGAGATCCCATTTTCACAAAAGAAAAATACACAGAAATTCACTTAAGCTCCTAAACTCTTGAAAGTTAATACGTAAAGAAATCCAAAATACTGGCGTCCTAGAGATGCCAGGCTAGGCACGTTGGTCCCTAAGGCCGATCCCTAGGGACTGAAATCAAGGAACCCCTTCATTTAGGAGCAGCTCAATTCCGAAGTAATTGTTTTTGATGTGGATGGAATTTGTATTAGAATCTGTAAGTGATCGGATAAGATTTATAAAAGAGGTGGATATTTTCGTGACGAAATATGATAGCTTGAACATAAGTAGGCTGGCAATAGTTCAATGACCTGCAAATCAATTTGAATAGATTTGACGAGGGTTCAAAACTTTAGGGCCTAAGTTTACTTACATATCTGGACCAATAGTGTTCAATATTTTGCTTATATTGTTAGTGGGTCTATTTTCGGTAGGTATTCTCGATACTTTTTTTTATTTATTTGTGTACACACAAATACTTAAAAGAAAAGAACAAATACAGATAAATGAGTACAAAGGTGCTGCTTATTTCAATGAAATTTCTTCCAGCAGACCTGTGACAGGAGAGTTGAATAAGTTGTTGATTGTTTTCAGTTAGGATAAAAATTATATTCAAAATTTTGAATCTGAAAACAGTTTTGTTTAGTCGTGTCTCTGCCAAATTTGTCAAAACCGTTTAAATATATAAACATGCTCCAAAAGTTCCGATTCTACCATTGATCATTTAAAACAAGCAAACAAGTTCCTTACTAGCTAGTTTTATTATCGACCAAATCATTACCTAACAACGATGAATAAACTAATCAGTAAAGATAGAGATCAAATAATAGTTTTTTTTTTTATTATAAAAAAAAAACTGGCTACGTGCGGTTGGAACACACGCATAGAAAAAAAACTTGTATTTAACTTTTTAAATTTAATATTGGCAATGGAAATACACAATCTGTCAAAATTGTATAGCGATTCACGAGATACAGATGACAGACAGGCGGACGGATGGATGAATAGACGAATGGACAGCGGAGGCATAGTAATATTGTGTTGATCCGTTGATACCTTTGGGTACTGAACCCTCAAAATTGACTACAATAGAAGAATAGAGCTGCGCTTTAAACTATTCACTCACTATACCCGAACTAGCACTTTGCTCGCGACTCCGTTCGCCACCATCATCACTTCGTGTGTAGGGATAGTAATTCATCGGTTCATTGTTATGTTTTTAAAACGTATGAGTATATTATTTTATTACAAAATAATATACTAATTATTATTTGTATATTTTGTCTATAAAACCCTACCCCTTTTGTCTATAATAATTTTTTTTTTATTTATTCAGACATCATTGATCCAATGGTTAGTAGCAAACTTATCATCTAGGAGTTAGTAAAATTAAAAGATTAAAAATATCATATTATAATTAGTCACTTTCTAAGTTTCTAAAGTCAGTCATCACTCTGATTTGATGCTGTAGTAAAGGGCAGTCAAATTGATCAGCAACAACAGCCAGAATGCCATTGCTGCTCGCACGAGCCCTGCTTAATAAGGAGGCCACATTCTTGCGCAAAATGTCTGCAAATCCGTCTGTACGCGCCTCCATTAACATACCAGATGTGCTGCAAAACCGCGGGAGCCGCAATAACATCCTAAAGGCGTTGTTGTATTGGACGCGCAAGGCGTCGAGGGTTTTTCTCGAATATGTTGTCCATAAGCTACTGCAATAGAAGTTTTGGCAGTATGCCTTAAACATCGTAATCTTAACCTGCTTCGAGCAAGTTGCAAATCTTCTGACCAACATATTCGCTCTCACCGTCAACGCCCTGCGTGGGAATCAATGTCAGCGTCATCCTTTAGATCAGCCGTCACTGACCCAGATATTTATATCTATCAACTTTGTTAAGAGTAACATCATTCAGCATCACGGGTGGTACAGTATCAGGTCCTAAACCTTATTTTCTTGTCTATGAGCCTTAATTGCTTGATAATAAAAAACATATTATTGTTATTTTTATTTAACAGAACGGTTTTTTAAGGGTAATTTTGAAAACCTAATGTGTGAAAAACTAAATAAATTAAGTTTGAATTTGTGCTAAATTTCAAGTTCATTCATTCCAAAAATAAGAAACCTTTGTAAAATCTTTATCACCCTCTAATTCGTCATATGGAGATACTCGTAGTTTTGAAAAACATAATATAGTGACAATCTTTATTACTTTTATAAGTTGCTATTCGGGTTAGTATACTGAATCACTTAATAAGAATTTGCATACAAAAGAAATTCCTGCTTTTCATCCCCTTAGGTTGAATTTCCTAAAATTTCCAAAATTCTTAGTGATACGTCACAATAAAAAGCCTTAAGTGAAATTTCAAATGCCTAGTCCCAGTAGTTTGTACTGAATTGATATGTCAGTTAGTCTAATGGGTAGCTCGCTGTCCGGCCGTCCGGTAACTGTCCGGACCAAGCCCAAGTCGTCGACGGCGCTCGCTGTTCCCGCGTGCCTCAAGGAGTTGTCAGCAACAGCAGGGGCCCAGCCGGGTCGAAGCCTACCGGGGCCAGGGTTATCCGAAAGGGCGCTCGAGCCCCGGTATGAAGGCTTGAAGGAACGGGATGGGTTTTTTAGTCAGTAAGAGTCTGACACTATCTCCCGCTCCACCCAAGAGCGGGGGTTGTCATAAGATGATTTTTCCCATTGAAAAAAAAAAGAAAAAAAAGCCTACTGGGGCCAGGGTTATCCGTGAAGGCTTGAAGGAACGGGATGGGTTTTTTAGTCAGTAAGAGTCTGACACTATCTCCCGCTCCGCCCAAGAGCGGGAGTTGTCAATGGATGATTTTTCCCATCGAAAAAAAAAATATGTCAGTTTTTCCACATGTACATGGTTATTTGTAAAACACTGGCACTATGTTATTTACATCATAAACATCAACTTTCGTTCTATGATTTTTTTACAAAACATAATTCATTTACCAAAAGCAAACCTTCAAGATATCGTTGTTTTATCTAACACATTTCGACTCTGTATTTTTCTATACCTACCTATATCTGTATGATATGATGCAAGTGCATCAAGCACCCACGCCGCCCGGTCCCACTCCCTTCCGCTATTGTACTATCACTTGTTTCGTATAGACTTTGTAATATTTAGAATGTTCAATTTAAATATTTTTATTTTTGTATGAAAATCTGATGAAGTAAAATTTGTTAAATTTTTAAAAGTCATAGAACAAAAGTTGTTATTCATGACGTTAGTAAAGGAGAAGTTGCCAGTTTTTTACAAAATATAACCCTGTATATAGATACTGGAACTATTCCTGACACTATACAGATACTGTAACTCAGAAATCTCTTGCAGGTTCAGAATAGCTTTGTATATGATTATGCTAGATCAAACGCGGCACTATTATGAATATTCTAACACCACGGGTACCAAGATTATTTCGTATTGATTCCCGAGCTCTCTGTACTGAGCTGTTGCACAAAATAGATAGGTACAGAAGTCAATCTCATGTATGTACTTCATTTTTTATAACTACGCTAGGCGAACGCGCTAGGGTCAGTCAGCACGTTGCGCCGAACTGTACGAGTGCGACCAGCACGCTTAGCCAAGTTGTTATTCTGCAATCGTTAACGCTGTCGGAAAGTGATGAAACGTATGGGAATGACGTCATCTCAACGTAAAGTAGCGTGGTCAGAACAAACGAATAGACAATTCGTAGCCAAGTTCACATCGTTCAATATCGTTTCTACAATATTTAACGCTACATCCTTTGTTATACAAATGCTACATTGTAGAACGAGCGGCCGACTCGGGCGCGTCAACATGGCTACCAACTTATCGTTTTCTACAATTGCTGTCTCCGAGGCGTTACCGATTAGAGAACGGAATTCGATTGTAACTTGGCTAGGGGGGCAGATTCATTAAACCCCAAGCGAACGCCGGCGTTCGCGCACCTATTGTCTTTCTATTGTGTCTGTAATTTCCACGATTGAAAGGTCGAGATATCGTGTCCGTGAGCGGTGTCTATGTGAGCGTTGTTCGCGCGCGCTTTGTATGTAGATTGTCTTCTGTACGTATCTATTTTGTGGTACCTACTGAGCTGTTGGCTAATCTCATTATGCGTTGTTGGTTCAGTTTAAGTGAATTAATACTGTTAACAGATTAGGTTTCGAGTGTATTTTTAGATTGACGATTTTCTTTGAAAGATGATAAGATGGTTTCTTAAAAATTCTTTGTTTTGGTTTGGTAAGTAATGAACCTTTGATATTTATTTTTGCTGTTACTGGTTTATGCTAAACTAGATATATTTGGTGCTAGCGTGCGATATATTGTCCATATTGTTAGGGTTCCGTATCCAAAGGGTAAAAACGGGACCATATTACAAAGACTTCGCTGTATGTCTGTCACCAGGCCGTATCTCAAGAACCGCGATAGCCAGATCGTTGTAATTTTCACAAATTATGTATTTCTGTTACTGCTATAACAGCAAATATAATTTAATATAATAATAAAAACAAAATAAAATAAATATTTAAGGGGAGCTACCATACAATAAACGCGATTTTTTTGCCGTTTTTTTTACGGACGGTACGGATGTGACGTGCGCGAGTCCGACTCGCTCTTGCCCAGTTTTTTTTTTCATTTTTATTTTTTATGTTTAAAATATGTTTTCAATGCTGGTTTGTTCATTTTGTGCAAAAAAAACATGTTTTCTTTCTTTCTTATTTCTTCTTTTTAACATTCGCTGTGAACAATAGGAGTACCATTTCACAAATAGCTTGTACCTCTTTATATATAAGTTATGTTACTACTTTGGTATTCAATAAAGTTTATTCTCTATTCTATTACGCACGAGTATTCCTCAAAATATTCATAGTAAGCACACGTGTATAATTCAAGAACATTTAAATCTATCAATATCGACTGTAACGTTCCGTATAAGTTATTAGTTATTGTTGTTTTGTTTTTAGTTAATTGGTTTTACGAAAGATTTGCATTAAAAAATCTAAAAAAAAATTGACTGCGAAAGAATTCGAACTTTGTTTTGAATAACATACAGTTTCCAAAATTAAAATATTAGTTATAACATGCCCATGTTTTGCCAATAAAAAAAAAACTTCAACCGCCTATTAAAAAAATTCTTGAACACAAATTAAAAAATATGCTATTCATAGTCATAATTATCCAGATTAAAACAGACTATTGAAAGATTTATTTCAATTTCAAGGGAGGTCCGAAGCTTACTACGTAAGTCGTTGCTAGTAAGGAATCGATTTAACTCCTTGTCATCAGATAATTGTTGAAAGCGTATAAGCAATCATATATTGGTAAAATATAATGTCAAATTACAGTCCATAGAAAACCTTTCCTATTTTTGTTTAACACTGCTATTTCTTGTCCCACAGTTTCACCAACAGTAATAGTGCCAAACCAGTTACTGGGCGCGCCGCTCGGCACCGATGTGATATTAGAATGCACCGTGGAAGCCTACCCTAATACCATCAACTACTGGCTTAAAAATAGAGGGGAGATGTTACTTGATGGGTAAGTAAACTATGCAAAATGACATAAGGCCCACCCAAACTTAATTGTATGTTGTCTAAAAATAACACTTAGGGT
Organism: Mythimna ferrago; assembly: GCA_910589285.2. Lineage (NCBI taxonomy): Eukaryota > Metazoa > Arthropoda > Insecta > Lepidoptera > Noctuidae > Mythimna > Mythimna ferrago. Next base: position 6,313,605 of record OU342689.1, read on the forward strand.
GAGTTGCACCCTTTAACTATAACGATAACCAAACCATAACCAGCCGTGAAACGGCCGCCTATAGGTCAATTCGAAGATTTGACAACTGTTAACGGCTTTGTTATCGTTATAGTTAAATAGTGCAACTCACCCTTAGTAATCATTAACGAAATGAATCATTAGATTGACATGAAAACCGCGTCAGTTATCGATCACCACTTTTTTTCAGTTTCAGTTTTTTTTTTGTGAGAGTCTAATTTTGTTTTTCAATTTATTTTGAATTTATAAAATTGGAAGATTTTTTATTGAATCTATTCACACAGTTTCTTAGATTATGTATATGTGTATATAGATGTTTAGAACATGGTCATGTTGATTTTATTTTCTTTGTCTTTTTTACAGTTTTAATTTTAAAAACAACAAAAGCCGTAATTCTTTGTTACCACATATCATACGACCGGAATGCCGGTTAACTGACCACAGTCTGACGAAGTAGTAATTTAATAAATACGAAGTCATTGTAAAGCTAAAAGCAACCATCATTATTTTAGCCAAAATACGTCCACTACTGGACATAGACCGCCCCAAAGTATCGCCACAACGACCGGTCCTGTGCGTTTTGCATCTATCAGGTCTTCCTCACCAGGTCTTTAGTCCTTGGGCACACCACAATTATGGCGGTAAGTCCCCTCTTTGAGGCGCGGCTGGAAAGACCTCACGGCGTCTTTACCTTCCGCATGACACAGGTCCTCACCGGACATGGCAAGTTAGGGGAAGTTCTTGTTTCGGATTCGTGTGGAAGTGACGCCCGGGTGTTGCCACTGTGTGGAACACCCGGAGGACACGGTGGAGCACACAGTCCAGGTGTGCCCTGCTTGGGCGGAGCGTCGCCGTGCCTTCGTGGGGGCGATCGGCGGTGGAGACCTCTCTCGCCGGGCCTTGGTTCAAGCCTTGGTCCGGAGTGAGGAGGAGTGCCTGGCGGTCGCCTCTTTCTGCGAAGCAGTAATGCTAGCAAAGAAGGAGGTCGACCACATGCGGCAAAGGCGCTCTCGCCGCCGCCGGGATTTCGATCCTGATTTCCGGCTACCGTAGATGTGGGCTTGCGGACGGCGAGCTACGGGTAGGTCGCTGTCCGACCGTCCGGTAACTGTCCGGACCAAGCCCAAGTCGTCGACGGCGCGCATTGTTCCCGCGTGCCTCAAGAAGTTGTCAGCAACAGCAGGGTCGAAGCCTACTGGGGCCAGAATTAGTTTCGAAAGATAGCTCGAGCCCCGTTAAGAAGGCACGAAGGAACAGGGTGGGTTTTTAGTCAGTAAGAGTCTGACACTATCTCCCGCTCCGCCCAAGAGCGGGGCTTGTCATTAGATGATTTTCCCAACATAAAAAAGGTCTTTATTCCTCTGTGTGGAAGACCTTCCAAAACAACATCTTCCGGTACGCGGTCGTCACCTCAGAACCCTTCGGCTCCATCAACCATCTGTTCTGCGAGTAATCTGCCCTACCCACTGCTACTTCGGCCACATCATCGCTTACCATCAGGTGAGGTGGTGAACAAACGCAAGCCTATCAATAATAATAAAAAAAAACTTAAGTTTGGTCATTCTTATCGCTTTGCCGATAACTTTCGTTCACCTGTGGATATCTGCATTTCTGACTCGCTCACGCAAGGAAACTCCGAGTGAACGACGAAACTCTATAGCCCTTTCCTTCTCTTTCAGAGCATAGCCTTTAAAACTATTGATAAAGCCCACTATGATTGTGAGTGACCATGTTTCGGAATCATAGGTCATCACTTATCATAGACTTTCGTCTAGAGACACTGTAATACGACGGACGAGAAAAAACCGCGCAGTTTCCCTAGGGTATTCAATTCTTAATTCATCCGTTTACCCAGAACCGATTATCCGCTAACCTGAACGTGTGAAAACAGCCTTACACGCGCCGGTCTCGTCATAATAGAGTTTAATACTATCAAAGCAGATCGTTGTATTTAAGCTTCAAGGATTAATTATTATTACATGCATTTACAACACAGTGTATTTCCGATCGATGTTTATCTCTTATGACGTATCAAATGAGTAAGAGTCTTGTTTATCTATTTTATTTATCGAAAGAAAAAGAAAATAAACATTACAAGGTGCCAAGGAAAAATTTAGCCAAAAATAAAAAATGTTTTAAGTACAAAGGACATTTGTGCTTATTTTTATCATAGTAGGAGCTCAGTAGGGTCAATGCTTGTTGGAACATTTAAAAAAGTAACCGTGTCCCTAGAACGCGCCTCCACTGTTTTGATTTTTTGAATGTTCCTTGTTTACCTTTTTTATGGTGGGAAAATCATCAATGACAACCCCCGCTCTTGGGCAGAGCGGAAGATAGTGTCAGACTCTTACTGACTAAAAACCCACCCCGTTCCTTCAAGCCTTCGTACCGGGGCTCGAGCTCCCTTTCGGATAACCCTGGCCCCAGTAGGCTTCGACCCGGCTGGGTCACTGCTGTTGCTGACAACTCCTTGAGGCGCGCGGGAACAGTGCGCGCCGTCGACGACTTGGGCTTGGTCCGGACAGTTATCGGAACGCTGGACAGCGAGCTACCCATAGCTCGCTGTCCACAAGCCCGCGCCTACGGTGGCAGGAAATCGGGATCGAAGTCCCGGCAGCTGATGCATGAGGAAGACCGTTCCCTCACGCGTGCAGCCGCCTTCTTCGCTATCATTACCACTTCGCAGAAGGTAGTTTCGACCGCTTGCCATGTCTTCTCGCTCCGGACCATGGTCTGGTCTATAGAGAGCATTGTCCCAGGTTTAGGCGTCTTGTGTATAAGGTTTTCATGTTTGTCAACACACGAGTAATTGTTAGAGTGAAGTGCGCATTTTTTTTTAAATATTGACCTACACGAATATAAAATCTGGTTTCTGAAACCGATTTTACATCATTTTTATAAATATAAAATAAACGAAATATGGAGCCAGTTGTTTTTTAACATTTAAATAGAAATATTATATACTCTTGAAAATAAAGCCAGTGAATGTTGCTGTTTCATGAAATAGGTAATAAAAATTTTACCTTACTTCAGCTTAGACTCTCCGTCTTTTTGTGTAGTGTTTGCTTTTTATTTTCTGGAAAGTAGTTAGAAGAATATTTAAAGGTCATAAAGAATTTTACGTCTGAAAATTTTCCAAAGAACGCCTATTTTACCTGCAAAATAATTTACAAAATGTAACAAATTCACGGCACTTTTTGGTAACACACAGTTGTTGAGCGATGGAATGCTACGCTGCCTGTTGCGGCTTCGATTTCCATACAGAACAAAATATTTGTATAGGGTCGATCATTATATTATTTACAAAAAATCTTGAGAGTTTTAAAAATTACTAAACAATTGATTTCTATTGTCACTTACAACAAGTTTGTTTTTAATAATCTATGAATCTATTCAGGGTTATTTGTAAAGTACTGGTAACCTCTCAGGTCTGTTACTAAATCATAAACAACAACTTATGTTCTATGACTTTAAAAAAAAAAAAAACATATTTTAGTTCATCAGATTTTCATACAAAAATAAAAATATTTAAATTAAACATTCTGAATATTACGAACTCTATGCGAAGCATGCGACAGTACAATTGCGGAGGCGAGCGGGGATCGGGTGGCGGAGGTGCTTGATGCGTCGCGTCACAGAGACGTAGCTAGGTATAGCAAAATACGGAGTTGAAATGTGTTAGACAGAACAACAAAATCTTGAAAATTTGTTTTTGGTAAATTAATTTTGTTTTCTAAAAATTCATTGAACAAAAGATGTTGTTTATGATGTTAATAATACAGTTCTGCAAGGTTGTTAGTGTTTTACAAGTAATCCTGACTACATACAGCATAGGCGTGTTAGCTAGATTATTTATCTACTATATAAAAATAAGTCGGGTTTTCCTTCCTGACGCTATAACTCCAGAACGCACGAACCGATTTCCACGGTTTTGCATTCATTGGAAAGGTCTCGGGCTCCGTGAGGTTTATTAGAGTAGAGTAGGGTAGAGTAGGGTAGAGTAGGGTAGGGTAGAGTAGGGTAGAGTAGAGTAGGGTAGGGTAGAGTAGGGTAGAGTAGGGTAGAGTAGGGTAGAGTAGGGTAGAGTAGGGTAGAGTAGGGTAGAGTAGGCTGAAGTAGGGAAGAGCGGGAGCGAAGCCGCGCGGGCAAAAGCTAGTCTATACTAAAACAATGGTATTTTCATTAAAAAATAAACAAAAGCGCATCGTCCGGTACAATTTACACGGAAAATAAAACTGGCTGCTATACAGCCAATTTTCATTCCAAGCCGCTGTTAGAACGATTTAAACTATACTATTTTCTGCTAGCGACTACGTCTACGTGAATGTCGGTTATATTGCGAACGTGAAGTCAGAGGCTTACTCTTCAGGAACGGGTAGCTTCATAGATGCGTATTTGTCATTTTTTTTTTGTGCACATAAACATTACATGATGATTTTACAGTTCATGTAAAAAGGCGAGTTTAACTTAGCAATAAGTTTTCTCCTAGAAAACCTTTGAGTTATAGAGAGAGAACACAATTTTTGCCGCCGCCAACCTATACCTGTATTTTATCTATCTTTTATATTTTTGTCCAAAATGGCCGTTTTGTAACTGGTACCTAAAGTAAGAGCATCATGAGCAGTGGTGGCCGAGTGGTAACGACCCCGACTTACAAGTTGTAAGTCGTGGGTTCAAACTCAGCCAGGCGCGTTACTTTGTGTAATTTATTTCATCGCCAGTGCTCTTAAAACGGTGAAGGAAAACATCGTGAAGAAACCGGTATGTCCTAGAACCAAAGAGATTTAAAGAGATACAATAGAGCGGCTATCAGGAGAAATGTCTTAGGAAAACTGTCATCCTATCTCTCAGTGACGCCATCTAGCTTTGAATAGCAATCACGCGAATGAAATTTGTCAAAATTTGTAAAAATATAACTATTGCTCGGTAGGTGGCCAGGGGTTTTACCATGATATGTTAAAATGTCAGTAGTACGATCGAAAAAGAATCTAACAGTTCGGTTTAGGTCGTAAAATAGATCACGTTAAGAGCTCGTGGTAGAAGCTTCAGTGTGTGCCAGTGGCGTAGCTTGGGAAGGGGAGGGCGGGCCATGGCCCCAGGCGGCATACGAAAGGAGGCGGCAGAAAGCGCCAATTTATTTATTTGGAAAAAAAAACTTAGATATTCGAAATTGCAAGCGCAATGTTACGTACGTGCCAAGCAAATTTTGATGTCTATGTTAAGTCTACCTTCATGCTGCAGCAGGTATATTGCTTTTTATTAACTTGGATTAATTTTCTGACGTAATTCATTCTCTGACGTAACAATGTCGGACCAAGCTCAACCATGACTTGGCACTGAGTATGTTCACGTTGACGCGATTAAACACGCGCATACCGACCTTGGGCCAATGCTCGTATGCGCAAGGCAAGTGACGTGATTCTTAAGGTGTTGTGGAGGTCTCAGTTTGACCACATTGGCCGAATAGGGAAGAAACCCCGTTGGTAGTAAAGCGTTTTGGTCCCCGGCAAACTCGAGTGAATCGAACTTCTGCCGTCCCTCACCTCCACCACTGCTGAAACCCGACGGGTCCCTGGCTCACACCGCTGAGGAGAAAGCAAACTTAATTGCCTCTCTTATTGCGGAATCTTCGCGTCTGAATTCCGGTGACGCACCGCCCCCTGTTTCTACTGATGGGTACGTGACGAGTATGTCGGATATTCGTATCCATCAGAAAGACGTATGTAAGAATAAAGCTAGTGGCCCGACGGGATGCCTGCAGTCGTTCTTAATACTGGTGTTCTTATACATAATAAACATCAAAGGGCGGCGTATTTCTGGTCGACCCCAAGCGGCGAAAACCCACGCTACGCCACTGGTGTGTGCTAGGTAAGGTTAAACTTTTCAGCAATAGATGGCGCTATCATAAAATCAGCAAATGTTCTAGGACTATTCATGGAAATTGTTGAATTTTAATTAATTAAATACCAAGAATATTTACGAAAATAAACCGAAGTTGGGTACAACAATTTTATCATAACAAGATTTGCAATAGCGCAATGCGCAACTCGGCATATTTTCTCAGAAAATGATTTTCTTTTAGTGCCTAAAGCGGATACAAACATGACTTGACGTGTACGGGTGTCATACTAGACTGAGCGACTTGTTACTCACAAGTAACAAGTTTCGGATTTTGACTTTTGTTCGCTATGTCCTGTCTATTGGTAGTGTCTTTGCCTAGAACCAAAATTCAAATACATATGACATTCATCAACCCGCACTCGTCCGCGTGGTGTCTCTTTTAGAGAGATCTAAGTCTCAACAGTTGGAACATTATAAGGCCGACTATGCTATGCTATGCTATGCTATGTTACTTAAATTAATATTTTTGTTAAATTTTCTCACATTTTGCCTTAAAAACCTGTAAAAATCGCAATTCAAAATTTTAATCAATCATAGGAAGTCTTTCGAGATCCCTTTCATATCAGGTCAAGTTGTTTATGAAAAAGGCTTCACTCGCTCAGTTTGTGGTATCCACATACTTACGATAACAAGGAGGCCTATACTTGACTGCACAACGTGAAGTTTAAGTACCAATAAGTGGCGTTGTGGCCTCTAGAAAAGCGATATTTTGTGGAACAGAAATTTTTTCACTAGATTTTATAGACAAATAAGACTTGAAGGATTGAAGTCTGGTCTGGTCTGGTCTGGATTTTTTAAGCGAGTCTTCGCGACCCTGGAATAGAAAGGAAAGCTGAAAAAGTATAGGTGGACGCGATGCTCCGGGTGTTTGAAGTTGAAGAGCGAAAGGAACGGGATGGGTTTTTTAGTCAGTAAGAGTCTGACACTATCTCCCGCTCCGCCCAAGAGCGGGGGTTATCATAAGATGATTTTTCCCATCGAAAAAAAAAAAAAAAAATCCGTATCCTTCGTAGGTGCGAGCTTATGAACGATGAGGCCCACTGTTATCATGTTTAACCTTTCGTATGCCGTAATTAGAGACAAAATTAAAAAGTTATTGTGTCCCGCGTGGATCCGCGTTCCGGCCATACAACGGGTCAATGCTTAATTTTGCACCTGCCACAGTTTGTCACTGCATCACCCAAAGGTTGACTGGTAGGAAATGCCTTAAGGTATTAAGTCAACCTTTGTAATTTTGAGTGCATAAAGAAAATCATAATCATTATATAAATAATAATCCGAGCCTGAGTTGTTGAGCGAACGTAGTGGAACGCTACGTGTGGAAACGTGCTTTAAAGAGTTGTCACCATATCCATATCGATCCAGTAGGGCCGATACCAGCTAGGACTACGGGGAATGTGTGAAATGGATAACGGGATTCAGTTTTGATTCAGTTTTTTTTAGACGTTTGGACGGCGTGCTATCCTCTTCGCCATCTTCCAAAAAACCATGAAGAAACATAGGTGGATTTTAGTCAGTCAAAGCATACCCTCTCTCGCTACATTCAGAAGCGTAAGAAGATACTTCATGATTTCCCACTCCATAAAAAAATTCGGTCTCTTGTTTCATGGCCCCATTTCGAGGGTTAGATTTCCATGTCTATTGTATTGAACGCAGTAATAAAGAGTTCATATAGGGGATGATTGATACCCTTACTGTTGAAGCTCACAATAAACCCACGATCACTCTGAATGGTGGATTCATTGTTGATCAAAATCACTCGTAGCGGTCAAGTGATGGGCTTTTTATTAGCATTTCTTTTTTTTACAACAAGGGGGCTCTTTAATGATCAGTGGAATGATAAATCATCATCACACATTTGCCTTTTGTGGTTGTGGATAATGAGCCTTTTGTAGAATAATGATAGATGATTGGTAAGGTTGTAATGTTGTCTAGACTGGCACTCATATTTAGAACGATAGACTGGCGTCGATTTAGTTAGTTTTATTTTTTAGACTGATTTTTTTTTTTTCATGTTGTAGTTTCTATTGTTTACGTATTACTTTTGTCATTGAAATATTAAGGTCCTTTTTTTTAAAGATACAAACTAGTGCTTGACTACGATATCGCCTGATGGTAAGTAGTGATGCAATTGTTGATGACGAATCGCACTAGTTTATTAAGAGCCTATTCATTTAAGTATTGACATTGTTTAAAACATTTTATAGTAAAAATAAAATGACGTTTTAAAACAAAATTTTTGAGCGATGTTATTAGTACTCGTAGTATTCCAAAAATATAGGCCTATATTTTTATTGCATCGAAAGTTTTCACTAAATTAGGTTTTTTTTTTAAATGATATAAACTTAGCTACGTGCTTGGCTGCGATTTCACACTTATGTTATAATCGAAAGGAAAGTCCGCGGCTGGCAAATTGTTCCAATCTTTCGATATGTATATGCGGTTTAAACGGCGAGGCAAAACACTTTATCCGGATCGTAGAGGTGTCAACAATGTAACGGTGGACACTTGCCGTACGTGCCTTGCTCAAAGTGCCAAAACTGAGAGATTATTCTGGAAATTATTCGATAAAGAAACCACTAAAAAAAGGCTTGCTAAAGATGTATTTTAATACACTTTATGTTTTACCGTTGACTCAGGGTCGATTATACAAGTAGGATTTATTACAACGTAATTCGATGCAAGTAATTAGACTGTATATGAGTAGCGTTAAGGAACCTGATAAGCCACATAATTGTTTATAAAAGATAGGTACAAGTACCCAGGCCAAAAATATTCAACAATTTATTTGTTATAATTATTTACTTGTAATAATAAGACTCATTGATATAGAAAGAAAGAATAAGACAGTATTAAGATCTTTTACCCATTGAATTCTCAAGTTAGCTACACGACTAAAATCGGTTGCCAACATACATTTGTCTATTTACATCATCGAAAAAAAAAGGCATCCTAGGTGTAAAGATACGGATAAATACGTATACGTATAATTACGTAAATTCAATATCATTGGTACTTTCCGCATCGTAAACTTTCTCGTCTCGTATAGATCGTATAGGTCTTACGTATATATCCGTAGCTGGCTTCCTGTATAAAAACCATATACGGATATATCCATAGGCATAGTTTTTATATTTTGAACTTTCTTTCCAACAGGCCAAAGTACGTGATAGGTGAAGAGCGGTCATCATACAGGGTGATGATGAAGCTGACCATCAGATACTTCTCCAGGAGTGACATTGGTACTTACAACTGTGTGAGTACCAACTCACTCGGCAAGAGTGAGGGGACACTCAGACTTTATGGTAAGTCAAAAGACAATTTCTTTTTATTTTTGTTTGTCAAACTGATACAATATTATTGTTTATGTAGAAGCCTGCTAAATGCTAATGCTATAATGACAAAAGAGATGGCGGGAGCAAATCCTTCGTAGTCGAGGATGTCTCTGAATCCATCGTCGATGGCATCACGGCATGACCCCGTCGCGTCGTCGACACCATCTTCAACTTAGTCGGAACTTGATGAAGTGGCCCAAAGTGACCTAGGGCCAGGTACTATGGAAAAAATGGAGTGGGGTCTTTGCCCACTTTAATCTATATATACATAAAAGCAAAATATCACTCACAATTCATGATAAATATGAAATCTCAGAAACAATAACACAAACAAACTTAAATTTTGGCAGGTAGGTTTCTTATAGTGTGTAAACCCCCGCTAAGAACGAGTTTTACGAAACTCCACCCCTAACAACATAATAGAAGAGTTCTTCTATCACGTCTACTTTTTTATACCTAATAGGATTGTTTTTTATATATCAAGCATTGTTTGTCTACAATGATATTTTGATTATGTAGTCATTAATTAAAAGCGATAATTAAAAATTCTTTAATTTTACCCGTTATTACACATTACAATTTTGAACATATTGCGTAACAATAAAAAAACAACCATTTCATACCGATTAATTCTCTGAAAAGTAGCATCACTTTTCAACATTTTATTATAAAAAAATATTATTCAATCTAAAACATATTTTGTTGTAAATAAATGTCTGTTTAGTCAAAAAGACATTAATTCAAAAACATATTATATCAAGTACAGAGGAAACTTATAACTCCCAAGAGATAGTAATATCGTATACTTTTTTTCAGAAATAAAACTGTACCCAAGTTCGCAATCGGCGGCCGAAGTTAACATAGGCGGTAAGTAAATAAGATTTTAACTCCTCTGGGTATATACCGATATGAATAAATATATAAGTAATGTAAGTGAAGGATATTGAAACACGTAGATGTTAGGATTCTATCTAGGGAATTGTTTGTAGGGATTTGGGATACGTCTAGAACTTTTTGCTTGTATTTTTTCGGTTGGCGTATTTTTTTTTTAGCAGTTATGATTTTTTATTATTATTATTTTGTTAAGTAAGTTTTAAGATGATTATTTATTAGATTTTTTAGGACAGTATGTAACTGTTCCTTAATTTATTTCGGTTTTCTACTAAAAACTATGTCTTTGTTCCAACAAAAATACTATTATGCACTAAAATATGCTCTTCTTGCTAGTTTAAAAAAAATAACAACGAAAGGGATGGCACCATGCCCTTTTAACCTAACCTATCTGAATTGGGTTGCCCCAAGCACTTTAATGGTTGTAAAAAGTTAATGTTATTTGAAAAGTAAGGCTTTTGAAGCATAGTTAAAGTTACCCCTTTTTTAATTGATTTGTTAGGATTTTACCCAAAATTATGAAAAGGAAGCATTAGCTAGCATTCTTATCATCATCTTCCTATCGTATGCGTATCTTTTTTCTCCTTCTCTGTCAAATCCATCCAAAGGTTGTATGTAAAAATCGCTTTTAGCGATAAGACCGCCCATTGTGACACCCTATTAATTTTAAGTTCCTGATGTAATTTTTATTTTTGCTGTTCAATAAAGAATATCTATCTACCCTTGTCCTGTGTTATTTGGGGTCGGTGCAACACGTTTTTTTCTTCCATTCTGTCATGGACTGTCACCCGTCACGCTGTCACTGAACTCCTTTCGTTTTATATCTCTCCTCACACGATAAATCTATCTTTTCTAGCAAAATGTTGAAAAGATGTATTAAACCTTAGCCCAGAAGTAAATCAACTATGTACTGAACCCGCGGAAAAAGCTAGTATGAAACGTCCTTATTTTATACTCTTTCTTTTTTATTATTTCTTTTTTTAAGATTGGTGTTCCTTTAGGTCTTTAGATATTAGTTATGTAGTTGAGTACCTTAATAAACAATAACCTTTCTACCGTAATTTGTTTTTGGTGCTCTTAAAATTATATGATTAGCCTTACTAGTCATGCGCTTTTGAACTTATTTATATACGTATATCTGTAAGTATTTATTGCAAAAATACCCATCAGTCCTTTTTTTTTTATGGTGGGAAAAAATCAAGCATTGACATCCCCCGCTCTTGGGCGGAGCGGGAGATAGTGTCAGACTCTTACTGACTAAAAGACCCACCCCGTTCCTTCTAGCCTTCATACCGGGGCTCGAGCGCCCTTTCGGATAACCCTGGCCCCAGTAGGCTTTGACCCGGCTGGGTCCCTGCTGTTGCTGACAACTCCTTGAGGCGCGCGGGAACAGTGCGCGCCGTCGACGACTTGGGCTTGGTCCGGACAGTTACCGGACGGCCGGACAGCGAGCTACCCATTGCTCACTGTCCGCAAGCCCGCGCCTACGGTGGCCGGAAATCAGGATCAGAATCCCGGCGGCGGCGGCGGCAGCGATGATAACGCCGTTGCCTGATGCGTTCGGCCTCCTCCTTTGCGAGTATTACTGCTTTGCAGAAGTCGGCGACCGCCTGCCACTCCTCCTCGCTCCGGACCATGGCCTCAACCAAGGCCCGGCGCGAAAGGTCTCCGCCGCCGATCACCCCCACGAGGGCACGGCGATGCTCCGCCCAAGCAGATCACACTTCGACTGTGTGCTCCACCGTGTTCTCCGGGCATTCCACACAGTGGCGACACCCGGGCGTCACTTCCGCACGAATCCGGTGCAGGAAACTCCCGAACGAATCATGTCCGGTGAGGACCTGCGTCATGCGGAAGGTAAGGACGCCGTGAGGTCTTTCCAGCCACGCCTCAAAGAGGGGACTTACCGCCATGACTGTGGCGTGCCCAACCCATCAGTCCTGGACCTTAGGAAGGCGCACGAGGGGCCGAAGTCAACATGCGGAGACCCTTTAGACACTTTTTATGAGACGTGCTACAAACACTACACGCTATGTTAGTGCACCCAAGGATAATCTCCGGTTGGTGGGAACCTATTGGGACAGATGGAAAACAAAGACAGGGCTATGGTTTTTGAACGCTTAAGTAGACTGGTTATCAAAGACTATGACCGCTACGTAAAAAATGTTAATACTTTAATATTCTTCCAGTGTTACACTATGAATTTTGTGCTTCAAGAAACAGGATTGTTTTCTATTTTGAAGGACAGTGATCTTCTTAATGTGAAATTAATAGGTCTCTTATTTTTGATGTTTCATCACTAGAGTTACTTATAGGCTAATCACTTACATACTTACTTTTTTAATACAATCTTTCTTTCCACAGGTCTAACCGAAGGCGCTGTAAAACAAAAAACTTTCAACAAGTCAACAAAAAAATTACCCAGAACGCTCAACATAATTGTGCTGTTAATATTATTATTATTGTATTGTTAGCTGCCATTGTTATTTGTAATAATTTAGTGTAAATATGTACATACATTATACACGCCCATTAAATTTGTAAGCGTTATCATTTTGATACAATAATAGCGTTTTGTTAGAAATGGAATTACAAAATTCTGGTTGTTTCGATTGTCATAATAATGGGGAGTTTGAAACAAAAGACTGTTCTGTATGGTGTCAAAATGACTAAAGGATACTAAGGGTGAGTTGTACCATTTAACTATAACGATAATCAAACCATAACCAGCCGTGAAACGGCCGCCTATTGGTCAATTCGACGATTTGACAACTGTTAACGGCTTTGTTATCGTTATACACTTGAGAGCAAAAAAATCGCACATGGCTTGTAATTTCGTTTAATACTTTTTTTTTCTTAAATCTAAAGATATTGAATACAAATAATTAAGCAAAATTGAAGCATACAAAGATAGCTTTATAAAAACACAAAATTAAGATCATTGAACTTCACGTAACTCACAAAAACCAGCGGTATACCCAATTCCCCAAATTCACCCATTTGCATTTCACTACTTGCACCTTTACCTGGAGCTACAAAAAGGGTGCTGTTTTGGAGTTTTAATCAGTTTCCGGTAACGTGATAACGTCTTTATTAGAAACAGGTGGATTTATTGGAAAAATATGGATACCATGCCCGCAGAAGCCGTTCAAGTTATTGCCTTGCCCAAAGCAGGCCATAATCAAAATGAAGTCGCTCGACAGCTAAATTTTAGCCGCTTCCATATTCGTCTGGTATACCAGAGGTTTCAAGAGACCCGTGGGTATATTCGGCGACCAGGATCTGGCCGTAGGCGCGTAGGATCAGGGTGTAATTATCGTTTTCCAGTAACAAGTACTTTGAGAAATCGGCTACTGAACACGATTGAAGTGACACAAAAGCTTCAAAAAGTTCCCAATGCCAGTGTAAATCAGTGGACGATTAGGAAAAGACTGGGTAAAGCAGGCCTGACTGCAAATCTCTCAGCAAATGGTACCAAATTGACCACAGCTCACCGACAAGCCCGGCAATAATTTGCCACAAAACACTTAAATTGGGTGTATGCCTAATGGCAGGCTGTTGTGTTTTCTGATAAGTGCAGAATGACTTAGATGATCATGATAGATGCTATAGGGTCTACAGAAGGTCATCATGGTAATTTTAACAATGCTGCATAAGCAAAAAAGTAGGTTTTGGAGGCATTTTGGGGTGGCGTAATGTTGGACACTAAAACTGACATTGTATTCATCACTGGGCCATTACTGGCCTAATATCGAGAGGGTTGATGGCTTTATGATACATCAAAAAAGTGCTCGAAGAATATGTGAAGCTGCTTGTATGGCTTGTGGTAGATTTTTTTCCTTCATGCAGAACAACACCAGATCGCATGTCGCTAGAACAGTTTGCGACTACATGTAAGACGTTGGAATCATTGCGATAGAGAGGCCAGCTCGTAGTTCTGATCTCAATCCAATTGAGAATATCTGGAATGACCTTGAAAGAAGACGTAGTGCAAAAAGCCTGGCTCTCCACGCCTCCAAGAGCTTCAATTTGTCATTGACGAGGAGTGGGACGTTATGCCCTAAGATTTCATGGTAAAATTAATACGGTTGATGAAAAATTGAGTAACAATTGTAAATAGGGCTAAGGGAGAGAATACACTTTATTGACAATCAGGAGGACCAAGAGTTTTAAGTTTGACTCTCATTCTTTCTTCAGTAAAATTTGGTCATTTTTCCCATATGTTGGATTTTGTGCTCTAAACCCTTTCAAGAATATTTTTTTACACTGTATTTCATACCATTAGAAAGGTAATTAAATAGGCTTTCAAATAGTGTATGAAATGTTTTCAATATCTATACACATTCATGACAAAAACTGTCCTGAACAAAAAGAGTTATGATGTGCGATTTTTTTGCTCTCGAGTGTAGTTAAATGGTGCAACTCACCCATAGTATTTTACTCGTCCGTGTAATACTTACAATCTTCACTAACAGTGTTTATGTTTGTAGGAGGTAATATGTGGAAATACTGGTCTGATTGCTAAAATTTTCCCACCGATAGAAAGCTGTTTTATTCCTGAGTGACATAGGCTATATTTTATGTACGCGGGCGAAGTGGCAGGCAAAACTACTATCATCATCATCATTTCAGCCGATAGACGTTGGACATAGACCTCCCCCAAGTGTCGCCACAATGATCGATCCTGTGCGTCCCGCATCCTTAGGATTCCCGCAACCTTCACCAAGGTTGCCGACATAGCACGAAGAATCGCCAAACTCAAGTGGCAATGGGCAGGGCACATTGCTCGCAAAAAACTACTGTCATAAATGAATTAGATTTACAAACGAGCAGTCTTCGTTAGCTTTAAATAAAAGTCAACGTATCAGTACATTGTTTTTTTTTTTTGAAGGTGAGAAATCAACAAATAATTTCTTCCACTCTCACTGGGAGGGGCGAAAAAGAGTGCCTAACTACAATTGCCGTCACGGATCTTGAGCGGTTGCGCAGAAGTCAAATATTCGGTCTCTTTAGTGGTGCGAGGTAAAACGCGGAGGCGAGGAGTGTCAGTGATTGGCTCGCCGCGCCATCGAGTCATAGACATCACTCCTGATTCGTTCCTTGCGTTGTTGCATGTATGTAACAACGAAGACGATTGGCTTTTGTTTCGAACTCCCAATTTAAACGACCTAATTCTAAAAATAACAACTGCCATCAAAAGTTCAAGAATATGGTTTAAAATGTAATTTTGTCTACTAATAATGACATAGTCCTATGACTTAGGGTGAGTTGCACCATTTCACTATAACGATAACAAAGCCGTTAACAGTTATCAAATCGTCGAATTGAGCAATAGGAGGCCGTTACACGGCTGGTTATGGTTTGGTTATCGTTATAGTTAAATGGTGCAACTCACCCTTAAAGAAGAAGAATCGAAGTTTACAGTTTGTTTTGCTTCCTATCATTTGTACCGAGACATGTACCCAGAGATGTTTTAGATGTTAAAAATAGTATCCTTGTATCCTACACTAAGAATAAAATTGTTATCCAAACCCTGATTATATTGTAAACCGTTTTCTCATTAAACATTTTAGATGAAAATATATATTTTTTTTATTCTCCTTGCAATTATTGTGTGGTTAAGATAAGATACGCTGCTCTCGAAACGGTGAAGGAAAACATCGTGAGGAAACCGGCATGTCCTAGAACCAAAAATTCGAAGACATGTGACATTTACCAACACGCACTGAGCCTGCGTGGTAGATTACGGCCCATTCCCTCTCCTACAGAAGAGGTCTGAGTCCCATCAGTGGGAACATTAAAAAGGCTGATGATGATGATGATGATAAGATAAGATAATCATTTATTTGGTCAAATATGAGAACAGTACATACGTCACAAAATAAATTGTCAGCATGCAACAGATGTTATAACTCAAAATTGATCGCCATATTTGCCTTAAACAAACTTTAAATATCTTTAAAACATAAAATTAAAAATCAAGTAACCAAACTTTAGCAACCTACACTGGACCCGCGTGGTGGTTAACAGCTCATTCCCCCTCCTCGAGATGAGAATTGAGTCCCAGCACTGGGAACATTAAAAAGGCTGAATATATTACCTAAACTTTAATTGGTGGATAAAACCTATCTATACTTATAATAAATCTGTAGAAGTGAAAATTCTGTACATTGAAAATATCAAAAAAATAAATGGCACGGGGTTTTACTAGACAGACACCGAACCCAAAAATGTAATTAAAAAAATGTTTGTCTGTCTGTCTGTTTGTTCAGGCATCACGCAAAAACTACCGGTTCGATTACGATGAAGCTTGGTATAATTATTCTTTAATATCCTGGGCACCACACTGGGTACTTTTTATCCCGGAAAAGTATATACAATAAAAAACAAACTTAATTTTGCGGTTCCATCCCTAGACCCGATTACTGTACCAACCGTGTATGGATGAGGATGTTGAGCAACCAAAACTGCTTCTGACTTCAATTTAAAATATTTATTTAGCGGACACAGTTTATAAAAACACAGTGGATATATTGATCCCTTTGCTACTGGTCGTTAGGTGTGGAGCGTAGAAGCAGATGATGGCAACTAATGAAAAGGCGCGAATATATCGCCACGCGTCGAGTTGTAGTGATGTGCGCATGATCGACTCGACTAATAAAATAGTTTTAGTGTTGGGATTCCAACAAACCACAAATAATAATTTTGTTGTAGGTTACGTCAGCCGCAGTAGAGTTCACTAAGGGGAGTTCACTAACCCCCCACAGAAACGGGAACCGTGTTACCCCGAATTTACCGCGAGCGAAGCCGCAGGCAAAAGCTAGTTAACAATATTACATTATGATAAAGGTAAAAATTTCCGAGTGAATGTCTGTATGTTTCTTACTTCCTCACGATTGAGCAGCTCAATGGATTTAGATGAAATTTGTCGCACTAGTAGACTAGTTCTGGAATAGCATATATTTTTATCTCGGGAGTAGAGCTCCCATGGGTCAGTTTTCTACTATGACACGAGCGAAACTGCTAGAAGTAGTAAGTGCAGATTAGTTCCAAATAATTTGAAAAAAAAAAATTAGCTAAGCATCTAAGTATTCTTCAGGAGCTGAAAAATTATAAATAAGTAAAAATAGTAAATATTATTATAACACTAAGTATATCTAAAAAAGTAAAGTAAAGGTTATAAGTCTCAAATATATTAAACTTCTCTTAAAAAGCTAAAAAACTTCAAAGACATAATTAAATGAACTTCAAAAGAGAGCTGTGGTTTCTAATTTAAATATTTGAGCTAAATCATATTTATAAATGCATTTACTCGAGTATATTTAACTACACTGAAATTTTGAAAGTGAACAAGTTCAAATTCACAGACATTCTACGCCAATTTACTACTAATTAGGTAATTAAATTTACTACTAATTACTAATTAGGTTATAGGTATAAGCTCTCAAACGAAATATCTCGTAACACATAGACACGAGTTGTTTAATTTATAAAAACGTTGCAAAAATCTACGAGAACTTTTAGGAACCAATCAAGAAAGATTATCGATGTATGTTTAAAACCAATGTGGATGCGCATATACTACTATGATTATGTGCACTGTATTTTGTGGTTAAGGTTGAACAATTATATATGTCTTGACACCTTGCAGTATACAGGGTTATTTGAAAAACACAAATGAAAAACCTTGTATGGTGGTATTACTAATATCATAAACAACAAATTTTGTTCTATGACTTTTTACAAAACATAATTTTACATTGTTCTAACACATTTCAATTTTGCTATACCTACCTACGCGACGTCTGTATGTCGCGACGCAAGCGGATCAAGCACTCTCACCGCCCGATTCCCGCTCCCCTCCGCTATTGTGCTATCGCTTGCTTCGCATAGACTTCGTAATATTTAGAACGTTCAATCTAAATATTTTTATTTTAGTATAAAAATCTGATGAACTAAAATATGATAAATTTTTAAAAGTCATAAAAAAAAAGTTGCTGTTTATGATGCTAGTAACATATTTCTGTGAGGTTGCCAGTGTTTTACAAAAAACACTGTATAATGAATCACAGATGGAGCCGTTTCAGGATTAGAAAAGACAAATAAATAGTTCGAAGTGGAAGGAAATTTGCACTAACCTAAGAACTTGGGGACACCGCGTAGCAACCGACCGGCGATCTCTGATTTTCTGCAATTCCTTCACCCCTAGCCAAGTTGATAATCTGCAATCTTTAACGCCAGTAAAAAACTTCAAATGTATGGGAATGACGTCATCTCAACGTTAAGTCAGAACAAACGAATAGAAAATTCGTAGCCAAGTTCACATCGTTCAAAATGATAGAACGAATTGTTATCGTTTCTACAATGTTCAACGCTACATCCTTTGTTATACAAACGAACTAGCGGCTGACTTAGGCGCGTCAACATGGCTACCAACTTATCGTTTTCTACAATTGCTGACACCGAGGCGTTACCGATTGGAGAACGGAGTTCGACACGAAACGATTGTAACTTGAAACGGGGGGCAGATCCAGTGGCTAGGAAATATAGCATTCACGGATCACAAGCACAAATCGTTAGCGTTTTTTATCTCTTTAGCGACTAAGTTCAATATTAATTATTATTTTGTTAAAATAGTGTTTCTGATGGTTTTAGTCGGTAAAAACCTGATATTACCTTTTGCTCTATTTCGTTAGGCCAAAATTGAATTATTTACAATAAAAAAAATATAACCTATATATGTGTTGGGTACTTCTGTGTAAGTGTGACACTATGAATAGACACTAAAAAGCGGAGCGAAATAAAATCTAACAAAATATGCTAGCATTTGTCCTGTTTCCACAATTTTTTCTCTCAGCTAATGAAATCTCGGAGGCCCTCACGATTTTATATCACTTCTAAATTCCATGGCTTAAGGTGCAGTAAACTGGAGCAACAAAGAGCAGATGACGTTCCCTTGCTCATTACATTGGAACTCTGACAATATAGCCTTGGAGTGGCTGAAAGTGAAAAAAATATATTTGATGTTGATTGAGTAGATCCCAAGTCAACTATATTTTAGAGCAGGAAAGTGCTCAAAAAGTTTCTGTGATTTAGTTAAGTTTTTTTTAACGATCTTCAATAAGAAGGAGGTTCTATGTTCGGCTGAATGTATTTTTTGTTTGTTTGTAGGAGGTATTCTCTGAAAGTACTGTCCCCCGAGCCAAGTTACGACCGTTTCGTTTCGATTCTCTTGCGTCGAACGCCTCGAGGTGGCCACGCCTCCGATTCCTTTGTTCTGGCCACGTGACTGAGCGTTGAGATGACGTCAGAACAAAAGAATTATAAGCGTGACTGACTTGAGGCATTCGATACAAGCGAATCGAAACGAAACGGTCGTAACTTGGCTAGGTGAATGGTATTTTTTTTTACCAATCGAAACCCGCTTCATTCCTGAGTGAAATAGCTATATATTATATAGGGTGACTGGCAATTAGTGTACGATACTTAAACACGTGATTGTGCTCATGATAACAAACAATTTTTATTATGGGAACAAAGCCGAAATCGCGAAAAAAATATCAGCTGTTCAGTACACTAATTACCAGTCACCCTATATACGCGGGCGAAGACGAGGGAAAAACTGGTATCTAAAATCAGATTGACTTGCATACCATGAGGACTGGTTCCAGATTGTGCTGGAGAAGAATGTCTAGAAGGACTTGGTTCATTGCCAGCAAAAAACAATCCAAAAAGTTAGAAAATTTTGGCTTTGTCCAGCGGTGGGATAATGTAGGATGTGTGTTTGTAGGATATATTTGGTTCCATTAAACGCAAGGCGACATCGCGGCAGACCAAGGCGAATGTGGAGAAAAGAGCTGGATAACTACCGGAGAGACTGCCCCCCTAGCCAAGTTACAACCGTTTTGCTTGCGCCGAACGCTTCAAGTTGGCCGCGCCACCAATTCTTTTGTTCTGACCACGTGACTGAGCGTTGAGATGACGTCATTCCCGTACATTTGAAGCTTTCTACTAGCGTTACCGATTGCAGATTAGCAACTTGGCTAGGGGTACTGGCCCGTAATGGCCGAGGACAGATGTGTACGGAAAAGAGAGAGGGAGACCTTCGCCCAGCAGTGGGAAATAAATGGACCAACTAACTAACTGTACTGAGGGTCAATTTTTCTAATGATATTGGTCACCAATTGAATGAAGTTTGTTTGTTTTGTGTTGATTGATTGAATGACTTTTCATCAGGTCACATTACCCGACTTGCATTTCGTCGTGTGTTGTCGTTTATGTGTCGACAATGCCTTATGCAAGACTGAATGTGAGCGTGAAAGAGCGGCTAATTTGAACCTGCATCCTGTTATAGGTGAAAAAAGGACTCAGATTGGTTTTGAAGCCCTTGAAGTTAAGGAATTAGGTATTAGACGCCAAGTTTTAAACTGTTTTTAGTTCTTTTAATCAGATAAAGTTGTAATAGTTATCTGAGTGTTTAAGTAAATACATATACTATGTATTTCAATTAAAATGTAAACTCAGCCAGACGAATTACTTTGTGTAATTTATTTTATCACCACTGCTTTCAAAATGGCGAAGGAAAACATCGTGAGGAAACTATACCATGTCCTAGAACCAAAAATTCGAAGACGTCACACATCCACTAAGCCGCACTGGGCCCGTGAGGTGCATTATGACCCATTCCCTCTTCTTGAGAAGAGGCCAGAGTCCCAGCAGTTGAATTATTACAAAGCTAATTATGCTTATGCTATGCTTATGTAACAATGATACTAATTTTATAAAAACGAAAGTTTGTGAGTTTTTTTTTTTAATTGATATAAACTAGTGCTTGACTGCGATCCCACCTGATGGTAAGCAGTGATGCAATCCTTGATAGTGAGACGCACTAGTTTATTAAGAGCCTATTCACTCTTGCTTTGAAGACACCTAAATTATAATCAGACGGGAAGCCTGTAGCAGGTAAATTGTTCCAGTCCCTCGATGTACGTGGTATAAACGACGATGCGAAACGCTTGATCCGGACCGTAGAGGTTTAAACAACGTAAAGGTGGATATTCGCCGTTCGTCGGGTTGTCCGATGGTAGAAGTGAGATGGTGGAATTAAGTCATGTAATTCCTGCGCACACTCTCCGAAATGCATTGTGTAAAACTCCGAAAGGCTGGCTAATGTTTCAAGCTGAATTAGAATGAAATTTGGTACACCGCAGAACCGTTAAACCGCAGTAAGTTTCCTTGGGATTATTTTTTACTATCACTTGAAGAAATCCGCTGGCGCAGCCGCTAATTCTTGGTAAGTATTAAGGTGTTAAATTGGGTAGACACTTCTAAAACGTATCCCTAATCATCTTATTCCAACAAGCAACTGAAACTCCTAACTTTTTCCTACAAACTCCAGATCAATACTGACTCGTGCAACCAATAAACCGTTTAAGTTAGAACCACGGCCCATCTGTAAATTGATAGTGTTTAATGAAATCCAATAAGAGAAGGTTTAACTTACTTAAGTTATTGAATCGTTATGGAGGAAATGAAATTCATTACTTAGTTATTGGTAAAGGAAATTATTTGTTTTGCGGTTATTGCTTTGGTATCGAAGTGTACCTTGGAGCACTTTTTTGATTAAAAAGTTTAAAAGTGAAGGATAAGGTTTACTGCGTACCCTGATTGAGAGTTCCTGAAAATTATAAATGCAATATAATATTTTATTGTTTTTATTTTTTCTAGAAATAGATTACTTTTCATAGTTTCCAAATTGACACATTTATATTTTTAATATTTTTTTCACTGATATTTCAGACACACACTATCTAGTACTTACAGTCAGATAAAAAGTTTTATAAATGTAATATATGTGGTAAAAAAGCGTTGCCAAAATGGTAATAAGTTGAATTTAAGAAAAATAGGTAAAAAAAAGTTTTAAAATATAAAGTAAGTAAACTTTCTATTTTTTTTTTTGTCTGACTATACTAAACAGCTTCAATTTTGGTGGTATATAAGTAAAAAATATTGAAAATTAAATGTATGTGTCTGCACTTCGAAAAACTTTAAACAACTCATATTATAATATAATAATAATAATATTATTTAAAAGTGTTTTATGAAAACATATCAAATTGGTCATATAAAATTTTAAAAAAATAAGACTAGTAATAAGAACTTTGAACACAGACCAGCGCGGCGGTCAATTTTGTACAAAAAATAAATGCAATCGTCGATAAGGAAACGACTCGTTATAAAAAATTGCACCCGGGAAAGTAAACAGTCCTCAACTAATACACATGTAACAATAATTTATCGGAACAGAGCGTTTAAGGAAACCCACTGTAAAAATAATGGTTTAGGGGAGCGACCCCCAACGGCAGTCCCAGCGATTACCAGATCAAACAAGTCCATTTGGACCCAACAGTTGACAAAGTTGTTCGCTTAAAAATGCTTGAAAAGGATCGAGTAAGTTTTTTTTAAGTGAGAAATTATCCAATAAATAATAAATAAAATATATTTCTTTCAATAATGTTCCATATAATGTTAGTAATAAAGATCGTAAACAACTATGTTAATATTGCAGCAATGATTAATGTAATCATTGCTGCAATATTAACTACTTTATTTAATACTTACTACTTTAATACTTACTTACTACTTTATTTAATGTAAAGGTTATACAAGCTAGGGTACGAGTTTTTGCATTTTCTTTGATAACGTTATATTAAAATTTTGGATATGTCTTTTCGTTAGAGTTTCGGTTAAGCGTGGCTTCGATGATAAGTTATACGGAAATGCAGTCATTTGTTAAGTGACTCGAATTGGTGAATTAGGGATTTGGTTATTCGAGATTGCATGGCTACGGCGTTAAGTTTTTCATTGTAACGTGCATTCGTTGTTTAGTGTTTCGGATTAGTAAACTTACGAGAACGTGTTATTCGATGTTATACTTTTCTGAATTATGTAACACACTCCTTTCAAACAACGCCATGTAGTTTTAAACTAAGCAGAGCTTGTGGTATGATTACTAGACAACTGATGCTTATATATTTCTAAATACATACATAAATCAGACACAGACACAGAACAAATAATCGTGCTCATATCACAAATATTTGTTTTGGGTGGAAATCGAACCCACGACCTCCAGCATAGCAACGGGAAATATCAACCTACGTGCATTTAAAACAAAGTTTATTTATATTTCGGTGTAGCTTAAAAGCAACAGGATCAGATGGAATAGGCTGGCAGAGTTTCTATGCGAAATTGAAACTGGCATTCAAACCTCACTAAAATAACAGCTCAAAGAGATTGTCAGTCAGAAAATATATCATTTTAACGAGGACCAAGTCTAGGCAAATATTGGGAACAGCTAGATTCTATATTAATTTCTTGTTTTAATTCATTAAACCCCAAGCGAACGCCGGCGCTATCATTGTGTCTCTAATTGACGGCATGGCATGTATTACGCCTTAGAGGCAAAACATAGCTCCCTTAACCCGGCGTCATGGGGGTTGGGTCTGTGAGACCCGTCACATTTTATATCGCTTCTAGTTCAGTTAATATGCATGCGACGTTGCTGTTCTTCTCAATAGCTGGAGCTGTTGAGTTGTTCTATGCATCGCAGACAACACTTTTGACGTGCGACAGCCGCAGTGGGAGTTACACAATCCCAAAATTGAATAAGGTCTGTGAGACCCAACCCCGCAGTTCGTGTAACAATTTCGCGCCAATTCGTATAGATGTTATTTTATTTAACATATTTAATATGAACTTATAATGTTCTTATGTTTTACAATAAATCTTGAATCCAGATATACGTATTTTGCTGGAATATAAACAACATATAAACACACAAAATTCCGGCTTTGTCATATTAGTGTAACTATCTGCTGCCAGCGGCTTTGTCTGCTTGATTGTAGAAAATTCTCACAAGAGAACATACTTCCAAAATTTGCCTGCAGCGAGCGGTCTTCCCGTCAGATTATAATTTAGGTGTCTTCAAGGCTAGAGTGAATAGGCTTTTAATAAAGTTGCGCGATTCACTAACAACGATTGCAACACTGCTTATCATCAGGTGAGATTTTGCCTTGAATACACCTAAATTATAATCAAATGGAAAAACCGCAGTAACCAAGTTGTCCTTTGTTGTACGCGGTGTCCTTTGATGTAATACCAATTTCAACAAGTGCCAGTCGAACTCGCATACTGAGGGTTCCGTACAAACTCACCTATGAATTCCCGAATAAAGTTACAAAAAATTTCCAAATCGCAAAAAAAGTTTTTTTTATTGACGTTATTACAGTTTTCAGAATTTTTCCTATATTTGTGCTATGAGACCTTGCTTCAAGCCAAATTTCATAATTCTAGGTCAACAGGAAGTACTTTATGAATTTGGATTCCCCTGAGACCGTCGAAATTATACGTTTTTTGCGACTTAACCGGCCGTATCTTTTTATTCGTTAGCTCAGAAATTTGATTTTTTGCCAGTTTCAAGAGACTACAGATCTGAGTTTGGGTTTTAATTTCAAATGTATACCTTTACCGTTTCCGAGATAAACAAACAGACAGACGGACCACAAAGTGATCCTCTAAGGGTTCCGTATTTTCCTTTTGAGGTACGGAACTGAACATACTTTCAGGATATCCATGTTTTATAAGTAGAAGAATAATTGGATTAATAGGAAAAGGAATTAGTATGGATAAGCCCCAACATCCTCGGCTTTAGTACGCCTTGTCAAGTTAGCAGTAAAGTGGACACAATGCTGTACTATCTTCTTTATCTCCTCAGATAATTCTCAAGTACCCATCTAAGTACTTTACGAGCCTGTAAAGCCTAACCCGTTTCGGTTGTAAAAAGTTTAATAACTAAATAGCTTACGATTTTGTTACAACGACGATGTTATCTGAGTATTAAATTGGGTTCCTGTAACGTAAATTCAGAGATTAAATTCTATAGTTATAAAGGATGGAAATGGAAAATGATTTTAGATTGTTAAGGTTAAAGGTTAATCTAAGGGTAATCTTGTAAATGAAGATGTTAATTTATTTCCTTACTAGCCGTCTCGGCCCAAACTAACATCACTAAGTACACACACATAAAATATTAGTTCATGTATAAAAACAAAGCTTAATAATAAAAATATTTTTTTATTTTATTTTTAAATGTTTTGTTTTTATTAAAATATTTAAAAATGTAATTTATATGTATATAATACCTATATGAATAAACAACAATAATACTAGCTGACTCGGCGAACTTTGTGTCGCCTAACAGTCAATGCTGCAGTGAATGCCTCATCATCACTACACGAATGCTCGAAGAAGGCGATCATCAGAGAGGAGTGGCGGCGTGTTGTGAAGCTTGCCACCAAAACCTGAAGTGACGACCACTACCACTCTGTCAAAAATGATACTGACAGAGAAGAGGAGCAGTCAATGAATGTAGTATATTTTTATATTTTTCGACATAGTCAACCGATTGCTATGAAACCAAGCCTACGTAATATATCAAGTTGTACAAAATTTTGATATATAAAAGGTTATCCACACCGTTTTCATAAATTTTACGTCAGAAACGTTTATTTCAAATAGACCAGTTACAGGCACTTTTGAATTGTCAAAATGTCGGTCAGTCAGACAAGTGAAACTAAATTGCACGCATGCAGCACGTGATGACTAAAAACTTGTATAGATTTATTATATTTCCTTATTATTTGGGAAATTCGCTTTCGGAAAACTGCGATCACCAATTAATCGCGGTTTGCCGTTGCTCTTGAGATGCTGTTCACTGAATTCGGTGGCGCACCGCCCAACCAAGAGGGCATTAGAAGATGGTGCACGAAATCGGACTCTATTATATCAGTTCACATCGTATCCGAGGCATCTAATTTTAGATGAAAATCAACAAACTACTGATACGAAACGCAACAGACTGTTTTATTTACACGAAATACTAGAAATCAAAAAATGTCTAGCATATGGAAATAAACAGTAACGCACAGAGACAAACAGTAACGCTGCTGAATTTCGGCCTTTTTATTGCATTCTCAGTCACAAGAGAGCTTTAATTTAATAGGACCTGCTCGATTTGTTTACAAAGGAAAAATTTATTCATGAAATTTGTTTCCGAGGGTCCAGACCGGCTTGGGTAAAAATAAACTTTCCAAGCGTGGGTTACTTTGACCCAAGGATCTTTTCGAGCGGCAATATTCTTCATATTTTTACGGATACGTCTTGTTTTTGTGTGCTCATATAAGTTTATTATAAATATCGTTTTTATTTTGAAAGACTCGCGTTTGCCCTCTATCTCACTTGATGGTAAGCGATGATGTGAAGCTTACTTCACATCATCGCTTACCATCAAGTGAAGTAAAAAATGCGTACTTTATCTTAATAAAGTACGCATTTTTTATTGTTGATTGGTTTGCGTTTGACCACTATCTCACCTGATGGTAAGCGATGATTTGGCCGACGACAGAGCACGCTTACCTAAAAGTAAGCTATTCATTCTTGACTTAAGGCCCCTGTACCTAGGTAGGTAGGTACCCTAATAAACGTCTAAACCTAAAGTTATGAATTGGATACCTCATTAAAATGCTCCCGACTCTTCACACAAGATCGCACACAAATCATTACTAACACTTATCAATCTGAAATACAACAGTTTTTTTTAGGTGGAAAATAATCCAATGACATCTCTCGCCTTTGGGCAGAGCCGGATGTCAGACTTTTACTGATTAAAACCCACTCCTGTTCCTTCTTTGCCTTCGTTCCAGGACTTCCGGGTTCATATTCGCATAGCCCATGGCTCCAGTAGGCTTCGCCCATGCTGAGCCCCGGTTTGCTGACATCTTGTTGAGGCGCGCGTAAGGGTCGTTCCCTTACTATATTATGTAAAGGTTACTTACAGCATCCAAGCATGCTCCTTTGCTTACCATCCGGTGAGATAATGGTCAAACGCGAGCTTTTTAATAATAACAAAAATCTATACATCTACACATACATACATATAAATAAAATTGGAGTGTCTGTTTGTAATATTGAAATAACTGCTTTTTCTACATGCATATGAATATACATACGGTACATACACCAAAACGACGTTTTTTACAATTTTTGTCTGTCTGTCTGTTCGTCCGAGTTAATCTCTGAAATGGCTGGACCAATTTTGACGGGCCTTTTTTTAGCAGGTAGCTTAAGTAATAAGGAGTAACATAGGCTATTTTTTTTTTAGAAAAAATAAATTCAAAATCCTGTAGTCCACGCGAACGAAGTCGCGAGCACAGCTAGTAAAGCTATAAGAATTATGAGATATTTCTACGGGAAAAGAGTAAAAGATTGTGCTGTATAAAAAAGTTAACAAGGGGCAAAGCTAACAGCTATGAAAGTACAAACGGGTATACAAAAGATCCTCTTTTTCAGCGCATTGTGAAAAAGTAGCCGGAACCCTTAATAAATAACCAGCTATGAAATGCTTGGATCTCTCGGCTTATGGCTTGGCTTAACTTTTGAAGCGTTTAGAAGACCCATAAGTGAGCATGTTTGTGTTTAAGATTATTTGGTTTGATCTTGCTAGGAGGAAGGATTGTCTACGTTTTCAGCTCTGAAATAATAACTCCGATAATATAAGATAAACCAGACATACGTATTTGGTAACGTGCCCTACTTGCCAAACTATAAAACACGTATTTAAAATTACATAAACTATAGATACTAATAGTTAAGCTAGCAGTGTATAGTTTTTTTCTTTTTTTTTCAGTGGGAATAAATCATCCAAATGACATCCCCCGCCCTTGAGCGCAGCGGGAGACAGTGTCAGACTCTTACTGTGTGTGCGAAATAATTTTAATTTCGAAAGTCGGTGTCAAAAAGAAAAACCATCTTGAAAAATTAAAGTATTTTTTTTATTTATTTTAGATTTCATTTGTATGTCTTGAAAAGAAATATGTCTTTTTCAGTTGACTAGCTTTTAGTATCTATAATCATAAGGAACAATTGGATATTGTCACTAAAACAATGATTTCAAAACCAATTGTTCAGTCCATTTACTTGATATCTAACGGACCACTCAACCTCCTGGCCACATTCAGAATCACACTCTGCATGCTTTTCTCAGTTCAAAACCATGCACAGAGTGCTCATATTTTGCACACTCAACGTCTTCCAGCGCGCAGTCTAAAGAAATAAACAAATGACTCACGTATTTCCAACCCTCGCGTGACTCAGACTTCAAAAAATAATTCCATTTTTAAAATCATTTGGCACCGCTGCAGTCAGACAAATAGATCTGTCTACATTCGGAAACAAAAGACTACATTCTTTTTGTAGTAATAAAATGAGAAAGTCCATATTATTTGCTAATCAAGATTTTAGTGGGTAAGTCTGCCAAATTGTGTTGTTGTCTGGTGCAATATCCTGTCTGTCCCGCCTAGATTAAGTTCATATATAACTACTACGAATAGTAGTAGGAAATTGTTTCCAGTTTAGAAGTTCACTTAATTGTTTGTGTGAACTTGGCTTGGAATTCGTAGTGCATTTTGTCGGTGAAATCTTAATTAGTTTTCAGGCATGGGACTGCAGTTTGTTTTTAGTTGCAGCGTTTGGAAAGTGGTAGTCACATAATTCTGGGAATAATTACTGTATTGCTTATTTTTTGTTAGTAAAAGTAGAAATTGTAAAAAAAATAATAATCACGAAAATGTCAGTGACTCATCCCAGTTTCATACGGGTGTCACAAATATTTTTTATTCTAATTTCTTAATTATAATAAGCATGTAATGTACTCGTATATGCCAAGGCTTAGAGGTCTAAACCATCCTCTTACTTAATAAATACTTTATACACATAAAAGCTTAGAGGTGTATTTAATTGTAGGTGCAAAAAACGGGAAAAATGATTAATAGAAAAAAGTACAAAAAAAAGGATGGATGGAGGAGTCATTTAATGATTTGCTACTCTAAAAACAAGACTAAAGAAACAATCTCATAATAAGTACAAAGGCCCAAGAGCAAACCATTATAGTAAGCTTCAATAACTTTAGACCATAAACAAAAATAATTACTAAAACAAAGCGCATAAGAAAACCTTATAAACATAAACATATGAAATAAATATCAATCATTCCCAGTTAGGAACTTAAGTCTTCGTAATCTTTCAAGTTATTTTTTTCTGAGCAAACGTGACCTGATACCATTACTTACGGTAATATCTAAAAGTTTGGCAAACTATAGTGAGACTATAAATATTCGTAGGGAGCTCACGCACGGCGGGCTAGTCGAGGAGACAGTCTAAGTGAAGTATTCGTCGTTTATACCGCGTGTGTCGAAGGACTGGAACAATCTGTCGGCTGCCGTCTTCCCGTCCGATTATAATTTGAGTGTCTTCAAGGCAAGAGTCAATAGGCTCATAAACTAGTGCGCCTCACCATCAGAGATTGCATCACTGCTTACCATCAGGTGGGATCGTAGTCAAGCACTAGTTTATATTAATTAAAAAAAAAATACTCGTATCTTCTCACATAACTAAATATCCTCATCAGGAGGCTTAAAATCATCCAAAGAGCAATGTAAAGAGCTGTACTCAGAGTTTCCATGCGTATTCACATCAGAAATGAAGATTTCCGCAGGAGAACTTTTTTTTAAGGGTGGAAATCATCTCATTGGATGATTTCCAATGAGATATCTTTTAGCTTAAATGATGACCAATACTCAAATTGCTCCCGCATTTAAGATTGACCATTCAAAGAATTCAAAGTTTCCCTAACAAAATACTTATCACGTGCTACCAAATAAGGTCACATTAAAAATAAAGTATTATCTACAATTTAATAACCAAACATAATATCTTTTCGCATATTAAGGCACCCTAGCTCCTATCCTAAAAGTAAAGTTGCAAGAACTTAATAATATCTCAGACTTGAGCGCAGACCACGCGAGCCTCGCTAAATGAAATATGCCATGATTATGTTGTATGTTATGCTCATACGTTGTCAAATTGAGCTCATATGCTAGAACTTGCATTTTGTATTATATTGCAATATTGCAGCGGGATCTTGTAGAAAAATTGGCTTTGGCATGTTAGGTACTATCAGATTTTCTGTAAAGCTTTATACTTTACTTTTTATTGAGGAAATAAGTTTCTTGGATGACTTTCATTGTGACTAAGCATTGATGAGTGGATTCAATTTGCGTAAGCCATTAAAACAAGTGCGTCTAAGACTAAATGGTTCGGAATATGAGCGTATCAAAAAATGCAATTTTGGAAAGTATTCCGCTGGGTTATTTTTTTTTAGGAATTACTCTAGCACGTATCTGAATTTATAATCATGGGAACTTATACAGCATGATATAATCTACCTGTGTATTCAAATCCGTTCAATTGTTTGAGTGTTTTTAGAGTTCCGTAGCTCAAAAGGAAAAAACGGAACTCTTATAGGATCACTTTGTTTTCCGTCTGTCTGACAAGACCCTGTATCTCAGAAACGCGTGGAAGTATCGAGTTTTTTATTACTGTTTTTCAGACACAGGCGACCGCTTCAGATTCCCTCTCGCTCTGAACCATGGCCTGAACCAGGGTACAGAGCGAGAAGTAGGTGTTCAAGCACGAAATAGTAACTCACACACACTTGGGAACTTCTGCCTTCATAATATTAGAATGATTTTTAAGCTTTAACGGCTTGATAGATTTGTTTAAAACTTACCGCAACTGAAGAAAGATGTAAGTAGATGTAGAAAGATAAAATATCTCATGGCTAGGATTAGGGCATAGGATAATTTTTATACCAGATGTAAGTCATACTTAGAATAATTTCTGAATAGTACGCAGGCGAAACAGTTCTAAAAGTTAGGAGATATACGAATAACAGCGCCTTAGTACTTTAAGTTAACTGTATTTTCTGAAGTTTGTTAAATATTATGATCATAATTTGGACTTATTATGTTATGTTAGTACAAACTTCATCGAAACATTAACGCAGTAGAACTTTACAAGTCTATAAACATAATAAATGCTTCACCAGAGACCACTAGACACGATAAGACATTAAACAGTTTCTTTTAAACAGAAATATATTTCTTTCTTTTATAAAATTATAAAAACTTGAGCATAAAAGATATTTACGATAATTTAATTTTATACTTTAATTTACTCATATCTAGATTTGTTTTTTATTAGGGTTGGCTTTTATAACTTAGCGTAAGAGTATTTGAGTAGATATTGTTATTTTTTTCTTTATTTAACTTTTTGAAAAACCGGCCAAGTGCGCGTCGGATTCGCCCATGAAGGGTTCCGTAGCAGCAAGTAACATAATATAAAAGTTCTTGTAGTTCGTTGTAACTTTGATCGATGTTTTAATAATAGTGTATTTTTTTTAGATTTATGACGTATTAAAAAAAACTACTTTCTAGATCTCGTTCAAACTAATTTTCGTTGGCGGTTTGCATGGTAATGTACATCATATATATTTTTTAGTTTTATCATTCTCTTATTTTAGAAGTTACGGGGGGGGGGGGCGTCACATTTTACCACTTTGGAAATGTCTCTCGCGTAAACTATTCAGTTTCGAAAAAAATGATATTAGAAACCTCAATATCATTTTTGAAGACCTATTCATAGATACTCCACACGTATGGGTTTGATGAAAAATAGTACATTGTTACACTAGGGGTGAAAGTAACTCATTTCGTCCCGAGAAGGAGTTGGCGGCCGAGCGAAGCGAGGTCGCTAATTCGAGGGGTTAAATGGGTTACTTTCACCCCGAGGTAAACACTGTGCTTTTCATTACGAATACGAGGAAACTAAAAATAAAATAAAAAGTTTGTAAAACCTGAGTCGTCGTACCTATGATTTTAAGTAGGTATCTTTCTTCTGATTTAGGCGGTAAAAGGAATACCTTATCATCACCACTACTGCTTTAGCCTATTTTCTTAAGAAATTAGGCGTTATTCATTATTTTAATCTGATAAACATGACGTGTTAATACAAATCTCTGTTGTACGGAAATGTAAACAAAACTAGAAAAAACCAACGACTGATTGTCACTTTCCGGCCACTTTGTTTTTTTTTTTTTCTGCGACCAGTCAACTATTCAGCCTCATTAATGAAAAATTAGAAATTAATTGTAATCTTTTAAAAATAAAGTATTTTAAAGAAATAGTTGAACAAATAAATCACTTAAAATATAACATTATTTAATTAATACTTGTCTTTAAGTTATTTCAATTTTATATCGCGCTGTGATTGACTGGCTGTATGGAAAATTGGAACAAGGTTCAATAGAAATGTGAAGATAGAAATAGTTTTTTTTTAATAATTTGACAGCTGTCAGTCGTAAAGTAAAACTCCCTAGGGATGAAAAGTATCACTTTCAGCCCGCTCCTCAGGCAACTTCAGACCTACTTTCAAAGTATGAGTAATGAAAAATAAATTTATTGACTTTCAGTTCTATGTTTGGGGATCCCTAAATTTATTGTTTTTTTTTCTATTTTTGTGTGACAATCTTAATGCGGTTTACAGAATACATCTACTCACTAAGTTTCATCAGTATAGCTTTTATAGTTTCGGAAAAAAGTGGCTGTGTCATACGGACGGACAGACAGACAGACAGACATGACGAATCTATAAGGGTTCCATTTTTTGCCATTTGGCTACGGTAGGTACCCTAAAAATGGACTGTGAAACTGACAAACGTAGGTATATTCAAAGAAATTGCAGATACTCAGATGGAATTTACAAGGCGTGCTTGTGTCGTCAGTCATTGTTGCTACTGAAGTCCCGTGGGTCTTTTTTCTTTGGAAAATCATCCAATGACATCCGCGGCCCCGCATGTCTAGCGCGCCCTCGCTCGCGATACAGATTGACGAAGGTAGCCGTAAGCGCCCAAACAATGATGATGATGACAGATAGTTATTTCGGGTATGGGTATCTTGTGTACTTTATATACCTGGACTACGTTCTCTTGGACTAATTACATACTTTTATAGAAGTAACAGCAAGGTGTAAGGGACAGCCTTTCGCAAACTTTAAGGGCTTGCTCAGTAGACGAAACTGAACAACCCAATTTAAAATATAGAAACTAAAATGAAACTGAACAACCTTCCATAATTTCTTTTTTCAAGAAACAAAAAAAAAAATCGGCCTCGCCATACAAATTGTCCAATCAAAATCATTTTGTATGGGGAGGCTGATTTTATTTTTCGTTTCCTGAAAAAAAATCTTGTGGAAGGTTGTTCAGTTTCGTCTACTGAGCAAGCCCTTAAAGTTTGTGGAGGGCTGTCCCTTACACCTTCTCTTAACATTACCCACAATTTTATCCAGACATTGTTACCCTTTTTAATAAAGCTAGGTACTTTATTATGAATGCATTTTGATTTACGTTCGTTTTAGCATTTTATAAGGTAGTTGCGAAGCTCACATTACCTCGCAATTGGTCCCTCGTGGGCCATATAGGAAGAGTAAAGTGTTCATGAAAACAAGCAGATCTCTTCATGAAAATGGCTCCGTTGTATAGATACGATTTTTTTTGACACCGCCTCTTTTTTTTCTCGAATAGGTATTTTATTTTTAAGGTGAGTAATCATCCAATGACTTCTGCTTGTATGGGTGAAGAGGGATGGAGTGTCAGACTTTAACTGACTAAAACCACATCTGTGTCCTTTGTGTTCAAATTTAACACACAAGTAAACCAGATCCTGGAAATAGCACATAGGACTTTTTACTCCGGGAGCATGTCTCTGTTGGGTTTACTTTCATACGGGTCAATAATAAAGAAGCTGGTAAATACTCGTAATATAGAAATATAACTGTCAATTTGATATTAGTTCAAGGTAATGACTTAAAATATATGGGTTAGAATAACAAAGCTTCAAATAAATTAAGAGACCATATGTCCCCAACATGCAACACCCAATCTAAAAGCATTAAGGGGCCGGCGGAGGATGAATTTCTATACAAACGTAATACCACGCTCATTTGCAGTTGGAGCATATTTCCAACATATTATGATGATATTCGGTTAAAGACAATATTTATCTAGGTTCCTACGTCGAGAATATTAGAAATATTGTTATTTTTAATACAAGAAAAGCCAAATGGCATGTTTTGCCATTTACGCTATAAAAAAGTGCGAAATACAATTTGCTTAAATTTCTTTTTGTTTTTTTAAAAAAGAAAGACGTAGGAACCTAGATAAATATTGTCTATAACCAAATATCATCATAATATGTTGGAAATATGCTCCAACTGCAAATGAGCGTGGTATTACGTTTGTATGGAAATTCATCCTCCGCCGGCCCCTTAACAGACGTTCGAATATGGTGCCTAGCACTAAGTTCGATCGTGTGGCCGAACCACCGCACCGTTCAGCGCATTAGTCGTAATTCTACCTCCGAGTGAGACACACGTTTTCAATGAAGGCCAAGGCCAAAAAGCCGTGAATATTACGGAAAAACCATTAACTCATCGAATGCCGTAATTAGAGACACAATAGAAAGACAATAATTGCTTATGTCGAACTGTGTAACTGAAGACATTAAAAAGGTTAATTGTGGAAGTATTAGAACTTTACAAAGGTTTTCCGTGTTTTTTAAGTCGTGTTATAAG
The DNA here is from genome assembly GCA_910589285.2 of Mythimna ferrago. NCBI lineage: Eukaryota > Metazoa > Arthropoda > Insecta > Lepidoptera > Noctuidae > Mythimna > Mythimna ferrago. The sequence goes on from OU342689.1 coordinate 6,348,335, forward strand.
TCGCATATGACTGTACAACTCTCTGTCGTTTATATAGAATTTTGCCTATTCTTTTCTTTTTTTTTTCTTCTTTTCGATAGGTGTAGTAACTACGACGGTTGCCGCAACTAACACGATTTTAGCTTGTTTGGATAAAACTGGAGGTATGTCGACGTGATCACTGCGTAGTAGCACGGAACGCACTGGACCGTCTTTAGTGCAGTGCGGTGGTATGGCGTGTCGAGCGCACCGTACCGGTCCGCCGATTAGGTCACACCATATTCGAACGTCTGTTAATACTATAAGTGTCACTGCAACATTGCCCAGTGATCCCCAAACATTTTACAACACTTTTACGTGAAGCGGGACAAGTAGTTGGATAAAAATTCATCTACATCAGGCGACAAAATGTCGTCCAATAAACGTGCAACGCTAAATCTATGTGACGCTGTAACGTTGCCCAGTGATCAGCAACTTGTTCTCCAAACATTTTACAACGCAATCACGTAACGTGAGACATGTAGTTGGATAAAGATTCACATACATTAGGCCCCAAAATGCCGGCCAATACGACTTGCAATGCTTAATTTGAATGCAATAGCTGTACGGTTTGACGTCACTTTCAAAATATCAGGTCATGTCTTATATAGGTGTGGCCAGTCATGGCAAATAAGCTTTCTATGGTCCTATGATACATGAAATAAAGTTATTATTATTAATAATAATCTACTAGACGCTGCAACGTTGCCCAAAGACCCACAACTTGCCCCCAAAATTTAACAACGCACTCATGTAACGTGGAACATGTTGTTGGATAAAGCCTCAGATACATTAGAGGACAAAATGTCTCCCTACATGACATTTACGTGACGTTGGAAATGTTGTTAGATAAAGGTTCAGATACATCACAGGATAAAATGTCACGTTGCTTAGTGTCACAACTTGTCCCCCAAAATTTAACAACGCATTCATTTAGCGTGGAACATGTTGTTGGATAAAGCCTCAGATACATTAGAGGACAAAATGTTCCCCTACATGATATTTACGTGACGTTGGAAATGTTGTTAGATAAAGGTTCAGATACATCACGGGATAAAATATCACATTGCTTAGTGTCACAACTTGTCACTCAAAATTTAACAACACACTCATGTAACGTGGAACATGTTGTTGGATAAAGCCTCAGATACATTAGAGGACAAAATGTCTCCCTACATGACATTTACGTGACGTTGGAAATGTTGTTAGAAAAAGGTTCAGATACATCACGGGCTTTTCAGATACATCAATGTAACGCTGCATAATGTCACAACTTGTCCCCCAAAATTTTACAATGCATTCACGTAACGCGGTATATGTTGTTGGATTAGGCCTCTGATATATTGGGGGATAAAATGTCCCTTACATGACTTGCAACGCTTAATATACTTGGCGCTGCTACGTTGCTCAGTGTTCCGCAACCTGTCCCCCAAAAATTGTACAATGCACTTCCGTAACTCAAAACATGTCGATTGATTTGATAGTGTTGCGCGTCATGTTGTTGGGGGCATTTTATCCCTTAATTTATCTGAAACAACAATGTAAAGAACAAACAAAATAAACTTTAAACCTTAACATAACATACAAAAAATAAAACTGATCCAGATATTTCCTAGAGAATATTCTGTATCTAGAGAATGTTTCAGTTTAAAACATAAGCTGTCATATTACCGTGCAGGTATCCCCTCGGATATTGCACTTGAGTAAATCGTCTCGCGAAGAATTATTACGTGAAATTGCCTTGCGTGGCGCAAACTTGTATAGTGTCGAGTTAGGTGGAGGATTTTTATTGTTTTTCATTTCACTATTTGTTTGTAATATAACGGAAACTAGTTAAGTTTAGTGTAGTAGCTCTTCATACTAATATTATAAAGGCAAAAGTTTGTATGTATGTTAGTTAATCCGTCACGTTCAATTGGCTAAACCGTTTTGGACGAAGTTTGCTACATGTATAGACGACATATTTATTTATTTAATCTTCATACAACAAAAGTTACAAAAGCGGACGATGTCTTAGAATAGCACTTAAATTACCCTTTTTATTTTAGAAGTACAAATATCCCAAACTCAACCGGGCTGGGGCTGCGCTCAAGCGGCTCCTGCCCAACCTTGGGGGTCCAGATGCCTCCTGCCGGAGGCTCTACGCGGGGATCGTTCGGTCCATGACCATCGCCGGTGTGGGCGCCGTCGCTGAAAACGCAACCGGCAGCCATGCTGAACGCCTGCCACAGGGTCATGGCAATAAGGATGGTGCGGGGATACTGCACGGTTTCCCGCGAAGCGGCGAGCCTTCTGGCTGGCCTACCACCGTGGGACCTGGAGGCAACAGTCCTTGCACACATGCACGATATGCACGTGGAGATGCAACACTGGGGTGAAAGTCCGCTGCCGCGACAGGTCACGGCATGGCGGACAGAGCTCCGGCGGGATCTCATGGTGAAATGGCGTCAATGACTATAACAACCCAGTGCTGGGCACGCCACAATCATGGCGGTAAGTCCCCTCTTTGAGGCGTGGCTGGAAAGACCTCACGGCGTCCTTACCTGCACTGGATTCGTACGGAAGTGACGCTTGGGTGTCGCCACTGTGCGAAATGCCCGGAGGACACGGTGGAGCACACAGTCGACGTGTGCCCCGCTTGGGCGGAGCATCGCCGTGCTCTCGTGGGGCAATCGGCGGCGGAGACCTCTCGCGCCGGGCCTTGGTTGAGGCCATGGTCCGGAGCGAGGAGGAGTGGCAGGCGGTCGCTGACTTCTGCAAAGCAGTAATGCTCGCAAAGGAGGAGGCCGAACGCATCAGGCAACGGCGTCCTCGCCGCCGCCGCCGGGATTCTGATCCTGATTTCCGGCCACCGTAGGCGCGGGCTTGCGGACAGTGAGCAATGGGTAGCTCGCTGTCCGGCCGTCCGGTAACTGTCCGGACCAAGCCCAAGTCGTCGACGGCGCGCACTGTTTCCGTGCGCCTCAAGGAGTTGTCAGCAACAGCAGGAACCCAGCCGGGTTGAAGTCTACTGGGGCCAGGGTTATCCGAAAGGGTGCTCGAGCCCCGGTATGAAGGCTAGAAGGAACGGGGTGGGTCTTTTAGTCAGTAAGAGTCTGACACTATCTCCTGCTCCGCCCAAGAGCGGGGGATGTCATTGGATGATTTTTTCCCACCATAAAAAAGAAAAAAAAAAGTACAAATATGTTTACTTGCGATAATTTTCTACATTCACAAAAGCTAGTTATAAATAGGCACTAAAGTAATATAAATCCTTGACTAGTTATAAATACCTAAAAAAAAGATGGCGTCAAAAAACTCCTTCGCTATGCTGTCAACTGGGAAAGTGTCCACAAGTCTACTACACATTGCTGTATGTTATCTTTTGTCCAAGGCAAAAGCCAGCCCTTAAGTCACACAAAGTGTCAACAAGGCTCCATCTGTCTGGTAGAGACTAAGCCTGAGTTGACGGTGTGTTATATTCAACATGCGCCTCAAAGAGAAATCAGCAAAATTGATAAGGCCAGTTAAGGCCAACTCCTGCTAGGGCTGCGAATTGTTCGAAAAATAGTAAAAATAGGCCAGACTGAGGAGGGTGTTAATCAGTTAAAGTCTGGCACTCCCTTCCACCCAGAGTAGGAGAAGTTATTTCTTGAACGTAAAAAAAGTTTGGATAATTTTTTGTGTACTTTGTTAGCACCATTTCACGCTTTGCTTTTTTGTTTTTTTTTTTTTATAGGGTTGCGCTTGACCATTATCTCACCTGATGAAAAACGACGATACGGTCGACAATGAACCACGCTTATCTAGAAGAAACCTACTCACTCTTTTATAAATCTATATATATCTATCTACCTATAAATGTTACAAAACATAACTTATTTATTAAAATTAATTGCTAGGAAATAATAAACAAATTAAACAATAACTTAAATAATTAAAAATAATATATACACTAAATGCCTAGTTAAATATGACGTCATAAAACTCCTCCGCATCGCTGTCGACTGGAAGTGTGCCCAAAAGGCTGGCGGCATTGCCACGTTGTATGGCAATGCTTATTCTCTGACCGAGGTAGAAGCCAGCCCTTGGGTCACGCGAAGCGTCAATTAAGCGTTTCGCTAATTCTTTAAAAAGCATATGAGCACTCGGACCCCACGGCCCGAGAGTTTCAACCCCAAACGGCTCAAAAATATAACTGCCGACGAGGCTGTTATATTTCCGCCGCTTGAGGTTCTCTGCAGCCGTCGCGGCAGCACCAGCACAGCACGATGAGCTAGGAAGATGGGATGGCGCAAGAGTATCGACACAGGTAGCGTCCCACACTAAAGGCCTACCCATCTTCCAAGGAAATAAAGACATACCGTCTGGTCTCTTACCATCGTCGCGTGCCAGGCCATGAGGTTCCAAAACAGCCGGAACGCCGACGGTGACAAGGGCTCGTCGGATGATGTCGTTAATGTTCGCGTGCCGCGCTATGCGTCCCGCACTTCGACTGCATGACAGGCCGTGGTGACCGAGGCTGTTGACAACTTCGCCACAGTGGCAGCGATGAGGAGAACAACAAGGAGCACCTAGACGTAGGGCAACAGCTAAGCGGAAAGTAGTATCGTCGAACAAGGTGCCAATATTCGACGACGGCAGTGCGTGAAGCCAAAGACCTGACTCCCAATTTCCCACAGCCAGCAGGCGCGCACGCTCCGCAGCAGTAGCAGATGTTACGATTAGGTTTTCCTGAACTACTTTGCAGAGCGACTCATCCCACCGTCTCTGGGAAGCCGGGTTGTTAGGTGGATTTGTATTCGGGCAAGCGATTCTCCAGGCATCCAAAGCCTCGGCGAAACACGGCACTTCTAAAGGAATCAGTGTAGAAGTTAGGATGTTCCTGATTAATTTATCAGTGCCGTGGACCGAAGATATGAATGCCGGTAAACTAATACTGGTAATTTTGCGGACGCCGAGGCCTCCCATACGGATGGGAAGAGTAACTTGAGCCCAAGCTCGATCGTCCAAGGTCATATTTAAAATTAAAGTTAGGGTGTGCCGGATAATTTGGTCCATTTTTTCCAAAAGGTGAGGGTGCTTCCATAAGTGGGAAGCACGAAGGAAATATATTAATTTAGGACCGAAACAACAATAACGAATTAGGGTAATGGCCGAATGCATATTAATTTCGAGCAATCTTTCCGAAACATCATTGAAATTTTTAATTTTTTCCTCCACAAAACTGGGAAAGGAATCCTCAAAAATTGGAGACCCAAGGAGGCGAAGAGAACTTTTGTCGATAATTTTGATTGCAGGAGCTATGGCATTGAATTTTGAATAAGTCAGATTTTTGTTAATACTTTCAGATAGGAATAACTCACACTTAGAAAAGTTGAGTTCTAGTCCAATAGAAGAAAGTTGGTTTTTTAAGAATTGTAGATCGTTGAAAACGGTGTCTACATCGCCTCCTAAGGTCCCATCATCGAGATACCACACGTTAAATTTGGAATTTAGTTTTCGAATTATTGGGTGTATAGCTAAGCTAAAGATCACTGGCCCGAGGGGGTCACCTTGTTGACAGCCAACAGCGGATTCCAAAACTTTGTCACGAAACAGTAATTTCGATGGTTGTCTATAACTTTGCCAGAGAAAACTAAAAATTTGAGGTATTTCTTTTTTAGCTTCTGACAACAAGGTGTCCCTATTAACAGAATTAAATGCATTTTTTATGTCAACCTTAAGAATAGCCTCTCCTTTGCCTGAATTTAGATAGGTCGACAACGCGTGTACGGCAGCCTCACAGCCCCCTTTGGAGCCGTAGCCAAGCTGCAGGGGCTGAAATTTTTCCGAAACCACCTCACCATAGAATTTGCAACAAATCTTGGCTGCCATACGACGGTAGGTGGTACCCACGGCAATGGGACGAAGTCCGCCATCTTTCTTGCGCAGGGCACATAAGTTAGCCCCATATAAGACGTCGATGACGGTTTCGCTCACATTGCCAGAGAGCATTAGGTTAATCAGGGCCGTAAGCTCCCTCAAGAGCAACTCACCAGCTTCCCCGGCGCCTGAACTGATAAGGTCCTTAAGGTGCTGAGGACTGAGGCCATCGAGGCCACCAGCAGAGCCACTCCGGAAAGAGCAAACGGCTGTGACCACCTCTCGACCTGTAATGGTGAGGGTGTGAATGTCCGGAACAGGGGGGTCGGGAAATGAAAGGCCATCCGCTGGTGCAGGGTGTTTTCTCTCCAGATCTGCGAGAGTATCTGAAGAACACGCTGCCACCACGTCACTACTGAATAGGATCCTGGCTGCTCCGCTAATGTCACCTTCCCCCAGCTTTGTTTCTACCAGATGAGATATCCCTTTTGAAGAGATAATTCTCTGAAACGGTAATTTTGAATCTAAATCACAGGCCGAAACATTACAGTTTTCTTTGATTTGTGCAGTTAAAGTCTTTTTTGTCGCCAAATTTTTTTTAACGTGTAAGACTCTGTAGGGGAAGGTGAGCAGATGTTCCCAAGCACTTTGCGAGTTCTCCCGTACGGCTAGGCGAATGCAACCTGCTAGGTGTTGGGCCACAAGAGCTCTAGCGCCGCGGGGAACTCGCTTTAGAACTGGACAAGAATTTTTGAATTTTGAAAGAGTTTTCCAAAGCGGATCTAATGATGAAGTAGTAGGTGAGGGAGATGGTGTAACTACAGGGTCTGAACTGAGTGCATGTTGGGGTTTATGTGCCTTCCCAATATGCACACTCAGACCCCGCTTACCTTTAAAAAATCGTGCCTCAGTACACAGAGGGCACCTCTCCAGGACGTTTAAAGGTTGACTTGCACTGTTTACCAACACTACACTGTTGTCACTAGGCATTGAATAAAAGTGAATTTACGCTTAACCACTAACTTACACAGCTAAATAAAAGGAAAAACACTAAAAATAAACACTGACTAAAAAAATTGTTCAAATGCCAAAAAGAAAAATGTCAAAACATGACAATTGAAGCGGCAGTCGCGTAGGCGGCCTGGGGCGCCGCAACACCGATGATGGCACTTCGGTGGGCGGCGCCCGGACATCCTTTGCCGGGTGATCTGGCGTCGTGTCCTCGGCGTCACCTTCAGGCTATGTAACCTTGAAACCAGGGCTCCGGAACTCAGGTAAACGGTGATGGATGGCTTTATCGTTTTATGGAAATTTGTAGTGATTTAGATTTTGTACTGTTCACAGTGCCAATCGAATGATCGCGAGTTACGGCAATACGCACCAAGTTTAAAATGATTACACTTCAACAAAAACTTAAAGATTCCCGGGTTGTAGCTATCAGGAAACACAGACTACGGCAAGGAATTCCACTCCCTAGCTGTACGCACAATGAATGTGAATTTTCTTTAGATTTCTACAAATAATGTTCGTTTACTTGAGGATAGCCAATTAACTATCCGTTATACGCTTCCATGTACCCAATAGTGTTTGCCATTAGAAAAAATAAGCATGTGTTCAATTACCGTTCTGTGCAACTCTTCTGGGACTACCGCCATAATGATATACCCGTACATTGTATTGTATTTTTTTTCTGTGTTTATGTGGGCTTAACTGTGTTTGTTGTTTCCGAGCTGGTCACTAATAGAGCAATTAGTACTAATTGTTTGTAGTATTTCTCTGTTCATTATTTTTAACTAGTTACCCTCCAGGGGTTTGATACGGATGTTAGGGATCGCACATGCGCGATATACGTTCAATCTTTTGGAACATTATGGATTTAGACGCGTAACGGCGTGGGAGAATAAAAAGACTAAAAAATAAAAAAAAGACATGTGGCACTCGGGGACTGCCGCGGTAAAGCTATTGCATAGCATTTTTATCAACTTATGCAATTATAATGATTTATTTATTTTATTTATGCAGTATTTTTTTTCCTTTGTTTTTTTTTCTTTGATATTAAGTGAAGTTACACTTTCACACATTGAATTGAATTTTGATCGATTGTTCACTCATTTGTTTTCTTATCGGTCACCACGCTCAAAAAACAAATGAGTGGGGGGTGTTAGGTTATTTTCGTTACGGAATTTCTGGATTCGGTCTCCACGCTCAAGGCCCGCGATAGAAGCTATGCAATAGCTTAATAGCTATGAAGGAGAATTATGTCTAGATTTTAAACGTAGTGTATAGTAGGTTGACAAAACATTGTCAATGTCAAAATAAAGGCGACCGCAAAAAACGACCAAAAAGTTTTAAACAAGTCAATTTACGTAGTATAGACTTGATTCGAACTATTTAGTCGTTTTGTGCGGTTGGAGTTTTTTGAAACTGTCAACTATTTTATTTCCATCTTTTTAGTGAGTAATACTTTTAAAATCGTCTCCTCAAGTCCTTTGTTTTAATGCCGTAAACGACTGTCACAAAAGAAATTATTAAAACATATAATTTAGCGCCAAAAATCAAAATGTCAAACTCAGTGTCACTCTCACACTCAAAACAAATCGAATGATACTTTTCAAGCTAAATAACAAACCGTTTAGGCTTTAGGACGTTCTAAAGAAATATACCTACATAACACACATACAGTCGAAAAACATAACCCTCCTTACGCAGTCGGATAACTAAGCAGTTACACTTTAAAATCGAGTCCCAAAACCCTATGTTTTATCCCCTTCTACAATAACGTGATAAGTAATTGTTCAAATACTTGCCTTACTAAAACACTTTTAACCTGCCATATATCACCAAAGGCAAAGGTAAAAGATTTAAGAGCACAGAACAATGCTGGCCCTACCTTCGGATCGTTATCGTCGCCATGTTATGTTGGTTAAAAGTCATTTATCTCATTTTAACGCGTTGTTTTTGAGTTTAAAATTTTGGTGTTTAATATTATGGAGCTTGAATTTTTTATATTGCTTTTTTTTCAGAGATGTCAGCAAACCGTAGGGGCCCAGCAGAGTCAAAGCCTATTAGGGCCATGGATCGACTTCTAGGCTAAGTCACCCACGCTAATAGCTAGGTCACCTATGCTAATAGCTAGGTCGTAAAAAGTAAATATAAAGAGATTATAAAGATTTTAAAAGTCAGTTCTTTTATAATCTTTATAATCTCTTTATAATATTAGTATAGTTTTAACTTACAATAAAATCAAATTCAGGTCTTAACTATTATATTGAAAAACTTTTCCAATTTAAATAAATAGTTCGTTAAAGAAAAGTTAAAATGAAAAAACGGCTTTTAATAATCTAAGTACTGGTTTTTTAAACATTTTGTTTATTTAGGATCAAGGGATTTAATTATGTCTAAAGTACTTCGAAGTATAACAAAACTCTTCAGAGCTGTAAAATTTATTGAATTTATAATATCAGCTTCGCGCTTCTTAGAAAATCTTCCTACTTGTTTTCCGGAAAAAGTCAAGAAACGTAATGACGTTAGAATATTGGGCTAAAAGTAAAATCACATTTCCTTAAAATGTCAATGAAGAAATATTTTTTAGTCTTGTTATCTGGCGAAACTCATGATTTATCTTACAGTTCTATTATAAAAAGAATTGGGCAACACAAGCATTTTCTTGCTTAAAAGATAATTTCCAAATCATGTTTCTTAAAGTAATACGTACATAATTGAAATAAACAATATTTATTTATTTATGTTATTTATTCACTATGAAATCATGGTCATTTTCCAAGATTTTTTTATGCGTCCCTTCTACCATCGAACAACCCGACGTTCGGCATGGATATCAATTCACCCTTACGTTGTTGAAACTTCTACTGTTCGAACAAAGCGTCTCGTTTAGTCGTTTATACCGGATACATCGATGAACTGGAACAATTAATTTGCCCGCTACGGTCTTCCCGTCTAATTACAATTTAGGTGTCGTCAAGACTGGATGGAGTTTGGCATGGCACTTAATAAACTAGTGCGCCTCCTGTTCCCGTGCGCCTCAAGGAGCTGTCAGCAACAGCAGCGGCCCAGCTGGCCTACTGGTGCCAGAGTTAGCTCCGAAAGGTAGCTCGGCCTGGCTATGAAAGGCAAGAAGGAACAGGGTGGGTTTTTAGTCAGTAAGGGTCTAGCAATATCTCCCGCTCCGCCCAAAGGGTCGGGGATGTCATTGGGATGATTTTTACACACCAAACAAAAAAAAAACTAGTGCGCCTCACCATCAACGATTGCATCACTGCTTACCATCAGGTGGGATCGCAGTCAAGCACTGGTTTATATCAAATAAAAAAAAATAGAAAAGATAAGATCACAGAGTTTTTGTAAACTGATTTTACTTGCCAAATATTCATTAACGTGTTTTGGGTAGACTCCTCCAAATGAGCTGTTAAGGTTTCAGCAGAAGAAGCAGTCACTTCTTTCTGGAGCATCCAGCAGCAATTTCAGCGAAGTAGTTGACGAAAAGCGTGAGGGAGATGCTATCGTTGCGGTTCAGGCAAAAGTCATAGGGCGATTCCCAGCCACCGAAGGCGTGGACTTGCGGATGGTAAAGTAAGTAAGCCCGAATCGACCACGCGTGGTTTTCCAAAGAGTTGTCATAAAAATCAACAGTAAGTAAAGTTCTCTTTCACAGAAAGTGTTCTTTGTAGGTATCAGATACTGCCCCCTAGTAAAGTTACAACCGTTTCTCTTGCGTCGAACGCCTCGAGTTGGCCACGCTCCCGATTCTTTTGTTCTGACCACGTGACTGAGCGTTGAGATGACGTCGAAAACTTCAAATGTACGGGAACATTTGAAGTTTTCTACTAGCGTTAACGATTGCAGATTATCAACTTAGCTAGGAGTATTGATTTGAAGCCATGTCTAAGCAGACTTTTTGACGCATTGTAGTGGTATTACCAATCCTGTTTTGGAAGCCACCGTTAAATTGTAAACATGAAAATCCTCTGTCATTACCGACTTCGAAAAGGAGGAGGTTCTAAGTTCGGTTGAATATTTGTTTTTTTTTTATCTATGTTCACCGATATCTTGGTCAATTGTAGACCGATTTTGAAAATTATTTTTTTGATTGAAAAGTTATACTTCCAAGTTGGTTCCATAGAAATATTGTTATGATCTGATCATGGACTTCTAAGATATGGGACAGAACTCCTCACTCCTCACAGCAGATCTGTCGTAACAAGTAAAATTGCTTTGTTTATACGCGTAGTCGATGACTGACTGAAGGAAAAGGGGAAGGGGATGTATCGGCTTGATCTAATGATGAAGCTAGAAGGCAAATTAATGTAATCCAACCGTGTTTGGGATTATTAGAATCGTTATGAGATGCAGTTTTGCTGAGAGGTACTTTTTAGTGGTGGTACCATAACTAGAAGTGTAATATTTTTTCTAAATAGTTTTGTCTCTTCGTTATTTAACACCGACTTCCAAAATTAAAGTTATTTAGTACTTTCCGGTGTTTTTTTTTAACATTGAAGTCGGTTAAATCTTTTTTGTAAAAAGTTTTAGTTTTACGTTCCATTTCATCTACATTCACACTTAACCAACCAGTAATATCACACGATAGCGAGTGGCGTAGGTTGGCGATCATTAGCCATGGGGCAATAAAAAAAAACTGGGGCCCCTTTTTATATGGAAAATCATCAAATAAGCTCTAGTTGGTGGTTGTTTGATAGATATTGCTGACAGCGTTAAGATCACAATTGTACCCACAGATTTAAACTGTAAAACTAGTGACTATTTTGGTGTACAGTAAAGTTTATTCTATTCTATTTTGTTTCTGCTCTGGGTAGAGTGAGAAGGAGTGTCAAATTTTTGCAGACTAAAATGGGTGGCTATGATTAAAGTAGTGTTGGTAACCTATTTTACATTTAGATTTTGAAGGGGGATAATTCCTCAGCAGTTCAATAACAGAATTGCTAATTCGTTTTTGGAGCCCCCCAAGTTAACGGATCCCAGGAGCCCTGGCCCTCCTTCGGTAGCTACGCCAGTAACGACAGCCTTCTCTAAAATAAAGCCAATATTTCTTTTACGCCCACATTTTACATGCCATAGCGAACATGCAAATGCTTGTCCATAACGAGACAAACCGAATTATGCGTCAGCTTAAAAGCGTTTATCGGTTGACGTCATTTAATACTGCTGAAAGCCTCTTGAGGTGTTAATAATATTAGAGGGACAGTTTCAAAATATCGGTGTAGACATGTGCCGAAGATGTGTGTGTTTTGGATGGATTTTAAGTGAAGGAAAAGTGGAGATTTTAAAGTCACAATGTGATGTTTAATTAGAAAGAAATAAATCTTATCTTATTATTTAAATTTATTTCTCGAGGGTCCTCATGTCAAGGACGATATCCGAGCTGTCGCTGGCAAGAGCTGGATGAAGAAAGCTCAAGATATAGATAAATGGGCTTGCTTTTTGGAATTATCAAGTCTCACTCCCCTTCTTACTTATATGATAAGCTGGCATGGATTCGTAGACATGGAATTGTTGAGGGACGAAAATGCTCTCAACAGTTTTCTACTCCCCAGCACAAGTCAGCGGCTTTTAGAAGCTGTTTTCGTTACGCAGCTTCAAAATGTTGGAACAATATCCCCCTGCTTTAAAATTCAGTAGTAGTTGCTCGGCTTTCAAATCAAAATTAAAGTTATTTTTGTTCAATCATCAAATTGTCTTCCAAGATATTCGAGCCATTTGATATGCAATATTTTATAGTTTGATCAACTATTTACCTGTCTCGATTTTAGCATTTGTTACTTATTTATTTTCACGCATTTTAGTTATCAATTTATACACAAGTTCTAATTTTTATACTTTTTTAAATGGACACATAAATCTTTTTTGGACTATTTTTATAAATATAAATCGTAACTTCTTCTTTTAGCTGGTCTATGCACAGATTTTTTTTTTTGTATTTTAATAAATATTTTCTGTTCGAGCATATGGCACCCAAGGGCTGCAGCTGAAAATCAGCATCAGGTGGTGGCTTTGTGTTACCATTTGGCATTATGCTGAGCTGAGGCCTTTTTGGCATTACTCAATGTACCATGTGTTTAATTTTAAGGTGTTTCCGTTTTGTAATGCTAATTAAACGCAATTTTCTTTCTTTCTTTCTTTAGTCTGGAGAAGGCCTTCACCCGCACAGGGTTTCTCTTTAATTGAGTGTTATACATAATATAGTATAGCAAAGTCATTACATGAAACATTTTAATTTAATTAAAATTGTATAATGCATGTTTCAACAAATAAATAATTAATGAATGAAATCTATACATATAAATAAAATTGGAGTGTGTGTTTGTAATATTGAAATAACCGCTTTTTACTACATGCATATGAATATAATATACGGTACATACACCAAAATATTATTATTATTTTTTTAATTTCTGTTTGTTCCGGCTAATCTTTGAAATGGCTGAACCGATTTTTACGGGACTTTTTTTTTGGCAGGTAGCTGATGTAATAAGGAGTAACTTAGGTTACTTTTATTTTAGAAAAAATAAATTCAAAATCCTGTAGTCCATGCGAACGAAATCGCGGGCACAGCTAGTTCTTATATCAATTGTAGTTAACTGTATTGTATTATTAATTGAAATGTATTATTACTAAGGGAATAAAACTTTTATTTTATTCCCTTAGTATTATTATATAGTTTATTCATTTTTTTATGGTTTAAATCATTATTATCCTGTACTATCTGCTGTTAGCGGCTTCGCCCGCATTATAGAAGAAAACCTACGTCCTAAATTTCATACAATCTTTTCAGCCTTTCGAGCATGAAAAAGTACTCGTAATAAACTTTTAAACATACACACAATCATTATTAATTTTACCTTTACAACATAGTGTGATATATGCTTTTGTAACCAAATTTTCTTCTTTTTATGCATCGCACTTAGAGCTGATGCCTTCTACGGCCGCAGATTTTTTGTAAAAGTTACCCCGGCCCTGCAAAGCGAAGGGCCAGTGAAGGACACAGGTCAGTTTTAGTAAAGGTCTGATACGCTCTCTCGTTCCATCCTAGAGCAGGACCAAATCATTTGAGAAATATTTATATGGCCAACAGATAGTGGTTCCAGGTTTGGGTGTTTTGTGTTTTACATATTTGTGAACACACACGATACAGCAGTAATATCTATTGTAGGGCATCGTTTTATTAAAGAAAAACATAAAAATAAAATAAAAATATCGCACCTACCACTATTTGTCTCTGCATCACCCTAAGGTTAACTGGTAGAAAATGCTTTAAGGTATTAAGTCCGCCTCTACACTCTTGTGTGCATGAAGTATAAATAAATAAATAAAAGAAGAAGTAGTACTTCTGTCGTCTTGCTAAAACCTAACCAATACTCTTACATAAGTAAATATGAGTCTACATGCTTGTGAATACACCCACGATACAGCAGTAATACCCGTTTTATTAAAGAAAGAAAAAAAAAAAGATATACTTCTGTCGTCTAACTAAAACCTAACCAATACCCTAACATAAGTGAGTATATATATATACATTTCCACCAAACTGAAGACATATTATCGCATATGAAGACACAAGCGAGGTAAGTCCTCAGTGACAAACAGACGATGTTGTCTCCTGTCATCTCCTTGCTACAATCATGATTCTGTGATGGTATTATGTCTGCGTGATACATTGTCAGCTACATTTTCCTTGACGGTGAGATGTCACCAGTGACATGAGAGAACATACCATAGAGAATGCGCTGACAGCAGAGTCAGGATTCTGGTAGACAGATATCTTAGAAACAATAACAAGTTAAGACGATGTAGGCTTTTTAAGAACAAAGTTCTTTATTGATTTGATTAATGAAAGTTTGGTAGAAAAAGGGTAGATCTTCAGCTACCACGACACTTTTGCTAAAGTATGGACCATAATATTTTGTCGTGGCCGAACGTGAAAAATTGACAAATTATTTTTGTTCATGCGTGTATTCCAAAAATGTTTCCACGATGATTGCTTAAATTCCTGTGTCTACCGTCCGATCACAGCCGTTCAGGTCAATTTATACAAATACAAATCAGGTACTCGTTACCAGTATCTCAAGATGAGTTCGTTTTGCCAGTGATGACATATTATGGCTCCAAAACGTGGTCGCATACAATGGGCTTCATCAGAAGACTTAAAATCACCCAAAGGGCAATAGAAAGGGTTATAGTCGGAGTTTGATAGGCTACAAATTTTAGTATAAAATATAATTTCTTACAAATATGAAACCATTTGAAAAATCTAAATATGTGAAAGTGAAAAAGAAGTTCTAGGCTTGTATGTATTCAAGATGGTGTTAATATTTTGTCATTTTTTGTTATTATTATTCACAGTCTAAAAGGTACTCAAGATTAAGGAAGTCAACTCCCAAGTATCGGGAAATAGCAAATTGGAAGAAACACTCTGCAAAGTTACAAATTAATTAATAGCGATGTAAATGGTGCTCTCATTGTTATGAGTTTTTCTCTTTGATGTTGAACATTGATTGAGAGAATCAAAAAAAAAAAAATCATGTGGTTTAATGATCGCAAAAATCTCTCTAAAATTAGTTAAAGATACCTAACAAATACAGGCGCAACGTGAAAGCATTTATCTGTTGGGTTCTTTTTTTTTAATATGACTTGATGCAATAGTTGATAATGAGTAGTACTAATTTGTTAAGATAATGGGTCTTCGTTGACCCATCACTAACACAGTGCCATTGTGGAGCCGCTGCACAAGACATGCGTGACCTTTTATGCTGCCCATCCTGCACAACCGCAGCACTTTTCAGGATGTATACAAGGCCACTAGTAGAGCTGTACAGGTTGCCAAATACTGGTCAGAAAAAAAAACTACTTTGAGAACATCAACACGAAAAGAAGAAGTTTAGAGAAAATTCACTATGGCCTTGAAGACACCTAAATTATAATCAGATGTAAAGACCGCTCTATGAAAACTATTGCAATCCTTCGATATTCGCGATATACACGTCGAGGTAATTACCTACTGAAAATAATCAGGCGTGTTCTAGTTAGATTTTTTTAAATTTAAATTTGAATTTAATTTAATGTCTCTCACTACTTCTAACTCTAATGAAAGGGGGAAGAGTCATTTGATGATTTTCCCCAAAAAAAAATGGCCTCCGAAAATATTGCATAGGCTGTTGACATAGCTATAGAAACAACAAATTACATCGCAAACGACTCTAAAAATTTTCCTCCAAACATAAACAAAAACCCCTCCATATTTTCCCCCCACACAATTTTATTTACTTCTCTCTCGAAAACTGATTACATCTCTTTAGAATCGTGTCCAAACTCGAATACCCCACAATTGTTGGCAAGAAAATGTTTAAAAACCTCCCTTCCTTGACAAAAGTCGCTCGCGTCGTTATCAAGCGAAACTTGCTACTCCGTAATTGTTTTCAATTCGTTTCTCTACTCCCTTTTTTCGCGATCGCCCTTTGTGAGGGGAGAAATCGTCGAATCATTACTATGAACGTTGCTGTAGGTGTTAAATTCATTAATGAAATCGTATTACGAAGCGTTATCGGAAGTTATCGGAACGGCAATAACTGGTCGGTGCTGATTGTGCTCGAATATTACAAGTTACGTAATTTTTGTATTTTTGTTATTATTTTTTTTGGGAAGTTGTTGAGTCATAGAACAAAGAAAGTGTGGTCGTGTTTTTTTTATTATTGATTGATTTGCACTTGACTTAATAAGCGATGATGTAGTTGACTTTGAAGCACGCTTACTTAGAAGTAATCTATTCATTCTTGACTTAAAGACCCCCGTTTTTTTAGTTTGTAAATCATCTGATGACTTCTTTTGATCTAGGGCGTGTCAGACTTTTTCTTCTTTCAGTTGCCTTTGTGTTCTAAGACCATGAGTTTTCTTTTAGAAGTCAACTCAAGGTACCAGTAGGCGTCGCCCCTACGGCTTTGCTGACATCTTTGAGGCGCGCCATCGACGACTCGGACTCCGTTCTATAATTATTCTTTATTGTACACACAATTTAAACATACGGTTACAAAATTAACAGTTGATGTACATAGGTGAGCTTAACCCACAACTGGGTTTTCTATCAGCAAACCATACAATGAACAATTAAATTTTGCATGTGAGGAACAAAGCGTCTTTGCGTGGCTTGGATGGCTACACGACGACCTTTCTCTTTGCTCGTCGCTCGCAAGTCCACACCTTGGTGGCCCAGGATGGCCTTGAAACTCCTGTTATCCAGTCTCTTGTGGCAGATGTCCGTTCCCTCACGGTTGCGGCCATCTTTTTCACTAGCATTACTGCTTCGCGTGAAGGAGGTAACCACTTCCCAATACTTCTGGGCTCAGAACCAAGGCCTGGCGCGAAACATCGCCGCCGCCGATCGATATGATACTACAATTCTGTAAAGAATTTCTATTCATTGTCTGCTTATGTTATCATTATCATCATCAGCCTTTTTAATGTTCCCACTGCTGGGACTCAGGCCTTCTGTCTAGAAAAGGGAATGGGCCATAATCCACCACGCGGACCCAGTGCGGGTTAGCGAATGTCACATGTCTTCGAATTTTTGGTTCTTGGACATACCGGTTTTCTCGCGATGTTTTCCTTCGCCGTTTTGAGAGCAATGGTAAATTACACAAAGTAATGCGCCTGCAGCTACAGCTCGTAAGTCAGGGCCATTACCACTCGGCCACCACTGCTCGCTTATGCTATATCTACTTGAAATTAAATGTACATTCAATAGGAATTCAGATGCAACAGAAAAGACGAATGATCACGAACGACTGTCGTCACTTAACAAAATACCATTCCTATAGCAATTACTTTTATTGAACAACGTTAATTAGATAGAAAGTAGTTTCTTTACCTATTTTCCTTGTCAATTACTCGGTCATTGGATTTTGGAAGACATTGTTTTCCCTTTGTAGTAGATAAGTGGGTTGAAGAGGAAAGTAACAACAGAATAGACAGACGCTTGATGTAAAATAGTGTTATCAAGTATCCAGGTTACTTTTTAATAATATAAACAACTGCTTCACTGCGATCGCACCTATGGTAAGCAGTGATGCAATCGTTGATGGTGAAGCGTACTAGTTTATTAAGAGCCTATCCACTCTAGCCTTGAAAACACCTAAACTAAAATTGGACGGGAAGACCACTGCAGGTAAATTGTTCCAGTCCTTCGACGGACGCGGTTTAAACAGTCTAGACACTAAATTACTTGAGAAAGGGACACATATCGTCACCTTCCCTGCTAACTGTCGTAACTAGCAATTGATATTTTTCCAGGGTTTTTTTTTTCGTTTTTAGGTCGGGCGTTAAAATCATATTCCTGTAGTTGTTTTTTATATTAATCTTGGCATATTTTTTTAGTTAGTAGTAGCCCTAAAGCCCTAAATTACGAAGGTAGTGAGGATATTTTTTCCTTTCTTTTACACTTCCGCAAAACGAAATACTTGAATATCTTCTAAACGGTAAACGATACAGTTAGGACAATTAGAGAGAACTTATTCGAAATAATGTTATGAACACGTTGGTTATATCAGTGCAGATACGCCAGTTTGTGCGATACGACAGTTAGCGGAAAGGGCGACGATATTATATCGATCCATTTATAACTATGTAAGACAACTGTCTTATATCACTCTCTTTTTTTAAAATTGATATTGTTTATAATCAGTTCATGATTCTGGACCTCCAGTGCTTTTTTCATTTTTGGTGGTAAAACCATTCAAAAGTGGTTTTTATTTGGTTCTCCTGGGACCATTATTATTATTTTTTTTGTGTAAATTAATGCTACAATACTACTGGAACTAGTCTCAATCCTGGGCGGGACTTGGTCCAAACCGAAATAGATTCTTTACATAAAAATACTAGACATTATTATGATGCCGATTATGTTTTGACCACGCTGCCGATCGTTGACCGGCGTGAACATGACTGGCCTGTTGGTCACGTGGTTAATGGCCCTGACTGCTATGCCGGAGATCGTGGGTTCGATTCCCACCCAGGACAAATGTTTGTGTGATGAACATGATCATTTGTTCTGTGTCTGGGTGTAATTTATCTATAATATGTATGTATTTAGAAATATATAAGTATGTTTATCAGTTGTCTAGTAATCATAACACAAGCTCTGCTTAGCTTGAGACTAGACAGCGTTGTGTGATAGTTGTGGAATATTATTATTATTATATTATATAACCCATATTTCATTTTTTTTAACATAATACTCGTATATTACAAAAATATCTTATTCACAAGCAGGATGACACAGCAATGACAGTTTTAGAAAGTTTCTTTTTGTCCACACCATGTCTCTTGTGTCGGCTTTGTACTAGCACCTATAGTTCCTCCACGCTCCCTGTTGCTCATTGTAGTCTAGTCAAATTAGCAAAAAGATTGGACCTAATTCGTGTAGTTGTAATTTTTTGTGGAATCATTAGAAGACATGAATATAAGTCTTCTCTGAGTTTGCACCATTCCTGTTATGTACGGAACATCGTTTAATATTAGGTTTTAACATTAAAGTCCCAAAATTTAAAAATTTCATAAGTATTTAGTTATGGTAAGTTTAGATATATGTAGATACCCCTTTGGTGTATAATTACTTTTCACGAAAAAAGTGTGAGGTGTATGAAACACTAATAAATCTTTATTTTTATTTTGCGGCTCAAGGGAAATTTAGCCAGTTGGTGCAAACTCATAATAAGCTTTTTAAAACATCCTATACACCCAGTTATTTTTGCACCCTTTTGCACCCCTAGGAAAACAGCATTTTACATTATTTGTAGATTGTACTTCGGGGCAAATTAGTGTAGTCATAGATTTTTTAATGTATAATGTATTCTATATGTAAAACATTCGCACGTAATAAAAATAAGAAAGATATAACTGGAAGTTTATGTAGAGTTAACGTGAATACATACTGCGACTCGTGGCACTCGGAGGGCGAACGCGGGGTCGCGCGGCGCGCGCGCGGCGGGGTCGAGAGTAAGTAAGTGCGTGCATGTATATGCGTTTAGATCATTTTTGTGGCAAGAAGCGATCCCTGCGCTATACAAATTAATAACTATAATTTTCTCTATTTTATTAGCTGTGTTGTGAAAATGGATTATGGAGTGTATTGCATTGTTTGTCGTGACCTCCCAACCTGCCCCTGTATTAAGTATTTATTTAACAAGAAATTATGATAATCATATCAATTCTCTGTCGATCTTTATTTCTTTCTGTACCTCAAAAGGAAAAAAACGGCATCCTTATAGAATCACTTTGTTGTTCGTACGTCTGTCTTTCAAGTCCCTTTATCTCGGGAACAAGTGCAAGTATCAAGTTGAAATTTAAACCGTATACTCAAGACTGCGGTCCCTTAAAGCTGTGTAAAAGTAAAAACTTCTAAGTTAACGAATAAAAAAGATACCGGCATTTACGTCGCAAAAAAAAAAAATATTTCGACACTCAAGGGAATCATAAAGGTACTTCCCGTTGACCTAGAGCCCTGAAATTTGGCACAAAGCAAGTCTTATAGCATAAGTATAGGAATAATTGCTGCTGGCAAAAGCTTGATATTTATTTTATTTAAGTTAGTTGATACGGAACCCTCAGTGTACGAGTCCGACTCGCCCTTACCCAGTTTCTTTTTGAGGCGCATACTTAAAACTCCACATTTTTTATACTAATATTTTATTGTTCCTACCTTACCCGATGCCGTAGAATAATCAGCGCTGTCAGACGGTTTATAGTTCTAAAGACAACCGAAATACAACTAATTTATTTGAAACTAGCTGTGTCCGCGAATTTGTTCGCGTGGACTACAGGATTTTGAATTTATTTTTTCTAAAATAAAAGTAGCTCATGTTACTCCTTATTACATCAGCTACTTGCCAAAAAAAGTCCCGTCAAAATCAGTCCAGTCATATCAGAGATTAGCCCGGACAAACAGACAGACAAAAATTGCAAAAAATGTTATTTTGGTGTAGACCAACGAAAGATGGCAAAACAAAAAAGAGGCCGTATTAAAAAAAATTGAAGCTCTTAACTTAAACAGAGTTGATACGTTTGATTATTCATGAAAATAATAAGAATGCGATATATATATGATGCATGTTTATTTAACAATTAAACATGTGCTGCTTATTTAGCCGCGATATTCAATGCCGCCAAAACTCAAGCATGTCCGTTCACTGCCAAAAGCAGCCTGATCACCTTAGCACCTGCTTTTTAGAATGTATCCTTGGAGTGTATCGACCGCCTTCAGCTCTTGGGAGTTGAAATTTCCTTAAACTTTGGGCAGTTCATTGAGCACAAAGCTACGGTAGCTGCTAGGAAACTCGACATTCATGCAAAGGTTAGATGGCACTCAGTGGCGGATTAGCCATGTAGCAAGAGTAGCAAATGTTACAGACCCCCCCATTTTGGGGCCCCGCGCGTTCAGGGATCCCGCATTTTTGAACATAAAAAAAACTAGTCAAAATATTGGTACTGCGTGAAACCTAAATACAGCTGATTTTTTTGGATGTGATGAGATTGTCACTTTACTTCAGACTATCCTCCAAGCAAACTACAGAATAGAAGATCTCTTAGAATTTATCCCATCATCGTACTTTTTACGCAAGTGATCTTAAAATCCACGGAGTTATTGGTAAATAAAAGCCTTGTTCAAGCTTATTTTAGAAAGGGTAGCTTTAGCCAGCAGCTTCTAGCAGCGCTAGCTAAAACCACTTAATTTTAATATGTGTAGGTTAAGCTCAATCTTAATAACCCTACTAAGAATAAGCTTAAACAAGGTTTTTAGGGAATTACATATCTAGACATAATAACATAATTAGTCTATGTGAATATTACATTGCCTGTGCGTAGTGACATTTGGCTTCGAAACGTGGTCGTTCACAATGCGCCTCATCAGATGGTTTTAAGTAACCCAAAGAGCAATGGAGAGGAAGATAAGCTTAAGTGGCAGTAAACTGGGTACATTGCTCGCAGAACAGATGATCGATGGGGCCAAAAGGTTCTGGAATGGCGACCGGATACCTGAAGACGTAACGTTGAAAGGTCTCGCAACAAGGGTAAGAATAACCTTTTATTTAGTAAGGTTCACGTGAATTCGATGGAGGCGTGATAAACTGGACCGGCCGTTGTGGTGACATAGGAAAAACCTTTGTATAGCAATGGAAGCCTTTCAGCTGAAATGATGATGACTATCGATGTTGGCGTGTTGATGAGAAAAATCACTCAGAAAAATTACTCCACTTAAAAATTTGCTAAATCAGACTACTTCAAAGAAAAATAAATGTTGCATCCTAGGTAATCCTAAGTAAATCTTAACTGTACAGCTTTTCTGTATAAATTCACAAAGGCTTTGCCATCAGCATCGAAAAGACCTCCTTAATTCTGTATTACTTGTCAGAAGAATACCTATAACGTCCTAAGCAAAATGCTAATCATTCGGGGTATGCAAAAAACGATCATCATCTAGGTTTTCAAAAAGTACTAAATTAATTAGTATCTTTCTACTAAATTAATTGATTAGTGGTAGGGGGCCCCTTGGTTAGCGTTGAAAAAAACAGGGAATATTCCCGTTTCTTTCAAATACTGTTGTTTTATTCAATGTAACATTCGAAACTTTCTAGAAATTTATAAATTATAAATTTCATGTATTTTTCCAATAAAACCGAAAAAAACGGAAAAACGGAAAAATATGCGTGCTTTTTTTTTAATTAATATAAACTAGATGACGCAATCTGATGGTGAGGCGCACTAGTTTATGAGGCCTATGTCCAACAGTGGACAGCAATCCTTATAGCGCCTAAATGGTGATTCTTGGGGGAGGCTTATGTCCAACAGTGGATACGAGTCATTATAGCGAGGGGAGACTATGTCCAACAGTGGACATCAGTCATTATAACGCCTAAATAGCGATACTTGGGGGAGGCTTATGTCCAACAGTGGGCATCGATTATTATAGCGCCTAAATGGCGACACTTGGGGAGTCTTATGCCCAACTGTGGGCCTAGCTCATTATAGTAAGGGGAGGCCTATGTCCAACAGTGGGCATCAATCATTATAGCGCCTAGGTGGTGACACTTGGGGGTAGCTTATGCCCAACAGTGGGCATAGGTCATTATCGCGAGAGGAGGCCTGTGTCCAACAGTGGGCATCAATTATTATAAAGCCTACGTGGTGACACTTGGGGGAGGCTTATGCCCAACAGTGGGCATCAATTATTATAACGCCTAGGTGGTGACACTAGGGGGAGGCTTATGCCCAACAGTGGGCATAGTTCATTATCGCGAGAGGAGGCCTGTGTCCAACAGTAGGCATCAATTATTATAAAGCCTACGTGGTGACACTTGGGGGAGGCTTATGCCCAACAGTGGGCATAGGTCATTATCGCAAGAAGAGGCCTATGTCCAACAGTAGGCATCAGTTATTATAACGCCTACGTGGTGACACTAGGGGAGGCTTATGCCCAACAGTGGGCATAGGTCATTATAGCGAGGGAAGACTTATGTCCAACAATGGGCATCAGTCATTTTAGCGCCAAAATGGCGGCACTTGAGGGAGGCTTATGTCCAACAGTGGGCATGGGTCATTATAGCGAGGGGGAGGCCTATGTCCAACAGTGGACAGCAGTCATTAAAGCCATAAATGGCGATAATTGGGAGAGGCTTGTGTCCAACAGTGGGCACCGATCATTATGGTGACACTTGGGGGAGGCTTAACCGAAAAAATGAATAAAACATTCGAAAGATTTCTATTTTGTTCCCAAACGATTATTTCCGCAAAATTTCAATGCAACATGTGAAAAAAACGGGAAAAAACACAATTTGTTTTTTTTCATTGAAAGAAACAATTTGTTCCTTTCCGGAATTTTCAACGCTACCCTTGGTCGAATTAGCAATAGACTCCGCGTCGGTTTAATCCGGCGGCGCTTCATACCAGGACAACATCGAATGTTATACAAAGCACAGGTCCAATCATTTGTGGAACCAGTGGGCCTTTCAATAAACACTTCCCTGGAATCTTTAAATTTGAATAAAAAAAATTGTATGTTATCGATTTTTTTATTAATTTGGATGACCGATTGATGTCATTATGTATGGAATCTATTATCTTTCAAATGTCCGCCGCTACTTTGCTAGATAGCGCGCATACGAAATATACAACTTTCCATGTCCTTTACTGTTTTCATTATTAGGAGTTTCGTCTACTCATTGCCGAAACCTCCTGAAAAGTATAATACACCGTGTGAGTAATATTACAATTATTAAATAGTCAAAAAGTATCAAGTTTTTATAATAGTAATTAAAAAACTAACCTAGAAATGATATTATTGTATCCAACCGTCGCATTTTATTATTTATTTATTTTTTTATTATATACTTTATTGTACATACAAAACATAACAAAGCAAAGCATGTTTTTAATTTAATTCATTTTTTGCGTCTTTAAATTTGTCCATTATTTTAAATAGTAGCCTTTCCATCGAACTAGTGATTGTTTATGGCATTATTTTAAGCAAAATGAGTATAATAAGATGCAGGAAAACAATTTTAACAATTCTTAATTTTTTTAATTGCTGCCATACATAACGTTTGATTAATAATTCGTTGTCTTCTTTCGATGGTCAAACTCTATGTACCGTATATATGTATGCATGTAGTAAAAAGCATTTACTTCAATATTAGACACTCTCGTTTTTTTTGTTTAAACAGACGGTTTTTTTAACTGTTTTTTTTTTTATAAAAACAAAATTAGGTTTCTTTACTTACACTTACTAACAGAGCATTTAAAATCAGAAAGTAGTCCTTCCTCGTAAAATACATTGTCAAAAAACTCGACCTCATGAAACGTCTAAAAAATTCGAAATAAGTTACTTTAAATGTAGTCTGATACACACAATTTAATTCCGCCAAGTCCGTTCCATCATCGGACCACAAGACGCACGGCGTTGCGCCACCGGTACATGGTGGACATCCCACCTATACGTACAAAGCGTTTTGGGAGTACATTCATTATGCGTACAGCTAAGGAATGGAATTCCCTGCCGGAGTCTGTGTTTCCTGATAGCTATAACCTAGGGGTCTTTAAGTCAAGAGTGAATAGATTGCTTCTAGGCAAGCGTGCTCCATCGTCGGCCACATCATCGCTTACCATCAGGTGAGATTGTGGTCAAACGCGAGCCTATCCATTATAAAAAAAAAATACTGTTGATGGCGTTAATGTATATTGAACTAAGGGCTTCTTCATTACCACAACCAAACTACGTCGCATCAACAAAATGCTGTCAAGCAGTGGTTTTATTTTATTTAGCGGTGGGAAAATCATCCAATGTCATCCCCCGCCCTTGGGCGGAGCGGAAGATAGTGTCAGACTTTTACTGATTAAAAACCCACTCCTGTTCCTTTGTTGCCTTTCGTACCTTTTTTTTATGGTGGGAAAAATCATCCAATGACACCCCCGCTCTTGGGTGGAGCGGGAGCTGGGCTAAGCTATCTTTCGAAACTAACCCTTTTTTTTATGGTGGGAAAAAGTCATGCATTGACATCCGCCGCCCTTGGGCGGAGCGGGAGATAGTGTCAGACTCTTACTGACTAAAAGACCCACCCCGTTCCTTCTAGCCTTCATACCTTTCGGATAACCCTGGCCCCAGTAGGCTTCGACCCGGCTGGGTCCCTGCTGTTGCTGACAACTCCTTGAGGCGTGCGGAAACAGTGCGCACCGTCGACGACTTGGGTTTGGTCCGGACAGTTACCGGACGGCCGGACAGCGAGCTACCCATTGCTCACTGTCCGCAATCCCGTGCCTACGGTGGCCGGAAATCAGGATCAGAATCCCGGCGACGGCGGCGGCGGCGATAACGCCGTTGCCTGATTTTTTTTTTTTTTTTTTTTTATGGTGGGAAAAAATCATGCATTGACATCCCCCGCCCTTGGGCGGAGCGGGAGATAGTGTCAGACTCTTACTGACTAAAAGACCCACCCCGTTCCTTCTAGCCTTCATACCGGGGCTCGAGCGCCCTTTCGGTAACCCTGGCCCCAGTAGGCTTCGACCCGGCTGGGTCCCTGCTGTTGCTGACAACTCCTTGAGGCGCGCGGGAACAGTGCGCGCCGTCGACGACTTGGGCTTGGTCCGGACAGTTACCGGACGGCCGGACAGTGAGCTACCCATTGCTCACTGTCCGCCGTTGCCTGATGCGTTCGGCTTCCTCCTTTGCAAGCATTACTGCTTCGCAGAAGTCGGCGACCGCCTGCCACTCCTCCTCGCTCCGGATTCGAAACTAACCCTGGCCCCAGTGGGTTTTCGACTCAGTTGGGCCATTGCGGTTGCTGACAACTCCTTGAGGCGCGCGGGAACAGTGCGTGCCGTCGACGACTTGGGCTCGGTCCGGACAGTTACCGGACGGATAATTCATTGGTGTTTTACTAATTTAATAAAAAAAATATTATTTAGTAGTACAAGTCAAATTACAAAACTAGACGCTAAAGACATTGGAAAATAAGTTCTTGAAAATATAATTTCAAATATCAAATAACTTCCATTCTGTGGGGACAGGGAATGTTAGACTAGTACTGACTATAACCCACCTATGTTTCTTCAGTTACCCTTTGCATTCCAGGGTTACCGTAACTCTTTCAAACAATCCCACCACCAAATCCCGCAATCATATAGGTATCAGACCAAATCCTTCAGCTTACTATTTCCTAAGTGCTTGGTCTGCAGTTGACAGGCAGTTTGTGGTCAAATAATTCCGGACGCAAGCATGTCGGCACTAACGTGTTGATTAGGTAAGCTTGAGCCGACTGACGCTAGGCACCTACTTGAGATTTGAACGTCAGTATTATCGCAGCTTCGTGTAGGTGCCTACTATGATTATGTGATGGCTGTGGCTTAATCCTTTCGTACTAAGGTATTATTACATAAAAGTTGACAGCACGTTTGGCGCAATGGATAGACGATTGACTGTTTCGCTGTGAGTCACGGGTTTAATCTTCGCATGGAACCAATATTTGTATGATTTACAGATCTTTATTCTGGCAAATAAATCATTCATTTATTTATTACTTTTCAGATACTAGTGGCTACATGGTGGAATTTAAATAGCTCAATTTAAACTCTGCAAACTTGATTATATCGATTTGTTTCATATTCGTTTTACAATCTTTATTGAGATATCTGTCTGTATGAAATTCCGTTGGCTACTGTGGTCTGCTTCATCAGTTATTTTTATCAAATTGTACTAATTGTTTTAATTGTTTTTAATTGTTTTAATGCAAACACTCAAGTGTTGATGCTAAAAACAGCACCTGTAATATTTTAGAAGTTCCCTCAATTTCTATTAGATTCCATCTTAAAATTAGATTTTGGTAAATATCAGACCAATCTAGAAGTATAATATCCTTACAAAAAAATCCCAAAGCGGCTCATAAATAACGGAGTTCTAAGATAACAAACCAAAAAAAAAATACAACTAAATTGAGAAAAACTTCATTCTAATTTTGAATTCATTAAAAAATAAGGAAAACACCACACAATAATCTGATTATGTTAAACCAACACAACTTCCCCGATCTTTCTCTCAAACCCATAACAATAATCCGAAACAAACAGAAATATAACATAAACATACATTAATGGCCACGCAACAGAAAACTCGAAAGCAGATCGGAAATGAAAAGGCGTAAATAACACAAACTGGCAGTTATGGCGGCGAATAAATTTAATTATAACAACGCTCACTGATTCACGGGAACCGTACTTGAATAAACAAGGGGAAGTTCTATACTTGTCAGGAAAATATGTGGTTACTGCCTTACTGGAGGATCAGGGTTTGGTAAGTTCAGAAAGTTTGAGTACCATACTTTTTATGCCATCACCAAAGTATTTTTGCCATTGTGGGCAGAGCTTCAATGCTGGCATATTTTAGCCATGAGATCCTTATAAGGAGCTCAAGAAAACGCGCATGCGGTGCATATTAGGGGGAAATCTTATGACATTTCCTTTTAATAAGTAAGTGTCTAGCAAGATGCATTTTGGAGAGTGTGTAACGAAATTGCATGAGTTAATTCCACCATCTCCTTTCTACCATCGGAAAACCCAATGAACGGCGACTATCCACCCGCAGATTGTTAAAGCCTCTACGTTCCGGACCAAGCGTTTCGCCTCGTCGTGTATACCACGTACATCGAGGGACTGGAACAATTTGCCTGCTGGGGTCTTCCCGTCCGATTTTAATTTGAGTGTCTTCAAGGCTAGAGTGAATAGGCTTTTAATGACCTAGTGCGCCTCATCATCAACAATTGCATCAATACTTACCATCAGGTCGGATCGTAGTCAAGCACTGTTTGTATCGATTAATTAAATAGTAGGTAAAATTACTATTGAAATTAACTAGGACATTACTGACACCTTGTGCTTTAGAAAGCACGTAAAGTCATTGGTACTGGTAGCCACAGTCGTTACAGGTAGTTAGACGCCAGAAAATCTGATCAGTCAATCCAAAGAGTACCGTGTTACCTAGTGACTTGGTTGTGGAGATCTGATATGCAGTCGCTCTATGTAAAGCATGTGTATTCAATAATTGGAGAAAAGTTAAGAAGATAACGATGAAATAGATTGAATTTTGAAAGTGCCTATGGTCAGGTGGGGTGCCAAATAAGGTCACTTTATCTTACGTAAGTCCGGGCTTTGGTACAAACAATGGTTCGAAGCGAGGAGGAGTAGCAGGCGGTCACCTTCTTCTGCAAAGCAGTAATGCTAGCAAAGGAGGAGGCCGCACGTGTACGTGAGAGGGAGCCGCCTTTAGGCCCCACCGGCCGGGATCTTGATCCTAATTTCCGGCCACCGTAGGCGCTGGCTTGCGGACAGCAAGTCGTGGGTAGCTTGCCGTGCGACCGTCCGGTGATGATGCGTAGTGTTCCACTCGCGCCTCAAGGAGTTGTCAGCAACCATAGAGGTCCAGTAGGGTTGAAGCCTACTGGGGCCAAGGATCTGCTTCTGAAAGGAAAGCTCGGCCCCGGTATGAAAAGCAACGAAGGAACGGGGTGAGTTTTTTAGTCAGTAAAAGTTTGACACTATCACCTGCTCCGCCCAAGGATGTCATCTAGATGTTTTTGTTACCCAACGAAAAAAAAAGCCGTTTTTTTAAATATAAGTGTACATAGGACACAGTTGGTTATCGAACTAATGTAAAACCTAACTTTATTAAAGAAAACTACTACTACTACGTTTGTAAAAGAAAACTCAAAAGTCAACAACAAAGAAGTACTCCTAAACTAATTAAAAGCGTTATGGATCATAACCGACACGAAAATGAACGAATATTGCAAAGGGGAAATAGGGGAGACCAAACTTCTCAATGTTGTGTGTCATTGTGATTAAATTAGGGGAGACGGAACCCTCTCTGTCTTCCGATAAGGCTGTCTCGACTGTTTTACAGATGGATGGGTGTCCGCACAAAAATATTTTTCCCCTAATCTATTCTTTACTGTTTCCTTTTTAGTTTTGCCTGCTGCGGTCTTCCTGTCCGATTATAATTTAGGTGTTTTAAGGCTAGAGTCAATAGGTAGGTACTTAATAAACTATATTCCATTTATTTAGTTAACTAAATGTAAACAATCTTAATATTTTATGTAAAAATGTTTACAATTCGTTATTTATCTAAACCGATGTTAGGTAATAAACTAAATTTAAATAATCTTTTTATTTCTTTTTTACGTTTTTTTTTTTTAAATAAGGAGACGTAATCAAGGTGGTTGTTGTTTTGTTGCTTTATTAATTTCCTAAACATGTGGAGTATAGTGCAACTCATCATCAACGATTGTATCACTGCTTACCATCAGATCGGCTCGATTGCGATCCCATTCGTAGTCCAGCACTAGTTTATATAATTTTAAAAAAAATTAAGAATTTAACATTCCACAAAGATCCGATGTCAATTTAGTTTCGACTAGATTGTGAGGAATTTCAAAAACCGATGAGTCTACGAAGAAATCTATTCGCGAGAAACTACCGATCAAGCGTTATTTAAATTGAATTTGAAGTCTCTTCGAAATCTGGTTTTTAAACCGTAAATTTTATTTAATTCATTTTTGATCCATTACTAGTTCTTACGTTAAAGTAAATTTGGAGAAATTAAAAAGCATTAAATGGAACTCGTATTTAAATATCGAACAAATACATATATGTACGGTTCTTATAATTTTGATAGGCTAACGCTTAACCTTTTGAATGTCTTAAGTTACACAGTTCGACATAAGCCATTGTCTTTCTATTGTGTCTCTAATTACGGCATTCGAAGAGTTAACCACTGTTTCACTGATAGTAAGCGACAATGTGCTCAACGACAGAGCACACTTGTTTAGAAGTCCCAAGTCCTCGACAACGCGTAGTATTCCATGCGCGTCTCAAGGAGATGTCTACAAAACAGTATGGGCTCAGCAGGGTCGAAACCTACTGGGGTCATGGGTTCACATCTGAAAAGAAAACCCGGGATCCTGGAACGCAAAGGAAAGAAGATACATAGGACTGGTTTTTAGTCAGTAAAAGTCTGATATGACCTGGAGATCGAAACTGGAGTTCCACCTTAAAGCGTGAGAAGAAATTGGATGACTTCCGAAATAAAAAAAAACACTTGTCTAGAAGTAACTTTTTTTTTGTTGGGAAAAAATCATCCAGTGACAACCCCCGCTCTTGGGCGGAGCGGGAGATAGTGTCAGACTCTTACTGATTACAAGACCCACCCCGTTCCTTCTAGCCCCAGTAGGCTTCGACCCGGCTGGGTCCCTGCTGTTGCTGACAACTCCTTGAAACGTGCGGGAACAGTGCGCGCCGTCGGGTCTAGAAGTAACTTATTTACATACTCATGAATTACGTTAACGAAAAAAACTTATAAAATATCATCATCAAATTAGACTTGTTCTATTCTCTTATTACTTGGTACAAACACGTTGTTATAGCAGTAATTTACATAGTTTAGAAAAAAAGCTATTCAACAAAAAAATATTGAATATAAAAAAAAAAACCGTAAAAGTCTTTAAACCTATTTTAATCTTGCATAAACACATCGACAGCAATTAACCCTTTAAAAGTATAACAGGGGAACAACATCAATAAAAAACAAAATGCACGTCGACTGTAAAAGGCGCTTTTTCGTGTAAGCTTTTATAAACGTTGCAGTGAATGCAATCTTCGTACAGAACAACAGACAAGCGCGCAATGGCATTGTAAAAAACCTTTTCGCAAGTGGCGTTGCAGTCGCGTGAAATACAAAAAAAACATGGCGAAATGTTTGCCGCTAGGATTAAAGGTTCGGTATGTGTGTGAAGCAAATTTTATTTTTATACTAGCTGAGCCGGCAAACTTTGCACTGCCTAATAATTCTTTAGCTAAACTGTCAAAGGATAACGCCATCTACAGTCAATACCAGAACCAGCATAATTCATTTCAAATTTTAATTAGAGATGGCGAAAAAAAATCGAATATAAGATTTTTTTTTTTGTTTTTTTTCCAGACTTTTTAACCGTTTAAACCTGGGTGGACTATTACGAATATTTCAAGACTAAAATAAACCCAATCGGCTCAGCTTTTATCGAGTTTTAGCAAGAATAACAAACGAGTATTCATTTTTATTTATGTATAATATAGATTTTTAGGGAAATTTTTATTCTACACTAATATACTCTTTAATAAAGAGGTAAAGTTTGTTTTTATATTTTTTTTTTGTTTGTAGGAGGTAATCTCTGAAAGTACTGGTCCGATTGCTAATTTTTTTTCACTGACAGAAAGCTGCTTTACTCCCGAGTGACATAGGCTATATTTTATGTACGCGGGCGAAGCCGCGGGCAAAAGCTAGTTATATATAAAGTAAATGCTAGCTGTTTTCAGGAAATATAAAATACCTATTACATCATTTCAGTCAAATGACGTCCACTGTTGGACATAGGCAATTTATATAGGTGATAGAAAAGGACAAAATTCTATACATAAATAAATATTTGGAATGTTTAAATACTTCCAATTTGTAGATGTTTAATACTTAAAATTAAAGATAATTTTCTGCTTCCGCGCGTGCAAAGCCAGCAGTCATCGTCATCACCATTCATCATAGTCTCCCTCAAGTGTCGCCACAATGAATGATCCTGTGCGTCTCTCATCCATCGGATTCTTCGTGCTTTTTCGGCAACCTTGGTATTCCTAGTTCGATCACGCAAGGAAAGTTCGATCATAGCCCCTTTCCATTGCCATGTCCATTCCTTTATGTGACTTTAAGCCTTCTGATGAGGCCTATTGTGAGCGACCACGTTTCAAAGTCATGTCTTCACTGGTGACACAAACTAGCGGTAGTAGACAGTAACTTATATTTTGTCACTTTCATATTATATGTTAGCACAGTGGTTAATAGTATTAATGGTTAATAGTATTAATGGCAATAGTATTAATACCACGCTGCTTCCACTGGGGAGGCTGCGGATGTGCGATCGCAGAGGGCCAATCCTAGTTGTAGTATCCCATCAGGACAACGCATGACAACTCTCGCCATTTCCACTCTCCTTGTATTAAACTATAGGATAGACTGATGATTTATCTTAGTACCTAACTGTACTTGGGGGGACGAAAGAAAACTAAGAGATGGCTGAAAAAATAATTCCACTTTCTAGAGTAAACTATGGTCAGGGGTCCAGAGGAAACATTATTCATTGGGGGTCGACAGGCCGAGAGTAGACTAAGGGCACTTTTCCTGTCACGCGTATTTTATTCCGCACGCGGGTCTCGTCCGCATGCGGGTGATAGCACAGTCCGAGCCACACGCAGAACAAAGATTTCATTTGCTGCTGCAATGTTGTGAGTGTCACCAGTGGGTAAACCTGTATGCGATATATGCGCACTATGAGCATACGTGCAAACCGCTTCACAGTAAAAACAACACTGAAGGCAGAAGATCACCGTCCGTATCCGGATAGCGCGCAATTGGACTGCGCGTTCGCAGCCAATCCGCGTTCCGCGCGCATGTTAAGAAAAACATTAATCAAATTATAGGATGCGGGCAGTCCGCATGCGGACGAGAACCGCGTGCGGGCAAAAAACGCTGCACTATGTGTCACCTGATTTCCACATAGAGCTAATAAATAATGGGTCTGCATTGGGACATGGGACAATTGTTTAATTGCCCCGCACCTGGATGTTTATGAATGCAAGTTTGAATGTTTGTAAGTGAACCCACGATACAGGAGAAATACCCAGTGGGTGAGACCTTTTATTTTTAAATACTACTTCATTAAATAAAGCAAATCTCGACCAAGATAAATGAAATTTAAATTAATGTTTGCTGTAGCCCCTTATTTAAAGACTTGATTAATTTCAAATACTTACTTGTTTGAATTAAAGTTCAAACATTTGAGTTTCTGTCTGAGGTTTATATTCATACTTTTCAAAATGATTGTCTGCCATAATTCTCATAAATTCAAGAGTAATTTTTGGTTTATTGAGTAGCCCTTCACTAGTCTAGAAGCATTATTTATAAATTTTTAAATAGTACATTTTCATAAAAGAGGAGAATATTTGTCATTGTGACTGCGGCAGCATTTGCCCGAGCTACAAGCAAGGGTGTTATAAAGCCGAGGACTGAAGTAACAAACTACGTGTTTCAGACGACGTTTTTCAATACAACTACGAACACATAAATAAACGAGGATTGACACACAAGGAGTTCGTTTAGCACCCAGCCTGATACGATAAATGTAATAAAATTATGGCGGGGACGAGCACGCGCACTTTTCGGAACTAGTACGAAAAACAGCAAATTGCGTAGATACCTAAAAGCGGTAGGGAAACCAGCTCTTATGGTTTATAAATAAGTGTAAAGAAAATACATTTTACTATCTTCATTTATATGGTAACAAAGAATATCATAACGCTCCGTTTATTTCGGCTGTGTAAATAAAGAAACAAATTTCGATTTTTTATCATCCTGAACTCTAATTGACGTGGGATGACAGGCTTCACTCATAGTCATCTTCCCCATTTCCCTGATCAACATGACAGGTTTTTTCTTCAATAATTTCAAAGTGGAACCCTAAAAAGACACGATGGAAATTAGATTACGCGCGCGGTGCATACTCCGTGTTATTATAACATTTTTTTAAAGTAAAAATGAAAGCAAAAATGTGTGAGTAAATTGTAAATAGTATTTGACTGGCTTGGAAAGGTTGAAAGGAAATCGTTTGTCTTGGTATGGTCATGTAAAGAGTAGAGATGAAAAGCATGTTACTAAAAGAGTTATGAATTTACATGTGGATGGATGGAGAGGGATAGAGAGGCAAAAGAAAAGATGGATGGATTGTGTGAGAAGTGATATGAAAGAAAAGGGAGTTAGTGATAGCGTGACGAGTGACAGGACAGAATGGAAGAAAAAAACGAGTTGCGCCGACCCCAAACAAAACGGGACAAGGGCAGGAAGAAGAAGAGTATTCGACTGGCTTGTTGGTCTTATGGTTAGTGGACCTAACTGCTATACCGGAGGTCGAGGGTTCGATTACCAACCAGGACAAATGTTTGTGATGAGCATACTACGAACATCGAGGGACTGGAACAATTTGCCTGCTAGAGTGAATAGGCTCTTAATGAATTAGTGCGCCTCACCATCAACGATTGCATCACTGCTGACCATCAGGTGGGCTCGCAGTCAAGCGCTAGTAAAAAAAGCATGATCATTTTTTCTGTGTCTGGGTGTAATTTTATCTATAGCTAGCTTTTGCCCGCAGTTTCGTTCGCGTACATAAAATATAGCCTATGCCACTCAGGAATAAAGCAGCTTTCTATCGGTGAAACAATTTTAGCAATCGGATCAGTATTTCCGGGAATTACCTCATAGTACAAACAAAAAAAAAAAAAAAAACTTTACCTCTTTAGTATATTAATGCAGATTGACTGCACTAATATACTAAAGAAGACTGAAGACTGGCCTGTTGGTCTCGTGGTTAGTGGCCCTGACTGCTATGCCGGAGATCGTGGGTTCGATTCCCACCCAGGACAAATGTTTATGTGATGAGCATGATCATTTGTTCTGTGCCTGGGTGTAATTTATCTATAATAATTATGTATGTATTTAGAAATATATAAGTATGTTTATCAGTTGTCTGGTACCCATAACACAAGCTCTGCTTAGCTTGGTACTAGGAGGCGTTGTGTTATAGTTGTGGAATATTTTTATTAGCAAAGTGTTGTTTGTAATTTTTTCAAGCGCAAAGAATATTGTTTATGATTTCAGCTGGCCTTAATACCACGATTATATTCATTGAGCGCGAAAATTCGCTTTGTTGTAACATTTTATTCAGCAATGCATTTCTATTGTAGCATTAATAGCCAGCATTTGTTATTTAATCCCACAGTAACTTCACTAGTTTAAGTAAATATTAGGATTTAAACTCAAAAGTTGGCGTTCTATTTAATGTACCTTCTCTATTGATTTAAAAATAAAATGAGCATACTGGCTGGTTGAATTAATATGCAAAGTTCTATAGTTGCGTGATAGTATAATCAGCTTTATAATGTTCGCACTTCTCAACTCTAGGTGAGGGAATGGGCCGTAATCCACCACGCGGGCCCAATGCGGATTGGTGGTTGTCACATGGTTTGATTTTAGGACATGAAACCGGCATGTCTGACCTTACGATGTTTTCTTTCATCATTTTTAAAGCAGTGATGATGAAATAAACTACACAATGTAATGCACCTGGCTAAGTCTGAATCCGCGATCCACAACCTGTGAGTCGGGGCCATTACCACTGGGCCACCACTGCTCTTGTTCAATTGTGTGATCATCATCATCATCGTCATCATCATCATCATCATATCAGCCGAAAGACGTCCACTGTTAGACATAGGCCTTCCCCGAGCGTCGCCACAACGACCGATACTGTGCGTCACGCATCCATCGGATTCCCGCGACCCTGACCAGGTCTTCGGTCCACCTTGTTGGAGGCCGTCCAACGCTGAGTCTTCCGGTGCGCGGTCGTCACTCCAGAACCTATAGATATTTAATGGAAAATTGTGTGATACGATTAATTAAATCAACTGATTTAGCAATCCCGACTTAAGCAACATGGAAACTGACAAATGCTTGCACTTACTGAACAGGGCCACTCTAATTGGTTTGATTTTTGCTTTAAAAGGCCATCGCATATAATAACCTGCAAAGTTCTTGTTGTCAAAAAGATTTTGGGTCAGCTAAAAACGGCGGCCTCACCCACTCTAACATGTCAATTATGTGAAAATGTCGTTTTTAATCTATTTGCAAATATCTATTTAAGGTATCTTCATTAACATAGCCAGTATGCAATTTTTTTCTAGTCAAATTTCAGTGATGTACCTTATACAGGCATTAAATTCTTCTTCTTCTTCCTGCGCTTGTCCCATTTTATTTGGGGTCGGCGCAAGACGTTTTTTTCTTCCATTCTGTCCTGTCACTCGTCACGCTATCACTAACTCCCTTTTCTTTCATATCACTTCTCACACAATCCATCCATCTTTTCTTTGGCCTCCCTCTCCCTCTCCATCCATCCACATGTAAGTTCATAACTCTTTTAGCGACATGCTTTTCATCATGTTGCTAAATTTATTTCATATATAGGCAATAAATTATGCAATTATTTATGACTAGGTCCATTAATTTCTATTTCCCTCATTATAAGTCTACTAGAGGTCGCAGAAAGACCGAAATAGTTCGTGTTTATTCGTGTCCATTCGGAAACAGTCTCTCAACCAAGTCATTGTTTACCGCTTCGGTTTAACTGTGTATGTTTAGTGCGTGCTACTGGAATTATCAACGCTTCAGGGATCCGATACATCAGGGGCCCTAGTCTGCTATTTTTATAAATTCGTCATTCCAACACAAT
The DNA here is from genome assembly GCA_910589285.2 of Mythimna ferrago. Lineage (NCBI taxonomy): Eukaryota > Metazoa > Arthropoda > Insecta > Lepidoptera > Noctuidae > Mythimna > Mythimna ferrago. Next base: position 6,385,117 of record OU342689.1, read on the forward strand.
CCCATTGTCATTTTGTTAAAAGTTCGTAATCTGCTAATTCATAATGATCAATCATTGATGGGTCAATGATTCATATTACCGCAATTGTCAGACATTAATTTATTCAATATGTACGAGATTGCCATTCTATACCACTTCTTTCAATGAAGTGTTAGTGGTTGACTATTGGAAAGTAATAATGACGCCATTATATTACTAGATTACCAAACTTGTCAAAATCAACAATTGTAAAATCGCTATTCTGACACTATCGTAATAGTAGATTTGAGGCCCTGTAGTGTTGTTCGAATGAGTGACCACGGGCCTGGAACGCAAAGGTCAAATGAAGGAACACAGGTGGGTAAAAGTCTTATACATAGATATTCTCTCTAGGTCCACCAAGAGTGCGAGGAGTCATTTGGTGGTTGATTTGATGAAAAAAAAATGTACTCGATTGATACTGCGCAACTGATTCCCGCATAAGTGTTCCGATTTGTCGAAAGATACAGCCTAAATAATTTTGAAGATATGGAGAATCAGCTCACTACTACATTAAACAAATAGTCTAAATTTAACAATCGGCCTTGTTAACCTAAAAATAAACTAACATTGAAACTGTTCTAGAATACAAAGAGCAGTGGGCTTGCGGACAATGAGTAGCTCGCCGTCCGACCGTCCGGTAACCGTCCGGACCGAGCCCAAGTCGTCCATGGCGCGTACTGTTCCACGCTCGCCTCAAGAAAATGTCAGCAAACCGTAAGGGCCGAGCTGGGTCGAAGCCTACTCGGGCCAAGAGCTTTGGAAAGGAAGACTCGGCCGTGGTATGAAAAGCAACGAAGGAACAGGAGTGAGTTTAGTGTCATTAAAAATCTGACACACCCTCCCACTCCACCCAAGAGCGGGGGAGGTCATTGGATGTTTTTCCCACAAAAAAAAAGAGTTCCAAGGAACAACTGATACAGGTGTTGTTTTAGTCAGTAAAAATCAGACACGCTTATTCCACTCTAGAGCAAGAGAGATCATTGGATGATAACCCAACTAGAAAAAAAACGCTTCTTAAAATATCGCAAACACAGCTCATTTCTCATCACAACACATCTTGCAAATGACAATGACAGGTAATCCATTATCATAAAAGTACTCATTCAGGTGCTTAGTCTGCGTTTGAAATTTTCCAAAACCAATTTATATTTCAATTTCATCGAATGTGCTTGGCAACGTCGTGAACACTTTGGGTTCAGGTGGAGATGTGAGATGAGCGAGAAATGAGCGAGGTTTGGAAGAGTATTGACAACATACTGTCAATCGTTCTTTTCTTCGTATTAAAAGAAAATTTGTGTGTTTTGGTTTAGCATCAGTGCCACTGCCAGGCGCATTATTTTGCCTATATTACCTATTTCATCACTATTGCTCTCAAAACGAAGAAGCAAAACATCGTAGGGAAACGGCATGTTATAAAATCAAAAATTCAAAAACAAGTGACATCCACCAATTCGCACTGAGACCGCTTACGGCCCATTCCCTCTTTTAGAGAGGAGGCCAGCGTCCCAGCAGTGGGAACATTTTAAGATTGATTATTCTATGCTATTATTATACGAGTATTTGTATTTTTGCCTTCTTTACTGTTGTTTTATAAAGTGCAAGTGACAGGAGGATATTCTAGAGCCCTACTATAGTATTTTAAAACTATCATAACTGTTATATAATGTTAGTAGTGGTAGTTGGAAGGAATGAAGAAAGGCTTTTGACTGGCAGGCACAATACGGGTTAGTAAATTATTATTATTACCACCATCCAGCTCGCAAGAACCAAGGCTAAGTCGATGACGTATTGTGTTCCAAGCGCACCTCAATAAGATTACAGCAAAATGGACGGGCCCACGAGGGTCGATGCAAAAATGTACAAAGGTGTTGCTTATATCTATAGTAAACTATCTTTATCTACACTAATCTAATAAAGAGGTAAAGTTTGTTTTTATGTTTTTTTTTTGTTTGTAGGTGGTAATCTCTGAAAGTACTGGTCTGATTGCTAAAATTCGTACGCGGGCGACATAAAATATAGCATATGTCACTCAGAAATAAAGCAGCTTTCTGTCGGTGAAAGAATTTTAGCAATCAGACCAGGACTTTCAGAGATTGCCACCAACAAACAAAAAAAAAACTTTATCTCCGTATAATATTAGTGTGATGATGATGATGAATATAAGTATAGAAGCGTAGATTAACTGCCTACCTGACACTGTAATTTTGTAAGGATAGGTCACGGCAAATTAAATGCATTGTGGTATGGTGCAATTATCCAAAGGCATTCATACAGATATATACATACATATACAGACATACAATTCGCCTTGGTTGCGCTTAATTATTGTGCTTGATCGTAGCTCAGCCAGTATCAGTTGTTGGTAATCATGTAAAGCTGTCGTGGAGGATTTGGAATACTTGCTTACCTATATTCTAACCGGACGGCAAGCAATGGGTAGAGAGATTGGTCTGGGCCGAGCCTAAGTTATTGATGGCGCGTAGTGTACTACGCGCGCTTCAAGGAGATGTCAGCACACCGTAAGGGTCCAGCGGGGTCGAATCCTACTGGGGCCATGGGTGATGCGAAAGAGAACCCCGAGGGGGGGGGGCTGGAAAGAAGATAAAGAAAAAACTGGAATGGGTTTTAGTCAGTAAAAGTCTGACACGAAAGGGTGAGAGATGTCAAAGTCAAAGTCAAATTACAATCATCATGACATATCATTATGTCATTAGATGATTTCCCACCTAAAGAAAACCTATATTGTAACAAGAATTTTAAAACTTTTAATTTCAATATTTTTATTTTGTGCTATTGACTTATGGGTTGAAGAAATAATTATACTTTTTAAAGATTATGCAATTTTAGGATAGTTTTTAAGATCAAAAGAAATAAATTGTATTCAAGGTAAACGAAGTTTAAAACAGTTAAAAATAGATAGTGTGGTTTTTTAATTTTATAAACGCCACTCGTATAAAAATCATGAACAGCTTTACTCCACTGTATTTTATTCTAGAATCTTTGAAAAGCACAAAGGAAACGCGAAAAGAAAACAGTCTATTTCTCAGAGAGACCAGTCTTCAAAGTTACAAAATAAATATTGTATGGCGTTTATTTCTTTCAGTGTTCGTAAACTTTGTTTTAAATTTTTCATTTTAGTGACGATAAATTCTATCTTTTTGAAGAACGGTAAAGTTGTGAATCCTTTCTTGAAACGTGAAAAACATAAGTCTTCATTGTTTTTAAAGTTTAACTTGCGTTCAATCTTCCAATTATGTTTCTTTATTAGTTGACAATGAGACATTGACTTCTTATCATCGTGTCTGGCAAAAGATAGTCATTTCTTTTTTTTTGTTTTAATTATATAAACTAGTGTTTGATTATGATCTCTGAAGGTAAGCAGTAATGTGATCATTGATGGTGAATCGCACTACTTTATTAGAAGTCTTTATCCTTGAAGATATTCATATTATAATTGTAAGGGAAAACCGCTGTCACGTATCGAACGTTGAAAGAGCTTCTAGCTAACAAGGCCAGCCTACGTGTCTCTATATTTTTTAAAATTTAACTTGCGTTAAATTATGTTTCTTTATTAGTAGACAATGACCATCGACTTCTTTTCTTCTTTTAATAGATCGGTGTCTATATATTACCATGAAAAGTGGAAAATAAAATCTCTTTGTTCATGCAAAGAGACTCCACTTTATGCTGCGGTCTTCCTGTCCGATTATAATTTGGGTGTCTTCAAGGCTAGAGTGAAATAGGCTCTTAATAAACTAGTGCGCCTCACCATCAAAGATTGTATCGCTACTTACACAATCGCATCGCATCGCGGTGGGATCGCAGTCAAGCACTAGTTTATATCAATTAAAAAGAAAAAAGATATCAAGCCTTGCTCCGCTTAACAGGATTCGCAGAGCGACCAATGATGTTCCAAGTATCGATGCATGCTGAATATCCACGATTTGGCATCCAGGACAACATGATGGGCTAATTCATGTCTATGGCAATCTAAATACGGTCGGCCCAGGATTTGTTCACACGCTTAACACATTTAAATATGTCCATCAGTTCTGTAACATACACTGTACGGTTCGTACACTTGCAGAGTTGTTGTCGTCGAGATAGAAGCACGTAAAGAAAAGATCACTTAGTTTTCGTAAGGTTAATGAGTTAAGAACACTATTTTCAACAAAAACCGTTGACAATTCTTTTTTCTAATGTTAATCACAGAGTAGAAGTAACTGCAGACATTGATTTATTGTTAAGTGTTAGTGTCCCCGCACACGGGCCACACAAAAAAAGCTAGAAGCGGCCACAAAAAAAGCTAGAAGCGGCCACAAAAAATGTTAGAAGTGGCGACCAAAAAAAGCTGAAGCGCGCGACAGCTTGTGGCCGGAGAAGCTAGAAGCGACTTTTAACTTTTTTTTTGTGGCGGCACTGCCGCACACGAGCCACAAAAAAAGGCCGCCACAAAAAGGGCTAGGAGCGGCTTTTTTATATATCATCTTTAATAGCATTATTTGCAGTGCCCTGACTGCAAATAATGATATTAAAGACTAGCTGTGCCCGCGACTTCGTTCGCGTGGACTACAGGATTTTGAATTTATTTTTTCTAAAATAAAAGTAGCCTATGTTACTCCTTATCCTTACGGGACTTTTTTTGGCATCGGTCCAGCCATTTCAGAGATTAGCCCGGACAAACAGACAGACAGACAGACAAAAATGGTAAAAAATGTTATTTTGGTGTATGTACCGTATAAATATGCATATGCATGTAGTAAAAAGCAGTTATTTCAATATTACAAACAGACACTCCAATTTTATTTATATGTATGTACATATGTATGTATAGAGTATAGATGACCATCTTTGTCTGTTTACAGAATAAATTTTCACTTTAGATGACTATAATACGAATCTCCATTAGAGCTGGTTTTTCTTCTATGAGACCTGGTTCTGTTAAAATTAAAATTTCTTGGTTACTAAGCATTGGCTAAGTTTCCATGCAATATGGGTTCCAGCAAATTTAAAGTGCCATCGAGGTTGACCCAGAAAGAGGTCAATATGAATAAGACGTGTACCACACCTGGACTGGTTCAAGACGGTATGAAAGAAAAAAGTTTGAAAAGACTTGGGAAAGACTTTTGCTTAGCGGTGAGACTTACAGTCCTGATCAACTGAAAGAAAAAAAGTAGGTGTGTCAGATAAAATGGACTCAAACATTGTCATACTTTATGAAGTTTTGATAATAATATCGTTCAGAGAAAAAAAAATCTAGCTAAACATGGACGCTAGGTTAGCATAACTATAAAAAGTTCAAACCACCAATTAGCTTACCGTCCGATATGAACCAGGCTCGGGTCGACAGCGTGAAGCGTGTTCTACGATCGCCTCAAAGAGCTGTCAGTATAATTGACCGCGTCCGCTAGGGCTGACCTACAAGGACTGTAGATTTTGTAGAAATAGTCGCCGCAGTCTAAAATCTATAAAGATAAGTCTACGCGAGCGGAGCACGAGAGGAGCACGAGCGAAGCACAAGCAGGTATGAGCAAAGCACGGGCGCAGCACAAGTTGAGCACAAGCTGAGTACGAGCAGAGTACCAATGATGGCTTCAACCCAGGAAACTTTAAGTTAAGAGTAAATAGGTTCTTTCTAGGTAAGCGCGCTCTTTCGTCGACGCCACGTCGCTTTCCATCAGGTGAAACAGCGGTCGGTTAAGTGCCTATCAACAGTAAAAAAAAACACGAGGGGAGCACAAGTTGAGCACGAGCGGAGCACGAGTGGAGCAAGAGTTGAACTCAAATTCGTTTAGTGTTGCTCGTGCTCGGCTCCTCTGAAGTCGGTTCATACTACACGAATTTGAGCTCGGCCAAAGTTTGGCTCCTCCAGCATAGGCCCACCTTAAGAGCAACTGAAGGAAAACAGGAGGGTTTAAGCCAAAAAAGTATGACACAACCTTTCGCTTTACAAGAGAGGAAAACATGGGTTCAAACTAAGTCGTACTTGTAAGTTGTGTATGTTGGCAGCTTAGTCGCCAAAGTTAACAGGGACGCTAGTAATGCGTGACCCACAACATTGTAAGGGATTACTGAGGAATTAACTAAGTTGGAAGATGTCGTCGAGAGGGTAAAATCCATCGGTAGGTATATTGACAAACCAGTTGGTACACTTCCTAAGTTATGACGGAAGAAGGCCCATACAGGCTCAAGGCGACCGTGCGTAAATTTCGCAGGAGTTATCCATCCGACATTACTCGAAGAATCGTCAAACGTAAGCCGTAGTAGGGAAGGTACATTGTTTGTAGAACAAATGGTTGATGAAGCCAAAAGTTGAGTTGAGTGGCGACCACGTACCGGAAGATGCTGCATTGAAAGGCCTCCCATAAGGTAGTCGAATAGATAGATATCTATCGACAGGTATATTGACGAACCAGTTGGTATACACATCCAAGTTACGAAGGAAGAAGGTACATACAGGCTCGAGGCGACCGTGCGTAAACATAGGAGTTTTCCAATCCGATATGGTCCAAAGAACCGTCAAACGTAAATGGTAGTAGGCAGGGTACATTGTTTGTAGAACAAATGGTTGATGAAGCCAAAAGTTGAGTTGAGTGGCGACCACGTACCGGAAGATGCAGCATTGAAAGATCTCCCATAAATCATATCTATCTGTCCAATCCGACAGTCCAAGAATCGCCAAACTTAGGTGGTAGTAGGCAAGGTACATTGCTCGCAGAACAAATGGTCGATGGGGCCGAAAGATACTTGAGTGGCGACCAAGTACTGAAAGACGCAGCGTTGGAAGGCCTCCCATAAGGTGGACCAATGACCTGGTGAGGGTCGCGGGTATCCGATGAATGCGAGATGCACGGAACCGGTCGTTATGGTGACATATGGGGGAGGCCTATATCCAACAGTGGACGTCTTTTGGCTGAAATGATGACGATGATGAAGACGTTTAATCTATACAACAGATTAAAAAGTATGAGCTATGGGATTGTTGATTGTTCAAAAGAGTCTTCGTACTCCTGAAAAGCAAAGGGTAACTGAACGATCACGGATATGTTTTTATAAATAAAAATCTGACACTCTCTTTCCCTTTCCTCCCAGACAGGGAGAAGTGATTTCTATTTCTCAAATTACTTCTCCTCCCAAAAAGTGATAGTTAATCAAAAAATATTTAAACTATTTTCACATTCTGAAAGACTACATATAAAACACTATGACAAAATCAAATAATTATTTTAATACAGAATAGGAATCTCTGTTATTAAATACTATGTAACTATTATGCCAACGTTTGTTTCATAATCTGATTAATGTAACATCAATTCAAATAAACATAAATACCGTGGGTTGCACGTAGAACGAATTGAAATGAAATTTGCATTGTAATTTGAAAACATTATATTTGTCATATTTCATTACATCAATTAAATAGGTACCTACATTCATTATTGTAGCATTAGTGAGTTTATTCATTGCATCTGACATTGTATGTTTAATTTATAAGTTGTCGGGTTTATATGATATGATATATAATAATGATATCTTTTTATTTATTTTACACATTTTTTATTTACTCTTTTATTTATCAATAAATGTACACACATAAAATAAATAGAGTAGAAAAATTAAATGACAGATCCATGGGTACTTTGGTTATACATTTTTTCAAAGTAATTTCCAAAAGTATAGCTTCAAAATAAGAGTTGGAAAAAAGAAATGTGAGAGTAGTAAGAAATAACAAATATAAACCAATATGAAAGAAAGAAAATGTACTAAACGAATTTTTAGTACATTTTCAATACAATTTAAAACTGTGAGAATTTGGGAGTTTTGGAGATGATTTTTAAAAATTATTCAATAGTGCTCGGTGTGCAGTTTTCTTTGAAAAATTTAATTCTATTAGATTAAACTGTGCGTTCTTCTTTATTGAAAGAATACACGAATTTAAACGATTTCTATGACGTTAATATTATGTAAATAAATATTTGGTCTCAGGATTGCTTTTTTTTCAAGGCTCACGTTTGACCGCTATCTCACCTGATGGTATGCGATGATGTGGTCGACGATGGAGCACGCTGGCCTAGAAGTAACCTACTCACTCCCCTATGACAGGATTTTATTCAAGGAAACGGAATATAAAATTTAAATGAAATGGCTGTCTTATATGTATAGTGCCCATAAATAACGAGGGCTAATTAAAAAAAAAAATATTTTTAGTTTATGCCATGAATATAGTTTGTTCAAAATCAGTAACTGAATGGATTCCAATAGTTTTTACATCATGTTCAAAAATATTTATAATAAAAGGTCACAAGTTGGACGCCACTGACACTAACTACGACACAAGTCACGGCAGGTCATAGCGGACATTAGGCGCCAACAAATAGCTGGGTGCAAGTATAAAACAACCTGTCAATCGCCTGGATGGTCCGGTGACTATGTATTTTTGCTGACATAAAAAAAATATACCTTTGTAATTTTTTATGGAGCAGTGGTGGCCGAGTGGTAATGGCTCCGAATTACGAGTTTGTAGGTCACAAGTTCAAACCCAGCCAGGCGTATTACTTCTGTAATTTATTCCATCACCACTGCTCTCAAAACGGTGAAGAAAAACATCGTGAGGCAACCGGCATGTCCTAGAACCAAAAATTCGAAGAAATGTGACTTTCAACAATCCGCACTGGGCCTGCATGGTGGATTATGGCCCATTCACTCTCCTAGAGAGGAGGCCTGAGTCCCAGCAGTGGAAACATTAAAAAGGCTGATGATGATGATGATGATGAATTTTTTATGATACAATTATGTGTACATAGATTCTTTACATAAAAATCTAGACAAATGTTTCGGGTACATATACTTAAACTAATGTTGAACAATTATGTAAACATTGCTGATGAGACAAATAAAAAATTAATGAGTTTATATTTAAACAAAAAAAATACATAGTAAATTTTACAAACAAATAAAAACAACGTTCTATTGAAGAAACGACTAACAAAATTGTTTATGTACAAGAGAAAAGAAAAAAACACTTTCCATTATTCGAGTACATTGAAACGGAATAATATTCACAATTTCATCCAATTGTGACACAATCGAATGTTCGGACAATTGAATAGAAAGTTCTGGGATACACAGAATCTATTCAAGTGGGATAAAGAATATGTTTTTATGTAGAATTTATCAAATAGTTGAACAAACTGTATTAAAGTTTGCTGTAAGAGCGATGGCGTTGCGTGCGAAGGGACGGGATGGTATAGTTAGGGTTGCCTCGTGAAATTATTTTGTATTATTAATAATAATAATATTTCACAACTGTCACACAACGCCGTCTAGTCCCAAGCTAAGCAGAGCTTGTGTTATGGGTACTAGACAACTGATAAACATACTTATATATTTCTAAATACATACATATTTTAGATAAATTACACCCAGACACAGAACAAAATGATCGTGCTCAACACACAAACATTTGTCTTGGGTGGGAATCGAACCCACGACCTCCGGCATAGCAGTCAGGGTCACTAACCACTAGACTATCAGGCCTGTCAAATGAAATATAATTTTCCTGAAAATCATCATCATCATCATTTCCGCCGAAAAACGTCCACTGTTGAACATAGACCACCTCCAATTGTGGTCACAACGATCTATTATATGGGTCTCGCATCCATCGGATTCCTGCATCCTTTACCCGGCCATCAGTCCACTTTGTGGAACGCCTTCTAACGATGCGTTTTTAGAAATTTTAAGCCCTATCGACCATCTATTCTGCGAGTAATGTACGCTGCCGACTGCCACTTAAGTTTGGTGATTCTTTTGGTTATGTTGGTAATCTTGATTCTCCTACGGATATCTGCATTCCTGATTCGATCACACCACAAAACTCCGAGCTTGGGTGACTGGGCTCATTTTGAGCTACCACGTTTGAGTGGTCACTGGCAACACGCGCAAATTGTGGTTAAGTACATAAAATTGTAAAGACCAAAGACTCTAGAGATTAATATTGCTGTGAATTTTGGTCAATCAACTTTATGGGTTTTTCAATTTCTCTAGTACTACCAATTATACGTTTATTCTTTTTTACAAGAAAATTGGCAACCCTACATAAGTTGTTTCTAACGTGGCGTTTGTTACACCATTGCGTAACATTTCTCTTAAAAAGACTATATTTTATGTGTTGTTTAAAAACAATATTCCTGACCTGTATATTGACTGGCCTGTTAGTCTAGGTGTCAGTGAGCCTGATTGCTATGCCGGAGGTCGTAGGTTCGATTCCCCGCCCAGGACAAATGTTTGTGTGACGAGCATGCTCATTTGTTCTGTGTCTGGATGTAATTTATCTATAATGTATTTAGAAATACAGGGTGGGCCAAAAATTTTGCACTTTTGAAACATGAATAGAAATAAAACTAAAAATGTAATTTAGTTTATAATTTATTTAACGTAATAATCATTTAATGAATTTTTTTTTTTAAATGACATCGTCCATATGTGCGCCGTCTCGTTGTTGGCACTCGTGCAATCGGCTACGCAAACTTTGGAAAACACGCTGACACATGCTGCAGGGGATCGCGGCTGTCTCCTCGTGGATGTTTTGTTTTAATTGAGATATAGTCGTCGGTTTATTAAGGTACACTCGACTTTTCTATCTCCGCAAGAAAAAATCACATGGTGTAAGATCCGGGCTTTTCGGAGGCTATGGGATTATCACTTCTGCGAGAAATCAATTTGTTCGAAAACATTTCTTTAACTACCGGTAAATTCACATTTGACGTATGGCATATTGCTCCATCTTGTTGCATCCAGGTCCTGCTGTTGCACCCTTGAAATTCATGCGACTGCGTTGTCAAAAAGTCTTGCAACGTCTTGACGTATTCCGCTGAATTCACAGTTGCATTATTTCGTTGATTATTTTCAAAGAAATACGGACCAATTACGCCCTTTGCTGATATGGCAGCCCATACTGTCGTTTTAGGTAAATGAATTGGCTTTTGGTGTTTAAGGCGAGGGTTGTCGCTGCTCTAATATCGACAATTGACCTTATTCATGTGCCCATGATGTGAAAATGATACATCGTTTTGTTTTTTAAAAAACACTTAAACGTAAATTTTTTCGTCAGTCTTCTTCTTCTTCGTGTCGATTTGACTCAAATTTTGTCCGACCAATATTTAGCCACCTGGACAGCTCTGTCGTCGGCTTCAAGTCAAGGAGGGTGCAGGTAGTTGTGCATGCCGGGCAGGAAAGGAGGTTACACATATCCTGTGAAGGAGCTCCACACTGGCACTGTGTTTACAATGGGTCAAGGAAACCCCATTTGTCCAGATTATCTTTGCAGCGGTCAACCTGAGTCCGCAGTCGGTTCAGAGATTTCCAGATTGGCCACTGCAGTTCGTGTCCCGGTGGCAGATGTTCTGCCGGAGAGATAAAGTTTGGAGGAAGGGGATATCTTTTTCTCTCTTCGTCTCTTTCGTCGTTTTTGTCAGTTTAAACTAGATAAAGCCGGTGTTTCCCTGAGAAGAGACACCAAAACTAACTCAGTGGTCAAATTCTCTTTAAAATCAAACGGTAAACATGTAATGATCAAATCATACGGGAACCACACAACCACCAAAAGGAACCAGGAGGTCATTATCTTCAGTGAAACACTGACGCTATTATGCTTGTAAACGCACCCACGAGACAAGAATAATTCTTAGTGTGAGGCAATGTTTTAAAAAAGAAACAAGAACTCTACTTACTGTTTCATTACACAACGTTCTAATAGACAGCCGTACAAGACATCTCGAACCCATACCATAGCACTCACAGAAAACGCTTCCAAACTTGTAAGAAGTTGTAAGTAGTCTGAAATAAAACGTGGTCAGGACTCTCAGGACTGCCGTTCCTCTAACAACTGAAAAGGTCCGTGAAATCCTAATAGGAATGTTACCTACCCATTTTGACATGTTCGTATGTTTGTAGGATAGCTCTTTATGGAAGTAGGATAGTCGTGTTTGCAAAGTAATAAAGAGATGTCCTAAGAAAGTTAGGTAGTCTGATTTCTTTGTTCGTATAAGAAATAAAAGGTCTTGTTTCAAATAAAACTTTATTTCTTTTTCAATACACTCGTAATTATACAGGTTTACACGAACTATAATTTATAAAGAAATAAATAGATTGCGAACAAATGAAGATTGAAATGACTCTATTTTAAAACAAAAATCTTTACTATATGTAACTTTTTTTTGAGATGGGATATCATCAAATTTCTTCACCTGCTCTAGGGTGGAGTGGGAGAGTGTGTTAGACTTTTTTTGACTAAAAATATACGTTCTTAAGTTACCCTTTGCATTCTGTACCTGGAGTTTCCTATCCAGAAATTCCTTGATTGTATGTGAGAGTGAGTGCTAATTTGTTCTGCGCACAGTGAACCAAAATAAATTAGTGCTTGCATAAAAGTTTATTAACAGTAGTATCTTCTCATCGGGATTGTTTTTAGGGTTCCGTAGCCAAATGGCAAAAACGGAACCCTTATAGATTTGTCATGTCTGTCTGTCCGTCCGTATGTCACAGCCACTTTTTTCAGAAACTATAAGAGCTATACTGTTGAAACTTTGTAAGTAGATGTATTGTGTGAGCCGCATTAAGATTTTCACACAAAAATATAAAAAAGCAATAAATTTTGGGGGTCCCCATACTAAGAACTGAAACTCAAAAATATTTTTTTCATCAAACCCATACGTGTGGGGTATCTATGGATAGGTCTTCAATTCAGGTCTTCTTTTTTTCTAAACTGAATAGTTTGCGCGAGAGACACTTCCAAAGTGGTAAAATGTGTTTCCCCCCTCTAACTTCTAAAATAAGAGAATGATAAAACTAAAAAAAATATATGATGTACATACCATACAAACTGCCAACGAAAATTGGTTTGAATGAGATCTAGTAAGTAGTTTTTTTTTAATACGTCATAAATCTAAAAAAATACACTATTATTAAAACATCGATCAAAGTTACAACGAACTACAAGAACTTTTATATTATGTTACTTGCTGCTACGGACCCTTCATGGGCGAGTCCGACTCGCACTTGGCCGGTTTTTTTTTCAGAAATAATAACTTAAAAAGAAAAAAATAAATGCACAGCACTCGGTAACGCAGACTCTAGCGGACTAATCCTTTCCACGATGGTAAATCCAAACGAAAAATGACAAACGTGCACAAAAAAAAATGAAACATTCTATTTGGGCAATAAGAAGTTCCTTTTACTTATTATATTATTTATCAAGTAAATGTCACTGAATGAAAAAAAAATCTTTATCTGTACAAATGCATTTGAAAATAGTCGGGTACAGAAAATTTTTGTGGGCGGACCATTGCGGGCCAGTCCCTCCGGTATTTATCAACCGCCGAAGATAGACGTGTGTGGAAAAGGGAGAGGGAGGCCTTCGCCCAGCAGTGGGACATAAATGGGTTAACTAATTAACAGAAACTTTTAGTTTTTGAGTCTGCTATGGCGAAAAATGCCTCTTATCAACCCTCCTCCTTTTTGCCTTAAGAATATTAATATGATAGGACAAACAGTATCTTTAAATATGAGATATACAATGACAATAACAATAATTTATTCAACACTTTGTTGTTGTTACTTAAGCAAGCATAGAACCGGCCAAGAGCGTGTCGGGCCACACTCAGTGTAGGGTTCCGTAGTTTCCCGTCCGTCACAATAAGTGTGACACTTATGAGTTTAAAAAAATGCTTGCATAATACGATTATACTACAAACTTAGTCCAGAAATTATTTTGTAGAACCTTTATTGTCTTTTTTGTACAAAAACTGTTCTTTCCATCAAGTTCAATATGATTTTCCTAGAAAGTCCTTATAAAGTTCTACTTTTCAGATTTTTTTCATATTTTCTAAACTTATGGTTCAAAAGTTAGAGGGACACACACACATTATTTTTTACTTTTGGAGCGATTATTTCCGAAATTATTGACATTATCAAAAAATGATTTTAGTAAACCCCTATTCATTTTTAAATACCTATCCAACAATATATCACACGTTAGGGTTGAAATTAAAAAAAAAACACTTCCCACTTTACATATAGGGGGGGAACCCTAATAAAACATTTTTTTCCAATTTTTATTTTATCACTTTGTCGGCGTGATTGATATACATATTGGTACCAAATTTCAGCTTTCTAGTGTTAACGGTCACAGAGATTAAGCGAGGACAGACAGACAGACGGACAGACAGACATGGCGAAACTATAAGGGTTCCTAGTTGACTACAGAACCCTAAAAATGAAATAAACACAGACTGAAATACAGAAACCATTGAATATCATCTGAAGCTTCGCAAAAACCTAGTTCAAATTACATTATCAAGTCGTGCCGCCATTACAATAATAGTTAGACACTTCCAGCAAAGTGCAAGGTACTATCGATTGAGGAGAATGCTGATCTGAATAAGAACAAGAAATACAAGGAAATCTGTTTAGTTTAAAAATAATAGGGCATCTCGATCAGGGGCCCGTCTGGTATTTTTATAAAATCCTCATTCTGACACGATCCCATTGTCATTTATAAAAATTTGTCATCTGTTAATTCATAATGTTCGATCATTGATCGGTCAATGGTCTCGTAATAAAGTTGTGATAGAATGACAATATCGATTTTATTAAAAGCAATGACTGCATAATGACGTTCTAATGGTAGGTCATTGATCAAAGGAACTGTCGAAATTTTAGCAGATTACCGCATACCTCAGACATTTATTTGTCAATATGTACGAGATTACCATTCTGTGCCACTTCTTGCATTGGAGTGTCAGTGGATGATCATTGGAAAGTAATAATGACGATTTTGTATTAGTAGGTTACCAAACTTGTCAAAACAAACAATTATGAAATCAATGATAGACCATTTTGACAATATTGATTGATTCATATTAAGAATTATTAGATTCCAGAATAGTAATTGTTAGTGTGGGCAATATTTATGCAGGAACTACATACATTAGACTAACGCACTCGTAGGCCACACCTGATTTGTACGTAGAATCGCTTCGAGTTGCGTCGCGTACCTTTAAGGTAAAACTACATTGGGCACACGTAGGCTACGTATGGAAATCTGGGTGTGTTGACCTTCACAACATTTATATGGCAACTAGACTTGTAGAGCTTCATTCCATCCACGCCACACAAAACCACACGTAGTAACTCAACGTACAAATTAGGCGTGGCCCACTTTTCATTGTTCTGTTATATAAATAGTTATCAAAGTAAAAAATGAGGCGTAAAAACTAACCTATGATATATTCTCAGACTTTTCAAATATACATACACAAAAAAAATGGGGCTGTATCTGTACCCGTTACTGATCATATTTTTGTATTCAAAAGTAGAAAAAACCGAAATCCTAAAATTGACCACTAAACGGTAAATTCATCATAGATTCAATCATACATAACAATTGCTAGTAGAAAATACTGCGGGCAGTGTTTTTCCATTTTAATCGTCCTTTATTCATTCATAATCAATAGCCTGCACAATATTTCATAAATTGAGAGACATTTTGGGATAAACACAAACGCTAATAACTTTGATGTTTATGAATACTATTTATTGAGACTTTACTTAAATAATAACAAGGGCTTTTCTAATAAGCCCTTTAAGTATTTGTACTAATTAAAAATTAGTGGTGTATAAATCGGTCGAGCCATTTCAGTTGGATAAAAAGAGAGAAAAAAGAAAAAGAGAAACAATACACGCACTGTGACATGAGATTTATATTTTAGACTAGCTGACTTAACAAACGTTCTGCTGCCATATATATAAATTATCATAGAAAAAGTGGAGGGTGGGTTAAAAAAAAATAGCGTTTATGTAATTTTTACTCTTTTTGGACAAATCGCTCCATGCTTTCTTTCATAATAAATCATAGTAAATATTTTAATAAAGATGATTACCTACCTATAACCATTTCGCATAGGTAATTATTTATCGTTCGTCACGAACTGAAATTGTTTAGAACTCTTGAGTCATCAAACTAAATGTCCGAATTATTTTGTAATTTTTAGTACGTGCTAAAAGCGTGTTTTTTAGTTTTTAAACTATTATTTTTATTTTATACTTTTTAGTCTTCTTATTATTCAAACTTAATGTTGTCCCCACGAGTAGTAAACAAATAGACGGTCGACCTCCCCAGAGGTCCATGTAGGGGGGAAAGGCTAATTACAATAGGGTTGCGCCCGGTGCCCTAAGGTAACGCTAGCAACATAATATTTTTTACCACCCTCATACTATTCAGCCCTCGGCGCGTATCCTACCTTGGCTTAGGTGGGATCTCATAGACTCAAAGTCCAATCTTCGTATTCCTCTCGTCGAAACTTATTGATTGATACCCATTACATGATAATTTGGTAAGAAAATGTCATTTCGCATTATTTTCAGCAAACCCTTTCATTTTATACCTAAATCATAAGGCGGCATTTCAAATAGCCAATCCGCCACCTTGGGACGGCCGCCATGTTGGATTTAGGTCACGTGATTATTTTTTTCGTATCCCATTCAGCAAACCCTTTCATTTAATACCCATATCATGGGGGTGCATTTCAAATAGCCTGTCCGCCATCTTGGACGTCCGCCATATTGGATTTAAGTCACATGACTATTTTTTTCGTATTCCTGACAGTAAACCCTAACATTTGATACCCATATCATGGGGGATGGATTTCAAACAGCCAGTCCGCCATCTTGGGGAGGCCGCCATATTGGATTTGTAATGACGCTTCTTAGCTAGTCATGTATTGTCATCAGAACTCAGAGTGTGTGCAAAATTTCATCCTAATCGAAGACCGGAAAGTGGGTCAAATTAAGATTCCAAGATTTTCTTACATTCATAGTTAGACTTACCAAAATTTGAATTAAAAAAAAAAATTGGTCATGCTGTTTCGAAGGAGTTTGACAATATCTCAAACATCAGATTTCTATAAAAAAATCCATAAACGATTTTTGTTGCCATAAATTGCACACTACATTATACATTCTATTTCACCATCTATATGCTCAAAATGTCCATTGGGCATTTTGCCACGTCATAGAAAATTTCCTCACCAAATAAAACAAAGAGAAAGATATGAGGGTAAAATATGCAACCGGCATTGAAGCGACAATCAGTGGGACGATCTGAATTGCACGTTCTCTCTTCCCTTCCATACTTATCAAACCACGTTTGGTGCTCATTGCTTTTTATCGTTATTTTTTCCCCTCACTTCAATTTTAGATGGTCCTTGTAATAGAATATTTTAGTACGTAGCTGTTGTTTCAGTTTTGTTCTTTAATAAGAAAATTTTTTGTGTAGCTAGTTAGTTTTTGCAAAAAATTATGTCTCTATTGTGATTCAAATTTAACTATTTCAAAGTCCGTCTTTGAACTTTCATGACATATATTATTGTCATTCTAATTGCTAACTAGTAAAAGTTGATCTCATTATATGATATTTTTTTCTTAGAGCCAAGTTTTTTAATGATCGTTTTTTTTACTACAAAAGTCTATGTTTGATGATAGTCAGTCTGTTCTCTTAGGATTATTTTTTTTGTTGTTTTCTAAATAGATATGAAATTACTATAAATTCGAGTAGAACTGAAACCATTTTAAGATAAATAAAAACAGTACATTTAAAAAAAAATACCACTATAATATTACAAAGGTTTAATACAGCGTGTGTGATATTAAAATACACACGAACTACTAACATCTACATACAACCATAATAAGAAACTCAAGCATAGCAGAACAAGCGCAATATATGATGAAACTGTCCGTCATTGCTGCACATAATCCGGTTATACGGATAATCCGGTTTAAAATTTAAAATTCCTTACCAAAGCCGTTTATATCCGTGATTCGCTGTTAGCCCAGTTTAATTATATTTTACACGAGTTTGATTGATACCTCAGTTAATCGAGTTCACTTGTATTACTTTACAGTATAAAGAGTGTGATACTGATTATACGCTTTTGTTAATGCATAATTCTGTTTTAGTGTTTGTATTCACTTCAATAGCATTTTTTACCATTTATGAGCACTGAGATTCAATAAAATAAAAAATGTAATTGTATCATGTATCATGGACTCTCTTGAACTGCACAATTTTTTAAAGTGTTATCGCCTTTGCCCTGGAATGCAAAAAGCAACTGAATGAATAAGGATTTGGGTTTTCTACAAATAAGTCTGGCACTATCTTTTGTTTTACCCAGAGCGGTAGTATTTAATGATTTTCCACCTAAGATATTTTTTGCCCCGATTTCAATTTATTTTAAATTGATTAATTGTCAGCGGTACAGTAAAATTTCAAAAGAACCAAAAATTCGAAGACATGAGAAATGCCAACCCGCACTATTTCTGTCCCATTATGGCACAGTATTTCTTCCAACAAAGACCCTCAGCAGTGGTGATACTATAAGGCTGCAAAGAGAGTGAAATACCAACCAAAATTGAGATAATAAAGCATACATTATGTAAAAAGAAAAGAAATACATAGACTGGTAACGAAACAGTTAAGTGAAACCCGCCAATCTAATAAACCTTATTTTTTCCTTTACTTCAATCTGAAACGAATAAATATTTCAACTGGCACCATTGCAAATACCAACAGACTCAAACTACGTAAATCTCTCGTATTGACTTAACACACAAGTTATCCCCAAACTTAACAAGATACTCGAAGACAAATTACTGCGTGACAGCTCTAGAATTCGATTCAAATGAATCGATTAACAGTTATATAGGCACTCTTAATTGAACCACAGGGACCGCATTCACTCCGACCACAATCCGACCACGGTGCTGTGAAGAGCTACCGTCTGCCTCGCTTAATTGGTGGTTAATCGATTTGTAATTCACCAAGTTTGTGTGCTGAACTCACGTTTAGTTTGATGCAATCGATTTTTAAATTGAAAATCTTTTTTATTTGGAGTGGACATGCAGACGGGTTATGATCAATTTTCAATTTTTGGTTTTCATTGATGATTTTATTTTAACTGCCTGCATTGCAATTTTTATTTTTTTCTAGAGCTGAACTGACCTGATTCCGAACAAGTTAGGATTCAATCTTTTATAAAACAATAGTGCATTGCTTACATAGGTATGTATGTGTACGTATGCTATTCCAATAAGCAGTTCCATTTTCTACAAGGTCCAATATTCTGCACAAGTGCACATACCCATTCACCGTCCAAATCCCAGGCCTCTAATACTTAAACGTTATTCCAAAGTGCAATGTCAGAGGAAAGAAGAAAATAATACATTTTTATAGCGTGTACGGAACCACATCTAGGTTCTTTTCAGAGAGAATAAACATCTCTTGAGCTCACAAACATTAAGTTTCAAGTGCACGCGGTTGGAAGCAACTACCATTGTAGACTGACTGTAATTCTGTGAAAATTATCTGAATCTGTTGCAAGGAGTTAGATTGTTCAGTTTGTTAAGATTTCGGCTTTCTTTAAAGTGTAGGTTATTTGAGACGGCCTAGCCAAAATGATGCTCTATACAATGATCGTCAAATAAGATTGTCAGGTGTTTATTTTTAGTAAATTTGGGCTTTTAACAAGTTTTCAATGTCTTTATTGTAATTATAGGTTGCATTGGAATATGGCTTACCATATTTTATTTTACTCTTACTATCTATGGAAATGAAAAACTTTTTTCACGGAAGACCTCCCATAAAATAATAGAACTACATACAAAGTTATCTTTAACCGATCAAAATAAGAAATTTTCTATAATATTTCTCTTGTAACAATTCTTACCAATCAAAAATGTTTTCCATATCGAAATGAAAGAAAAAAATACAAATCAGATACAAATAGTAAGGGCCGAGTTTCTTTCTGTGTCGCGAAAGAAATTCCTCCCATGAATCCCGTCCACCGCACACCTGCGAGAAAAGGACGTTGACCCCCGTTTTAGGAAGCGTTTTAAACTTAGCGTCGTTTCTCAGAAGTTTTATAGGACTGTGAGTACTGCTCTGCTCTGAAGTGGGATTTAATGGGTGTCGGTATGTGGACTTGAGATGTTCTGTTTTTTGAGGATAAAGGTTTATTGATTGTATTGAGAGTAACCATGGAGTTTCTTGCCGGTTCTTCTCCATAGGAAACGACCAATTTGGAACCGTGCACTAGCTTCTGACGTTTTATAAGTGCCCATGTAGGCCTATGTGAAATAAAATATTTTTGATTTAATTTGATTTGATTGAATTTTCTCTGTTTATCTTTGAATTACTCACTTACACTAATGGATTATTACCGTGCCTATTTTACAAATAAACTTGCATATTTCCGTAATAAAACCTATGGTTCTATCTTCTTTTTTTGTCTAACCCTCTTCCCAGTTTAGATGGGGTCGCATCTTCTCGTACGTTTACAACAAAGAGATCTGTTCTGGCTTGTCTGTGCACTCAGACTTACTTGCTGGACTTTTCTTTGCACATTTGACCACCAGGTGTCTGGTGGTTGTCCTCTTCCTCGTTATTTAGGGCCTCGAAAAACTACGGTTCTATGTTAGTGATATTAATACTTGCCGAAATTATTTCCTGCATTGTTGTAGTGTTAATATTAATATGCGTATTGGTTGCAATGATGGCTCGCTCATACGATGTAAGCAGTTTTGATATAAATTTTTCTATAATCATAGATCGTTTATTTTATCACGTATATAGTGCTTGTATCTGAATTCATGTGACGTTTGAACTCTCATGTGCCTTTACTAATGCAGAACTTCGTGTATGTAAACTGTCTGCGACTTACAATTTACGATATAGCTGCTCGTTGGATGATTTTAGTTTTGTCTGTTGACATATACGTACATGGCTTTCTTAACACTTTCATAAACTGTAATATACTACTTAAACATATCGTTAGCAGCAGCTATTGAATCAGATTTCATCTTTTTTATGAAGAGAAGTTATTAAATGTCTTATCTCCAATTCAAAGACACCTTGAATCTAAATCATTTAAACTGTTTTTGCTTTTCATAACTCAAATAAATGTACAATATTCGTCTCAATTATAATGATTGAGTTTAAGGATCACTTACAAGTGCCATTAAATTTTCTCTTATAAAACGTGTTGCTTACTGAAAAATGAATAAGCTGTTTCATATCTTAAAGTAGCATCTCAATTTATACAGAATCAGTTTAATTGGAAGATCTTGAGCAAACTGAGTGGCCAAACTAAAGGCAGGTCCAAAAGTTGAAGATATTTAAATTTGTGTATTCAAAGTTGTTACTCAAAGCTCATTTACAAAGTATCTTTTGAGAATTGGCAAAGGAAATTTAAATCTAAGACTTGTAGTATTGTTGGTAGCTGAATAGAAGCGTCGTGCCTGAAAAAGCAATTTAAACTGCTCCTGAGTCTATGTATGTGCAAGGAATAAGCGAAAAGCAGAAGAATAAATGGGAATATATTGTTTGTCCTTTGGTTTTGATTTTTATTTTACTGATTGAGATGTGAGTGTATTACATCTTGTCTTGGACGATTAATAGGGATGAAAGAAAAATGAACGATAGATAAATAGATGAAATATTATACCTAGTAAACAACTACACTAATTCAAACAACATTATATTTTTGCTGTAGTCTATAAAGAGGCTTTGGTCTCTTTTTTTCTGAGGTAGGAAAACATCTAATGACTTCTGTCGCTTTAGAGTGTAACAGGAAAGTGTGTCAGACTTCTACTGACAAAAACAATAAAATTATGTTCCTTCAGTTATCTTTTCCATCCAAAGATCTCGAGCATCTCTTTTAGAAAATCTATCGGTCAGTGTCTCTTCTCAGAGTAGATAATCAGCTAGAAAACACCTCATCTTGTTTAAATGGACAAAAATTAACAAGTAAAAGTGTTATTAATTACATATTCGCAAAATGAACATCATGATGATTTGTGATAGTACTCGTAATATTTTATCATCCCAAGGTAATATACTCCTGAGATAAAAAGTGTCCTATATGCTTGAAGAAGTCACAAACATACACTCTCACAAATTTTAATTTTTTTAAATAATAGTGTGATAGAAGAAAAATCAGACAAGGAGCAACGAAAACTGAGACAAACATTTTAGTTATGATGTTGCAATTCCAAAAAGAGATCCTTGCGATTTATCAACGCTTCTGCTTCCGCTTATGACTTAAAACGTCAAATTTAAGGAATACAGTGTGACAAAGAAGGTGAACTCACAAGTTTGCCTTATAAATCTAGTGAACTCGCGGGAATAAATAACTTTGCCGCGCTTTGATTCTGTTTGTTGGTGATTAAAGAGATTTAAATTTAAACTTTGTGTAAAAATAAAAGATGTTGTGTTCGTCGCAGCATTGTGTTGTTTTGAGGACTGTACTTACAATTTGTTTTTCGACTGTTTTATGCTTTGCTAGAGTAAATTGGACATGGTTTTTTTTATATTTTGTGTGACTTCAATTTATTTTTGCAAAGTGCATTTTGGTTTGCTTGCTAGTGTCCTATATCAGGTGATTATATGAATAAGATAGGAGTACTTATAATAACACTAATATTACAAGGCGAAACTTTGTGAGTATATGTGATGGTGTGACTGTGCGTCTTTATATTATTTGAACTCTTACTTTCTTTGCGTGCAGCTAGGGAGTGGAACTCCTTGCCGGAGTCTGTGTTTCCTGATAGCTACAGCCCGGGAATCTTTAAGTCGAGATTGAATAGGTTTCTTCTAGATAAGCGTGTGCCATCGTCTCTCCATCTCTTTCCATCAGGTGAGAAAGCGGTCAAACGCAAACCTATCAACAATAAAAAAAAAAGCTGTTTGAAGAAAAGTTGAAAAATCATCAATTAAGGGGTTTTTTTGTTAGAAGAGATTTTTATTTAATTATTGTAAACTAGTACTCTTCTGCAATCCCACCTGATGGCAAGTAAGTAGTAATGCAATCGTTGATGGTGAGGCGCACTAGTTCATCATGAGCCTATTCACCTTAGCCTTTTTTTTTTTTTTTTGTGGAGGGAAAAGATCATGCATTGACATCCCCCGCTCTTGGGCGGAGCGGGAGATAGTGTCAGACTCTTACTGACTAAAAGACCCACCCCGTTCCTTCTAGCCTTAATACCGGGGCTCGAGCGCCCTTTCGGATAACCCTGGCCCCAGTAGGCTTCGACCCGGCTGGGTCCCTGCTGTTGCTGACAACTCCTTGAGGCGCGCGGGAACATTGCGCGCCGTCGACGACTTGGGCTTGGTCCGGACAGTTACCGGACGGCCGGACAGTGAGCTACCCATTGCTCACTGTCCGCAAGCCCGCGCCTACGGTGGCCGGAAATCGGGATCAGAATCCCGGCGGCGGCGGCGGCGGCGATAACGCCGTTGCCTGATGCGTTCGGCCTCCTCCTTTGCGAGCATTACTGCTTCGCAGAAGTCGGCGACCGCCTGCCACTCCTCCGCACTCCGGACCATGGCCTCAACCAAGGCCCGGCGCGAGAGGTCTCCGCCGCCGATCGCCCCCACGAGGGCACGGCGATGCTCCGCCCAAGCAGGGCACACCTCGACTGTGTGCTCCACCGTGTCCTCCGGGCGTTCCGCACAGTGGCGACACCCGGGCGTCACTTCCGCATGAATCCGGTGCAGGAAACTCCCGAACGAACCATGTCCGGTGAGGACCTGCGTCATGCGGAAGGTAAGGACGCCGTGAGGTCTTTCCAGCTACGCCTCAAAGAGGGGACTTACCGCCATGATTGTGACGTGCCCAGCACTGGCTTGCGATAGTCGTTGACGCCATTTCACCATGAGATCCCGCCGGAGCTCTGTCCGCCATGCCGCGACCTGTCGCGGCAGCGGACTTTCACCCCGGCGTTGCATCTCCACGCGCATATCGTGCATGTGTGCAAGGACTGTTGCCTCCAGATCCCACGGTGGTAGGCCAGCCAGATTCACCTTAGCCTCAAAGACACCTAAATTATAATCGGATGGGAAAACCGCAGCAGGCAAGTTGTTCAAGTCCTTCGAGAAGAAAAGATTGTAGCTAATATAAAAATACAAATACAAGTACAAAACATTTAAATTTGTTTAATATCCACATGGGTCGATCTCCATGGTAAACCAAAGCTTGTTTAGGTCGGTATGAGGATAGGTGTTTGGTGTCATAAATGCCGAGATGCCTTCCTACCTCGACAATCGTTACAGAAGTCAAGAACTAGGAAATCTGTCACCAGTCTTGCTAAAGCGTATCGTGTTCCCCAATTAACCTTTCGAATGTCTTAAGTTACACAGTCCGACATAAGGTAATTGTCTTTCTATTGTGTCTCTAATTACGACATTCAAAGAGTTAAGGGGATGCATCTCGACATACATTTTCACTGTTTTTCATAGAACCGCTCTTATGCGATTATGACGTTATTACACATTTGTCAGATATTTTGGAAACACAGTATCTTGTGGATATTATCTAGGCTTCTATGGAAATCCTTAACTTTGGGCGGTTCATTGAGTCCAAAGCCAAGGTAGCTGCTAGGAAACTAGGCGTTCTTGCAAAGGTCCGGCGGTACTTCACACCGGGACAGCTTCTAATGCTATACAAAGCACAAGTCCGTTCGTGTATGGAGTACTGCAGCCACATATGGGCTGGTGCTGCAAAATGCCACCTGGCAGCTTTGGACTCTGTGGAAAGGCGTGCGAAGAGACTAATTGGCGATCCAGATCTGGTTGAGTCCAATCTACAGAGTCTTGAGCATAGGCGAAGGGTAGCCAGCCTTTCGGTGTTTTACAGGATGCACTTTGGAGAGTGTGCGCAGGAATTACATGACTTAATTCCACCATCTCACTTCTACCATCGGACAAGCCGACGAACGGCGAGTATCCACCCTAATGTTGTTGAAACCTCTACGATCCGGACCAAGCGTTTCGCTTCGTCGTTTATACCACGTACGTCGAGGGACTGGAACAATTTGCCTGCTGCGGTCTTCCCGTCTGATTATAATTTAGGTGTCTTTAAGGCAAGAGTGAATAGGCTCTTAATAAACTAGTGCGCCTCACCATCAACGATTGCATCACTGCTTACCATCAGGTGGGATCGCAGTCAAGCACTAGTTTATACAAATTAAAAAAAAAAAAAAAAAAAAAAAAAAAAAAAATCAAGTTATAAATTTGTGTAAAACTAATCCAGTTAAGACCTCTAAAAATCTGCTATTTTGCATGAACTTTGACACTTAATTTACTCAAAAATTAAGAAAGTCAAAAAAGTACAACTTTACAAGCCTAGCAAATTTTATCAAGATTCTAAATAATGACAATGTTTATCAATAACTTTGAAGTGTTTAAAAAAAACACGTATTTCCTGGGACAAGTTTTGTAAAATATCCGAGTAAATCACGGAATCACTAAATGCCAACAGAGTTTTCACTCTTTTTTCACGTTGCCTTTTCGTCAAACATCACGTTGGATTGCATTAGATGAAGTAACAAGCTTTTGAGAGCAGATGTTTACAACAGGCGAGTTGAAAAGGAGCCTCTTAAGCTTAGCATCCACCGGGTCTGAATCGTAGCGGACGCAGTGTATGAGCTGTCGGTATTTACAAAATGCTGATAGGGTGGGTCTACTGCATTCGTGTTTTGCATCGGCATTAGCGATCTAGCGCACACTGTGACATACAAATTAACACAAAGCTACGAATTCGTCCGCTTCGTACGCTCCGATCTCGACGCTGTGGACACTTAGCTTTAGGTGGAGGTCAGAAACGCAAGGCCCCAACATACATGGGAAAATACAAGGCAAACGACAAGGCTTTTTTTTTGTAAATATGGTCTGGAAGTACTGATTAAAATTTATAAAAAAATCTCACTGGTAGGAAACTAATATTTGAACAACATCATGAGTTGCGAGACGGTAAGCTACCCATTGCTCGCCGTCCGGTAAGGACCAAGTCTGAATCAACGGTGCGTTATTCACACATGCTTTAAGGATGTCTCTGCCTTCCGCTCCGTCCTAGAACGGGCGAAGTCATGAGATGACTTCCTAACTTAAAAAAAAAATCGTTGAAGCTCATTACGGTTGATGCTTACCGTGTTTGAATGAGTTACCGTCGCCCTGGACCGCACTAGGCAACTAAAGGAACAAAATTGGGTTTAAGTCTTTAGAAATGACACGCCCTCTCGCTCCATCCAGTGCGGGGAAAGCAGAAAATGAGTGGAGCGAGAAAATGGGTTTTAGTTAATAAAAGTCAGACACTGACTTTTATTAACAAAAACCCATTCGATCATTTCAGATACCTTTTCATTTTGGGGCCACAGTGACCATTTTTGAACAATCTGATATCAACAACTTAGGAGTCTTTAAATCAAGAGTGAATAGGTTACTTTTAGGCAAGCGTGCTCCATCGTCGGCCACATCATCGCTTATGGTGGTGCGATGGTAGTCAAACGCGAGCCTATCAATAATTAACAAAAAGAAATCCTGGAGTGAAATTGCTGGCAAAAGCAAATTTTACAATTTAATTTACGAGGTTTATTGTCACATGTATGACTTTGAGACTCAAAGTTCGAAACCAAATCTGTTTTTGCGTTCTATTTGAACAACAAAGTTGAAAGACATTTTAATATCTTTTCAGTGTGACATCAAAAAACAATGTAGTTCTAATAAATACTCTGTTTTAATTAGTTTACTTTGTATTTTTGATTAAAAAGCTTTTGTCGACTTTGTTTGTTTTATTTGAAGCCGTCAATATTAATTTAAAGAAACTTGATTGTCGTTGTGTCAAATTAATAAATGTTTTAGAGTGATGGCAGTTAAGTATAATGAAAATATATATTATTTATTGTAGCAAGAGATCATTACTCCCAAGACAAAAAATAGCTATTTGAGGGCAAGGTCTACCCATGTACCAAAGTTTTAAAATAGTTCAGCCATTCCAGCGTTAAGAAGTAAGTAACCAACATTCACTTTCTTACCTTCAACCGCGAAGCGAGATTAAAAAAAATGACCTATAGTATGATATTTGTCTCTAGGCAATTAGGCGTACTGTTCCCACGCGCCTCAAGGAGTTGTCAGCAAAAGTAGTGGCCTAGCAGGGTCGAAGCCTATCTGGGGCCAAGGATCTGCTTCTGAAAGGAAGTTTCGGACCCGGTATGAAAGGCAACGAAAGAACAGGAGTGAGTTTTTAATTAGTAAAAGTCTGACACTAACTATTGCTCCGACAAAGGGCGCAGAGATATCATTAGATGATTTTCCTAAATAGATAAAGGCAATTAGACAGAAGTTTACAGAATAATCCCCAAGCTTATACGTCCAAAAAATAAGAACGTGTCAGATCAAATATTACCTACTTTTTATGTATATGGACAATAAGTTATTATGTATCCATATAGGATGAATTCCAGGTATCACAACAGATATTTCTCATGAGTCACTAAGCACCGAAATATTGGTCCATGTACCGCAATAACTCCCACACTTACACGCATGTATATACAGGGTGGTTTATTGAGATATGGGTTTTTTGATACATACCTATATCTGTTTAATCAAACTTTGAAGGAACAGGAGGGGAGGGCAAAGAAAAAATTAATAGATTGTGTGAAGAGTAATATGAAAGAAAAAAGAGTTACTGCTAGCAAGATGAGTGACAGGACAAAATGAAAGAAAAAAAAACGTGTAGCGCCAACCTCAAATAACATGAAATAAGGACACGAAGATGATGATCTATTTATTCAAATTTTAAGTACAGTAGAGGTATATATGCGCATACTAAAACGAATACGAGAAAAAGACAATGTCTTATTGGCATTTTCTAGCAGTTAACCTTCGGGTTAAAATTCATTGTAAAATAACAATATTTAAAAATATTATTATTTAAATATATATAATAGGCATATATATATAAAAAAGCAAAATGCGTGCGTAGTGAATGACGGCCCATTCCCTCTCCTAGAGAGGATGCCAGCAGTGGTCACTTTAAAAAAGGCTGCTGATGATGATGATGAAAAACGAAATAACACTCACTGATTAATCACGAAATTTCAGAAACTATAACACCTACAAACTTAATATTTAGCAGTTAGGTTCCTTATGGGGTGAAAACATTCGCTAAGAACGATTTTTTTTTAAATTCAGCTCCTAAAGGGATGAAACGGAGGTCCAAAGTTTGTAGAAGAAATCAACTTTCACGTGGACGAAGCAATCCAATTCTAAAAATAAGTGCGGTAGAGTCTGTCTATTAAGTCAACCGACTTGTGTAATTATTAGAGTAAAATGAAATCTGATGTAGTCAACGCTGGTTCAACAATCAAGGATTATGATAAGAGATATTGATCATTGTTTACTACTATGAGAACCTTATAAAAAGTATCGAATGTAAGTATTTTTTAAATATTAAATATCATACAAAATTCCCAAGTCGGTTGACTTTTTAGACAGACTTTACCAAACATACAAATAGTCCTGCTACCTACCTCACGATTTCTTTATTACACCTGTCATACACATACATTTGAAAAAGTAACGAGAGAATCCACAATGGCCACGACAGTCTGAAAAAATATAGAATTTACACATGACAAGGGAATGGTACGTTTATAGAACAAAAGAGGATATTTTTTTATTTGAATAATAAATGAAAATAAACTCTTTTTACTGTCTGAGTTGAAAAGTTGGCTAATGGGGATAAAATTGTTAAGCCATTTAAAAGGCGAGGATGTGATGTAATATTGCGAATTATTTTAATTTAACTTTATTGTTAGGTACGTCAACCAACGTGAAGGTTAACTGAAGGAACACAGGTGGGTTTTAGTAAGTAAAAGTTGACGCTCTCACCCAGAGCGGGAGTCAGCGACTATCGCAACCCCGTCATGGGCACGCCACAATTATGGCGATAAGTCCCCTCTTTGAGGCGTGGCTGGAAAGACCTCACGGCGTCCTTACCTTCCGCATGACACAGGTCCTCTCCGGAAATGGCAAGTTCGGGAGGTTCCTGTTCCGAATTAAAGCGGAAGTGACGCCCGGGTGTCGCCACTGTGCGGAACGCCCGGAGGACACGGTGGAGCACACAATCGCGGTGTGCCCTGCTTGGACGGAGCATCGCCGTGCCCTCGTGGGGGTGATCGGCGGCGGAGACCTCTCGCGCCGGGCCTTGGTCGAGGCCATGGTCCGGAGCGAGGAGGAGTGGCAGGCGGTCGCCGACTTCTGCGAAGCAGTAATGCTCGCTAAGGAGGAGGCCGACCGCATCAGGCAACGGCGCTCTCGCCGCCGCCGCCGGGATTCCGATCCCGATTTCCAGCCACCGTAGGCGCGGGCTTGCGGACAGTGAGCAATGGGTAGCTCGCTGTCCGGCCGTCCGGTAACCGTCCGGACCAAGCCCAAGTCGTCGACGGCGCGCGCTGTTCCCGTGCGCCTCAAGGAGTTGTCAGCAACAGCAGGGGCCCAGCCGGGTCGAAGCCTACCGGGGCCAGGGTAATCCGAAAGGGCGCTCGAGCCCCGGTATCGAAGGCTTGAAGGAACGGGATGGGTTTTTTAGTCAGTAAGAGTCTGACACTATCTCCCGCTCCGCCCAAGAGCGGGGGTTGTCATAAGATGATTTTTCCCATCGAAAAAAAAAAAAAAAAAAAAAAAACCCAGAGCGGGAGGAGTTATTAATTTATGATTTAACCACTGAAAGATAAAGCTAGGCCAAATAATTTATTTTGATACTCAGGGAAAAAACAAGTAATATTAATAATTTTTTAGATAAAACATTTACAACAAAATCCTTTTTAAATAAATTATACTATTATGTCTGTATCATTCTCTTATTATTCAAAGATTAGGAGTACAAAATAATCGAATAAGTTTGAAATAAACAAAAATATGTCAACTTTTTTGAAGTTTAAATCCAAAGGTAATTAAGGTTTTTAATTATTATTATTTTTTTTTTATAATTTTGAGGAAAACCAATTTCAGGACATGAAAAAATCTAAAATTGCATTCTTTGAGCTTTCTACTTGAATTTTCTGTCGAACTGTGAATACATAAATTATTTAAATTGCAATAACAGTCAGCTATTCAACACGAAAACATTTTGAGACTTCAGTCCACTGATCCCGGAAAAAATAACTTCAAAAAGATCAGGATAAGAACCTTAACTAAGGACCTTAAATAGCCTTCCTTTATCCTCAAAAAGCGTGTCTTTTAAAAAAAGCGTTCGAGCCCTTTCTTTAGCAAACAAAAAGGCTAAGAATCAGCAAACATTTGTAATCCTGGAAGCAATTTATCAGTCTATATTGTTACACCACTCTTCTATATTTCATCTCAGTACCTCGTCGTAATGATACCCATTTGGACACGACGGTTGATGGCGTGTGTTCCCGACTAGAAAACCTTTATATAAATGGTTGTTATTATAGTTGAAAACTGGGCTAGTTTCCTTGAAGGAATTTGTGCTGAAAGTGCTTCTGGTTATGATAGATTTGAAGATATTTGTTGCCTTTATGTAACGTCGTTCTGGGTTCTTAAACGCAAGATGTAAAAAACGTACTCATCCTATCTACTATTAGTACTACGATATCCTAATAACTAATTTTTGAATTTCTTCTTTGCACCAAATGCAACCCCATTTTACGATTAGGCCATCTCTATAATAAAATACATTCGACAAATATCACACAACGCTGTCTAGTCTCAAGCTAAGCAGAGCTTGTGTTACGAGTACTAGACAACTGATAAACATACTTATATATTTCTAAATACATACATATTATAGACAAATTACACCTAGACACAGAACAAATGATCGTGCTCATCACAGAAATATTTGTCCTGGGTGGAAATCGAACCCACGACCTCCGGCATAGCAGTCAGGGCCACTTACCACTAGACCAACAGGTCAGTCTATCCATTCAAGCTTGCCCGGAAGAGATCGCGGAATGTGATAGGGCCGCCAATTGTATGTTTTTAGGGTTCCATAGCTCAAAAGCTTCGCTCAAGATCAGACAAAAGACAGACAGACAACAAAGCGATCAAGAAAGATATGCCAAGATGAAGGGTCTTGATAGATATCAAGACCCTCTATCTTGGGAACGTATGGAAGTATCAAGTTGCAATTAAAACCATATACTTAAATCTGCAGCCATGTTACCGTGCCGTGGCACATTGCGTCGTTGTAACGTGTTTATGTGTTTTTGCCCTAAGAACCAAGCCAGAGACAAGAATATAGAGAAGTAAAGTTTGTTCTTATGTTTTTTTTTGTTTGTACAAGGTAATCTCTGAAAGTAGTGGTCCGATTGCTAAATTTTTTTCACCGTTATAAAGCTGCTTTATTCCTGAGGACATAGGTTATATTTTATGTACGCGAGTGAAGCCGCGGGCAAAAGCTAGTATTTAATAAAAATATAGATTATAGACTTTCTGAAAACCTATAAACTATACTCATTCCTTCTGAAATCAGTAAATTATAAATAGATATAATTGAAGCCAAAATGTTTTGTATTCTTCTGATTCCCAAGCGGTATACCTACTTTAATTCATTAAACCCCAAGCGAACGCCGGCTCGCGCACCTATTGTATTTCTATTGTGTCTATAATTTCCACGATTGAAAGGATATTGTATGTTTATTAGAATTATATGTTTTTAAGAATAATAATTTGAATTTTATAATCCAATTATAAAATTCAAATTATTATTCTGAAACTTACATTTATTTCTAGAACTAGCAACAACAGGGTTCAAAATAATTATTTTTCTACGAACTACGTACTCGTTGGATAGAAGACTGGTTTGAATTTGACTGGCTTTGAAGTAAAAGGCTTTATAATTTATATTTTAAATGTCAATCTCATCTAATCCAATCCTGATTAACGTGATGTCAAAGCCCACCTTATTTTTTTTTTCTTCTTAATAACGAAGTTTAAATTTTTGAGGTTATAATTTCACATTTACAATCAAAGTTGGAAAGAGTGAATTTAGCCCTAGGGCGCAAAAAACAACTGAACAGAACGGAGTCAGGTCGACTTTATGCAATAAAAGTGGAACTGCATGACTTAATTCCGCCATCTCTTTTCTACCCTCGGACAACCCGTCGTACAGCGAGTATCCACCCTTATATTGTTGAAACTTCTACGGTTCAGACTAAGCGTTTCTCTTCGTCGTTTATACCGCGTACCTACTGATATGACTGGAATCATTTGCTTGCTATGGTCTTCCCATCCAATTACAATTTAGGTGTCTTCAAGGCTGGAGTGAATAGGCTCTTAATAAATTAGCGCGCCTCACGACTGCTTACCATCGGGTAGGATCGCAGTTAAGCACTGGTTTATATTTAAAAAAAATGTCTGACACGCCTATTCACGCTTATAGCGGGAGAAGTCATTAATTTATTGATTATCTAATCTACCTAAAACAAAATGTAATAACAGTTCTAACAGTAATCAATTATCGTGGTCTTGCATTTTCCAAAAAATATAAGACGCTCTAAGAAGATCTTAACAGATTAACTGAATACACACTAATCAGAAACGTTTATTTCAAATAGACCAATTACAGGCACTTTTGAATTGTCAAAATATCGGTCAGTCAAAAAAGTGACGCAAAATTGCACGTTCCAAAGCATAGATCTCTATGGAGAAGATCATGCAAGAAACTCCGTACACACTAATAACCTTATGTTCAACAACTAGAAAACACGAGTAACCCACAAAGAATACTACAGGTAGAACAGTCACACCGATACGTCTCCTATTTTCCTTTAATTCCGTTCTAACTCCCCTTTAAACTGTCGAATAGATTGTATTGTCGGACTCAAAAGTCTGCAGAACCCAACAGATCGATTAAGGGAAGTGCAACACAAGGGTAATATAAACTGCTCTGTACAAACAAACTCCGTCTCAGTAAACACAGAGGAACACAGTGTAACAGTGTGTCCCGTTCCAATTCTGTTTCTAGTTCAACCGGGGTCATTAAATAGCTGTAGGAAAACTTTTCTAATTAGGCACTGGGCATTAATCTTCGTGACGGCCCGCGATTCGCTGTGACTGGCACAAGTTGCCAAATTATAGAAATAATTACTTCAGTGGAATTTGTATTGATTGTCGAGTAGGTGGCGATTTGATAGCGTTTATTCGTTTGATTTGAGTTTTGAACTGTTTTCGTGGCATGTTTATCGGAGCTGTTAAATTAGAACAAAATTATAGTTTACAAGCTTTAGCTTGCTACGTCGTCGTCCGCATAAAAGTCGTTTCATGCAAAAACGAAATGGAAGTTATATACAGGGTGCATCAGGCAACGACGTTCTCGCCGCCGCCGCCGCCGCCGCCGTGATTCTGATCCCGATTTCCGGCCACCGTAGGCGCGGGCTTGTGGACAGTGAGCAATGGGTAGCTCGCTGTCCGGCCGTCCGGTAACTGTCCGGATCAAGCCCAAGTCGTCGACGGCGCGCACTATTCCCGCGCGCCTCAAGGAGTTGTCAGCAACAGCAGGGACCCAGCCGTTTCGAAGCCTACTGGGGCCAGGGTTGGTTTCGAAAGACAGCTCAAGCCCCGGTATGAAGGCTGAAAGGAACGGGGTGGGTCATTTAGTCAGTACGAGTCTGACACTATCTCCCGCTCCGCCCAAGAGCGGGGGTTGTCATTGGATGATTTTTTCCCACCATAAAAAAAAAGTCATATACAGGGTTACTGGTAACTCGAAGTATTCTTTGCAGGACGTTTTAATCTAACCTAACTACAAAAGGGATTGCCCAGCCTCTATGGTGTGCCAGGCCAAAGATGGACATCAAATATTACTATCAATGATAAAACTATTGTTTTTTCCATAAAGTTACTTTTTATTTACCACTTATTGTTTATTATAATGGCGCTTATTTGGAACTAAGGGAAAATAATATATATTTTTTATGGCAAAATTAATGAACAAAGTATTTTTTCTCTAGTCAATTGTCCCCTCATGGCCTTAAATGAGCAATCCCCTTTACAGATTTCAGATGTTTTTCTTACTTATGCTATGAGACTTCATGCCACATTTCAGGATTCTAGGTTATTGGGAAGTACCCTATGAATTTTGATTCCTTGAGAGTGTCAAAATACATGTTTTTGCGACATAAACGGCCATTTTTTTTTTGTTAACTTTGATGTTTGTTTTTTTCACAGCTTCAAAGGACCGCAGACCTGAGTATATGATTTTTATTTCAACTCGATAGCTTCACGCGTTCCCAAGATAAGGGGTCTTGACAGACAAACAGATGGAAAACAAAGTGATCCAATAAGGGTACCGTTTTTTCCTTTTGAGATACGGAACCCTAAAAGTGCCTAAGGGCCTCTGCAAGCTCATTTCGGGTCCTCGTACGCCGTGTAAAGGTTCAGGACATAGATGAGAATATGACGACGTCCACCCAAAGACTGTCTACAAGTATTATTATCTACTAATGCTAACAAGATTGAAGAACAATAAATCGATTCAATTTCAATACTATTTTTAACTACAAACAAAATAAAAACTCAAGTGTCTCTCAGTTAGCGACCTAAATCTAATTCGAATCCACTATTCTTAAGGCGGCTCCATCGATCTCCTACGAACTAACATTTTGCTGTTAAATGAATACAGTAGGGGAAGGGGGGGGGCATGTATTCTCTATTCCCTGAACTGACTTATTACGTGTATGTTTGTTGGTGTGTGTTAGATTCTATCTGACAGTCTCTATTGCTTTATAGCTACAACTTGGTTTGTGAGGTATAAGTGAATGGTTATTTTATTAAAAGGTTTTTTTGGGTGGAAAATCATCTTATGACTTTTCGTGCTCTAGGGTGGAAAGGAAGGGTACAGCGTCATTCACTCACTGTTACTGCTTCGCAGAAAGAGACTGCCGCTCCGCGCAATCAACTCAAAAACAAAATCATAGTGGTGACCCGGGCGTTTCTTCCACCTAAATCAGTGCAAGAACCTCCCGAACCATCTCCAGTGAGGTCCTGTGTCATATGGGAGTTGAAGATGCCGTGACGCCTCTCCAGTCACTCCTCAAAGTAGCCACTTTCGGCCAAGATCATGGCGTTTCCATGGCTGGGTATTTTATTTGAGGGTGGGAAATCATCAAATAAATTTTCACATTTTGGGCGGGGGATGTCAATGCATGATTTTTCCCACCATAAAAAAAAAGGATGGATTCAAATTTTACTACTGACTACAAACCGCCCGTGATCCTTTAAATAACTTTTTAAAGGCATTTCTTTTTGTTTTTCTGTTTCCGTACATATTTTAACAATAAAATAAAACGATATCACGTTATGTTTTTGTCGTACAATGTCAAACTGTGGAGGGAAAAAGTATTGACTAGTATAAGCTTAATCAATGATTTACTACGCCAATGTCAAGAAATTATTTTAGATGTTTGAACAAAGTTGTCAATATTTGGCCTTTAACCTCCAAACCCCCAAATATATTTGAACTTCAATCAACATCATTCATCAAACCTTCGCTTATCGAATCAGCCACAGAATCAACAACACGTAATACCTTCCACAGCAAGTTACGTTGAAAAACAACGTACGTCGCATCAGGAACAGGTACAAATAACGTGCCCTGTTGCCCTGTTTGTTTACTTCGTAAACGTAAACGTGTCAGTAATGGGATATTATATTTTAAACGACTACCGTGTTGGGTGTATTTGTTTTAAACATGGCCTTGTTTCATTAGAGGTGTGTGTATGTAGTGTATGTATGTGTAAGGAACAATAATGTAGCTGTAGGCGAAGAGTATCGAGTGATTTGCGTGTTTGTGATCTGCTTAATGGGTTAGAGCTGGTTGAAAGAGAATGTTTGAAAGAGTTACCGTGGCCCTAGAACGTAACGAGCAACTGAAGGAATACAGGTGGGTTTTAATTAGTAAAAATCTGACAATCTTTTTTTTTATGGTGGGAAAAATCATCCAATGACAACCCCTGCTCTTGGGCGGAGCGGGAGATAGTGTCAGACTCTTACTGACTAAACGACCTACCCTGTTCCTTCTAGCCTTCATACCGGGGCTCGAGTTCCCTTTCGGATAACCCTGGCCCCAGTAGGCTTCGACTCGGCTGGGTCCCTGCTGTTGCTAACAAGTCCTTGAGGCGCGCGGGAACAGTGCGCGCCGTCGACGACTTAGGCTTGGTCCGGACCGTTACCGGACGGCCGGACAGCGAGCTACCCATTACTCACTGTCCGCAAGTCCGAAAATCTGACAATCCTTGCTGTTTCACCTAGAGTGGGAAAAAATAATTGATAATATTCAAAAACAAAAAAAAAAAACGAAAATTTCGAAAAAAAGGAGTTTTTTTTTATTAGGGATATATATGTACGTATTACATATTAAGTATTTAAAATGTGCCTCCAGATTCAAATATAATAAACATATACAATGTTAAGAACTTTACTTTTTTACTCATTTACAATTACTACGAGTATTTATGTACCTATTTGTGACTGTATTTTGATTGATAGGCTCACGTTACATCACTGTCTGAGAGTGTTTTTAATATCGTGCGGATTTCATCGTAGAAAATTTCAAAATGCAAAAAAAAACGCACGCGTTTACAATAAATGCTTGTATGAAATGGACATTTGCGGGCGTCACGCGTTTGGAGCAATTCCGCATGCGTGATCAAAACCGCACGATATTAAAAACACCCTTATCCTGATGGCACGCGATGATGTTTTTAACGAGGGGAGCATGATTACATAAAAGTATTTTATTCACACTATCAAACAAACTACTAGGTTGTAGCTATTAGAAAACACAGACTCCGGCAGGCAATTCCACTCCTTAGTTGTATGCAAAATAAATGTGTTCCCAAACGTTTTGTACGTATGGGTGGGATGTCGACCATGTACCAATAGCAGAACGCTATGATATGTTTATTGGTCCGATAATGGAACGGGCTTGGCGGAATTAAAATGTGCAATCCTCAAGCATACTCCCCGAAATGTTTTCATTAGAAAACCAACAGGCAAGCATTTTGGCGTCGATGCTCAAGACTTTGGAGTTTTGATACGACTAGTCTATCATTGTCGATGATTTTCTTGGCTCGCTTCTCAATCGACTCTTCAAAGCACGTCAAAGTGGTATTTCAACGGCGCGTATTATTCCACGCGCGTCTCAAGGAGTTGTCAGCAAATCGTAGAGGCCCAGCAGGGTCGAAGCCTAAAGGGCCAAGGGTCTACTTCTGAAAGGAAGATTCGGCCCCGGTACAAAAGGCAACGAAGGAATAGGAGTGGGTTTTTAGTCAGTAAAAGTCTGACTATAGCACCCGCTCCGCCTAAGAGTGGGGGATGTCATTGGATGATACTCAATCCTACAAAAAAAAAATATGGCTAATGGAAAATGTTTATTTTTACCCCATTATTCCTGAAATTACTTTAGGAATTAAGGTGTGTGGAACTTTATTCCTGGTTTAACACGGTTTCTCTGAAGGAAACTCCAATTAGCCTAGTGGAAACTAATTAACTCTGTAGAACAATGTTTGAAGAGTTTCCTTCGAATACAGTATTTCCGTGAAAACTCCGATTATGTTGTTACACGAAAATGAGGATGAACAATTATAATAAACACAGTGTAAGAAGACCTTAGGCTTTCTTTACAAGACTTATTTCTGTAATTGGTTTGAAGAAAAATGTTTATTTTATTTTGTAACATTTGTAAGGCCATGAAGTTTTATACATAATTATACATATGTAGTCTTATGTGGCAGTGAGACAAAACAGATGGTCGACGAGGCTAAAAGTTTCTGAAGTGGCGACCGCGTAATGGAAGACGCAGCGTTAGAAGACCTCTCCATCAGGTTAACCGATGACCTAGACAAGGTCACGTGAATCCTATAGATGTGAGACTTACAGGAACGGTCGTTGTGACGACACTTGGGAGAGTCCTATGTCCAACAGTAGACGTTTTGGCTGAAATGAAGATGAAATCATAAATGAAATTGCTGAAATTCGTTGGTCCATGTGTTATGCTCAAAGATAGTTTTGGCCCCTCGTACGACTACTAAAAGTGACCAGGAACCTGAAAGCCGAGCGTTGGGAAGTTTCAAATTTCTGCTCGGCAGAAGGAGATATCCACTTCTTATTTACTCTCACTCCGTGACTAAACCAAAGCCGGACACGAGACGTTTTCGCCTCTTATCGCCTTTTGGAGGACTTGGCAGTGCTACACCCATGCGGAGTAGACTTCTTCCACAATTTGGCGAAGTTTAGGATAGGCTACCGTCTAGCAGTGCTCGTCTTTCGAATGAAATAATGATGGTTCTGTCTTGAAATAATAAACAGAGATATAATGCAGTCGAAATATCTTGGCTGCTCTGAATTTCGAATAATTGGCTGCGCATTTATTCTTTTTGAGAATCATATGGCCAATGCGTGAATATAGCGTAGTTTTTCGAGTATGCCTCATAGTTAGGAGCACCAACTTCAGACTGGATAACAAATTTTGACTTTACTATAAATCTACGTAAAGCACAAGTAGAGAATATCCTGCATAAAGTATGGATGAACACTACAATCCAAGAAAAGCTATCAATCTAGCACTCAAGTAGGACCTAGCAAATGCAACCTGGCAAAATGGGGGATTATAGACACCTCTGACACCCAGTACAAGTGCAGTGCTCTTAACCAAACGATGGACCACTTGTTAGAGGGCCCAAAATGTCGATATGCACTCTGGTGGACCTCAAAAACGCTACTGATGCCGCTATAAACATGGCAGCCTACGTTTATAGCGGCGTCACTGGGCTCTGGACTCAAAAATTTTGGGTTAAAAGAAAACCATCGATTGGAGAAGAAGAAGCTATCAATTTCAAACCATTTTTTTTTTAGTTGGACTTAATAAATATCTTTTATTTACAACTAAATAACTATAATTACAGCAAATTAAAAATTAAATTAAATAAAGCCCTACGCTAACTACAACTAACTAAAATCAAACTATAATATTATGTCGTCAAAAAACTCTTCCACATCGCTGTCGACTGGTAATGTGCCCAAAAGACTGGCGGCATTGCCACGCTGTATGGCAATGCTTATCCTTTGTCCTAGGCAAAAGCCAGCCCTTGGGTCACGCGAAGTGTCAACTAAAAAACATCGGTTTAAAGAAAAATATAATAGAAATATCTCATTTGGTATTCTATTATTATTTTCCGTAGTAATAAACAAAACAAAACGCCATGCCTCAGGCCTGAATTTCCCAAAGGGTTAAGCAGAGTTGTGGTGGTAGTACATCCATTTATTTCCTCATTTTACGAGTGTCCAAAGAAAAATGTGGAGGTCATGTACAAAGCAGGTTTCTATCGGTGAAAAAAATTTACAAATTGGACCAGTTTTTCCAAAAATTGCCTCCTACAAACAAAAAAATAAATAACAAATTTTACCTCTTTATTATAACAGTGTAGAAGTAAGATAACAAAGTTCATATACATAGGCGGTCTTAAATCATAGTTTAATTTTCTTCTAGCAAACCATTGAGTGATAGAGAGAGATCACAATAGAATGTAGGATTCAGTGTGCAATTTTGAAATTACAAGTGTATTCAGCCCTTTATTTTTTTTTTCAGAAAGGAAACTTTCAAAAAGCTTCTCTTTGTCCCTCCTTTTCTCCACTCGTTGGAGTGTCAGATTCCTTCTGACTAAAAAAATCTGTGTTCGTTTAGTTACCCATTACGTTCTAGGGCCATAGTAACTCTTTAAAACATTCTCACAGCAAGTGTGTTTAGTCCTATAGTTAAACTTACGTATCGAACAAGCCTTACATTGTGCAAGTTAATTCCAACGTATATCGGTAATGCTATTTTCCTTTGTAAGGAACCTTATACCTGTATTAATACAAACTGCATTTGACAAGCTTTTACTTACAGTAGAAAGTAGAAATCTACTTTGTAATACACCTCTATACCGTGTACATCGAAGGAGTGGAAGAATTTGCCTGCTGCGGTCTTCCCGACCGATTATAATTTGGGTATCTTCAAGGCTAGAGTGAATAAGCTAACTAGTGCGCTTTGCCATTAACGATTGCATCACTGCTTACCATGAGTGAATAGGCTCTTAATTAACTAGTGCTATTCACCATCAATGATTACATCACTGCTTACCATCAGGTCGGATCGCACTAGTTTATATTAATTAAATAAAAAACCTCATACACATTATAATAGCAAAAGTTTGTGCATGCCATACACATGTGTGCATTTTTTGTTACTTCTGCACGCTCAAACGGTATATCCTGAAATTGGAAACAAGCTATTTTATATTCCGGGCGTATAAAACTGCATGCAGAATCTATTATTAATATAATTTTTGAATTGAAATATTTATACAAATCAAATATTTATTCAACTGCTTTGTATTTCTGCCCTAGTCTTGATTTACCTAGAAGATAATGTATATTGATGGAATTACACTTAACTACTTTAATCACAAAACAAAAAGACAACATAAGAAATTGACGCAAAAGTTTATGTTTAACCAAATGGCGGCACGAATGGTGCAGTGTTCGAACACTTGGATGCTGCGCTGTGTGACGTGCGTTCAATTTTATCATCATCATAATCATCGTAGGTATTGAACAATTCCAGGACCTTTCGTCCCCATCGACCATCTGTCCTGCGAGCAATTTACCCTAAGCATAGCCCTTTCCGTTGCCCATTGAGTGAATTTAAGTTTTCTGATGAGGCCCATTTTAAGCGACCACGTTTCGGAGCCATATGTCATCACTGGCAACACGCACTGGTCATACACTTTCGTCTTGTTACAATGTGGTATATTGGACGAGAACACCGCGCAGCTTAGATAGACTAGTGCTTGACTGCGATCCCACGTGATGATAAGCAGTGATGCAATCGTTGATAGTGAAGCACATAAGTCTATTAAGAGCCTATAACTCACTCTAGCTGTGAAGACACCTAAATTAAAATTGGACAGGAAGACCGCAGCAGGCAAATTTTAGTATTCCAGTCCTTCATTCGCGGCCATTTAAAAACTATAAGATTCAGAATTTTCAGTAAACTCAAACAAAACCTATATTAAAGTCCAATAGTTGAGCTTTAATTCAATAAGGCGTGCATTAAGCATGAAACAATTTTCATAAATAAGCATTTTCTGGCAAACTTCCCATGACTTTGAACGCGGTATTATTCAAATATAAGCAGATTTGAGCACTTCGGTGCAGGGCAGAGCACTGACTTTGTTCTTCGAAAGTTTTAGTCGGAATAATAAAATTTGTCAATAAGCTCTTTTAGTTTTTGGATGGTTATTAAGAATTCTATTTAACTGGCTTTTGCCCACAGCTTCGCCTGCGTACATAAAATATAGGCTATGTCACTCAGGAATAGAGCAGCTTTTTATCAATGAAAAAATTTTAGCAATCGGACCAGTACTTCCATAGATTCCTACAAACCAAAAAAAAAAACTTTACCTCTTTATTATATTAGTGTAGATTTATATCAGTATTTTTTTTCCTTTATTTTTTTTTTTCTTTGATATTAATTGAAGTTACGCTTTCACACATTGAATTGAATTTTGATTGATTGTTCACTCATTTGTTTTCTTATCTCAAAAAACAAATGAGTGGGGGGTGTTAGGTTATTTTCGTTACGGAATTTCTGGATTCGGTCTCCACGCTCAAGGCCCGCGATAGAAGCTATGCAATAGCTTAAAAGGAAATATTTATAATAAAAAATAAAAAAAAACATACGATTGGCGGCCTTATCGCACTCAGCGATTTCTTCCAATTTTATTATACTAGATGGCGCAAAAATAAACTCTATAAGTAGCTACATTATTATCATAAAGAGGTAAAAATTGTTATTTTTTGTCTGTAGGATGTAATCTCTGAAAGTACTAGTTTGATTGCTAAAATCTTTTACCGGTAGATAACTGCTTTATTTCTGAGTGACATGGGCTATATTTTATGTACATGAGCAAAGTTGCGTGCAAAAGCTAGTATGTTATAATTATTGCAAATGGCGTCGCACGTCAATTACATTTGGTATTTGAAAACTAGACAGCTGCAGAATACCGAACACCAGCAATGGAATGCGATACTCCGCAATAGCGTGGAATAATTGTGTCGATTCTTTTGACCAATAAATCTATCTGTGTTGTTAGCGCAGTGTGCGTTTTGATGTTGATTTTCTAATCGTGTTGCGCCAAATAGGCAAACATTCCGTTGCTTAGCTGCTCGACTCGAACATCTCGAATCGTTTGTCTTGGTATGGTCTTGTAAAGAGGAGGGATGAATCGCATGTTACTAAAAAAAATATGACTACATGTGAATGGGTGGAGAGGGGGAGGGAGGCCAAAGAAAAAATGAATGGATTGTGTGAAGAGTGATATGAAAGAAAAGGAAGTTAGTTATAGCATGACGGGTGATAAGATAGAATGGAAGAAAAAAACGTGTTGCGCTGACCCTAAAATAAAACGGGACAAGGACAGGAAGATGATGATGCTTCTTGAAGTCGCAGGTTTATGCCGACAGCCTCAGATAATCGCATGCCTAACTGTCCTCGCACACGGGCCACAAAAAAACGCCGATTCAAGCTTCTTTTTGAGGCAGCCTTTTTTTGTGGCTCGTGTGCGGAAGTGCCGCCACAAAAAAAACGCTTACAGCGATTTCAAGCTTCTCTGGACACAAAGTGTCGCGCGCTTTAGCTGTTTTTTGCGGCCGCTTCTGGATTTTTTTTTTTGTGGCCGCTTCTAGCGTTTTTTTTGTGGCGGCTTTTTTTTTTAAGCCTGCGTGAGGGGATGCTTAAAAGGAATATTCGACAGAAATGCCGATGGATAATATATGCCGTAATATAGCCGATGCCAAAAAGCACAACAATAACGACCTAATGACGAAAATATCATGGAATTTCGATTAATTATTGCAATTATAATAATTGTAACAATTAACGAGGTAAATTCAATTCAATAATAATTGATCAGGCAGGTAAGTTATTACACAGAGTATCATCATTATTTGTGTAGAATATTTCGAACTACATACTTATGTTGATGCAGTAAATACCAGTATTTAGATAGATAGATAGATAGATAGATTAATTCTTTATTTCTAATACATATGTACATAAAAAACTTAAATACTAAATAAACTATTTATACTAAAACCTAACTATGTACATATATATAATACAAAATGACAAAGTACGCTCAGGCGTCAAAGTATTCTTTATTGCACACCAAAAATAAAAATTACATGAGAAACTTAAAATTTATAGGGTGTCACAAAGGGCGGTCTTATCGCTAAAAGCGATCTTTTACAGACAACCTTTGGATGGATTTGAC
The DNA here is from genome assembly GCA_910589285.2 of Mythimna ferrago. Taxonomy (NCBI): domain Eukaryota; kingdom Metazoa; phylum Arthropoda; class Insecta; order Lepidoptera; family Noctuidae; genus Mythimna; species Mythimna ferrago. The sequence continues at coordinate 6,428,371 of OU342689.1, forward strand.
AGAGAAGGAGAAAAAGATACTCAGGTAGTTGATGGTGTACTATCTACATATATACACAATACATAAACTAATAAATCACATAAATTACCAAACAATATACAATAGTAGTAGTATTAGTATTTAATATGAAGCAACTGCCGATTTGATCTATTTTTTAGGTGGGAAATCATCCAATGACTTCTATCACTCTTGGGAGGAGCGAGAGGGCGTGTCAGACTTTTAGTGACTAAAATCCACTCTTGTTCGCTCGTTGCCTTCGTTCAAGGGCCCCGGGGTACATTTTCACAAAACCCATCATGACTCCAGGCCGATTTGATGTCTGTGACCCAGTGATTCATCATCATCATCATTTTAGCCAAAAGACGTCTACTATTAGACACAGGCCTCCCCCAAGTGTCGCCACGACAATGAACGGACCCGTGCATCACGCATTCATCGGATTCCCGCAACCCTTACCAGGTCATCGGTCCACCTTGTAGGAGGCCTTCCAACGCTACGTCTTCCGGTACGTGGTCGCCACTCCAGAACCTTTTGGCCCCAACGGCCATCTGCTCTGCGAGCAGACTCAGTGATTGGATAGCACGATATCACTTTGCAAGACTTCCAACTGCCCGTAACGACTGACGAACAAATGATTAATGATAATCGTAGTGACCTTGATTTTTTTATTTATTTTTATTTTTTCTGAAAGCTTTTAACGAGCACATGTTTCTATATCGACTTTAAATAGTATTATTTATAATTATGTGGAAACATTGTGAATTTTACGTTTACCCTTACGTCACATTATATTTAATAACCAACTTTTAAAAAAGGAGGAGGTTCTCAATTCGGATGTTTGTATTTTTTTTTGTATGTATGTTCGCGTATAACTTCGTTGTTTGCCAACCGATTTGAAAAATTTTTTTTTTGTTGGAAAGGGTATACTTCTCAAATGGTCCCATAGTCACCACGTCGGGATCTGATGATAGAATCTTAGCGAAATCGAGGGAACTCCTCAAATATTATAGGCAACTATATAGCCATTTTGATATTTTCGTCAAGGACTTAAAAATTTACATTAAAAAAGTTGAGACATTTGATGAGATGGAACTGGTGAAGAAGACCAGAAATGGCCAACGGAACTTCATACTCAAACAGATATCACAATGAACATACAGTTATGCGACTATGACAATACAAATAAATAAATAGTTCTGAATAGTTATGTTGAAAATAGTATCATCGAAGTGACCTGATGATGGTGATGGAGCCGGAAGATAGGCACTGGAACTCCATAACTAATCAATGTATCCTAGCCGTGTTTGGACTTATTAGAATTGTCATGAGATGCACTTTGGTTATAAGGTACTATCGAACTGATCTGATGATGGCGCCGGAAGGTAGAAGGTAGACAAGGGAACTTCATAATAAAATTATGTATTCTAGCAGGGTTTGAGTTAATTGGAATGGTCATGAGAAAAAGGTACACTGGCTGTAAGTGTATTACAACTAAAAAGTGTAAGATAAAAAACTTTTTATAAAAAAAAAATAACCGACTTTTATTTTGATCGTTTTAGTGTTTTTTTGGTGAAGTCGGTTATTTTTTTTTAATAAAAAGTTTTTTTCGTAATATATATTATACACATATTGCGGGGCTTTGTGTAATTATTTCATCACCACTGCTCTCAAAACGGTGAAGGAAAACATCGTGAGAAAACAGGCATGGCCTAGAACCAAAAATTCGAAGACGTGACATTTACCAACCCGCACATGCCCGCGTGGGGGATTACGACCCATTCCCTTTCCTAGAGAGGAGGCCTGAGTCCCAGCATTGGGGACATTATAATGGCTGATGATGATGACATTGTACAATTTTTTTTTCAAAGAAATTAAAAAACACAGGTATTATTTTTTATAAAATAATAAATTAATGTAAAACCATAAAATTCAAAATTTAATAAAGTGAACGCTACACTTAGAAGCGTATTTACGTGAAATTGTATATTAACAACATTTTTTTTTGTAAATGTTTCTGCGAGCTATTCGTCGGAGTGCCGAAATAAATAAACAACTTACAAATCTAGTTGATACAATTCTTGATAAAAAAACACATACCGATATTTTCACATGGAATACTAACAAACAATTTGTTTCTCATGAAACATTTTATCGTGAGAGTGCATCCTAGTTCTGCAGCGTATATTTTTAGAATCTCCACAGTAACAGGCTCCTGCAACGAAGTGCTACATTTGAATAAACGCTATCCGTTGATACAAGTTGAATTTGAATTAAATTCAGGCTTATATTTGTAACTTTGTGTTCCTGTTTAAATTGCTTTTATTAAATTTGCTGTTTTGTAACTACAGTTTTAATGTACAGAATATATTTTGAGTACAAGATAGTGAAGGAGTTAACCGGTTTTGGTTTTGAGTCGGGAAATCATCTAATGCCTTCTTCCACTGTAGGACATAGCAAAAGAGAGTATCAGACTTTTACTGTCTATAACCACACCTATTTAGATAGATAGATGATAGATAAGTCATTTATTGGCTACAGCACAAAACATGCACCAAAACACATATTGCACACAAGTTATAAAAACTAAGCACTTATACAACAACAAAGCAAAAAAATAATGTAAAACACATGTAGGTACTAAGACAAAAAAAAAAGAGAAATACCAAAATAGTATTTGTTTGTGATATTCCCGTATTTGTTTGTGATGTTCCTTCAGGAGCTTTTTACATTCGCCATTTTGGTACCATTGTTTCAAAACGGTGTTCTCAAAACGTTTCCTAGCGATGTTCTCCACATCCTTAAAGAAGAGGAAACAGACATAATATTTTTCACATCCTACAAAGAGAGGAAATAGGCATATCCTAGAAAAAAAAATTTAAGACATGTGACATTCACCAACTTGCACTGGGCCCGCGAGTTAGATTACGGCCCATTCCCTCTCATAGAGAGGAGGCCTCAGTCCCAGCAGTTTGAACATTGTTGTTGTTAGTCTATTATGTCCCTCTGCTGGGCGAAAACCTCCCTTTTACTTTTCCCTACACGTCAGTCCTCAGCCATTGTTGGCCAATCTCTCCAGTAGTTGTCAAGCTCATTTCATCAGTTGTAATTATAAGGCCGATTTTAGGCTTAATGCTAAAACATAATTCTTAAGCGTGTAGATATGTTGGCGATGTAGCCTTTTCAACATTATTTGAATTGTCTCAGTTTATATCTTAGAATAAAATACAGCTAAGGAGTGGATTTCGCTGCCGGAGTCTGTGTTTCCTGATAGCTACAAATTAGGGGTCTTAAAGTCAAGAGTGAATAGGTTACTTCGTCGGCCACATTATCGCTTACCATCAGGTGAGATAGTGGAGCCTATCAATAATTAAAAAAAAAATTCTTTACTTTGATGTTAATAAAGAGCTTTAATTATTACAATAACAATTACTACAATTTAGTGTAAATTAATGATCGTTATTTGATTAGAAGTCTTGTAACAAAAAAATTCTATACAGAAAAGTATTAGATTATTTTTTCTTTGTCAAACTTTAATTAAACTTTGATCAAACTAACTTGTTAGGTAACAAAAACATACAGAATTTTTTGTTCACTTCTTGCTCAAGATTAATTTGAAACTTATTTCGTTTATTATAAATGAAGTACTAACTAAACAACTTTGTAGACGGTCGTTATAACCACTTTGCCGTTTTCAACAAGAAACTGAAAGCACACTTGCCAAATATAAATGCTCAGTGGGAAGTTTAAGAGTGGAAAACATACGAGGATGAAAGTTTGGTGCGAGCACGCTTATTCCGTCTGTATATATCTTCATTTGAATTTATTATTGTGTCCTTCCTTTCTTCCTTTGTGTATTTCCTTGGACCAAAATGACAAAATTGTAAACTTTATACTTGTTAAGCTGCTTTGTAAAGGACACTAACATCTTTCATCAGCTTCCTTGTAACGGTTTTTTTTTAAGATGGGAAATGATTTAATCACTTCTTCCACTCTAGAGTGTATTGGAAGGACTTTGACTGACCAAAACAACACCTATGTTCTTTCAATCGTCCTTTGCGTGTTAGGATCACGGGTTTTCCTTTGAAAAGTCAACTTATGGCCGCAAGGTAATGTAACGGTACATTAATTTATTTATTGGTTTTATCAGTGTACAACAGTGGCTCTTTGAAAACGTATATATTCATAATAATCCTAATCCTGATAAATCTCTGGCAATCACTCTTCACATCACACTTATATTATAAAGACGAAATGTGTGGTATATGTTCGTTACTTCTTCAGGCTCGAATGGGTAAATAGGAATAAATTTACCGATCAATGATTGACACAACCGCCGCATGCCCGTCCATTTTCCTCTTCCGTATGTCCATCATTAAGAGGTCTGCACTGAACTGCTTCTCAACATTTGTATAATGCGGACATTCGTTTATACAGCACGTGGATCATTTACAATCGTCTCGTATACTGGCTGTTGGAATATTGTTTATTTCAAATGTTTTTGTTTTTTTTTTTGAAGTTGTACAGATTTTTAATGAAGCAAGTTTTTTACATAAGTTATACTGCTCTTGTATACTATAAGTATATAAGATATATTATTGAGGATTTTCGAAATAAACCACAAATTGTTTCTCTGAAAACAAAGATTTGTTTTATTCAACATGCTTTTACAGTATAACAATTATCGTTTAACTAAAATTACACTTTTATCTCACCTGAAAACAAAGAAACGACATTTAAAGTTCACTAATATCGCCTCCTCAATTATATCCCTTTAATTATCTCTCTACAAGTTTTTATAACAATAAAATGCACAAAATAATCTAAACATCATCTGTCATTGAATGATACGTCACCCCGTATTCACAGCTTAAAAATTAAATTAATGAAATGTCATTTCCAAGGAGGTCATTTCATTACATCTCCCCCCCATAGGAACGAAAATTCTAAATAATATAATACAAACAATGCACCTGCAAGTTATCTTTATACCTATTCGTTTTCTTCTACTTCATCTTCTGCCGTAACAGGTTGTAATTTTGTTATGTGGAATAAAGTTGATTCTGTTTTTCTGTTGCCAGTGTCAATCTTATAAATGGAGTTCGATATTTTCTCTATTATCTTGAAAGGGCCTATTTTTAATTCGTCTAATTTTTTCCTGTTCAGTCTATTTCCATTTTCTACATATACACTGTCTCCTATCTCGAACTCTTGTATTTTCCTATTTCTATCAAATATTTTCTTGTTGTACTTGTGAGATTTTATTGTATTCTCTAATGCTAATCTTCTATCAGCAATCCACTTGTCTTCCTTTTCTATTGTTTTAATTTCATTTGGTAAAATACTGACATTTGTACCATCCAGTAAATATTTTGGTGCAAAACCTGTAACAGAATGGTCTGTTTCATTATATTTCTGTACACATTCTCTTGCTATTGTTGTCCATGTTCTCTTATTATTTTTCTCATTTATTTTACATCTTATTTTATTTACTATTGTTTGGTTTAATCTTTCGTTCAAGCCGTTCGAAAATGGCGTATTCACAGCTGTAAATATTAGTTTGATGTTATTCTCCTGCAAATACTGTTTAAATTCTTTTGAATTGATGCCTGGATATTGGTCTGTCAGAATTATTCCAATCTCATCTGTCTCGAGTACTTTCTTTGTTAGTTTTATAAAGTCACTTGCGTTCTGTGTTTTTGAAGTCACAATAAACGCATATCTTGTGTAGTGGTCTACTAAAAGGTGTAAGTATTTTTTTGTTGACCTAGATCCTCCAAAGCCACCTATAGTATCCATTGACATTATCTCAAATGGTTTTGTTGCTGGTCCCAGTTGTGACATTAACCCAAATTTTCCTTGACATCTTGATTTATTTTATATGCATATTTCGTATGTTTTACAAATATTTATGATATTTTTTGTTAGGTTTTTAGCTGTATATAGTGGACTTATTTTTTTCTGTCATTGTCTGATTCCAATATGGCATAAATCTTCATGCATCTTTTTTATAATTTTTTTACTAAATTCTTCTGTGAGTATAATCTTTTCTAGTTTCTTTATTTTTTTATAATAGATTTTATTTTTATGTAGTAGATTTTGTTTCTTTTCTTTTATTGTTTCATTTTTTTCTTGGTCTTCAACTATATCTTTTATTTGTATTAAATTAACTATTTTTAATAGTTCCTCCTTGTTATCTTCTGATTCTAATACAGGGTTTCGGCTCAAACAGTCTGCTTCTATATTTTCTTTACCAGGTATATATTTTACTGTAAAGTCGTATTGAGATAGGTAATATGTGAGGTCACCCAATTCTTCATCTGTCCTGCATTTAATATTCATGTTCTCTAGAGGTTTGTGGTCTGAGTAAATAGTGAAATGTTTTCCAATTAGCCAGTGTTGCCAGTATTTAACTGCTTCTTTCATAGCAATACATTCCAAATATATGGCCTTTTTCGTTTTTGAGATTCGTTTAGTTTTTTTGAAAAATATGCCACCGGTTTGTCTTTACCGTCTAGTTGAGTCTGTTTTAATATTGCCCCGATACCCTCTAAAGATGCATCTGTAAAGATTTTTATTGGTAAGTCTTTGTCGAATATTTCCAACACAGGTTGAGAACATAAATATCTTTTTATTTGATTAAATGATTCTTCACACTTCTCTGACCACACAAACTTTTCATTTTTTCTTAATAAATTATGTAATGGGTCTAAAATAATTGCACTTCTTGGTATGTATTCATGGTAGAAGTTAATTTTTCCCAAAAATTGTCTGATATTCTTTTGTGTCTTAGGAGTTGGAAAATGTCTTATCGAGATCAAATTGTCTTTTAGTGGTCTTACCGAATTGTTCTGAATTACATGGCCGAGATACTTTACTGAGTCTGAAGCAAAGTTACATTTCGTAAACTTCAATCTAAAGCCTTCTTGTATTATTGCCTCTAATACATTTCTTATGTGTTTTATATGTTCTCCAAAGGTGTTCGAGTATATCAGAATATCATCAATATAGTTTACGGAGTATCCTGTGAGATTGTGCTTTCTTAGAATATTGCTTAAAATTCTCTGGAAAATTGCTGGTGATGTTTTCAAGCCAAAGGGAAGGCAGGTCCACTGGAAGTGGCCATCTTGTGTGACAAATCCTGTTTTATATCTATCTTCCACCCGTAATGGTATCGCCCAGAATGCTGAGTTTATATCCAGTGTAGTAAAATACTTACAATTTCTAGTTTTAACAATCAAATCATCTATTAACGGAAAAGGTTGAGCTTGTGGAACAACAATTTTATTTAGTTCCCTGAAATCTATACACAAGCGGGATTTCCTATTTTCACCATTTTTAAATGCCAATGTCACTGGAGCAGCGAAAGGACTGTAGGATTCTTCTATTAAATTATTCTTTAGTAACATGGATAGTTGCTCTTCAATTTCTAATTTATCTTCTATTGTACATCTGTATGGTCTTTTACTACAGTATCTATTTACTAGTAAATCTATGTGAGCTTCATAATCTCTAACTGTTCCTATATCATACTTGTCCTTTGCAAAAATTGTTTTATATTCCTTTATTATTTTCTCGATCTCAATTTTCTTTTCATTATCTAAATGGTCTGTCATACTTACAAACTCTTCTGTTTCTATGTGTTCATTAAAATTTATTGCTAATGTTTTTATATTCTTTTCTTCATTTCTGTTATCTTTAGACATTTCATCTATTTTATTTGTTCTTATCTTTTGTTCTATCCGCAAGTCCTCGTTTTGGGTTAGTTTGAATTTCTTTATCATATCCAATCCGATTATAAAATCATCAAAATATTCATTTTCTACTATGTATACATCCACCTCTTCTTCTAAATCAAATATTTTTATTTTTATTGTTATCAAGCCATCTGTTTTTTTCACACCATTAACCGTTTTCATATATGCTATATTCTCATTGTCCTTTTTTTCTTTTATTTTAATCAGTCTTGAATTTATTAAAGAGATCTGTGAGCCTGAATCATAAATGCCGCTCACTTCTAGTTTATTTTCTAATAAGAGCTTGATTTTGATTAATGGTGTACTTACTCGTTTTTTTTCTCAGTATTTATATCTACTTCAATAATGGAGTTGTTATTTACATTTCTGGGTTTAAAAACTTTTTCAGATTCATTTTTATTTTTTTTGAACCAACATGACTCTTCCGGATGATATCTAATTCCTTTGTCCAAAGATTCACAAGTGTTACATGGCTTCTTCTCATTAGTTTTATTTTTATAAAGGAATGTACAACTCTTTATTGTACTTGAGTTTTTCTTGTACATCATACCTTCATATTTTCTTATCTCATTGAACAAATCAGTAGTGTCATTGAGTTCATCTCTGTTTAACCTATTTAAGATAAACCCAGGTAAACCTGTTGCAATAAGATCTATCATTGTTTTGGAGTCTATCGATTTGTTTATGTCTAGCATAAGCCTTTCTTTTCTAATAGCGTAATCAATTAGTAGTCCTTCTTTATATCTAAATGCGAGAGCATATGTAACTTTGTCCCATCCTCGGTTTTTAAAAGTTTCTAAATATTTGTCTTTCCATTCATTCCATTCAGCCTTTATTGTTAGTTTTATGGCCATCGAGCTATACCAATCCAAACAAGATTTTTCTAAAAATAATCTCAATATATCTATTTTTGTTTCATCTTTTGATATATTAAAGCGCTCACACTCCTTTTCAAAATTCTCAATCCATTGCATTGCATTAGGGTTCTTGCTTGTGAATTTTTCAATAATAAATTTCTCTGAAATATGTTTTAGGTTATGTTGATTTTCTTTCTTTGTAGTAGTTTCTATTAATTTTTCCAAGATATGTTGCAAATTGTCGTTTTTGTCTATTGGTTGTTTTGTGCTCATTTCTTCTAAATATTGATCTAAAAATTGCATATTACCTTCCTCATCTCTATATGTTTTCTTAAGATCTTCATCCAATTTTATCCATATTTTTCTACTTTGGTGCCTTTTCTTTATACTATTTTTTATTTTTGAGAAAGTATTCATTTTGACAATATATGTATGATGAATCACCGGCTTCAGCTCATCAGGTAAAACATAACATTTTCCTTCTTCTGTAGATATTGAGGTTATGGCTAATACATTTGATTTGCCATCATTTGAAGCTATCATCGTAAACTCAAATTGCAGCCGGTCCATCTTCTTTTAGTTAACAAAAATGTCGTTTTATAAGATATATTATTGAGGATTTTCGAAATAAACCACAAATTGTTTCTCTGAAAACAAAGATTTGTTTTATTCAACATGCTTTTACAGTATAACAATTATCGTTTAACTAAAATTACACTTTTATCTCACCTGAAAACAAAGAAACGACATTTAAAGGTCACTAATATCGCCTCCTCAATTATATCCCTTTAATTATCTCTCTACAAGTTTTTATAACAATAAAATGCACAAAATAATCTAAACATCATCTGTCATTGAATGATACGTCACCCCGTATTCACAGCTTAAAAATTAAATTAATGAAATGTCATTTCCAAGGAGGTCATTTCATTACAAGTATATTTCTTTTTTGTTAAGTTGAACAGATTTCTTAAAAAAATATGTTTTTTATAATGAACTAGCTTTTGCCTGTGGCCTCGCCCGCGTAAGAAATATATAGCCTATGTCACTCAGATATAAAGTAGCTTTCTATCGGTGAAAAAATGTTAGCGATCGGACCAAGTACTGGTCCAGAGATTACCTCCTATAAACAAAAAAAAAACATAAAAACAAAAAACAAACTTTACCTCTTTATAATATTACTATAGACAATGTAGATATACTGTCGTTTTGTCATATAATTGATTAATATTTATTTATATATTTTTTTATGAATTAGTTATTGTAAGAGGTAATAGTTGAAAAGTCAAATAAATTCCTAAAATAAACTCAACTATTTTACATATTAGTAACATTCACGATGTTTTGGACGGTTGGTACAGTAGTTGAGCAATTGGCTGCTGCGCTGCGTGTCGCAGGTTTGATTTCCCGACGAAATTAATATTTATACGGCCGTGTCTGGGCGTCTTGTGTGTATCCACTCGATACAGGAATAAAGCCAACTGCAGAGCTTTTTTTTAATAAATCAATAATAATAATAATAATTTTTCTTGTGTATAATTTTGTTAAAAAATATTTAAAAATGTAATTTTATACGTGAAAAAAATTGAATAAAGAGAATAATAGTATAAAAATAATATTCCACAACTATCACACAGCGCCGTCTAGTCCCAAGCTAAGCAGAGCTTGTGTTATGGGTACTAGACAACTGATAAACATACTTATATATTTCTAAACACATATTATAGATAAATTACACCCAGACACAGAACAAATAATCGTGCTCGTCACACAAACATTTGTTCTGGGTGGGTATCGAACCCACGACCTCCGGCATAGCAGTCAGGGTTACTAACCACTAGACCAACAGGCCTGTCAATCAATAACAAGTAGCTGTACTATTTTTAATAAATAATCACTAAAATAAATCACTTTCTGAAATTATCACTTCCTTTGATATTGCCATTGCATTAACCAAATAATTAACCTTTCAGTTACCGTCAATTTGAGACAATAGTAAGACAATAGATGCGCAAACGCCGGCGTTCGCTTGGGGTTTAATGAATTTGACTTAATATTGACATTACTACCAAAATGAACACATAACCACAGAAAATTGTAACAAAATACAACATTAATAGTTTCTCACATCAACCCAAAACGTATTTTGGTTTCAAGCCACCCACAATTTGCAATATCAAGTTCCAATAATAATTATGTCGATACAAAAACAAAAGTAGGATATTCTGTTGAAATAACATAAAAAATAGCTGTAACAGGATTCACATTTGATTTGTAATCTAATAATATTAAGTTATTTACGGGCCACGGGGCAATAAGTTCTTGTTTCCGATGAAATGTTGCCTGTGGACCGAGATTGCGTGTGGTGCAAGATTCGAATGACTACGTTGAGGCAATATTTTTGACGGTTTTTTTGTGTTATCTGAAAAAGTTAAATTCTACAGTCAAATATACTAAAAGTATGATATTAGGACCATAAAATATGTTGCCCATGGATCGGGATTGCGTGTGGCAATGTTCGAGTGACTATGTTGAGGCAATATTTTGGAGAGGATTTTTTGTGTTAAAGGACTAAGTATAAGTTTAACATAAGGATCATTTTTATATGTCTGTTGGTCAAAAGAAAATGCATTAATCTTATCACATGCCTTTGCTATCATAATTCCATTATGAGAACAAGATGGAATTATACTGGTCGAATATCACTATTCATTTTCTTTACTGGATGCCACATACAATCTAGTTTACAGCGCGCTTGATGTGGCGTCCGGTAAACTTGACAAGTCTACTGTGTGTATGAGCGATCACAAGTATGTACGATGTTATGGACGCCACACACGGTCAAGTTTACCGGACGCCGCTGACAAGCGCACTACAAAGTTAACCGTAAACTCGATTGTGTGTGGCTATCAGTATGCATGACAAGTCTACTGTGTGAGGCATGAAAGACGTTATAGACGCCACACACGATCAAGTTTACCGCACACCGCTTCAAACTCACTGCAAACTTGACGTGCAACTGGATCGTGTGTGGCGTCCACAACGGAATCATACCGGGATTGGCACATAATACCTATTATGACGTCATTCAGAGTAGTCCCAATTCCACCCAAAGCCAAACAAAGCTTCAGTTCATAACTTACACCTCAATGTTGCACAGGGGGAAATTTATTCATGGAATTCAATTTACTTCAGGTGTGGCTTGACCCTTAACGGGGAATAAACGGGCCTTATTATGAGTGACTTTCGCTTTTGTTTTTCTTTTTCGGTTCCCTTGGATTTCAGGGTAAGGATTTTTTTTTTGGTACGAGTGCCCGTAGTAAATTGCGCGGATAGATTTCAATTTGCTGAATTTGGTTTCGTATAATTTGTTTGGTTGTTTTAGGTTCAATGCGGTTTTTGTAGAGGACGTTTTTGTTGAAATTGTTTTGCATAAATAGCGGGTGAGGTTAAACAACGTCAACGTTTTGCTTAGATTGTAGTTCAGAAATGTTGGGGCAGTGGCCAGGGTACATTGCTCACAGATCAAATGATTCTTAGGACTGAAAGAAATTTAAAATGGCGACCTTGTATTGGGAGACGCAGCGTTGGGAAGCCTCACATAAGGAGGTAAGACGCGGGAATCCGAAGCGAGAGCACAGGGACGGTCGATGTAGTAATACTTGGAGAGGCACATAAGGAGGTGGACGTTTTTTGCCTGAAGTAATGATGATGATGATGATGCAGAAAAGTGGAAAACAATCCTTTATTGTTCTCCACTTTTATCATTAATGTTTTTTTTTCTTTGATTTGTTATGTTGAACTCAATTCTAATTAAACTTAGAAGTTGTCCAGTACAACATGACAATTAGCCTTAAGTATTCCATCCCTGTACTCAGGCTTCTCTAATTGCAACTAATTTATCGCTGTACTTTAATATTTTCATCAAACTGTTTTCTACCAGCTTTTAAGACCTACAAAGATCACTCGAATAACAACCTAATAAACTTTATAGAAGATTCGATTTAATAACCACTTGAAATATCACAAATTAACACCAATTACCATCCAAAAGCAAAACACTAAAACCTAACTAAATCATTTCGTTTTTCCTGTACTCAGTTCAGCGTGCCAACTAAACGGTTTCCTGAGTAACCAAAACTCGAAGAGTTGACTCCTACATTTGTGTTTTTGCCCACACTCTGCCTGCATTATGCTAATCTAACTGGAATTTACTAATTGCCGCGAAAACTTTGAGCTGTTCGCGATGACAGTAAAAACAGGAACCGGTTTTGTGTCGTTATTACTTGCATGTTCAAAGCAGAAATGTATTACCTCGTAAACGTCTACCGTTTAGCTGAACTTTTGCCACGGGTAAGGAAATTATGTTTGTGGTAATGTTACTGTGATTTGAATAGTTAGGGAGTTAGGATTCTATTTACACATCCGTTTATTAGGTGCTGTTTAGCATAGCATTGTTTAACAGTGAAAACCTCGTAAGTTCTTAGTTCTTATCCATCCTAAGGTTGTCTGGAAGATATCGCTGTCAGCGATAAGACCGCCTTTTTACCCATAAATTTAAGTTTTGGTACAGAAATTGTGTTACTTTTTGGTGTAAAATAAAGTTTTATTCTATTCTATTTTATTCTATTCTATTATATTCTATTCTGTTCTGTTCTATTCTGTTCTATTCTATTCTATTCTATTCTATTCTATTATATTCTATTCTATTCTATTCTATTCTATTCTATTCTATTCTATTCTATTCTATTCTATTCTATTCTATTCTATTCTATTCTATTCTATTCTATTCTATTCTATTCTATTCTACAACCTTTAGGGCTATATTTCACCGGGACACCATGGCGGCGCGACAGGTTGCACCACCAAGGTGTCCCGATGAAATTTAGCTGTTAGCTACCAAACTAGACACCATACAAACACAAGAGTCACCACACGTCCAAGCTGGTCGCGCCACCGAATTGGTTGCGCAACCAAACGGACACCAAGTCAGTAATTCCCTATAGAGCTGCATAATTTTTTTTGATAGCGGCGTCTGGTCACGCCGCTATGATGTCCTGGTGAAATATAGCCCTTACAGAAGAAAGAAAACAATTGTCTCCGGAAAAACAAAATATTGAAGAGATCGTAAAATTTTTGCAATCTTTTTTTTTATTATTCCATCTTCCTGATGATCACTATCTCATCGTCTTGATGGTTAGTGAAGATGTCTTGATTTTACCACCGTTTTTTGGTGGTAAAATCATCTAATGACATCCCCCGCTCTTGGGCGGGGCGGGAGATACTCGTAGTGTCAAACTTACTGACTAAAACCCACTCCTGTTCCTTCGTTGCCTTCGTACCGGGGTTGAGCCATCTTTCGAAACTAACCCTGGTCCCAGTAGGCTCCGACCCAGCTGGGTCCTTGCTGTTGCTGACAACTCCTTGAGGCGCGCGGGAACAGTGCGCGCCATCGACGACTTGGGCTCGGTCCGAATATTCCAGCCAACGCCGACGGTCGATATATTGTGACTCATTACAATTTTTTATATATTGAAAACAATGTATAAAGATACCATTCGGATACCATACTAAAAGCTATACAGAACATAAAAATACATAATGTAACATGAGAAACCATCAATTGTAATTACTCTATTTGAATGTGAATAAAATGAATTTCAATTTTAACCTGAATTCCAGCCCTCTCATATCACTATTTTGATTCAGCCTCTACTAAAATTATCTCCAATTTCTATCTAAAAAATACGTCAGTTCTGTCAGAATACTAGTGCGACGCTTCGCCGACAAACATGTAATAAATGTGTGTAGCCCGCGACAGATGCGCGTACGAATTCAAATAACAGAGTTCCATGTCAAAATAATATGTATTTTTCCAATAACATTCTGATTTTTGTGGAAAATTGTATGTGTTTAAGTTGAGGTGTTTGAGCTGATTTATCGGACCTTACTGACTGAAGGATTTGTATCTGAAAGGATGATTCGGCCCCAAAATAAAAGGCAACGAAGGAACAGGAGTGGGTTTTTAGTCGGTAAAAGTCTGACACTATCTCCCGCTCCGCCCAAGAGCGTGGGATGTCATTGGATGATTTTCCAACCTAAAAAAATAACAATTGGCAAATCGTTTATCGCATAAGACATCTCCATCGTCTCCTCTGATTTATTTGACACGACTGGAGAAGGCGGCGGCGAACTCTCGCGCCGGGCGACAGGCGTGGCAGGCGGTCACCTCCTTCTGTGAAGCAGTAATGCTAGCAAGGGAGGAGGCCGACCACACCAGGCAGCGGTGCTCTCAGTGCTCCAGCCGCCGCCGGGCCTTGGTACAGGCCATGGTCCGGACCGAGGAGGAGTGGCAAGCAGTCGCCTCCTTCTGCGAAGCAGTAATGCTAGTAAAGGAGGAGGCCGACCACACCAGACAACGGTGCTCACAGTGCTCCAGCCGCCGCCGGGATTCCGATCCCGATTTCCGGCCACTGTAGGCCGTAGGATGGTGAGCAATGGATAGCTCGCTGTCCGACCGTCCGGTAACTGTCCTGACCGAGCCCAAGTCGTCGACGACGCGCACTGTTTCCGCGCGCCTCAAGGAGCAACAGCAGGGGCCCAGCCGGGCCTACTGGAGCCAGGGTTATCCGAAAGGGAAGCTCGGCCCCGGTATGAAAGGCACGAAGCAAAGGAGTCAGTAAGAGTTTCAAACTACCTCCCGCTCCACCTAAGGGCGGGGGATGTCATTTGGATGGTTTTTAGCCACCAAAAAAAAACACGACTAGATAGATCAAGCACAGGACGGCTTTACGTACTTTCTGAGGTTCATACTACCAACTCTCAAATTTTGGCACTGGCACTTTTTACCCATTTTATTTAATATTATTTTTGACTCAGGTATCAAGCCTATGAGCAAGCCTCCTTGGTCAACAGAGCTAGAGTAAGCATATTAGTACTGCAAAAATACCACCCCAAAAATAGTAAAAAATGATGAACAGCCCATTTCACTAGCATTGTTCTAAAATTCTCCCCAACAAGACGTAAAACGCAGGTGCAGTTGTTCCAGTGAAATATTATGGGAAAATTCCCAGGTTTATGCAGAAAATAAAATATCACTGGTAAATTGTGAGATACACAAATGTATGAGAGATATATTCTAGACTTGTTGTACTCTTATTTGTTTAGTTTTGTCATTTGTATTGAGATTTATGGCACGTTGTCCTTTTACGTTTCGTTGTTGGAATTATTGTGATTGGAGCTGATTTGGTTAGAGAATGTTATTTATTGTTTCAGACATTTTGCCTCATTTATTTATTTGTTTATCCTAATATCCTTAATAAGAAAATAAATATCTACTCGTTAACTAGAAAAAAACTCAAAATTAAATTAAATAGCTGGCTAAAACAATTAAATTATGACGAAACAGAGGAACTTGTGGTAGTGTAATCTCACACAATCCCTTACACACATACACACATATAACTTTACACAAGCACACATACATACTAGTACAATCACTCTTCTATTCACACAAATACATTTAACTTTACTTACCATAGATTGAGTTTTCTTCTGTAGTTGATTTATTAACTAATGATAATTTTGCTTATTATGTATCTGGAGCAATGTATTTCCTTACCTGGAGATGGGCGTTGATAACCGCGACACAGTTTTTTACTACTGCGGTTATCGTCGTTTCAATTTGATTTTTTCTGTATGTGTTTCTTGTTCCAAATAAAGAATTTATTATTTATTTATTTTATTATTATCCTCACATTAGAACGCCTTGAAGTAATTACACCAATGGAGCACCTTTCGTTCAGAATCGGCTACTTTTAGGGTTGCGTACCTCAAAAGGAAAAAACGGAACATTTATAGGATCACTTTGTTGTCCGTCCGTCTGTCTCTCCGTCAAGACCCTTTATGTCAAGAACGCGTAGAGGTATCGAGTTGAAATTAAAACCATATACTTAAGTCTGTGGTCCCTTTAAACTGTGAAATAAACAAGTTAACGAATAAAAAAGATACGGCCGTTTATATCGCAAAAAACGTGTATTTCGATATTCTCAAAGATCGATTCATAGGGTTCTTCCCGTTGACCCAGAATCCTAAAATTTGGCACAAAGCAAGGTCTTATAGCACAGATATGGGAATAAATCTGAAAACAGTAAATTTGTTGTTACCTACGTCACAAAAAAAAATTGCATTTCGGAAAAATCTTCGAGAATCCATTCGGGAATTGTAGTTTGCACGGAACCCTCAGTGCGCGAGTCCGACTCGCACTTGCCCAGTTTTTTACATCATGTGTGCAGTGGGGTGGTACCTAGTCATCAAAGGAACGCCGCGGTGGGCGGTGGGTCTCGTACGTATTTACATTGGTTTGGCTTATAAAACTTAAGCCCGGAAAATGTAAGAGGTACCGTCTGAAAGTGTTACACGTAGTACATTTAAATTTTAATTTCTTGAATAAAAATTGTTCATGTTATGACAAAATAGAAATAACTTCATAATTAAATAGTGAATCGTCAAACAGTACTGCTTAGATTTGTTGTGCTATAAAATTATATTAAAATATTATTTTTATTCCACATTCATACCATGTTTTTCTTAACAAATATCTGCTATTTTTATGCACCTGCCATGTTATTTCTCCACTATCCTTTATTCACTGGTAGAGATTACCTCAGGTAACAAGTCCGCTTTTGTTTTATTACGTTGTATGTAGTTTTTATCATCGTTATCACCATTTCAACCGAAATACATCCACTATTGGACATGGGCCTCCCCCAAGTGTCGCCACAAAGAACGGTTCAGCGTATCTCTCATCCATCGGATGTAGCCGTCACCAGGGTAGATTTAATAAATAAATATATTGTCGCAGTTAATTCAACAAAAGTAAAAGTTCTTGAATTTATGGTCTTACTTTCTGAACAAATTTGGATGAAATTTAGCACACGGATAGACCACTAGACCGAGTCTTAAAATAGGACATGAGATACTTTAATCCAGAATGTTTGTCTTCTCTAAGGTAATTTTCCACTTTCACGAAAGAGAAGCCACTGGCAGAAGTTAGTCTTTAATAGTCACAAAGCCAATTGGGTATAATAATAATAATTTTTTTTTTTAATAGCCTATACTGTCCCACTGCTGGGCAAAGGCATTCCCCAACTTCTTCCAGGTAATCTTTTCTTTAGCTACCAGGGGCCGTATTATGACCTCTTAAAACCATCATGTTTTCGGTTTGAAAAAGAGACGGAGCTATACAAGACGAATAGCACTATCCTTTTCTCACACAGAAAACATGATGGTTTTAAGATGTCATAATACGGCCGCTGGAACCAGTCCCCGCTATAATAAATAATAATTTATTAATATTAAAAAGACAACTTTGGTCCACATTATATGTTACTAACACTTATTTCTTTTCTTTTTTAGTTCAGACTTCACTAATTTGTTATTGCTCCCACAAAATAAATTACATATTAAATTAAATTACAATTGTCAATAAATTAAATATCGTAGAATAATAAAAAAAAAGAATAAAAATATCACTTGGTTAAAAGCACTGAACTGCTTAGTTTATGCTATTATATAAAAAAAAAAAAATACATATAGAAAACTACAAATAAAGAAAAATTAAAGCAAACCGATTCCAGAATTGCATAGAAATAAGAATTACCATTTTTAAACGGAACAATTCAAGCTTGTAATAAAAATTAACTGCAGTTTCCGAACTATAAAACGGTATGAATAAAACAGCTACTTGCAGAAAACACTTGAAACGAATCGAAACAGCTTTTTAAATACGAAACAGTAACAGAGTGATTTAAGTTGTATTTCTGCTATACAAAGTTTACCTTTTAATCTTCTTAATTATTTTTTGTATACCTAACAAAACTTAAGAACGCATTTACAGTGTGGTCACTCTTGGACAGCATACAAAAGAAAGAGATGTACCAGTTGTGTTTTTGCGCATCTTTTTTTTGTATTATGAATCATTAGCTTTTAAATATGAATATTAGGTTTCTCCATACAAACATTGGGCCCCCGTCTTGCTCTTTTAGGAGTAGAGTTTCGTAAAATCCGTTCTTAGCGGATGTCTTCAACCTATAAGGAACCAACCTGCCAAATTTTTAGTTTTTAGGTGTTATAGTTTCTGAAGTTTTGTAATTAATCAGTGCTATTTTGCTTTTAATATATAGAAGATTTTAGTGATTTATTGAAAACTAGCTTTTGCCCGCGGCTTCGCTCGCGTAAGTGGGGGGTTAGAAAGAGACAAAAAGTAGCCTATGTCACTCTCCATCCCTTCAACTATCTTCACTTAAAAGAACACGTCAGCGTTTGTCGCTCCGTTTTGCCGTGAAAGACGGACAAACAGACAGACACATACACTTTCCCATTTATAATATTAGTATGGAAGTATCGATCGATTTGATAATAAAATTAAAACACTGTAACAGTACAACATTGCTTATATGTAAAATAATCTGATAAACAATCCCAATGATTGATTATATACTCGTACATCAATCCGGTTTTTAGTTGGTGAAAGTTATTATTAGAGGCATCTTTGTGACTTTTTTCTATTGAAATAAATTAGCTGTATTGTGCTTTGAACACACATCTATCTAGCATTTATTCTAAGAAGAACATATATATTTTTCTGATTTTGTTTACTGTAGTAGATCATATACTTTTGCGCATTATTAAACTAGCGAATAGTTCCTGTCAGTTAGTCCCTTTAAGCGACTGCCTGCCATTCCTCCTTTTTCCAGGCCATGGCCTGTACCAGAGCCCAGCGGGAGAGGTCTTTGCCGCCGATCGCCCCCATGAGGACACGGCGCTGCTCTACCCAAGCGAGACTCACTTCTACCGTGTCCTCTGAGTGGTCCACACAATGATGACTTCCGAGCGTTTCATTCGCACCAATCCGGTGTAGTCACCTCCTTAACTTACCAGGTTTGGTGAAGATCTGCCATGATTGATCTGCTGTCATGTGGAAGGTGTGGACGCCATGACGTCTTTCCAGCCAATCCTCAAAGAGAGGACTTACCTCAATAATTATGGCGTGCGCAATAACTCAGTACCTGTAAGGTAACCAACGGATCGATCTTTAGAAAGTTGATCTTGTAGAACTTAATTTGTTACTGAATCGATTCCATATTCGATCTTCTTTAAAGAAAATCACTATTCTTATTTTTGAGTTCAAAATAATAAAATCTACTGAGGAATAATCCAATAACTCATTATCCAACCTAGGAATGCAACCCAGTACCTTAAACTCAGGCAGTCAGAAAAAAATCCATTTCTAAAAACGCTCCCCCCAACAAAAAACAAAGCCGAATCACGCAGGCCTAACTCTGAACACAATTCGCATCCCAGACAATATTTCCTGAAAGTTCTCCAAACATAATCGCCGCTAGCTTTGCTCCTACCCGCGATCTACCAAATTGAAAAATAACTGAGCGTCCTTACGATAAATTTCTGTCTGAAAACTTTCCTGTTTTAATCGTTAAAACGGAATTTTGGTCATTTAAAGTACTGTTATTAAAGTACGAGACGTAAATAAGCCTGGTGACTTAAAGGAGTTGCTCCCATAGTATATCTTGGGATGAGATTAAAATGGGTGGAACTTTCTTTTGTTTTTGCCTAAGAATTTTCAGTTAAAGTGCTTAGAATTTTGGATTCGAGAAGTTTGTGAGAGAGTTCGAATTTATTGCGTACAATGTTGTGAGCTGTAGAAAAGAATTGGAGTGTAAAATGCTTGCTTACCTACTTACTAAACGGATGAATTGTTTTCAACCAATTGTATTAGCACTCAATCCAGGTGCACACTTTTGTTTCTAATAGATTTCCCAAGGCATTATTAATAATCGGACTTCAAATGACTGCATTTCATAAAATTGTTAAGATGGAAAACGGTAAAAATTTCTCACTATTCATTTTGTTTTTGCATAAACACTAGTATAATATCAAGGTTATTGGTAAACGCGCAAACACATAGAAACCAAAATTAAAAATTATTTTATTTCACATATTTATGCCCATAGGAGCACTTATAAAACGCCAGAAGTTAGCGCACGGTTCCAATTGGTCGTTTCCTATGGAGAAGAACCGGCATTTCACCATGGCTACTTAAAAAAAAAATTGATTCATAGATTATTAATTATTTGTCCAAGCGATGTCAGAACAAAAAGTATACATACCTAATTAAAATAGTAATCGTCTGGGGCAAAGTTTTCGGCATAAATGATTCGATCATGATCCCTAATTTTCATAATACTGAATATATACCTGAATACTCGAGCTTAAATATTATATAATTATCAACTGGCTGCATTAATAACGGATTAATATTGTCAAATTAATATGTGGACCAACACAAATGGAGGAATTAGCTGTGCGGAATTACTATGCCAAATTAGCACCGTGATAACTGATTTAATCGTAAGTGATGCTAATTAGATGGGCTGCTTTCTAACTCGTTTAATGAGTGTTATTGGTATTATAATTTTCTAGGTTGAGATGCAAAAGGATCCATTAAAAATTTGTGGTAGACTAGCTGTGCCTGCGACTTCGTTCGCGTGGACTACAGGACTTTGAATTTATTTTTTTACAATAAAAGAAGCCTATGTTACTTCTAATTACATCAGCTACCTGCCAACAAAAGTCCCGTCAAAATCGATCAAGCCATTTCAGAGATTAGCCCGGATAAACAGACAGACAAAAACAAAACTCAAACACACACAAACAACACACATACCAAACAATGTTTTACAATTTTTACCCGACTACGGCAAAGCCAAAGGAGGGTTATGATTTTGACAGGCTATGTTTCATGTTTATAATCCATTGTAATCAACGACAAGTACAATGTTTTCATGTTTTATGATTGTTTTTTTAACGTATAACATAAATAACGTATACAGGGAAATTGAAAAAATACCCGAAACCTCTTAATCCTGCCTTCATATCATGACCCTGAACAACATTTGTTCTACGACTTTGACCTCGACTAAACAACGTAGCCAAAAACAATTTGTTTTCATTTATTTGTCGTCTGTAAAATTTGCGTATACTGCGCGCGCGTACCCATTTTGATAGCTAACAACGGGCGCCCGCGCCGCGCGCATGTTAAATTGGACCTTGTCGACTTGCGTTTAACAAGGTAGGTACCGTACCTACAGCTGATTTGCTCAATTATTGGCGATTATTAAGTGCAAGCAAACAAAATCGAGTAAAATAATAAATGTAGGCAACATACAAGTAGTACATTGACCCCTGAATATTTCATCGCATGGTTCTACGCTAATAAGTATGTACCTACATATCAAAGCGTCATTCTTCAATATCAACAGATGGATGAATGAAGTACCTACATTACTCAAAACAGTTGTTTTGATGGAGTCTTGTTGATAAGTGTGTCTCCTGCCAGGGTTGCGGAATTTGTCCGAAAGGGTTACCGTGGCCCTGGAACGCAAAGGGCATACGAAGGAACACGGGTGGGTTTTAGTCAGTAAGAGTCTGACACTCCCCTCCGCTCCGCCCAGAGCGGAAGAAGTCATTTGATGATTTCCCATCCAATAAAAAAAAATGTGTCTCATCTATGATAGGTAAGTGCAGTGCCATTTACTCTGAATGGCCGTTTTAGCGAAAATAAGTACCTACACGACTAAGTTCTGCCTCATTGGTGTTGTAGTCGCAAGCGCGGCTATTAAGGGCGAGGTCCTGCCGTCATCGATCTTAAACATCTGGGCGGAGTCAAAGCGCTAGGCCTTGCGCGACAAAACAAAACATGTTACGCGGCGCGTCATTGTGCACCAGAACCATTATTATGATCATAAATTATTATTTTAATAGAAGGGTACAGTAAGCGGAAGTGCACGCTAAGGATTGTATTGTTGTGAACAAGCGTTACAGGCCATACCTATATCTGGTAGAAGGTACCTAACCCAATGAGATTTTTAATTAAAAAACAATAAGTTCACTTATTTAACAAAAAAAAACAGTGTAAATAAAACTTTAAACAGCTGATTCGCAAAAGTTCACGTTTGAGGTCAACTAGCTTTATACCTACGAGAGCGCTCGACAAAATCGAAACAGCTCGCAGTACCTTAGGCTGATTTTAAAAGATTTTTGTCAGTTCGGTTTTTATGTTTATCGCAAAACGATGTGGACCACATATTTCTATGATGTGGACTGTGTCTGTTAGTCGTAAATTCGAATTGATAAGTTATCAGAATAACAATCTTTTCTCTGAGTGTCTTGTCTGTGTGTGTGTATTTGATGTTCTGAATTGAAATGAAAAATCGTATTGTGAACGTGTTTACAATGCTGCGTGAGGAGTGTGTCCAGGACCCCACTTTTTTACCTCGTGTCCACTCTGAAACTCTGCGCCGTGCTCAGGATCTAGCGAGCTGGTGGCGACCAATTTAGTTAGAATCTTAAGAAGTCTATGATATCTTGAACACGTTGGAAATGAAACGGGTATTTGCCTTCATTGTGTATGACACTCCAAGCAAAGTATTGGGGAACGTTGAATCGTGCTGCTGCGTCGTATGTGCTGGCTGACGGATTTGCTGCAAAGAAGTCCAGTATTTCTTCTTCTTCACGCACTGTATGGGTTGGCGGACGACCGCGGTCATTGGACCTAGGTCGAAATTGACCGTGATCACGTAGACGCTGTGTTGCAGATAACATTGTTTCATAGCATGGTCTACGTGAGTTAGGGAAACGTATTGCGTATTCACGGCAGGCCAACGACACGTTATCATCGCACCTTGCAAACATCCGCACCATCTCCGTGTACTCAATGTTGGTATAATGGTAAGACATAATACTTAATATGTATGTACTTAATTTACTAATACGCGGGAATTTCGATAGCGGTATACGCGCACGCGTGTTCTTACGAGTAAGGCACTCATGCGACTGTCACCCCGCGACCCCGTGCTGTGCGCCCGCTCGCTTCCTTTTGATCTAGCCGCGCCGGCCGGGCGGCGGCCTTTCGTCGGTCACCGCATAAATGATATAAGCAAAATTTAGACTATGTTTATTTTTTTGTATGGAAAAAAAATGCTTCGAAATTTGAAAAGTCGTAGAACAAATGTTGTTCAGGGTCATGATATGAAGGCAGGATTAAGAGGTTTCGGGTATTTTTTCAATTTCCCTGTATATAAATAAATAAATAATATCCGCTGATTCTGGTACAACCTAAAAGTAACAAAATCGATTACTAAATAAATTTTAGTTATTTTATAAATTGATAGAGTAAATAACTTTTTATCCTGAAAATCATTCTTAATTATTGCTCAGTATGTATTGTTTTATAACCTAAATATTGAAAAAAAAAACTTACTTTAATACATTTTTGATTAATCTTTTTTGTGTCACTTATGTATGCATGCAAGATACTAATGTCGATTCGCTACAAATCCAGTGTCTATATTTTTTGCCAACAAATAAGGATAGGTAACTAACTATTTAAAAAACACCTAAATACATATTATATTTATAACTTTAATGTTTAATTGGGTGTATATAATAATAATGCTTAGAATTAAACACAGTTAACCAATATTTATTCTTGCAAAGATTCGCCACATTTGACAACCTCCACAATGAACTGAGATAAAATTTCACCGATACTTCTACAAAATAATTTCATATTATTGATACATCTCGGAGTATCGTTGAAACGTGATCCTCCCTTGACAATTGAAAATAACATTTTCATTACGCTGAGTGGTACAAAACCCGGTTCGGTACGAGGATATCAGTTCTGCGACGAATTATTCCTGCTGGGAATTGTTATGAGAAATATTGACAGTATGTTTTGACAAGCCGGTTTCAACGGCCCATATGAAAGTGATGACGAGTATTTTTTTTTATTGAGTGTACTTTTAATATAATAATAATAGGTATTTTGGTAGACATTAGACTTTTTGAGACACTGTGGTATGATGGGTGAAAAGATCCTTTCCAAATGTTGCCCAGTTTATTTCTGAGTAAATATTTTTTTTTTACAAAAAACAAAAATACAACCGACTTCAACGTAAAAAAATGTTCAAAATAACTTTAAATTCGGTGTTTCCGTCTTGTGTTGTCTCTTATTTATCGCTTAACCAATATCTAATAATAATAAAAAACCATACATTGCAAAAAAAGTATTACAAATCTCAAAACCAAACAAGAAGAGTTTGTGTCGTAATAAGTTCTATATACTAATATTTTTAGTTTAATAAATTAAAAATATTTCAAAAACATGTATTAGGTACCTTTTTTGAATGAAGTTAAAAAAAAAACTACAAAAAAATAGTCAAGTAATTCCAAAAAAAAAAAAACAATTCCACTTTTCTCTCAAAGTATTAAGAAGTATCATCGTCATAAAGTAAGGAGAGTAACTTTGATAGCGACAGGATATTAAAGCATTAAAAATCTCAAGTTTTAAGCGTAGCAGTGAAACTTATTTCATTATGTGCGACTTATGCTCCACTTGAGAACATGAATGCCACCGTGAAGGAATTATGACCGGAGATTAAGATGCACTAGTTGAGAAGCGCGGGTTCGTTTGGATATTTTATTATAGTGATAGGTAACATCGGAGTTGATTAACTAATTATTTCTTATAGTTAATCTTTCGAATACCGTAATTAGAGAAACAATAGAAAGGAAAGAGTAAGACAATGAGTTGACTAATGTTGATGAATTAACTAAAAAACTGCATCACTGCTTACCATCAGGTAGGATTGCAGTTAAGCACAAGTCATCAGATGAAAAAAAAACTCTGGAAAAGTGCGAGTTGGACTCGCGCACTGAGGATTCTGTACAAACTTACTTTGTAAATAGTTCAATTCCCGAAACGGATTCCTGAAGATTTTTCCCAATCGCAAAAAAAAAAGTTTTTTTTTGTGACTTAACAACATATTTGCTTTTTTCCAAGGGTTCGAACTTCAAGACTAACTGGATGCACCTGAATATAAGTATATTATAAGGAGCAACTCTCTACCTATCCACAACAATACGGTTATAATGAACTCGTATAATTAAAACACTTCAGGAAGCTCTCGTTAGGCGGTTGGATCAAGGGCTTGATTCAGACATCAGTACTTCTGGACTCAGCTCGTTTGGTAAGAAAGATCCTTCAAAACCATAAACTTAAAATCATACCAACCTATAACCATTATAATATAATTATGTACAATTTTTTTTCTATTATGGTGGGAAAAGTCATCCAATGACAACCCCCGCTCTTGGGCGGAGCAGGAGATAGTGTCAGACTCTTACTGACTAAAAGCTCACTCCGTTCCTTCTAGTCTTCATACCGGGGCTCGAATTCCCTTTCGGATAACCCTGGCCCCAGTAGGCTTCGACCCGGCTGGATCCCTACACTCCCTACTGCTGCTAACAACTCCTTGAATAATATAAATACCTGAGCATATGGATTTTATTTTATTTAAGTATCAATTCACGACGTAGTACAACTCGACAAAGGTTGACTGGTAGTGAAGCCTTGTTACATTAAGTTCGCCTGTAGGTAACACTACTGTACTTGAAGTTTAAATAAATAAATTCGTAAGTCTACCATTACTCTTTTTAACAAGTTGGAATCAAAGAAACAAACATTATTCTTGTTCATAATATAAATGCTAAAAACTGCATTCTACTAACGGACAATATCTGTACAAGTTTTTCACTATCTGGACTCCGTTTTCTTGAGACGGAAGAATTTAAATATTATGTAGTTCCTATTTGTAGAAAGAGTATTCAAAGATGCGACTGTAACTGAGATAAATGTATTGAAGTTGAGTCCTAAGAGATTTTCTTGTCTGTTAGTTATTATATGATAATTATTTGCTGGTCTGTTTGTGACTGAAAAGTTAAGAGGGTCATGTGAAGAGAAAGAATGAAATGCATGTTACTAAAAAACCGGCCAAGTGCGAGTCGGACTCGCCCATGAAGGGTTCCGTAGCAGCAAGTAACATAATATAAAAGTTCTTGTAATGTGTTGTAACTTTGATCGATGTTTTAACAATAGTGTATTTTTTTCGATTTATGACGCATTAAAAAAAAACTACTAACTAGATTTCGTTCAAACCAATTTTCGTTGGCAGTTTTTATAGTAATGTACATCATATATTTTTTTTAGTTTTATCATTCTCTTATTTTAGAAGTTAGAGGGGGGGGGGACACACATTTTACCACTTTGGAAGTTTCTCTCGCGCAAACTATTCAGTTTAGAAAAAAATGATATTAGAAACCTCAGTATCATTTGTGAAGACCTATCCATAGATACCCCACACGTATCGGTTTGATGAAAAAAAAAATTTTGAGTTTCAGTTCTAAGTATGGGGACCCCCAAAATTTATTGCTTTTTTTCTATTTTTGTGCAAAAATCTTAATGCGGTTCACAGAATACATCTACTTACAAAGTTTCAACAGTATAGCTCTTATAGTTTCGGAAAAAAGTGGCTGTGACATACGGACGGACAGACGGACAGACAGACAGACAGACAGACAGACAGACAGACAGACAGACAGACAGACATGACGAATCTATAAGGGTTCCGTTTTTTTCCATTTGGCTACGGAACCCTAAAAAGGTGGATGGACAGACAGAGGGAAGCCAAAAAAAGGTGGCTGTTGACAGGATAGAATGGAAGAAAAAAACGTATTGTGCCAATCCAAATGATATAGCACAAGGCCAGGAAAATGATGGTGATGATGATATCTACCTATTTTAATGTTGTTTTTGACTATCTTCATATTGATGAAGCGGGGAAAAGAAACCTAAAATTGAACACAATCCATAGTTTTCTTTTAAGATCATTAGGGTTCCGTAGTCAACTAGAAACCCTTATAGTTTCGCCATGTCTGTCTGTCCGTCTGTCTGTCTGTCTGTCCGTCCGCGCTTAATCTTTGTGACCGTTAGGACTAGAAAGCTGAAATTTGGTACCAATATGTATATCAATCACGCCGACAAAGTGGTAAAATAAAAATTGGAGAAAAATGTTTTTTTTAAATTTCAACCCTAACGTGTGATATATTGTTGGATAGGTATTTATAAATGAATAGGGGTTTACTAAAATCATTTTTTATAATATCAATAATTTCGGAAATAATCGCTCCAAAAGTAAAAAACAATGTGTCCCCCCCCCCCCCTAACTTTTGAACCATAAGTTTAGAAAATATGAAAAAAATCTGAAAAGTAGAACTTTATAAGGACTTTTTAGGAAAATCATTTTGAACTTGATGGAAAAAACAGTTTTTGTACAAAAAAGACAAAAAGGTACAAAATAATTTCTGGACTAAGTTTGTAGTATAATTGTTTAGGCAAGCATTTTTTTTTATCTTCGTTTACATATTTTATTATCCTGAACGTAATATATCTTCTTTCAAACAAAAAAATAATTATTAAAATCGGTTCTCGCAATCCAAAATTATCAGTGGTAATTTTTTTAAACTCATAAGTGGGAACACTTATTGTGACGGACGGAAAACTACGGAACCCTACACTGAGCGTGGCCCGACACGCTCTTGGCCGGTTTTTTTAAGTTGCTTTTTAATAAATTAAAAAGCTAAATGCATGCAATGATTGTGGAAAGAGTATATAAAGTACAAGGGCAGGAAGATGATGAGACATGCAATATAGCCCTGAATACCGAGTGAAAATCTGGCAAAAACCTTCTCATAACCCCTTTCTTGCCTTCTCTTTCCTTTTTACTTCTTTGTCTTCTCTTTTCTCTTTTCAGTAGTAAGCCTAAAGTTTGAACCAATAATTAATCAGTAAAGAATAGGTAAAACACACATATTTTGACTTGCACATGTAGCTATCGGTAAAACCCCCACAAGAACAAATTAAAATTTAATTTCGCATAATTTCACGAAATAAATCAAATATAACTCGCAAAAATCACGTTAACGGTTTAAAAATATTTATTTAAACATGTCCAAGAGTACAGTTTAAATTTAACTGGTCGTAAAAATTTTACACCTTTTCAAAACGAGAGGCGGGGTTGTAAAATTTGTTATTTATTGCGGTGCATGGAACAGATACACGGGATATCGCGCGATAGACCAGAAGGATTTGCATACTATAATTTAACGTGTAATAAACAATTTGACGAGCATAAAGTAGTAGTGAACCGTAATGGTATATTGTTGTTTTATTTTGTTGTGAATAAAGAGTTTTCTATGTAAGAGGATAGTTTTTTTTAACTCTAACCCTGGCCCCAGTAGGCTTCGACCTAGCTGGGACCCTGTTGTTGCTGACAACTCCTTGAGGCGCGCGGGAACAGTGCGCGCCGTCGACGACTTGGGCTTGGTCCGGACAGTTACCGGACGGCCGGACAGCGAGCTACCCATTGCTCACTGTCCACAAGCCCGCGCCTACGGTGGCTGGAAATCGGGATCAGAATCCTGGCGGCGGCGGCGGCGGCGAGAACGCCGTTGCCTGATGCGGTTGGCCTCCTCCTTGGCGAGCATTAGTGCTTCGCAGAAGTCGGCAACCGCCTGCCACTCCTCCTCGCTCCGGACCATGGCCTCAACCAAAGCCCGGCGCGAGAGGTCTCCGCCACCGATCGCCCCCACGAGGGCACGGTGATGCACCGCCCAAGCAGGGCACACCTCGACTGTGTGCTCCACCGTGTCCTCCGGGCGTTACGCACAGTGGCGACACCCGGGCGTCTCTTCCGCCTGAATCCGGAACAGGTAGCTCCCGAACGTGCCATGTCCGGTGAGGACCTGCGTCATGCGGAAGGTCTTTCCAGCCACGCCTCAAAAAGGGGACTTAACGGCCGTCGACGACTTGGGCTCGGTCCGGACAGTTACCAGACAGTCAGTCGGCCAGCTATCCATTGCTCACCATCCGCAAGCCCGCGCCTACGGTGGAAAGCCCGCGCCTACGGTGATGTAAAAAGATAGTTGCATTTTTAAGAATAAGTCGTATGATGATAGTCGTAATCAATGTATTTCATTTTTTTATCTACTTCTTCATTATATACTAGCTTTTGCCTGTGGTTAAACCCACGTACATAAAATATAGCCTGCCACTCAAGAATAAAGCAACTTTCTATACGTGAAAAAAAATTAGCAATCGGACCAGTACTGAGATTACCTCCTACAAACAAAAAAATATTAAAAAACAAACTTTACCTCTTTGTAATATTAGTGTAGATGATATTTTGATAAATCTATTTTAAATTTCCGTGGTTGTCTCATTGACTTCACAGCGGGAACAAACAGAACACTAAAATATTGTTTTTAAATATCGCACCATATGCTCAATTAGGCACCTTTTTGGCCTCGGACGATATATTATTTTAGCTTCTCTTTTGTATTTTTATTTTTGTGCGATTGTTTGAAATACATAATAAAATGAACATTTTACTTTCGTTCTGTACTAAAATTGTGACTTTTTATTTACATCATCATCAGCCTTTCAAATGTTCCCACTACTGGGCCTCAGGCCTCCTCTCTAGGAGAGGGAATGGACCGTAATCCTCCACGCAGGCCCAGAGCAGGTTGGTGAAAGTCACATTTCTTCGAATTTTTGGTTCTAGGACATAACGGTTTCCTCAAAATGTTTTCCTTCACCGTTTTGACAGCAGTGGTGATGAAATAAATCACACAAAGTAATGCGCCTGGCTGGGTTCGAACCCGCGACCTACAACTTGTAAGTCGGGGCCATTACCACTCGGCCACCACTCATAACAAATGTATGATTAAAAATATTTTAATCTTAACACTCTCACTGCCAGCAATATATAGTATGGTTCCAGTTCAGCAAGCCATGGAGTCCGCCGGCGGGTGCCAAAAAATCTGTTGTGGTAGGCCGTCACTTAAAATGAAAAAATATTACAGCAGGCCATGGGGTCCGCCAGTGGCTAGTTAATAATGCTTTGAGCACGCCGTGGGATCCGCTGTGACCCCCTAAATTCAAACAGATTTTTGTAGTACTGGCCAGCTAATAAGGAAAAAAATATGTCTAGTATTGGCATGCGCATACAGTGAGCTACATGTTGAAAAAAAAATGAAGTCAATCAGAGCAAAAATAACATTTCTGTATGGCGGGGAAAAAAAATAAAGAACTAAAAATTATATTGAAAAATCTTTATTTTTATAACACAAAAACTTACAATGAGAAAAATTAAATTAAATTTTGCTGTGTTTATTGGCAAAACAAGATGCGCAAATACTGGGATTCGTTGGGCAAGTGAGGCATACAGTACTTGTTTTTTTCGTGAGTTTCTTGGCCTGGCCAACTGACAATTACTATAGCTGGCGTCACAGGCAAATTCTAGAAAATTACAAGCGGCGTAACGGACAAAATGTTTTGGGGGCGGCTGGCGACACCCACGGCCTGCTGTTAATGTTTCTTTAAAATAAAAACGGCCCTTTGCACTCAAAAACTTGGGGCCCGCTAGCGGATCCCATGGCAGTGAGAGTGTTAATAATAAACGGTTACACAAAAATCGAAAATATACAATTCTACATAAAACCACAACATAATCCAAATCTTTAACACTAATAAAATTTTAACTAAATGGTGATAATCACGATAAAAACTAGCATACAAAGCTAAGTAATTTAACACAAAATCGAAGTAATGGAAAAAAAACAATGATAATATTAAAAATGATAAAATTATAAAGATATAATAATATAAGCATTGCCATACAACACGGAAATGCTATCAGTCTTTTGGGCATACTTCCAGTCGACAGCGATGGGGACGAAATTTTTGACGCCATATTTTAGGTAAGAATTTTTGTGTATTAAATATTAGCTTTTGCACGCGACTTCGCCCTCGTTCATAAAATATAGCCTCAGGAATAAAACAGCTTTCTAGTAAAAAAATTTGAGCAACCGGACCAGTACTTCCAGAGATTACCTCCTACAAACAAAAAAGAAAAAGCAAACTTTACCTTTTCATAATATTAATGTAGAAAAATTCTAAGTAGGTAGTTGTTAACTAAAGAGAGTTTATAACTTTGATTTACTCCTACTCGAGATTTTATTAGTATCGATACAGCTAAAGCTTATCTTTGATAACGGAATACCAAGAAAATCAAAACCTGAGTAGGTATAAAACAGGTATTATTTAAAGTCAGAAGCTGTTTTCATTTAACGCTCACCACTTGTTAAATCATAAACAAGCCTCTTGTAATTTAATATCTATTTGGCTTTCGCAGTTGAAAGCGTACTTCAAAAATACGTAGAAGTATTGTTTCGGATGATACTCGAGTCTGTACCGAAGATTAAGTATTTACTGGAACTAATTACAACATTATTCGTCCACCTATAAATATAAATGCTATTACCTTTATGGAGTTTTTTTTTTTATGGTGGGGAAAGTCATCCAATGACAACCCCCGCTCGACCTATCTAGTTATGGAGGTAAATAAGCAATAGTGTTTCAACCGAAAAAAAGTTTTTGGAAATATTGATAGTCACAAATTAGATAATGTAGATTTTGACAAATAAGAAATCACGTACCTAAAGAGTGTTTTTTAATAAGCCATCAAGCTCCCCAACACTTTTTTTTAATTCAAAGTAGCGTCGTACCTACGCAGAGTATTATTTAGGTAGGTAATTTGTTTCCTTAAGTGTCGCCACAACGGACAATCCTGTGCATCTCACATCCACTGTATTTTCGTGATTCTTATCTAACCAGCCCCCCTAGCCAAGTTACAAACGTTTCGCTTGCGCCGAACGCTTCGAGTTGACCTTGCTGCCAATTCTTTTGTTCTGACTACGTGTAAAAAAAAAATGTACAGGAATGACGTTGTCTTAACGCTCAGTTAAGACCACGTCATTCCTATACATTTGAAGCTTTCTACAAGCGTTAACTATTGCAGATTAGCAACGGTACAGATAAGAATCACGAAAATACAATGGATTAAACAATAGTAAAATGGAATAGAATAAACTTAATTGTACACCAAAACACCAAAAAAACTTTTAAAACAACTTACATCTATGCGTACAGGTTAGTCTGTGGTGCAAAATAAAAAATAATAAAATAACACTGAAATATATTCCAAAAATCTGATACAAAACAAATTCTAGCTACAACAATCAAAACACGTAGCAACGGCGTGTAAGCGAATAAATATAAATTCATGAATATTTAGAAAATGGCTGCCATTTCGGCGTGACATGACGAAATTTCACGTTTAGATATGCACATTAATAATATTCCCTTGGCATTTTTTTTAATTTTCACGCCTCACTTATTGGTGAATATTAGAAAAATTTATTAATAACTTTTTTAGGTGGGAAAATCATCCCCCGCTCTTGGGTGGAGCGGGAGATAGTGTCAGACTATTACTGACTAAAAACCCACTCCTGTTCTTTCTTTGCCATTATTCCGGGGCTCGGGGATCACTTTCGCATCACCCATGGCCCCAGTAGGCTACGACCCTGCTGGGACCCTACGGTTGCTGACAACTCCTTGAGCCGCGTGAGGAACACTACACGCCGTCGACGACTTGGCCTCGGTCCGGCGGGTTATCAGACGGTTGGACGGCTAGCTACCCATTGCTCGGCATCCACAAGCCCTGTAAGCACATGTAATAATAACTTGTGTTACGAAGACCTGACTAAATATCACAAACTTACCGAACACACTAAACTTTCCGAAGTCATTCCATACATGGGTGATCATTTCAAAATTCTGAGCCTCTTTCGTGCCTCGGGAAGTATGTTTGTAGATCTTTAACAGTTGTTACGAATTGTTGTATAACGGATGGTCGATGAGGCCGAAAGGTTCTTTAGTGGCAACTACGTACCGGAAAATACAGCGTTGGAAGACCTCCCACAAGGTGGACCGATGACCTGGTGAACATAGTGGGAATGCGGTGGATGCGAGACGCACAGGATTGGTTGTTGTGGCGACATTTGGGGGAGGCCTATGTCCAACTGTGGATGTCTTTCGACTAAAATGATGATGATGATGATGATGATGACCAATTATCAAATCTCTTAATCTGTTGTAGATATTCTATAGAATTGAATAAACTTTTTGTTAAGGGGCCGGCGACGGACGAATTTCCATACAAACGTAATACCACGCTCATTTGCAGTTGGAGCATATTTCCAACATAATATTATGATGATATTCGGTTATAGACAATATTTGTCTAGGTTCCTACGTCGAGAATATTAGAAATATTGTTATTTATTTTACAGGAAAAGCCAAATGGCATGTTTTGCCATTTACGCTTTAAAAAAGTGCGAAATACAATTCGCTTAAATTTCTTTTTGTTCTTTTTTTGTTCTTTTTAAAAAGAAAGACGTAGCAACCTAGATAAATATTGTCTATAACCGAATATCATCATAATATGTTGGAAATATGCTCCAACTGCAAATGAGCGTGGTATTACGTTTGTATGGAAATTCGTCCGTCGCCGGCCCCTTAACAAAAAGTTTATTCAATTCTATAGAATATCTACAACAGATTAAGAGATTTGATAATTGGTCATCATCATCATCATCATCATCATCAAATGAGCGTGGTATTACGTTTGTAAGGAAATTCATCCGTCGCCGGCCCCTTAAATTATTGTTGTTGAGTTGTTAGATAGGTACGTTAATAAAGTTTTAGTTTCTGGGTTTTAAAGATCAGATAGGCGACGGTGTTATATAAAATATTGATTTAAACAACCCTATTTTCAGTATATGCAAAACCTGAAACATGTCGTGTCTAGTATTTTTATGTAAAGAAAACAAATTTTCATAACGGTTTCATGAAAAAATTGCAAAGTTATAAGTTTGTTATTTCAGCAAAAATACATAGTCACCGGGCCATCCTAGCGACTAAGGGGTTGATTTGGACTTGCAACCAGCTGTTCGCTGACGCTCAACCGCTTTGACCTGCCGTGACTGTGTTGTACTTAGTGTTGGTGGTGTCCAACTTGTGACCTTTTTAAATATTTTTGGGCAAAAAATATAACATGGTGTAAAAACTATTGGAATCCTTTCTGTTACTGATTTTGGGCAAACTATATTCAGGTCGTAAACTCGTATACTAAAAATAATATTTTATATTTGCATCCGGTTGCACTAAAAGCCACCAACGTCAAAGGTGGCAAATGACAGGCAGGCTGGTTGAATTTTTAATTTTCTCTCCTCACACGAGTATAAAATGGGTATATTTTGTACATAAAATATATCAATAACTTGTGTTGTCATACTTTCCATATTGGCCGGGGAATATAATAACCAGATGATAATTGGCAACAATGTGCCAAGTGCTATCATCGGTGAAGCTGAAATTGACTTTGAGAGGTAAATGACTGCCAATGTGATTGTAGTTAAATTAAATGAAAGGCCTTAATGAAGGCCTCTACGGTCAGGACTAAGCCTTTAGTCTCATCGTTTATACCACGTATGTCGAAGGACTGGAACAATTTGCCTGCTGGGGTCTCCTGTCCGATTATAATTTGGGTGTCTTCAAGGCTAGAGTGAATATACTCTTAATAAAGTAGTGCGCCTCACCATCAGAGATTGCATCACTGCTTACCATCAGGTGGAATCGTAGTCAAGCATTACTTTATATCAATTAAAAAAAAAGCCAATCAAGAATGATTTATAGATCTTCTTCTTCTTCTTATCGTATCGATGGCAAAACTAGTTAAATTCCTTGCCTGGCCCAGAATTCGGCCACGGCAATGCCGTCCGCTGATACTGTCATTAGGTCCCTACGTGAGCAGGCAACAGGGCACGTGACGCAGGATGGAAGGTGGTCTGCGGAGAGACGCCGCACAAACACTGAAGATCGGAACCATCCGAGAACCCCCACCTGTGGAGATTGTCTTTGCTGCGCCCAACCTGGGTGCGGAGTCTGTTTAGAGTTTTCCAGGTTGGCCATGGCAACTCGTGTCCAGGAGAGATAAAAAAACTTTATAAATCTTGATTGCATCACTAGCGTGTTTACGTGTGCGTGCGTAAGATACTAATATCGATGCGCTACTAAAATTTAGTGCATTCCCGCGGCTCTCATTAGGTCATTGGTCCATTTTGTGTCTTGGGCCTTGCAAAACTGGGTCTTCTGATACGCGATCACCACTCTAGAACCTTTTAGCCTCACCGGCTATTCGTCCTACGAGGCTACAAGCAATGGGCACGCCACAATCATGGCGGTAAGTCCCCTCTTTGAGGCGTGGCTGGAAATACCTCACGGCGTCCTTACCTTCCGCATGACACAGGTACTCACCGGACATGGTTCGTTCGGGAGATTCCTGCACTCGATTCATGCGGAAGTGACGCCCGGGTGTCGCCACTGTGCGGAACGCCCGGAGGACACGGTGGAACACACAGTCGAGGTGTGCCCTGCTTGGGCGGAGCATCGCCGTGCCCTCGTGGGGGCGATCGGCGGCGGAGACCTCTCGCGCCGGGCCTTGGTTGAGGCCATGGTCCGGAGCGAGGAGGAGTGGCAGGCGGTCGCCGACTTCTGCGAAGCAGTAATGCTCGCAAAGGAGGAGGCCGAACGCATAAGGCAACGGCGTTATCGCCGCCGCCGTCGCCGGGATTCTGATCCCGATTTCCGGCCAACGTAGACGCGGGCTTGCGGACAGTGAGCAATGGGTAGCTCGCTGTCCGGCCGTCCGGTAACTGTCCGGACCAAGCCCAAGTCGTCGACGGCGCGCACTGTTCCCGCGCGCCTCAAGGAGTTGTCAGCAACAGCAGGGACCCAGCCGGGTCGAAGCCTACTGGGGCCAGGGTTATCCGAAAGGGCGCTCGAGCCCCGGTATGAAGGCTAGAAGGAACGGGGTGGGTCTTTTAGTCAGTAAGAGTCTGACACTATCTCCCGCTCCGCCCAAGGGCGGGGGATGTCAATGCATGATTTTTTCCCACCATAAAAAAAAAAAGGCTAAAAGCAATGTGCCTTGCCCACTGCCACTAAACTTAAGCTATTCTTCTGTCTATGTCAACCTTGGTTATCTTGCGGATATCTTCATTCTTGATGCGATCACGCAAAGGAACTCCGAACATAGCTCTTTCTACTGTTTGGATGACTTTAAGCCTTCTATTGTCTTTGTTTAATAAAACAGACTAGCTTTTGCCCGCAGTTTCGTCCGCTTACATAAAATACAAGCCCATGTCACTCACAAAAAATTTTAGCAATCGGACCATTACTTCCAGAGATTACCTCCTACAAACATAAAAAGAAACTTTACCTCTTTATAATATTAAGTGTAGACATGCAAACTGTAATACATCAAAACACAGGTATTTATACAAAATCCTACCTCTAAATAGAACCCACACACCTTGATACCACCAAGCGCTAGCTACATATAACAGCTATCTACTTAAAGATATATAAATGAGAGTCACGAATTCGGAAATGGGATGTCGTGACAAAATCCCGGAATGATTGAAGACAGCACTAGATTGGCGGCCATCCGTATTTTCATAACTTTAGGTAACGTTAGGTAGAAAATGCGGTATAAGCATAAGAATTTTTGTAAGGCATTTTGGTGAAAATTCAGATATGAATATGACGGATTTAAGGTTAAAATTGTATGACGCAACTGCAGAGTTAAAATGCATTGATACAGCTGACTTTCTTTCTTTTTCGAGTTGTATTCCTCAATACTGAGGGTCGTGTAGTTCCCGTTGGATTACCTTCTTACTATAGTTATCGGCACGAATATTGAGCGCTCGGCGTCAGAGTGGGGATCGCTTTGCGCATTCATCACATTGGCGAGCCAATCGTTATCGTTGTTAGATACATGCAGCAAGCGCAGGGAACAAATCACGGGTGACGTCCATGACACGATGGCGCGGCGAGCCAATCACTGACACTCCCCGCCCCCGCGTCTCACGTCGCACCACTGAGGAAACCAAATATTTGACTTCTGCGCAACTTGAAGCCAGCGCTCAATATTCATGCCGATAGATAACTATAATGTTGTCTCGCCATCTATGGCAGTTTTTGACGTCATAAAGTGCGACGTACAATTGCGACGCGCCCTCATACTTCACCTTAGAAGTCATTTGATAATTTCAAACCTCAAAATATAAACCTTATCTTTGTAGTCAACTTGTATGCTTGTATCTGACTGCTTATCTGTTTAATAGACTAAAGCTTATGCCACTCAATTTACAGCTGGTTTAGGTCTAATTCGTTTATGAGTTAGTGATGTTTAGTGGCATTATTTTTGAAGGTCAAGTAAAGACGCTTATTGTTCGAGACACCGAACAGTAAACACGTCTACAACTTCAGTGTAGACGTGATTGATTTAATTAAATTAAGTAATAATTTAAGTAATACAGAAAGTACTAATACGTGATTTTATATGAGCATAATTTTCAAATTAGTGGAAAAGAAAATTTTTGCGTTTGGTTTTTATTTGCGAAGCCTTTTACTCCTGAATTCTGGTTTATAATTCGCACATTTTCTTCTCAAAAAAAAAAATAAAATAAACAATGCCATTTACAAATCGCCACACGAATAAAATAACTTATAACATTATTAAAAAGACCAGACCGACGACTTAATATTGGTCCTCTGCCCTGAGTCCTGAAGGATCCTTACCTTTTTTCGAGAAAGTTCAATAACGCTAACCTAATGGCTCATGAATCATCTAAATTACGTGAATATTACAATACTTTTTGCGCCATACCGTGTAGATAGATTTAAAATACGTGTACCTAGTTATTTTTCAATGTTGGGCGTTATTTATTACTGTATTAATTTGATTTATACGTGGAAAAAAGTTTGAGGAAAAAAGGACCAATAACTGTGGGGTAAATCGGTTTTACCTTGTTTAATGCTATTACGTCACAATTGTGGTAAAGAAATGACATTAATTTTAACATAGACATGGACGATTAACTTAAAATGTTGCTTGAAAGTCCAAATGTCCAATGTTTGGGCATTAAGTCCGCCTCTGTGCTTTTGTGTGCTTAAAAAAAATAAATAAATAAATGTCCAATTTATTATTATTTCTGTACTGTGAACTTGCGCATTCACATACATATGTACCTGCGTTTGTATACGCACAAAAATTTTCTGCACATAGTAATTAAAACAAATAAATTAAATAATTAATTATAATATAATTATTTTCTACCCTCAATTTGGGCGACTTTATTCGCCATCTCCTTCCCCCACCTCCTTGTAGTCAAACCGGATGAAGCTGCGTACTAGTATTTTACATGAAGCGACTACCTATATAACCTCCACTACCCAGGAACCGGCCAACACGATACCCGTAGGTAAGACTGGTCAGATATCCTGTCTTCTGAATACCCATAATTACTACCAAAAATATACAAATGACAGCCAAGATCAACAGATTAACATGCTTTCCAAGGCCCGCAGAATTCTCGATAAGTTGCGATGGTCACTCATGCATGTACTGATTTCGGCCAGTGTTCAAGATAAATTTAACTCTCACAAAATATCATCATAAAATTTCCCTTATGTAGTAACATAAGGGAAACTGTTAGCCTAAAGATAAATAAAACAGCTTAAACCGCAAGCTTGTTAGTCCGACACAACAAATTAGTCCATTTCCCTCATTAGCCTTTCATATTCAAAGCGCATGTAAATTCTATGTTCCTCCTCCATTCATCTTTGCATGAAAACTCTCAACAATACAGAGTTCCTAATCAAACCGTCCATATTAAATAAATATATAGAAACCACGGCTTGTTATTTACGTATTGTTTGGCTTACGGATAATACTCGTACAATAACTAAAATTTAACCCCGAAACTCAAATAATACGAGGAAAGTTGAACAGAATTAAATTAAATTGCAAATGTTTCAAGGTAAGGTATACAAAGGTATTAAAACCCCTTGGCTAATTGTGAAGTAGATTGGCATTCATAATTTTGTACCCTTTATTTAATGTCAGAACCCAAGACAAGTTATTACTTTTGTTACATGTTAATTTTAAAGGATTTTTGTGTTGCAGGCCCTTGCCACAAAAATCGATAGGTACAGAAGACAATCATGTATGTACTTCACTTTTTATACCTACGCTCAGTGGATGCACACGAGCGTTTGAGCCGGAACTGTTCGACGAGTGATTCGAGGCGCTCCAAGATATCGTGTCCGTGAGCGGTGTCTATGTGTGCGTTGCTCGAGCGCGCTTTGTATGTAGATTGACTTCTGTACCTATCTATTTTGTGCCCTTAGCCACGGCAACTTTTTGTAGCGATGCTGTTTCCGCATCGATACAGTCGCTATGCTGTAGCGCGTTATTTGCGCATTGGCATTTTTTCAATAGTGCTTGCAAATGCGACTAACGCGTGTTAGTCGCGCGCTTACAAAACGTGCGACAGATTCGCTACAAAAACTCGTCGTGGGCGACGGGCCTAAAGGTCATATTTATTTGAAATTTTAATTGTAATGTAATTCAGTGCGTGGGTGAAGGTTGCTACTTTTTTTTAATGATATGAACCTGTGCTTGACAGCGATCCCACTTGATGGTAAGCACAAGAACCTAATGAAGTATTTCGGGAAATGTTGCTTCTTTTTGGGACGTTTTTTTTCATCCCATGATCCAATCACTCTTCTGCCACTCTAGGGCGGAATGGGAGGGCGTATCAGACTTTTACTGGCTAAAACCCACCCCTTTGTTATTGCCTTGCGTTCTAGGACTTTCGGCTTTGGCAGGAGGCTTCGGCCTTACTGGGTCACTACAGTTTTGCTGACATCTCTTTGAGACGCAAGGAACGCTACGCAACGTGGACGAATCGGGCTCGGTCCGTACGGTTACCGAACGGCCATATGGCAAGCTACCAATTGCTCATCGCCCGCAAGCCTACACCTGTGGTAGCTAGAAATCGCAGTTTTTTTTTTGGGTAACTTAAAAACACACAGAATTAAGTACATTAATGTTTTACATAAAATCTCGTCTAAGTTAATGGACACACGCAATTTTTTCACAAACTGTAAAAAACCTGTGTTATTTGTTATCGATATTTTCAGTGTCAGTAACTATCTCTTTGTACAGCTAAACTAATTGATGCGATTCGAATACAATTTTGAATTTGAATTTGGAAGCGTACAACATGATGCTTTTCGAGGAATACTTTTGCTGCTTAATTTGGTGTATTTCAAAGTCGGTGCGCTTCGAGGAATGCCCCGAGATGGGAGCAGAGATGGGGATGAGTTAAGTAAATTTTTAAATGATTATTTAAAATTCTGCTTATTTTAAAAACCTCTTCATTTTATTTTACGTTGACTTAAGCCAGCTTATTCAAATATAACAGTAGATTCCAATAATAGAAAGGGATATAAAAATAATAGGCTCCACTGTAAGTTTAACGTAAAGTTGAAATAATACACTACTGTTTAAGCGCCGAATCCCTACCAAAAAGTAAAATAAATATAATATACTAGCTTTTGCCAGTAAGCTTTGCCTGCGAGAAAGATAAAAATATATACCTAACTTTTGTCACTCAGTAATAGAGTAGCATTCTCCTGGTAAAGATATTTTTAGATTTTATTCATACAAATAATTTTTAGATTTTTTTTTCTTTTTATAATATTTGTAAAGATAGTTTATGGAAATGTAAACATTTTGAAACTTTTAGAAATACATCAACTAATCAATTTCTTTGTATTTGTTTGTTCACATCTTCTAAGAAACCTTTCCAAAGTTGTCAACATATTCTAGACCATTAATTTCTACAAACTGCACTCAAACTCAAACCCTCATCATTGCAAACTGCAGGATTAATATGCAAAGATCAGTACCTCTACCATGAGTTTAAAGCAATAGTATTTGTCGATACTCGATACCGACTACGTAAATATTTTGTATGGCAAATTTTACAGCCGCCGGAACATAAATACAAACTAGCTGCTGTTTATATAAGTCGGTGACCAAGTAGAGGGCAGAGCAGGGGATGCCAACTTGATATACCGCGGGGCTATTTGATGCATGAGAAGGCCAACGCCTGCTAGGGCTGCGGATTTTTCGAAGAAGTCACCGCATGCGGGGCAACCGCGTACAAAAAAAAATCCCTTAGCGTAAGACACGCTTGCCTATATCTAATTTTCTGCTGACTGCTGTGCGTTGTGGTTGTGTGCAATGGACGACAATCACGTAGATCTGTTGTCCGGGATCACGCCCCGCGTCCAGCGTGCGTTATCCACGCATTACAATTAATATGCTTATACTTGTGTAAAAAGGACATTGGCGGGGGTTATCCGTGCGGGACAATCCCGCATACATGATCAAAACCGCACGATATTAAAAACTCCCTTAGTTTCTCTTCTCGATTTTTTTTTTTTTTATCTCCACGGTAATTAGATAAGTTTATTTTGGAATCAAAATTAAAATTAAAATACCGTCTATATCTTAGCTGTTAGATTTTAAGGACGAGTTGCAGGTCACGGGTCTATTAAAAATGACCAGCGGATCGCGGGCCGAAAGTTTGACATCTCATATAACTGACGATGATGTAGAGTATGCCTTGTAGTCAGTTAACCAAAGTTGTGTCATGGCGGCCGTGTTTATGTAAGTACTCCAGTTTATACACCAAGCTGTTGCGCTTACGATATTTTTATTAGACGACTGTGGTATTAAGTTTGAGATTGGATGATGTGGAAACATGTAGCGGCATGCCGTTCAGTTTTATGAGAAAATTTTCGGAGTTTAATTTCAAAGTTCCAT
The DNA here is from genome assembly GCA_910589285.2 of Mythimna ferrago. Lineage (NCBI taxonomy): Eukaryota > Metazoa > Arthropoda > Insecta > Lepidoptera > Noctuidae > Mythimna > Mythimna ferrago. The sequence goes on from OU342689.1 coordinate 6,470,608, forward strand.
TTTGAAGATGTATTTTTAGGCTTTGTGACTTGCATGAGATTTCAAATTATTTGTGAAATTTGGCACTAGTTAGTTCATTGAGTTATGAGCTTATAACAAAGAGGTTAGAGGTTAGAGTTTGTGTATGAAATTAGTTGAGAAAATCATGTGAATTGTAGCCAATATAGAAAGTGGCGTTAAAGATAATAATGCACTTGGGCTACGAGATACCGCGATCTAGGAACGCAAAAGGCAACTGAAAAAATATGGTTAGCATTTGATCAGTCAGTCATTAGTCTAACAATCTCTCTCCACCCAAAGCGAGAGTAGTAATTTGAAGACTTTCTATCTCAAAAACATCACTACTACTCTCATATAGGTAAAGGAAAACTTTGTGAGAAATCAGTATGTTTTAGAACCTAAACATTCTAAGACATCCTAAGTAGCAGTGAGCCCACACGATGAATTACGGCCCATTCCCTCACCTAGAGAGAAGGCCTGAGTCCTAGCAGTTGAAACATTATAAGACTGACTAAGCTTATAATTATGCTATATACTTAGACTAACAGTCTCGACAGTTGTTGTCCTGCCCGAAAGTTAGGTAAGCTTCAGAAAAAAAAACTGAAAACTAAATTGCAGCGCCACCTATCGGGTCCTATTGTATTTTCAAAGCATCCAGAGACTCAGACCAATACACACAAAAAAAAAAAATCCAAATCAGTCAAGCCGTTTCTGAAGAGTTAGAAGGCCGTTGGAAGGCCTCCTACGAGGTGGACCGATGACCTGGTGATGTTTGCGAGAATCCGGTGGATGCGAGACGCACAGGATCGTTCATTGTGGATACCCTTGGGGGAGGCCATTGTCCGACAGGGGACGCATATCGGCTGAAATGATGATGAGGTGACAAACAAACGTACAGAAGAGTTATATATTCAAGATAAGCACACCCACATTTCTCTTGTAAGTACGTAATCGAACGTACTATTTTTTTACTGGAATATATAATAATAATATAAAAATATTCCACAATTATCACACAACGCTCGCCGTCTAGTCCCAAGCTAAGCAGAGCTTGTGTTATGGGTACTAAACAACTGATAAACATACTTATATATTTCTAAATACATACATATTATAGATAAATTACACCCAGACACAGAACAAATGATTATACTCATCACACAAATATTTGTTCTGGGTGGAATATGGCAAGCGTAGAATTCATTTTTAAAATAAAAATACTTGTCTTTTGCTCAAATTAATAATACCTTTCTTGTTCAAATTTCCAGTGCAGATGTTGGAACCGAAAAAAAAATCTTTTAAAATATGGTAAAATTTTCAAAACCCTACTCAACTCACAAAGCACTTCTTGGGTATCCACGTGGAACCAATAATTTAAAATGACAACAAAGGGGTGCTAATTATGAATATAAATATTGAGTACCTACGAAACGGGTTGAAATAAACGAGCTCGTATTGAAAATAGCGTAATATTTTTACATTATGTAGTTTAACTTTGTTTTTTTTTTTTGAGAAATCATTTAATGATTTGTCCCGCTCTTGAGTTCTGGTTGAGAAGAGAGCGTGACAGACTTTTACTGACAAAAACCCACCTGTGTCCTTAATCCTGTGATCCAAGGTCTGGCTTTTATTTCGGACAAAGGATAAGCATTGCCATTCGGCGTGGCAATGCCGCCAGTTTTTTGCGCACATTACCAGTCGACAGCGATGTGGAGAAGTTTTTCGATACCGTACTTTAGATTGCATTTTTTTTTAGTTTTTTTAGGGCTTTTATTTTTATTTTGTAAGTTAGTTTTAATTAGGTGTATATCTAGTTTTAATTAGTTAAGTGTTTTTATTTTAATAAGGAGTTCAGTGTTCTTGAGAGTTTTTTTAACTCATCAAAGAACCTGTGTTCTGCCGTTGCCCTTTATATTTTCATTATCACTCTTTGTATGAAAGTTGTGTAACATACTGTTTTTATGGTGGCATTTGTCTTTCCAGATCACCACTGAACTGCAGGCTTAACTAAGTTGATAATGTACAATCATTAACGCTAGTAGAAAACTCGAATTTATGGGAATGACACCATCTCAACGTTAAGTCACCTGGTCAGAACAAAGAAATAGGAGGCGTTACTGACTGTAGATTTTTTTTTGCCGCGAAACTGTCATAACTTGGCTAGCCTCGCAGGTATAGGACCAACAGCTTTGCGTGCTGACCAAAACACAGCGGTACCACAGCATACACTTCCAAGCTCTGTCCCACTAGCCAAGTTACAACCGTTTCGCTTGCGACGAACGCTTCGAGTTGGCCGCGCCGCCAATTCTTTTGTTCTGACCACGTGACTGAGCATTTAGATGACGTCATTCTCGTACATTTGAAGCTTTCTGCTAGCGATAACGATTGCAGATTAGCAACTTGGCCCAGTACCCCTAGCCAAGTTGCTAGGGGTACTGGGTTGCTACAGAGTTATTCTTAATAGAAAACCCCAAGGAGTACTTTTTTCCCGACCCGGCAAAGAACCCACGGTCAGCACTCGCACTTGTGACCACTCGAATCTATTCATATAGCATCACAGCATAAACAGCCTTTTAATGTTCCCACTGCTGGGACTCAGGCCTCTTCTCTAATTGAGGTACAAAGGCCCAGTGCGGATTAGTGAATGTCACATGTCTTCGAATTTTTGGTTCTAGGACATGCCGGTATCCCCCCAATGTTTTTCTTCACCGTTTTGAGAGCAGTGGTGATGAAATAAATTACAAAAAGTAATACGCCTGGCTGGAAACCCATGACCCGTACCCTATGACCCATGACTCGTAAGTTGGGGCCGCACCACTGGTCACACACTACTATTCATATGGTAGACAATAAACCATGTTCTATTCTATGATAAAGTAGGTGAACATACATAGGCTCTAACAGTAAGCTTAGCTCAAGGCTGAAATAACAGCCTACTGATTAAGCACCAAATACAATAAACTTGTCTCTCTCCAAAGCGTAGTTCACACTGTATAAAGTCGGATAACGTGTATTGTTCTTTTTCACTGAAACCGGTTTATAGACGTGTGTGTTTAGTAACACGGGTTTTATTCGGTGTGCGTATGTTCTTAGTGGATACTGTCATAGAAAATAACTTACACGTACAAGAATAAAGTGTATGTGAATGTACACACATGTCCAAAACTAATCCGCTATCATGCAATATAATGCATGTCTATACTAGTTAAAGGCAACAAAGGAACTAGGAGTGGGTTTTAGTCAGTAAAAGTCTGACCACCCTTTTTTTTTTTTTTCGATGGGAAAAATCATCTTATGACAACCCCCGCTCTTGGGCGGAGCGGGAGATAGTGTCAGACTCTTAGTGACTAAAAAACCCATCCCGTTCCTTCAAGCCTTCATACCGGGGCTCGAGCGCCCTTTCGGATAACCCTGGCCCCAGTAGTCTGATCACCCTCGCGGAGCGTGAGGGTGATCAGACTTTTACTGTGACCTTTACGCCCAAGGGCGGGAGATATCATTAGATGACTTCATACCTAAAAAAAATGTCTATACTAGCTTTGTAGGCTTTGCCCGTGTGAAAATAATATATCGTTCCAACGAAATATACTGCCGTTACAAAAATCTTTTTTTTTTTATCTGTTACAAACTAGTACTAGACTGCGATCCCGCCTGATGGTAAGCAGTGATGCAATCGTTGATGGTGAGGCGCGCTAGTTTATTAAGAACCTATTCACTCTAGCCTTGAAGACACCCAAATTATAATCATCTGTATCTTTTGTTCTTTTCCAGGACATGGTCTACCCTTGTACCAAGTTTCATCGCATTCCTTTCGAAGAAGTAGCAAACGCACATACACACACACCCTTTTGTCTTTATAATATTATTAGGTTTTGCCCTCGGCGTCGCCCTCGTACTTAAAGTATATTATAGCCTATTTAGAGAATAAAGCAGCTATCTTTCGGTGAAACAATTCTAGCATTTGGACCAGCACTTCCAGAGATTATCTCCTACAAACAAACTTTCATCTCTTTATAATATCCAGAGTAGATTAACTCCTAAAAGCAAAAAAATAGAAACTTTACCTCTTTATAATATTAGTGTAGATTATGATAGAGGCGTTTTAGTCACCAGACTCGTCGACCCGTTTTCATCTTCTGGTTTCCCTGTGAACAGCCCCTTATACCATTTGTACTTCATCTTGCTTCTTCCACTTCACTTACCATCTAATACAAGATAGCCACATTTTTTCTACCGCCACTTACCACCAGAACACTTCCCAATTTACCCTTAAGGGTATAAAAACAAAGTTCTAGAAACGAAATAGTTTCTCATCTCTCTAGGAAAGCCTGTCTTCGTACAGTACATAAATTTATTCATCCATAAACTTCCTTCATCCCATATTCCAAGGTATAGGATGTCATAAAGTGTAGTGTGTACCACAATTGTGTTTCCCTTGTTACACTAGAATGTAGAAATTCGGTCGAAATTCAATATGGCGGTGCTGTATACAAATTTGTCTGCGTCGAAAATTTTCTTATTGCTATTTGATAGACGAAGTGTAGTTGGTTGTAAAAAGAAATTGTTTGGTATTAAATGTGAAGATGATATTGTATATATATTTTGATTCGATAGGATGGGAAGGAATGAGAAGCATGTGGCTTAAGAGCGTCCAACCCAAGACACATTCTCATTATTTTATACAGCTGCTTTTACATATGACGTTATAATCATGCGACGTTATCACACATCTTTCTCTAGTTATTTTGGACATACATCTTGTGGATAGGATATCTAAGTTTCGATTGAAATCAAACCACAAGTGTAAACAAAATTCAGACCTCTGAAAATATGCTAATTTGCGTGAACTTAGGCCTCTCATAATACAATAAATAAATAACATTTAATCAAGATTCTGAGTAAGTTTTTTCCAAGTAATTTTAAAGTTTAAAAATACACGTATTTCCTGGAACCAGTTTTGTGAAATAATAAAGTGAATGACGGAATTGCCGAATGCCAATAGAGTGTTCAGGTGTTATGTTACTTTGGAATCTGTTTGTTAGTATTTAATCATGACTTGGTTCCTCTATGAATATTTGTTTACTACATGAGTTACATTTCCACTCACTCCATAACCAAATGATGACATACACATTGAAGACGCGCCAACAACAACACATGCCATCTATTATTAATCGTAATTACAATAGCCCACCAATCCCACCATTGATCACAGTCGTAACCAAAGTTTATTAGTCGAACGTGAGATCTTGTCCTATCTCACGACTAGGGAAGTAGGTAATGGGATATCGGGATCCCGAGATACCGGGATACAACAAACTATGTACAGAAGTAATCTCGGTTTTAATTTAGACTAGATCCCGCGCAGAATTGGTGGAAAATAATAAATGTTACACTTTTTTTTAGTTTCTTAATTTATTTATTATGCTATAACAATTTAATTTAGTAATGTTACTAAGGGTTAATTAATGTCTGAAATAAATGTTTAATAAATAAATAACTTAGTTCCTCTAAACTAATTCTATCATCGGGCTACCAGACATACGGCGTTGGCCAGGGTTATCCGAAAGGGCGCTCGAGCCCCGGTATGAAGGCTAGAAGGAACGGGGTGGGTCTTTTAGTCAGTAAGAGTCTGACACTATCTCCCGCTCCGCCCAAGAGTAGGGGATGTCATTGCATGATTTTTTCCCACCATAAAAAAAAGACATACGGCGTTGTTTGTCCTTACATTGTGAACATTTGACTCAGATGCACTAAATGTTTTGAGAACATATATATTATTATGCTAACGAGTGGAATTCCCAGCCGCATTCCGTTGTGTCTGAAACCTACAATCTAGGAGTCTTTAAATAAATAGGTTACTTCTAGGCTAACGTATTCACATCATCAAACCATCAAGTAAAATAGTTGTCAAGCGCGAGCCTTTCAATAATACAAAAAAAAAGAAAATTTTTATGTCTCGTTCAAAGTTAAACTTCCTCATATAATATTATTAGTCATTTGGGAACTATTACTGACAATATTATCCAGAAAATATTAGGAACTCGCGTAATTCATAATTGGATATCGTCCCGCAAATACCGGGATTTAAATTTTCTTGCGTTCTTGTCTTGCCTACTCGCAACTCTTGATAAATTGTTGTTGTGGAAAATTAACGGGTATAACATTAATTATTTCTCTTGTTATCTACAAGTTGAGTTATAATTTTGTTGGTGTTTCTAAATGTTTACTTAACTATTGTTGAGGTTTGTCTTAGTTTTGAGTGATGAGGAAAAATACTGAGGTCAAGGCCGGAAATGTGATGTCAAGGGACTAAAACAGTAAAACGTTTTCCTGTGTTTGTGAGAACACGGACATTACAATGACTTTTTCTAACCAAAAGTTGTAACGTTTATTTTTATAAAAGCTAAAGATTCCAAGATTTTTAACAGATGCAAAGGTTTAAAAAGGTGTGTTTGTGAATTGTATATTTTGAGCTAAAGTCGTGTTTGTTAAACGTACTTAAATGTCAAATTTTGATACGTTTTAAGGCTATAGAAGTGTTTGAGAAATACTCAACTTCAAAGCAGAGATTGGGGATTAAATCCTAGATTTGTGTTAATAAATGGTAATTACTGTTTTTCGATTGTATTTTTTTTAAGTGGGAAATTATTATATTATTATGTCTTCTACCGTACTAGGGTAGAGCTAGACTGTGTTTCAGAATATTACTAATTAAAACCCACCTGTTTTCTTCAGTCGCCCTTTACGTTTCAGTGCCAAAGTGATTCTTTCAAACTTTTCTGCAGCTCTAACGTGTTTCGGCTCTACTGGGCCCCTTTAGTTTTGCTGAAATCTTTTTAAGGCGCGCCTGAAACAAAACGCACCGTCAATTTGCTTACTCGATGACCAGACGGCGAGCTACTTATTGCTCACCGTCAAGCCCGCGCCTACGTTGAGCAGGACTCGTTTTACAACGCCTGACATCCAGATCGCCTCCGGTGGCAGCTCTGTCCAAGGTCCTTGGGTCACGTAAGTGTCAATAAGGCATTCAGATAAGTCAGTACATATTGAAATATTTTATTTCTGAACCAAATAAAATAGATGTCCAAGTACCAAGTATTCCCTACGTAGAAATAGTTCTGCCATACCTAATCCATATTTAATATTATCTGAACAATACCTCTCTCGTCATCATTCCAGCTCACCTAGTACCTCTCCAAAAAGGATATAAAGATAAATAAGCTCCAATAATCCACAAAGGACCAAGGACGTATAGTTCAGTAAAGGTGGTTCAAGTGTCAAGAATATATAGCGTCGTATACGCCACATAGGTGAGGACTAGCAATATGCGTCACCAAATAAAACCTAGTGTTCGTCGTATTTCCGACATTTTCCGTCCGTTTTTGGTGGCACAAGTTAAAAGATATCGCGACTGATTCATCTACACTACCTACAATATAATAAAGGGGTAATTTTTTTTTTTTTTGTTTTTACGTTTTTTTGTTTGTAGGAGGTAATTTCTGAAAGGTTTTATTGGTCCGGTTACTAAAATTCTTTCACCGATAGAAAGCTGCTTTATTCTTGAGTGACATAGGCTATATTTTATGTACGCAAGTGAAGCTGCAGTCAAAAGCTAGTTGATGATATTTATAGATATGCATTGATTTTTTACCACGCCACGTCGGGGTCACCAGTTTAGAGGTATGCAGAATGGTCTAAAGTCTCACAAATTTCCGTTACAAATGAGGTATCCTCCGTCCTGACGAGTAGTATGTGTACTCTGGGCAACTGCCCGATAGTTGATTTCGAACTTTTGTATTATATGTTCTTATAGCGTGGAGAACTCTAATAGAATAGAATAGAATAAACTTTATTGTACACCAAAAATTAACATGACATAAACATAAACTTAAATCTATGGGTACAATGGCGGTCTTGCGTAAAACCACGAATTTTGAGTTTTAATTCTAATCTGAGGTTCTCAACGGACATGGTAAGTTCGGGAGGTTCCTGCACCGGATTTGCGCGGAAGTGGCGCCCGGGTGTCGCTACTGTGTGGAACGCCCGGGGGATACGGTGGAGCACACAATAGAGGTGTGCCCCGCTAGGGCAGAGCAACGCCGTGCCCTCGTGAGGGCGATCGGCGGCGGCGATCTCTCGCGCCGGGCCTTGGTACAGGCCATGGTCCGGAGCAAGGAGGAGTGGCAGGTGGTCGCCACCTTCTGCGGAGCAGTAATGCTAGCAAAAGAGGAGGCCGACCGCATCAGGCAACGGCGGCGCTCACAGCACCCCAGACGCCGCCGGGATTCCGATCCCGATTTCCGGCCACCGTAGGCGCAGGCTTGCGGACGGCGAGCAATGGGTAGCTCGCTGTCCGACTGTCCGGTAACTGTCCGGATCGAGCCCAAATCGTCGACGGTGCGCACTGTTCCCGCGCACCTCAAGGAGCTGTCAGCAACAGCAGTGGCCCAGCTGAGTCGAAGCCTACTGGGGCCAGGGTTAATTCAAAAGATAGCTCAGCCCTGGTACAAAAGGCAACGAAGAAACAGGAGTGGCTTTTTAGTCAGTAAAAGTCTGACACTATCTCCCGCTCCGCCCAAAAGCTGGGGACGTCATTAGATGATTTTCCTACCACGAAAAAAAAAATACCAAGCTAAAAGGTTTTTTCGCAATCTTGAAATGCAAAGAGCAACTGAAGGGACACAAGTGTGTTTTAATCAGTAAATGGCTAACTCTCGTTTGCTCCGCCTAGAGTGGGAGAGTTATTTGATGGTTTCCTACTAAATGGAAAGCCAAAATGTTTTGGTATAATATTTAATTATGAGCGTCGTGAGTCATCACTATCTTCCTACTCTTGTTCCATATTACTTATAGTCTAAAAAACAAGAATAATACGGTAATTATCCAAAAATATCATTATTATAATATTTATGAATTATTTAGCAAGGATTCACCAAAAACCAATATTTGAATTTCAACATGATCTAATTCAAATTACATAAATGTAGTCCTGAAGTCAAAGACTAAAAATGAGAAACCTACTTTACTGCCACAACTTAGACCCAAACCCCAAAAACTTGGCGTGAATTGTTAGTTCAGAAATCGTAGCTAACTCGAAGCAATAAGTCTGCGACCCGTCGTGACGGCCGCTCCTTTAAACACACGCCACTTGACTCCTTAATGTATGGATTGTTTTGGCGCAGTTTGGTGTTCTGCTAAATCGGACCCTTGTACCTTTGCGGCTTGGGGATAGTTTCGGTACACGGCTGTGGTTACACGGTGATTCTGAAGTTTTCTTGTTGGAAAAACGGGGTATTTTATGTTATAACGTTTTTTTACACGTTTTGTGGGTTAGTTATAACAATCTGTTACAGATTGGAAAGAGTTTGCGTGAATTAACAATGTTAAGAAAAAGGGTCCATTTGTTGACTGCATAATGTATTGATTCTTTTGGCGCAGTTTTGTATTCTTCTAAATTGGACTTTGTTTTTGCGGTTTAAGTACGGTAGGTTAAACGGTGATTCGGTAAGTTTTTTTATCTTTTGATAGAGCACATAAAATTTATTTTATTTAAAATAAAAATTTTTGGTCGTATTCTGGGTTAGATACAACATTTCGTCAGAGATTAAACAGAGTTTGCGTGAATTAACAATAAAATAGAGGGTCTACGAATTTGCTACGGCGTAGCCGTTATGCTACGCTTTCGTAGCGAGTGTAGATAACACACCACTTGACTCCTTAAGGCCCAAGCGCCCGAAAAGTGCTTTAAAACAGGGACTTTCTGGAGCCTACTCCTCGGTAACGGCCAGGTTAATATGTTTGAAAAAAATGTATGTTTATTATAGATTCATGAACAACATTATCAACATTTGATTTTTTCGTGCGATTAATACTTTTGTCTAAAAAAAAATATTACATACAACAACATCACATTTGCGAATGTTGTTGCGACTTTTACCTACTCTTTCGAAACGTTTTTACACATAAAGATTGGTACTTAAGTAATCTTCAAAGTGAACATAGCATACCTATGTAAATTAATCCATATTTCGCAAAGAAAATGGATTTAAAAGTCCGGGCGCAGCTGACCGCAAACAAATGCACAGATAGTCGTACTGTCGCCTAGACGGGTACGAGAGTAGTGACCATTTAATTTCGGCCAGATGGTTCAAGGGACTATAAACCTTAATGTATGGATCGTTTTGGCGCAGTTTGGTGTTCTGCTAAATCGGACCCTTGTACCTTTGTGGCTTGGGGATAGTTTCGGTACACTGCTGTGATTCTGAAGTTTTCTTGTTGGAAAAACTGGGGTATTTTATAAAAGGTCAATGCTTTCTTAGCGGGTATAAAACACACTACATCTGACTATGCAGTCAGATATGGTGTGTTTTATACCCACCGCATAATAAATGGATTCTTTTGGCGCGGTTTCATGTTCTCTTAATTTGGACCTTTGTTTTTGTTATTGCGGTTTAAGTACGCTGCGCTGTGGTTAGACAGTGATTCTGTATTTTTTTTTTACCTTATGATGTTTCACAATTATTAATTAATATAATTTCGTATTACGGGTTATTTATAACATTCTGTCAGAGATTAAACAGAGTTTGCGTGAATTAACAATGTTAAGATAGAGGGTCTACGAATTTGCTACGTCGTAGCTGTTGTGCTACGCTTTCGTAGCAAGTGTGGGAAATACGCTACTTTACTCTTTAATGTACAGATTGCTTTAGCGCAGTTCGGTGTTCAGACCCTTGTACCTTTGTAACTTGAAAATCTTTGTTATATTTATTTTTATCGAGTTGCTATTTAAAAAATATATAACTTAATTCACACTTTTATTATATAGGTAAAAGTTTGTATGTATGTGTCTGTGTGCATGTTTGTTGTTCCTTCATACTCAAACAAAATTCGATACTGAAGCAGACTGTTCTCTTGAAATAGCTCAAAAGATACCTTTTAATCCTGAGAGTTTCTTTCATCCCTTGAAATAATTTTCCACATTCACACGGGCAAAACCGCTAGCAGTTATCGGATTCCGTTTCATATCAAATACTAAAATTGCCGATGATACAAACTAGTAATTCAATTTACAACCAGTAACTAAATCGTCGTCTATATCACGCTGGAACTATGATTTCGTTAGCTATCTCATTGGCTGGGCTTTGCCTATCAATGTACCCGCTAATAGACTATTAGCACCAATATTAGGCTTCATTAAAACCGGAGTTAGGACATTATGAAATGTTATTATCTTACGGGAAATGGTGTTTTGCAGAATTGCATTATCCGTAACTGGGTTTGAATATATTTGCATGACAATGTTTGTCTATTGATTTCGATTATTTTAAACTAGCTTTTGCTCGCGGCTTCGCCCCCGTACATAACATATAGTATATGTCACTCAAGAATACAGCAACTTTCTATCAATGAAAAAAAATTTAGCAATAAAAAAAAATATTTATCCCATTTTTTTCAGAATTATATAATTCTAACGACAGTTCCCAGGCACGTAGTATTTTGAATAGACAAGAACATTTCTTCTCTGATTTATCAATATTCATCATTATAAGTCTCAGTAAAAACAATTTGATTAAATCAACCTAGAAATTTTAACAGTTATTAACCTAGAAAGATCAAACACATTTTCATTTCTCTTCAGTTATGAAACTGAAATTAAATGAAAATCTATTTTGCGAACTTTTCCCTATTACCTTCTCCAATCGTAAACATTTTCAAATCAACGTGAAAATAATTTCCCCATAATTGTCAGATTAAATTCAAAGATAGACCCATCAAAAATAATAACAGACTATAAATTTTGATAGCACAAAATTTTGGTCTAACCTGGAACATAACAGGAAGGTACAGAAGGTCAAGTCAATACAAGGAAAGAAAACGTTCACACGCATGGACCCGCTTTACGTACAGAGAGCGCAAGCGCACTTTTTTAAAATCTTTATTAATTACTAGTTTTTGCTCGCATACAAAAAATATAGCCTATGTCACTCAAGAATAAAGCAGTTTTCTATCGGTGAAGAAAATTTCACAATCGGACACGTACTTTCAGAGATTACCTCCTACAAATAAAAAATCAAAAAAAGAAACTTTACCTCTTTATAATAAATTAAGTGTGGAACTGCACTACAGTACATGTCGCTCCATCATAGCCAAATTTTTAATTTTATGTTTATAATATTGTAATATATTTCATATAGAACTCTTGCCTCGTCTTACATAGACTTAGCTAAGACACTTTTGCAAATACCGATTTCAAACATATTTAGAGTGCTAAACAGATTTCTTCTGAGGCGTTCGCCTCACTCACACTTCACCAGAATATGATGTTCGTTTTCGATTAATCCGCATTTTTCGCAATTAAATGAAGATAAAATACCCATAAGGAAAGTAAACTTCCTCATGGCAATAACAATATCTTTTCTATTAAATTCATAATTATCTATCCAGGGAATTGTTAATGGTTTGGGTTTTTTTTATGGAGGGGAAAAATCATCCTAAGACAACCCCCGCTCTTGAGCAAAGCGGGAGATAGTGTCAGACTCTTACTGTCTAAAACCCCACCCCGTTTTTTCGTTGCCTTCGTACCGGGGCTTGAGCTATCTTTCGAATTAACCTGGCCCCCTTCGACCCAGCTGGGCCCCTGCTGTTGCTGACAGCTCCAGGGCGCGCGGGAACAGTGCGCGCCGCCGACGACTTGGGCTCGGTCAGGACAGCTACCGGACGGTCGGACAACGAGCTACCCATTGCTCGCCGTCCTCAAGCCCGCACCTACAGTGGCTGAAAATTGGGATCGGAATCCCGGCAGCGGCTGCGGCGCTGTGAGCGCCGCCGTTGCTTGATGCGGTCGGCTTCCTCCTTCGCTAGCATTACTGCTTCGTTGAAGTCGGCGTCGGCCTGCCACTACTCCTCGCTCCGGATCATGGCCTGTACCAAGGCCCGGCGCGAGAGATCGCCGCTGCCGATCGCCCTCTTGAGGGCACGGCGATGCTCCGCCCATTAATGGTTTGGGTTGGATGGTGTTGTACCAGATATCTTTCTCTCTTGATCTCTTGCCTCTTGCAAACTAGTGATCTCTTGCAAACGCACTTACTTTTGGCATTTGCTTGAGATCGCCGCTGCAGTACGCACGCGTCTATATATACGTGAGTCGGCTTTCGTTCGTTATATAAAGCCGATTTTCTGTATTTATCTACTTGATGTAGATGAAGGTTTGAAGGGTAGGTATACCGTAATCATTAACAGTCTCTAAGGACCACTGGACTCTTTAAGACTTGGTTAAGCTATTATAACTTGAATTACTTGTTCAAAACGATAAGAAGTTTGATAAAGATTGTGGGTGTCACTCAACTTAGTTCCGAGTTGTTTCCTCTTGGTGTTGCCAGTATCAAATTACTTTTCGAACATTGACAGGTTTTTTAATATTATAAAGTTAAATAAAATAGCTTGGTCATGGTCTTTTCTCTAGTAAGAATAAGTGTGTAGCGGCAATATCAAGTTTTATAATAAAAAGTATTATAATATTCCCGAGGTTAGAATACAAGCCTCCTCTCTAGGAGAAGGAATGGGCCGTAAATTACCACGCGGGCTCACTGAAAGTTGATGGATGTCACATGTCTTCAAATTAGTTCTAGGACATGCTGGTTTCCTCACGATGTTCCTTTATCGTTTTGAGAGCAGTGGTGAGGAAATAAATTACAAAAAGTAAATAAATAAAATTATTATATTACTTACTTACTACTTTATTTTACGTACACAGTTTTCCACAAATTATTGGAACAACTTGATAGAAAATAAAACTAACAATGGCCTCAAAAATTAGCAATGACTCCTAAACTAGGAGTAGCCTGTATCTTAGTGATATAAACATTACACATAGACCACAGTTAGACGTTACCTGCTAACGAAAAAAGTAAAGCACCTTTCTGGGTTTATGGGTGGGAAAATCATCCATAGACATCTCCCGCTCTTGAGAGGTGCGGGAGTGTGTGTCAGACTTTTACTGACTAAAAACCCGCTCCTGTTCCTTTGTTGCCTTTCATACCAGGGCCTAGTTTTCCTTTCAGAAGCAAACCTTCGACCCTGCTGGGTCGGACTTCGAGTTTCCTATTGCTAGCCGTCCACAAGCCCGCGCTTACGGACTTTCTGGGTTTGAACCCGCGACGTGCAAATCATATGTCGGGGGAATTACCATTGGGCCATCACTGTTCCATGTTTTATAACATCACATTAATTTCTTTCTCCGGCTTTATTTGGCTGTATGTTGAGAACTACACAAAGGATTTTATGTGGTCTATACTAAAATGGCTCTGACATCATAAAGTTTAATTGCCATTTCACGCGGTGACAAGCAGCGATCATAAAAATTTTAACACTACCGCTGCATGAAGTGCACTTTCCAAAGGTTTTTATTACGAGTAAGAATATTATACACCTTTAAAATAAAATGTTGTGGGTTTTGAGCAATGACGTGACAGTGTTGATACTCAAAATGTACCTACGCAGATACAATTTTTTAACCGATTTTCAAAAAAGGAAGAGGCTTTCAAGTCGTCTGATTCTTTTCAAAGGTTTTTATAAGGGGTAACACACTTTTAAAATAAAATGTGATTTATGAACAATGACGTTACAGTGATGATACTCAAAATATACCTACGTAGGTACAATGTTTTTATGCAATTTTCAAAAAAGGAGGAGGTTTCAAGTCATCTGATTCTTTTCAAAGGTTTATAATAGGAGAAACATACCTTTAAAATAAAGTGTTGTGGTTTTTCTACAGTGACATGACAGTGTTGATACTCAAAATGTACGTACAAGTAGGTTAATTTAGTTGTAGTACCTATTTAAAATATAATTACATTTTTCTTGTTCAGCGATATCTTCGTCAAATGTTAACAGATTTTGGCGACTTATTATGTTTTGGAGAATTGGTCAGCCAGTCAATCATCATTTAAGTTTGGTAATGAAGAAAATCTTCGGAGATAGAAATATAAATGCTAGCAAATCTTCCGGGATTGCAGCCATCGTATGTCTGTTTATTTAAAACACCATTTCATAACATAACATTACACATATATTGGTCACAGAACAAGCGTTTTAGCACAGGTTTTAGTAACTTAAAGTCTGAAATACCCTCTTGCTCCACCCTAAAGAAGGAGAATTCATTTAATGAATCAAATTTCTTGCTCACAATTTAGTTTTAGCTGTGGAATAACTCAACAAAAAAGTGACAACAAAAAACAAAAGAATCGACTTTAAAAACAAACTAAAAAATCAAAATTACTTTCATTTCGAAAGTCGGTTTGAAAAATTTACGCAACGGAACACTGACTTTTGGTATTAAATTTTTTTATAGACTTAAATTATTACATCAGAATTTTACAGCAACCAAATAAAAAATTGAGTCTGGTTATGTTATCATACATTTATTTATCATGTTTTTGGTTCCTATTTTCAGCTTGAATGTACACATAATACATATGTACGTTCTTCACCAAAGAATAAAGAACAATTACGCATCAAGGAGTTCATTTTTCATTGTTCTTTTTCATGTCTTACCAACATTATATCGTACAATACCTCAATAGGCCGCAAAATATGGCTCTCACGGCAAATTACACGGAACACGTGAATCGTCACAGCCAGTATCACATGTGGCAGAGTTGTGTGACGAATGACGTCATATCTCACACATACACTTACCCGTGAAGTGGATTAAGTGGTGCTTTCAACCGCTTGATGTATGGCAGCGGATCTTGCTTGATTCATAAGGACCATTTTCGCGTAACGCGGGAGGTACTATGGTATGTCATTTTGTTTTCGCTCCCGCCTCTGCCTATTGTTCCAGTGGTTCTTTAGAGAATGATGCTTAATTCATAAGGACCAAATCCGCGTAGCGAGGTAAGAGAGGTTGCCTGAAAATGATTATCTTAGTACTTTATTAGGACCATTTTGGGTGGTTTTTCTCCTGTTTCGTTTGTGCACGAATTTTTTTGTTAGATTTCTGCTGTTAATCTGGTAGTGTTGTGAACAGCTTGATTTATGAATGTAGTTCTTACTTAATACATAAAGACTATATTCGCTTAACGCGATGTATACTACCAAGTTATTTTTTTGGTGGTTCGCTCTTTTATTTTCACCCGTAACCTTTTATGTTTTTGAAATTATTAATTTTCCTTTGAAAAGGTCACAAAACTGAGCCTGACAAAAAATACACGTGTAATGGTAATTAGTGATCATATTTTAGATACCATATCTGATTATAAAAATTAACTTTATTCAAGAAAGTTATAGAAAAATTCCTTACAAAAAAAAAAACAAAATTTTCCATGCTCAACTAATCAACATTAGTACGGAAAATCTTGAATTATTATTTTTTTCGGGACAGAAGTAGTATTTAAAATATAACTACCTATTTCAGTTACAACCTCTATAATTTCGACAAGAAGTGGGCGTAATAAGTGGGGTTTATGTGAATTCAGATAATTAAAACTAATTTACACCAGCTTTATGTATGACGACGCAACTAAGTATGATATTAATAAAAGTATCCACTTATTAAAATCATATTATTATATTTGGTTTGTTAATGTAATATTTGAAATACGATGGTATTTAAAATTTTAGTTTGCTTCACAGAACCATATTTTTATTTGGAAATTTTCCACAGGTAAGTTAGTTTATACTCGTATGTAAAAAAATAATAACTCGGCTTTGTGAATTTAGGATAAATCTTTCACGAAAACAATATTCAACAACTAAGCTTTAATGAGCAGTGGTGGCCGAGTGGTAATGGCCCCGACTTACGAGTTGTAGGTCGCGGGTTCGAACCCAGCCAGGCGCATTACTTTGTGTAATTTATTTCATCACCACTGCTCTCAAAACGGTGAAGGAAAACATCGTGAGGAAACCGGCATGTCCTAGAACCAAAAATTCGAAGACATGTGACATTCACCAACCCGCACTGGGCCCGCGTGGTGGATTACGGCCCATTCCCTCTCCTAGAGAGGAGGCCTGAGTCCCAGCAGTGGGAACATCAAAAAGGCTGATGATGATGATGATGAAGCTTTAATAAATTCAAATCATTTGTAAAACGAAAGTTTGTCAAAAGGCTTTTTACGCTGTAAAGTACTATCTTCAGGACGAAAAGACTTGGGATTGAACTGCTCCAGTATCCACTACAACTTTTGTCATTTTTGTTTTTCTTCTTTTGTGTTTTTTTTTTATTTTATTTTCAAATGTGCTTTTTTTGCAGTTTGACACGTATACATTTTCTTTCTTTGGCATTGTTCGTCAAGTCATTGAGCTCCTTAGAAGTCCTGAGTTGAGCTTTGCGAATACTGAGAAATGCTCACACTGACTGGATAGGTCCACTCAAATCAGTATGGTTCTTTCTTCAAAAGACCATCTCAGACAAATCTGCATGGTTCTCATGTGATTTGACCATTACATGTTTACTGTATGGACTTTTAAAAAAAACTTTTACCCTTGAATTTGCTTCGGTGTTTCTTCTCAAGGAAGTCAGTTAAGAAATACCGGCCTCATTAAGTTTTATCTGACGAAAAAAAAAAGTGTTTTTTTACAAAATAAATAATTTTGTTATTTTACGTAATCCTTTTTTTTGTTTTTCTTTTACCTTTTCTTTCTTCTTTTTCCTTTTTTTGTTTTTGTTATGTTTTTTTTTTTGATTTTTGTTTTTTTTTTATGGAAAATCACCAAATGACTTCTTCCACTCTGGGTTAAGCGAATGGGAGTGTCGGACTTTTACTGACTTAATTCCATTATCCCTTCAGTTGCCTTTTGCGAGGGTCTCCGTAAGTCTGTATAAATAGAAAAAAAAACTCTTTAGAAATCTCATATGATGATCATATATTGCAATTTCATCATCATCATTTTTTCGTCGATCTTATTGTTCATAGACCACTACTTATTATTTTAATTAGCTGAAAAATTAGAAAACAGAAAAATAAGTAAGAAAAATGTGACTTGAACTATTCGCTAATTACACTGTCGAGAACAAAGCGAGTACACAAACCAGTAGTATACCCCTGTGCAATTTTATGTGGCAACTTATCATCTTTGGCGGAGCTATTTTTCGAATGTTTTACCTCGTTTAGCTGATGTTTGGTTCCTTTGATGACATCCTGTCTATTAGGGGTCGCTATCAACCTTTGTATTCCACGTTTTTCCTTTGTTCATACGTGAAACTGGGAATATTTTTTAGGTATATTTGCATGAATCACTTTACCTGTTTTTTCTTAAGGTACCGAAATATGTATGTAATGTAATGTTGGCACGTGTGCGGTTGTATTATTTTCTTGCATGGCAGGTGTAGACAGGAAGAGGAGAGTCAATTTTATTTTCTTAATACAGGAATTTGTCTGTTAAACAAAAATTTTCAATGTCTTCTCCTCTTTCTCTGTTAACTCTGTCATAAAGTTGTCTGAAAAAATCGCTTTTAGCTATATGAGCGCCCATTGTGACACCCTATTAATTTAAAGCTCCTAATCTAATTTTATTTATGGTTTACAATAAAGAGTATATTTGTCTATTTATGCTGTCGATATTGTTAGATAGTCGGCGGTTGAATCACAATGTATTCTATGCTTTCAACTGATATGTAAGCATAAGTATAATGAGCCTTATGATATTCTCACTGCGTGGAATCAGGCCTCTTCTCAAAGAGAGGGTATGGGTTATAATCCACCACACGGGCTCAGTGCGGGTAGGTGGATATCACATGTCTTCGAAGTTTTTGTTTTAGGACATGCCGGTTTCCTCACGATGTTTTCCTTCACTGTTTTGAAAGCAGTGAAGATGAAATAAATTACACAAAGTAATGCGCCTAGCTGGGTTTGAGCCTACAACCTACAACTCGTAATTCGAGGGCGTTACCACTCGGCCACCACTGCTCTCTCTGTTTCGAGCAATCCTGCAGCCTAATCCGTATTTTTGTTTCCACCAAAAGTATCATCTCAACAACTCATAACTTAGTTAAGTCTAGAGAGACGCTTCAGTCCTGTTATGAACATTATTACTGGCACATTACGCTTGAGATATGACTACTTTTCTTCCACATCACGAACTTTTCCTTCGCGAAGACTATTGTATAATCGCAGCTTAGTATCTAACGTATAACTAAGTTTGGGAGACTAGAAGTTGATTCGTCTATTTCGTTTGTGTCTGAGCAGTTGTAGCCCAGTGGTAATTTTTTATCCTTTAGCTCGCCGTCCAACCGTCCAGTAACCGTCTGGACCCAGCTCAAGTCGTCGACGGCGCGTAGTGTTCCACGCGCGCCTCCAGGTGTTGTCAGCAACCGTAGGGGCCCAACAGGGTCTAAGCCTGCTGGGACCATGAGTGATACGAAAGAGTTCCCCGGGGCTATAGAACAATAGCAAAGAAGGAACACGAGTGGGTTTTTAGCCAGTAAAAGTCTGACACTATCTCTCGCTCCACCCAAGAGCAAGAGATGTCAATGGATGACTTTCCCACCTAAAAAAAATGTGGTAATTACCCTTACGAGTTGTAGGTCTTGAGTTCAAACCTACCCAGGCGCATTACTTTGTGTAATTAATTTCATCACCACTGCTTTCGATAATATGAAGAAAAACGTCGTAAGAAAACTGGCATGTCCTAGAAACAAAAATTCGAAGGTATGTGACATCTACCAAACCACTCAAAGGTCATATGGTGGACTAAAGTCCATTTCCCTTCCTAGAGAGGAGGCTTGAGCAAAGGGAACATTATAGGGCTTGTAAATGCTATTGTGATAGTACATGTTGAACAAGCGTGATCACTTCGAACGATGGGGGATGGGGGAGTTAGTGGGTAGGTCTTCCTGGAAAACAATCAAACAATAGGGAATAAACCACGCTATGTACAGGCTCATTGAGGTTCATACCGATGCGTATTGGCTTAGCATGAAATGGGATATGGTTATTTGAATCCAACAGATTTCGGAAATATTGGTTCTGAAAACAAGAGTGAAAATGGACAATAATATTTTTTTCGGCTAGCTTCGCCTTTTCAGGACAATTTTTTTTTTATATAATAGTATATGCGAAACCCGAAATACGTGTCTGTAATTAAAGAATCTATTAACAAAACTTCATCATTGAGTCATAAAAAATCACAAATTTATAAGCCAATTATTTTTTTACCTGGCTATCCGCATTAATACATGGTCACTGGGCCATTCGGGTGACTGAGGAGTTGTTTTACTCCCGCATTCAGCTGTGCGATGCCACTACCTTTCTGACACTCCCTCGCGCTCCACTCTAGAGCGGGAGAAGCCAATAGCTATCCAACTCCCTTAAAATAAGCTCTTATGAAAGCATATAGTACCTAACAACATATACCTAACAATAAAGCTTAGTATATGGTTCGTCTCGAACAAGTAGTCGGAACTAAAACAATGAAAGTAGCTTTGTGATGAAAGCTGCAAGTTGTTGATACAGGATATGAGCCAGTTTATATTCCAGCTAAGCTAGAATAAGTGTCGCCGCACATGGCCCACATGCCACAACTACAAACGCTGCCACGAGAAGCTAGAAGTGGCCACAAAGAAAGTTAAAGCGCGCAACAGCGACTTGTGGCCAGTAGCTGATACTTTTTTTAAAGCGCAGTATCATAATGGACTCTGACGAAGAAGGTGTAAATGCGCCAATTGCGAGTGACGCCGTTTTGTATCGGCGTTTACAAACCAGTGCGGGCCACAAGAAGCAAGCAGCGACGATTATAAGCGTGTGGCGGCCACCGGCGTCAACCGTGTATCCATTTAAAATGTTTGAAACCTACAGGAAGGACATTGACGAAGAAGGTGTAAATGCGCGAATGACGTGTGACGGCGTTTTGTATCGGCTTTCACAAACTAGTGCGGGAAGCGAGCAGTGGCGATTTTTATCATGTGGCGGCCACTGGCGTCATCCGTGTGCGGCTAATCCATATAAAATGTTTGAAATCTAGAGGAAATATGCCGGTGGCGGCGTTTTGTGGTTATGGCCAGTGGCTCATGTGCGGCAACCCTTAGAACGAAGTTTCTAATGTTTGTTTGTGCCTTTACAATTTAACGAATATCAAGAGACGACTATGTAAAATATAACGCATAAAATTAAGCATGTAAAATGCCACGGAGTTTAATGATGATTGTGTGACGAGTTTAGTCATTTGAATAATATTAGGAACTACTATTTGCAGTCATCTCAACCTTAGTTTCATCTTCGTCATAATTGTTATATGTTACATATGTTCTCTTTCAGTATTTGTTAGTTTGTAATTTTAGCACTGTATTTTATTATTATAAGACACTTAAGTAATGCTATTTCATTCTTTTTGTAATATCTATTATTTATTTATTGACACCTACCACAGTGTTGTCCCTTTTAACCCAAAGGTTGACTGGTAGAAAATGCCTTGTTGCATTAAGTCCACCTATGTACCACTACGGTACATGAAGTATTGTTAAATAATTAAATATTATTCATAGATACAATATCTACTCGGTATTTAACACTATTGAGTGGTGGCTTCTTTGCATTTGTAGGATTTTTAGTAGTACTAAAGAGTACTCAACTTCGAATACTTAAATCAGAAATCGGGGGTAAGTTATTTCTAGACAAGCGTGCTCTATCATTGACCACATCATCGTTTACCATCAGGTGACATTATGGTTAAGCAAGTTTATCAAGAAATAAAATTAACATTTCGACACTGAAAACCATCAGTGCAATACTCCCAAACATCTCTGACACTCTCAAAGAAACTCCAACCACGAACAAAGACAAACTGAAAATCTTCAAAAACTAACGTTTCCCAGCACTATTTTATTCCAACTTTTAACGAGTAGTAGTTCGTTCCGTTTCACGGGTAGTCCGTCACGGCCACCGACTTTGTTTCACTGCGCTACATAAATCTTAGTGTGGACGACTAGAAGGCTTTTAGTCCAGCATTACTTTTGAGGTTAGAATCTTTCGGTGGAATAGCGTATTGGAGTTTAAAGAGTTGGACTGCAGTCTTTCGAAGATAGAGTATTTTGTTTAAGATTCATGATCGTACAAGAGTGAAATGCGAGGATTGTCCGAATAGTATTGGCGGATTCAAGCGTTCGAGGTCTTACCACAGTTATCTTAGTGAAGTAACTATAATAGTACTTGATTTTTATTTTTTTTTGTTGATGGGAAATCATCACAACCACAAAATAGACAGAAGACAATCTCATATATGTACTTCACTTTTTATACCTACGCTCGGTGGACGCACACTAATCAGCGTTTAAGCCGGAACTGTTCGACGAGTAAGCCGAGACGCGACCGAGACATCGTGTCTGTGAGCGGTGTCTATGTGTGCGTTGCTCGAGCGCGCTTTGTATGTAGGTTGACTTCTGTACCTATCTATTTTGTGTCACAACGTTCCTCCCACTCTGGAGTGAGAAGGAATGTCAGGCTTTTACTGACTAAAATTTACCTGTATTTCTTTCAGTACCTCTTTGCGTTTCAGGGCCACTGTAACTCTTATGAACCATCTTACCGTTTTGACAGATACCCGCTCCCATATGAAACACGACAAAAATTTACTTGACAATCTTTAGTCAATTGGTTCATTCGGCCAATATTTAGTCACCTAAGTGTTAGATTTTTAACGTACGCAGTTACATTACCGTTAACATCAATGTTAACTAAAACTAAAGAATTGTCGCCAGGTGTCAATAAGGGAAACCTTTTTTATGCACCTTTATATTTACGCGATCGAATTCGTCAAAAACTTGTACGAGCCCCTTAAAAATGTTAAATCTTTCGCCTGTACCGATGATGATAACAATATGAAGTAAGTCAGCCCCATTTGTATCAACACGCTATTTGGTTAGTATATAATGTGTTGTAAAGTATGAGTTTTAGGCATTTTTTTTTTTTTTATGGTTGGAAAAAATCATGCATTGACATCCCCCGCCCTTGGGCGGAGCGGGAGATAGTGTCAGACTCTTACTGACTAAAAGACCCACCCCGTTCCTTCTAGCCTTCATACCGGGGCTCGAGCGCCCTTTCGGATAACCCTGGCCCCAGTAGGCTTCGACCCGGCTGGGTCCCTGCTGTTGCTGACAACTCCTTGAGGCGCGCGGGAACAGTGCGCGCCGTCGACGACTTGGGCTTGGTCCGGACAGTTACCGGACGGCCGGACAGTGAGCTACCCATTGCTTACTGTCCGCAAGCCCGCGTCTAATGATAATTATGGTTGAGAGAGATGCAAAGTATGATACTACAAGAGTTATGAGTGGATGGAGAGAAAGAAGGAGAATAAAAAGATGAATGGATTGTGTGAGGAGTGACATTAAATAAAAAGGAAGTAGTGATAGAATGACGACTGTCAAGATAGAATGGAAAAGAAACACGGAACAAGGACAAAAAGATGATGAATAAAGTAAAACTAAAGGCATTCACCAAAAAAACATTCTCATGAACAACGTACCATTTCAAAAGCGTCATTCACCTCGCTTACAATGAATGAACGAAGAACTTGTCGGCTTAACGGAGGGTAGAAGAAACAGATTGTGTTAAAACTAAGTTCCATGGAACAGTTTCAACGGAAAATATGTTAATGGTACTTTAAACTTGTTCGAATTAGTTTTCTTTTTGAGTCACATCGTATTTGTTTTTTAAATGGCATCGATTTAGAGTTTAGTTTTGTGTCGATTAATCTGTTAGTGACATTGTAGTTTTGTTGGAATACGAATTTATTTTGAAGCTCCGCTTTTTGCTCGACCTTTTCGTGGTTCGGTTTTGTTATCGGTTTGACAGTTTTGTCGTTTTGGGCTTGTGTCATAGGGGAGTTAGTGCTATTTTCATATTTCTACTTTGATAACGGCAGGATGTTGTTTTTTTATTTTTACTAATAGGCTCGCGTTTGACCGCTGTCTTACCTGATGGTAAGCGACTTATCTACCTACGTGCCTTTGTTGATACCTACGTACTGGCGCTGAAAATCAGCACCGTGGCTTTTGTATTTTGATGAGCGTTGGCCGTTTAGCTCAGATGTGACACATATCTTCCAATTATAGAGTTGTTATTGTTATGTTAATTTTTTGTGGTTATCGCCATGTTTGACGCAAATAAACTCATTCTTTCTACAGAGGCCGCACTACAAAGTTGTTAGAAAAGGAAAGATTAGCTCTGTTTCTCTCTCTCTTACAATTGAATCATGATGGTTTCATGACGTCATTGTAGAATGCTAGATCAGTTTGGTCATACATAATCATTCTAAAATAAAAACACAATCGAAGAAGAGTCGATATTTTAACTACAAGCATTTAACAGTACAAAAAATAGGAAAATATTGAATAAGCCGGATGACGTCTAAAGTGGGCTTTATGAGGGATACTTGTTTCAGGGTTACAGTCAAAAGTGAAAACACTATATAAATCCCTGTAATGATATAATTTTCAGTTCACATGAAAGGGTACGAAAACCTTATGTTATAAAACTATACTGATGAGTGCAACGTGCATTCGCCGTGCGGACGTTACTTGCGACTCGGTTCGTGAGTGCGACAGAGATGCATATATCTTGACTGACCTGTTGGTCTAGGTGTCAGTGACCCTGACTGCTATGCCGAAGGTTGTGGGTTCAATTTCCACCTAGGACAAATGTTTGTGTGATGAACATGATCATTAGTTCTGTGTCTGGGTGTAATTTATCTATAATATGTATGTACATATTTAGAAATATATAAGTATGTTTATCAGTTATCTAGTACTCATATCACAAGCTCTGCTTAGTTTGGGACTAGACGGCGCTGTGTTAAAAGTTGTGGGATATTATTATTATTATCTTGGTGGCAGGCAACCCCAAGATGCTCTTTTTGGGCGTCAAGATGTGTATGTTTCTATACTAGGTTACAATTATAGGTACATATGTGATTTCAGGAAAACATGTTTAACAAGGTTGTTATTAATGAAAAGGCTTATTCGTTTCTCCATTGGAAACGAACAAAAATAAAAATAGTTGCTATTAGAAAAACTACTCAATCAGGTCCAAAATATCTTCGGTGGTCACATCGTAGTGAAGTGTCTGCGCTTACAAGTCGGACCGACAAGCTGCAATATCCGGCGCCTGAACATACCACACTCGCCTAAGGCATAACTGGGCATCTGCACATTATTAGTGACGATATTTTATTTAAATTCGATATTTTTTTTTTTATAATTCCATGTGAGTTTATGCCATGGTTTCCTTATGGAGTAACACACACACACACTTCTCGTGTCATATCAAAGTTTGTTTTTACATAACATGTATTTAAAAAATAAGGTACACGAAAAAAAATGTCAACTCAACTCATTCAAATTATACACACAAAAAAAACTTGGTCTAAAAGATGTTACGTCAATTTGTAGGTTATTTTTTTTATAATTTCTTATGAAATATATATTGTACTCATATGAACTAACATCTGTATCGTCTTTCTATTTATTAAATGCGTGTTTTAAGCTGATTTGATCCTTAAAGGTTGGATTGTACATAAGTGCAATTTGGGTGGACCACCGAGCGTGCTTCACTCACATTTTTAGAAATTCTGGAATGTACGCTCTTTAGGCGTTATCTAACAACACACACGAGCAAGCTTTCTGCACCTGCTCAGCGCACGAACAGCACTCGCAATCACTGGCATGTGTGCTTGATTATATGCGTTTTATCTAGTTGCAAGCTTAATATTGAATCCGCTTGTACATACGTATAATAAGTATTTAGAAGTAGTTCAGCTGCGTATGTATCTGTGTGTGGGCTTGCAAAGTGGTAACTTCATTCAGTGATCTCATTGGAGCTTCCTAAAGAGTGTAGTGAAGATATCCACAGGAAAATCATAGCCCGAAGAATCGCCAAAAATAAGTGGCAGTGGGCAAGGAACATTGATCGCAGAAGAGATGGACAATGGGGCCAAAAGGTTCTTGAGTGGCGATTATGTACCGGAAGATGCAGCAGGAAAGTCTTCTACTAGGCGAACTGATGGCCTAGTGAAGGTCGTGAGCATCCGATAGATGCAACATGCACAGGACCGTTCGTTGTACCGACACTTGGGTGAGGCCTCTGCCCAACAGTGGACACCTTTAAATTGAAACGATGATAATAAAATGATAGTTATGCTAAAGATTAAGGCAAAAGCGCGCCATGGTCCGGAGTGAGGAGGACTGGCAGGCGGTCGCCGACTTCTGCGAAGCAGTAATGCTCGCAAAGGAGGAGGCCGAACGCATCAGGCAACGGCGTTATCGCCGCCGCCGCCGCCGCCCAGATTCTGATCCCGATTTCCGGCCACCGTAGGCGGGCTTGTGGACAGTGAGCAATGGGTAGCTCACTGTCCGGCCGTCCGGTAACTGTCCGGATCAAGCCCAAGTCGTCGACGGCGCGCACTGTTCCCGCGCGCCTCAAGTAGTTGTCAGCAACAGCAGGGACCCAGCCGGGTCGAAGCCTACTGGGGCCAGAGTTATCCGAAAGGGCGCTCGAGCCCCGGTATGAAGGCTAGAAGGAATGGGGTGGGTCTTTTAGTCAGTAAGAGTCTGACACTATCTCCCGCTCCGCCCAAGAGCGGGGATTGTCATTGGATTATTTTTTCCCACCATAAAAAAAAGGCGAAAGCGCCTAGCCTAGCCAGCGAAATTCAAATTTTTAAAGAGTTTTGCCATGAGAACCGCTCTGGACCGGTCGTTTTGGCAATACTTGAAGAGACGTCTTTTGGATGAAATGATGAGTTTAGCTGGAAATTTCTAAGAGATTTCTCAAAACCATTTCCAGTTAAACTATTTTCATCATAATAATGTTCTTCCATAAAACGTTAGAACATATTTTAATATTGGAAGTTATGTCCGGAATATTTAAAACAGTCATGTCGGTGAGGTATTTTCCAGCGTATATGACCATGGCGTGGTTTGAAGAGACGAAATAAAATGACAGTTATTTAGAAAATTCTTGGCTTTTAATATTTTCATTTCGTGTTCGTAACGATCACTAATATGATTTTTTTATGAGGTTGTCGACTCACGTCACCTATAAATAAAGAAATATATAACACAAAGTGTCACGCTCGTAGGTAATTTCATTTTCTGAACTTTTCAACTCTAAAGGCAGAACTACACTGCTCAAACGTGTACCATACACGTCAATATGGGTGCGTCGGTCTCCATACATTTTATATGGAAACTAGACTTCTAGAGTTGCATTTGATCCGCGCCACGCGCCACAAAACAGGCGTGTTTAGTCACTGGCACCATTTTCAAACTTCCTGTACTCTGTTCATTTCTCACTTCATCCATTCTCGTTACTTCACAAAATGCATATCAACATTTTCATATCCGCTACATGCAATGTTTAAAGTATCATAATAAAATAAAAATGAAACTAAGTACTTAATCAAATTTTCTTGCTCACAATATAGTATTTCTGTACTGGAGTGTGCTACTTACCACGTTATGTCTTTAACCAGTACACTAAAGTAATAATGTGTGGTGCTAGCTAGCCGTACTCCCAAGTTCTTTGTCCGAGTCCTTTAAATACACTACTTTTATATAAAGCAATAAGATTTAGAAAGTTTTTGCGAGTTTGTCAATATGTATTGGACCCTGGGGTATTGTTCTTTATTTTATTTTTTTTTCACTATGGAAGTTATCGAGACACACAATCATTGCAAAAAATTGTATTTAGGTGCATAAATGACTTTGTAAGTCTTTGTAACAAGCATACTACCTATGCTTGTTTAAAACGCAATGATGACACTGCATAAACGCAAAATTGGAATGGAATGGAATAGAATAGAATGGAATGGAATTGAATGGAATTGAATGGAATTGAATGGAATTGAATGGAATTGAATGGAATTGAATGGAATTGAATGGAATTGAATGGAATTGAATGGAATTGAATGGAATTGAATGGAATTGAATGGAATTGAATGGAATTGAATGGAATTGAATGGAATTGAATGGAATTGAATGGAATTGAATGGAATTGAATGGAATTGAATGGAATTGAATGGAATTGAATGGAATGGAATGGAATGGAATGGAATGGAATTGAATGGAATGGAACGAAACGGAATGGAACAAAATAGAATGGAATGAAATATCAATTCGACACAAACACGACACGAAGGCAACATTCCTTATAATAGATATGACACACTAAATTGCGCTAGTATATTCCATATAAGGCTAGTTCGGTGTTGTGTAGCCTCAAAATGATTTCAACGAAACTAAATGCGGTGATAACACCTGTAACATATCTACATATCTATATATGTGTATATAAAAAAGGAGAAACTGGCTGACTGAAACATTAACTCAGAGTCAAAACTTCTGGGACTAGGAGGGTGAAATTTTGCATAAGGTTTCTTTTTTTAACGTAGGCCAGTACTAGAGAGGATTTTCCGAAATTCTAGGAGAAGAACCTGGGGTCCAAAGTTTGTATAACAAAAACCTACTTTTGCGTGGGTGAGGCCGCTGACAGAAGTTAGTTGTTAGAATAATACAAAAAAAAACGCGAGCTTTTTAAAATTATTCTATTCGAAAAATTCTTTCAATAATAGAAAAGCTATATCCAAAAGTCGAAATTGTCTTCCACGTAAATGAAGAGCTAGTTTCAGTAATATTTCAGTAATGGAGTCATTGACCTCCTTGCAATATTCGTCGTCATATTCGTCACAAAATGAACACTTGGACCTCACAAGCCGAATATTGTCCGAGCAAAAGCGAGTATTCCCGAAGGCAGGGCCTTGGTCAATGTATTTATGAGCATTGCCTATATTTGCCGTTCGACGCGACATGCGACAGTACTGCAACCATTTTGAGTACGCTATCAGTTAACAGCCTTATTGAGAAATATTTTGCAGTTTAAATAGTATATACGAGGAGTAAGTACACAGAGTAGGTACTACATATGTATACAACATTAGTTTTAGTATATATACTAAACCCGAAACACCTGTCTAGGTATTTTTATGTAAAGAATCCTATGTACACACTGTACCATGAAAATTTCACAAAGTTATAAGCTAGTTATGTTACCGTAAAACGGGGTGAATAGAGACTTAGGGGTGAATAGAGACAAAACTTTGGTTTGGTTTTTCACTTTGATACCATAATATCGGCCTCTAGCAAAGCATCGATTTTTTAGAATAACAATTCGGAGCGGGAGATAGTGTCAGACTCTTACTGACTAAAAAACCTATCCCGTTCATGGAGGAGGTCGACCGCATGACATAACGACGCTTACACCTCAGCCGCCGCCAGGATTCCGAACTCAATTTCTGGCCACCGTATGCGCGGGCGTGGCTCAAGGAGTTGTCAGCAACCGTAGGGGCCCAGCAGGGTCGAAGCCTACTGAGGCCAAGGGTCTGCTTCTGAAAGGGAGACTCGGCCCCGGTATGAAAGGCAACGAAGGAGCGGAGTGGGTTTTTCTGTGTCCTCAAGGACAATAGCACGCTTATCCACACCTGCCATGCAGTTTTCACGATGTCACGTTTACATAGACTTACACTCAATAAGGGAATAAGCTATGTATAATCGTGTATCGTGTTTCTCGTGAATTTGCACGATATTAATACACTGTCTCGTGGGACGGTGAAAGGTAGTTGGCGTTATTGCTCCACCTAGGCTGATACAAATGTCTATCCAACACTGGTTGGATTTCGGCATTTTCGATAATTCCATCAATCTATTCCTAAATTGATGGAATTATCGAAAATGCGTTTTAAAAATAATAAAAGAGCATTTTTTTAAATACCTTAAAAGTCAGTAGGAAAAAAAATCATAATTCGGAATTTCAATTAAATGTCCAAGGTTCTGTTAAATCTTTTTTTTTATGAGTCCATTTAGAAGGGCTAAAATTCACGAAAAATAGAAGTTTTTCAGAGTTTAGTTTTACACATTTTTATTTTGATTTCAATAGAAACTGGTCAATTGATAGAAAAGTCCAAACAGTTTTTAGTGTGCATAATAACATAATCTGCATAAATTGTTTACATAATGTCTATAACTATGTATCCATCTGTATAAACGTTTGGTTTGGGAAGTTGGGTGCTTAAAGGCTTAATTGTAGCAAATAATTTTTCCCACTCTGGGTGGTGCGCGAGGGAGTGTCAGTTTTTTACTCCATGTTCATTCAGATACCATTTGTGTTTCAGGGCTGCAGTTCGGTACGCCACAATAATGGCGGTAAGTCCCCTCTTTGAGGCTTGGCTAAAAAGAACTCACGGCGTCCATACCTTCCGCATGACGCAGGTCCTCACCGGACATGGCAAGTTCGGGAGGTTCCTGTACTGGATTCGTACGTAGGTAAGTGACGCCCGGGTGTCGCCATTATGCGGAATACCCGGAGGACACGGTGGTGCACACAGTCGAGGTGTGTCCTGCTTGGGCGCAGCATCGCCGTGACCTCGTGGGGGCGATCGGCGGCGGAGACCTCTTGCGCCGGACCTTGGTTCAGGCCATGGTCCAGAGCAAGAAGCGCATTGTTCCCGCGCGCCTCAAGGAGTTTTCTGCAACAGCAGGGGCCCAGCCGGGTCGAAGCCTACTGGGGCTAAGGTTAGTTTCGAAAGATAGCTCGAGCCCCGGTATGAAGGCTCGAAGGAATGGGGTTGGTTTTTAGTCAGTAAGAGTCTGACACTATCTCCCGCTCCGCCCAAGAGCCGGGGTTGTCATAAGATGATTTTCCCACCATAAAAAAAGGGCTGCAGTGATTCTTTTCGACTACCCCGTATCCCTTGGGCATAAACCCTGACGATCGGATGGTGAGCTACCGATTGCTCACCGTCTGCAAGCCTGCGCCTACGGTGGCCGGTAATCAGGATAAGAATCCCGGCGGCGGCTGGGGCGTGAGAGCCGTCATCTCGCGCGTGTGGCCTCCTCCTTTGCTAGCATTACTGCTACGCAGAAGGAGGTGCCTTCTTGGCAGTACTCCTCGCTCTGGATCCAAAGACTTCTTATGACCGTGAAATACACCAACTTACGCTCGATCAACGTAAATCGTCTCTCAGACATTCTTCTACAGAAAAAAAAAACAGCAGTAGGAATATTAAAGTCTGATTATCTTGTAACTAGCAAGTTTAAAAAAAATGTTACAAACATAATAAGTAAATCATTCATTCAGTTTCAAAAAAATCCTACCAGACTTTATACTAAAAGCTCATTTGCGAACACATGTAAATGGCCCACGAAAGGAACATTAAAAATAAAAATACCCGTCAGAAAGTTAGGCCACCTTTTAAAACTAAATAGAACTGGGTCATTTTGAATACACTGCAAATGAACTACGTGTTTGCAAATGTAAAAACGTCGACGTTACACTACCGTACAGTGAAGTGCACAAAAACTGTACATGAATTAAAACAATTATGGAAACTTCTGTCCTATCTCGTTTGTGAGTGGAGCTTTTGAAATTATGTATTACTTTCCTGTTTTTTATCCAACACACAATGCGTTAGAAACTAGTTTTTGGTGGGATTTCTTCGATTGAAGTTAACTCTTTGAATATCGTAATTAGAGACACAATAGAAAGACAATTACCTTATGTCGGACTGTGTAACTTAAGACAATCGAAAGGTTAATTACGAGTACCTATTTAAGTGTTTAATTATTCGCAAATTGATTTCTAGTACATTTTGTCATGTAAGGTTTAGGTATCTCAAGTGCCTGCGCAACAACAGAACAATTTGTGGAATCATTGAAACAGGCGTGATCTCGGTAAAATAGAGTTGAGATTTTTATTGTAGTGTTGACAGATAATCAGCATCGTTCCAAGCCCGGCAGGGTCAAAGCCTACTGGCTTCAAGGGTCTGCTTCGGAAAGAAAGATTCGGCCCCGGAACGAACGGCAACGAAGGAACAGGGGCGGTTTTTTAGCAATATTTCCCGCTCTGACCAAGGACGCGCAGATGTCAGTGGATAATTTTCCCACCGACAACAAAATATAGTAAAAACAAACCGTTTTAAAAATAGTAAAGATACCTAACTGAAATCTAAGTATAACTTCTGGCACTCCTACGCCACACCCACGCCCTCCTTCATTCACGTCCCTCCTACGTATCTTGCCGTACCGTATACATTATTATACTTTTATGTAGACGACCGTTAAGATTGGTTGTTATCAATTTAGAGCTAAATAAGTAGAGTGATGTACACGTTATACGTGTGGCAATTACTTGAACAAACAATGACCACGAAGTTCGCAGGTAAAGTTTGCAACATTCTAATTATAAACAGTTGTTATACTTACTCTAAAAAC
Organism: Mythimna ferrago; assembly: GCA_910589285.2. Lineage (NCBI taxonomy): Eukaryota > Metazoa > Arthropoda > Insecta > Lepidoptera > Noctuidae > Mythimna > Mythimna ferrago. The sequence goes on from OU342689.1 coordinate 6,502,862, forward strand.
TACTCAAATATTAAAGGTACTTGGCTTGCTTAAAGAGCAGTAGTGGCCCAATGGAATCGGTTCCGATTTGCAAATGCAAAAAATTTGTGTGTAATTTATTTCATCACTCTGCTCTCAAAACGGTGAACAAAAACGCCATGAGGAAACGCGCATGTCTTAGAACCAAGAAGTCGAAGACGTGTGTCATTCACCAACCCACAATGGGACCGCGTGGTTGATTACGGCCCATTCCTTCTCTTAGAGAGGAGGCCTGAGTGCCAGCAGTGGGAACATTATAAGGCTGAATATGCTATAAATAGAATGATGAGCACGTTATACGTGTGACAATTACTTGAACAAACAAAGACCACTTAGATCGTAGGTAATGTTTGCAAAATTCTAATTACAAACGGTCGTTACTCTAAATTTTTAACACAGGTTAAAATTAAACTATTCAAATAGTAGGTACTCAAAAACTTGCTTGAAGAGAATAGCCTGCGGAAATTATGATGGCCTATTGCACCAATTTACATTGATTGGCTTAAACTTAGAACATTTTCTAATTCCACAGAACCACATATGGGCTGCTACTGCAAAATACCGTCTAACAGTTTTGGTCTCAGATTTGGTTAATACCTTTCTATAAAGCCTGAAACACAGGCGTAAGGAAGACAGGCGTAGCCAGCCTTTCCTTATTTTACAGAAAGCATTTTGGAGTGTGCGCAGGAATTACATGACTTGATTCTGCCATCACCCTTCTGCCATCGGACAACCCGACGGACTGCGAGTGTCCAGCTTTAAGTAGTTGACATCACTTCGGCCCAGACTAAGTGTTTCATTTCATCGCTTATACCGGCTAAATCGAAGGACTGGAACAATTTGCCTGCAGCAACCTTCCTGCCCGATTACAGTAGGATAGGATAAGATTATGTATCTTCAAGGCTAGAGTGAAGAAGCTGTCAATAAATAAGTGCGATTCACCATCATCGATTGCATCACTGCTTACCATCAGATGAAATCGCAATCAAGCACTAGCTTACGAGTATATTATCGTTAAAAAAAGCCCTACAATAATAAGAAAAAGGAAAATCTAATAAACATTATTTTACAGCTATTCTAGTTTGATTCAGTTTGTAGTCAATAAGTGTTTTCCATTAGAAGGCAATGTAATGAGATAGTAAGCCACTTTATATCGTCCTGTTCCGCTAAGTGAAGCGACCGGGAGATATATATAGACCGGGAGCCGGGACCAATTATTTACTTCTTTTGACATATGGATTACTGTTGAAACCTGTCATGTTTTCTTTGACGTTGTTTGATGGTATGGTAAAAGGTAAATATTTCAGAGAAATTGAGCTTAATCTGATGATAATGTTCACTATTGAGACTAAATGTGTGCATGCAGTGCATTATAATTCTACCTAGGTATGTTGTTTTGTTCTTCTAGCGCATTTCTTGTTTTTGTTTTTGATACAATGTGTCACTACACTTAATAGAACAATCACTATAAATGCAAACTTTAATAAAATTCTCCATAGAAAACGACCAATTTGGAACCATGCACTAGCTTCTGACGTTTTATAAGTGCCCATGTAGGCCCATGTGAAATAAAATATTTTGACATCTGTCTAAATAACACAAATTTAATTTGCAACAAGGAAAGATAGAAACTAAAATGATAAGAAATTAGAAGTGCTTGAATGATAAGGATAAAATACAACTTTAATGACATACACTAAAATGATGACATACAAGTGCTTAAGATAAGATACACAATAAAGATAAAATACAAATGCTTGAGTGATAAGCTCAATATAATGTTTCTCTATTTAATCGTAATGAAATGTGATAATGTAAGATTTTATTTAGTTTCCTTTCTAAATAAAAGCAAAACTATCAAGCGAAAATTGTGTTAGACTAGGAGTAAGAATAAATCTATGTAAGAAATTGGTTTTTAAATAGTTTTTAAAGATATTTCAAAAACTAACTTAGTTGGTCGGTGTTGTTAAACTCTGAAACCTACTATTTAGACACTTAAGATTTTAAGACAGTTACATCCCCTAATGATGTTACAGTTAGTAACATCATTAGGGGGCACGGAAGTGCCCCCACCAAGGCTAGCAATAAAGTGGCACGGCCGTATATTCCTGTCCTTTTCTCGAAACAGTTCAGGCCATTTTCGACCTCCTATAACATTGTTGTATATAGAAGCCTGAATTTCTATATATATATTGATTTGGCAATCGTATTATATTAGATTAGATTATTTAGTCCGATTACCAAGTTAATATATTTATTTAAAACATAAAAGATTTGTAATATTGATATGGTCAATAAAAGATGTTGCAAAAGGTACCTCAAGTAGGGACTGAATAAATTAACCAACTTCGTATTACATGAATCTCACAAGTTTTTACTGTAAAAGAACTGAGTTGTAACCTTTGGTTTTTTTACAAGTTATGTTTTTAATGGCATTATGTTTACTTACACGTGTTATATTATTTTTTTCTGCTATAAAAAAACATGTTTAAAAATTCTCATCAGCATTTAAGAAGTAAAACCTAATTACATTTTTAACGCTGACGATAAAGTTCTTGTTGCGAAATAATCTTTGATGTTTTTCGTAAAAGCTCTTTGATTGAAAATTAAGTTAACTAATTGCTAAATAAATTGTACGATCTAAAGTATGGATTTTTATTATCATTAATTATGTTTTAAGATCATTAATTAAATCTTGACTTAGTTAGCTTAATCTAAGACTTGTTTGTAATTATGTAGAAGATTTTTAAAGATTCAATTACAAACTTATGAAAGCTTTTAAGTTTTTGCAATCAAAATATTAATTTAATACTTATACTTAAAGGTTTGTTTTAATTTGTTCTTTATAAGACTTAAATAGTGCTAGAATATTTTATAAACTATCTTTCAATTTAAAATATTGCTAATCTACAAAACTTTTTACGCAGAGAACTTTAGTTAACTACTTCTACAAAAAAAAAAACAAGCATTTTTCTCTGTTTGTTAACGACATAATTATTATCATCGTCATTATTTCAGCCGAAAGACGTCCGCTGTTGGACATAGGCCTCCCCCAAGAGTCACCATAACAACCGCTCCTGTGAGTCTTGCACCCGTCGGATTCCCGCGACCCTCACTAAGTCATCGGTCTACCTTATAGGGGGAGGTCTTCCCACGCTGCGTATTTCGGTAAAAAATACACCCAATATTAAAATGTCTGACGACTAGCCTGTTGGTCTAGTGGTTAGTGGCCCTGACCGCTTTGCAGGAGGTCGTGGGTCCGATTCCCACCTAGGACAAATGTTAATGTGATGAGCATGATCATTTGTTCTGTATCTGGGTGTAATTTATTTATAATATGTATGTACTTAGAAATATATAAGTATGTTTATCAGTTGTCTAGTACTCATAACACAAGCTCTGCTTAGCTTGGGACTAGACGGCGTTGTGTGATAGTTGTAGAATATTATTATATTGTTATTATTGTCTTCCTAAAAAATTAAATAAAGTGCAAAATTCTCAGCAAACAATTTTCTCCGACCGTTTATAAACTTAAAAATAAATCCGCGTTCCCAGCTCCCGACCTATCGCTAATGGAGTTAGTCGCATGTTTCCTTTGTCTTACCTGTAACACTACCGTGCATAGAACCCGTAACAAACCCCATCGATCACGTTCTACTGTACCTATGTTCTTTCTTGTCTATACCAGTTTAAAAATACACTATTTTTATTCAACCTACAGTTTAAGTTCCGCTGTTTAAAATGATGGAAATCGATCTTCGGGACACGGAAGAGTTTTTAGACGATATCAAAGACTCGTGTTCTATTATGTATACTGAAGATTAGGTGGGAAATCATCCAACGACTTTCCCGTTCTAGGGTGGAACGGAAGGGCGTCTCAAATGTAATTGACTATACCCCACTCCTATGTTCAGCCTTTTTAATGTTCCCACTGCCGGGAATCAGACCTCCTCAATAGGAGAGAGAACGGGCCGTAATCCATCACGCGGGCCCAGTGCGAGTTGGTGAATGTCACATATCTTCGAATTTTTAGTTCTAGGACATGCTGGTTTCCTCACGATTTATTCCTTCACTGTTTTGATAGCAGTGATGATGAAATAAATAACGCAAAGTGATGCGCTGGCTGGGTTGGAACCTGATACCTACAACTCGTAAGTCGGGGCCGTAACCACTCTGCCACCACTGCCCTCAAAGGTGCGGATTTCTCAAAGGTTTACGCAGTAACTGCCCTTTGATTTTTGTATTATGTGCTTTTGTATGCAATCGCATTATTGACCAATACCATATGAAATACTAAAATCGTTCTCGTCATCATTTCAGTCGAAAGTCTTCCATTAATAGGTAGGTCTCCTCCAAGCTCGCCATAAAACTGCGGTATATGTACCTATCTATATTTTTTTAAATTGTGAATAGCCTCGCGTTTGACCACTGCCTCACCTGATAGTAAGCGTGGATAGAGTACGCTTGCCTAGAAGTATCCTATTCGCTCTCGTCTTAAAGACTCCTAGATTGCAGCTATCAGGAAACGCAGACTCCGGCAGGAAATTCTACTCCTTAGCACATTATTGTAATGCATTTATTTAAATATTATGAATAAACCACTCAAATTATTATTATAAGTAGGTACAACGAATATACCCTTTATTAATATACTCAAGGTACTTTATTTTTTAATTTTATCATTACAAATCGATACTGTTTCATGTACCGGATCGACCCTCCACGGGATTAAAACGGTCAAAATTTAGCGGTGTATATAATCACCATACATGGTACATCAATATGTATACACAATTTAATATTTCAAGCGATGAATCTAATTTAAATAATCCTTTTTTTTTTTTTTTGTTGAATTTGTTTGCAATTCAAATTGTTGATCTAGACAATCCTGTTAATTAATAGACAACAATACTACGATTGATTAAAAATATCAATAACAATGCTTTAGTAAATGACTAAACACAAAACTGATTGAATTGCTTTCAATTTGATTGGTGAAATTATATAAAAAAAATAACCTGATAGTCACACTGAAGTACAATTTAATGAATTGACCAAACAAACTATTTTGTGATATTTGCTATTACTGGCTACTACTGACCGATCAAGTGGCTCGCTTGTAAAGAAAGGAATTATAGGTGCTATCATCATACTTACCTTTTTTGTGGTGGGAAATCATGAAATGATTTCTCGCTCTCTAGGGTGAGAGCCAGAAAGGGCGTCTCAGATTTTTACTGACTAAAATCATACTGTGTTTTTCAGACTTACACTGACTAAAACCCACTTGTATTCTTCACCGTGGGGAGCCACCAAGGCCGATGCCTTTCAACGACTATCGCAACCCAGTGCTGGGCACGCCACAATCATGGCGGTAAGTAACCCTCTTTGAGGCGTGGCTGGAAAGACCTCACGGCGTCCTTACCTTCCGCATGACGCAGGTCCTCACCGGACATGGTTCGTTCGGGAGTTACCTGCACCGGATTCATGCAGAAGTGACGCCTGGGTGTCGCCACTGTGCGGAACGCCCGGAGGACACGGTAGAGCACACAGTCGAGGTGTGCCCTCGTGGGGGCGATCGGCGGCGGAGACCCCTCGCGCCGGGCCTTGGTTGAGGCCATGGTCCGGAGCGAGGAGGAGTGGCAGGCGGTCGCCGACTTCTGCGAAGCAGTAATGCTTGCAAAGGAGGAGGTCGAACGCATCTGGCAACGGCGTTATCCCCGCCGCCGCCGCCGCCGGGATTCTGATCCCGATTTCCGGCCACCGTAGGCGCGGGCTTGCGGACAGTGAGCAATGGGTAGCTCGCTGTCCGGCCGTCCGGTAACTGTCCGGGCCAAGCCCAAGTCGTCAACGGCGCGCACTGTTCCCGCGCGCCTCAAGGAGTTGTCAGCAACAGCAGGGACCCAGCCGGGTCGAAGCCTACTGGGGCCAGGGTTATCCGAAAGGGCGCTCGAGCCCCGGTATGAAGGCTAGAAGGAACGGGGTGGGTCTTCTAGTCAGTAAGAGTCTGACACTATCTCCCGCTCCGCCCAAGAGCGGGGGATGTCAATGCATGATTTTTTCACAATATAAAAAAAAAGGCCGATGCCTTGGGCCATAGGATAACGTGTGAAAAAGATACTTGTGATCCTAGAACGCGAAAAGCAACTGAAGAAACATGTGTGATTTTTTTATTGGACCCTTTGATCACCATGGAGATGGCTGGATGACTTAAATGTCTTCCTTAGGAATTTAAAAGAAACTAGCTTTTGCCCGCGACTTCACCCGCGGACATAAAATATAGCCTATGTCACTCAGAAATAAAGCAGCTTTCTATCGGTGAAAAAATTTTATAATCGAACCAGTACTTCCAGAGATTACCTCCTACAAACAAAAAAACCAAAAATACAAACTTTACCTCTTTATTATATTAGTGTAGTGTAGATGATGAATGAATCATTCAAAGACATTAGACATCCACCAATCCGCACAGCGGGCACGCGTTGTGGATTACAGCCTATTCCCTCTAGAGAAGAGGCCTGAGTCCCAGCAGTGGGATCATGAAAAGGCTGATTATGCTATACTAAGACTGAGTCAGGAACAACACAGGCTAGATTTAATAAAAATGATGGGGAACAATTATTCTACTAGCCACACTAATAATCTAGTGGAGGTCAGACCCTCGATTTGGGTAATCCCATACAAGTATGGGCCCCTATTTCCTCTAAGAGCGAGCTAGAGGAAAGTTATTATTTAAGCTGGCGCTTGGCGCTGACGGCTTTAGTTAAGGTTCAAGTTATAAGCGAATGGTAAACAATGTCTTGGAGTGGCTAAAAATATTCTTTACGTTTTTTTTAAGTTTAACATGAAATCAAATATTTTTATTCAGCTGATCGGTTAGTAAGTTTTTGTGTTGATAAAAAAAATCATAGTATGAAGTTCTTCAGCGTTGAGTTAAAGATAGAAGAATTGCAGCGTTTTAATAATATTATTATAAAAGGTGTAAGAGGCAGCCCTCCACAAACTTTAAGGGCTTGCTCAGTAGACGAAACTGAACAACCTTCCACATTTTTTTTTTTATTATTCAAAATTATTTTTTCAGGAAACGAAAATAAAAATCGGCCTCGCCATAAAAATTGTCCAATCAAGTTTATAATTTTGTATGGTGAGATTGATTATTTTATTCGTTTCCTGAAAAAAAAAAAATTGTGGAAGGTTGTTCAGTTTCGTCTACTGAGCAAGCCTTTAAAGTTTGTGGAGGGCTGTCCCTTACACCTTTTGTAGTAACCTCAATCAATGCAAAAAAGCACAATATGTTCATAAATAACTTAAATATGAATATACCATAAATATTTATAGCCTTATTACCAACATAATTTATTATGTATATTATACAAAAACAAATACACTCTTACTCAGGCATCGAAGTTACTCATAACATTCCTTGACATTGCTGTAATCTGGGTCCAGAAGACAAACTAATTCCTACTTAAAGACAATGTAGAATTATTTTAGAAAGTATTAGTACCCTTTTTTGAGGTGGCAAATCATTAAGCGGGAGAAGCTTCATACTCTAGGTGGAGCTAGAGAGCGTGTCAGACTTTTACTGACTAAAAATCACCTGTGTTCCTTCGTGACACAGCAATTCTATCAATATTTCCCGCATACCAAGTCATCATCATCATCATTTCAACTGATAGACGTCCACTGTTGGACTTAGGCCTCCCCCAAGCGTCGCCACAACGAACGATCATGTGCGTCCCGCATCCATCGGATTCCCGCTACCTCCACCAGGTCGTCAGTCTACCTTGAAGGAGGCCTTCCAACGATTAAGCCTTCTAATGAGGCCCATTGTGAGCGACCACGTTTCGGACCCATATGTCATCACTGGCAACACACACCGGTTATAGACTTTTGTCTTGAGACACTGTGGTATGTTGGATGAGAAGATACCGCGTAGCTTCCCGAACGCTGCCCAGCCGAGTCGGATTCGACGGTTGACCTCTTTCTCGAAATTAGATCTACTCAACTGGACTCTCTGCCTGAGGTAGACGACCTGGTCTTTGGATCAAATACTTGATCCTACCCAGTACTAATAAGGAAATTAAGTTTTACAAAAAGTCCCCAACAACTTTCATAACTTAGACCACACGACCAAACTAGACGACAAATCCGTTCAAAAAGCTACAGTATGATAAAATGCACTTTCCGCGCAATATGGCGTTTGAAATTACGGAATGTAAAGCTAATGTTTGACATTTTCTGTACAATCTGTCTTAAAGAATGCCTTTATATTCTAAAGATGAAATACTTTAGCTAGGTAAAGAGGGTTTAGGATGCGAGACTGTTCGAAAGAATCACCAAGGTCCTGGAATGCAAAAAGCAAATGAAAGAGTTTGGCTAGGTTTTAGTCATTAAATAGGTTTTAGTCATTCTCTCTTGCTTCGACTTAGAGAACGAAGAGTTATTTAATGATTTCTTCATCATCATCATCATCATCAGCCGAAAGACGTCCATTGTTGGACATAGGTGTCCAAGCGTCGCCACAATGACTAGTCCTGTGCAACACGCTTCCATTAGATTCCCGTGACCTTGACCAGGTCGTCGGTCCTCCTAGTTGGAGGCCTTCCAAGGCTGTGTCTTCTGGTATGTGGAAGACACTCCAGAACCTTTCGTCTCTATCGACCATCTCTTCTGCGTGTAATGATTTCCCAACCAAATAAAAGGAGTGTTTTGTACTTTTTTATCACCGGGCCAAAAGACTTCTTACTACGTTTGGAAATCTTTGTCTTTCTTATGGTCATACCAGTTTTTCTGCCTGCTAAGCCATTTTACAATAATTATCTTGGGGTTGGTTTCCAATCTATCCAGATACAGCTGGTTACCGGTGTTTTACATGGACCGACTCTCTACATGACTTCTACAACCCAGTAGGTAATTGGGCAACACTAAACCCCTTGGAACCCGCGACCTACAACTCGCAAATCGGGGCCGTTATCAGTCGGCGACTACTGCACTCAAAATGGTGAAGAAAAACATCGTGAGGAAACCGGTATATCCTAGAACCAAAAATTCGAGACATGTAACATCCACCAATCCGCACTGGGCCCGCGTGGTGAAGTACGGCCCATTCTCTCTCCTAGAGAGGGGGCCTGAGTCCCAGCAATGGAACTTAGTAAGCATTATTAGCTTCTAAGATTTTATAGGTGCCCATGCAGGCCTTTGTGATATAAAAACATTTTGAATTGAATTGAATTAAGAATGCCAGTGTCATATTTTCTAGCTTCTGACTATCCATAACGACTGTCAAAGACATAAATGTATAAATGACAGCCGGCACTAACGGCTTTTCGAGACTTGGAAGAATCTTGTGTATATTATGATGCCTTCGCCTAACGTGCCTTGGGTCCAGCAGTGGGAGCAAATAAATTTCCAAATTACTAGAAATTGGGCCTCCTCTCTAAGAGAAGGATTGGGCCGTACTTCATCATACAGGCCCAGTGTGGGTTGGTTGATATCACTCCTCTTCGAAGTTTTGGTTCTAAGATATGGCCGGTTTCCTCATGATGTTTTTCTTTACAGTTTTGAGAGCAGTAGTGTAGAACATATAAAAGTAAAACACCTGCCCGTCACCATTGTATTGGGACACTACTGCTGGAAAATTAGTTGGCAATTTTTTAACTATTTTCAAGTTGTCAATCAATCATTTGTAGCTATGTGAACCAGAGTTGAAAACTCCATATGCCTCCATTGAAAAGTGAGGATCTTATAACTAGACGGGTTATTGACAGGTTAGGTAATTGCCCGATAGATGACTACGGGCTTATATGAATGTTCAAATCGCGCGGAGAACTTTAATTGCGCAATGAAGGATTTCGAATATTTAGTTTCTATGTGGTGCCTTAGATGTCGCTACAACCATATCGACTTTCTGGAAAAGGACGGTCATAACTGTAAACATCACAGCACAAATAATTTCATTCCATTCATACCGACAGAAATTCAATCTCTTTTGAAATATCCTGTCCTATTCCAATAATATTTCTTGGGAAACACAATGTTTATCGTTTATTTCATGTATTCAAGTCGTCGTGACACGTCTTCGCCGGTGTAAGGCTACGGACACACATTTCCTTTCGAACATGTTGTACAAGTAGCAAACTGTCAGATATGTCCTGTTCAATAGAGGATTTGAAAATACCAATCAATGTAAAAGGTTTGATAGCAGTGGTAGCCGACTGGTAATGGCTCCGACTTACGAGTTGTATGTCGCGGGTTCAAACCCTGCCAGGCGCATTACTTTGTGTAATTTATTTCATTACCACTGCTCTCAAAACGGTGAAGGGAAACAGCGTGAGGAAACCAGCATGTCCTAGAACCAAAAATTCGAAGACATGTGACATTCACCAACCCGTACTGGGCCCGCGTGGTGGATTACGACCCATTCCCTCTCCTAGAGAGGAGGCCTGAGTCTCAGCAGTGGGAAAATTAAAAAGGCGGATGATGATGATGATGAAGTAAAAGATTTACTACAGTTATTGACCGGACAGTTCATTTCTCATTTTGACAGATCTCATTTTGGCCGTGCTACGGACTTCGTTACACTGGATCGAGGAGGAATGGCAGACGGCGCCTTCTTCTGCTAAACAGTAATGCTAGCAATGAACACGGTCAAGAGCGTCAGGGAACAGACGTCGTCACGGCCCAGTCACCGAGACTCCAACCCCGACTTCCAGCGACGGTAGATGCAAACTTGCAGACGACGAGCAAGTGGTAGCTTGCCATCCGGCCGTCCGGTAATCGGTCGCATCGAGCCCAAGTCGTCGACAGTGCGAACTGTTCTACGCACTTCTGGATTTAATCATAATAATCTCTTATCTAGCGAACTAGACCAGTACCCCTAGCCAAGTTGCTAATCTGCAATCGTTAGCGCTAGTCTTGCTTTCTAAGTCTAAGCTTTCTGCTTCAAATGTACGGGAATAACGTCATCTCAACGCTCAGTCACGTGAACAGAACAAAAGAATTAAGAGTCTGGCCAACTCGAAGCGTTCGACGCAATCGAAATGGTTGTAACTTGGCTAGACAACAAATAAAACGTAAAAGTTAAAATCAAACCATAGTTTGCACAAATTGTGTGTACACCCTTATCTCATGTATTCAAATAGTTCACAGCGTCACATTCATACAAAATGTACTTTTATATTGAAGTGTCAATGAAAAGGCGTTAAATATAGCTTCGAAAATTGAATCCCCTTGATTTTTGTGAAGAACATAATTTCCATATGAGCAAATTGAATGCGTTTATTGAATAGAGTGGAACCTCTTCAATCAGTATCATTTTGCAGTGTCTAGAACTGGCACGTTATAAATAAAAAAGATAAATATTCGAATTCGAAATTTGAATATTAAATAGAAATTGTATGAGATTTATTCAAGTGAAGTTTCGTTAATGTTTAGGGTGAGTTGCACCATTTAACTATAACGATAATTTAATAAAATTGTTATCGTTATAGTTAAATGGTGCAACTCATCCTTAGTTTATACGCAAATTGATTCCTAATGGATATAATAAAATTGGTGTAGTTTTGTATGTCAAATGTTTACACAGCTAGACAATATGTGGAATTATTGTAAAAGGCGCGATGGTAAAATGGAGCTGAGAATGTTATTGTAGTATTGACTACCTCAGCCAAGCTTGCCGAGATGGCTGTCTTGATACATTTGCCGTCAAATACTGCAAACATGGGAATGTGTTGCATCTGCATTCTAATAAAACTCACAGTTACTCAAAGCGACTGTAAAAACTACATACTTTCTTAACTCGACACCGGCTAAATGCACAGACTGTGAAGCCTTTTTTTTTGGCAAGCTTTAGTTGCATGAAGTTCAGTTGATGTTTAAATTATTCGATAAGATATACTGGGTTATGGAGGTTAGTTTAGGTTGGTCAGTCGCTCCGAATAAAAATCTGATATCCAGCTACATGCTCCAAAATCTTAGTAAGGAAAATAGTAGCACAAAATGTTTTGGGAACAAATTGATTGTGCGTACTGCTAGGGAGTTTCTTGATAGCTGGGGATTTTTATGTCAAGAGTGAATAGGTTACTTCTCAGTAAGCGTGCTCTATCATTAACCACATCGTCGCTTTTCATCAGGTGAAATAGCAATCAAACACGAGCTAATCATCAGAAAAAAATATTGATTGATTTAGCTTTGAAAAGGTGATTTATTTTAAAATAAATTAATATAAAGGCATTATTTTGTTTCCCTAAGGTGTGTGTATATTTAAGTAAACTGATTAGTCCCTTGTTGTGCGCCAGCATCTAAATTCTTTATTCTATTGTTTCGTATCCTGCAAAACTGTTCTAAAAACACTCAATTAAATGGCTATGCACTGTATGTTTCTCTCACGGAGAATTTTGGCAACGTTTTGGGTTGTATTTTGGGAGGCACCGTCAAACCACACAAGGACGTTTTCACTATTTAATTTGGTTCCAAACTAGTGAGGTTTAAAATAAGGATGTTATGGAGCTTCCGTATCCGATACTATCGAACATCCGAAATAAAAATATCCGCAACCGAAATCGATATAAAAGTATATTAACTGACATTTATTGTGCGTATAGCTAGGGAGTAGAATTATCTGCCGAGTCTTTATTCATTGATAGCTACGAAATAAAGATTTTTAAGTCAAGAGTGAGTAGGTTACTAGGTGAGTGAATAGGTGAGTGGTTAGGTTTGAAACTACGACATTATGGAGCTCCCGTATCCGATACTATCGGATATCTGAAATAAAAAATATCCGCAACCGAAACCGATATAAACGTTTGGGATAGTTACGGAGTCTAAATTACAGGTTACGGCAGATTTTTGTTTGGTTTGCCTTGCCATATAAATAATAAGTCTATAGTACATAAAGGTCGGGTATTATAGATGTAGGAGAAAGGCTGCCAGGCTAAAATGGGATTGGGCGGGTCACATCAGTCGCATGCACTCTGACCGTTGGGCAAGAGTTTCCACTAAGTGGGTACCTGAAGATGGACGACGCCGCCGAGGTCGACCTAGGAAGAGGTGGCGAGACGGCCTAGATGCCTACCGAGGGGACTAGTTCGAGGCAGCTCAAGAAAAGGATACATGGAAGAAGTTGGAGGAGGCTTTTGCCCAGCAGTGGGACAGTATAGGCTATTAAAAAAATTAAAAAAAAAGTACATAACAGTGGGAAACTGATTGACTGACATATTAACACATAGCCAGAATTACAGGGTTTAAGGGCGTGAAAATTTACACAAGTTTTCCTTTTATGAAGTAGACAAGTTCTAAGAGAAAATTTTGCAAAATTCACCTCCTCGGTAAGTCCCCTCTTAGAGGCGTGACTGGAAAGACCTCGCGGCGTCCTTACCTTCCGCATGTCGCAGGTCCTCACCGGACATGGCACGTTCGGGAGGTTCCTGTTCCGGATTAAAGCGGAAGTGACGCCCGGGTGTCGGCACTGTGCGGAACGCCCGGAGGACACGGTGGAGCCCTGCTTGGGCGGAGCGTCGCCGTGCCCTCGTGGGGGTGATCGGCAGCGGAGACCTCTCGCGCCGGGCCTTGGTTGAGGCCATGGTCCAGAGCGAGGAGGAATGGCAGGCGGTCGGCGACTTCTGCGAAGCAGTATGCTCGCAAAGGAGGAGGCCGACAGCATCAGGCAACGGCGCTCTCGCCACCGCCGCCGGGATTCTGATCCCGATTTCCGGCCACCGTAGGCACGGGCTTGCGGACAGTGAGCAATGGGTAGCTCGCTGTCCGGCCGTCCGGTAACTGTCCGGACCAAGCCTAAATCGTCGAGGGTACGCACTGTTCCCGCGCGCCTCAAGGAGTTGTCAGCAACAGCAGGGGCCCAGCCGGATCGAAAACTACTGGGGCCAGGGTTATCCGAAAGGGAACTCGAGCCCCGGTATGAAGGCTTGAAGGAACGGGATGGGTTTTTTTGTCATTAAGAGTCTGACACTATGTCCCGCTCCGCCCAAGAGCGGGGGTTGTCATAGGAAGATTTTCCCCACCAAAAAAAAAAAACCTCCTAAGGGATTCTAAGGGGATTTCATCCAAAGTTGAAGACTTCTACTTTCATACGGGCAAAGCCGCTAGCAGATGCTAGTTTCTTATAAAGATTCACCAAAGGTTTACTTTTCATGAATATAAATGATAATGACGAATCGACTCACCATTGTGTGTTCAGCATAGGCCATCGTGTAAACAACCCTCCGTCCATCGCACGAACCCCCTTCATCACGACCCGAACAAAAGACGAATAAATTTTTTATTTTTCACAAAAAATCGACCATTCTTCGCGAATTTTTCCCTGTCTTTGTTAGTGGAGACGAGAAATTCTAACTGTCATGATATTATTATAAATCTTGCAGATAAGTGGCTGTCGCAACGGCTCCTTGGTTTACACTAGTCATTTTTGTAAAAAAAAAAATATGGGAAGATAAAGGATAGTAAAAGTTAGAGAAGACGAGTTTTAAAAAGTTTTTCTTTAGATCTTTAAGTCTTTATTTCGTGTTGAATTTTTCAGACTGGAACGTTTTGCCTGCTGCGGTCTTTCAGTTCTATTATAATTTGGTGTGTCATTAAGACTAACGCCGAAAAAAAGGAAAAGGCCACGAGGGTGCAGCCCAATACGTTTCTCCGATCAGATCCTTACTGCTCTTGACTCTACGGTATACAGTCCCCTTTACACCGCCAGAGACTGAAAGGGATAGAAAAATATCATCCAAGGAAAAGTGACGAAGCAGGGTGGTCATGACCCTCAGCATTGAGGGATACGACGCAGGAGGGCTGAAAGGGGGCGGAGGTAATCAAGGCTTGAGTAAATAGGCACATAATAAACTAGTGTGCCTCACCATCAACAATTGCATCACTGCTTACCATCAGTTGGGATCGCAGTCAAGCGTTAGCTTATATTATCTAAAAAAATATCACACTAATAATATAAAGAGCGTAAGTTTGTGTACGTTTGTATATTTGTAACTCCTTCACGTTTTAACGGCAGAACAGGTATGAATGAAATTTTGCACACGGGTAGATCCTGTTCAGGACAGGCAGTGCAAATAAATAGTACATAATGATGCTTTTTATCTCAGGAATATCTTCCCTAAGAGATTTTTTCTACTTTTACACAGACTGGCTGGCAAAAGCTGGAAAAGAATAGTTTGAGAAAAAGGTTTATTTTGGCTTTGTTGAACACCAATTTAATAGTAATTGCTTCTTAACTAACTGAAACTTTGCAAATAAGCTTGTAATCCGTTTAAAAAAAATATGTATTTCCTGGAACAAGTTTTGTTAAATATTCGAGTAAATCATGGAAATTACCGAATGCTAACAGACTTTTCAGGCGTTATTTCTCTTTTTTCGTGTTATCTTTTTGTCAAACATCGCATTGGAATGCGATAAATGAAGTAACAAGCTTTTAAATTATGCTCAATTTTGATGATAGGCGATTGAAAACGGTACTTAAGAATTTTCTTCAATATCTTGCGAATTGTATAATAATAAAATTATTATCATTTATTTGACAATATGTGTAAATTACATAAAGTTGTTTAAGGATTATGCAACACGGGTGAGTGTTCACGGTGATCCCTACTTTAAGTAGGTACTGCTATTTCTGGATCGGGGTTCTGGAGTCAATGAAAATCGGGACCGAATATATTTCGCGTGATCCCAAAGAAAAAGGACCGTTCGCCCGAATCAGCGTGCAGTAACTGATCGTTCTAAAGCATTCATCACGCGCGCATACAATTTGCTAACCTTACACTCTGCCTCACATACATACATGTGTCCCTATAGTTGTTAAAAAAAACAGTGGTGTAAGGTATTTGAAGTGTAGACGTTTGTCGTACACAGAATACCAAGCCAAAAACAGACTCAGACGCAAAAGCTTACTCAGTATCCCAAAGTTTACGCTGAGCCTTCATGCTTTTTGTATGATCTTCAGACCAGTAACTTCTGCAACAATATCTCTTCAATTCTATCGTAGAGCAATTCTGTTGCTATTCGTGTCGAACCACACTCAAATATCTTTGTATATTGCAGCTCACGGAAAAAAACGCTCGTGCATGTTACAAGATTTCATAAATAGTTCGGGAATCAAATGCTTCGCTTAATAACAAGTGGTTAAGCGGGTTATAATTATCTATAGACTCTAGATAATATTATATTCTGTCTTGATAATTTATAATTCATTAGTAATGCTAACGCAGGCGGCCGCACGCGAGGGTAAACGGACTTCCTCACGCCTCAGCCGCTGGGAACCTGACCACAATTTACAGCCACCGTAGGTGTGGGCTCGGGGACGACGAGTAATAGGTAGCTCGCCGTCTGGTCGTCCGTAACCACCCAAACCGAGCTCGACTCATTGACAGCGCGCACTTAGAACGCAAAGCTTATGTTTTAGTCTGTAAAAGTCTGACACTCCCTCTCACTCCACCCAGAGCGGAGGAAATTACTGGACGATTAACAACATCAAAAAAAAAAACTTACCTTCTTCATACAGCAATAATCCTTCTTAACGCTCAAACCAAAGAATTCATGAACCATATAACCAAAAGTAATCGACATCGCTCCCCATAATGATATCTCCCGCCTTGAATGCCATCTGTCATGGCCGCCAGAAGATTGATGAAGACGCCCCGAGCGAGCATGTTCCGCGGCATGTCTGAACAATTAGCGTTACACAGATTAGTGATAACGTAATAAATGTGTGTGAAGAAATTGAGCGATAGTGTTTTGTTTTGTGATTTATTAATATTTTGTTGGTAAGTCGGTAAATATTTCATTCTTCAAGGCCTTTGATGACCTTTGATACTTACCTAGTTATTCAAGAAAGTGAATACGAAATATGCTAGATTACACATGCTGCTGCATGCAGCATACGTGTGTGTATATAATTATGTTTGTCACTCCTTCACGCCAGGGACCGGACGAGCGGATTAATTTTCAAAACCCTTTGAAGGGGTTTCCCTTACGATCGACTATCCCTTTATTTAGGAAACTTGTACGAATACTTAGCGAAATACTATGGAAAGCCGATTGAGAAGGAAACCCAAGCGAAATCGTAAGGGTAAGCGCTAACTTAGCCTTTAATGGGTAACCCAAATGCTTTATTGCTTTCCACTTAATAAAAGGGTATTTTCTTCCGCCAGCAATTATCCCTTTTAAGTAGGAGTAGGCAGGCTAGAATTCATCTTTGACCTCATAGGTTTTATCCTGTGAATATCTATACCTTATGGGTATATATTTTATAGAGAATAACGGAATGGTTTGCTTATTTTTAACCGACTTCGAAATGGAGGAGGTTTTATGTTCGGCTGAATGCATGTTTTTTTTTTATGTATGTTCACCGATATCTCGGTCAATTGTGGACCGAAATGGAAAATTATTTTTTTGATTGAAAGGTTATGCTTCCAAGTTGGTTCCATAGAAATATTGTTATGATCTGATCATTAACTTCGAAGATTTGGAACAGAACTTCTCATAGGATCACAGAAAACTGTCGTAACAACAAAAATTGCTTTGTATACGTGTAGTCAATGACTGACTGAAAAAAAAGGGGAGGGGATGTATCAAACTGATCTGATGATGACGCTAGAATGTAAATTAATGTAATCTAACCGTGTTTGGGATTATTTATTATTTATTTATTTGGCTTTACTTTATACATTTCAAAAGTTTTGTAAAAAGGTGGACTTGCGGAACTGTTGCCGATGATACCTCTTGCTTTCTCAAATTCAAAAACGTCTGACGACGAGGCAATCCGTACTCGTTTCGCTATAAAGTTGGGTAAATAAACATTAAAATAGTAATGAAATATCATTAGGTACTATTCTACATCAAGCTATTACTACTACTATTACTAGGTACTTAGGTACCTATTATAAAACCGTAACTTATTCATTTTGATATATTTTTAAGCATTATTAATAATGCACGTCACATTCACATGCCGTCCTTGGTATTATATTAAACCGTTACATATGCAGACAGAGACCCCACTCAAATCGCGCGTGATTTCGCGCCATTACGGTTAAACAACAAGCGAACGCCGGCGTCCGTATAGATTATAAAATATTGAGCATTTATTTATATGTAGAGTATTTATCCAAGAACGTAATCAAAAAGTTCTATATAAAGCAGTCTGTAAATATCGAAAAAAACATCTTACAAAAAAAAAAAATATATAACCGACTTCTAGGATATATAAAATCTTTGCCGACTTCAATGTTCACTGAAAAGTACAAAATAATTTAAATTTCGGAAGTCGATGTTAAATAACGAAGGGACAAAACTATTATAGAAACACCGACTTCCGAAATTTAAGTTATTTATTTTACACTTTTTAGTTATGGTCAGTTATGGTACTTTTTATTTATTTGTTGGAATTATTTGTCTCGTCATACTGAAAATATCTATGCACTGCATCTTTTCTTGGCTATTATATAGCTATAATAATATCATATTATTACCGTGCCCGTGACGTATTTATGTAGTAAACAAACAAAACATCATGCACACAAACACGCGCTGCGCCAACGCTGCACTCACTGACACGACGCACGGCACACGATAGATTTAAAAAAAAAGATCATAAGTTATATTTTATCATAACGCGGTGATCGGTAGGCTTATCTTTGTGTGCTTTACAGTTGCCGAATTCGTCTGCACGTGCTGCTACTGGCTTCAGATCGCTCTTATTGTGCTAAAAATACGGTTCAAACTCGCTTGAATTAATATGTTGGTTAGCGCTTACGAAAGGGCAGGGTAATCCGAAAGGGCGCTCGAGCCCCGGTATCGAAGGCTTGAAGGAACGGGATGGGTTTTTTAGTCAGTAAGAGTCTGACACTATCTCCCGCTCCGCCCAAGAGCGGGGGTTGTCATAAGATGATTTTTCCCATCGAAAAAAAAAAAAAAAAAAAAAAAAAGGGGTTTCCCTTTCAAAATGGGATAGCTGATTGTTAGCGCTTTTTGTATTCGACTGTAAAAACCCAGATAATTTTTTGGGATAGTCAATGAATGGGTTTCCCTCGAGAAGGTTAGCTAAAAAACTATCCAGCAAAACCATGGGGGTTTTTAATTGAATTAAAATATCCTAGCCCTTCAAAACCCGGGGTAAAACCCTATAAAAGGAAAGCGCTATCGGTCCCTGCTTCACGCTCAAACAGTTGAACGGACTTGTGTGAAATTTAACTTTTCGTATGCCGTAATTAGAGACACAATTAAAAAGTTATTGTGTCTCGCGTGGATCCACGTTCCGGACACACGAAAGGTTAAGATACAGGTAGAAAAACTTTTTAAGTATCCCGAAAGTATATTTCTCTTGCAATAATTACTTTTACGCAAGTAAAACTGTTAGTAGAAGCTAGTAGACTTATAACAAAAATGTATACTTTGCTTCGTTCCAATGTTTACCATAACATTAAATGGCTTGCAATTACCACTTGTATTATACCTACCATATGTCTTTGGTGGTACCACTCACCAAACTAACAAGTCTTAGTATTCTTTGGTGGACTAAACTAGTCGGATACCTGGTGAGATGAGATAGAATCCATCACAAAAATGTATATACAAGGTTTTTTGTGAAACACTAACAACCTTGCAGCACTGTATTAATAACACCATAAACAACAAATTTTGTTCTAAGTCTTTGGGGACTTCAAGATTTCGTTATTTTACCTAACACATTTCAACTCTATATTTTGTTCTGTATTTTCACGACGCAAGCACATCAAGAAGATTCCCGATCCTCTCCGCTATTGTACTATCGTTTGCTTCGCATAGACTTCGTAATATTTAGAACGTTCAATTTAAATATTTCTATGAAAATCTGATGAACTCATGTATGATAAATTTTTAAAAGTGATAAAACAAAAGTTGTTGTTTGTGATGTTAGTAACTAGTCCTCAGAGATTGCCAGTATTTTATAAATAACAATCAAGGAGTCCCACTAATACACCACATTTTTTTAATTAGTACACATACTTAAAAGGCGTATTAGAAAAGCCCTTGTTATTTTATAAATAAAATCTCAATAAATAATATTCATAAACAGCAAAGTTATTAACGTTGGTTTATGTCCCAAAATGTCACTCAATTTATGGAAATATTGTGCAGGCTATTGATTAATGAATGAATAAGTGACAATTATTAAGGAAAAACACTGCCCGCAGTATTTTCTACTATCAATTGTTATGTTCGATTGATTGTATGATGAATTTATCTTTTCGTGATCAATTTTAGGGTTTCGGTTTTTTCTACTTTTGACTACAAAAATATGATCAGTAACAGGTACAGATAGAGCCCCATTTTTTTGTGTACTAATTAAAAAGTAGGGGTGTAAAATCAAACCTCGTAATCTTGTTCTGTTTAAAAGTTCATTTAAACAAAACACACTTAAATCACTACCCGTTTACCATGCAATAAGCATATCTATATTAATCACAGTAGCATCAGTATCGGTAATGCGGTAGTAATACTGCGGTAATATTTCATTCGCCGCCCATGGGAACGTCTGAATCGACGTATGTCACCCTGATTTACGTTAACGGTGGCGCGTTTGATACTGGTATCATTTTTGTTTATTGTGGCTACCGATTTAGGGTTGATTTAGTGCCGATGATTTGGTATTTGAATAGTGCCATTTTAATTAAAAAGAAAAATAGTTTATTTTTAATTCGTACAGGATAAAAAACAAGATAACATTTATTTATTTGCATAAACACACTTTGGTACCATGGTGGTAGAAGTAAATATGTTTAAAGATGTTTTGAATTCCTAGACTTAGTGCATGCGATGTTCTAAATTCAATTTACTTTATCCTCTAGAGAATAAAAACGGCATTTGCTCTCAGATATCGAAGAGCAAAAATACTCTTTCCGAGATGGTAGGATGAAAAAATCATTAAACTGTCATATTAAATAAAAAAAAACAACGCAGCGCCGGCATTTTGACAGGGCCATGGTTGCAATTAGAGCTATAATTAATAACATTTTAAGGAATATTTTGAAATCAATGGTAAGTATTAGTAAAGTCAATTATATCAGTTATGATAAAAGCAACGTAATCAAACTGTTGACTCATGTTGAAATATTTCTTGCACACTATGTTTTTGTTGTTTTATTTAACAAAATATTTGAAAACTTTTTTTTTAGGCGGGAAATCATCCAATGAATTTTCCTGTTGTAGGACGGAGCAGCAGGTGACAGACATTTACTCTCATACCTTTATACACATAAAATATATAAAAATACAAAATTTCTACTCAAAATCAAATATCTCAAATCAAAGTCTACTGCGACACCCTTTCGTGCCCTACTCCCAAACTAACCCTCCTACCAATAACTAATGAATGAGTAATCACTATCAATAGCTAGCCGAAAGGTCAAAACATTTAACTACGTACTTGAATATTGTATGAACAGAACGTTTGCCCGGCTGTTTGTGTCACGCTAACGTATTATACACACCCTTTCCTTTTTCTGTAGCTTTTAAAGGCTTGTAGACCCCACACAAGTTTTGACAAGTGGGTAGTAGATTTTAGTGGCACAGAGCAAGGAATAGCCAGGCTGGCAATCAATGACTAGATACTTTTAGTCCAAGATCCAAGAGCGATAAGACATAATTTTTTTTCACATGGATGAAACCTTAGGTTCTCACTAGCGTCTTATGTACTGTGAATAACTGTGTGCTTGTGGAGCTCGCCCTTATGATACCTGTAGTGAGCTTATTTTATTTATTTTTTTAATGGAAAATCATCAAACAACTTTTCCTTCTTTGGGTTCAGCAGTTTAAGGGGCCGGCGACGGATGAATTTCCATACAAACGTAATACCACGCTCATTTGCAGTTGGAGCATATTTCCAACATATTATGATGATATTCGGTTATAGACAATATTTATCTAGGTTCAATCTACTATTAGAAATATTGTTATTTTTAATACAGGAAAAGCCAAATGACATGTTTTGCCATTTCCGCTGTAAAAAAGTGCGAAATGCAATTCGCTTAAATTTCTTTTTGTTTTTTTTAAAAAGAAGAATGTAGGAACTTAGATAAATATTGTCTATAACCGAATATCATCATAATACGTTGGAAATATGCTCCAACTGCAAATGAGCTTGGTATTACGGTTGTATGGAAATTCATCCGTCGCCGGCCCCTTGAGAAGACACTCCCGGTGTCAGATTTTTGACTGACTAAAATCCACTAGAGTTCCTTCAATAAACCTTTGCGTTTCGTGCCATGGTAACTCTTTTAGACAATCCAAACTTAGTTGGCATCGACTCTACTGGGCGCGTCCATTTTGCTGATAACTTTTTGAAGAGCGCGGGTACACAACGTATCATTGACTTGGACTAGGTCCTTACTGGAGAGTCAGGCGGCAAGCTGCCAATTACTCGCCGTACACAAGCCCGTACCTTAGGTAACTGAGAATTGCTCCCACGTTTATTTGTCTATTTATCACTAGCTTTTGCCCGCGGCTTCGCCTGCGTACAAATATAGCCTATGTCACTCAGGAATAAAGCAGCTTTCTATCGGTGAACAAATTTTAGCAATCAGACCAGTATAGTGCGTTTCACATAAGAGGTTCCTTTGCCGTAATGTTGACTCCCCTGTCTGTCTACAGAAAAAAGAAGGGAAAAATGAAAAGAGTTGCCTACTCTACCAAGATTTTTGCACGAAATGTGAAACTAA
This sequence comes from Mythimna ferrago, assembly GCA_910589285.2. Taxonomy (NCBI): domain Eukaryota; kingdom Metazoa; phylum Arthropoda; class Insecta; order Lepidoptera; family Noctuidae; genus Mythimna; species Mythimna ferrago. Next base: position 6,525,589 of record OU342689.1, read on the forward strand.
ATTGATTTTAACGGTAGTCGCACCACTTTATGGAGAACAAATGAGGGGAATAAGATTTTATTAAAAAAAAAAGCAAGTCTAAAAGGAAGCTGTTGGATGGAGAGGTACAACATTGCGGCGTGGCGGTTTCGGTATTTGAAAGAATTGTAGGACAATCGAAATGGAGCCCAACGTTGTATGCTTTATTCAAAAATAGTTTTTACAGTTTCCAAAAGAAATAATAAAAAAAAAATTATAAGGCATTTGTTAAAAGTAACGAAATATCAGTATCTCCCTAATATTAAGTAATTTAATTGCTAAAAATATAGCAAAACTGTCTTTCCGTATTGCCAACATTACGGCAAAGGAACCTCTTAAGTGAAACGCACAGTACTTTCAGACATTACCTCCTACAAACAAAAGAACTTTACTTGTTTGTCTTATATTAAAATTCTCGTGTCACAATGTTCGTTCCCGTACTCCTCCGAAACGGCTTGACCGATTCTCATGAAACTTTGTGAGCATATTGAGTAGGTCTGAGAATCAGCCAACATCTATTTCTCATACCCCATGATAAAAAAAAATTTAAAAAAAAAATGGCAGAACAACGTTTGCCGGGACAGCTAGTAATATTATAAGTGTAGATTTCAAAATATACTACGAAACAGGCTTGAAAAAATACTCATACGAAGCAGCAAGTCGCAAATAAATTACTAAATCATTGACGTCATGCTTGCTCTATGTTCACAGGTCATCGAAAACACTACATTATTATTTTATTTATTTAGAATAACTTTCAAATTTTGGAATAATCAACTTTATGTTACACATTCTAAGTTTAAATTCCATTGCAATACATACGAAAATCAAAATGGTTTTATTTCACTTAGGCGTACATGGGCACTTACAAAACGTTAGAAGCATAGTTCAAGTAGTTTTCTACGGAGAAGAATTGGTAAGAAAATCCATGGTTACTCTTTAAAAAAAATACAAGTATAAATTATAGCATAATCCACTCAAATACAAAAGTTGATACTTGATTTGGTAGCAACAAATTGAAATAATCTCATTTTAATTCATTATAAAAGTACTTATAGTTTTATTTATCCTTTTTTTTTTTATTGTTGACAGGTTCGCGCTTGACCGCTATCTTACTTGATGGAAAGCGACGATGTGGTCGATTTATTCCTTTTTGCTATGTATGCGTTTCTTTACTCGTGCCTCAGTAAAACATCATCATCATCATTTCAGCCGATACACGTCCACTGTTGGACATAGGCCTCCCCCAAGCGTCGCCACATTCCTGTGCGTCCCGCATCCATCGGTTTCCTGCTACCTTCACCAGGTCATCGGTCCACCTTGTAGGAGGCCTTCCAACACTGCGTCTTCCGGTACGCGGTCGCCACTCCAAAACCTTTCGGCCCCAACGGCCATCTGTTCTGCGAGCAATGTGCCCTGCCCATTGCCACTTAAGTTTGGCAAATCTTTGTGCTATGTCGGCAACCTTAGTTTTCCTGCGGAAAGTAAAACATGGATCACACAAATACAATCCAGCGTTGATTGAGCAGCAGTAGTTTCCGTGGTGAACTCCGACGTGACGCGGTATGCCGTGGCAAGGCGCTGGAATGCTGTGGTTTCTAAACGATTAGTGTAGGCTGGTTGGCATCAAAATCCTTTGGCATGCAGTCTTGGGCTGCGTAGACCTTGACTACACTGTGCGTGTCGCGACCATTCAACCAATGTGATGTTAGTGTCTTGTTTTATTTTCTTAAGGGGCCGGCGATGGATGAATTTCCATACAAACGTAATACCACGCTCATTTGCAGTTGGAGCATATTTCCAACATATTATGATAATATTCGGTTATAGACAATATTTATCTAGGTTCCTACGTCTTTCTTTTTTAAAAAAACAAAAAGAAATTTAAGCAAATTGTATTTCGCACTTTTTTACAGCGTAAATGGCAAAACATGCCATTTGGCTTTTCATGTATTAAAAATAACAATATTTCTAATATTCTCGACGTAGGAACCTAGATAAATTATGTCTATAACCGCATATTATCATAATATGTTGGAAATACGCTCCAACTGCAAATGAGCGTGGTATTATGTTTGTATGGAAATTCATCCGTCGCCGGCCCCTTAACCAGTACGTGTTTATATATTTCAAGAAATAGAGGCGAGTAAGGCCTCTCACAAGCTGGACTAATGACCTAGTGAAGGTCAAGGTGAAGGTGAAGGTCTGGCTCACTGTCAAGTTTCATTGGTCATAAATAGTCAATGAAACTCCAGAGGCGTGATTGATTTAAATTTTTAATGACGGTAAATATTGTCAACATAAATTTCAAGTAAGCGCTTAATTACAACATACCAGGGCCTCAAGTCTGCTATTACAATAGTGTCACAATGGTCTATCATTGGTGCCATTATTGTCGATTTTGACAAGTTTGGTAATCTACTAATATAATGGCGTCATTATGACTTTCCAATGGTCAACCACTGACACTCCATTGAAAGAAGTGACATAGAATGGTATTCTCGTACATATTGACAAATAAATATTTGAAGTTTGCGGTAATCTACTAAAACTTTGACAGTTTATTTGATCAGTGTTTTACCATTAGAACGTTATTGTGCAGTTATTGGTTTTAATATGCTCGAAATTATCATTCTACCGCAATTCTATTACAAGACCATTGACCGATCAGTGATCGATCATTATGAATTAGCAGATTACAAACTTTTAGCAAAATGACAATTGGATCGTGTTGGAATGACGAATTTATGAAAATAGCAGACTTGGGGCCCTGGTGGTTAACAGCTATTGGAACTAAAGTGGGACAATTTAATTGTTTCTTTTTTGTCTTTTCCACCTCCAGCCAACCAACGTTACTACTATAACCCGAAGAATCACCAAACGTAAAAATTTAAGAGAGTGAAAGAAAGAAAGAAAAAAGAAAGAAATAAAAAAAGAAAGAAAGAAAAAACGTTTATTCGTATCTCACACAGTGGGCAAGGTACATTGCTCGCAGACAAATGTCTGATGAAGCCTGATTCTGGAGTGGCAAAGTCGTACCGTAAAACGCAGTATTGAAAGGCTTCTCACAAGACGGACCAAAGTCCTGAAGAAGAAGAAGGATTGTAGATATCCTATATACGCGTGACGCACACGACCGTTGAACGTCACTATCGGGAGGTCTACATCCAGCAATGGACGTCTTTCAGCTTGAATAATGATAGTGATGACAACCCATCCCGTCTGCGCAGTTCCGTTATCTAATTTAATTTGATTCTGTATATTAAATTAACTAATAAAATTCTTGGCGATACTTATCATCCCCTTTTAAGCTTACCTTCATGAATTTCACCTTTAACCTACTACGAACTCTTACCGCGATCCGTTTGACGACCTAAACTGACCTGTTAAAGGGATGGATGGAAAGAAAAAGAAAGAAATAAAGAAAAATATTTATTTTGGCGCACAAAACATTGTAGACAATAAAAACATGTTGAAAACTTGAAACTGAAGATAAACACAAAACTTAAAAATAAACAATAATATAATATGTATAGTCCATCTCTCTTTCTCGCTCGCACGCCAGACATTTTAACTCGTCACGGCCTGGAAACAGGAAGGTGAACCTTGCACAAATCTTACATTTATAATGCTTAAATTTACCAAAACAAAAGGAACTCTACCAAGGAGTCGAAAGTAAAAACAGTAACGGAACTAAACCTGCCTCAGCTGCATAGTTTTACAACGCGAACGAAACAAAACTGTGCAACTGAATATTTTATCAAATAAATCGCGTTTTCTTCGTTTTGCATCGCCGCTGTTGCCGGGTGAGACTGTACTGTACTGTAAAAATTGTTATTTTTGTGACTTTTTTTTTAGAGAAAATATGGAATAGTTGTGTGAGAATGTGCTGTTGTATTTGCTTTTCTATTTTTCTGAGTGCAAAATATTGAACAAATGTGTGTTGTACATGTACAGAATTGTTCAAAGAGTAAATGCCTTGAAATTTAAAGGATTATTGAAGAAACACGGGTGGATTTTGGTCAGCAAGTCTAGTACTCTAGAATTATTCAATGAGCGGCTGCTGTTAGTGGCTTAACCCACGTGATAGTAGAGTGTTATCCTAAGGGAACATACTCCCATGATAAAAAGTTCAATGTGCTATTCCAGGATATGATCTACCGATGTACTAAGTTTCATCAAAATATGTTCAGCCGTTCGAGCTTGAAGAAGTAACAAACATATAGAGACTCTCACAAACTTTCGCTTTTATGTTATTTAATGTAATTTCCCAACTTCATCAATAGGCATGTGTAAAACTGGCTGGTGTGTGTGTGCAATGGATAGATCATGCCAGCTAGTAAGGTACAAGTATTGTTTATAAACACTAAGGCTCTAGACAGACGGACTGCATTTCAACTGCAATCCAACTGCAAATTTGCAGTTCGGATGAAGTTTGAATGCAGTTGACACGACTGCAATAGAACTGCAAACCAACCGTGCGGTCCAATTGCAGTCGGCGTGCAGTCGTGTGAACTGCACACCGACTGCAATCGAACTGCATCCTAACTGCACCATACCCACCCGTCTGCACTACTTTAACGCTTCGCGACGCATAGAATCAGTCGTAGAAACAAGGTTAGAGTGAGCACACGCGTTGTCTGTCCGTACATAAAATTAATATGTCGAGCAACAAGGTTGTAAGATTAAGATTTGACGAAGCTTTACTGCTACTTTTACTTCATCGCCGCCGCCGTGCTTGTAAACACAAGAGAAAGAGAAATCGTGAAATATGGGTTCAATTAATATTGCAATATAAACACGAAGGTGATTTTTATACTTTATTATCAAAAATCAATCAATCAATCAATGGTGCAGTTCGGATGCAGTTCGATTGCAGTCGGTGTGCAGTTCACACGACTGCACGCCGACTGCAATTGGACCGCACGGTTGGTTTGCAGTTCTATTGCAGTCGTGTCAACTACATTCAAACTGCATCCGAACTGCAAATTTGCAGTTGGATTGCAGTTGAAATGCGGTCCGTCTGTTTAGACCCTAATGGAACATCTGTTGTAATCTTAGGTATACGAATCATATTTACAATGATAGTAATATTTTTTTTATTTTTAAATGTTTTTTTTTATATTGAAATATTTAGAAATGTAATTTATATGTAATATTTATGAATAAATGATCATAATAATAAATATTATAAATTCCACATGTAATTGAACAGGCATAATCATTAAATGCAAATTTCCTTTTAATTTCATTATTATGTAAACAAATATCAATTAATTGTATTTACTAAAAAAAAAAGTATCCATATAAACGAATATATTTTTTTTAGTTGCCTTGGGAGGTGTGATGTAGTATGTAAGTACCTATTATTTCTATGTGTGTAACCAATATATAACTTATGTAATAACAGAAATAAAGGCGTTCTTGTACCATATTTTGTGATGTTTCAATCAATCTGACACCCGATCTTATAATTTTATTATAACATAATTATTTTTAACGTGTTTTTCAGATACATTACTGATTTGCAGAAAAAGGCGTTTGCTTCCCAAGTTCTCTTGCTCCAGTTCATGGCCTAAATCAGGGTCAGACCTGAGATGTCGCTGCCACCGATGGATTGCCTTCACGAAGACATGATGGTGCCCCATTCACCTACGGCTTAGTGCTAGTTATGCAAGGCGTTGTACTTTTTTTTCCATTCTGTCCTTTCACCCGTCACACTATCACTAACTCCCTTTTCTTTCATATACTTTGAGTATAAATCTGTGTGGTTATTATTATTTAGCCACGATAACGTTAAGAAACAGTCAGATGACCAATTTTAATATCAACTTTTAATAATAACAAATATTTATATCAGACGAGATTCATAGTTTGTTAGTAACAATTTCTTTAAAAAAAAACTAATGTTAGTATCTTCAGTACATCTGTATAGGATATGAAGCCGCACCCATGTTTGCAGCATGGAAGACTACCATGTTAAAACAAATCTCATGTGAGTGAGTGAGTGTATCTTTTCCTGATTATTTATGGCAGCAAAGTCAGCAAATTCAGCTAACAGCACACACTGCATTACTACGGTAGCCCCCAGAGTGCCTTGTTATATTGGACACGCAGGCCCACAGCTAATAGTCGAGCTGTAGTTGCAAAAAGAGGGTTCCTTAGTTGACGCTAACTCAACGAACACTTCCTCGAAAACTCTACAGTACTTGAAATCGATAAATTATGACCGCGACAAAATCACGAAAACTATAAAGTCATAAACACAGTGCGAAGGCTTATTATCTTAAAACATTCTTTGTACGTGGAACCCGTAGAAAGATTACTAAAATGATTTTAAAAGCTTAACTTCCACTGACCACAAACTTGCGGGCCAGCATGTTATGACTGACAACCTGCAACCTGCGTTTCCTACCAATATCCACATTATCATTTAACCATTCCAATAACGTAATTAGAGACACAATAGAGAGAATAAGAGAGCGAACGCTGGCATTCACTTGGGGTTTAATAGAATAGAATAGAATAGAAATACTTTTATTCGGTACAGACACAGCACAACGGTTATATACACAAAATAAACATTAATAAAAGTACAAAGTACGCCGAGCGTGCCCGCACCGAAAGGGTGACCACTTCAGCATTTGCTGGACGTTAGACACCCAGCGCTGGTTTTCAGTTGGCACCCCGCAGTGACGCACGAATTAATGAATTAAATCATCGGTGACTCAGTACCGTAAAACTTACTTTCATTAACATCAAAATCAGAACACCTACAGTAGACCAGGGTCGATAATTTTTAAAACCAAAAAAAATAATAGTAGGATGAAACTCATTATAAAAGGAGGAGAATATTATAAAAATGAAAGGAAAAATAATTTACGGGCGATCTGAGGTCGGGAAGGGGATGGGGGTGAGCTTTTAAGGGTAAAAAACGGTTTTTCTCGATTTCCGGCAAAACTAAAAGTCCTATAGAAAAAAGTCAAACAGCAAAGTTGTAGGTAATAAAAAGATCTAAAACTTTTGCATTTACACTTTTTTCACATAACCTCAAAATTTATGTGAAAAATTCAAAAAACCAAGTTTTTGGTTTTTTATTTTTATCTTTTTCAAAAGAAATTTTTTTTTCACGAAATTTTGTGAAAACTTGCCTTTTTATGTCCCAAATACGCTGTAATTTATTTGATTAGAAATATTTATTTTTTCACCTTATTTTGAATTAATATCGAAAAAGCACCCTAATTTTCAATCGAAAATTCACCCGTGCTTTTTTCAAAAAGTTGGTATGTTTTCTGTTCGTTGAAATCTCTACTTTCCGATGGTGAAAAAAAAGTATGTGTTACTTTAGTAAATCTTCTCAGAAAATACAAAAAATCGAAAAAAACTCGAATTCGAAATTTTTTTTTTAATTATTACATACAATTTTGAGCTATTTATTAAAATTTACACTTTAATTACTCGAAAAACGTAAGATTACATGTTACATTGAAAAAAAAAAAATTGCCAATCAACATAATTATACTACTATAATTAACAAACAAATAATAAGTTAATAAAATTAATATTTAATAAGACATCTACAATATTTGGAGAAAGTAGTCGAATCTTCTTTAAATTATATGCGTAGATGCCTATTTATAACTATTTTTTGAAAACTTAAATACCTGAGTGAGATACGAAAAATTTTAGCCCATCAAAAGGTATTTCATAGAGAAGTGGGGAAGGGGCTAGGCGGGTCTGGGTCTTACTACATACATACCTACTATTTCGTAGCAGCAGTAACAACCGTTAGCCTAGCCAGTATTGTAACGTAATGTGTAACATAAAGGAGTTACACTAAGGAGTGAGTGTAACAGTTATATGAGAGGGTAAGTGAGTGTTACAAGAGGAGGAGGTAGGGAGGAGGAGTATAGAGGAAGAGTGAGAGTAAGAAGTGTAAGTGTATAGTAAGAGGACAGGAAGAGTGTTACGGGAGTGCAAGAGGGAGTGTAGTGAGTAAGTGCCTCCAGGGAGTAGCCCTGGCAAGGCACGTGTGGTGAGTAAGTGAGAGGTTGAGTGTGGAAGTGAGGAGTGTGGGAGGAAGTTATGGAGGGAGAAATAATATATATAGATATGAATCCTTGTGAGGTTTTATAACAAATAAAAGCATATAAAAACAATAGAAATATAAAAGATATAAAGTTATAAAAATATCAGCTCAAACGGCGTCACGGCCGAGCGCAGCAGCTGGTGTAGGCGCAGCCCTCAGCCGTACGTGGGACGGCGAAGGCTGCGCAGCCGCAGGCAGCAGCAGATAGTGGTCAGGCGACACAGCCCTCCAGCAAAAGGGCCGGCAGAGGTAGAGAGGAGGCCCTCAGAGGCCAGGTCCAAATGTAGTACAGCCCTCTGCCGTCAGGGCCGGCAGAGGCAGAGAGGAGGTCTTCATAGTTCAAGGAGCTCAACCAAGAATCTCACACCAGGGAGCTGAGCCAAGGAGCTGAGCCAAGAAACTGTCACCAAGGATCTGACACATGTAACTGCACCAAGAAACTGTCCACAAGGAGCTGACACCAGGAGCTGAACGAAACTGTCCTTAAGGAGCTGAACAAGGAAACTCACAAAACATGGTTTTATCAATTTTGACGGCTATGCTGGCTGTCAATTCATAATTTAAAATTCAAAAACAGGTTTCAGCCAGCATTGCTGTTTTACATGAAAAGAATATAAATTACAATTTAATTTTAAAGAATGATTCGTAGATAAGAGAACATATAATTTGATAGCAAATTATATGTTTACAAAATAAATAATATTATGAGTAAAAGAATAAAACCTAAGACTATAAAAATACTCTTTGTTGATACCTAATCAAAAACATAGAAGAAAATAGTAGTGACAAGACAGATGACAGTGATCAAAGAAAATAAACAAACTAAATATATAAGAAATATTATAAAGAGATGAAAAAAGCGCGGGAAACGTCGAATTTGGCAGACGTGAATTTTCTGGCGGTTTTTTAATAAAATTATAGAACTCAAAAGTAGGCGGCAAAATTGATGGTGGAAAATTTCCCGCGTCTCTAACGTGTTGAAATATTTTAACATATTTAACATTCGTGGTGGATTGCCAAAATTTTTGTAAACAAAAATCTCAACTATATAAAACTTAAACAAGGAGTGTTCGTGGTGTTTTGTGATTAAGTTAAATGTTTTTGTGGAAATATCGAATTGTCGCGACTTGAAATTTTGGGATTATTTATCTTTTGTGGAAAAGTTTAGTGAATCATACTAGTGTGAACTTCAATCGAAAGTACTATTTGTGTTTGTGTTGTATCGATCTAGTACATATCCATAATGGATAATAAAAAACCCCCTGACCCCCCCGATCTTTTTGAATACACTTCGGTGCTATCAGTTTCCCTTCCCGACGATAATGCGCTAAATATTAACATGGACACTAGTGTTGCCCAAATTCAGTCTTGGTCTTGCAGTCTTGGTCTTGTTCTTGCGTTTTTGCAAGACCAAGACCAAGAACAAGACCGCGTATTTTTAGCAAGACCAAGACCAAGACTGACCGTGCAAGACTTGAGCAAGAACAAGACATAGCCTGCAAGACTCTTGCGTCTTGCAGCTAGGACTTAGCGCTATTTCACTGAGTAGTTAGGTGTAACAGTTCGGTGTATAGGTAGGTACGCTTAGGAATTCTATGAGACGCAAAAAACTGTATCAAAGAATATGAAAAACTGGACCTATGCGCATTACGACTAATACCATAAACATAGCGAATAAAAAAATATCTATTAAAATCAAACTGAGTGCATGCATAGTTATGTTTTAACCATCGGCACTTTGATAATGCGGCATCAAAGGTTTTGTACTTACTTCTCAAAGAAATTTGCCGCTTTTCGGAAGTACATGGTTATGATACACGCGCCGGCGGCTTCTTTTGAAATCTAAAACAATCGTTGCCGCCACGCCGAAATCATAACATTTGTGACACTATTTGATTGCCGCCATAGGGCGTAGGTATACTCATGCAAAATAATTTCGAATTTTTTTAAGAGTACCTACAGGTGTTCCAAAGAATAAATAAGTTTCAGAGTGCTTAGAATGAAAATGAATACATTATACTGATCACGCAAGTAGTATTATGATTAGGATAAAATGGTAAGGATAGGTAGTAGATGTCATATTAATTCATTCTAGTAAGTATATATTATAATATTGATTACTTATATGATTTTAAACTAATTACTTAGGTACTATTATTGTACATTTAGTCATTATATTTCTTAAGTTTTTACAAGAAAAAATAGCAAAAAAGTGTTCAAATATCACCCGTTTAATAAATATTGTAGCCACTTTTAAATATACTTGAAACGTGTAAAAAAATTCTACAAAACTAATAAAATAATATAAAAAGCGTAGGTACTTACCTACTAATAAAATAAAAAGCCTGCGATAAGAGTTTTGTATTACTTACCAGCCCGAATATCTCTGAGAGAGATGATGAGAGTAAGTATTTACTAGCTGTGCCCGCGACTTCGTCCACGAGGAATAGTAACTTTGGAGGTATAGTGACGTTCAGGACTTATTTATTTATTTTAAAACTTCTGTCATCAAACATACAAACGAACTCTTCAGCTTTATAATATTAGTATAGATGTACGCCAAAACATTCACTTATATGTAAAGAATAGTGATTGGCACTAATTCTATTTTATTCACGCGTCGCGTCTGTACAAGTAGGTAATATTTAGTGTGTGTTTGTACGCCGCACGCGGCATTGTTTGATTTGCGGCGACATCCTTTTCATAGAGCCGGCACGTGGCGAGGCGGCGCGGTAGAAAGCAAGGAAACGTACTATAAATAAAGGAATTATTTTAATTCCAGTCATTTCCAATTGAGCTGTGCTTCGAGTCTAACTTAATAATTGTTTTTACTAATTCTCGTTGTTTTCTAAAAACGTATCACGTGTAAAATTTAATATGAGTGACGAAGATTCAAATTATTCTAGTCCGAGTAACGAGAGTTTGAGTCACAGATCTAAAAGACCCAAAAGCAAATTTGAGGAGTTTTTCGAAATAATTCATGCATCCCAAACTGCCTTCTGTAAATTGTGCCAACATAAAAAGATTGGAATAAAAATGAAAAACAGAAACACTTCAGGCTTAAGGAAACATCTAATATGTTTCCACAAAAAGGAATCAGAAATATTTCTTCCTGTTAAACCAAAATTAAGTGGAGATATCACAAGCTTTTTAGTAACCGCTGGAAGAAGTGGACAGGTAAGAATATTTTTTTAACAGTTAAAAGAATTTTAACTCCGCGTAGCTATTCATGCGATACTTTCAAAAACGCCATTAACTTACGTAAGTATTTTTGAGTTAGTGGTGTTTTCATCTAGGGGTGCGATATATTAAGTATGTAATTATCGTCTTAAATATTTTTTATAAACACCCATATTTTCATTTAATCGGCCAGTAACAACTAAGTACTTTATTTTGGTAAATTACAGTACAGTGCAACCTTAATATAACAAATATCAATTCAACGATTTTCTCGATTTAACAACAACAAACCTCCTCCTCTTATACGCTCAAACCTAGTATGTTTTAAATAATAACACAAGATTTATTGTTTTGTTTCAGTCGGAAAACAGCAGTGACAACATCACGACAGCTACAGTTGATTGGGTGGTGAAAAAATATCTTCCCTTCTCATTTTTCGATGACGAAGCTACACAAGTATATTTTCGACGTATTTGCCCTAATATGGTGTTTCCTAAAAGGTCTACACTTAGAAGGAAAGTCAAAGAGCGATTTGAAGAGCTCCAATTGAATCTCAAGGAACGACTTCAACAATTATCATCTAAAATGACTTTTACCATTGATGGGTGGACGTCAATTGCTGGTAGGAGTTACTACGGGGTTACTATTCATTATATAGACAACGAATGGAAGTATCAATCTGTAGTTCTTGATTTTATACCATCACGCGGTCGACATACTGGGGAAGATATTGCAACGATTTTCCATGAATGTTTATTGGAATATGGCATAATTGATAAAATACAAGGTATCACGGTCGACAACGCAACTGCAAATACCAAATTTATGTATGAACTGGGCAAACAGCTGCCGCCACACATTGATTCAGACAATCAACATTTCCGGTGCTTTGCTCACATTTTAAACCTTGGTGTACAAGATTTATTAAAGACCTTAGCATTACACTGTGAGTCTGACACTAACGCGCAAGATCAGCAGTACGAAGACTATGCAGACGAAACTGAGGATGAGGAAGATGAAGAATCTGCACCAAATATTGCTGACTCGCGTACATCTGTAACAAAGTTACGCAGTATTTCCAGTAAAATAAAAAGAAGTGAGATAGTGAAGAAGAAGTTTCAGTCTGCTTGTGAAGCAGCTGGCGTGCCATCAAATCTAAATGCCATTCTTGACTGTCCAACGAGATGGAATTCCACACATGATATGATTGGATTTGGTTTAAAAGTGAGAGCGGGCATTGACATATTGTGCAGTTCTGTCACCGAATTAAATGATTTTCAAATCACAGCTAATGAATGGCAGGTACTCGAAAAATTACATAAATTTCTAATAAACTTTAAACTTTTAAGTACTACAAAACTTGGTGGAGACAAATATGTTACATTACCGCTAGTCATTGTATCATTCAATCTCTTGCTAGATAAAATTGAATCCATGGTAAAACAGTTAGATGAGAAACCTAATCGATCTGAAGTGGATGAAAGGCTCATTCTAGCTTTCCAAGCAGCTCGAGACAAAATGCTTAAACATTACAAGAAGAGCAACTGGATTTATTGTACTTCTTTAATTTTAGACCCAAGGCATAAGGCTCAGACTTTTGACCTGACAATGTGGGGGAAGCAACTTAAAACAGAAAGTCTGCGCAAGTTCAATGAACTTTATGAAGAATATAAAAGTCTACACTCACTGAACAAATCTCTGGAATTACCAGAAAAAGAAAATAAAGTATGTGATGAAGATGAAGACGTAATAGACTTTGATAAACTCTATGAATGTCCCTCGACGTCATCTGGATCTTGTCTTCAAGGCTTAGTGATAGACGAGTTGGAGGAGTACCTGAGAAAACCAAGAACTGCCAGCTCGGAAGACATTTTAGATTGGTGGAGGACGCATGAGACAGAGTATCCGATTTTATCGAAAATGGCCCGTGATTTTCTCTCAATACCTGCAACTTCAGTACCTGCTGAGAGGTTATTTTCTAAAGCATCATTAGTAATTAGAAAACATAGAAATAGGTTAAGTGATGAGTCAGCCAGATGGTTACTTTGTATTAATTCTTGGTCAAAAAAATTGATATAAAGTATCATAACCTAATGATAAAGCTGTTGATTTGTGTTGTATTTTATTTTTTATTCAAATAAATGATAAATCGTAAAACTCTTTTATTAAATTTCTTATAAGTTGAGGGTTCAATCTCTTTCTAGACAGATAAGTATTGTTCTTTAAAATACAGTCAAGTTATTGTAATTAATTTGTTTTTTTACATGTTTTAGCAAATGTAAGCTTATAAATCATAAATGTTTATTAAGAAACAGTTACTTTCATGGAAAACGACATATAGGTCAGTTGATTTTTCGAATTTCTTATCAAATCTTCAGTTATTTATTAATCTGCTTGATCTTTACTATGGCTATGTTAATTCAAGCTCACAATGTTCCAATTCTAATACGTTTTTCTAAGATTTAAAGTAAACTTTAATAAATAGTAATAGACTAATAGGTAATTGCAAGACTTGCAAGACTCTTGCTGCAAGACCAAGACCAAGACCAAGACTGGGAGCGCAAGACCAAGACCAAGACCAAGACCAGGTGTATTGGCGCAAGACCAAGACCAAGACTGGCTAAGTCTCGTCTTGTTCTTGCATTTGGGCAACACTAATGGACACAGAATCTGCAAACCGAAAAAGATTGGCAAGTCCTCCCCCGTCTACAAACCCCCCAAAACTTTTGAAAAAAGAAACAGGAAGACAAATTTACACGGCTAGGGACAATGCACCCTATGTTGTGCATGTCTCCTTAGGCAATGGCCAGACTTCAGGCACCACCCTTCACAAGGTCAAATTCGGAATGTTTCTTCATGAAAAAAATTTTAGCAATGTTGTACTGGGCAGCGTGAAGCAGCTAGGCAGGAATCGCGTGTCAGTCGAGTTCCAGTCTTACCAGGATGCAAACAGCTTTTTGATCAGCCGTCTTCTCACTCAACACAACTTTATTGCTACCATTCCCCAATTTAACATTACTCGCATGGGTCTCGTCAGGGATGTTCCCACTGAATGGACAGAAGAAGAAATCATTCAGAATATCAAGGTTCCTGCTGGATGTGGTTCTGTTATTAAGGCAAGGAGATTGAACAGGAAGGTAAGTACTCTCGGCGTTACTGAGTGGAAACCCACCCAAACAGTCGTACTCACCTTTGATGGGCAAGTTCTCCCTAGACGCGTCTTCTGTTTCTACTCGGCTCTCTCAGTAGAAAAATATACATACCCCACTATCCAATGTTTCCATTGCTGTCGTTTTGGGCATTCGCGTACAGTATGTCGCTCTAAACCACGCTGTTTCAAGTGTAGCGAAGACCACCCAGGGGATGGGTGTCAAGTCCTCCATGAATATGCCATATGCGTCAATTGTTCTGGTAATCACTACGCAAACGACAAAGCTTGCCCTGAACTAGGTCGTCAGAAGGGAATAAAAGCCCTAATGGCAGAAAAATCAATCTCCTACGCGGAGGCAAGTCAGGTTTTCCCCCGGGTTTCCAGATCGTATGCTGAAGTGTCTAGAGCACTGCCCAAACCTAATCCCCCTAGCTCTCCTCAATACCCCAGCCAAATTCCTCAAACTCCCAGATCATACCGGAAAACTGTCTTCCTGAAACCCAAAACTCACTCCCCTCTTTCTCCTAGTTATGATAAGCAGGCTCATCAAGCCCTTATCCAAGATTACTCTTTCTCCCCTTCTCAAAATGGCTGTGCCATCCCTAGGGAAGGTGCAAGTAGTCCCGTCAGCTCAGAGAACATACTTAATATCATCTCCGGTATGTTAATGACAGTATTGTCCAACCCTTCTCAATCCCTACCTGACCACGTTGCCAACAAACTGTCCTCAATTGTACGTTACATTAATAACGTTCCATCCCCAGATATTCCTTCAATGGAACGTCAGGAGCGTTTCACCCAGGAAGACTGACCTACTCTATCTAATCAACAAACACAAACCATCGATCTGCAGCATCGCTGAGACATGGCTTCGTCCTGAGTGCAATTTCAGGATTCCATGGTTCAGTAGTGTGCGTCAAGACAGATCAGATGGATATGGGGGATGTGCTTTGTTCATCAATAATAAAGTTACATTCTCCCCAATTCCTCTACCCTTTTTAGGTGATAACATTAATGTCGTTGCTGTTAAGGCTGAGGATATAAACATTTTTAGTTTTTACATTGCACACCCTCACATTAACGATCTTGTTTCAATCAAACATTTGCTGAGTAATGTTCAAGGCCCGTTACTTGTTATGGGTGATTTTAACGGCCATCACTATAGGTGGGGGTCAGATACCTGCGATAACTTTGGCTCAGGTCTGGTGGATTTGTTGGATGAGCTTGACCTGTGTGTGATCAACAATGGCTGTGCCACACGTCGAGGTTCGCCAGGACAGAACAGCAGTTGTGTTGATCTAACATTTTGCTCATCCAACATAGCCAGCCTTTTCAATTGGAAACGTTTGGATATGACTTACGGTAGTGATCACTATCCCATCATGGTTGAAATTCCATCCAAAACCATCCCCAACAACGTGTCCCCTCCTCTATTAAAATATCAACTAAATTCCGTTGATTGGGATCTATACTCCAAAATTTTAGATTTACGGGTTTCTTCTCTTCCTCCCATTAGCGACGCAAATGCTCAGGAATGCTTTGCAGCATTCTCAGGTACCATATCCACTACAGCTGACGACTGCTTCCCTTCTAAAAAAACGCCGACCGGTAAAATTCCCTCTCCGCCATGGTGGGATAGAGAATGCTCCGCCTTGATCAGAGCCAGGAATGAGGCCGAAAGAAAGCTCAACGCAGATATGAACCTTGAGAACCTTATTAACTTTCAACAAGTGTTGGCTAGATCCAGGAAATTACTCAAGAAAAAAAAAAGAGAAGGTTGGCGGAAGTTCTGCGTCTCGCTGAGTCCATCCACTCCCCCTTCAATCGTGTGGCGTAAACTGAAATCTTATAGGAATAGCGTGCAACCACCCTCCGGTAACATAATGTCTGAAGATCTGGGCTACCGGTTCTTCTCTAAACTAGCCCCAGCTTATGCCCCAGATATGAATGAATGTGTTTCTTTGGATCCCCAGATGGCATCAGACGATCCTCTGGATAAACCATTTACCCTGGCAGAGCTGAAATCGGTCCTCGCCCATGTAAAGGATTCTGCTCCTGGAGTGGATGGATTCCCATACTCCTTTATTTCTAAAGCTGGCGACAAAACCCACCAATATTACCTGGATCTGGCCAATTATTGTTATACCTCCGGTTATATTCCTCCTGATTGGAAGGTTCAAGTTATTATTCCTATATTAAAACCTGGAAAAGATCCCAGTGATCACTCTTCCTACAGGCCGATTGCTCTATCGTCCGTACTTATGAAACTTTTAGAAAACCTTGTTAAAAACCGTCTAGAATGGTTTGTGGAGAACAAGAGACTGCTGCCAACGACTCAATTTGGCTTTAGGAAAGGATTGGGTACATCTGATAGTGTGGGAACCCTCACGTCAGAAATCCGTCTGACCCTTAGTAGAAGTGAGTCTGTGGTAGCCGTCTTCTTGGATATTTCTGCTGCCTATGACTCTGTCCTCCTCCCAGTTCTCAGGCAGAAGATGCAACAGCTGAGAATCCCGGTTAGGATATGTCAGATCGTATCCAGTATCTTCTCAGATCGTAGTCTTAAACTAAGGATTCCTGGGGGGGACTCTGAACCAAGGTTAGCTTGGAGGGGTCTTCCCCAGGGATCTGTTCTTAGCCCCCCTCTATATAACATCTATACCTCAGATCTCCCCTCTTGCCTAAATTTCGACTGTAAAATTCTTCAGTATGCTGACGATATTGCTCTGCTGGTCTGTGGCAAATCCATCGAGGATGCTGTTCAATCCATGAATGTATCTTTGTCCTCATTAAACCATTGGCTACTTGATCATGGGTTATCTCTAAGCGCTCCAAAGAGCACAGCAGTTGTGTTTACTCGCAGACGTCTGGTACCTCAGGTCGACATCAATATTGACGGCCAAGCTATCCCGGTTAAGGAGAGCGCCAGGTTTCTGGGTGTTACCCTGGACTCCAAATTGTCGGGTGTGGATCACATTAACAACACAGTGAAAAAATGTGAACGCTCTGTTTCAGTTCTTAGAGCTTTGGCTGGTGTATGGTGGGGTGCTCACCCATATACTTTAAAGCTGGTCTACAACGCGATAGTCAGAAGCGTGTTAGATTACTGTAGTTATCTAATGGAGCCCTGTAACAAAGAAGCTCTGCGTAGACTAGATTCGGTCCAGTCCAGATGTCTAAGAATTGTAATCGGTGCCATGAAATCCTCCCCCATAAATGCTCTCCAGGTTGAATGCGCAGACCCTCCCCTTGCCCTTCGCAGACAATACTTAGCAGATCGTTTTTTGTCCAAAGTCTTCTCCCTCTCATCCCATCCTCTAATTCCTATTTTGGAGCAAATCTTTCTATCTCTTAATGCCTCTTCCTATTGGAACAATAAAAATATTCCATTGATGAATAGGTACAGGGAGCTTAAACACCTCCTTTCACCTGTTTGTCAATATCCTACTCTCCCTGTCTTTGCCTCCGCCTATGAGGTGGTCCACTTTAAGCCAAACACTGTTTTGGGACTTGGTATCTCCAAAAACTCGCAGAATGCTAAAGATGATTTCGATCGGACTATTAAGAGATACTGGCAGGGTTGGAACTTGTTTTACACGGATGCCTCAAAACTTTCGTCAACTGGTTGTACAGGTGTCTCAACATACTTCCAGAATTCCCGAATAGCCCTATTATTCCAATGTCCTCCCGAGGCCTCAGTATTTACAGGGGAATGCATTGGCATCCTAGAAGCCATCAATTTTATTTTAGCCCATAATATTAAAAACTCGGTTATTTTTTCAGATTCTCGTAGTACCATTCAGGCTCTAGGTCAAAATCAATTAAAATCTAAACTCCACAGCAAAATTGTCATGGATATTTTGAACCTACTGTACATTTGCCAGAACAATAGTTTAAACATTGAGATAGTGTGGGTACCCAGTCACTCCGGTATAGGCGGTAATGAATGTGCCGACTCACTGGCAAAATACGCCACTTCCAACCCAGTGGACCGTAGGCACTACATGCTGCATAGTTACGACTTACGTTCGGACACCAGACTTAAGTTGTACAACTCGTGGTCAGCGACATGGCAGGTAAGTTCGAAGCTCAAGGGAGCGCACTATGCCAGCATCCAGCCTGACATCCAGCGGAAACCTTGGTTCTTCAAATGTCCCAAACTCTCAAAAAGAACGGTTTCATCCTTGTGCAGACTGAGACTCGGCCACTGCTGTAGTCCAGTATTTCTTCACAAAATTCATGTTCGTGACAGTGCTTTGTGCGAGTGTGGTCTTGATGATGGCACATTGGATCATATCTTTTTTTCATGCTCTTTAAACTCTCACTCTTTCGACTTGTATCAAACGCTT
The DNA here is from genome assembly GCA_910589285.2 of Mythimna ferrago. NCBI lineage: Eukaryota > Metazoa > Arthropoda > Insecta > Lepidoptera > Noctuidae > Mythimna > Mythimna ferrago. The sequence goes on from OU342689.1 coordinate 6,544,376, forward strand.
CCCAAAATTAAAATTCCCCTCCCTATCAACTTCCACTCCCTTTTGACTCTATTCTCTCCTAAACTTGTCCAAATTCTATCAAAATTTATTAACGATAACAACATTAAAATGTAGCCAGCCACTAACACTGTAGATCTACCACAAAGTGCAAAGTTCGACGGTTCACCTCACGTCGGGTGCTACCGTTACCACATGACATTGGCAGAATAGTCGACACCGGCTCAGTTGCCAAAGAAGAAAAAAAAAAAAAAAAAAATTATAAAGAGATGTGATTATTGTGAAGTAAAGTAAACGTAAGTATTAATAACATTACAGTATTCGAAATACAGTACAGTACCTATACAACATCGTTTATAAAAATACACGTGCACGCTGAGTTTCTTTAAGAAAATTGTGACAAAATTACTTAAAAAAAAAACTAACAAGATTAAAACAAGATTAAAAAATAATAATCTCCTTTATTTTGCACAAACAAATTTAGTTACTCCCATGAAAAAAAAAACATTTCAAAATACATAAAAAAACTATATTAAAAATCTATAAAAAAATATATAAATATATATAAAATATATAACGTAAATATATTTGAAATGTATAAAATATATATGAAAATCGGCCAAAAGTTAGTTATTAAAAATATATTTACGATAAATATTTTTTATAGATTTTTAATGTATCTTTTGTGTATTTTGAATTTTTTTTTTTCATTGGAGTAACTAAATTTGTTTGTGCAAAATAAAGGAGATTATTATTTTTTAATCTTGTTTTAATCTTGTTAGTTTTTTTTTTAAGTAAACTTGTCACAATTTTCTTAAAGAAACTCAGCGTGCACGTGTATTTTTATAAACGATGTTGTATACTGTACTGTATTTCGAATACTGGCTAGGCTAACGGTTGTTACTGCTGCTACGAAATAGTAGGTATGTATGTAGTAAGACCCAGACCCGCCTAGCCCCTTCCCCACTTCTCTATGAAATACCTTTTGATGGGCTAAAATTTTTCGTATCTCACTCAGGTATTTAAGTTATCAAAAAATAGTTATAAATAGGCATCTACGCATATAATTTAAAGAAGATTCGACTACTTTCTCCAAATATTGTAGATGTCTTATTAAATATTAATTTTATTAACTTATTATTTGTTTGTTAATTATAGTAGTATATTTTAATTTGCAATTTTTTTTTATCAATGTAACATGTAATCTTACGTTTTTCGAGTAATTAAAGTGTAAATTTTAATAAATAGCTCAAAATTGTATATAATAATTAAAAAAAAATTCGAATTCGAGTTTTTTTCGATTTTTTGCATTTTCTGAGAAGATTTACTAAAGTAACACATACTTTTTTTTCACCATCGGAAAGTAGAGATTTCAACGAATAGAAAACATACCAACTTTTTGAAAAAAGCTGATATTTTGACGGGTGAATTTTCGATTGAAAATTAGGGTGCTTTTTCGATATTAATTCAAAATAAGGTGAAAAAATAAATATTTCTAATCAAATAAATTACAGCGTATTTGGGACATAAAAAGGCAAGTTTTCACAAAATTTCGTGAAAAAAAAATTTCTTTTGAAAAAGATACAAATAAAAAACCAAAAACTTGGTTTTTTGAATTTTTCACATAAATTTTGAGGTTATGTGAAAAAAGTGTAGATACAAAAGTTTTAGATCTTTTTATTACCTACAACTTTGCCATTTGACTTTTTTCCATAGGACTTTTAGTTTTGCCGGAAATCGAGAAAAACCGTTTTTTACCCTTAAAAGCTCACCCCCATCCCCTTCCCGACCTCGGATCGCCCGTAAATTATTTTTCCTTTCATTTTTATAATATTCTCCTCCTTTTCTAATGGGTTTCATTCTACTATTATTTTTTTTCACTTTTTATTATTTTTAAAGGCTTCTACCCTGGTCTACAGACAACAAAGTACTTCAAAATGTAAAGTCTTTATACTCCATTCAAGAAAAAAATTAAAACAAAAGGAAAATCTTGGCATAAGGAACTGCCAAGATTTTTCTTTTGTTTTATTTTTTTTAAACGCGTGGTCACGTTTTGAAATTGTAAAGTATTCGAATTTTTCGTGTGAAAATATAATGTAACAGGTGTTCTTCGCGTTTGACATTTTATGTGTTTTAATGATCTCACTTTGTCGCTCGGTGTGAAGGTTGCCTTATGTTTTTTTTTTCTTTTAGTGACATATTTTCTTGTACGTTTTGAATTGTAAGGTGATTGTTATTACGTAGTAAATATGACTCCATTTTAGCTGTACCTAGGTTTGCTTCTTTGCGGTGGGTAAACATCATCCAGATGACATTCCCCGCCCTTGGGCGGAGTGGTTGTGTCAGACTCTTACTGACTAAAAAACCCACCCCGTTATTTCGTTGCCTTTCATATCGGGGCCGAGCGTTCCTTTCAGAAGCAGACCCTTGGCCCAAAAAATTTGGTTCAAGAATTTTTAATATGTTTTTTTATATGTATTGAGAATTACTCATGTATCGTCAATGACAGATTAAGCGATTAAATTCCTCTACTGTAAGTATTGATAGAGACTTTCAAATATAAGTACATCTCTTCGTACAAACACTAGCTTCTGCCAGCGGCTTTTCCCCCATCTCTATGTCACTATCTTTGTCACTCAGTGAATTTTATTCATGAATTATAAATCAATCCAGTAGTTTTGAGTTTTTATTTTTTATTATTGATAGGCTCGCGTTTGACCACCATCTCACCTGATAGTAAGCGATAATGTAGTCGACGATAGAGCACGCTTGCCTAGAAGTAACCTATTCACTGTTGACCTAAAGACTCCTTTTTTTTTTTTTTTATGGTGGGAAAAAATCATGCATTGACATCCCCCGCCCTTGGGCGGAGCGGGAGATAGTGTCAGACTCTTACTGACTAAAAGACCCACCCCGTTCCTTCTAGCCTTCATACCGGGGCTCGAGCGCCCTTACGGATAACCCTGGCCCCAGTAGGCTTCGACCCTGCTGTTGCTGACAACTCCTTGAGGCGCGCGGGAACAGTGCGCGCCGTCGACGACTTGGACTTGGTCCGGACAGTTACCGGACGGCCGGACAGCGAGCTACCCATTGCTCACTGTCCGCAAGCCCGCGCCTACGGTGGCCGGAAATCGGGATCAGAATCCCGGCGGCGGCGGCGGCGGCGGTGGCGATAACGCCGTTGCCTGATGCGTTCGGCCTCCTCCTTTGCGAGCATTACTGCTTCGCAGAAGTCGGCGACCGCCTGCCACTCCTCCTCGCTCCGGATCATGGCCTCAACCAAGGCCCGACGCGAGAGGTCTCCGCCGCCGATCGCCCCCACGAGGGCACGGCGATGCTCCGCCCAAGCAGGGCACACCTCGACTGTGTGCTCCACCGTGTCCTCCGGGCGTTCCGCACAGTGGCGACACCCGGGCGTCACTTCCGCATGAATCCGGTGCAGGAAACTCCCGAACGAACCATGTCCGGTGAGTACCTGAGTCATGCGGAAGGTAAGGACGCCGTGAGGTCTTTCCAGCCACGCCTCAAAGAGGGGACTTACCGCCAAGATTGTGGCGTGCCCAGCACTGGGTTGCGATAGTCGTTGACGCCACTTCACCATGAGATCCCGCCGGAGCTCTGTCCGCCATGCCGTGACCTGTCGCGGCAGCGGACTTTCACCCCGGCGTTGCATCTCCACGCGCATATCGTGCATGTGTGCAAGGACTGTTGCCTCCAGATCCCACGGTGGTAAGCCAGCCAGAAGGCTCGCCGCTTCGCGGGAGACCGTGCAGTATCCCCGCACCATCCTTATTGCCATGACCCTCTGGCAGGCGTTCAGTATGGCCGCCGGTTGCTTTTTCAGCGACGGCGCCCACACCGGCGCCCCGTAGAGGGCCATGGACCGAACGATCCCCGCGTAGAGCCTCTGGCAGGAGGCGTCTGGATCCCCAAGGTTGGGCAGGAGCCGCTTGAGCGCAGCCCCAGCCCGGTTGAGTTTGGGAGCCAGACGTCGGAAATGCTCCACGAAATTCCACCGGCTGTCGAGGACGAGTCCCAGGTACTTCATCGTCGACCCGACACCGATGTGAACTCCTCCTACCGTTAGTTGGGAACTCAATGGCGGCGCGTTCCGAGAGCGGTGACCGTGAAAGCACATCGCCTCGGATTTGTGAAGCGCCACCTCGAGTCCCAACTCCTGGATCCTATCAACGACCATCGCAACCCCGCGTGTCGCTAGAGCGACCGCCGCCTGGTACGACTCTCCCTGCGCTAGGACCAGCGTGTCGTCTGCGTAGCAAACCACGCTGACCCCGTCAGGGAAGTCGCCGCGCAGCACGTAGTCGTACCCGATGTTCCACAAGGGTGGCCCTAGTACCGACCCCTGCGGAACACCGCACGACATCTCTCGACGTTTCCAGTCTCCCTGGTGACCGGGGTAGACTATAAATCTTTCCGACAGATAGGCCTCGACCACTCGACAGAGGTATTCGGGCACCCGGTGGTACCGGAGTGCCCTCCGGATCGTACTCCAGGGCAGGGAATTAAACGCGTTGGCAATGTCCAAGGACACTGCCACGACATACCTGCCCCGGGACACCGCAGCCCCCGTCGTGAGGGCTCGCACGCGCATGATGGCGTCCACCGTGGAGCGCATCCTGCGAAAGCCGAACTGACCGTCTGAAAGGTCCGGCCCCACCCGTGTTAGGCGCCCGACGAGGCGGTTTGCAATGACTCTCTCAAAGAGCTTGCCCACCTCGTCGAGCAGCACAATGGGCCGGTACGCGGACGGAGAGTCCGCAGGGCGCCCTGGCTTCGCTATGAGGACCAGTTTCCCCGTCTTCCAGCAAAGTGGGAACTGGCCCCTCTCCAGGCATGCGCTGAAGAGCCCTCTCAGTCGAGGCCCGAGAGCCTCCATGGCCAGGACCCAGGCCTTTCCAGGCAAGCCATCGGTTCCTGGGGCGGTGTTTTTGGCACTCAGCCTTCGCACCGCCACTCTCATCTCTACCTCGGTCACCTCTGGAGCATCGTCGTCGTCGTCGCTATTGCGGTCCGCGTTAGACACCGCTGGCGAAGGCGGAGCCATGGGCGGGGGGGAGTGTTCCCCCCGCGCAGGGAACAAAGCGTTCACCGCACCCTCCACGATCTGGGGCCGGAGACTCTGAGTCAGCGGGGGAGCCCAGGGGCGCAGTTTTTCCCGTACTGTTTTGTACGGGCGCCCCCACGGGTCCGCGTTCAGAGACCCCAGCCACACGTTGCGGGCCTCCAGTTTGGCCCGCTTGATTTCCGCTCGGAGGGTGCGTTTTGCCGCTCTGTATCCCTCATACAGCTCCGCCTCTCTGGCCTCCGCATCCGGCGGGCGGATGCGGCGCCTGCAGTGTCTGGCGTACCGGCGCCGCGCGTGACCTAAAGACTCCTAAGTTGTAGCTATCAGGAAACACAGACTCTGGTAGGGATTTCCACTCCTTGGCTGTACACACAATAAATGTGTTCCCAAAATGCTTATTAATTAAAGATCAGATAAAATAGTCATCTATTATTTGATGACCAACTATTTTAAACCTTTAAAAACTGTTGGTTGAATCTCAGATACTATACACGTATTGAATGTGATGACAATATGGCTCCGGAACGTGGTTGCTTACAATGGGCCTCATCAGAAAACTTATAAGTCACCCAAAGGGCAATAAAAAGGGCCATACTCGGAATTTCATTGCGTGATCAAACCAGGAATGAGGATATCCGAAGAATAACCAAGGTTACTGACATAGCACGAAGAATCGTCAAACTTAAGTGGCAATGGGCAGGGCACATTGCTTGCAGAACAGATGGTCGATGGGTACGTAAGGTTCTAGAGTGGCGACCACGTATCGGAAGACGCAGTGTTGGAAGGCCTCCAACAAGGTGGACCGATGACCTGATCAGGGTTGGGTTATCCGATGGATGCGTGACGCACAGGACCGGTCGTTGTGGCGACACTTGGGGAGGCCTAAGTCCAACAGTGGACGTCTTTCGGCTGACATGATGATGATGATGAATCCATATAGTCCCCAAATAATAATCCACATAGTCTCCAAGGATCATTCTATTCGTGTTCAATCCAATAGTTTTTAAGTTAATTCATAAAAAATCAGATAAAATACAGTTGCCATCACGGATCTTGAACACTTGCGCAGAAGTCAAATATTCGGTCTCTTTAGTGGTGCGAAGTGCGATGCGGGGGCGGGAAGTGTCAGTGATTGGCTCGCCACGCCATCGCGTCATAGACGTCACTCCTCATTCGTTCACTGCATTGCTGCATGTATCTAACAACGAAGACGATTGGCTCGCCAATGTATGGAATGCGCAAAGCGATCCCCACTCTGACGCCGAGCGTTCAAGATCCGTGATGGCAACTGTAGAATCAGATAGCTATTATTTGATGACGAACTATTTCAAACCATTAAAAATGGTTTTTTGAATATCTGATGTACACGTAGTGAATGTATTTCCGTCACCAGCGCCTGGTCAACATATCGATGGCGCGTTAGACTCAATCTAGTTAGTGTTCAAGCGAATAAACGACCAAACTGTTTACTTTTTCAACCAAAATCAATTTGTGTTCTAAAACTGGATTTAAAGCTTGATCAAGCATGTGTGTTGTTTAGATAAAATGTTGATGTTGATTTAAAACAAAAATAAAATTGGATAACACTATAGCTGTATCGTGTATTCAAAGATTCAAAGCATTTTTTTTCATACTAATTTTTGCTAACGGCTTCGCCCGCACACATTAAATATAACCTATATCACTCAGGAATAAAGTAGCTTTCTATCGGTGAAAAATTTTTGCAATCGGACCTGTAGGTAGGTACTTCCAGATATTACCTCCTACAAAAAAGAAAAAAAAAACATTACCTCTTTATTATATTAGTGTAGAAGTGTAAACTAGCTTTGTATACATTAAATAATTATAATTCATGCCACTCAGGAATAAAGCAGCTTTATATCAATGAAAAAATTTTCGCAATCGGACCAGTACTTTCAGAAATTACCACAAACAAATAAACAAACCATACCTCTTTATAATATTAGTGTAGATTAGTGTCCGACCGAATGTTCGGTTTCGGTTTCGGTCGAGTTTCGGCAAAAAAAACGAGTTTCGGTTTAGTTTCGGTTTCGGTGGCAAACCTGGTTTTGGATGGAAGAGGGTAAGCAGCTGTTGGCGAGGTCTGGTATTGGATGGGTGGGGATAAGCAGCTGTTGGCAAGTTCTCATTTTGGATGGGTGGGGTTAAGCAGCTGTTAGTGAGGTCTGGTTTTGGATGGGTGGGGTTAAGCAGCTGTTGGTAAGGTCTGGTTTTAGATGGGTGGGGTTAAGCAGCTGTTGGTGAGGTCTGTGTTTGGATGGGTGGGGTTAAGCAGCTGTCGGCGTTTTGGATGGGTGGGGTTAAGCAGCTGTTAGCGAGGTCTGGATTTAGATGGATGGGATTAAGCAGCTGTTGGTGAGGTCTGGTTTTGGATGGGTGGGGTTAAGCAGCTGTTGGCGAGGTCTGGTTTTAGATAGGTGGGGTTAAGCAGCTGTTGGCGAGGTCTGGTTTTGGATGGGTGGGGTTAAGCAGCTGTTGGCGAGGTCTATTGCATAAGTTGATAAAAAGTGCTATGCAATAGCTTTACCGCGGCAGTCCCCGAGTGCCACACGTCTTTTTTTTTTACTAGCCGTTACTGTCCCACTGCTAGGCAAAGGCCTCAAAATGCATTAAAAAAATAAGGACTGACTGATTATATAATAACGTTTTCTTTATATTGCCCTCAAAACATGATCCTTGTAAAGAAGTTTCGGTTTCGGCTGAAACCGAGACTGTTGCCGAAATTCGGTTTCGTTTTCGGTTTTGGTTGAAAAACTAGTTTCGGTCGGTCACTAGTGTAGATTCTACACTAATCAAGAAGTCTGAAAAATGATGCATATTGTACATTCCAAAGCGAAGTTCTTATGTTCCAGATTGCCGCACCGCGTCCGCCCCGCACCCGCGCTTACCGCCGAATACTAAAAAAGGTGAAATAAATACTAAAAATATGAAATATAATGTGAAATAAAAATGTTTTAATAATGTTAATAAAAAAAAACACCTCTGTTTTAATCGTTTTTATTTGTTGTAAACAGTCTTATAATCGAGCGATGAGTTCACATTTTATTTTTATACGTAAACAATATTTCAATTTGGCTGTTTTGTCTAAGCGAATACACGATCTAATCTCACAATTAATTTAATCGTTGTCATTACATTACATTACATTAAGATACATCTTAAGACAATATTTACAAGAATTGAAACAATGTAATTGAATTACGTTCCCTCGTATTTATAAGCGTGAGGCGTTTTGGGTGTGATGTATGAAATAATATGTAATAAAGATAACATAAACGCAAAATTCATTTATAACTCTTTATCAACATTTACAGGCTTACCGTACTTACATTACCTGCGAAGAAGAAATTAAAATATAAATTTGTGTAAAACTAATCCAGTACCTTCTGAAAATCAGCTATTTTGCATGAACTTTAACCGTTTAAATTGTACTAAAAAATAAAGAAATGTTACTATAAAAACTTTGCACAATGAAACAAGATTCTGAATAATGAAATTTTGTTCCAAAAACAGGTGTTTACAAAAAAAGTTTTTTTCTGGAAAAAGTTTTGTGTAATATTCGAGTGGATGATAGAATTACGAATATGAATACCGGCAGAGTGTTCGTGTGTAATCTTCCTTTTTTGCGTTGCTTTTTTATCAACCATTATCAACTGGTTCTTTCTATCAACCAGCACTAGGCCCGCGTGGTGGATTATGGCCTATTCCCACTCCTAGAGACGATCCCAGCAGTGGGAACATTAAAAGGCTGATGATTTTGCTATTATGTCAGCACTCTGGTTTTACGAAATCTTAATCAGTGAACAAATCTCTATTTCAGTCTATTCTGAAAATAAAACTGACGCTAACATAATTGAATTCCCATAACATTGCTTTTTGTATTTGAAATACTGCGTACTGGTTTTATTTACACTGGGATCTGATATCTTTCTGAAAAAATATTTCAGTCACATTTTTTGCGGTTATTAAAATTCAATCGAAATTTCATTTTTTTTTTAACAAAATTAAGCTGAATCCATGTTATCGAAGCATAAAAAAGTGTACATTGATATATATATACCCGCGTACTGTTCTGATTTTAACACTCCAATAGTCGCGCGTTCTACACACATAATTCTTTTGAAATCGGAACGTAAATTGAAGATTGTTTACCCACATACTCATAATAAAAGAAGGAACATAATTAGTGTCCATTGCATTCCACAATGTAGGTACCCTACATAATTCCACCTTAGGTAAACAATTGCCAAAAAAAACAATCTTGGATCCTATCGGGGATAGCAAAAAAAGGATATGCAGAGATAAATACTTATCATTTTGATCTAAAGGCTACCAAAGACGTCATGTCCAATATGAGACCCATGCGGCGACACTTTCTTAAAGAAATGACTGCCTGAATACTTGAATAATTTTAGATGATTTACAAAAACACATCGTCGCATCCTTATTGTAATAGAAGAAACTAAATGCAGTTTCAAAAAAAAATAAGACAACAGTTTATACAAAAAAAAAACCTGTCTTTAAATAGCATTACATTAATTTTTCGTTTCTCTATAGAAATTCTTCCCACATCACACCCAAAACCCATCCTAACAGTATGTACAGAGTCACAATAACTACGTGAACAGGTATAGCAAGGTAATGTAACACAGCAGTATGGTTAACATCGTCCTCTCCCGGTGGAACGGTCGGCAGCCTCCCTTAGCTGCCTCAGTCAGACCTGGTAGAAAAGGCAAGGTTTTAGTTACATTATAGAAGATTTGCAATTTAATGTTCCTTTGATCTTCATGTAAAAAGGCATAGTGCTAAAAGAACCAAAGTACATTTTTGTTTAAAAAGAGATTGTAATACCAGGTTTAAAAGTATTAATTTTTTTTTTAATATGCTAAAAGACGTTAATTGAAAATGGTTTTTTTTTTATTTATGGATTATTAAAAGAGCCACTGATTGCCAGTCGAAAAAAAACGCCTAAAACTTTGATATTGCTCCTAATAGCACCACAGAAATTTATTTACAAAATAAAAAATTGAAGAGCAGTTGTAGCCGGTTCTACCGGCTCCAACATGCAAGGTACAAGTCGTGGGTGCGATAAGCACCTGCGACCGGATCTGAGTGGTGTTTGAGCATTTTGTACGATTTATATGAATACATAAATAAATAAATAAATTAATTAATTTCTCCACCACAGTCCTAGAACACGGTGAAGGAAAACATCGTGAAGAAATCACAATCATGTCCGGGAATAAAACACACGAAGACATTTGTGATACCAACGGTCTAAAATGTAGCCGTGCTTAAAGAATCCCAAGCCGCCAAACACAGAGCTGCATAGCGTCGTATCGCGAGACAGGCGGTGGTGCGGGACTCGACTGAGACATGTCCACGACCACTCTATCAAGAGTGTACGACTAAAAAGAAGAGTTTAAAGAATAGAATAAACTATATTCTAATATTATTATTTTAACAGAATTATTCTTTTTCAACCCAAATCTTCTAAGGTACAAACAATATCTTGTAACATAAAATCTACCTATGTAAAAAAACTTACAGTTGAAATTATAAAGATCATCCTCGTTTTATTATTGCTCTAATTCATCCCCTATACTTGTCCCCTAGGTATACATAATCTGAATTGGTTGGATAATCGTAAACAAATATTATTTACGTACTGAGGCAAGAAAGCATAAGTAAGAAATACGATAAAAACAAGTTTCAAAGAACTTTTAAAAGACGCAAGAGGACGTCATGTTCCCTCAGGCGTGAATAAGACGAAAATTAGGCCCAGACTGGAGACTCGCAATTTGCTTTGCGAATAGTTCTTACAAACGATGCTACGAGTATTAAATGAAGAATCTTTCTATTCATTGACGTCATCAGTCCGTTTTCCAATATCTGAACAGTTTGAATTATTTTGTAAGAGGTATTTATTAATTGGAATATCTACAATATTGTTAATTGTTACGGTCTACTGTTGAGTTTTGATTTTACGTATAACAGGCTAAGGCAAAGAGAGTTTTTACTGGGCTATTAGTCTAGTGGTTAGTGGCTCTGACTGTTACGCTAGGGGTCGTGGGTTCGATTCCCGTCCAAGACTATTATTATGTTTGTGTGTCGAATACTATAATTTTTGTTTTGTTTCTGGGTGTAATTTATCTATATTTATGTATTTAGAAACATGTATGTATGTTTATCAATTGTCTAGTACTCATAGCACAAGATTTGTTTAGTTTTTTACTAGATAGCGTTGTGAGAAAGTTTAAGAAGAAAAGCTTTACCCCATACTAGGAATTAGTCCTGTATCGTGAGTGCGTTCACAAACATGTAAACTCACTTACACGAAATACTACACAAGACCGGAATAATTACATATCTGTGGAATTGTATTGGTTCTGAGTCAGAATCGTACCGGCGCCACTCAACGTAGCAGCCATTCGCTCAATCACTGAACCAACCGTGCCGTAAAATTTAGGAAGAAAGAAGTTTATTTTCACACACTAGAAATTACTCCTGTATCATGGGTGAGTTCACAAACATGTAATGAGTTCGGGTCTGGACCCAGAACTCCTATCTGTGGGTGATACAAATATTTGATTTGTGTGGGAATTGAACCCACGACCCATACTGGTTAGTATGGGTCGTAAAGACGCATCTATCATTTTTTCCAGATTTGATTTGAGCTTCATATTATTATTAAACCAAGTTAAAGCTCATTATATTCGGCTTTATTTTCAACTTTTAATATGTAACTATTTAAATTTACCCAAAGACAGCAAACGATTTCCCGTTTCATTCATTAAAACATTTTTTTTTCCGTTTTTACTTTTTATTAGATACGTCTTTTTAACTATCAGGGGCAGCATAGCGCAGCAGCCAATCGAATCTGAAAAGTGAAACGACTTGCAATTTTTTAAACTAATTAAAAAATCTGTTATATATACCTATTATACACCGTTAAATTTTAATCGTTTTAATCCCGTGGAGGGTCGATCCGGTACATGAAACACTATCGATTTGTAAAGATAAAATTAAAAAATAAAGTACCTTTTTTTCAAAACTCGTATTAATTTACACATGTACGAAATTAATTGCTTTAAGAAAACGTCAGCTGAGCAAGTTCAATGACCTGTAGTTAATAGTCGGCGTTGCGTACAAACTACCTACAGAGCATTGAACTCACTCAGCTGACGTTTTCTTAAAGAAATTGATTTCGTACATGCGTAAATTAATACGAGTTTTGAAAAAAAGATACTTTATTTTTTAATTTTATCTTTACAAATCGATAGTGTTTAATATACCGGATCGACCCTCTACGGGATTAAAACGATTAAAATTTAGCGGTGTATATAATAATTTTAATAAGATTCTATAAATAAACAATGATCATCTCTTTGCAACCTTGATTGTTAAACCAGTGTTGACTAAATCAGATTTCAAGAATTTGATTAGATTACTCAAGTCGTTTGACTTTTTAGACAGACTTTATGGACGTTATTTTTTTATCTACCACTTTAATAAATATGACATAAGCGACGTTAGCATATTTTGTTCACTCTGATATGCAAATAAAAAAAAATAACAAACCCTTGAATTAAATGCGAAAAGCTGTATGAAAATATTTTTTTTCTCAAGAGACACAAATGATTTTCGTTAAAAAATAAACTTTCCACCACTATACAAGGTGATTTTTAATTTATTTGGATATCTTGCAGGGGTTAAAAGTACTCATGAATATTAACAGTTTTATATGTGGAAAAAAGTAAAGTTTTTAATTTAAAAGCTGCACATTTTAATATTCATTTTCAATTTATGCAAAAAAGTAAAAATGTTAAATACATTTATGTTTTCGCAACTATAGATCCACCAGCAGGTATATTTTTTTCTTTTGAATGATTTATTTTTATCGTGAAAACTGTTAAGGGTCATCGGTAGGTACTATTTTTAACATACTTTTTTTGTGCATTTTTAATCCCCTGAAAGATTTTCAAGTAATTATAATAGTAATTTTGTAACGTCAAACAAGGTAAATAGAGATGCAGGGGTGAAAATGGTTAATAAGATCTTCGTTTAGATAGTTTTGCTTTGTTACAAAACAATTACTTTCTAAAAAATAAATATAGATATTTTTTTTTAAATACAATTCTGTAAACTTGACTCCATCGTTAAATGTTGCAAACTATATTTTTTTAAATAAATAAACAAGAAAGTACCCTTCAAACTTTTGTTGTTTCACCCCTGTATCTAAACTCACCTGATTTGTATAGTATCGTTACTCTTTTAGGATAGGTTTAGGCACTTACCACCAGCAACGCTGATCTGATTGCCAAAATCTTCTGAGTATGAGTTAAGTTTAATTTCTGTAAACAAACAACCATTTTATAAGAACTTATTTTTATTAAAATAGACAACATACAATTGCCGAAACGAATCTTGAGCGATCGGCGTCAGAGTGGGGATCGCTTTGCGCATTCCATACATTGGCGAGCCAATCGTCTTCGTTGTTAGATACATGCAGGCAACGAATCACGAGTGATGTCTATGACACGAGGGCGCGGCGAGCCAATCACTGACACTCCCCGCCCACGCGTCTCACTTCCCACCACTGAAGGGACCGAATATATGACTTCTGCGCAACTTGAAACCAGCGTTCAAGATCCATTTCGGCAATTGTATTAGCTACATCAATAAAGTTCAAAAGTGTACACGAAAACTGTCCAGCACCATCATTTTATAGTTAAAAGTTTTCCACAACTGAACCACAAAATAGATAGGTACAGAAGTCAATCTACATAAAAAGCGCGCTCGAGCAACGCACACATAGACACCGCTCACGGACACGATATCTCGGCTCACTCGTCGAACAGTTCCGGCTCAAACGCTCATTAGTGTGTGTTCACCGAGCGTAGGTATAAAAAGTGAAGTACATACATGAGATTGTCTTCTGTACCTATTTATTTTGGAACTGAGCATAGAGCTATCACCATACGTCGCCTTGCTGACTAGTACTGTTTTCATTTCAATCTTTATAACAATTTTCTTAAGTGTTTTACAAAGCTACGGAAAGTACTTAAAAGACTTATCAAGGCCCTGGACCGCAAAGAACAACTGACTTTTAGGCATGCAGTACATTATTTTTGGCTCTAGTGAAGAAAAATGCACCAGTTCACCTCTGCCACAATGTACACACACATGTATACGCCGGGTAGCCATCGTTTGATACACAATGGTTTGCAAAGTTTTAATTGTCATGTTGCACTCACCATAAAGTCTGAGTGTCCCCTCACTCTTGCCGAGTGAGTTGGTACTCACACAGTTGTAAGTACCAATGTCACTCCTCGAAAACTGTCTGATGGTCAGCCACATCGTCACCTGATACGATTGCTTCTCTTCTGTTATTGTGTACTTGGGCCTGTAACAAAATTATTTATTAACACTGAATTTTTTTTTTTAATTTTTTCTTTTGAAATAGAGGGACCTCCTTAATTTGTATACCTATTATAATTGGTCAAAACGTCAATATCACATGGTATTCTTTTTTATTATCTCTACTACTGGACATATTTATTTAAGTATTGTATTTTACCTCAATTTTAATTTTAATTTTGACAGAATAGGGTTTGCAGTAATACTATAAAGGCAAAAGTTTTTGAGCGTGTGAAATGTGTGTATGTATGTACATCATTAATTTTTAATTAGTACCAAATACTTAAAAAAGAAAAGGTATTGTTATTATTTAAGTTAAGTCTCAATAAATAATATTCATAAACAGTCAAGTTATGAGCGTTTGTTTAAATCCCAAAATGTCACTCAATTTATAGAAATATTGTACAGCCCGTACTGGGCCCGCGTGGTGGATTACAGCTAATTCCCTCACCTATAGAGTAGGCCTGATTCCCAACAGTGGAAACATTATAAGATTGACTATGCCATATCTACCTCACAAGATAACAGCAGAAAAAATCATCCATACATTTTTCAATCTAAACTTTTAAATTTGCCCATCGTTGCGAGACCGCTAATTGCCCAACTTTTATTAAAACTTCATCCAACTACAGACTAGATTTTGTAATAATTTTCTAGAAAGAATGTACTAACTATGTAGGTCTGATTACTGACATGTTAATTTACATAATCTCTCCAATTTTGACAGGCCTGTTGGCCTAGTGGTTAGTGAACCTGACTGCTATGCCAGAGGTCGTGGGTTCGATTCCCACCGAGGACAAATGTTTGTGTGATAAGCATAATCATTTGTTCTGTGTCTGGGTGTAATTTATCTATAATATGTATGTATTTAGAAATATATAAGTATGTTTATCAGTTGTCTAGTACCCATAACACAAGCTCTGCTTAGCTTGGGACTAGACGGCATTGTGTGATAGTTGTGGAATATTATTATATTATTATTATATTATAATTAACACGAAAGAAAAACATGAACGCTTTGTAGGTAACTTTTCTTTTTTGAATGGGTATTTTAACCCGAGAATTCTCTACAACATGACTTTTTCCAAAACAACTTATATGTCTAAAGCAGAGATTGATCGTAGTGTGGGTTTAAAAATAACTGCGGCACCAGACGCTCGTTGTAAGTTCACGCTTTGTTGAAGGGTTTTCAGAACTCTTCGCTTCTAAGCTAGCTGAAGAGTTTCAATTTCTTCCTACATATTATGAAACTAACTGACCCCGCAGGTCATCTATATCTTTGTTTACTACTCCGATCCCATAGGTCGTAGAGTAATGATAACTGGTAGCCTGTCAAAAACGCCTGGGTGTCGGATTCTTTGTGTGACGCGCGCCACACAATGAATCCGACAAGACATTAACGATTATATAGTCTTCCTGTATAAATCGGCTATCCCACACCAAAAGAATATTTCAATTCGAACTAGTCGTTCTTGCGATTTGCGAGTTCAAACCAACAAACTTTCTAAATTACTAGCTGCTGCCAGCCGTTTGGTCCAAGTAAAGGTAGAAAATTGTCTCGTGGAAACATTCTCCTGGCATTTATTTATTTGGTCAGCCAACAACTGCTTACACAATACATTTACTTTGAATATTATTTTGGAACTTCATTGATTAGTGTAGCAATTAATTATAGGCTAACACCACATGCACTTTTTATTGTTATACATAATAATAATTTTTAATTATACGTTTTAATAATCACAAAAAAAAAACAAATAATAAAATAGGACATTAATAAATAATATGAAATTTCAACACAACAATTAAATCAAAAGTATAAAATTAAAAATCAAGTTATAAACAGATTGATTAGGAATTAAATTAAATAAATTAAGTTTTGGCACAGTAATTCACAGCACATTGATAAATAATAATAATAAATTAAATTTGCTTTTTTTGTCATATAAGTATTCTATAAGCTGTTCTAAAATATGGTCTACCTATGTGCCAAACTTTATTCAAATCAGTTCAGCTGTTCGAGTGTAAAGAAAACACACACAAACTTTCGCATTATGATGTTGTGATATAATAAATAACTTTACTAAATAAATCGCTAAGATTTTGTATCTCAATTGTTCTTTACAGGTTGAATTTTCGTCAACTCATGTCTGTTCAGCATATAGTGACCTCGATAACTCTGCTTATGGCTAAATGCTTCATCATTTTTTTCAGCCGATACACGTCCACTGTTGGACATAGGCCTCCCCCAAATGTCGCTACATCGAACGTTCCTGTGCGTCCCGCATCCATCGCTCGCATCGGCTAAATGCTTATACAAATTAAATTTAAAGATGGTATATAGCATAATCAGCCTTATAGAGTTTCCACTGCTAAGATTCAGTTGTCATTTCTAAGAGAAGATTACTGTCCATCGTAATCAACCACGCGGACCCAGTACGGGTTTATGCAAATCTCACGTCTTCAAATTTTTGGTTTAAGGACATGACGGTTTACCTTCACCGTTTTGAGAGCAACCGAATGTTGATGAAATAAATTACACAAAGTAAAGCACTTGACTAGGTTTGAACCCATTACGAACCACTTGCATTATATGTAACACATAATACTCGTATAATTTAAAAAAGTTGTCCATGAAGCTTCTTGCACGTTCTTCTCCATAGAGATCTACGCTTTGGAACGTGCAATTTAGCTTCACTTTTCTTGGACTCCGACATTTGACTATTCAAAAGTGCCTGCAAATGGTATATATATTTGAAATGAATGCTTTGACTTTGACTTGTACGCGTAGCTTCATAGATGCGTAATCGTCATTATAAATTGGTGTACAGTACTGCCTCAGCTTACAGAAGTATGAAGCTCTATCGGCGGAGCAGCAATGTCGTGCCGTCTTGTTGTTGCCACTTTTTCAAGAGAGTTAGTAGCAGCAGTACTCAGCAGTAGCTTGGTGTGTAAACTATGAGCAGATGTACAGCAATATACGCTTGCTGTGCCGAATATGCATCTATAAAGCTACGCGTCTGTGGACAGAAGGCCTTAATGACCTTATTTTCCTTACATTTGCAGAATATCACGCTTTCAAAGTAACGTTTTACTTTATAAACATTTATGTACGGTAATTTAAAACAGCGGTATGACTGAAAATCGATACAAACAACGTTAAACATATGAGTGGGTTGTGGCCCTCGGGTGTATTTCTATAGCAAAACAACAACTGAAATAAACGTTTTTCTCCGCAAAAGAGGGAAGCTTCGGTTATTTACTTTGCTTACTTTGATAAACTTAAACTTTATACTTTTTAGGGTTCCGTATTAGAAGAGTGTTAACGGAACTCTATCACTAAGCCTACGCTGACTGTCCGTGCTTCCGTCCGTCCGTCTATTTATGTCTGTCTATCCATCTGTCAGCGGGCTGTATATCATAAACTGTAAGAGGTTGATGGAGACTAGATGAAATTTTCACAGAATGTGTATTTCTATTGCAACTATAACAACAAATAATAAAATTAAAATAAAGTAAAAAATTAAAGGGTGTTTAACAATAAACGTTAATGGAACCCTTCGTGTGCGGGATCGATTTGCATTTTTTTTATTTTGTTACAGATAACCCTCTATTTCACTTTGTTGGCAAGGATTCTAATAAATTGAAAACCTCATCCTTTCTGAAGTCGGTTAAAAATAAATTCTAAACAAATTTAGCGGCAATAGGGTAGTGTCCAGGGTCAAAATAATTACATTTTATTTAGTCCGTATTTTAGATTATAAAAAAATATTGGACACGTATTTTTCTTTTTTCGATTAAACAAAAAATAACAAAGATATCGATGGTCATACGTTGACAACTCGTAACCCACATTTTTTCGCAAAATGAGTTAAGCACATCAAAAATTTTTAAATTAAGCGCCAAATCTTCCTATTGATAACTCGTAATAAACAAAAAATGTCACTCGAACAATTTATTCTACAGTTGACAACCCACAAAGAAAAAGTATCAACCTGAGCTCATTAGTGCGCGAGTTACAAGGTGTCAACGCAAAATGCAGTTCGCAATAACAGAATAAGATTAAGCTACCATACTAAACAAATATCGGAACAGCAATAAAAATATCATCACCTGAGGAAAAACAAATACTTAAATAAGAGGCAGATGAAGGAAAATGTGTTGTCTTAGACATCTTGTATGTTCTGTGAAAGTATGTCCTTATTATAGGAGCAAGCTTTTCCGAAGTCAACTCTGATACTCAGACAGGGTCAGGCATCAGTTTTTGTTAGATGCATATTAGATTAGCTTTATGATATGATTTCCAATTCTGAAGGTGAATTTGTAACAAAACCTATCATTATTTAGAGTGACGGACGGTTGTGTACCTATCAAAATAGAATGCAGTATTAGTAGCTAAATGCTCTAGCCAACTTTGCTGCTGTGAATAATGTGGTTATTTACCACTAATGTAACCTGAGCATAAGCAGATGAAAGTGGATAGCATCATGCTGCCATCGAACGTGGCATAAAAAAATATGACGCTATTATTTTATGTTCCATCTATCACCAATATGCAGACATATAGCTTGGAAATCACGATAAGATCCATACGACGTCAAATTTTAACAAAATCCAAAAATGATGCGTCATGAAAGTATCAGGCCTGAAAAGAAAAAAGGAGATCCTGTTGTCACAGATCGTAAAGTTTTATTTTACAAACCAGATAGCAACAAAACTATTCTTTGTTGCCAAGCAGGCCAAGAAATCTTGGTTCTCCTGCGGATATCTTCATTTCCGATGTAATCACGCAAGGAAACTTCAAGCATAATCCTTTCCATTGCCCTTTGGTTGACTTTAAACCTTCTGATGAGGCACATTGTCACTGGCAACACACACATACACAGTCATAGACTTTCGTCTCGACACTGGTATATTGGACAAGAAGATACCGCGCAGTTTCCCAAAAGCTGCCCAGCCGAGTCGGATTAGACGATTGACCTCTTTCTAGAAGTTAGACCTACCTAACTGAACAGTCTGTCTCAGGTAAACGTAGTCCAAAACTTCGAGTGTAGAGTCTCCGATCTTGATAGGAGTGGGTGCTACATGGATGTTTACCATGACTTTGGTTTTGTCCATGTTCATTTTATATCCCACTCTTTCGGAAGCTCTACTGAGGTCACCGAGCATTATACTGAGCTCCTCCGTAGGCCTTCCACAACCGATGACCTGATGAGGGTTGCGGAAATCCGAGGGATGCGAGACGCACATGATTGGCCGTTATTGCGACACTTGGGGGAGGCTTATGTCCAAGAGTGAACGACTTTTGGTTGAAATAATGATGATAATGAGGCCAAGAAATATTAATTTTCCGGTAACAACCTACGAGCAACTTTTTAAGAACTCACATAAACTTTATAAAATTTTAATGACTTGCAAGCTCCTAAAACTGTAATACCTACTGATTATCACTCTTATTTACGATAATTAGTCGCAAATTTAATTGTTTCAATTTAACAAAATAGTGTTTATTTAAATTGACAACTCGCAAGTGTACGTTGACTGCTCGTAACTCGTCAGAAGTGAGGATTTTTTAATATTGTTTACTCGCAACTGTTTGTATATTGAATAATTAATAAAAAACCTATGTGGGTATTTCATTTTTTTAAATTATATCAATAGATAACTTGATTTTCTACCAACTACTTTTTTATTTCATTTTTTTTTAATTTATTTTCGAAATTATACAGTTTTTTCCCTCTCCTGTAAAATTCTATACATTACAGTTACGTGCTGTCAACCTATGACCATCGAATAGCTCATTAAAGTTACGTGTGACGTCACCCCGTGCGAAAAAATGCAGCACGGCGTGACGTTACACGTAACTTTAATGGGCTATATATTTGTCATTTTTGGTTTAATTTACAAATAAAAAAATACGTGTCCCTTATTTTTGAATAATCTAAAAGATGGACTAATGACATTTTTTACGGCAACTAGCCTATTGTATGATAGGAACTGAATTGTCACCAGAGACAAAAAAAAATGAATTTGAATCTAATAGGTAGAACGCTAGAGTTGTTTTTCACCCAAACACAACTCCGCATGGTTAATGTTTCTGGCAACCAATTGCCATGCTTTACGTTATCAAGTGAACCAAGTAATTGAATCAGTTTGTGTTTCTTGTGTATTGACTAAGGGCAAACAAGAATATAGGAATAAATAAATAATTTCAATGTAGGTGAAATAAAGTGAAATGGATATATTTATGCATTTATTCAGAGACACGACGTTATTGAATTTCTTCTGTCAAATCAAATCAAAAACATTTATTTCAAATAGACCATTAGCAGGCACTTTTGAATAGTCAAATGTCGGTCAGTCCAAGAAATGTGAAGCTAAATTGCACGTTCCAAAGCGTAGATCTCTATGGAGAAAAACGTGCAAGAAACTCCATGGACACTCTTTTTAAATCATATTACCTATGAGTTATATAGATCATGGTTACATACTTATTGTCGCTTCTAATATGTGAGCACAATGTAGTTAAGTAATAATAACACAAAATAAAAAAGCTAATTAAACATAGAAACTGAATTAGGCCACTGGCAGCTAAGAGATGACCAGTCTCAACCGATTTTATATGTGTGTGTATGTTTGTTGCTCCTTCACTCTCAAACGCAGTTGTTTTTTATTTGTTTTTAATTAAGATAAACTAGTTTATAATTGATATAAACTAGTACTGACTGCGATCTCACTTGAAGGTAAGCAGTGATGCAATCATTGAAGGTGAGGTCCACTATTTATTAAGAGTCTATTCACTCTAGCCTTGAAGGTTTTATTTGAATAGAATTTAACACTCAGGAAAACCATAGTTTACCAAACACGTCTGATTCTTACGACAATTACCAGGTCATCGGTCCACTATATAGGAGGCCTTCCAACGCTACGTCTTTTAGTACGTGGCCACCGCTTCTGTAGGCTTAGTCAAGTTGATAATCTACAATCGTTAACGCTAATAGAAAACTTCAAACTTTGCAAAAGACGTCATCTTAACGTTAAGACACGTGGTCAGGTCATAAGTAAGAGGCGTTACCAATTGTAGAAAGAGATTTGAAACGAAACGGTCGTACTTCTAGGTCTGCTGAAACTTTCGGCCCATTAGACCATCTGTCTTGCGAGCAATTTACCCAGCCCACTGCCACTTAAGTTTGGCAATTCTAAGGTTACGCCAGTAACCTTGGTTCTCCTGCAGTTATCTTAACTAACTTAAAAAAAAAAACCTTACCCATCTAGTAACATCTCCCCTCTGTTCTTGATCCAATAGTTGATGGTGTTCGGATGCGCCTCCACGTAGCACTTTAGTTTGACGTCTGTGCCCAGGGGCGCTCCCAGCAACTGATTTGGCACTTTCACTGTAGGTGCAACTGTTGACAAAGGGAACTATTTATTATGGATTCAGGATCATACACATATCTTGTAACAACCGAAAACACATCTCTTTCAAAAGCATTTAAGTTCAGTGTCTTAAACGAGTGTAGACACTCTTTTACCAGGACTTCTTTGGAGTACAAATCATTAACTTTTACCAACGACATCGCCTTGTGTAAAATTTCACCCTCCTTGTCTCAGTATTTTTACTGTGCATTGGTGTGTCAGTCAGTCAGTTTCTCCTTTTATAAGTATAGATAATTTTACAATTACTTTTACACACGGTGTGTACATTATTCCTTTTCTCTAACTCTCCTTTAACAGGTTTTTTAGAAATAAGCATCACCTTTGTACAGCTATTTTTATATATGTTTATATGAATTTTTAAATAAATTAATAATACAAAAGAAATTTTTACTTTATGGATCCATCTGTTCATCTGCAAACTTCACCCAAACTATGTAACAGATTTTAATATGAGTATATGTTTTGAGATTCCAGGAACAGCAATTTACTTCGGTCGCAATAATCCTCCGAACCAAATTTCGATCACAGTGGTCAGTTTCAACAGAGATAGCCAAGTTTGCAGGAGATATTATAATAGTGCTCAAGTGTATGCGAAAACACAGCAGTCTCTGATCCTTTACTCTCATAGTCCAATTGGACGGCAATCCGAGATGACCAGAAAAATATCAGGCGCACGACCAACGGCTTTACATGCTTTCCGAAGCACGGGGGTGTTACACCATCAACTTTTCAACTCCGGGCTGCTACAGAGTAATTTCTAATGGTAAAACCCAATAGCACTATTTACCGAACCCCATGATCAGCAGTTCACGATGACCACTAAACCAACGAACACAATAACTTAATATTAGAAACAAAAAAATACATTTCATTTCTTATCGTGAATAAGATCAACCAAGTAGACACGTTCGGACAGTCAGATCTTTCTTATGATATAACAACGAGTACTTTATTGAGGCAACAGCTGTTCGCATCAAGATATTCGTTCCGAAGGACGCCTAAGTTGAAGACATTTCGAAACCATTTCCTAGACATTTATGAGTTCCTGGTAGTTGCTTATTTTGAAAATTCCTATTTAGAGACCCGATTTGATCAACGACACTAAAACTATATCAATTATGGTACCTAAAAGAGCGCAAAAATATAAACTTTATTCTAAAAGCACCACAGTGTTAATGTGGAGCCACTTTACGGAACATGCATCACCTGTTATGCTGGCCGTTCTGCACAACCACTTGCACTTACCAGGATTAATACGAGACCAATAAAAGAGGTGTACAGGTTACCAAATACTTACCAGAGGAAAAATACCCGTATATCGATTCCAAAAGAACAAGAAGTATCAACGTAGGACTGGCTTTTAGTTCAGGACAAACTTTTTTTACGCGAATTAAGAACAAAAATTGTCATTTCCCACATCATACAATTAACAAAATATATTTACAGTGCGCGCAGCAAAGGAATGGAATTCCCTGCTGGAGTCTGCAACAATCTGAAGATATTCAAGTCTGAAATGATTAGGTTACATCCAGGCAAATGCGCTCTATCGTCGTCCACATCGTCGCTTTCCATCAGGTGAAAAAATGGTCAAGCGCGAGCCTATCAAGAGTACAAAAATACCTAAAAGGTAATCTTTATCAAAAATAAACAAAAACTTACAATTTTATTAATCGAACGTCGACTAAGCTTTGAAACCAAAATATGAGTACATATAAAGTCTTTGCCAACATAAATAAAGGCCTACTTCAATTTAATTACCAACTGGAGTTTTCTTAGAAATATCCACTTTTGGGAAGTTGACGACAAACCAAAGTCAATACCGACGATCTTACCGACCGATTTTCCGGGAATTTCAACAGATGACAGAGGACCGACCTTGTAATTATATCCTGAGTCTATAATTTCTCCAGTACAACTTCCACCCCTTCGAGTGCCGATTGTACATACATCTGTGCGACTTGAATAGCCTTGAAAAACATTTAATTGTCGTTTTGTACACGGTACACAATATTTTTGGCCAAAAATTTTGGTTTCTATATCTTTGTTTTTCTTAGAAAAACCCAGAAAAAGCTTTTTAAATTTTTTGGTGGTTTACGTAAAAAAGTGCAATTACGTAATTATAATACCCCTCGTCGCGCGAGGGGTTAATAATAAGTAAATTTTTACCATGGGCTAGAAATGGTCAAGTCACCAAAACCGTAAACCGAAAGCAGGGCCGAAGCCTACTGGGGCCATGGGTTAGCTTCCAAAAGGGAAACATCTAGCCCGTTCCATCATCGGACTACCAGACGTACGGCTATACGCCACCGGTACATGGTGGATATCCCACCTACACGCTCAAAACGTTTAGGGAACACATTCATTGTGCGTGCAGCTAGGGAGTGGAATTTTTTGCCGGAGTCTGTTTCCTGATAGCTACAACCCGGGAATCTTTAAGTCGAGAGTGAATAGGTTTCTTCTAGGTAAGCGCGTTCAATCGTCGACCGCATCGTTGCTTTCCATCAGGTGAGATAGCGGTCAAGCGCGAACGTATCGACAATTAAAAAAAAACCCTGGGTCCTGGAAGGCAATACAAAGAAGGAACTATAACCAATTAAGATAGGTAATGATGGAGACAAAAGTTACTGGAGTGTATTTGAAAGGCCTCCCACAAGGTAGACCGACGACCGTGTAAGTGTCGCGGGAATCCGATAAATGCGAGATGCACAGGACCGGTAGTTGTGGCGATACTTGGAGGAGGCCTATGTCGAACAGTGGACTTCTTTCGGCTGAAATGATGATGTGATAATAAATATAAGTAACTAATAGGTGCAGTTTTAGTCATGAAAAGTTTAACACGCCTTCCTATTCTACCCTAGAGCGAAAGAAGTCATTTAATAATTTTCTATCTTAAAAAAACCTCTAGGCTCTAGGCAACTTTTCCCGTGCCATTTTCTATAATGACTCCAACAAAAAACCTGAAACTTTTTAACGTCTGCAACTAAAAGATAATTTTCAGGCCCTGTCTTTTCATTATGACTCATTAAAATTCATAGAATACGATTATATCTCTAGTTTTATACTTGTTTGAAATTTTAATACAACTTCACTAAGCCAGTGTTGACTGCATTTAATCTTATGCCGTCAAAACTTCTTTCAGTTACTTAGCATTTTTAAGTTTATGATTATTTTCATAAAGTGCCATATGTTTAGGATAGATATTAGGAGCATCAACTGGTATTAGAACCAAAACTGGAAGCATTGGTCGAGTTTAGATCGCGGGTTCACAGGCGCATTACTTTGTGTAATTTATTTCATCACCACTGCTATCAAAACGGTGAAGGAAAACATCGTGAGGAAACCGGCATGTCCTAGAACCAAAAATTCGAAGGACATGTTACCTTTACCAACCCGCACTGGGCCCTCGTGGTGGATTACAGCCAATTCCCTCACCTAGAGAGGAGACTTGAGTCCCAGCAGTATTATTTATGCTTAGAGTCAAAACAACTACATTAGTCAACTACAAATCCTGATAGCTACAACTTAGGGGTTTTTAAGTCGAGAGTGAATAGGTTACTTCTAGGCAAGCGTGCTCCATCGTCGACCACACCATCGCTTACCAACAGGTGAGAAGGTGGTCAAACGTAAGCCTATCAATAATAAAATAAAATAATGAAAATTTGCGTCTTGGGGAAAAAATAGAAATAAAATGTCCATGTCCTACGAATTTACCTGAAGAGATGGGCAATGATTGTCACTCACTGTAGGTCTGTGGGAGGAGACCGCCACCAAGGTCACCCTCGGTAAAGGTGGTGTGACAATCCGGTCACTTAATTGGGTCAAACTTTGTCAAAAAAGACGAGAGGTTCTACGGCTCGTTCACGAACTTGTCGCTAGCTAAGCGTGGGCGATGAGCGATAGGATCAAAAGTACAAAAATGTGTGAAGCACGCCACGAGACGCCACTCATAGCACCATGTTCACTTACCGGTGCCACCTCGCTCGCCATGTCGCTTGCTGCAAAGACCGAAGTCGTGACCAGGCCGTAACGAAGAAATGGGAGGCCTTTCCCTTGGACACAAATTAGCCATGATTACACTTTCAAACAATTCCGTAGCCCGAGCAGATACATTTTCTTATGGGAGTATGTTCTCTTGAGATAGTTTTCACATGAATGAGGTCTCGAGTAGAAGCAAGTTGTCAATAAAAAAAAAAGACGGGTTGCACTCCGGGAGTGCCGGCAGAAGTGAAAACTTGATTGTTAACGTTGAGCATGTTTGATATTTTGGAATGGTTAGGGAATAATTTTGCACCAATTGCTTTATCAGTATAAAAGTACTATCATTTATGTGGTAGAATACAATATTCATTTATTGCGCTATCGTACACAAACATGACAATTTATATTACATTAAAAATTTAACACTTTAAAACTATTACAATTATTTTACATTAAAAAGTTTATCTCTCCGAAAAACTACTGAGGTGTCAAGGGACACCCGGATGGAACGAAGTTCCGTTCTGGCTTGCTTTCTATAAGAGAGAGAAAGAGAGAAAGACAGAGAAACATGCGCACGCCGCACGGCTTACAATAGCTTACTATAGAAAAAGTGTCGTTACAACTTTTCGTGAGAATTTTTTCCGTCTAGCCAATACAATATAACTAAAAAATACTATCCTATTTTATGTACATTTTGACAGCACTATTTCAACATCTTCGAAACCATGAAAACGACACTCATGACGAAAAAGTTGATAATTTCTGACATCTGCCATCTTAGATTTACATTTTGACAGCACTATCGGCTTCAACAACCTCGAAAACCATGAAAAAGACACCCATATCGAAAAAGTTGATAATTTATTGCAGCTACCATCTTAGATTTAAATTTTGACAGTACTATCGGTTTCAACACCCTCGAAAACCACGAAAACGACACCCATGAGGAAAAAGTTGATAATTTCTTGCAGCCGCCATCTTGGATTTACATTTTGACAATACTATCGGTTTCAACAGCCTTGAAAACCATGAAAACGACACCCATGACGAAAAATTTAATAATTTTTTGCAGCCGCCATCTTGGATTTATATTTTGACAGTACTATCGGTTTCAACACCCTCGAAAACCATGAAAACGACACCCATGACGGAAAATTTGATAATTTCTTGCAGCCGCCATCTTGGATTTATATTTTGACAGTACTATCGGTTTCAACACCCTCGAAAACCACGAAAACGACACCCATGACGAAAAAGTTGATAATTTCTTGCAGCCGCCATCTTGGATTTACATTTTGACAGTACCATCGATTTCCACACCCTCGAAAACCATGAAAACGACACCCATGACGGAAAATTTGATAATTTCGTGCAGCCGCCATCTTGGATTTATATTTTGACAGTACTATCGGTTTCAACACCCTCGAAAACCACGAAAACGACACCCATGACGAAAAAGTTGATAATTTCTTGCAGCCGCCATCTTGGATTTACATTTTGACAGTACCATCGATTTCCACGCCCTCGAAAACCATGAAAACGACACCCATGACGAAAAATTTGATAATTTCTTGCAGCCGCCATCTTGGATTTATATTTTGACAGTACTATCGGTTTCAACACCCTCGAAAACCACGAAAACGACACCCATGACGAAAAAGTTGATAATTTCTTGCAGCCGCCATCTTGGATTTACATTTTGACAGTACCATCGATTTCCACGCCCTCGAAAACCATGAAAACGACACCCATGACGAAAAATTTGATAATTTCTTGCAGCCGCCATCTTGGATTTATATTTTGACAGTACTATCGGTTTCAACACCCTCGAAAACCATGAAAACGACACCCATGACGGAAAATTTGATAATTTCTTGCAGCCGCCATCTTGGATTTATATTTTGACAGTACTATCGGTTTCAACACCCTCGAAAACCATGAAAACGACACCCACGACGGAAAATTTGATAATTTCTTGCAGCCACCATCTTGGATTTATATTTTGACAGTACCATCGGTTCCAACACCCTCGAAAACCATGAAAAAGACACCCATGACGAGAAAGTTGATAATTTCTTGCAGCCGCAATCTTGGATTTACATTTTGACAGTACCATCGGTTTCAACACCCTCGAAAACCATGAAACAGACACCCATGACGAAAAAGTTGATAATTTCTTGCAGCCGCCATCTTGGATTTATATTTTGACAGTACCATCGGTTTCAACACCCTCGAAAACCATGAAAACGACACCCATGATGAAAAAGTTGATAATTTCTTGCAGCCGCCATCTTGGATTTACATTTTGACAGTACCATCGGTTTCCACGCCCTCGTAAACCATGAAAACGACACCCATGACGGAAAATTTGATAATTTCTTGCAGCCGCCATCTTGGATTTACATTTTGACAGTACTATCGGTTTCAACACCCTCGAAAACCATAAAAAACGACACCCATGACGAAAAATTTGATAATTTCTTGCAGCCGCCATCTTGGATTTATATTATGACAGTACCATCGGTTTCAACACCTTCGAAAACCATGAAAACGACACCCATGACGAAAAAGTTGATAATTTCTCGCAGCCGCCATCTTGGATTTATATTTTGACAGTAAAAGTGTCGGTACAATTTTTCGTGAGAATTTTTTCCGTCTAGCCCCCTTTCACAACGCGCGATAAGGGATAGCTGTCTACTCTCCATCCGTCTTACGCTTTTTCGATCAGGTCACGTGTCCTGACGCGAGTTTAAGATTTTATACCCATTACAGAAAAAGTGCTCAACGCCGTTATAGAAGTTTTCACTTCAAAAATCCTTCTAAATGTAAAATACTAGCAGTCCCCTGCAGTTTCGCACACATCTTTAGTCGTAATGTGATATATAGGCAATTCAACAATAAATAAATTGTAATTGAAGTAAACAGGTACCTACTTCCTGATATTAGCACCTTCAAACAAACAAAAAACTGTTCAGCTTTACAATATTAAAGTATAAAATTATAGATAAATCTTGCATCTTTTCATTCAGTAGGAACTGTTCGGTGCAGTCACGTTCGCTGGTTACTGCCACATAGAGGACTTATATCATTTTGGATGCCATCCAAATTCGTGACGGGAGTAACCCTGAACGGATTATATTATTCAAAGTGACAAACAAACGAATTGGAGTATTTTATATTGGTTTTTGGGGAGAAGGGGGGGTTGTTGATAGTGTTGGTTGTTTTGTTAAAGGATAGGTCTACAATGAAAAAGATCAGTGTTTTATTGCTAGTCTTATGGATAGTATTTTCACTCTTCTAGGCTTTAAAAAGCTTTTAATTATTTTACTTGCCATAATTTACGCTTCGAAATTATTGCTTGCAGAACAGATGATCGATGGGGACAAAAGGTTCTGGAGTGGCGATCACGTAACGGAATACGCAGCGTTGGAAGGAATACGTCTCCCTCTCTCTCCATCCACATGAATACTCGTAACTCTTTTAGTATTTTACTGCCGGTCATACTTTTATTTAAAGTATAATACCTATTCAAAATATACAAAACCTGTCATCATCATCATCATCATCATCAGCCTTTTTATTGTTCCCACTGCTGGGACTCAGGCCTCCTCTCTAGGAGAGGTAATGGGTCGTAATCCACCACGCGGGCCCAGTACGGGTTGGTGAATGTCACATGTCTTCGAGTTTTTAGTTCTAGGACATGCCGGTTTCCTCACGATGTTTTCCTTCACCGTTTTGAGAGCAGTGGTAATGAAATTAATTACACAAAGTGATGCGCCTGGCAGGGTTTGAACCTGCGACCTACGACTCGTAAGTCGGAGCCATTACCACTCGGCCAACACTGCTCTCAGTAGTCAAAATCTGTCAAACCATTGGAATATTTTGTTCAGAAAAACATATTGCACTATATAGAATTAAGCATAAAAAAAATATAATGATCATCTCAGTTGAAATACACACATAAAAATAAATAATTGATGAACATCAAAAGTTCAATCGGCTTTCAGCGTCAAAGTCCAATTCAATTGTCAGAAGCTCTTTTCGATAATAAATTCGAGGAAAATACGAATATTTTCGAAGCTATCTCTCGAACTGTTGGCAGATTCCTTACATCTGGAATCTGACCGTCGTCGTTGGAAAGCGTATTTTCCTGGTATGTCGATTTTTGGATATTTGCTAAGGTCTAAATTCAATGTAATGTCAGTGATTTGTATTTATGGCTTGATCTGAAATGATTTCTTAGCTCGCTTCTCATTCCACTCTAGCGCATCAAGCTGGTATTTGGCAGAGACATCTCATTCATCCATAAGAGCAGTACCTACTCCATACATGAGCTTATTCGTAATATTGTCCATCTAAGACGTACACTGCTAAGTCTTACCCCGAATTCCTGATTTAAGCATTTGAAGTTGAGTATTTCTCAAACTTTACTTTAACCAGAAAACCTGTACTTTAATTTGGCATTAAAGTACAGCACAGTTTTCTGTGGTGGATATAAAATTGACAGAGTATCGACCCAACCCCCCTGAACTAGGCGGGAACCTGTATCTCAAGGGACAAGGGTTGAGCTATTACCGTTTTCGTCTTATTAGGTCATGGATCCACCTTGTGGGAGGTCTTCTAACGCTGCGTCTTACGGTACGCATTCACCTTTCTAGAGTCTTTTGGGCCCATCGACCACCTTTTCTGCGAGAAATGTGTAATCTCTATACTGCCCCCCTATCCAAGTTACAACCGTATCGTGTCGAATTCCGTTCTCCAATCAGTAACGCTTCGGTGTCAGCAGTTGTAGAAAACGATAAGTGGGTAGCCATGTTGACACTTGGCTAGGGGTGCAGTAGCTATCAGGAACACAGACTCCGGCAAGGAATTCCACTCCAGAGCACAGGTACTGCGTTAATCCTAATTTTCATCTATTTTCTATTACAAAGATAGTGTAGCTTAATATTCTTTCTTACTACAGTATTGAGGCATTAAGTCCGCCTCTGTATCTTAAGTGCATAAAGTATTAAATAAATAAATATTAAAATCTGTTAAAAGCATACCCACCTTTTACCTGGAAAGGGGTAGCGAGATCATCTAAACACCTGCTGCAAGGGCCGATTTAAGATGGCTCGAGAAAAGAATACCTGGAAGACGTTGGAGAAGGATTTTGCCCAGCGGTGGGAAAGTATAAGATAAATAACATAAAAATACTCACAGTTAACATTAAGTATGATTCTCTTGCTAACGGCGGGCGGCACGTCGTTGGCTGCGATGCACAGAAACGCGCCCATCTGCCGCCGGTCCACGCGCCACAGGGGGAGGGAACTGCCCGTGTAGCTCTCAACTAGACAAAGATAAAAGTAATTTTAAAACAAAAAAAAAACCGGCCAAGTGCGAGTCGGACTCGCCCATAGAGGGTTCCGTAGCAGCAAGTAACATAATATAAAAGTTCTTGTAATGTGTTGTAACTTTGATCGATGTTTTAATAATAGTGTATTTTTTTCGATTTATGACGCATTAAAAAAAAACTACTTACTAGATTTCGTTCAAACCAATTTTCATTGGCAGTTTTTATAGTAATGTACATCATATATTTTTTTTGGTTTTATCATTCTCTTATTTTAGAAGTTAGAGGGGGGGGGGGACACACATTTTACCACTTTGGAAGTGTCTCTCGCGCAAACTATTCAGTTTAGAAAAAAATGATATTAGAAACCTCAGTATCATTTTTGAAGACCTATCCACAGATACCCCACACGCATGGGTTTGATGAAAAAAAAAATTTTGAGTTTCAGTTCTAAGTATGGGGACCCCCAAAATTTATTGCTTTTTTTCTATTTTTGTATGAAAATCTTAATGCGGTTCACAGAATACATCTACTTACAAAGTTTCAACAGTATAGCTCTTATAGTTTCGGAAAAAAGTGGCTGTGACATACGGACGGACAGACGGACAGACAGACAGACAGACAGACAGACAGACAGACAGACATGACGAATCTATAAGGGTTCCGTTTTTTGCCATTTGGCTACGGAACCCTAAAAAATACAACATACAAATAAACAATTAACAGAGTGATTATCTATCTGACATTGATGATAATCCATGTTACGGCTCGTTCACGACCTTGCCGCTGTGTGCGGTAGCTTAGCGCGGAGTAGCGAACAGTAAAACCAAGAGTATGAAAATGTTTGAAGCATAGAAGTTAGACACCGCTCATAGCGAAAACGTGCGCGCTTACCGAAACCGTCCAGCTCGCCGCGCCGCGCGTCGCTAAGACCGAAACCGTGACTAGGCCGTTAGTCTATCTGACATTGATCACCATCACTCTACTCCCCCACCATCCAACATCATACCATGGTATTATGGTGATAATAATAATGATAAAATGAGTTGCCAGAATATCAGCCGTAACCAGCGGTATACCTAATGGCCTTTTCATGGTGCTTAAAACACGAAATACTTTACTAAACAACTGCTTTATTGATTTACAACAAAATTTCTATTAGTTAATATAATTTTTAGTAAGTAATCATAAACCGGATTATATTCAATGCTATTCGGCCTTTCATTTTTGAGGTAGGAAATCACCATATAACTCTTATGCTTTGAGTGAGTACCGACCCTAGTGGATCATTTGGAGACCCGCATGGAACACAACGCCGTCAACCCAGGCTTAATCCTTATCAGAAACTTTGCTCGCCGTTCGCAAGCTCGTTCCTGCCAAAACCGATCATCCAACGTCTGGGGCCTCTCTTGCAGAAACTGGGGCATGAGGATATCTTCTACCTTACTCTTTATTCCACCCATGCTATTCACACCCTAAGCTTCAGATTACAACTTTACCTGAACATTGTCGTTAATCATAATAGCCTACAGGAAAGACTTGTATGCCGTAATGGAGGCTTGCCGTTTACAACCCCGAGGAAGTCGTAAGACTTAACTAGGGGAAATAACTGTGGTTATGAAACCGTTGGTAATTCCCTGACTGCCTAGTGCCTCGCTAACAAGTATTGTTACGGGTTTAAACGCTGATATTACTTGGATTTTAGTAAATATGGACATAACGTGTTGCTGTTTATTATAGGTAAGCGCTTATAAAATTGAAACGAACACTGTTGTATCACATATATAGAGGGTTATTCGTAAAACACTGGCCACATCTCAGGACTATTATTATTATTATTATAAACAACAACTTTTGTTCTATGACTTTTAAAAAATTACCATATTTTTGTTTATCAGATTTTCATACAAAAATAAAAATGCGAAGCAAGCGATAGTACAATAGTGAAAGGGATTGCGGGTCGGGCGGCGGGGTGCTTGATGCGCTTGCGTCGCGTCATACGTAGGTAGGTATCGCAAAATACAGAGTTGAAATGTGTTAGATAGAACAACGAAATCTTGAAGGTTTGTTTTGGTAATTATGTTTTGTAAAAAGTCATAGAACAAAAGTTAATGTTTATGATGTCAGTAATACAGTCCTGCAAGGTTATTAGTGTTTTACAAATAACCCTGTATAGGGCATATCTGAACTATCATAAAAAATGGCAAAAAATTATTGTATTGCTCGTTTATTTGATATTTCCAATATAATAATAGCTCTGACCTATAGTGTGTAGATTTTTGTAAGTGAAATGTTTTTTTTTTTTTGTGCAATCAATTTTAGACGTATGAAGTACACGGACTAAAGTTTGACATAATTCCGTTGAAAAGGGAGGATCCTTCAACAAGACGGGTGTTGTTGGTCTACTCCGGGTAACTGCCCGATTGTTGATTTCGGGCTTTTGTATGTTTCAATCGAGGGGAGAATACCGCGATGCAGAATTTTGAATTTTAGTTCATCAGCCGTTTCCATCTTTCGAAGGCAACAAAAATACATACAAACTTCCGCTTTAATAATATTAGTATGAAAAGTGATAGTACAGCTAGTCGAGATTCAAGTAACTAAGACTACTTTTCAGAAAAAGAATTAGGTTTCCATACAAAAAAAAATCTTGAAATTGTAACCAAACGGTATTGTGCAGGTAGTACAAGTCTGACGCAGACGCAGTCACGGGCACCAGCTAGTTTCCGGGCCTTAGTTCAGGCCATGGTCCGAAGCGAGGAGGTAATGCTAGCTTAGCAGGAGGCCGACCGCATCAGGCAACGGCACTCTCGCCGCCACCGGGATTCCGATCCCGATTTCCGGCCTCCGTAGACGCGGGCTTGCGGACGGCGAGCAATGGGTAGCTCGCTATCCGACCGTCATGTAACTGTCCGGACCGAGCCCAAGTCGTCGACGGCACGCACTGTTCCCGCACGCCTCAAGGAGCTGTCAGCAACAGCAGGGGCCCAACTGGGTCGAAGCCTACTGGAGCCAGGGTTAGTTTCGAAAGATACCTCGAGCCCCGGTATGAAGGCTCGTAAGAACGGGGTGGGTATTTAGTCAGTAAGAGTCTGACACTATTTCCCGCTCCGCCCAAAACTAGGATTGTCATTGTTCCCACCATAAAAAAACCCTATTATATTATAAAAACATTTTCGATCAAACTTGTTCCTTTTCAAACTTTCATTGCCTTAAGTTCCAACTACTTACTTCCTAAAACATTCACACCTGCTCCACATAACTCACATATTACCACTGAAACCCTCCTATGATCAATATTACGGTAATTATCACCGTTGTAGCGTTATGTTAGTTATACTAATAACTAAAGTAGGTTACACGCGAGCTTAGAAGTCGGCCTTACACAGAAATGCAGTAGAAAAACAGAAATATTAATATTAAATAGTAGAAGTAGAAAATTTATTTTTCCTTTTAAGTTTCAGAAGGAAAATATTAGATATAATGTTACTGATGACATCCCATATCGTGAATGTTGTTTTTGTTCGCGATTTTTTAATTGTATGGGAAAACCTAAGCTTTTTATTAATAGTAGAAATAGTATAATATCTTAGTATTTGGTTGTATTATTCTAAACTTATTTGACTGGCCTGTCAGTCTAGTGGTTAGTAGCCCTGACTGCTATGCCGGAGGTCGTGGGTTCGACTCCCACCCAGGACAAATGTTTATGTGATGAGCAGAATCATTTGTTCTGTGTCTGGGTGTAATTTATCTATAATACGTGTGTATTTAAATATATAAGTATGTTTATCAGTTGTCTATTACTCGTAACACATGCTCTGCTTAGCTTGGGACTAGATGGCGTTGTGTGATAGTTGTGGAACATTATAAAAAAATACTCATTAAAAAATAAAAGACTTCTTTTGACATTTGAGAAAGACCCTAAAATGTAACTTGGAACGAAACTGGAAGAAACAATAAAACAGTAATTAGGGGTCCGGTGTAGTGTTAGCTATTTTAGTAGTAGCTACACTACATCGAACAAGCCGCTAGGTAGTAAAAATACAATTATTAATGGGCCCTTTTTTCTCTGTGGTTAAAAATCAACCAGATGACATCCCTCACCTTTGGGTGGAGCGTCAGACTCTTACTGACTAAAAAATCCACCTCGTTCTTTCATTGCCTTTCATACCGAGGTCGAACCTCCCTATCGGAAACAGACCCTTGGTCCCAGTAGGCTTCGACCCTGCTGGGTCCGTACGGTTGCTGACAACTCTTTGTGGGGCGCAGAAACATGTCGAGCCGTCGACGACTTGGTCTCGGTCCGAACGGTTACCGGACATTCGGACAGCGAACTACCCATTGCTCGCCGTCCGCAAGCCCGGCCGCTTGACAAGACTTATATCAGATTTCCTGGCACATGGACTATCCGTAACTACGGTCAAAATTCGACAAATGACAGCCAGGATCAATGGCTTAATGAACTTTCCAAGTCAAAGAGAAATCTTGGTTGCCAAGATTAAACTTACCTTGGAAACCGTTGCTTAACCTTGTAATTCTACTCTGTTATTAATTTAACCAAAGAAAACAGTAGCAATTTCAGACTGTTATTATTTTAATACTAGTGTCAGAAAATAATTAGTATATAATTGATTTTTCTATTAGATATATTACTTACTTTCCTGTACTAACCTTGTAAACTTAGCAGGGTAGTCAGCTAGGAAACACCAGCCTCATCTAGCTCAAGCGGACGATTTGACGAGTAAAAGTGTTTTTTAAACCTATTTGTAAAAATAAATATCATTTATCATATGTATATCGCAAAGTCGATCAAGGTTACGATCATAGCCACCTACGACTCAAACCATATACTTATACTTTGGGTCCCTTTCCATAACTTCTCCTACTCTAGGGTGGAACGAGAGGGCGTAACAACCTACAATTTTGGTGACATATTTTTGAGGCGCGCATCTAACAGTGCGCGCTGTCGACAACTTAGACTTGGTATAGATACCGGACCCCCAGACGGCCATTACTTACCCATTGCTCGCCGTCCATAAGCCCAAGCCTACCGTGGCTGGCGCCCGGGGCGTAAGGATGACCGTTTCTTCACTCGCGAAGCCGTTCTTTTGTTATCATTACTACTTTGCAAAAAGAAATGTCCGCCTCTCATTCACTCTCGTTCCAAAACGTGGCCTGAACTGAAACCCAGCGTGAGAAGTCGCCGTCGTCGATCACCTTCACGAGGACACGGTGATACTTCACCCAAGTGCTCAACCGTGTTTTACGAGCTGTAACAATAGTTTTGTCCGCCTGAATCTGTTGCACAAATTCCCGAGGTTACCATTTTGGCTGAGGGTATACACTTTCCGCATAGCGAAAGTCCTCTGACATGAACTCTTCAGCCATTCCTCACAGAGGGGACTTGCCGCCATACTTATGGCGTATCTATTTATTACCACCTTGCTTTAGGATTTCGATTTGTTAAAGACTCATGCAAAAAAAAAAAAAAACTTTTTATTTTCATAATCATCATCTTCCTGCCCTTGTCCCGTGTTATTTCAGGTCGGCGCGGCGCAGCATGTTTATACTTAGATTCCGTCCTGTCATCACCTTTTATTTTGCCCTTCACTCCCTCTCCATCTATCCACATTTATACTCATAACTCTGTTTAGTAACATGCGTTTCATCTTTCCTTTTCACATGACCATATCAAGATAAACGATTCCTTTTTTTATCTTCTTAATGGTAGAACAATATAAAGCTCGTTTTCATTTAAAGTTAGTACCTCATTATCATGTAGATTCTATGAATATTTTCATAATAGCACACAGATATAGATCTACAACCTATTGTAGATTTGACACAAATCAAATCTACCTACGAGTATATATACAAACTGAATGAACAATCGCTTTGGAACTCCATTGAATTCAATTGAATGGTAACCGTATTTACAACAATACGCAGCGCGCTGCGTCTATCAATCATTAAACCTCTATTATTAAGTTTATCTTGAAGATTTTATCAATCCATTCTTGACGTTAAATTGTAGGCGACAAGTATACTACCTTCTTGTAAAAAACGTTTTACTGCTTAATCATATCGTTATAATTATGAACGTAATATCTAAATATAAAACATTATTACCATAAACATAGCAAAATAAGCTTTATAATGTTCCCACTGCTGGGAAGCAGGCCTCCTCTCTAGGAGTGGGAATGGACCGTAATCCAACACGCGTGGCCAATGCGAATTGGTAGATGCCATTTATGTCTTCGAATTTTTGATTCTAGGACATGCCTGTTTCCTGACGATGTTTTCCTTCACCGCCTCGTAGGGCAAGTGCGGGTCGGTTTTTTGATAGAGCTATATGTATAATCTAGGGGTTTTTTGAGTTAAGAGGGAATATTATACTTCTAGCCAAGCCTGATCCATCGTCACAAAAAACAAAGAAAATTAGTTCAGAATCTGCAACATAACGTGCGAGGTGGTAGACGTAAAAGACACGGCGCAGTGGTACTCGTATATATGTCACGAAAGTAAGTAAGTAGTAAACATAATCAGCTTTATAATGTTCTCACTATTGGGACTCAGGCCTCCTATCTAGGAGAGGGAATTGGCAGTGCGGGTTGGTTTATGTCAATAATTGTGTGTCACTCTGAGTGCGGGGTACCAACTGAAAATCAGCGCGGTGTGTCTAACGCCCAGCAAATACTGAGGTGGTCACTCGTTCGGTGCGCTAGTGGGCACTTAGTTCTTTTGTTCTTTTTTAATTTGTGTTCACAACCGTTGTGTTGTGTCTGTCCCGAATATGAGTATTCGTATTTTCAACTTCAAATTTTATTGCCAATTCTAATCTGTGACACACTACTCTTGGTCCTGCCACCTACAAACTTTAATTTACGCAACCCACTCATGACACTCCCACCTATAAAAGGAGAACAAACATTTTAGTAATCCAAATGGGTTCCGTATGAAACACAACGCTTATTTTAGACTTAGCCAAAGTAAACGAAGGGAAATGGCTTAATATGCTGTTAGGTTCGCGTGACTGGAGAACATATTCCCAAAATATACCAGCACCGTATCGAAGTACAACCATTAGTTCAAGCTTTAATGTTGAATGAATATTTGGGTCATACACAAAACGGGTTATAAAAATATTCGAAATAAAAAAACGTTGTTTTTTTTTTAAATCAGTCTCATTTATTAGGTAATCATACAAGTAATTAGAAATTAATCAAAAACCAGATCGTTATTTAGATTTCAGCAAGTTATTTAACTTTAATTTTTTTTTACGTCCACAGAAAAGACCCCTTTCCACAGAAGAGAGGTTAATCACTCTCATATTGATATTTACTTGCCATTTAAACTCGTAATAATTAACAAAAGTTATCTAGCCAATTATAGGAACTTTGGAAAATAC
Source organism: Mythimna ferrago (assembly GCA_910589285.2). Classification (NCBI taxonomy): domain Eukaryota; kingdom Metazoa; phylum Arthropoda; class Insecta; order Lepidoptera; family Noctuidae; genus Mythimna; species Mythimna ferrago. The sequence continues at coordinate 6,583,055 of OU342689.1, forward strand.
AAACAAAAAAAAATCTTACCAACAAACTTTTTTTTTGGATGCAAATATTGAAATTATACCAAATATTTTCATTATTATTCATTTAAGCCTCTTAGCTTGATCAATTAACAAAAAAATAACAAAAAATAAGTTTTCAAAAAATGTTTTCATCACTATCATCATTTTCAAAGAACGAAGGTTGTACTTTAGGTTTTTTAGGTGGTGTAACAGAGTCATCAGAATAGTTATTGTCATAGTGAATCCTCTTTCGCGGAGTACACGGTTGACTAGTTACATTGTTTAAAAGTTCTGGAGAAGGTGTTAACATTATTGGCGAAGGAGTTCTTGGTCCAGTTATCGTTGAGATAGATGCTGTTCTGTGAGAAGATGGCGATGAAGATGAAGAACCTACTGTTGAATCTTCTACAGGATCTGAGACACATTCAATATTAATTTGTCCTATTTCATAATGAGGACAACGAACATGAGTGGCGCATGAAACACAGCTTAATCTCCTGGCGTGCAGTAAATTAGGTTCAGTAGCGTTCCATACAACTTGGTGGATTTGGAAGGTACCTTTAAATGGACGACATTTATTTGTATCCGCTATTCTCTGTATTTCAGGAACACGGGTATCATCAACAGGAACAATTTCGATACCTTTACAATTGTCCTTCAAACAACTGACAAAACTGTCAATATTTGTAATATCTCTTCCATGGGCAACAATATTGTCACACGTCCGTTTCATGCAGCCACCAACACCATCAGGTGCCCCCTTACCGTGACCAGCTTCACTAAAATGCCACACGATCCTCTCTGTATTAGAGATTTTACTCACATAGTTTACAATTAAATGGAACATAGTCTTGTTCCGATATTGCGTTGTAGGCCCATCGCTTAGAATATGTAATTCCTTCAAATGTGGAGAGATAATTTTAATTTTTTCAATTATAGGTGCCAGATGTGCGCAAATAAGAACAGGGTCGTGTCTTAAATTTTCAGATACCGAACAGAAAGACGTAGTTTTTACTACGTTTTGTGGCGGTTCTGAATTGGCAGAATAGTAGACGCACGTGTGCAATGAAAGCTGCGATTTCGATCCTCCAAAATGGGCCGATTGAATTTCAGATCCGTACTTGCAAGAATAGTTTTCTGAAAAGTCTATATGTAGTAACCCCTCAGATGGCGAAAGACTTTGTTTTATGAATTTTATAGCGTTATACTGATTAATAATGTTGGCAAGATGCTGCATGAATATAGGTAGATTTTTATTTAAAATATTAACAAGCAATTGATGCGATGTCTTTACACTTTCTTTCACAGTTTTCTTGCAAATCTTCTCATTGCCTTTAATTATTACAGTGCAATTCTTAGTTACCCATCTTTGGTAAATTATTGTATCATTGCCATTTAACAAAGTGTACTTTGGAACTCTCTCAGAACATTGTGAACATTTCCGTTCCAAGCAAGGAACACTGAAAGCATTATTACAGCAAAGAGATTTAGCTAAATCGGTGGCAGAATTATGATTTAATATCTTATTTTGGTGTAAGGCTTGCACAATATAATCATTATTCGTATGAACGGCACACAGGCAAGTATTTCTTGACGCGGCTTTAGGGAACATTACCCAGAATGGACGATGTCGGCGGAATGTTTCGTATGAGATATTCAAACCAGTCGTACTGTTAAATTTTTTATGAAGGTTTAGAAGTGTATCATTTAGAAGACGTATTTGCTTTTTGACTTTTCTGCGCGTGATCGTTTCTTTTTTACCAGCTGTTAGTCTGCTATTTTCATCACTGATTAAAAATTCATGTATCCTTTTTCTTATGCCAATATTTATGATAATCTCCTGTCTTTTACTTTTTTTTAATCTTATTATCCGCATCCTATATTTAGAGAGCTTTCGTTCTAAAATATTTAATCTTTCTATTAAAAATTGATTTTGAGCCTTCAATATCCGGCGATTTCGTAATCGTATTGCTCTACCCACCTCTACACGTGAGTGTGATGATCGAGAAGAACTGGGAGAAGAAAGCGGTGTATTCACGCGCACTATTTCTTCCGTTTGTTTTCTTAGTCGATCTCTTTCACGTCTTATCTTTGCTTTTTCACGCCACATTTTTCGCATCTGTCGCTGCTGTCTCGGTGTAAAATCTTTAATTGTCTTCAATAACCCATTTTGTTTCTTTACATGATATCTTTCGCGTTCTTTTCTACGTCTTTCTTCTATGGCAGTATCATCTAATTTAGCTCTAGCTCTTCGCATGCTAAGTTTTTTCTGTTCACGACGACGTATTTTCTTCTCTTCGTCAGTTAATTGGGTTCTAGACCTACTGGATCGAGGCATTGTACCTGAAACAAACCCAACCATGCTAAGCACCCCACATTTTGCAAAAAAAAGGTCAAGCTCCTTTTTCGGGTGCCGATACCAATAATGCAATATTTAAATCATGCTATCTCAGCCTGCCCGTTTGTTTGACCAACATTGTAGCTTTGTTAGCATAGAAAACCGTTAAAATGTTATTTTTTGTGGACATGCATCTTTCCTGTGGACATTTATGTTCACAGGAAAGATGTCCACAGGAGAGATATTTCAAACTAAAATCAAAGCAGCCATTTTATTTTTAAGGTTAGAAAAACAACAAAAGAAACTTTGATAATACTCCTCAAAAGGCACATCGGCGCAATATTTACTAAAATATAAAATAATAACTTACCAAATTACAACCCAAGCAGGAAAGACGCACTGAACTTTGACAAAAACACTTAATTTTATTTTAAAACTTCGTAAATTAGAAAATGACACGTAGCTGTACTAACAAGGACTCCAACAAATGGCAGCTATCCAGTGTTGTCAATTTAAAAAATATTCGAAACATGGTAGATATAATAGAAATTAAAATTTGGTTGATTTTTAGGTCCACCAAACAGACCTAAATCCGTATAACAGGATGTTTATTGGAAATAAAAAAAATAATCTTGTGCAATTATTAACAACTTTCTAATAATAATAATATTCATTATATATCACGTAAATGCGACAATGATGTTTTGATAAATATGTACAAAATAAATAACTACATCTATCCAAACACTCATACCCCGAATCTGAACAGTCCACACGAAGAGACTTTTGAAACATTTTGATTTTTTTTTTAATAAAGAAATATCATTTCATAGCTTGAAATATTATGAGTAAACAGAAAAGTAACAATGATTTAACTAAAAAATAAAAGTCTTCAGTTACTGTCGTAAATTTTTAAGTTATTTTATCCGAACGCCCATATGTGTATGACCCATTTATATGAAGGCTAAGAAGTGAAAAGTGGGCTGTCAAAAAGACGTATTGACCGCATGTAAATTTTTAAATTTTTTGTTTTCCGTGGTTTTTAGGTGCTAAGACTTTGGCTGGTTCGAGACGGCGTGGGAGGAGAATGTCTGGAAGGACTTGGGCTAGGCCTTTGCCCAGCAGTGGGACAGTAATGACTAGAAAAAAAAAGAGTTTACTGTCCGTATGTTTGTCACCAGGTTGTATTTCACGAACCGTGATAGCTCGACAGTTAAAATTTTCACAGACAATGTATTTCTGTTGCTGCTATAACAATAAATACTACAAATAGAATAAAAATATTTAAGTGGGGCATAAAACAAACGTGATTACTTTTATTTTCGTTTTTTTTTTCTCCGTAGTAAAAAAAAAATTGACGTCGACAAAATATGAAAGTTTTTGTCAGTTGGGAAATCATCCTAAAAATAAAAAAAATAATGAAATTTTGTTATAGGTATTGAATATACTTTTAAGTATATTTTATATTTTTTACTTGATTGTATATAGAGTGACTGGTAATTAGTGACCGATACGTATACACGTTATGGTACTCATGATTATAAAGAACTTTCCCAAAGAATTTTTTTTTATACTCTTTACTTTCGCACAGTCGCAAGCGCGCCTCTGCGACCTCTCAGCTGTTAGCCGCGTAACCTGTTGTCTCATGTACCTTACCCTACAATAGTGATAGTGCGCCCGCGCCGCATGTTCTGGTTAAATAATAAGTATAAAAAAAGTTTCTTTGGGAAAGTTGTCTGTTATCATGAGTACAATCACGTGTATAAATCGGTCACTAATTACCAATCACCCTATATATTTCTATCAATCAATGTAGTTATTTCAGCAAAGCAACCACAACCTTAATCAGGTTTACATAAGTTATGCTTACTTATTTTCTACACAAGACCTTATATAAAATCATAGGTACACAGTCAAAACTTTGATTGTCGCGAAACCGAAAAACTTCTTTGAACTGTATTACGGTGGGGTAGTATTTCGCGCTCTCAGTACATAACACTGGTTACAAAAACCGATTTAGACAATAATTATATATGTATTTAAATATAGAAAATCTAATATAGTAAAAAAATCTTGTGTCACAGTGTTTGCTATTGAATTCCTCCGAAACAGCTTGACAACATTTTTGTTTCTTTTTTTTGGTATTAATAATAATAATAATATTCCACAAACTATCACACAACGCCGTCTAGTCCCAAGCTAAGCAGAGCTTGTGTTATGGGTACTAAACTGATAAACATACTTATATATTTCTAAATACACACATAATATAGATAAATTACACACAGACACAGAACAAATGATTATGGTCATCACACAAACATTTGTCCTGGGTGGGAATCGAACCCACGACCTCCGGCATAGCAGTCAGGGTCACTAACCACTAGACTAACAGGCCAGTCTATTTATTATTAGGTATATTACCATTTATTTTATACCAGGTATTTATTTTTAGGTATATTTATTTTTTTACTTTTTTACCTCCATTCCTATTTTTTCTCTAATAATTATTATTTTGGCAAAACAACGTTCGCTAGGTTAGCTAGCTAGATAGATTAACTAGCGGTCCTGGCAAACGTACTACCTAAAAGCTGACATAATGTCAGAAAAAAAAAATTAAGCACCCGATTGCAACACCGCTTTTCGGGTCCAAATGTATTTTCGAACCATGCAAAAACCCACTCAAATATACACACAAAGTTACATCCAAATCCGTCAAGCCGTTTAGGAGTTAGGTGACAACCACACGTACAGAAGATTTGTATACAGCGTGTGTCTAAGTTTTTCGTCTTTACACTACTGGTGAGTGTACTGGATCCATGGTATTCGTTTGTGCGTGGATCTTTGACACACTCTGTATATAAAGATATAGGATAGACAACCATGATGTAGATTAATTGTTGAGCAACAGCTCCTTAGGGAACCAACGGGTTAAAGGCCTCATTCAAACTCTTTACTTTGACGTTATCTCTTAAACAGCGCCTTAACACATCTTTGTCACTACCTACTACCACCCCTGAGGACTATACTCGTATAAATTCTAAGGTCTACTTACTGTAGGTCATTTATTTATCTTTATGTTTTTTTCATAGTGGTTAGTACTTAGTTCATTGTGTACGATTGTCTTTACAAGACTTGTAAAACAAGATAATTATTCTAAAAACTTTACTGTAGCATGAGTTTGCCGACATAGCACGAAGAATCGCCAAACTTAAGTGGCAATGGGCAGGGCACATTGCTCACAGAATCGATAGCCATTGGGGCCGAAAGGTTCTGGTGTGGCGACCGCGTAGCAGAAGACGCATGTTGAAAGGCCTCCTACAAGGTGGACCGATGACCTGGTGAAGGTTGCGGGAATCCGATGGATGCGAGACGCGCAGGATCGTTCATTGTGGCGACACTTGGGGGAGGCCTACGCTCAACAGACGTCTATCGGATGATATGATGAGTAGAAACATGTAAGACCCCTCGCCCAGGGCCACTTTTTGTAGCGATACAATGGTGTTACTACAAATCAAATATTTATCGGTAGCTTGTATCTGACACAAAACACACGTTTGCGCCCTGCCTTGCCTATTCTTATCAATAAATCACTATTCACTCCTACGCAAGTTATTATGAGTTGTGCTCTATCATTATGATGTTTTGGTCATAATGGACCCAAGTTTGTAGCTATTTATAGGTAAAGGTATAGTTTTTTTTTTGCTTTATTGTTCATTACATTGTTTTAACATTTGTTATCAGTTATCAGTTTAACATAGTTTTATTTGAAAGCACGCTTTCAATAGAATTTTAAAGTGGGAACTACATTAGACAGACGCTCGAGTGTAACATGCCCGATTTGTAGTAAAACGATGTCGCGAGGCGTGGATCAAGTGTAGCTCTACAAGTCTAGTTTCTATATAAACTATATGGAGACCGACGCGTGCAGATCGGCGTGTGTGGCACACGTGTGAGTAGTGTGTAACTTTAATAAACATTATCATCGACTGCGTCAAGGGTGGTGTGACAATGTGATCTTGTTTGCGGGGCAAACTAGACCAGAAATCGCCTAAAACAGGTTTAGAAGAAGAAGGAGGAGGATTTTGCTCAGCACTGGTACACAATATAAACCATTAAAAAATACCGGCCAAGTGTGAGCTAGACTCACGCACCATAAAAAAACACGTTTGCTATATGCACTGCGCTTAAATATTTAAGTTATTCTGTTTTAAAGCTATTGCATAGCTTCTATCGCGGCCCTTGAGCGTGGAGACCGAATCCAGAAATTCCGTAACGAAAATAACCTAACACCCCCCACTCATTTGTTTTTTGAGCGTGGTGACCGATAAGAAAACAAATGAGTGAACAATCAATCAAAATTCAATTCAATGTGTGAAAGTGTAACTTCAATTAATATCAAAGAAAAAAAAAACAAAGGAAAAAAAAATACTGCATAAATAAAATAAATAAATAATTATAATTGCATAAGTTGATAAAAATGCTATGCAATAGCTTTACCGCGGCAGTCCCCGAGTGCCACACGTCTTTTTTTTTGTCCAGTTATACAGATAGACAGAGAAACAGTGGAGTCTTAGTAACAGGGTTCTGCTTGAACCCTTTGGTTACAGTACAGAACCCTAAAAAGAGAAAAAAAAAACAGAATAACATTGGCGAATGTATCGCTCACGTCGTGAGTCCTCAATTGCTTCCATCTATTGATTATTTCCTATAAATAGCCTTCATTTATCATTCATGGATTTCGGAGTATAGGACCGTTTTATTTTGTCTTGCATGGTTATTTTCGAAAATGCCTCTTTTCTTATTTAAGAAACGAACACTTTTAGAATAGTAATTTTTATAAAAGACTAAGTGGCATCCATCCACCAAGCCTAAATGCCTAAATTACAGGTTAGAATGAAAACTAATGGCGTCATCAGGGTAGAAACTCTATAGTGCGTTTCACATAAGAAAGTCCTTCGCCGTAATGTTGTCAATACGGAAAAAAGTGTTGCTATATTTTTAGCAATGAAATTACTATTAGGGAGATTAACTGATACTTTTAACAATGCCTTATAATTTTGTTTTTTTTTCTTTTGTAAACTAAAAACTATTTTTGAATAAAGTATAGGACGCTGGACGCCATTTCAATTGTCCTGCAATTTTTCCTAATACCGAAATGCCACGCCACAATATCGTACCTCTCCATTGACAACTTCCTTTTAATAAAATCCCATTCCCCTCATAATTCTCCAAAAAATATTGGAATTACCGTTAAAATCGATTTTATTTCGCATTTCGCGCAACAATTTTGCTAGAATAGACAACTCTTTTATTTTTTATTTTCTCTTTTCTGTAGACAGACAGGGGAGCCAACATTACGGCGAAAGAACTTCGTATGTGAATCGCACTGTACACTAGCCAACACTAGCCATCGATATATATGTACTAGCATTTTTGAACGCGAACGTAGAGTTCAACTGTCAATGTCCAGCAAGTGTCTTTCATGGCCGATTACACCAATCTTCTTACTCTGCTCGGAGTTAGAGTTAGTTGGGTTAACTCTAGGGTAGTTACTCGAATTATAAAAGAACGGCTTGCGGCGGCGGGTGGGTTGCCACTCCAAGCATTTTTGAATGGTTGGAGTAGGACTCTACTCCACTGTGGTTATTTTTGAACGCAGGGTAGTGGACAACGAAACAGGGGAAGACTGTTTACAAGATGGGCAGACGACATTTTAAAACGGCTGATTCTAACTGGATGGACACAGCACAAGACAGGGAAAGATGAAGTTTCATGGAGGAGGCCTTCACCTGCGGAGGGGTTCTTGCATATTAAGCAAATAATATCATATTAGGATATTTTTTTAAAACTAATTCACTTTGCACCAAATAGGTTTAGATTTATATTTTACTTAAGTACTCTGTTATCTCTAATTGCAAGAATCAAAAGCCTTTATATTAAAGCAGTGATGGCCGAGTGGGAATGGCCCCGACTTACGAGTCGAGGTCGCAGGTTCAAACCCAGCCAGACGCATTACTTTGTGTAATTTATTTCATCACCACTGCTCTCAATACGGTGAAGGAAAACATCCTGAAGAAACCAGCATGTCCTAGAACCAAAACTTCGAAGACATAATATGTGACATCCACCAACCCGCACTGGGCCCGCGTGGTGGATTACGGCCCATTCCGTCTCCTAGAGAGAAGGTCTGAGTCCCAACAGTGGGAACATTATAAGGGCGTCTATGTTGTGCTATACTATGCTAAAAGCCGTTTCCATTTTATTAAGTGGCATCCTTGAAAGGACATTGTGACCGGAAAAGCAGATGGGAAAAGGCCTAGAGGTCTCGTGGACGCAGCACCATACGTTGTATCCAACAGATCGCACTGCGCAATTATGACTTAAACAATAGATTTAGCTAATTTAGATGAAAAAATAACGTTTTTACTACACCTAGATTTAACCAAGACTCGGTAATGCAAAGCAAGTGGACCTCATAAGAAGACTTAAAGTCCCCAAAGTCGGAGTTTCCTTACGTGATCACATCAGAAATGAAGACATCCACAGGAGAACCAACGTTACCGTTATAGCTCGAAGAATCGCCAAGCTTAAGTGGCAATTGGCAGGGCATATTGCACGCAAAATAGATGGACGCTAGTTTATTAGTTTAAAATCACAGTTCAAACTAGTTTGTACATTGATTATTTTAAGTGTAGAGTACTTTAAATTGAATGTAATGTTCTGAATTACCTGTTTTGGTTAGTGCAACGCTAACAACCTGTTAACGAACGGTAACATTGGAAATTAGGAGCTGTTTATTGATGGACTAAATTAGTTTGTAAACCGGTGTATTTTGGTTGGCGTAGATATTTAACATCATGATGTAGTTTTAGACACAGTGTTTTTTAGGTATCAGACCTTTACTGACTAAAACCCACTCTTGTTTCTTCTTTTCTTTGCGTTCCAAGACCCCGGGTTTTCTATTCAGAAGCAAACCGAACCGGCTCCTGTAGGCTTTGGCCATGCTGGGTCTTTACGGTTGCTGATACCTCCTTGAGGGGCGCAGGAACAGTACGCGTCGTCGACAACTTGGGCTCAGTCCAGACGTTTACCGGATGGCTAAACAGCTAGCTACTCATTGCTTACCTACGGTGGCTGGAAAGTGGAGTCGGAATTCCGGCAGCTGGGGATTGCGGAAGATCGTCTCCTAACATTTATAACCACTTCCTTCGCTAATTCGCAGAAGCATTGCTGATTCGCAGAATGAGACGGCCGCCTGCCATTTTTCCTCGCTCTGGACCATAGCCTGTACCAGAGCCCGGCGTGAGAGGTCAAAACACAGCGGTGTTCCACCCAAGCGGGGCACATCTAGCACCGTATGCTCCACCTTATCCTCCGGGTGGCCCACACAATGATGACACTCGGGTGTTTCTTCCACACGAATTCGGTGCAGGAACCTCCCGAATTTAGAGAATAGCTATACCATTAACAAATTTAACTAGTTTTCGTGGCCTGTCAATGTTATACAGACAGTAAAAAAAGTTAGCTTGTAATTAAGTGCATTTTTTTAAGTGAAGTTCAGTAGTGGTTTTAATTTTTGGCAAATTGATTCCTAATAGATTTGGAGATGAAAATTTGGTTATCTTAATTGTTAATGCAAATGGAAAATTAAATATGTAGAATTACAGAAATCAGTGAAAACTCGGTGAAATGGAACTGAGAATTTCTTGTAGCATTGACAAACTTAGCGAAACTTGCCTACTTAAAAAACATTAAAATGTGCTACGTAAACTTAATTTGTTTTATGTTTTTTCTAAGTGTATTTAAAAACAACAAAAAATCGACCAACTGCGAGTCGGACTCGTTCACAAAGAGTTCCGTATCGTTAGTAAAAAAGGCAAAAAGATCATGCTAATTTTAGTTATAGCGGCAACAGAAATACAACATCTGTGAAAATTTCAAATAAAGAAAAAGAAAAAAGAAAGAAAAATGTTTACCGTTTTTCGTTTTTCGTTTAACTGTCTAGCTATCACGGTTCATGAAATATAGCCACGTGACAGACGGACAAACAGACAGACCGAGTAATAGAAATAGGGTCCCGTTTTCCACCTTGGGGTACGGAATCTTAAAAAAAGAAGTTTGAATTATGTGAAGAATTAAATGAAAAAAACTTGATGAGTGACTGAAAGTGACAAGGAGAAAGGTTGAAAATTGAAGGTTAACAATGAGAATTAAAAACAAAACAAGTTACGAACATAGATCAAGGGCAGAAATATAATTACATATATTCATGTACAAACATAGTACCTACACACGCACCTTTCATCTCACTAAATTATCAAACCAAACGAGGCGAAGCCGCGGCACGACGCCAGCTTATTAAGCAAAACATACCTTCATACGTAAGGAGACATTATAAATATGTCTGGTTGAGACTTGTATCTCCGCTCATTTTCCACTTTGAATTAAGAACAAGGGCATGTCATAGAGCTAAGAATCTTATAAAGTGGCCAGGGCTTTAGAGATTGTTTAAAAAGTTTAACACTAGCTTTTGCCCACGGCTTCGCCCACATCATCATCATCACCAGCTTTTTTAATGTTCCCACTGTTGGGACTCAAGCCTCCTCTCTAGGAGAGGGAATGGGCCGTAATCCACCATGAGGGCCCAGTGCGTGTTGGTGAATGTCAAATGTCTTCGAATTTTTGGTTCTAGGACATGCCGGTTTCCACACGATGTTTTCCTTCGCCCGCATACATAAAATATAGCCAGAAATAATACAGTTTTTTATTGTTGAAAAAATTTTAGCAATCGGACAGGTACTTTCAGATGTTACCTCTTGCAAACAAAAAATAAAGAAATAAACTTTAGCGTAACACAGTCGGCCTTATAATGTTCCCACTGTTGGGACTCAGGCCTCCTCTCTAGAAGAAGGAATGGGCCGTAATCCACCACGTAGGCCCAGTGCGGGTTGGTGGTTGTCACATGTCTGCGAATTTTTGGTTGAAACCAACTTTACCTCTTATCATATATTTTTTTTAGGGTCATCTACAACCCTTGCAGTAACATAGGTTAAAAGGGGCCATGGGTTAATTTCCTTAAAGTAAACCCGTGGTTCTAAATTGCAAAGAAGGACCATAGGTTAAGTTTTAAGCAGTAAAAGTATGGTATGCCCTTTCACTCCACTCTATAGCAGGAGAAGAAATTGGAAGATTTCCGGCCTAAAAAAACTCTTGCAAAAAACAACTGAAGGAACGTTAAAACGCCCAATTATGGGCTAAACTCCCCTGTATACATCAGCTGACCTATTTTTATTTATTTATTTAAAGTTCATGTACAGTAGTGGTACATAGGCGGACTAAATGCAACAAGGCATTCTCTTCCAGCCTTTGATTTAAAAAAAGATAACACTGTGGTAGGTTTGCACAATAAACAAAACCAGCCACAATACTTCTATTTTCAATGTTTTAAATTCATGATTTTCATGAGTATCCAAATTCATGATTTTCATGAGTATGGAGGTTACTTACTAGTATAAAATTCAGTAACCTACGCAAATTCGGTTCACTGGGTACTCTAACTGAATCTTACTAAAAAAAAAACAGCTTAGCAGTTCAGTTTTGGCCGCCAAATAGATCGCGTTAAGAATCGTGGTAGGGCCTCAGTACATTGATTAAAGAAAAAAAATAAAAAATAGTTTGTTTACGCAAGTTAACTAAAAAACACAATCAATAGATATCTCAAGTTACGCGTCACATCCGCGCAAAACGGCCGAACGCTCACATAATGCGATGAGCTCTTGCCATTCCATGAATATACTCGTTGAATAGAAAGGATAAGTTTTATTAATTTATTTACTACTAGCTTTTACCCGCGGCTTTGCCTGCGTGAAAAAATTAGCCTATATCCGTCTCCAGGGTCCCAACTATCTCTGTCCCAAAATTCATCAAAATAGGGATTGCCATTTAGGCGTGAAGACGTAACAAACAAACAAACAAACTCACTTTCGCTTTTTATAATATTAGTAAGGATTGGCGGCGAGGATAGGATAAACAACACTGTTACTCGTTTACGTAAAGAGTATGAATAATTTTGAATAATAGTAAAAAAAAAACATAACTTTTTGTCGTCGATATTACAAGAAGAATAGTTTGTAGATACAATGATATAGTATTTGTAACTCCCAATATCAAAACATCTAAGCGAATATTGGTCGACTGGGTTGAAAGAGGGAAATTTTATGTTTTAGCCAACTCTGCCAAAAGGAGGGATATTTTTTTAATTTTTATATTACTAGACATTTAGCATCAACAAAATATAGAGCAAGCAAGTACAGATTTAATATGTTTTTTAAAGAATTAAACTCGTAATTACCGGTAGTTAAAACTCAAAAATATTTCATCTTTACTTTACAGAAAGGTACGGTGATCGTATGCATTAAATACCTTCCTAAAAACTCAGCAACAGAAAAAGAAAAACCAACCCTAAAACTTGAGACCCCTTTCCACTCGAGAGAACACAAAAACTTATTAAAAAAAAATTCCTCAGCCAGCATCAAACTAGCTAACACCACAAAAAGAAAAAAAAAACATTGTACTTGTAAAAAGAGTAGGCTTTGACCAGATTTTGCTGCGTGTACCCTATCTAGTATTTTAGACAGTCAACGGCGCGAATAATGGAAGCAACACGTTTCCTTTACCTACCAATTTGTTCCGCCACCTGTGCCCGGATATCCCATACACGTCGGGCTTAATCTCAAGATTAAACTTGAAGATGTAAACAAAGTTATGTTTACATTTACACAGACGTTCAGTTCTGAACTGTTGTGTTTTGTGGCGAGCTTTAGGATATGGTTCTGAGTGTCAAAGGAAGTTGTTGTGAATTGTTTCAAATGTTTAAGGGTATGTTTTAATTGCTATTCTAATTTGATAGGTTAGAAGGACTGTGCCATTCAATTTTGTAATTTCTAAGTTATAAAAGCTAGATATTTGAACAACTCAAACAAATATGCTTAACTAATGAATGAATTGTAATCCCCCAATCGCTAATAATAAATCAGCTTCATAATGAGCAAAGAATAATTTGAATTGGATCCGATATTTAATTTTAAAAACTGTTTTTTCTCTTTCATATTGTTGATCAGCTCCTTATATATTATTTAAACCCCTCAATCGAAACACGCTAGAATAATCATACTCCACGAACTCTTAGATTACTCCATATTACGACTTATTTGTTTTTAAATTTTGATCACTTTTATTGTGCTTTCGTATACAAAATTGACTGGTCTACACTGTTTTTACATAATATCTATTAATTTTGTAACATCAACCACTTTTTTAAAAGAGTAACCATGAAGTTTATTGCCGATTCTTAACCATAGGAAACGACCAATTTGGAACCATGCACTAGCTTTTGACGTTTTATAAGTGCCCATGTAGGTCTGTGTGAAATAAAATATATTGAACTTTGACGTAATCGCCACCTTATCCCACCAGCTTGTTACGCTATTCCTGACCACTGCAACTCCTGAAAGCCTGAATCAACTGGGAGACCACCAGAAAAGCTCCGGGCTATTGTGGTTTGATGTACTTCCTAAGTAACTTTTCATTCAACTCTCTTGAACAGCTAAGAAGAAACAAAAAATTATCAACCAAATGAAACCAAACCAGGTTTCAGTTGGTTGATATTTTTTTTTGTTTTCTTCCTTCAAATCTCACCTTTATCAAACTCCCTAGACTGCGGTTTCTTCAGCAGGACAGGTTCATGGTCTTCTCTCCTCCACGTGATCTTCGGAGGCGGGTGACCCGTCGCTTTGCAGGTCAGGGTCGCGTTCTCCAGCTCTTGGACTGATACGTCTCCTGAAGTCTCATCACTCATGATGTCGGGTGGCACTGAGGACAAATAGTCGGGGTTAATTACCAGGTTTATATGACAAGTCTCATCTTAGAATGAGAAAATACCATTGCCTTAGGGTCTAAACAGACGGACCGCATTTCAACTGCAAACCAACCGCAAATTACAGTTTGAATGCAATTGACACGACTGCAATAGAACTGCAACCACGACTGCAATAGAACTGCAAACCAAATTTGTTTGCAGTTCTATTGCAGTCGTGTTTGCAGTTTTATTGCAGTCATGTCAACTGCATTCAAACTGCACTTATACTGCAATTTGCGGATGGAGTTGAAATGCGGTCCGTCTGTTTAGATCCTTACAGTAGGCATGTTGTAGGCTTCTCCCACTCTGACTAGAGCAAAAGGTAAAGTCAGAATTTTATTGCACCTGGATTAACCCTGTGATGTATGTAGTTAGTTAATAATTAGGTTAAGTGGGTAGCAGGTAATTAGAATTAAAAAGGCAGGTAGGCAAAATTTTCTGGAAAAAAAGACATTGCCTCATTCTCAAAATTACTCCTATATCGCGGATGCGTTTACAAACACGCAAAGTCACGTACCAAGACACCCAGACCTTTAGCCTGTAAATCTGTTAATATAATCTTGGCATATCAAAAGTGTGTGTAAATGGTTTATATGAAATAAAATGCTTTGAATCTATTGAATCTTAACAGCTATTTGTAGGCCATATAAATATTTGGTCCGTGTATAAAAATTTAACGTGCATAAGATTCCCTATCTTATGTACATTAAATTTGTATAGTTTACATTTATTATATGGTGTCAGTTCGGTCATGTTTTTACAGTTTTTCTTTACAGCCGTGTACAATGGTATTTCTATTAGAAAAAATGACAAATTTCCATACAAATTTTCATCCCGTAGAGGATGGATAGAAAAAGGATGTTTTAACAAAAATTCATCGTCAATGACTTAAACGAGTTGACAATAATTTCATGATTCTTAACCATTCTTAACCTAATAGTGTATGCGAGCCGCGGTGTATACACCGCTAAATTTTAATGGTTTTAATCTCGTGGAGGGTCGATCCGGTACATGAAACACTATCGATTTGTAAAGATAAAATTAAAAAATAAAGTACCTCTTTTTCAAAAGTCGTATTAATTTACGCATGTACGAAATAATTTTTCTTTAAGAAAAAGTCAGCTGAGCGAGTTCAATGACCTGTTATACGGAACGCCGACTATTAACTACAGATCATTGAACTTGCTCAGCTGACGTTTTCTTAAAGATACTAATTTTGTACATGCGTGAATTAATACGAGTTTTGAAAAAGAGGTATTTTATTTTTTAATTTTATCTTTACAAATCGATAGTGTTTCATGTACCGGATCGACCCTCCATGGGATTAAAACGATTAAAATTTTGCGGTGTATTGATCATTGTGTTGACAGTTGATAGAAGCCTGTGTTCAGCAATCTGGTGTCTTTTGTATGAAATCGAGCAATTTAGGATGTGCATTATCTGTCAGTCAAGTAACGCATGAAACTGAAATTTTATTAAGTAGAATGTATGTAATAAAAATTATCATTTTGAAGAGATCGAAAAAGAATTACATTTCAATGGCACTAAAGGATCGACCTAGTTCTGAGCTTGAATTCCCCAGTCCAACATGAAAACTAAGTTAGGCATTTAGATGAGCAGTTTTGTAAAACCTTCTAGACTACATAAAAAACGTAAAAAAATAACATAAAACAAAAACTGGACTATAAAAACGTACACACGACTCACCGCAAGAGACTGGCAATTTTTAACGCGAAAACTTTTTGTACCACTGCCGGGTGAACCACGGCGACGAGGGGCGAAAAAAGGTGAAGAGGGCCGAAAAAAAAAGGTGAATTTTCACAATATTGTTGTGATTTATTGTCATGCCGCGCACGTTGTAGAAACTTTTTGGTACTTGAACCGTTTTCGTTCGACGCCGACGATTTGCATTCAACTAAGACCTGAATTTCGTTAAGTTTTGATTTATTTATGATTTGATAACATTGTCTTTTGTTAATGTTACAAATTCATTTGTTAAGCATTGTTGTGGTGTCTAATTAATTGTTGTCGGTGTTTCGTTGTTTTTACATGAAGTGTATGTAGGTGGAAGAGTTACCTTTTGGAAACAAAATTACATAATTTTAATAACAACTTAGCTCTTAAGTTCTAACGTAAAACAATAATTTAGTATAGATTAAGCATAGTCGGCTTTAAAATGTTCCCACTGCTGGGAGTCAGGCCTCCTGCCTAGGAGAGGGAATCCACTACGCGGGCCCGGTGTGGGTTGGTGGATGTCAAATGTCTTCGAATCGGTTCTAGGATATGCCGGTTTCCTCACGATGTTTTTCTTCACCGTTTTGTGAGCAGTGGTGATGAAATAAATTACATTAATTTTACTGGCTAAAACCCACATATGTTCCCTCAATTGCGCTTAGAGTTCCAGGGCCGCGTCGACTCTTGTACAATCTGAACTGTACACTTCACTAGTAAGATTGTGCAGAAACAGATGAAAGTTAAGCTTCTTGTTATAAACCCATTTGCTCAAACATCAACATGTTACTTGACCGTCTTAAAAATACTTCGCTCGAAAAAGGACAATGTAAAAATATAAATCAGGTTTTATTCTTGATCAAAAGAGTTACCAAGGTCCTAAAATGCAAAGGGCAACTGAAAGAAAATTGGGCGGAGCATCGCCGTGCCCTCGTGAGGGCGATCGGCGGCAGCGATTTCTCGCGCCGGGCCTTGGTACAGGCCATGGCCCGGAGCGAGGAGGAGTGGCAGGCGGTCGCCGACTTCTGCGAAGCAGTAATGCTAGCGAAGGAGGAGGCCGACCGCATCAGGCAACGGCGAGCAATGGGTAGCTAGCTGTCCGATCGTCCGGTAACTGTCCGGACCGAGCGCAAGTCGTCGACGGCGCGCACTGTTCCCGCGCACTTCAAGGAGCTGTCAGTAACAGCAGAGGCCCAGCTGGGTCGAAGCCTACTGGGGCCAGGGTTAATTCGAAAGATAGCTCAAGCCCCGGTACGAAGGCAACGAAGGAACGGGGTGGGCTTTTAGTCAGTAAGTGTATGACACTATCTCCCGCTCCGCCCAAGAGCAGGGGTTGTCATTGGACTTTCCCACGATAAAAAAAAAAAAAACTGAAAGAAAACAAGTCGGTTTTAGTCAGTACGTATGACACTCCATCTCTTTACAACCAGAGCGTAAAAAATACTTTCATGATTTCCCAACACAAAAAAAAATAACACTTTTCTTGATACCTTTATCATACAGAAACCTGTCTGCCTTTTTATAATATATGTATATCGTTAGTAAGTAACCGGAATATAAATTACTAAAACGTGCAAAATGTCAAGATTTGGTCACGCTACCCAAAATTAGGTCGGATTGATTAATGAAAAATATATTGGCCAAAGTTTCTTTTCCACTCTTTTTGTAATTAAAAATAAGAAGCGCTTTTTAAAGCAACTAATTAACGAGGGCTATGAATTATTCGTGTTATCTGAGGTTTGAATTAATAAAATTAAATGTTCGGTTTTAAAATTGGGCCAAGTTTTGAGTGCCACTTCCAGTTGCTTGAATTGCCAAATGCTTTTTAAAAAAAGAAGAGGCATTTTTCAACCGGCTTCAAAAATAGGAGGGGGGATCCTCAATTTGGTTGTGTTTTTTTTTTATGTTTATAACCTTCATGACTGTAATCTTGCATGAGTGTATTTCGTACCAGTACGTAAAAGTGCCAACACCAGCCTCTGCGGTAAATTATTAGATAGGTATATTTATTGTATTACACTCATGATCAGATCAGACGCACGGCGGCCTCCACTAAGGTGCAACGAAATCCACAAGCAGTTTTTCACAATATCTTGTTACTAAATATTGTGTTCATGAATTTTTACATGTTATTTTCGAAAAAAATGGTATAAAAACGTCGTCTGATACCTACCATGTGAGCAACAAAATTATTATTGCAGTTCTGCAGCTCCAAAATGTACCTCGCCCAAGGCTCGCGTATTTATTTCACCTCAACTGCAATAACAAACTTTGCCCACTTAAACTTTCAGTTTTTTTAGGTAGGTAGGTATAAGTTTATTTGTAAAATTGGGCTACTATGAAAATAAATTAATGTTTTTACTACTCAACATTTCCTTAAACTTGTTCGTAAAACTTTTTCGTTTTTTATTCATTGCTAAAAGTAGATGTGGTTCGTTTTTCAATTTGGACTAGCACCCTTATTCGGAAAAAGGACCGATATATACAGGCAGGTAAGGTTTAAAGATCACAACAAACTTTTCGAGTTGTTAGTGGGATTTTTCTAGGCAAGCTCAGTGGCTCTTTAAATTATTTGCAAATTGATTCCTACTAGATATTATGATAATAAAGTCGGAATGAGCAGGGCACATTGCTCGCAGAACAGATGGCCGTTAGGGCCGAAAGATTCTGGAGTGGCAACCGAGTACCGGGAGACGCAGCGTTGGAAGGCCTCCTATAAGGTGAACCGATGGTAATGGTTGCGGAAATCCGATGGATGTGAGACCCATAGGATCGTTTATTGTGGCGACACTTAGGGAGGCTAATGTCCAAAAGTGGACGTTTTTCGGCTGAATTGATTGAATGATTATGATGATGGGTGTACATCAAATGTCTACCCAATAAGACAATAATGTGGAATCATTCAAACTGGTACGGTTTCAATACAATGAAGCAGAGAATAAATTGTATTATTGTATTAACTACCTCAACGATACTTGCCAAGAAAGCTTAGATACATTTGCAACCAAATGTGTTACATCCTCATTTTAATATTTTTTTTACACCACCTGCTCGAATAATGTCGTTTTATACATTATACAAACCTCACTTAAAGCACGTCATTTTATCCCTAGGGACATTATGCAGTATGGCCGATCCCTAGGGAATAATGAGATTTGAATATGGAACATCAAAAATCGTCAACATTGTGAATTAAAATGTACGTGCATCGCACAAGTTGACTCGAAATTCAAACTGGCTACTAACAAAAAAAGAAAATAGAATAAAACCTGCTTACTGACGGGGGCATAATAGAAAATTGAAAGTATAGAATCTTGGAGTAGTGAATTTTGTTTGTTTGATGAACTTGTAAATATAATACTTATATTTCTATAATACATGATTTGGTCGACCAAATTGTTTTTAATTATCTCACAGATGGTGTAAAAAGTAGAGTATGCAACAAGGGGATAAAGCTGTATTTGCCTTGGGCGGGTTGAATTCCTCACTTCACTCAAATTTCTTTATTAACTCCCGAGCATTGCGAGGGAGTTAATTTTATAAATCCCTCACTATCGTTCGGGATTAAAATCAGCGACCTCCGTTTCATTCGGAATTCAACATTCCCTCGACTTAAAGACACTGCTTTATCCCCTAGTCACATAAACTACTATTTCTTTATAAGGCACAAAGATCACCAATATAAATCAGCACCAAAAAATATTTATTAATAATTGTAACGATCATCTATTCCTTCATAGATAGTTTACTACATTTTTGTGTAACATTGGGATGCACACGGTGTCCGCACTACTTTTATCTGAGTTCCTTTTTCTATTTACCCCATAAGTAACCCCATAACTAACCCCATAAGTGTCACTTTGTAAATTTCGTATTTTAATGTTATTTTTTAAACGGTTTTATTTAGCTCACCCCGTTTGTTTTATTATTTATTATTCTTTGGTCAAATTTAGTAATTCAAATTTCACCCTCTTCCTGTCAACCGATTAATCTGAAATTTTGTATACACTTTGGATTTTGGTGACAATACAATTATGTTTATTCATTATCATTATAAATTCAAGATGGCCGCCGCTACAAAATGGCGGATAATTTATGTTTTATTAATCCCATCAATATGGGTATCAAATGAAAGGGCTCAACAAGCAGAATACAATATACTATAAAAAATTGAAATCCAAGATGGCGGCCGCTACAAAATGGCGGATAACGTAGGTTTTATCAATCCCATCAATATGGGTATCAAATGAAAGGGCTCAACAAGCAGAATAAAATATACTATAAAAAATTGAAATACAAGATGGCGGCCGCTTCAAAATGGCGGATAACGTAGGTTTTATCGATCCCATCAATATGGGTATCAAATGAAAGTGCTCAACCAGTATAATACAATGTACTATATAAAATTAAAATCCAAGATGGCGGCCTCTACAAAATGGCGGATAACTTAGGTTTTATCAATCCCATCAACATGGGTATCAAATGAAAGGTCTCAACAAGTAGAATACAATTTACTATGCAAAATTGAAATCTAAGATGGCCGCCGCTACCAAATGGCTGATAACAATTTTTTATCAATCCCACCAATATGGGTATCAAATAAAAGGGCTTGACAAGAAGAATACAGTGCACTATACAAGCTCAATATTTAAGATGGGCGCAGCCACCAAATGGCGTATAATAATAAGATTTAAATTTAGAAATTGAATCTGTAATTTAGGTATCTGATTAATCCAGCCTGAATCCACCACCCAAGTCAAGATTTTGTATCGTGTTGAGGACTGTGTGGCGTTAAGGTGGCTAAAAATGATACGTCGTTAGCGGTAAACCACCCAAGTTAAGGTGAAAGGTTAAAACGCGCCGAGAACTGTATGGCATTAGGGTGGATAAAAATGATATGTCGTTAGCGTTTTCCCCTCAAGACTCAGGCGATAATAATAATACGTAATAATAATTATCATACAGAATGCGAAATAAAAACTAAAAACTAGAAAATAAAAATAGGTAAAAAAACTTTTTAAGTTAAACGGTTTTATGTTAAACATACATTGCAATGTTTAAGATAAATGTACTAAAAACCAAAAAATAATAAAATAGATACAGTCGTGGGAATTATAAACATATGCATAGACTAGACTAAAATAAAACCGTGGGGCACGTCAATTGTCTACAATCGTTGATTAAAATGTTAATTAATTTGTAGACAATTGACGTGCCCCACGGTTTTATTTTAGTCTAGTCTATGCATATGTTTATAATTCCCACGACTGTATCTATTTTATTATTTTTTGGTTTTTAGTACATTTATCTTAAACATTGCAATGTATGTTTAACATAAAACCGTTTAACTTAAAAAGTTTTTTTACCTATTTTTTATTTATATGTTATTTTTTATTGAATTTGAATTAAAATTTACACTAACATTATAAAGAGGTAAAGTTTTTTTTTTGTTTATAGGAGGTAATCTCTGAAAGTACTGGACCGATTGCTAAAACTTTTTCACTGAAATAAAGCTGCTTTATTCCTGCCTGAGTGACATGGCTATACATATTTTAAGTACGCGGGTGAGGCCGCGAGCAGAAGCTAGTATATTATTAAAGTATTATAATAGAATTAATTGTATATAATCATCTCCAAGTTCTTTTTCAGCTTCTATGTAGGTACACATATATTACTTTGCTGCTTTGTTTTTCTATGTTACTTTTTTGATGTACAATAAAGTTTATTATTTTTTTATAGAAAAATAAGATATCCGCAGGAAAACTAAGGTTGCCGATATAGCACAAAGAATTGCCAAACTTAAGTGGCAAATGACAGGGCACATTGCTCGCAGAACAGATGGCCGTTGGGGCCGAAAGGTTCTGGAGTGGCGACCGCGTACCGGAAGACGCAGCGTTGGAAGGCCTCCTACAAGGTGGACCGATGACCTGGAGAAGGTAGCGGGAAACCGATGGATGCGGGACGCACGGGAACGTTCGATGTGGCGACGCTTGGGGGAGGCCTATGTCCAACAGTGGACGTTTATCAGCTGAAATGATGATGATGAAAGTTTATTATATTCTATATATTCAATTCTATAAAAGATAGGATTTATCTTACATGATTTTGATTTACGAGTCTGAAAAAGCTTATATTTTGACCTCCCTATCCATCAGAAATCTTGCATTTTCCCGGGAAAAATCTTATTTATTTTAACCCTAAAATTCAGTAAAGGAAAAATGTCTACATTATATTATCTTTTCAACCAAACCACGTTCATGCCGCTTTTAGCCTTTATAATATGAATGCGGTAGTTTTAAAAATAGTAAACGTAGGTTATCGAACCGACGACGTTGTGTGAATTGACAGTATTGTTGAAATCGATAGTTTGTCTTTATTTCAAAGTCCGGCTAAATGCACCAAGGCATGCTCTACCTGGGTACCGTACAGTCGCGGCGGTTTTTTTTGTAGGTGAGTAAATCATCCAATGACATCTCCGCGCCCTTGGGCGGAGTGGGAGATAGTGTCAGACTTTAACTGACTAAAAACCCACTCATGTTCCTTCGTTGCCTTTCGTAACGTGGCTGAACCTTCCTTTCAGAAGCCGGCCACAGTAGGTTTCGACCCAATTGGGCCCCCTACGGTATTTTATTAATATTTCTTTATGGTTGGAAAAATCATCCAATGACAACCCCCGCTCTTGGACGGAGCGGGAGATACTGTCAGACTATTACTGACTAAAAGCCCACCCCATTCCTTCTAGCCTTCATACCGGGGCTCACTAACAACTCCTCGAGGCACGCGTGGAACAATACACGCCGTCGACATCTTGGGCAGGTCCAGACGGTTACCGGACGGTCGGACGGCGAGCTACCTATTGCTCGCCATCCGCAAGCCAGCGCTTACGGTGACCGGAAATTGGCTTCGGATACCGGTGGCGGCTGGGACATGAGGGCCGTTGCTTCACGCGTTCAGCCTCCTCCTTTGCTGGAATTACTGCTTCGCATAAGGAGGCGACCGCCTGCCACTCCTCCTCGCTTCGGACCATGGACTGTAGTAAGGCCACAGTCGCGGTGGTAAGCTTCTTCTTTCAGAAGTGACTAGAGATGCGCTATGGGATCTTCATCTTCCACGTAATGCAGGTCCTCACTGGACATGGTCAATTTAGGGCGTTCCTCGACATTCAAGTGTATGAAAAGCCCGAGCGTAACCAATGTGTGGATTGCCTGGAAGACACGGAAGAGCATACAGTGAAAGACTGTCCCGCTTGGGAGGAATATCGTCATGTCTGAGTGCATGTGTGTTTAGTGGGGCCAGGGTTATCCGAAAGAGAACTCGAGCCCCGGTATGAAGGCTAGAAGGAACGGGGTGGGCTTTTAGTCAGTAAGAGTCTGACACTATCTCCCGCTCCGCCCAAGAGCGGGGGTTGTCATTGAATGATTTTTCCAACCATAAAGAAATATTAATAAAATACCATAAAAAAAAGTGTGTATGTGTTTTTTTTTAATCTGATATAAACTAGTGCTTGACTGCGATCCCACCTGATGGTAAGCAGTGATGCAATTGTTGATGGTGAGGCGCACTATTTTATTAAGAGCCTAAGTGTGTAAGTGTATGTGCGTTTGTGAATGACACAGGTTTTAATTGGAACAAATCTGACCATCTAGATCGGAAATTGTTTGGTGATTTTTGACACCAAAGAAAAAATACGGACCGTATCGCATCATCTCTCTCTTATATCAAAATTGTCATGTTTTTAACACGTTAAGTGCGGTACCAGGTTTAAACATCTTGTAATACGTCTCGCTTACAGTGCGGCTAAGAAAAGTATAAACTTCGTTGTCGTGCGGAAGGCATAACTTCAATTTAGTTCGATGTTAGAAAAAGAAAAAAAATTATATGATGCTAAAAATTGATTAAGTAACAGGGACTATAAGCCTTTTGCCGCCACAATGGAAGTTTTATTACCAGGTGTATAGACCTTGTGCCGCAGGAATGGAAAGTACAGAAAAATCACTGCCACAGCGAACGTGTTAAGATGTCCTGGTAGAGTCTTGATCCATTTATGACAATTCTTTCACTACTAAACACAAACTATAATGTTGGCTTTCACAGAGTAGGTAGGCTATTTATCATCCAGCAAAATTACGACCCACGTTGGCGCGGCTACGATAAAAGGCTAATAAATAAATTATAGCCAAGGACTAGACATAATATAACGATGATACTAAAAAGACCTAATCTAGACACAAAACGTCTATGATAAATTATTATGGCTAATGATGTTTTCATATTACGTCAACTCACATGTATTTAGTAAGCTATTTGTAAGTCTAGACGACGTTTCAAGGTTGTACAAAGTTTTTAAACTTCTTATTAGGTAAGTAATGTATTATATACAAGCTTTTGCCCGCAATTTCGCCCACATAGGTACATAAAATATACCTTATGTCACTCAGGAATAAAAAAGCTTTCTATTGTAATTGGTGAAAAAATAGCAATCGGACCAGCACTTCGAGAGATTACCTCCTACAAACAAAAAAACACAAAAAAAACAAACTTTACCTCTTTCTTTGTTATAAAAGTGTAGATGTAGATAGCTACAACTTAGGGGTCTTTAAGTCAACAGTGAATAGGTTACTTCTGCCTAGAAGTAACCTATTAGAAGTAACTATAACCAAGCGTGCTCCATCGTCGATCACATCATCGCGTACCATCAGGGCCTCAAGTCTGCTATTACAATAGTGTCACAATGGTCTATCATTGGTGTCATAATTGTCGATTTTGACAAGTTTGGTAATCTACTAATATAATGGCGTCATTATGACTTTCCAATGGTCAACCACTGACACTCCATTGAAAGAAGTGACATAGAATGGTAATCTCGTACATATTGACATATGAATATTTGAAGTTTGCGGTAATCTGCTAAAACTTTGACAGTTTATTTGATCAGTGTTTTACCATTAGAACGTTATTGTGCAGTTATTGGTTTTAATATGCTCGAAATTATCAGTCTACACAATTCTATTACAAGACCATTGACCGATCAATGATCGATCATTATGAATTAGCAGATTACAAACTTTTAGCAAAATGACAATTGGATCGTGTTGGAATGATGAATTTGTGAAAATAGCAGACTTGGGGCCCAGGTGAGATGGTGGTCAAACGCAAGCCTATCAATAATAAATAATTTAAAAAAAAGATGTATAAAAGTAGAAACTGACTGACTGACATATCTACGCACAGCCAAAACTACTGGAACTAAGAGTGTCAAATTTTGCACAAGGCTTCCTTTTATTACATAGATAACTAAGAAAGGAATTTTCAAAATTCCACTCCTGAAGGGACGAAACGAGGTCTAAAGTTGGTATGGAGTAACCTACTTCACGTGAGTGAAGCCGCTAGCAGAAGTTAGTTAAGCATAGGTACAATAGCGGTCTAATCGCTGATAACGATATCTACATACAACTTTTGAAAGAACCATATAAAAGTTTTTAATACAATTAAGGCTTATAGTCCCTTGAACCATCTGGCCGAAATTAAATGGTCACTACTCTCGTACCCGTCTAGGCGACAGTACGACTATCTGTGCATTTGTTTGCGGCGAGCTACGCCCGGACAGAGCCCCGCTGACTTTTAAATCCATTTTCTTTACGAAATATTGATTGATTTACGTGCAATGTTCACTTTGAAGAATATTTAACTACAAATTTTTATATATAAAAACGTTTCTAAAGATCCAAGCCATTTCGAAGGAGTAGGATTTTTTTCAAACCTATTAACCTGGCTGTTACCGAGGAGTAGGCTCCAGAAAGTCACTGTTTTAAGGCACTTTTCGGGCGCTTGGGCCTTAAATAACATTCTTAAACTTTTAATTGACGTGTTGGTCTAGTGGTTAGTAGCCCTGATTGCTGTACTGAAGGTAGTGGATTTTTTTCCAACCCAAGACAAATGTTTGTGTGATGATCACGATCATTGGACGTCTGGGTGTAATTTATCTATATTAAGTATGTATTTAGAAATATATAAGTATGCATATCAGTTATCTAGTACCCATGCCACAAGCGTTAATTTAGGACTAGATGGCGTGGTGTGGAAGTTGTAAAATATTATTAATATGGGTCTAATCACTGACAGCGATATCTACCAGAAAACTTTTGGATGAATACTACTAAAGTTTGTAATAAAATTAAATAACACTGTTAAACCTTAACTGACAAAACTAAAACTTAACTACGTAAACGTCGTTTAAAACCCTGTCCAAAATGTATTAACATTGTAAGGGTTAGAAGCTCACACGTGCATTTGCGACCGCCAATCAAAATCCGACAGCGACGATCAACGTTTGATCAATGATCCGAGGTTTAAAATTTTATTTGGTGTCGCTGTATGGTGGCCAGGCTTTATGTCACACGTGAGAATTTATATTTTACATGTAAAATCATCAAATAAGGGTGAAAAAGGAGACATATTATATACCATCGTGGTAGTTTTTGCCTGATCACATAAAAAAAAAATTCGCTTGAATTCTGCGAAACCTTTTGAAGTTTTCGTTTCGAGTGCAAGCAAAAATGAACTTAGCGGTGGTCAGGCGGAAGTGTCTTTGATGGTACTTTAAAACAATGTAAAATGGCGCCTGTGACAGCTTACTAATAGGTACGAAAATAAAATTATAGCTTAACAGCTTCAAAAGTTGTAGCATTAAGTTATTTTTGTGATAACTAGAGGTACTTACCAAGAATCATTTTTTTTGTTCTAAACGACTGAACGTGGTATATATTTGTACATATATAGTAATAATGTAAATATTGTGCACTTTTAGGCACGGGAGCACGTTCCATTGCAATATTTCAGTAACATTTCCGCAAGCAAAGTCGCGGGCAGAAACTAGTATACTATGAATATAATATTACTATTATAATTCTAACAACAACGTAAAATGTTGGCATAGCAATATGTGGCTTGACTGTCTGTCCATTTACAGTTAGTTATTGTTATTTTAATTTTATCTACAACCCTTTCCTTAACTAAAACCTGTCCTGATTCACTATCGAAGTATGGTAACCCTACATTCGGTTCCCAGAATGTTGTATCCCTGAGTGCAAAAACTGGTCGATCAATCATTATGGATTTAACTGTATAGACTTCGGCATTAAACCTCCACCGACAATGAACAGGACGGAAAAATCTTTTAACTAGCTTAAATATAAAAGTCGTAGTATATTTGCTTCTTCAAATATTTTAGACTTTTTTTGTGGAAATAACACATTAATATTATAAAGGTGGAAGTTTGTGAGTGTGTATATTTGTTATTTTTTATAAACAGACTTGTTGGTCAAGTGGCCCTTTTTTTTCCGATGGGAAAAATCATCCTATGACAACCCCCGCTCTTGGGCGGAGCGAGAGATAGTGTCAGACTCTTACTGACTAAAAAACACATCCCGTTCCTTCAAGTCTTCATACCGGGGCTCCCTTTCGGATAACCCTGGCCCCAGTAGGCTTCGACCCGGCTGGGCCCCTGCTGTTGCTGCCAACTCCTTGAGGCGCGCGGAAACAGTGCCCGCCGTCGACGACTTGGGCTTGGTCCGGACAGTTACCGGACGGCCGGACAGCGAGCTACCCATTGCTTACTGTCCGCAAGCCCGCGCCTACAGTGGCCGGAAATCGGGATCAGTATCCTGACGCCGGCGGCGGCGGCGATAACGCCGTTGCCTGATGCGATCGGCCTCCTCCTTTGCGAGCATTACTGCTTCGCAGAAGTCGGCGACCGCCTGCCACTCCTCCTCGCTCCGGACCATGGCCTCAACAAGGGCCGGAGCGAGAGGTCTCCGCCGCCGATCGCCCCCACGAGGGCACGGTGATGCTCCGCCCAAGCGGGGCACACCTCGACTGTGTGCTCCACCGTGTCCTCCGGGCATTCCGCACAGTGGCGACACCCGGGCGTCACTTCCGCTTTAATTCGGAACAGGAACCTCCCAAACGAACCATGTCCGGTGAGGACCTGCGTTATGCGGAAGGTAAGGACGCCGTGAGGTCTTTCCAGCGACGCCTCAAAGAGGGGACTTACCGCCATGATTGTGGCGTGCCCAGCACTGGGTTGCGATAGTCGTTGACGCCATTTTACCATGAGATCCCGCCGGAGCTCTGTCCGCCATGCCGTGACCTGTCGCGGCAGCGGACTTTCACCCCGGCGTTGCATCTCCACGCGTATATCGTGCATGTGTGCAAGGACTGTTGCCTCCAGATCCCATGGTGGTAGGCCAGCCAGAAGGCTCGCCGCTTCGCGGGAGACCGTGCAGTATCCCCGCACCATCCTTATTGCCATAACCCCCTGGCAGGCGTTCAGCATGGCCGCCGGTTGCGTTTTCAGCGACGGCGCCCACATTGGCGCACCGTAGAGGGCCATGGACCGAACGATCCCCGCGTAGAGCCTCCGGTAGGAGGCGTCTGGACACCCAAGGATGGGCAGGAGCCGCTTGAGCGCAGCCCCAGCCCGGTTGAGTTTGGGAGTCAGACGTCGGAAATGCTCCACGAAATTCCACCGGCTGTCGAGGACGAGTCCCAGGTACTTCATCGTCGACCCGACACCGATGTGAACTCCTCCTACCGTTAGTTGGGAACTCAATGGCGGCGCGTTCCGAGAGCGGCGACCGTGAAAACACATTGCCTTGGATTTGTGAAGCGCCACCTCGAGTCCCAACTCCTGGATCCTATCAACGACCATCGCAATCCCGCGTGTCGCTAGAGCGACCGCCGCCTGGTACGACTCTCCCTGCGCTAGAACCAGCGTGTCGTCTGCGTAGCAAACCACGCTGACCCCGTCAGGGAAGTCGCCGCGTAGCACGTAGTCGTACCCGATGTTCCACAGGTGGCCCTAGTACCGACCCTTGTGGAACACCGCACGACATCTCCCGACGTTTCCAGTCTCCCTGGTGACCGGGGTAGAGGTCAAGTGGCCCTGACTGCTATGCTGGGTGGAGTTTGAATATTTATTATTATTATGAAGTGAAATCAAGCAAAAATTGAGTTGCCGAGTTGCTAGCCTGTCTGTTTTCTATCGTTTACACTTCGGGGAGTGTGCTCTAGAGTTACACAATTTAATTCCGCCAAGTCCGTTCCATCATCGGACCACAAGACGTACGGCGTTGCGCCACCGGTACATGGTGGACATCCCACCTATACGTACAAAGCGTTTTGGGAGTACATTCATTATGCGTACAGCTAAGGAATGGAATTCCCTGCCGGAGTCTGTGTTTCCTGATAGCTATAACCTAGGGGTCTTTAAGTCAAGAGTGAATAGATTGCTTCTAGGTAAGCGTGCTCCATCGTCGGCCACATCATCGCTTACTATCAGGTGAGATTGTGGTCAAACGCGAGCCTATCCATTATAAAAAAAAAAAAAAAAAAAATAACAATCAATTCATGATTATTTATATCGTAAAAATCTAGTCATTTTAGCTCTAGCTTAACCAAGTATGACGATGTGTTTTTGCGAAACTTAGACTGGCTATTAGCTTGATTTGATAAAACTTAGTAAATTATTTGGTCAGTATATATCATGGTGACGCTAGCAGGAGCTTGTATTTCATATTCGATGTATTTGTCAAGCTATAAGTGGTCCAATGAGAGGATTGAAAAAGATTTTTGTAGTTCAATTAAATAGAATGAATCATGGTTATTTGTAGTATTGAGTTACGGGTTCATTCGGATCAGATTTAATGGATATGTTAAAAATGCCAATTTAAATTTGTTTGATCAAAAAATTGTTTGTAGAGTGAAAATATTTGCTAAAATGAATAGTTTTTTTTTTCTAATCGAGCAACGAGCGTGTTTTAAAACAGTCAATATTATCTTTTCAACAAATGCATTAGTACAGACAGACTGAAACATTAACTAAAATTATGATGACATTGGAATAATATAACATCGTTTAAATTTTCACTTACACTACAATTGCTTGCAATTGCTTTAGGATGGTGCGAACAAAGATTTTAGATATCGTACGGATAGGTGCAAGTCACAGCCATTGGATTCATACAACGAAGCTACGTATCTTTTTCTCACATCTTAAAGATGCATATTATCGTCCTGCTGTCATCCTACCATGGGTAACTATGTAAAAAAGACCAAAAACCAAAAAAAAACACCAACTAAAAGTTTGACAGCTATAAAACTAAAGACTTTACAAATAAAAAACGTACAAAAAAGAATAGAACGCCCCGAAGTGGCTTCGATTCGTGGAACAAGTTTGAAATTGGAAATACTGGCGACTTCCAGTCTGAGGCATGTAAAACGGAGGTGCGAATAAAAGTAAATTGGTAAACTTAAAGTGTACAGCGGCCGCTACAAGTAGTGTTGGGAATTGAGGGACCACGAGCGAATCGGACAAGAGAGTTTGAATTTCAAGCACTGTTTTTTTTTTATGGCTATAATATTGTGCCTATATTATAGGTATTGTCATTTGAAGGGCTTCTGGAAGGAAGAGGTGTAGCATTTGAGTGAAATGCAAGACTTGGACTAGAGAGTTTGAATTTCGAACATTGTTTTATTTTTATGGCTACAATATTGTGCCTATCTTTAGGTAGACTGAAAGTACTGTCATTTGAAGAGTTTCTAGAAGGAAGAGATGTTGGTATTTGAGAGAATTTGAACAAAAGTTGTTTTATAAGGTGTTAGTAATACAGTCCTGTAAGGTTGTTGGTGTTTTATAAATAACCCTGTATATCTATTGCTTAACTCAGGACTATTAAGTAGGCCTGTACAAAGGCCATGGTCCGGAGCGAGCAAAGGGTAGCTCACCCTCTGATCGTCTGGTAACCATCTGGACTAAGTCTAAGTCATCGATGGTGCATAGTACGCACACCTCAAACAGATATCAGCAAACTGTAGAGGCTTAGCAGGGTCAAAGCCTACTGAGGCCATGGGCTCGTTTCTGAAAAGAAAACCTGGCCCCATTATGAAAGGCAATCCTTCATTGCCTTTCATAATAGTCCCTTAGGAGTGGGTTTTAGTCAGTAAAAGTCTGACATGCCCTCTCGCTCCACCCAAGGGAAAGAGATGTCATTAGATGATTTCCTACCTTAAAAAAGAACTACTAAAGAGCTTAACAAATATTGATCTAACCATAAAAAATTGCAAAGTACTATGTGAACTGTTTTCTAAAATTCAATTTTAACTTAAGAAATGCAGAGCTCATTAAATCTTTAATTAAACTCCGTATCTCAAGTTTTAACGTTTAATGTCATGTAAAATGGAAGCGAGAATAAAAGTAAATTGCTAAACTTTAAGAACACTGCAGTTATACAGTTAATAGTGATGGGAAACAACAGGTGATACAGCTTTGTTATATCGATCGATTTTATTTTCAGGAGCTTCTTTTGTTCGTCGATTCAATATGTGCAGAATGCCATTTTTGACAGGAGTTACTGTACCAGTTTTTCTTTTTATCTGATATAAACTAGTGCTTGACTACGATCTAACCTGATGGTAAGTAAGTAGTGATGCAATCGTTGATGGTGAGGTGTACTAGTTTATTAAGGGCATATTCACTGTAGCCTTGAAGACACTCAAATTATAATCGGATGGGAAGACCGCAGCAGGCAAATTGTTCCAGTCCTTCGATATACGCGGTATAAAGGACGAGGCCAAACGCTTAGTTCGAACCGTAAAGGTTTCGTTTTATGTAATCAGGTTTGCCAGTCAGCCATTGTAGCCAGGAAAAACGGCCACAACCTTGACCAGCTCATCGTAACTGCCATGGTTAATGGCAAACGACCAAGAGGCTGCCACCCAAAAAGATGGGCAGATCTGGTCCACTCCGCACTGGACACCCAATTGCACGTCGCACTTCATGACGCCAAGAACCGTCACAGATGGCGTGACACCATCAATAAGAAGCTAATCCAGCGAGAACTTCACGACCCTCAGTAATGAAGAATACGACACGAGGAGGAAGAGAAATCATGATTTTTTTAAATGATATAAACTAGTGCTTGACTGCGATCCCACCTGATGGTAAGAAGTGATGCAATCGTCGATGGTGAGGCAATTGATTTGATTAAATGTGCTTATTTAACACATTGAATATTGTACGATCGAGATCATTTCAGCCTGATAACTTTAAAAAAAAATTGCTTGAATCCTGCGGCGCGGCGCCAAACCAAACCCTTTGAAGTTTTCGTTTCGAGTGCAAGCAAAAATGAAGTTACCGGTGGTCAGGCGGAAGTGTCTTGGATGGTATCTATTACGATGAAAATTAAATGTCTAATTTTTCAATTTAAGTAAAGTTCAATTTTTATTAAGGAAGGAGGAGCAGGAGGAGGCCGATTCCTGACCACTGTAGGTGCTAGTTTGCAGACGGCAAGCAATATGTGGTTCACATTCCGGTAAGGACCAAACTCAAGTCAACACAAAGCCTGCGGGATTATTTGAATGAGTGACCGTGACCCTGAAACTCAAAAGGCAACTCAAGGAACACAGGTGGGTTTTAGACTGTAAAAATTGGACATACTCTCGCTCCATACATAGCGGTGTAAAGTGTTTTGATGATATCTTTACTCAAAAAAGGGGTTATACTGATCAGTCTCCACTTCGCCCAAGAGCAGGGGTTGTCATTATATGATTTTCCCACCAAAATAAAAAAAAAATGAAATAGAGAACAAGCTAGGGGATTGATTATTTGAAAAATAAAGAAAAGTCTCAAAAAATATCTAATTCTATCTCCAGCACAAGTTATAAGCAACTTGTCCGGCGAGTCAGCTCACTCGACGGGAACAAATTGATGTCCCATCACTACATCAAAGAAAGTTTTCCTTTGTGTTAACATGTTAACGTAATTGCTATAGTAATATTTAGATTGCTACTAAGAAATGCTTGCTTGCATGCGTTTGTGTGATGAGCAACGATCATTTGTTCTGTGTCTAGTTGTAATTTATCTGTTACATGTATGTATTTAGAAATATTTAAGTATGTTTATCAGTTGCCTAGTATTCATAACATAAGCTCTGCTTTGTTTAGGACTAGACTATAGACTGGTATATATATTTATTTATTTATTCATTTATGTACACACAAACTCTTAAAATCGAAAAGAGTAAATAAGGATAAAAGAGTACAAAGGACCTGCTTATTTCTAACGACATTTCTTCCAGCAGACCTGCGACAGGACAGTTAGATAAGATTTTAAGACAGTGTGTATAAATAAAAAAAAAAACCAAATATATTATAAAATAGACTATATTATCAAAATTAAATCTCATAATACATACATATAAACCGTTAAATTTTAATCATTTTAATCCCGTGGAGGATCGATCCGGTACATGAAACACTATCGATTTGTAAAGATAAAATTAAAAAATAAAGTACCTTTTTTTTCAAAACTCGTATTAATTTACGCATGTACGAAATTAATTTCTTTAAGAAAACGTCAGCTGAGCGAGTTCAATGACCTGAAGTTAATAGTCGGCGTTGCGTACAAACTACCTTATCTTTACAAATTGATAGTGCTTCATGTAAAGTCGGTGCCCTAAGTGGGCTAACCCACCAATTTGATAAGCTATTTAAATCACTATTCCGTCACCATTAAAGATGAAAATTCTTTGTGCAGTATTTCTATAAATCTTGCTATCCTAGTGTGAGGGTAGATTGATAAAAGAAAATGGCACGTCAGTGACAAAAGTTAACTTAGCTAATTTCGTGAATATTATCAACTGCTTGTAAATTTGGTCCATAATATTGCGTCCAGCACTACAAGTAACGTTGAATTTCGACACCATCTATAAGAATCCATTTAGTCCAGTGGTAATAACAGCGATTTGACACGCAAGTAAAGCTAGTTCAAATCTCACTTTAAACGTCTAACTTTTTGTTTTCCATCTTTTGTGTTTAGTTATCTTTTATTTTACTTTTATTTAACGACAAAAGTCGAGAAACAGTTTGTATAGAAATGAAACAAAATATTGCAAGTAAATAAAATGTTTATTATTTCACTATATTTTATATATATATATATATATATATATATATATATATATATATATATATATATATATATATATATATATATATATAAAGTAAGTAAATGGTCCAAAACAGTCCAAAGTTAAGATACGTTTTTTAATATTATAATCAAACAAACACATTTATAAACATTTATAAAGGGATATAATAATGGTATAAATAACTACTTAATACGCAATTTTGATACTTACGCTCTTAGACTTAAAGCTTATTATTGGTATTTTAAAATGTATTGATAACTGATACGAGTAGCTTATTTTGGTAGCCCTAATTAGGGTAATATGACTTAGTGATCTGTGTAAAGACTTTGACGCAGTAAGGCACGAGTTCAATTCTCATACCCTGTATATTGTTTTCCTTTCCATTTACAACTTTTTTATTATTTTAAATAACAATCAACAAACTAAATATTCTTTAAACATATTTGGAATAATTTCGCCTGACTTGTAATAAGCGGGTAGTCAAGATAAATATGCGTATTCATCATAAAACTGGTATTCAAATGTTACTTAGATTAAGGGTAGAGGAATAAAAAATAAACCGTTCTAATAAAGCAAAAACCAGTCGACGCTCAATAGCAGTGACATCGTGCAAACAATTTTTACGTTGCCTTACTAAATTGCGTAAAACAACGTCTTTATTTAGAATATTTTTATATACCTAATTCTAAAATATAAAATAATCTATTTACATAAGGAGAATGTTGGTTTTCGGAGAGATTGATAGGAGGCGTCTTGAAATAGCCGTAGGTAAGTGTCTTTTTTCCATTTTATTTATACTTCTTTTTTAAACTTACAGATAAAGTAACTTCTGTTTCGTTTCTTTGTTTCAGAGAAATACAGTCAGATTATGGTTTAAAACTATAACAAACAATACAAGTCAGGACGTAAAATTGAAATAACTGCTGGTCATCCGTCAAGTCCGTTTTGCCCAAGAATATCTGGATTTCTATCTGACAAAAAAACATGTTATTATACTGCCGTATACTCGTAGAACTGGCGGGTATAACTCTGGGTTACTTGTGTTGAATGTCTTCTGTGGAACCTGGTTAACTTGTAGAAATAGGTGGCCGATTCAGTGATAAATATTACGTGACGTAATGTCATCTGTGCGTGTAAGCAACAATGGATAATTATTTACTTCTTGTAAGCAGCCACAATACCTTCTTGTCAGTGCTTATGTTTAGTGTATTGGTTAAATAAATCATAGTAATCTTAATTTGTTAGGAAGTGTTTATATAATAAATTCACTGATCCTTGTTTCTTTCTTAATCAAATTTAAAACTTAAAATTCTATATAAAACCTGTAAAGTAGTTAAAATGTCAAAATATTTACAGCAAGTATGACAGTTAATGTAGTGATGCTATTGTTATAAAATAGAAATATTATATATTTCTTATCATGTAACATGTTGATTCACTGCATTAAACTCTTCTTTAAAAATAAAATTAGCATTTCATGAGCACTATTTAAATAAATAAACTGTTTTTTTTTTTATGCTCAAAACTGTATTTTATATAATTCTACCATATCAAAAGCAGTTTAATATTGTAACTTCTTTTATATGTTTTACCTTTATTTATATGATTATCTAAATTATGTCTAGGTATTAGATGAGTAAATATTTTTTTATGTAAATTGTAAATATTACTTATATTGAATAAATCGTTACCTATTCTAACCATTTTTATTTTTTATTCATGTTGCTTTTATGTTTGAATAGTTTTTTTTTTTTTAATTTAACTTAATATAAATTATAATTTGATTTCAAAAATCATAATCCAATGTTATAAACACAAAACCTACTAAAATAAGCATGACGGATTTGAACTTACGACCATGACAATATAAGTCTACTGTTATGACCATTAGACTAAATCGACTTACGATACAGTGTTGAAATTAACAAGTGCATTACGGACAAAACGTATTCATAAGTTTACCTACCTTAACGTTACGTCTTAAAGATCAAATTAACGTAAACAGTATTCTATAATATTTGACTACCTGCCTCTCGTTAGATTCGTTTAAATTATTATGCTCCGAATTGATTATCATGTATCTTATGCTAATTGCAGAAGGTTCAAATTCGTCTAACTTTTAGCATGTCTTATATTACCTTCTGCTGTCACGTGGGTCACGTCTCTTGTGCCTTCATGTGTACCGTATCGACCCTCCACGGGAATAAAACGATTAAAATTTAGCGGTGTATTTAACAATAACAGTAATATATATATATATTTTTTTTTTTATAAATTATATTATTGTCTGTGGTTAATGGAAATAATTCGGGTTTGCTTCCCGCAAGGAACAAATATTTGTATGGCCTACAAATAGGTGTTCCGGGTCTATGTGTCTTGTGTATGTGAGTTCACATGTTTATGAACGCAACCACGATACAGGAGTTATTCCTAGTGTGGGGCAACGTTTATATTTTTTTCCTAGCCATCGCTGTCCCACTGCTGTATATTTATAATATATATTAAAAAAAAATCTGTAAGTATTAATAAATAATAAAGAGAAAACATTTTTATTTTTTGATTGTCACTCTTCACACTAATTTAAGGTAAAAGTTTTTGTGTATGTATGTTTGTTAAAAAAAATTACGCGGCTAAAACTGTTATCTTGTTTGTTGGCGGCAGTTCTTAATGAATAATTTTTAAAAACTACTCCAGCCGACCGAAAAAAATTTTAACAGCAAAATGCTACTTTATTTATATATAGACAATACATTTTCTACTTTAACTCGAAAGAAGCTAGCAGAAGCTAGTTTTATTTAATTTTTTTTTTTCATTACAATATTTCTCAATGTTTCTCGATTCTATTTTCTTTCAGAAACACAGTTTTATTTCGCATAATTACCTTTGCCATATTTAAATATATACATCTTAACTATTAAATATTATAAATTAACAGATACAAACTTAAAATAGTAATATGTACAAACGGGTAAAAAAAAGGGAACTCAAAAGGCATAAAAAAATTCGTCTACATCGATGTCAATGGGAAAAGTGCCCAGAACACTGGCAGCATTGCCACGCTGGAGGGCAATGCTGATTCGTCCGAAGAAAAGCCCAGCCCTCTGGTCACGTGAAGAGTCGACCAACTATAAAGAAGCACAACTATAAACACACATAAACATAATTATATACTTATATAATACTATCTCTACCAAAAACTAGCTACAACTTGTCCGGCAAGTCAACTCACTCAACCGTAAAAAAGTGATGTCCCATCACTACATCAAAGAAACTTTTCCTTTGTGTAAACATGTTAAAGTAGCCGCTACAGTAACAATATTTTTAAGTAGCGGTTGCCCGCGACTTCGGCCGCCTCAAACTCATAAAATTTCACACATGCCACATAATAATGTTCGCAATTTATTCCGAAAAGATCTTATCTTACTTATCGTAATATTTTTAATGTTTAAGTAATTCTCAATTTTTTGTACAGATTTGGTTTAGAAAGATTTGATTATAATACATTCAAGCAAAATATTAATTATAAAGATTCTGGATTCAACTCTGATTTCTGAATTGCGAATATAAAGTTGAGTGTTTGGCAACTTCTAACCTGAAAAACTGTCAAACTTTGACACAAAGGTGAACGCAGAAACCAGTTCTTACAGAGATTATTTAATTCAAAACATTGTTTCAAGGAAATAAGCTTTAATATTATATTTTAGAGGGATTTTCCTCAAATCAATCAGAGGTTTTAGAGCGAGTTGTTACTTCGTGATCGAAAAGTTTATAGCGTTAGGCACTCTGCCCCTCCCTCTCCCCCCTTAGCCAAGTTACGACCGTTTCTTTTCGATTCTCTTGCGTCGAACGCCTCCAATTCATTTGTTCTGACCACGTGACTAAGCATTGAGATGACGTCAGAACAAAGAAATCGGAGGCGTAGTCAACTCGAGGCGTTTTACGCAAAAGAATCGAAATGAAACGGTCGTAATTTGGCTAGGCCTGCTGATTGGTTAAAAGCTTGAAACGGGTTTGTCGGAACGCCAAACATCAAAAATACGTCGATCGGGTTAACATAGAACTAATTCATAGTAGGGTTTTTACCTTCAAACCTTCAGAACGTAAGTATGCAGATAAATTGCAGTGATTGTAGCTAGAACTACATTACACCGATGCACACGTGGACCACGCCTTATTTGTACGTAGAACGACGTCGCGTGGCGTGGATATAATGTAGCTCTACAAGTCTAGTTTCCATATAAAATGTATGGAGACCGACGCGTCCAGATCGGCGTACGTGGCCCACGTGTGCACAGTATAGATCTACTTTTATTTATTTGACATCAAACAAAACATTTTAAAGGAACCATTATTTTCTTTTTTATGGTGGTGGTTTTTTATCAACCAAAATCTGGCTGGAAGAAAATGCGTCAAGGCAATAAGTCCGCCTCTGTACTCTTGTGTGCATAAAGAATAAAATAAATAAATAAACAGCTTCTCTCACTTTGGGTGACAGCAGGGAATTTCCGAATATTACGGACAAAACCCCATCCGTGGTCTTTCAGTTGCCGTCGTAACTCTTTCGAACAAATGCGGGGTTGTTAACAAGCCTGGGTAAACACCGTAAAATCAAAGGCAACCCTTACACCATTTCTTTAAACATTCAAGGACCTCAAAGTTGCACAACTCCATACGAAAAAGGTTGGCGACGATCCTTTACCCATTGAAGAGCCCAACAAATTGGGTGCAAAATTTTGTCCTAACAAAACTGAACAAATGTAACCCGGACTTTACAAAACTCGTCTTTATCTAACACCAACGAAGTTTATTCAGAAGAAAACATTCGATTTTCATCGAATACAAGTTCAGAGAGAAAGCAATCTTCAAGTTTTCACACTATTATGTTTCTATACATCACCGTTCCGTCTGTGTCGCCACTTGAGACCTCACAGATAGAGTTCAGCACAAACTTTATTTATACCCAAGTTCCTCGGGAAATGTTTAATGTTGAATTTTTATTCCTTCCCCTTTGAGGGGCGCCGTTTTACTTAAGAATTTTTCATTGTAAAATGCAATATGTGCCAGTTGTTTGATGTGCCATTTAGGATATTGCTGTGTACGTATTCGGGTGTTTGATGTTTTCTTTGAGTTTCGTCAATGAACTTGTTTGTAGATCATTTGTGAGTCTCTTTAGCGCTGATAAATTAAGGTTTTGTAAATACTCCGTACTTTAATGTATACATATAATCGGCCTTATAATGTTCGCAGTACTAAGACTTAAGAGGCTGCTTTTCCACTCGCCTACCGTCAACATCGAGCACGGTTTAAAAGCTTGTTACTTCATCTAACGCAATCCAACGCGATGTTTGACGAAAAGGCAACGTGAAAAAAGAAAGATAACGCCTGAAAACTCTGTTAGCATTCGGTAATTCCGAGATTTACTTGAATATTTTATAAAACTTGTTCCAGGAAATACGTGTTTTTTTTAAACCCTTAAAAGTTTTTGAAAAACATTGTCATGATTATTTTTTTTGACGTGTCAAAGTTCACGCAAAATAACAGATTTTCAGAGGTCTTAACTGGATTAGTTTTACACAAATTTATAAATTGATTTCCATAGAATAATAATATCCACAAGATACTGTGTTTCCAAAATATCGAATGAAAAATGTGTAATGACGTCATAATCGCGTCCAGAGCGGTTGTATGAAAAACAGTGAAAATGTATGTCCAGATGCATCCGCCACTCAAGGGCGGAGGACGTCATTGATTTAACCAACTAAAAAAAAAAAAAAAAACATTTAACTTTAGTTCCTACAAACGGGGTGAATATGAACACATGGATCAATTGAAACAAAACTTTGAATAGGATGTTCGCTGTGATACCATAATATATTACTGGTTTCTAACAATGTATAATCAACACAAACTAAAAGCAATTTGATCAGGTCCTGAAAGAAATATAATATTATTAGTCAGTCAGTTTCTTACACTACTGAACAGTTATCTTCTATTGGTGATAACTGTTCAGTAGTTTTTGAATGCGAACATATGGCGACCCATTTTGGAGATATTCTCCCCATAGAATTAAGATGTTCTCCTCGGAAGCCCCGTTACTATCAATAAATAGTAGCTCATGGTTTGAAAAGTCAGTAGTCTGCAGGAAAATGAAAAGTAGTCAAATTACCTCTTCATAACTTAAAGTCCTGACAAAATCGGACTAACCGGACAAAGACAAATAGACAAACATACAAATTAAAAAAAAATAGTTTTAGATACCAAATAATAATAATAATGTTTATTAAATTGTTTGATTTACATAAATATTTCTACAATAAGGGCTTACACTAGAGGTAAAGTTAGAAAATTGCGTTCTACCTGAAGGAGATATATATAGGGTGACTGGTAATTAGTGTACGATACTTAAACACGTGATTGTGCTCATGATAACCAACAACTTTTACTATGGGAACAAACTTGAAATCGCGAAAAAAAAATCAGCTGTTCGGTACAATGGTTGCCTAATGTACTGAACAGCTGATATTTTTTTCGCGATTTCGGCTTTACTCCCGTAATAAAAATTGTTTGTTATCATGAACACAATCACGTGTTTAAGTATCGTACACTAATTGCCAGTCCTCCTATATAAACCTGTACCTCAGGTAACTTAAATATACTTTTATATCCATTTTTAGAGTTCTGTACCTCATGAGGAAAAAACGGTACCCTTGTAGGATCACTTTGTTGTCCGTCTATCTGCCTGTATGTATATCTGTCTGTCTGTCAAAACCCTTTATCTTAGAAACGCGTAGAGGTATTGAAATTAAAATCATATACTCAGGTCTGCGGTCTTCTATTGTTCAAACAAACACTTTAACTTTATTTAAACGTATATTTATTTAAGGACGTATAAAAACATAAATATTTTTATCCAGTCTGTGCCGATATCCACTCTTTTCTCCCAGTAAAATAATATCCGCTCCCTATATTGGGTTCCTCTTATGTTTTCTTTGACTCCAAGATCAGCAATGCGACATTTTAAGTTCCGAGATTGTATTCGTGCGATAAGTTTTAACAAGTTTCCAACTTATCCATTGCGTTCAATAAATTCGTTGAACTTTATAGAAAATAAAGTTTCTGTTTTCTTTTGTTGCGGTATGAAAATGTGATTGTATAAATTCAAATTTACAGGTAAAACTTTTGTGTTTTGTTCTTTATTTACAAAGGCAGAAAAGTTGTTTTGACGACGTAGACATTTTGTAATTATGCTTAGAATAACCTGTGTCATTAATGTAGAGTTACGAATAATAATTTTTCATTACCATTTAAGACGAAACATGTACGCTTCTGGAGCTAGTTACCGACACTGAAAACTTTTTGATCGTCATGAGCATGTGTTAATTGGAAGCAACAGGACACAAAAAATGTTTACGTATGCGCAGGGAGTGGATGATTTCATACTGGTCCTATAGAAATCAAACATTCATCGTTAGCTTGTATCTAACACAAGACACAAAAGTGTCCACGTTTGCGCCCTGCCTAAGCCTCTTCCACGTATCGCCACAACTGTCACAACGCCAAAACAGTCTTGTGGTAATCGCATACATCAGATTTTTGCGATCTTTACCAAGTCATCGGTCTACTTTGGGACAGGCTTAGCATGCACTGGTCATAGACTTTTTTATTGAGACACTTGGGTCTGTCAGACCGCAGACGTCATGTTCATTGTTATTATGGCCACCAATCATATTTTTATCAACATACAACTTTACGCTGACCCGCAAAATACAAACATAAAACAATTTGAATTTCTACTCTTATAAATATCCTACTTTTTAATTAATATGATATAATTTTACTAACCACTTAAAGCAACAAAATATATACATAATAAACTTAAATATAATATATATATATATATATATGATATAATACTCGTATTTACCGAAGGAAAAAAGAAAGACATCTGAATAATAGTATTTTCTTTTCTAATATACTGCTTGTCAATATTTTGCGGGCACAATTGACATTTTTTTCGAAGTAGATTAAATACATATACGGAATTAGAAAAAAAAAACTGATCCTGAATAAATACTTTAGTATGTAAGAAAATTTAAAAAAAGTTATTTATGTACTTTTTAATAGCGACGGCAGTATATTTTATTAATGCTCTTGACTACACACGCTTACCTTATATTAGCTTCATATAAACATAGTAATTACCACCAAGCCGTAAACAGTTCGCACTAACAATTTATCATGCAATATTCACAGATTTTATACTCCTAGCAAACTCGCTAATACATTTTGTGCCGTAGTGAACTCGCTAATAACTATTTATGCACCTAGTAATCACTATTTCGCTCGCAAAAGAAACTTTAGCTCGAAGAAGGTTCTCCAGTATCTCAAAGACAGTAAAAAACGATTTACAAGACCTGCGGTCAGGGTTGTCATAGAAAATACATCTTTATTACTGAGAGTTGCAGTACAAAGATAGGTAAGAAACACAGGAAACCACAATTTAATTCCCTCGCAGTATTCGGGAGTTATTTTTTTCCCCTCACTGTGTTCGGGATTACAACTTAGTAATCTTAGTTTTGTTCGGAATTTAACATGCTGCTCGCAATTTTAAAATACTGCTTATCGCCTCGTCACATAATCTATTATTATTATCATTATTTCACTATCGAAGCAAAACAGTTATCACTGTCTTTTGTAACATATATATTATTCTAATGTGCTTACAGTATTTAGTAGCAAAAGAGTCGACTGTTTTGGCCTGTACTGTCTCACTAATAGGCAAAGCTCCCCCTCCATTCCTTTCATTGTTCTCGGCTTTGGACCACTTCTTCCCAATTCCTATGGAAGACATCTATGTCGCCCCGCCATCTCCTCCGCGGTCTGCCGCGATCCCGTCGTCAATCAGTATTGATTACTGCAGTATAATAGTTCCATTTTTTTTATTTTCCAGTTATGTAGACACTCGAGACACAAAGCTATGCCATATTATTCTTTGAGGCGCGGCTGGAAAGACCTCACGGCGTCCTTACCTTCCGCATGACGCAGGTCCTC
Source organism: Mythimna ferrago (assembly GCA_910589285.2). NCBI lineage: Eukaryota > Metazoa > Arthropoda > Insecta > Lepidoptera > Noctuidae > Mythimna > Mythimna ferrago. The sequence goes on from OU342689.1 coordinate 6,626,079, forward strand.
ACCGGACATGGTTCGTTCGGGAGTTTCCTGCACCGGATTCATGCGGAAGTGACGCCCGGGTGTCGCCACTGTGCGGAACGCCCGGAGGACATGGTGGAGCACACAGTCGAGGTGTGCCCTGCTTGGGCGGAGCATCGCCGTGCCCTCGTGGGGGCGATCGGCGGCGGAGACCTCTCGCGCCGGGCCTTGGTTGAGGCCATGGTCCGGAGCGAGGAGGAGTGGCAGGCGGTCTCCGACTTCTGCGAAGCAGTAATGCTCGCAAAGGAGGAGGCCGAACGCATCAGGCAACGGCGTTATCGCAGCCGCCGCCGCCGGGACTCTGATCCTGATTTCCGGCCACCGTAGGCGCGGGCTTGCGGACAGTGAGCAATGGGTAGCTCGCTGTCCGGCCGTCCGGTAACTGTCCGGACCAAGCCCAAGTCGTCGACGGCGCGCACTGTTCCCGCGCGCCTCAAGGAGTTGTCAGCAACAGCAGGGACCCAGCCGGGTCGAAGCCTACTGGGGCCACGGTTATCCGAAAGGGCGCTCAAACCCCGGTATGAAGGCTAGAAGGAACGGGGTGGGTCTTTTAGTCAGTAAGAGTCTGACACTATCTCCCGCTCCGCCCAAGGGCGGGGGATGCCAATGTATGATTTTTTCCCACCATAAAAAAAAAAAAAAATGCCATATTATATCATAATATTTACTAGGAATCTATTTGCAAATAATTTACATCTATACTAATAGGAGTTTATGTATTTTTGTTTGTAGGAGGTAATCTCTACAACTACTGGTCCAATCGCTAAAATTTTTTCATCGATACAAAGTTGCTTTATTCCTGAGTGACATAGGCTATATATTATGTACGCGGGCGAAGCCGTGGGCAAAAGCTAGTATAATTAATACATAAACTGAATTTTACTCGAAACAAAACCTCAATTTTGCCTAATTAAAAACATTATGGCCTATAGAATAGGTACAGTATTTGTGTTAATACCCTGTAATATCACTTTGCTGAGATATTTTGAATTGGTTTTGAGCTATTTAGAGGTTTCCAAATATCTTGAATATGCGATACTGTAGTGAAGTATTTTGCAGATATTTTTACTAGCTCCTGCTTTATCCGCTTGAAAGTCGAATATAATATTAGAACCGGGCCACACGATGTGTTGCGGCGCCGCACCTAAAATATTTCGACAAATCGGCGGCGGCGGGCTCACAAGTGACGCCACCCCGTTTGTACGATCCGTCGATTCGTCGATATATTTGCGGTGCCGCAACGCATCGCGTGGCCCGGCTCTTATCCCAAAAAACTTACTTTTAGGATAAAAATATCCTTTTCTGTTACATCGAGAAGGAGTATCAGACTTTTATTTGTGCCCCCCCATTTGTGTTCCTTGAGAGGCCCTTTGCGTTTCAGGATTACGGCAACTCTTTCGAATAATTTCGAAGCCTTAATGTTTGCCAACCCTAGTGTATGATATTAAATTCTAACCCGTAGACAACGCTACTAACAAGGTACAGTGACACTTTCTCTAGTTCTTGTGATTAAAACGTGCTCAGGGAAACTGCATTACTTAATTTAATTTGTACAGTAATAGCAGTAATTTAAAGAAAAGAACATCCTTTTTTTTTAATATTATAAACTAGCTTTTGACTGCGATTCCACCTGATGATAAACAGTGATGTGATCGTTGATTGTGAAGCGAACTAGTATATTTTGATTTTATTATCATTTTTATTTTAAAGGAAAATTTCTAGTATGGTTATGCCCAGTTGCAGATACCATGGGTAATAATGGGTATGTTCTTTTAAATTCGTTCCGGGTGAGAAACGAATCCGCGACAAGTAGCGCAGCAATTGATACATCATACATCATCATATTTACGAATATATTTATTTATATTACCTATATTCATATTTACGAATATAATATAATAAATTGTTCGTCTTTTTTTCTTTTAATATTTTCTTTTTAATGTTATCACATTTACTAGTATTATTGAAGTAATAGGCGGTTTTTGGGGTATGCGGAACAGCGTGTAAAGTCCCGTAAACCTCCGTTGAGAAGGGAAGGAACAGAGGTAGATTTTAGTCAGTAAAAGTCTGACACACTCTCTTTTTACCTCAGAGCAAAAGAAATCATTTTTAATGATTTCTCACCTTCAAAAAATCCTAAATTTAATCTCCTTAGTAACAGGAATCAAAACACTGAAACCGTTTACCATTCGTTACCGTCTCGTCGGACCAAGTGACACAAGGCCCCAATAAAGTCTCGAACAACTTCGAAATTGAAAAAGAAATCCCGGCCGAGGCATGCAAATATCGGGGAACACAAAATTGCTAAACTCTCGACCGTCTACTTGGAAATTTTGCCATAAATTAAACAGAACTTGTGTAATGAAATATGATTTCAATAAGGTGTTTTTAGGCTTTTCAGTGATTAAAATTTTGGTCCGATTTTTGTGGAATGTAACTTGTGATCCGTAATATGTAGATTACTTTTCTGTCTATATTTTTATTAACAAATGACAGTAAATTTTTTTTTTTTTTAATACAGCATCAAAATTGGTTAATAAGCAAAACAGCAATTGGCATTTTCTATCTGGCCGAAATTAAATGGACGCAACTCTCGCACCCGCCTAGGCGGCAGTACGCATATCTGTGCATTTATTTGCGGCAAGCAGCGCCCGGAAAGCGCGCGGCTGACTTTTAAATCCATTTTTCTTTACGAAATATTGGTTGATTTACTTATGCTATGTTCACTTTGAAGAATATTTAACCACCAATTTTTATGTGTTAAATTTTTTCTAAAGATCCAAGCCGTTTCGAAGGAGTAGGAAAAGTTGCGAAATTGCTAAATATTTTTTTTAGATAAAAGTATTAATAGCACGAAAAAATCAAATGTTGATAATGTTGTTCATGAATCTATAATAAACATATATTTTTTCAAACCTATAAACCTGGCCATTACCGAGGAGTAGGCTTCAGAAAGTCACTGTTTTATGGCACTTTTCGGGCGTTTGGGCATTAACCTAGTACCGATGACGTCACATTTCAGTGTCTGCATCCTTATTACGTTACTTGACAACATTCCTTCCAGCGATTTCAAAGGTGTCTCACTTATATTGAAAGGATTCCAAAAATGTTTTCTATTTGCGATTTTTGATACAATTAAAAAAAAAGTGTGCCAATTAATAACATTAAGGCGCTTTTTCACTCAGAGTAAGGTAAAAGTACGCTTCAAAACATCCACATGTTTCCGGTTATATTTAATATCATTTGGTCTGACTCGAGCATTGACGACTGGACTAAACAGGACAGAAAAAGTAGCGTTCGCAAATGGAATACAACAAGGTAGTTCAATTAATAGAGTCAAATTATTCATAGGCTTTTCCGGGAACACCAAAAAGCCTCTGTTACGAGAAATTGATCATATAAGCACGCAATCACTGTACTAGCAATTATATGAATATTAAACACTTCTATATTATTTGCTGATCAAATAGAGCATTTATGATAAGAATCGTTCTAAAATTAAAAGCAATTTCCGCGATCCCAAACGTTCATGTACCCATGACTAGGCGTTCTCAAGAGTTGCTGACAATTCGGACACAATTATTCGGACACAGTGTCCGAATTGGCACATTTTTAGGGTTCCGTAGTCAACTAGGAACCCTTATAGTTTCGCCATGTCTGTCTGTCCGTCTGTCTGTCTGTCTGTCCGTCCTCGCTTAATCTCTGTGACCGTTAGCACTAGAAAGCTGAAATTTGGTACCAATATGTATATCAATCACGCCGACAAAGTGGTAAAATAAAAATTGGAAAAAAATGTTTTATTAGGGTAGTAGATATGTAAAGTGAGAAGTGATTTTTTTTTTTAATTTCAACCCTAACGTGTGATATATCGTTGGATAGGTATTTAAAAATGAATAGGGGTTTACTAAAATCATTTTTTGATAATGTCAATAATTTCGGAAATAATCGCTCCAAAAGTAGAAAATATGAAAAAAATCTGAAAAGTAGAACTTTATGAGGACTTTCTAGGAAAATCATTTTGAACTTGATGGAAAGAAATGTTTTTGTACAAAAAGACAAAAAGGTTCTACAAAATAATTTCTGGACTAAGTTTATAGTATAAACTCATAAGTGGGTACACTTATTGTGACGGACGGGACCCTACACTGAGCGTGGCCCGACACGCTCTTGGCCGGTTTTTTATTTCAATATGCTTTTACTGACGATTTGGACACACTGTTAAGCAGTCAGATTTATATATATTTTTTAAATATAACGCAACCTTTTGCCTGCGGCTTTTTCCGTGTACTTAAAATATAGCTTATTTCACTCAGGAATAAAGCATATTTCTATCGGTACTATAAGTTTCAAAACCGTACCAGTATTTTCAGAAATTACCTCCTACAAACAAAAAAACAAACCTCTTTAAAATATTAGTGTAGGTGGGGAAAAACAAGCTTACTAAAAATATTTTCATGGTGTATTTAAGACGGTTACTATGAATAGTAAATTTCTTTTTCATTTTTTTTTGTTTGACTGTACTTAACAGCTTCAATAAAATTGGTGGTTTTCAAATAGTCAATGAAAAAATTATCATCGTCATCATCATCATATCAGCTGAAAGACTTCCACTGTTGGACATAGGCCTCCCCCAAGCGTAGCCACAACGACCGGTCTTGTGCGACGGTCATGCGTGACGCTTAGGTTTCATTCATTCACAGAAATGAATGAATGAAAAATGTTTAAAATAAAATATGTTGATTCGGACACTGGTCCAAACAGGTACATTGTGTCCGAACTATCAACAACTCTTTTTCAAAGACATAAAATCCTACACATACCTAGATGCGACATACACGAGCCAAGCCTATTGTAGTAAGTAACTAAACCCGCCTTACCTCCATGTCGTCGCACCCATTTTATTCCATTTCAGTTTCTGGCACATGTAAGACCAGGTGATCGATCGCTAGCAAAGGGCCGCTCCACACGGGCGGACTCCGATTTCCGGTCTCTATTATAATTTTAATGTGACCTCACTATAATGTGTTGACCTACTGTCATAGCTTGAAAAAGGTCGCCTGGTTGGGATGGCCGGATGTAATATTTTTCGGTTTTGTATAGACCTAAAAAATTGGACTGAATAAATAAGGAATGTAGGTTCTGTATGGTCGTGTGTGGGACGCACAAATAATTTCAATTTTCCTACAAAAAATTGGGATTTATTATTTTATGTAGGTTTCGAGGAAAATGTCTGTGACAGACAGACGGAAAATAGCAACCTTTGTATAGCCTGCTTTGTATTGGTCCTTATACGTACGATTTAATGAAAAAAGTTATTGACACGTTACAAATTAAACACACAGCAAATGTTGCCATTGGCTTGACCACATTATAACGGTTTTTTTTTCATAGGTGAGAAATCCTCCAATGACTTTTGCAGTTCTAGAATCGAGCGGTAGAGCATGTTAGACTTTTACAGAGTAAAACCACACCTGTGTCCTTCAATTGCGCTAAGTGTTCTAGGGCTTTTTTTTCAAAAAATCCCGTGGCGTTTCAACGCGTGGAACATTAAGCTCCATTGACGTCTTGGTGTCGGTCTGGATGATAACCGGACAAACGAATGGCGAGTTACCCATTTCTCGTCATCTATAAGTCCGCACCTACTGTGGACATTAGGTGCGGCGACGTTAAAGTGAAATAGAGAAATGCCTGACTGTGGGACGTTGCTGTATCGTGCAGATATAGGTACGATGCCAAGCCATGTAGAGCGGATGCACGATACGTTGTCGCCTAGTGTGTATACACGACAAAGCTATGGCGCAAAACCTTTTGGTTGAAGACTGATCGCGAAAGTTTTGATGACACAGCGCCTGAACAGTACGGTGTCGTGGTCCGACGAGGTATCGTAACGGACATCGTACAGTTTCCCGATGATGACGCCACGCCTTTTATAAAGTGACCAGGCACATATTTTGGTATGCCAGAATCGGGGCAGTAGGTCCTCTCTTTGAAGAGTAGCTAGATAGACGTAACGGCGTACCCAATTTTTGCCTGACAAAGTTATTCATCGGAAAACAGTACGTAGTGTTTGGACCGAGCCCAAGTCGTCGACGGGGCACTGTTCCCGCGCGCCTCAAGGAGTTGTCAGCAACAGCAGGGGCCCATCTGGGTCGAAGCCTACTGGTGCCAGGGTTAGCTTCGAAGAGATAGCTCGAGCCCCGGTATGAAGGCTTGAAGAAACGGGGTGGGTTTTTAGTCAGTAAGAGTCTAGTCTGACACTATCTCCCGCTCCGCCCAAGAGCGGAGGTTGTCAATAGATGATTTTTCCACCATAAAAAAAAGCACGTAGTGATCCACGGGCGCCTCGAAAGTTGTCAGCAAAGGCCGAAGAAATCCAGTAGTGCCTGATGCCAGTTAACGCTACGGGAACATTTCAAAGAGCTACCGTATCCCGAGAATGTAAAAGGCAACTGAAGAATAAAGGTTAAACTGAAGAAAAAATCACCTCAATAAAAATGAAAATTTTATTCAGGCAGTCACTATTATTTTCATAGGTCTTATTTATACGGAACAAAAAATACAAATAATGCCATAAATTACTATCGATTCAAGCGAAAACGTCAACGCTACAAACGATAAGGCCGTTCCTACGTATTTCAGTTATGCCTACTTAATACAATGTAATTACTCCTCGACCATTAAAACGCAGGTTTCCGGTACTCAGCGCCGATATGAATTAATTATTATTTTGTTCAATCCGCTAAAGTTCAAGCGTGGTTTTATTCAGCCACATTTATATACTCGTACATATAGCATAATCAGCTTTTTAATGTTCCCACTGCTGGGACTAAGGCCTCCTCTCTAGGAGAGGGAATGGGCCATAATCCACCACGTGGGCCCAGTACGGGTTGGTAGATGTCACATAGCCACATTATCTACAAAAAAAAAATACAATTCTAAAAAAAATATAACCGTGAAGAGATATTTTAGGAGCAGTTCATACCACGATGGAGTCCCCATCCGATTAATAGTTTGTTTTTCGACCCTGCAGGGCCATTTCAGGGCCCCAAGTCTGCTATTACAATATTGTCAGAATGGTCTATCATTGATTTCATAGTTATTGATTTTGAGTAAGTTTGGTAATCTACTAATATAATGACGTCATTATGACTTTCCAATGATCAACCACTGACACTCCATTGAAAGAAGTGGGATAGAATGGTAATCTCGTACATATTTACAAATTAATGTCTTACGTATGCGGTAATCTGCAAAAATTTTGACAGAACAGTTCCTTTGATCAGTGTGACCATTAGAACGTCATTGTGCAGTCATTGCTTTTAATAAGGTCGATATTGTCATTTTACCACAACTCAATTACGAGACCATTGACCGATCAATGATCGATCATTATGAATTAGCAGATTAGAAACTTTTAGCAAAATGACAATGGGATCGTGTTGGAATGACGAATTTATAAAAATAGCAGACTTGGGCCCCAGTTTGGCTGAAATCTCTTTGCGGAAAAGTTTATGGCCGCTATGGCCCACGTGCAATGGTACGGTAACGCATATGACAGTGCAGAAACCATACTTTGAGGCACGTGTGGTGTTCCACACCTGCCTCAAAGCGAAGTCACTCAGTACACGCCATTGACTTGGGTTTGGTCCTCATCTGAGAGCCTGACGGCGAGCAAATTGTTCTTTGTCTTCTTAAGGCAGCCGGAAGTAATTTAACCCCTGGAAACCTCTCTAAATCCTCCAAAAACCACCCCGTACAATACTGCACCACACGCGATTGAAGAAGCCACACCTTTCACTTAAACTGAGTGACCCATATCTTGAAGACGTTCCTAATCTATTCTTAGTCGGATTAACTGTGCTTAGGCACGGTCGCTGCCAGTGGCGTAACTAAGGCGATGTCAGTGGTGCTCAGGCACAGGGCGCAGTCCCTGGAGGGGCACCAAAATTTTAGGAATGGGCCGTAATCCACCACGCGGATTGGTGAATGTTACATGTCTTCGAATTTTTGGTTCTAGGACATGCCGGTTTCCTCACGAAAATTTTATGTCTAGACCTATTTGATAGTATTGTCATCTACAGGAAAAGTAGATGGGTAAAGACCCAGAGGCAGGAGTCCGATACGTTGGTCAGAACAAATCCATGCTACACTGGAGGCCAGTCTGCGATGCCATCCACATAGCCGAAGATAGGACAGCATAGCGAAAGACACAAAAAAGTTATTTGTCGAGGTCACGACCCTCATCAATGAGTATATAGAGTATGTCTAAAAAGTTAAACGACTTGGGTAATTATTAAGGTAAAATTAAATGTAGTCAACACTGGTTCAATAATTAAGGTTAATTAAGCGATCATTATCATTGTTTACTAATAGAAGAACCTTACAAAAATTATCGAATATTTTTTAAGCTATTGCATAGCTTCTATCGCGGGCCTTGAGCGTGGAGACCGAATCCAGAAATTCCGTAACGAAAATAACCTAACACCCCCCACTCATTTGTTTTTTGAGCATGGTGACCGATAAGAAAACAAATGAGTGAACAATCAATCAAAATTCAATTCAATGTGTGAAAGTGTAAATTCAATTAATATCAAAGAAAAAAAAAACTGCATAAATAAAAGAAATAAATAATTATAATTGCATAAGTTGATAAAAATGCTATGCAATAGCTTTACTGCGGTAGTCCCCGAGTGCCACACGTCTTTTTTATTATTATTATTTTTTTTAATGATTAAATATTATACAAAATTCCTAAGTCGTTTGACTTTTTAGACAGACTATACGACGTAAGGAGGAGGTTTATATTGTACTCTTTTCTAGGGGCGCAGTTATAGAAGCTCGCACCAGATGTATAAAAAGCTAGTTACGGCAATGGTCGCTGCCTATACGGGTTGTGTACCAGCTAAGCCGCCTATCCGTCACTTGGAACAGATAAAAAGACGTTTAAGTTGTTAGCCTTGCCTTAATTGGTTGATCTATGGAGGAATTAGGGACTGGGGTGGCGGTTGAATGTGTTACAAGCGTTCTTTGTAAGTTGGTTGTTGTATTTTGGTGTTTTATCTATGTTAATAATCGTTTTTTCAACGTTCGTGGTGAAGGTGGCGTGCGGAACGATCAATCTTGAGTGGTTAAGCTGCAGTATTTACACGTTCAAATATTTTTTAGTTCCATATCCAAAGAGTAGTATCCCCTGAGTTTGTTTTGGTGTTTCTTCTCAGGGTAGTCAGCTAGAAAACACCGGCTTCATCTAGTTTAAACTGATGTGTAAAAGTTTTTTTAAAAAACCTATTTGCGAAATAAAGATCATTTATCAAAGGGTAAAACAAGACCCTATTATTAAGACTCCGCTGTCTGTCAGTCTGTCATCAGGCTGTATCGTGAGCGCTCGAGCTCCGGTATGAAGGCTAGAAGGAACGGGGTGGGTCTTTTAGTCAGTAAGAGTCTGACACTATCTCCCGCTCCGCCCAAGAGCGGCGGATGTCAATGCATGATTTTTTCCAACCAAAAAAAAGGGTTGTATCGTGAACCGTGATATTTAGAAAGTTGAAATTTTCACAGATTCACAATTTGTATTTCTTTTGTCAAAACTACACAAATGCTTAAAAAATAGTTTTTTTTTTATTTGGTATAAACTAGTGCTTGACTGTGATCACACCTGATGATAAGTAGCGATGCAATCTTTGATGGTGAGGCGCACTAGTTTATTAAGAGCCTATTCACTCTAGCCTTGAAGAAACCCAAATTATAAAAAAAAAAAAAAAAAAATATTTAAGAGGGCTTCCATTTAACAAACGTGATTATGCCGTTTTTATAGAAAATGGTACAAAACCCTTTGTGGATCATGCACGACTCCGACTCGCACTTCGCTGTTTTTTTTTTTACTGGCTGTTAAATGAGAGGAATCATTTGGAACGAGGAGTATCAGACTTTTTAAATTATTCTTATTAATAATAATAATAATATTCCACAACTATCACACAACGCCGTCTAGTCCCAAGCTAAGCAGAGCTTGTGTTATGGGTACTAGGCAACTGATAAACATACTTATATATTTCTAAATACATACATATTATAGATAAATTACACCCAGACACAGAACAAATGGTTATGCTCATCACACAAACATTTGTCCTGGGTGAGAATCGAACCCACGACCTTCGGCATAGCAGTCAGGGTCACAAACCCCTAGACCAACAGCCAGTCAACAGGTCAGTTATTAATTTAACTATGCACTTAAATATTGTGTAAATAGAATGTTTATCCAGCCGTTTGTGTCACGCTAATTTATATATAGCTACACACCCTATAGGCACTGCTGAGTGGGTCGCTTACGCCTTTGATGACAGTTAGAAATAATAGCCAAAAAAGATCTAATGTATTGCGTAACCGCGTAACATGTGACATTTATTAAATACTAGCTTTTGCCCGCGGCTTCGCCCGCGCACATAAAATATAGCCTATGTCACTCAGGAATAAAGCAGTGAAAAAATTTCAGCAATCGGACCGGTACTTTCAAAGATTACCTCCGACAAACAAAAAACATAAAATCAAACTTTACCTCTTTATAACATTAGTGTAAATGTAGATGTAGCGTGTGCAGTAATGCTCGCAAAGGAGGAGGCCGAACGCATCAGGCAACGGCGCTATAGCCGCCGCCGCCGCCGGGATTCTGATCCCGATTTCCGGCCAACGTAGGCGCGGGCTTGCGGACGGTGAGCAATGGGTAGCTCACTGTCCGGCCGTCCGGTAACTGTCCGGACCAAGCCCAAGTCGTCGACGGCGCGCACTGTTCCCGCGCGCCTCAAGGAGTTGTCAGCAACAGCAGGGACCCAGCCGGGTCGAAGCCTACTGGGGCCAGGGTTATCCGAAAGGGCGCTCGAGCTCCGGTATGAAGGCTAGAAGGAACGGGGTGGGTCTTTTAGTCAGTAAGAGTCTGACACTATCTCCCGCTCCGTCCAAGGGCGGGGGATGTCAATGCATGATTTTTTGCAACCATAAAAAAAAAAAAAAGATGTAGCGTGTGAAAACTAAGTGTGTATCATATTCGTACTCACCATCATTTCAGCCGAAAGATGACGAACAGTGGTTGGACATAAGCCTCCCCTAAGTGTTGCTATAACGACTGGTCATGTTCTTTTTGCATCCATCGGATTTTCGCGACCCTCACCAGGTCATCGGTCCACCTTGTGAGAGGCTTTCAAACGCTGCGTCTTTCGGTACGTGGTCGTTACTCCAGAACCAAGATAAAATTGTAAAATTGTAATTGTATTGTAAATTCTTGAAGGTCAGGTGAACTAAACGGCGATAAAGTAGTCATATTATGTAACTAAACAGACAAAATTTACGATGGGGCCTGTGACAGCTTACCTACAGGTATGAAAATAACATTATAGCCTAACAGCTCAAAATTTATAGTTCTAGCGGTAAGTTATTCTGACGAAGTCTAAAATAGTGTAGAAATGTATTTCTTTTTTGAGAATGGAAAATCGTGAAATGGGCAACTTTTGCCGCTTGGATAGAGCGAGAGGGAATGACAGACTTTTACAGACTAAATCACACCTGTGTTCCTTCAGTCACCATTTTCGTTTCACGGTAACTTTTTCAAACCAGTCCACAACCCTGACAGGCGTTTCTTTTCTTTCTTTCAGAAATAAAAAAAACCGGCCAAGAGCGTGTCGGGCCACGCTCAGTGTAGGGTTCCGTAGTTTCCCGTCCGTCACAATAAGTGTACCCACTTATGAGTTTAAAAAAATGCTTGCATATACGATTATACTACAAACTTAGTCCAGAAATTATTTTGTAGAACCTTTTTGTCTTTTTGTACAAAAACTGTTCTTTCCATCAAGTTCAAAATAATTTTCATAGAAAGTCCTTATAAAGTCCTACATTTCAGATTTTTTTCATATTTTCTAAACTTAGAGGGGGGGGGGGACACATTGTTTTTTACTTTTGGAGCGATTATTTCCGAAATTATTGACATTATTAAAAAATGATTTTAGTAAACCCCTATTCATTTTTAAATACCTATCCAACAATATATCACACGTTAGGGTTGAAATTAAAAAAAAAAATCACTTCCCACTTTACATATAGGGGGGCTACCCTAATAAAACATTTTTTTCCAATTTTTATTTTACCACTTTGTCGGCGTGATTGATATACATATTGGTACCAAATTTCAGCTTTCTAGTGCTAACGGTCACAGAGATTAAGCGAGGACGGACAGACGGACAGACAGACAGACAGACATGGCGAAACTATAAGGATTCCCTTTACTAATTAGTTGGTATTCCCTTAGAAGTTAAGTTATTCAGTTGGAATTACATTAAATAAATAACATAACTTTGGTTAGTCTGTATTAGATAATGGAATATCTACCTAATGATTGCCCAGTGGTTACGACTCACGAATCACTGCTCTCAAAACGGTGAAGGAAAATATCGTGAGAAAACCAACCTGGGGCCCAAGTCTGCTATTTTTATAAATTCGTCATTCCAACACGATCCCATTGTCATTTTGCTAAACGTTCGTAATCTGCTAATTTATAATGATCGATCACTGATCGGTCAATGGTATCGTAACAGAGTTGTGGTAGAATGATAATATCGAGCATATTGAAACCAATAACTGCACAATAGCGTTCTAATGGTAGAACACTGATCAAATAAACAGTCAAGTTTTAGCAGATTACCGCATACGTCTAATATTCATTTGTCAATATGTACCAGATTACTATTCTATGCCACTTCTTTCAATGGAGTGTCAGTGTTTGACCATTGGAAAGTCATAATGACGCCATTATATTAGTAGATTACCAAACTTGTCAAAATCGACAATTATCGACATCAATGATAGACCATTCTGACACTATTGTAATAGCAGACTTGGGGCCCTGAAATGGCCCTGCAGGGTCGAAAAACAAACTATTAATCGGATGGGGACTCTATCGTGGTATGACTATGAACTGCTCCTAAAATATCTCTTCACGGATATATTTTTTTTAGAATTGTATTTTTTTTTTGTACACAATGTGGCTATGTGACATCTACCAACCCGTACTGGGCCCGCGTGATGGATCATGGCCCATTCCCTCTCCTAGAGTCATTCTGACACTATTATAATAGCAGACTTGAGGCCCTGTCCTAGTACCACAACTATTAAAGCATGTGACATTCTTCAACCCATGCTCTCCCAGAAAGAAAACCTGAGTCCCAGCACCAGCAATGGAATCATTATAAGGAAGGTTGATTATGCTATGCTATAAGCAAGGCTTGGTATTTCACTAAACAATCTACTAACAAAAACATATCCTTTCTTACAACTTTCAATTTGAAAGCCTCATGTTTCATGACAGTACTAGATAAAGCGGCCAACGGCAACTAAAAAAAACTCTGTATTCGCGGCATGGATGGAAAGAAACCGAAAAATAAAATAAAATCAAGTCGGTCGTGTTTTCAAGTCACAGTAGCGAACAGTTAAACGGTGACAGGTGATGGATGGGTGGTCAAGCCCCGCTCAACGGGGTGGTCAACTGACTAGAGAATGGGGATTTATCTAGATGGTCAAACTACAAGGAAAGGTAGTTTTTACAAGACTTTATTTATTTTCTAGTGTTTGTTTGTTTTTTGGGTAAATCTTGTAAATTAATTTCGAAATAGTGTGTCCCCTACCGTATTAAGCAGAAATACAGACAATCAGTTGGGATGACAATGCATGATTAGCTAAGTGACATCATTTTAAGGCCGATATGGCGGACTTTTAAAAACAGTGGACTAATTATAATTACAGTCCATTCGCAATTCCGCATGTATATAAATAGAAGACTTTATATCTGAACTGCACGGAAATCAATGAATTTAACTACTTAAATTACAGAGTTCGTAGACTTAAAGGTATCAGAATTGGTAGGAAAAATACAACTATGCCTTTTAAAATTATGGAAGATGCCCTAGGTATCTTTCATTCCAAATTAAAAAAAAAATTGGCTATACGCAGGACAACCCTTGCAGCAAAAGTTCAGAAAGCAGCATCAGTTGGGTACCCTTCTCACATTAAAATATCTCAGGAAAGGGGATAACCAATTGATGATAATGTCCGTGACTCGACTTAGGACAGTTATACCCTGAAGGTTTAGTCAAGTTGATAATCTGTAATCGTTAACGCTAGTAGAAAACTTCAAATGTAAGGGAATGACATCATCTCAACGTTGTCACGTGGTCAGAACAAAGGAATCGGAGGTATTATCGACTGTAGAAAGAGATTCGAGCCGTAACTTGGCTAGACCTGCTGTTGCTCCACCAGTTATGCCCTAAGCATCAGCCATGTGAGCAAGGGGCACTTCGCAAGTACAAGCTAATAGTTTTCCAAAAAAATCACTCACCATAAACATCTATACAGCCATTCTGCCACTTCATACTAGGCTGCGTGTTGATCTGGCACATGTAGCAGCCACGGTCTTCAGCCCGTAGCGGTCTGATCCTCAACTGCCAAGTCCTAGGCGCGTCCAAGTGCACCGAGTACCTCGCACTAAGAACTGCTCGGTCATGCATCGTGAGGACTGTCTGGTCTTCTGCTCTTAGCCAGCCTACCTGAGGAAGAAAAGGAAGGAATCAGAATGTGCTATATTAAAAACCAGCTTATGCCAACGGCATCACCCACGTTGTAGTCGAAAATTATCCCAAAGAAATATACTGCCGGGATAAAATGTTTGATCGCGAGCTTCCGCAGCGCTCGATAGATGGCGTTGTATTTTTTTCTGAATCGCGCTATTAAGATTTTCCGCGAGTTTTATTTATAACCCGAATTCTTAGGGCAGTGAAGTAACAAAATGTATTCAATGTCTCATTACAGGATATTTATTATTTTTATATTTGTTTTTTTTTTTTTAATTTATGATAGGTTTACACTTGGCCGCAATCTCACCTGATGGAAAGCGACGATGCGATCGCCGATGGACCACGCTTACCTAGAAGTAACCTATTCACTTTTTTCTTAAATATTCTCAAGTTGTAACCATCAGGAAACAGACTCCGGCAGGGAATTCCACTCTATAGCTGTACGTACCATGAATGTGTGTTTAACACCAAATTGCCAAGCCTGGATCACAGGGGTGGGGTAGCCAGCCTTTCGGTATTTTATAGGATACATTTTGAGGAATGAATTCAAGAATTACATGATCTGATCCCGCCATCACCTTTCTACCATCGGACCGCCCACCCTTGCGTTTTTGGCACGTCTATGGCTCGGTCTAAGCGTTTCGCCTCGTCATTTATACTGCGTATTTCAGAGGACTGAAACAATTTACCTGCAGTGGTCTTCCCCTATTTTAATTTCGATGACTTCACGGTTGAAGTGAATAAGCTCTTATTAAACTAGCGTACTTCACTATCAACGATTGCATCTCTGCATGGTGATGGTAAGCAGAGATCAAGCAATAGTTTATACCAATTTAAAAAAAATATTATCGGTCTACCCAAATGTCAACTTTATAACGCGTAAAGATTTAAGCCAGAACTACACTACACACACGTGTAACACACACCGATCTGGGGGCGTTGGTCTCCATACATTTTATATGGAAACTAGACTTGCAGAGCTACACTTGATCCACGCTACTGAACTTCGTTCTATGTTCAAATCTGGGCCCCAAGTCTGCTATTTTTATAAATTCGTCATTCCAACACGATCCCATTGTCATTTTGCTAAAAGTTTGTAATCTGCTAATTCATAATGATCGATCATTGATCGGTCAATGGTCTTGTAATAGAATTGTGGTAGAATGATAATTTCGAGCTTATTAAAACCAATAACTGCACAACAACGTTCTAATGGTCAAACACTGATCAAATAAACTGTCAAAGTTTTAGTAGATTACCGCAAACGTCAAATATTTATTTGTCAATATGTACGAGATTACCATTTTAAGCCACTTCTTTCAATGGAGTGTCAGTGGTTGACCATTGGAAAGTCATAATGACGCCATTATATTAGTAGATTACCAAACTTGTCAAAATTGACAATTATGACATCAATGATAGACCATTCTGACACTATTGTAATAGCAGACTTGAGGCCCTGGGAGTGTAACACGTGTGCGCTAGTCTAATGTAATTCTAGCTGTATATAGGGTGACTGGCAATTAGTGTACGATACTTAAACACGTGATTGTGCTCATGATAACAAAAAAAATTTATTATGGGAGCAAAGCCGAAATCGCGAAAAAAATATGAGCTGTTCAGTACATTAGGCAAACATAATTGTACTGAACAGCTGATTTTTTTTCGCGATTTCAGATTTGTTCCCATAGTAAAAGTTGTTGGTTATCATGAGCACAATCACGAGTTAAAGTATCGTACACTAATTATTACCAGTCACCCTATATAATGTCTTAACTTGTCTAGTACTAAAAGTTGACGTAAGCGTTCTGAAACAACATCTAACAATCATGTCACAAAATTACTGTATCTACGACCTTTAGTACTCCCCCGTAAATACTCAAGAACAACTTCCAGTCATCAGAATGTTTACTAGTTCAACTCGCGTTAATATTTGAATGTTAGAACAAAACCATTGTTCCTAATGTAACTAGCTAAAAATAAATTTATTTCGCTAGCAAGGTTAGTTATAAACTTTGCAGACTCAAATATTGGTGAGATTAAAATGGCCTACACTCAGATCAGTTCTAGGTATTACTGTTTGATATTCAGCTAGCACAATGACGCTAAAAGTAGAACTTACTTTTAAGCTTCTTTTTGAGGCGGCTTTAGAAAAGAAGCTTGAAACGGCGTTTTTTTGTGGCCCTTGTGCGGGGACAGTTATACTGCTCACATTATGTGACACACACGCCGATCTGGGCGCGTCGGTTTCCATACATTATATATGGAAACTATGAGCTACACTTGATCCACGCCACGCGATATCGTTCTACGTACAAATTAGGCGTGTTAAATGCGTGCGTCGGTCTAATGTAGTTTCATGTAGCTGAAACCTTGTATCATGCCCGTATCATCATCATCATCATCATTTCAGCCGATATACGTCCACTGTTGGACATAGGCCTCCCCCAAGCGTCGCCACAACGAACGTTCCTGTGCGTCTCGCATCCATCGGTTTCCCGCAACCTTCACCAAGTCATCGTTTCACCTTGTAGGAGGCCTTCCAACGCTGCGTTTTCCGGTACGCGGTCGCCACTCTAGAAAATTTCGGCCCCAACGGCCATCTGTTCTGCGAGCGATGTGCCTTGCCCATTGCCACTTAAGTTTGGCAATTCTTCGTGCTATGTCGGCAACCTTAGTACTCCTGCGGATATCTTCATCTTTTATTCGATCACGCAAGGAAACCCCGAGCATAGCTCTTTCCATTGCTTTTATCTTTTCATGCCCGTATACATATTTAAAAAGAAATGGGTGACTAAAATATTTAGTTTCTAACAGCCAGACACGTATGTTATCGTACCTAATCACGCTAATATTATAAAGGCGAAAGTTTGTGAGTATGTATGTACGTTGTTTTTACTTCTTTACGCTCAATTGATTAATTCATTAAACCCGAAGCGAACGCCGGCGTTCGCGCACCTATTGTCTTTCTATTGTGTCTGTAATTTCCACGACGGTTAAAGCCCAAGCACCCGAAAGGTGCCATAAAACAGTTTCTGAAGCCTACTCTTCGGTAACGGCCAAGTTTATAGGTTTGAAAAAAATATATGTTTATTATAAATTCATGAACAACATTATCAACATTTGATTTTTACGTGCGATTAATACCTTTGTCTAAAAAAATATTTAGCAATTTCGCAACTTTTCCCTACTCTGTCGAAACGGCTTGGACCTTTAGAAACATTTTTACACATAAAAATTGGTGCTTAAATATTCTTCAAAGTGAACATAGCATATGTAAATCAATCAATATTTCGCAAAGAAAATGGATTTAAAGGTCAGCCGCGCGCTTTCTGGGACAGCTAGCGGCAAATAAATGCACAGATATGCGTACTGCCGCCTAGGCGGGTGCGAGAGTTGCGTCCATTTAATTTCCGCCAGATAGTTCAAGGAACTATAAGCCTTAATGGATTTAGATGAAACTTCGCACAAGGGTAGAACATATCCAGGATAGCACTTACAATACTTTTATTCAAGGAATATGTTTCCTTGGGACAATGTTATTCCATTGCACATTAAATAATTATTCATGCAATTCACCCACGTCATAGTAGTCTATCACATGGGTGAATTGAATGAATGATTATTTAGGTGAAAGTTTGTGTGTCATATGTGTGATTCTAGGATAATCTACCTGTGTACTAAATTTCATCCAAATCTGTTCAACCGTTTGAACATAAAGGAGTAACAAAAATACACACAAACTCACTTTGGAAATATATCTAATATGTTCTACATAATATGCTTTATTCAGGTATCTATATCTTTTAGCAGATAACAATGAACGGCACATTTAATCCAAATCACACACTATTTCAGTGAAGATTTTCTACAAATCCTCTTATAAAAGGTTTGGGAAGCCATTGTCTGCAGCCTTTTAATGCTCGGTGCTTATCACAAAACTGCAGGTGGTTAGTAAATGGACCACTTTTATCGAACGAATTGTTACTGAGTATTAGAGGTAAAATCAGAGGTTTTAGATTCTTAATTTAAAATAGTTTTTGGAACTTATATTCGTATGCGTGCTAACCAGCTGTCAGGTACTAATTAAGGCTGTTTTTTTTTTCATTTCAGCCTATACTAATTCTACTGCTAGGCGAAGGCCTCACCCAATCCTTCCAGGTACCTACTCTTTTCTCGAGCCATCTTAAATCAACTCGTGCAGTAGGCATCTAAGTTGTCTGCCATCTATTCAAATGACTGTCTAGTCCTTATCCTTACGTATTATTTGTCCTCCACGAAGTCCCTCTGTTCGCGATAAACTCAAAAATGACAACCACTAATAAACAGATTTACTCATGATGTAGGCTTAGATGATTTAATAACTATGTCGGTGTTGTTATTTACGTATGTACATACGCACAAGAACACGAGAGATTTATCATAATACAGAAGTATATATGTCGCAGTCGTCTTCCTTGCGACATATACATTGACATTTAAATAAGACTACTTTTTTGGGCCTGATTGCATTGCAAAAACCTCTATTGTTTCATTCTAGTTCTATATAAATAGATTGAATATTTTTCTATTAGAAGAGTGGAGTTAGTGAGTCATCCTGCTTAAAGTCTTGAGTATCTTTTATTTCCAAAAATAAAAGATGGTCGAATGCGACAATGCTTAGAGAAGAACAGAGACTGCTTCAAAAAGCGATAAGGATATTAACAGGCTTCTATCAGCATTGAGACCAGTGGTGGCCAGGGACTTAAAAACACCTTCATAAAGGTTACAGAATTATAAGTGTTACATGTTGAATTGGTAACAGAATCAAATATGTAACACTTATTTATGTGTTTTCAATGTGTTAACCCAAAACACTTACAAAAGTGTAACCCTAACATTTCTGTAACAGATATAAAAGTGTTAACAGTGTTAATAAGTGTAACAGGTAAACGCAGCGTTGCCAAAGTTACAATTTACTAAAGCTATACTAAAACTGATTATTTCAGTTACACATATTAACACTTATTAACACATATAAACAGGTTACAGTTTGATTCGGTAGCACTCCCTAACACAAATAAAAGGTTACAGTTTGAATCTGTTACATTTAAAAGTGTTTTTTCTGTTAAAACTGTTTTAAAAAACACTGTTAAAACACATTATTACGGTTACAGTTTGAGTCCCTGGTGGTGGCCAAGTAGTAAAGACCTTGACTTAAGAGTTGTAGGACGCGGGCTCAAACCCGTAGTAGTGATGAAATCAATTTGTGTAATTTATTTCATCACTACTGTTCTCGAAACGATGAAGGCAAACATCGTGAGAAAACTGGCTTGTTCTGGAACCAACAATTTGAAAACCATGACATCCACCAATCTGCAGCAGCCGTGGAGACGACCCATACCCTCTCCTAGAGAAGAGGCCATAGTTCTAACTGTGGGAACATTATAAGGCTGATTATTCTATTCTATTCTACATCATTCCATTTTGTATTTTGTAAATACCTTCAATATGAGCCCCTTATGACAACAAGGCTCCAAAACATTAAACGAAGTAAAAGTAAGTTCGAACTACATGTTAAAGTACTCACTAGGGACCCATTTGTGAAGCACAAATGTCAAATCTCACAAAAAATAGTACCGAAAATTCGCTTTAGAATTTTCTGTTTCCAGGTGTCGCCACTGTGCGGAACGCCCGGAGGACACGGTGGAGCACACAGTCGAGGTGTGCCCTGCTTGGGCGGAGCATCGCCGTGCCCTCGTGGGGGCGATCGGCGGCGGAGACCTCTCGCGCCGGGCCTTGGTTGAGGCCATGGTCCGGAGCGAGGAGGAGTGGCAGGCGGTAGCCAACTTCTGCGAAGCAGTAATACTCGCTAAGGAGTAGGCCGACCGCATCAGGCAACGGCGCTCTCGCCACCGCCGGGATTCCGATCTCGATTTCCAGCCACCGTAGGCGCGGGCTTGCGGACAGTGAGCATGGGTAGATCGCTGTCCGGCCGTTCGGTAACTGTCGGTTGAAGGAACGGGATGGGTTTTTTTTGTCAGTAAGAGTCAGACACTATCTCCCGCTCCGCCCAAGAGCGGGGGTTGTCATTGGATGATTTTTCCCATCGAAAAAAAAAACCAGGTAATAGAACCAGATCCATAATATTTTTTATTACTACTAATATATTCTACCAAACGACATAGCTCCCAACTCACACATTCTAATAACTTGTGAAAGAACATTTGCGCCCTAGATTTTACTGTGAGGTTCTATTTATAGAACAAAGTCTTTATGACCGTGTGGTATGCCTCACGTGAGGAATCAGGCACATAATAATTTACTTACCGACCGTGTCAATAACGTAGCAAATGGAATTAATGGAATAATGTTACAGAATTAGGCTTGAAAATGAGGGGAGAAGTATTTACTTTTCATTTTGTGGAAAGCACATTAACAAATTACGAGTCTTTTTCCAACAAAATATCAAAAATGTGAAGATTATCTGTATTGATTTTTATAATAGACTTTAAATTAATTATTACGAAAACCGTTGCATAATCGGACCACTAGACGTACGAGTATCTACGGCATTGCGCCACCGGTACATCCTACCCATACGTTCAAAGCGTTTTATGAACACATTTATTGTGTGTACAGCTAGATTCAGATCAGATGTGAGAAGGAGCGGGATTCCATTCTGGAGTCTATCTGTCTGTCTGTTACCTGATAACTATAACTTAGAGGTCTTTAAGTCAAGAATGAATAGGTACGGCGCGCACTGTTCCCGCGCGCCTCAAGGAGTTGTCAGCTATAGCAGGGGCCCAGCTGGCCCGAAGCCTACTGGGGCCAAGGTTAGCTCCGAAAAGTAGGAGCGGGGTAGGTTTTTTTAGTCAGTAAGAGTCTGACACTATCTCCCGGTCCGCCCAAGGGCGGGGGGTCATTTGGATGATTTTTATCCACTAAAAAAAACGAGTGAATAGGTTACTTCTAGGCGAGCATGCTCCATCGTTGGCCATATCATCGCTTACCATATGGTAAAGAGCGGGCCTATCAAAAATAATAATAAAAAAAAACAACCAATACTTAAAATATATTGAAAAATACCTACTGAAAATTATTTTTCACGTTAAATATTACAACACAACCTTTTTGCCAGTAAAATAATATATTGTGCTGACGAAAGCATCGTTCATTTTATTAATTTTACTTAAAAATAATGAAGTCTTTATTAAAAAATAATTTCATGGGACACTAGGTAGGTTCTGTATCATGGAGGCGACAGATATAATGTCAACTGACATACACAAGACACTCACACAACTATCTGTTGGTATTTCGTTTGAGGTGTGTAACCTTTAAATGGTTTTCCCACTCTAGGATGGAGCGAGATGACTTTTACTGCCAAAAATCCATCTGTGTCTCGATCCAGGTTCACGGTCGCTTTTTTCAAACGGTCCTAAAGCCTATCAGTAGCCCATGCAAATATTGTTCCGTATAAGAATACAACATGCGACACGCAACGCAGTAGGCTGTCACTCAACCACTGGCTGTACCGTCAATTATGCCATGGCCAGATAATAGAAATTTATCACTTCATGATATGGCCATGTTAAACTGGCCAAATCGTTTTAAACTAACGTTTGTTTTATGTTTGGTAATATCGCGGGTCTCAAACCATAGGGGCGTATCCACAAAACCCCTACTTTTCAGGAGAGATAAAAAACTTAATAACTTTTCCTGTGATTGAGCCAGCTCGTTGTTTTTTTGCATGTAGCTATATATTTCTACTGCAATTAATATAGGATTCTTAATTTTAGGGTATTTCCTCTTTATCGCTTGTTTTTGGTTGATACGCCTATATAGCATGACGACTATACTGTAAAATTCCGTCAAAATACTCCCTGAAATATATGAAATTTATGGACGTAAAATCTTTTTCCTCAAATTGTTAATATTTATACCAATATTTATTTTTACTTAATTGGTGACTTAAAATATTGCAATTTAGGAATGAGAACCCATTGAAATTAACGTTATTTACGTAATTTCAAGAAATCATACGCCTGTCTGGCTTGTCATAAATATTGAGAGGTGTTTTAACTCAAAGAGGAAGTATAAACCAGTTTTGTTCAATAATTTAAAAAAAGGAAATGATTAATAGGTAATTACACAATATTCTCGTGTTTGAAAAGAAAAATAAGCATTATAAAAATAAAATTTATTCATAAATCTGAACATAATTATTAGAAATATCGTTAAAATCACAAACATTTGAAACTGAGCTGAAACAAAACATAGCTCTCAAAAACGCTGAAGGAAATCATCATGAGGAAACCAGCATTAATGATGTTTGTGTGAATGTCTGATTTCTCACATTCGGGAATGCGAATGCGAATATTCAAATTCAATATTCACGAATGCGAATGCGAATATTGACTTTCAAACAAAGTGCGCGCAAAATGTCAGACAGTTTTCACATTTCGTATCAGCCAAATTTAAAGCGAACATAACAGAGCCTTGACAGACTGATTGAATGAAGCTTAACACAAAAAGTTTTTCAGGAAACACAGACTCCGGCAGGGAATTCCACTCCTTAGCTATACGCATAATGAGTGTGTTCCCATAACGCTTTGTACGTATGGGTGGAATGTTCACCATGTACCGGTGTCGCAACGCCGTACATCTTGTGGTCCAACGATGGAACGGACTTGGCGGAATTAAATTCTGCAATTCCAATGCACACTCTCCGAAATGTAAACAATAAAAAACCGACAAGCTAATAACTCGGCGTCGATGCTCAAAAGACCATACACGATCAAACTTGTGCTTGATAGAGGTTGTACTGTCTTACCCTCGCTAAGATCCCGAATTTTTTGGCAGACAGTTTGGCTTTTGCTTCAATGTAGAAGCTGAAATTGAGGGTAGTCGACAGCGGCACCCCAAGAAGCTCTGAGATCTGAAAGAGATCTCGGAGAGACTGGATCTGAGATCCATAAGCTCGCTCGCCGGACATGTAACTCTCAACAACAGTGCTATCGTCTGTATACCCAAAGGCACTGGCTTTAAGTAGGTCATTTATGTGTAGCAAGAACAGTGTTGCCGAGAGTACCGACCACTGAAGGAACCTGGCATTAATATCCATTTGACCCGACGAGCAGCCATCAATAACCACTCGGATGGATCGATCCCTCAAGAAGTTCACGATCCAATCACACATACCAGTGGTTAGACCAGAGGAAGGAAGCTTAGCAATAAGACTTTCATTTCAGCGTAGACCCTATCGAAAGCATTCGAGATATCAAGGGAGACGGCAAGCGCTTCCTCATACTTCTCGATGGCCTCGCTTTAGATGTGAATGGCATACGCTAGAAAATCCCCAATAGACCGATTTCGGCAAAAACCGTATTGCCGGTCAATGAGGATGTCGTTTGTTTCTAGATATGCCAGGAGTTATCTGTTAAACACCCGTTCCATACTCTTACAGAGGATGGACGTAACGGAGATGGATAGGTAGTTTGCCAGGTCAGCTCGACTGCCCTTCTTGGGCACAGGCCGAACGGCGCTTATTCAGTCTCAGAGAAGTGAAATAGGCGGGTCAAGATTAGAGACAATTCAAGTGCACAAGTTTTAAGAACCTGGTATTCCGTCGAGGCCACTGGCTTTATTCACGTCAAAGTTATGCAGAACTCTACGAACGTCCTTCTGATGGATACGAATATCCGACATACTCGTCACGCACCCATCTGGAGAAACAGTTAAATTCATTTGAAAAAATTTGTTATGATTTGAGGTTAACATGTTGTTTCACAATTTGTGATAAAATGTGAAATAAAGTTGTGTGATGGAAAAATATTAAAGTAAATATAAAATCATATAAGTTGTATTGTCTTTCTAGATTCATTCAATCAAAATATTATTTCCTTTTTGTTTGTCAGAAACATTCGCTAAATATTCGCATGTTTTTTGCGAATGCGAATGCAAATATCAAAAAATGTGCGAATATTCGCGAACGCGAATATTTGTTACATTACTTACGTCTATATAGCTTGACAAAATGATTTCAGGTTAAAGTAAAATAAACAGTCGTATGTTCATACGCCTTTATGATCCGATACGATTTCCTTGGATCACGACAAAATTGAAAGTCGTACGTGCGTACGTCTCTATGGCACGTCGAAACTGCCCCAATACGCAATAATATTGCTCTTACGTCAATTATACGGCTATTTGGTCTAAAAATAATTCTAGACTCTCCAGCATACGGCAAATAATATTTTTTAATTTATGCAAAAAGTAATTAACACTAAATTATAAGAAAAATTCAGTTAATGTATCGCTTATAGTAGAATCCAATGGCATTAAAAACGAAAAATCACATTTTTGCATATACGCCCCTATGGTTTGAGACCCGCGATATGTATGTATATTATGGTATGTATGTGTGTTTGTGATGGTGTGTTTGTTTGTTATTTGATTGTTTGTAATCCTTTCATTTTCCAAATATAAATAATATATGTATGTAGGTTTATATTATATGGAATATGCATATATGTTTATTATATATATTTTTTCCCTTATTTTCTTATTAACATATTCTTTTTTTATGCACCTGCCATGTTTTCTCTTCACCACCCTAGGTTGACTGGTAGAGAATTCGTCCGCCTTTGTACCTTTGTGTTGCATGAAGTTTTAATAAATAAATAAATATGTTCTATTTAATTATTGTTTTAGATTGATTATATTCTTCGTTTGGCTTCCTTTTTTTAAACTTTTTATTGTCATAGAAATCCTACATCAATGATATAAAATATCATCAAATGATAACGTTTAAACGATCTGGCCACTTTCAGTTGGCCATATTATTAAGTGATCAATTTCTTTGGTCTGGCCACGACATATATACCACAACATAGCCCAAAAGTCAAAGCAAAAAAAAAGACGGGTTGCACTCCGGGAGTACCGGCAGAAGTGAAAACTTGATTATTAACGTTGAGCATGTTTGATATTTTGGAATGGTTAGGGAATAATTTTGCACCAATTGCTTTATCAGTATAAAAGTACTATCATTTATGTGGTAGAATACAATATTCATTTATTGCGCTATCGTACACAAACATGACAATTTATATTACATTAAAAATTTAACACTTTAAAACTATTACAATTATTTTACATTAAAAAGTTTATCTCTCCGAAAAACTACTGAGGTGTCAAGGGACACCCGGATGAAACGAAGTTCCGTTCTGGCTTGCTTTCTATAAGAGAGAGAAAGAGAGAAAGACAGAGAAACATGCGCACGCCGCACGGCTTACAATAGCTTACTATAGAAAAAGTGTCGTTACAACTTTTCGTGAGAATTTTTTCCGTCTAGCCAATACAATATAACTAAAAAATACTATCCTATTTTATGTACATTTTGACAGCACTATTTCAACATCTTCGAAACCATGAAAACGACACTCATGACGAAAAAGTTGATAATTTCTGACATCCGCCATCTTAGATTTACATTTTGACAGCACTATCGGCTTCAACAACCTCGAAAACCATGAAAAAGACACCCATATCGAAAAAGTTGACAATTTATTGCAGCCACCATCTAAGATTTAAATTTTGACAGTACTATCGGTTTCAACACCCTCGAAAACCACGAAAACGACACACATGAGGAAAAAGTTGATAATTTCTTGCAGCCGCCATCTTGGATTTACATTTTGACAATACTATCGGTTTCAACAGCCTTGAAAACCATGAAAACGAGACCCATGACGAAAAATTTAATAATTTTTTGCAGCCGCCATCTTGGATTTATATTTTGACAGTACTATCGGTTTCAACACCCTCGAAAACCATGAAAACGACACCCATGACGGAAAATTTGATAATTTCTTGCAGCCGCCATCTTGGATTTATATATTGACAGTACCATCGGTTTCAACACCCTCGAAAACCATGAAAACGACACCCATGACGAAAAAGTTGATAATTTCTTGCAGCCGCCATCTTGGATTTATATTTTGACAGTACCATCGGTTTCAACACCCTCGAAAACCACGAAAACGACACCCATGAGGAAAAAGTTGATAATTTCTTGCAGCCGCCATCTTGGATTTACATTTTGACAATACTATCGGTTTCAACAGCCTTGAAAACCATGAAAACGACACCCATGACGAAAAATTTAATAATTTTTTGCAGCCGCCATCTTGGATTTATATTTTGACAGTACTATCGGTTTCAACACCCTCGAAAACCATGAAAACGACACCCATGACGGAAAATTTGATAATTTCTTGCAGCCGCCATCTTGGATTTATATTTTGACAGTACCATCGGTTTCAACACCCTCGAAAACCATGAAAACGACACCCATGACGAAAAAGTTGATAATTTCTTGCAGCCGCCATCTTGGATTTACATTTTGACAGTACTATCGGTTTCCACGCCCTCGAAAACCATGAAAACGACACCCATGACGGAAAATTTGATAATTTCTTGCAGCCACCATCTTGGATTTATATTTTGACAGTACCATCGGTTTCAACACCCTCGAAAACCACGAAAACGACACCCATGGCGAAAAAGTTGATAATTTCTTGCAGCCGCCATCTTTGATTTACATTTTGACAGTACCATCGGTTTCCACGCCCTCGAAAACCATGAAAACGACACCCATGACGGAAAATTTGATAATTTCTTGCAGCCACCATCTTGGATTTATATTTTGACAGTACCATCGGTTTCAACACCCTCGAAAACCACGAAAACGACACCCATGGCGAAAAAGTTGATAATTTCTTGCAGCCGCCATCTTGGATTTACATTTTGACAGTACTATCGGTTTCAACACCCTCGAAAACCACGAAAACGACACCCATGACGAAAAAGTTGATAATTTCTTGCAGCCGCCATCTTGGATTTACATTTTGACAGTACTATCGGTTTCCACGCCCTCGAAAACCATGAAAATGACACCCATGACGGAAAATTTGATAATTTCTTGCAGCCACCATCTTGGATTTATATTTTGACAGTACCATCGGTTTCAACACCCTCGAAAACCACGAAGACGATACCCATGGCGAAAAAGTTGATAATTTCTTGCAGCCGCCATCTTGGATTTACATTTTGACAGTACCATCGGTTTCCACGCCCTCGAAAACCATGAAAACGACACCCATGACGGAAAATTTGATAATTTCTTGCAGCCACCATCTTGGATTTATATTTTGACAGTACTATCGGTTTCAACACCCTCGAAAACCATGAAAACGACACCCATGATGGAAAAATTAATAATTTCTTGCAGCCGCCATCTTGGATTTACATTTTGACAGTATTATCGGCTTCAACACCCTCGAAAACCACGAAAACGACACCCATGACGAAAAATTTGATAATTTCTTGCAGCCGCCATCTTGGATTTATATTTTGACAGTACCATCGGTTTCAACGCCCTCGAAAACCATGAAAACGACACCCATGACGAAAAAGTTGATAATTTCTAGCAGCCGCCATCTTGGATTTATATTTTGACAGTACCATCGGTTTCAACACCCTCGAAAACCATGAAAACGACACCCATGACGAAAAAGTTGATAATTTCTTGCAGCCGCCATCTTGGATTTACATTTTGACAGTACCATCGGTTTCAACACCCTCGAAAACCATGAAAAAGACACCCATGACGAAAAAGTTGATAATTTCTTGCAGCCGCCATCTTGGATTTATATTTTGACAGTACCATCGGTTTCAACACCCTCGAAAACCATGAAAACGACACCCATGATGAAAAAGTTGATAATTTCTTGCAGCCGCCATCTTGGATTTACATTTTGACAGTACCATCGGTTTCCACGCCCTCGAAAACCATGAAAACGACACCCATGACGGAAAATTTGATAATTTCTTGCAGCCGCCATCTTGGATTTACATTTTGACAATACTATCGGTTTCAACACCCTCGAAAACCATGAAAACGACACCCATGACGAAAAATTTGATAATTTCTTGCAGCCGCCATCTTGGATTTATATTTTGACAGTACCATCGGTTTCAACACCCTCGAAAACCATGAAAACGACACCCATGACGAAAAAGTTGATAATTTCTTGCAGCCGCCATCTTGGATTTATATTTTGACAGTAAAAGTGGCCGCCATCTTGGATTTATATTTTGACAGTAAAAGTGTCGGTACAATTTTTCGTGAGAATTTTTTCCGTCTAGCCCCCTTTCACAACGCGCGATAAGGGATAGCTGTCTACTCTCCATCCGTCTTACGCTTTTTCGATCAGGTCACGTGTCCTGACGCGAGTTTAAGATTTTATACCCATTACAGAAAAAGTGCTCAACGCCGCTAAAGAAGTTTTCACTTCAAAAAATACTATCACAAACTAAAACATGACAAGTTAGGAATCTGTTCGAACATTCGATATCTCTGATGAGGATTCCTTTCTAGGTCAGGGACCCAGTTAAGTCTTCGGCCTTCCCTATCCCTTTGTGTTAGCCCTTATCTTTCTTTCTCATACTTTTCTGGCCTGTCAAATTCCTTCCGGGGGATCACTGTGGACTTTAGTGTCGTAAACATTGTTGCGTTGCTTCGTGATTTACTGTTGGTACGTGAAAAAGGATTTTAGGTTGAATATTTTTTTTGTAGGCAGTCGTTTGTTTCACTTTCTAGTAATAGCAATAATCCACTGATCTGGAAAGATGTTGCGAAACGTTCTAAACGTAAGTGTTTGACGCTGTCCAAAAAATAATTCTCGGAGAAAAGTTTGGGGATGAATTTGCCCAGCTGTGGGCAAAATGTAGGCACCTATTTAAATGAATTAATGCGATTTTTTACTTAGGCTAATTTTTATGTATGCGGGCGAAGCCGCGCGTAAAAGCTATTTTTAAATAGATTTGGAGGTATATAGAACAGAGAGAAAAGCCTCGATAACCTCCGTTGAAAAGAGAGGATTCTCCGACTAGACGTTTGAGCAACTACTCGATAGCTGATTTCGGGCTGTAGGTATATGTTCAGATCGTGCAGAGAACTTTAATTGCGCGATGTAGGATTTCGTAGTTTAATTTTTTTGTAACGCCACAGGCCACTACACCGACAAAAAGTATATCGTATATCATGTTAAGACATGTTTTCACAATCGGTCTAGCCGTTCGAGCGTGCATAAGTTACAAACATACATACACACGGATGTGATGTAATATTATACAGGCGAAATAATGTATGCACACACATATACGTACTTTCTTTCGCATTTATAATATTAGTATGATTACTGCGATTAACACCACCAATTTCACACTCCTCCTCCCAAAAGAAGCAGATGCTACAGCAAACAATAAGATGAAATCACGACAAAAGCTAAAAGAAAGCCAGCAGGCAAAGGCAACAAAGAGAAGCTCAGCATTCAGCCACCGTGTGTACCGGTATTAAAATTCACGACGTGAAAAGGTGCAGCACTATTTCGTGCATTGTTATTCTAGGCATCGAGCCAACCAGTGTAACAACTCTTAATGAAGGATAATCGGTAAATTTTTACGGTTCTAATTGCCATAGACAAAGGCAAAAAGACTTTGTTTCCCGTCCCCGTTTTCCGTAAGGCACCGCCATTTTGGTGTCGATTTCTTTTCGCGCGAAATTCTTTTTCCTTGTTTAAGAGATTGTCAGGATTTAAGGTGAAGATTATTAAGATTTTTTTGGGATGTATCGTGATATTATTAGGGTGTTTATGTCATCTTTGTTTTTCGTTGGTGTAGCTGTAAGTACAAGGTAAACCTTTTTAAAATCGGTTTAAGAGTTTGTCGTATCTTTTTATAGGTTTATTATTTTATTATTGCATGAAAGAATATATTTTTCAATACACTTGCTCAGAAAGTGACTCTTATTGCACTGCACTTAGGTATTTAAAGGCGCTTATTACCAAACTGTGACATTTTGATTAACATTACGCACTCGTGCTATAATGTTGTTAGAACCTTTTTGTTCAACCTCTTTGTTCGCAAAACAAATTTTGAGTAAGAAAAAATTTCACATAAGTTATTGCGTTCAATGGTATAAATAATTAGTGTCTTACTTACTTATTTCATGCAATTTTGACCATTTTAACTTGTACAAACGATTTATTTAATAAAAAAATAATAAGTAAATAAGTCGTACATTCAAATAAAAATTGTTTTTTTTATGGTCTATGGCCGCCATTTTAAGATGCGCGCAGTTTTTGGCTTGATTTATTCGAGTATAATTCAGTGGCTGTATTAATTAAATAAAATTAAATACTAGGGGTAAATAAAAAAAATTACGCTCGCGCATATGAAAACAGATTTTTACCGCCATGTCACAAAAAACGTTACTAAATGATAATGATAAATGATAAATGATCTTTATTTTGCAAGTAGGTTTTATAAAAACACTTTTACACGTCATTTTTTTTTTACGTCTAGATTTACTGTTATTTTCTTTACAAATGTATTGAAAAACGTCGTATGATATACGTGAGTAATTTATTAATGATTACCGTTCTCGGCTCTCTTAAGACTCTCGCCACGGCTCGTGTCTAAATACTGCCTCGACTGTAATCACTAACATCATAATGTACTATTATAGTATTACATTTTACAAAAATTATAAAAAGTTTGTATGTATGGATGTTTGTTACTCTTTCTCGCAAAAACCAAAGTCAAAGTCAAAGTCAATGTCAAAAGTTTTTTATTTCATATAGGCCTACATGGGCACTTATAAATCGTCAGAAGCTAGTGCACGGTTCCAAATTGGTCGTTTCCTATGGAGAAGAACCAGCAAGCAACTCTTTTGAAAAAATAGTTGTTCCTACAATATTTCCATATTACAGTATTAGTAGGTATTATTTAAGGGGAAATAATAATGGTTCCGAAAAACAATTTAATCTCCAGCGATCTGTGGCCGACTATTATTCTAATTAACTAGCGTTATAATGAATTACCGACAAAAAATCAAATACATAAACGAAAAAAAAATATCCAATTTAACAACAAATAAGAGCATGTTCAAATTACATTTTCTCCTAAAAAAAAATGGATCTTCGAATAACAAAACTAAACTTCCGAATAGAATACTGAACCTCCGACAAAATTACTAAGTTACCGACAACAGAGGTTTGGTCAAAATAATCATATTTTTACAACTTGCATGAACTGTTTTAATTTCTATTGTTGGTTATCAAATTTATTTTTTAGCTCTCAATAATGATGAAAATACCTCAACTGTTCGGCCCACGCGATGGGGTTCGGATCTACTATGTAACTACATTTTCATAATAAACTGAGTTTCGTTTTATTTTTATCTTTGTTCTCGCTGACATTATAAAAGTTAGGAAATTTGTCGAATAATAATACAGTATAATATTCTAGGAAACCAAAGTCTACTTGGTTTTCGATTAAGGCATGAATAGGGGTACGTATCAAAATCCCGAAAGTTCATTATACCTATGGCTGAAACACCGACGTGCAAAACACCGAAATTCAAAATACCGAAAGGTTTAAATGCCGATAGTCGTTATATCGAAACACAAAATACCGATGTTCAAATGCCCGAAAGGACGAAATCCCGAATAGACGAAACAACTTGAACGTAGCGGTTGGTCACAGTTCTAACGTTACCTAACCTATTTCACTCAGTTCAAAGAGCAATCAAGATACAATCTACCTGTGAATAGACTATTAGACAATGGTAAACACATTTTTACGAGAGATTGTGGCTGAAATAGGTTAGGTTAGAATTGTGACAAAAGCGACTCAAAATAAAACAAATCGGGACCTTAGGGCACCCCGACACGGACGAGTCGGGATTTTGAACTTAGGGCTTTTAAACATTCGAACAAATGAACTTTCGGATTTTAAACTTTCGTCCATTTGGCGTTTCAATTTTCGGGATTTCGTCCATCGGTAATTTAAAATTCGGGATTTTTATACGTACCCATGAATACGACTGTTTTAACTTTTTGACGCCTGAAATAGGTACCGATATCGAAGCATACCCGTGGTAAGTAAAATTCATCATATATGATGCAATTAAATGTTATTGTTACAAGTACATTTTTATATTTTTTATAAGTTTCTGTATAGCCACTCAGAATAATATTTTCAGTATAATGTGACAGTTAAAATACCACCACAATCTATGAAATATGAAAGGTAATTTATGAATTAATAGTAGGCAAGTAAAGATAAAAATTACAAAGCAAAGTTTTCAGTAGAACGTAATTTATGCTGGTAGAAAAGTATTATAGCAATAGACAGTCATGTTTATTTTTCGAAGATTTCAGTATCTCATTCGGTCGTTTCATCATTTTTATTCGGACAAAAGTAGTCGGAAAGTTAGTATTTTAGGCAGTAGATTTAATATTTTGAGTAAGGACAATTCTTTTTTTTTTGTCGGAGCTTTTATTACTACCCTTATTTAAGAACAGTATAGACCGGTCTATATTGTACTCAAAAGCACAATAAAAATGATCATTTAAAAAAAAGTGAGTTAAAATATGAAGTAATCTAAGAATTCTTGGAGTCTACAGTGTTCTTCCATTTACATTATAAAAAGAGGCTATATAAAAAAAAGCTAGAAAAAAATTAATAATTACAACTGTCAATAAGACCACTTAATGGATTTTGATGAAACTAGGTACTCGGGCAGACCATGTCTTATAATAGCACATACTTTTTATACTTTAAGATACTTTTTGCACAAAAACATGTTTTTCTTCATACTAGTTCCAAGTAGGAAATATTTTCTTAACATATCGACATGTTGAGACGAGACGCAATGCAGCACTGCCCACACTTGCAAAGTTCAATAAACTTCCTTCATTCTTAAACCATTTTATTTTTCGCTCATTATTCTGAAAACATGTCTTTATAGCGCTCCTTTTTGAGGTGGGAAATCATTAAAAGACTTCTCCCTGTCTGGGGTGGAGAGAGAAGGCGTGCTAAACTGATATTGACCTTAGTCAACCCATTTATGTTTTTTCCATTTATCACTTCACCCTTGTGTTCTAAGACCATGGTAAAGGTATGTAAATTATTTACCTAACACATAATAACTAAATAAATACAGGGTGGCCAGAACATTGACGTCCAAAAATAAAATTTAGGTCACTCGTATCGTGGGGTATCCGAATCACCCCCATGTATGTTCCGCGACTTTTCGTAGTTTTCGAGTTATGAATTTTTTTCTGATTTTTTGAGAATGATCGACCAGACCAATCTAAAAATTTTTTTTAAAAAAAGTACATGGCTTTGTCGAGATTTTTTTTTGCAACTGTATCTTCATGAGTAGTACTTTTATGCATAAAATAATCAGCTTCGTAACTGTGATGAAAGTTATGAAAAAGTTGGTCTAAAGTGAAAAAATTACGTTCGTGAAATTATGACTTAGCTTTTCAACTTTAAATAAAAAAATTAAACAGGAGACTTCATGGTTCCTAAGTAGGCTTCAAGAATGCGCCAGACTATCAGCTTTCAGAATCATAAAAAAAATAGTACTTAATGGGGCTACTTTGGCTTAAATCGGCCTTCAAAAACTACGAGGTAGAAAATTCTTAAAATTAGCCATCTGACGAATACTTTGCTAACCAAAAATGACTGCAAGAAAAGCTAAGATTCAAAAACTTCGCGCGTTCTTTTCTCGTGCACCATGGGTTGTAAACGAAGGCGCTGCTCTTTTACCTGCAATAACAATGGGCTGAGAGGATAAGAGACCGAATTATTGCTATCTCTCTCACTCTCGGTTGTTTTCATAAATTAACCTTTTTTTTTATGGTGGGAAAAAATCATGCAATGACATCCCTCGCTCTTGGGCGGAGCGGGAGATAGTGTCAGACTCTTACTGACTAAAAGACCCACCCCGTTCCTTCTAGCCTTCATACCGGGGCTCGAGCGCCCTTTCGGATAACCCTGGCCCCAGTAGGCTTCGACCCAGCTGGGTCCCTGCTGTTGCTGACAACTCCTTGAGGCGCGCGGGAACAGTGCGCGCCGTCGACGACTTGGGCTTGGTCCGGACAGTTACCGGACGGCCGGACAGCGAGCTACCCATTGCTCACTGTCCGCAAGCCCGCGCCTACGGTGGCCGGAAATCGGGATCAGAATCCCGGTGGCGGCGGCGGCAGCGATAACGCCGTTGCCTGATGCGTTCGGCCTCCTCCTTTGCGAGCATTACTGCTTCGCACTCCTCCTCGCTCCGGACCATGGCCTCAACCAAGGCCCGGCGCGAGAGGTCTCCGTCGCCGATCGCCCCCACGAGGGCACGGCGATGCTCCGTCCAAGCAGGGCACACCTCGACTGTGTGCTCCACCATGTCCTCCGGGTATTCCGCACAGTGGCGACACCCGGGCGTCACTTCCGCACGAATCCGGTGCAGGAAACTCCCGAACGAACCATGTCCGGTGAGGACCTGCGTCATGCGGAAGGTAAGGACGCCGTGAGGTCTTTCCAGCCACACCTCAAAGAGGGGACTTACCGCCATGATTGTGGCGTGCCCATTCATAAATTAACCTTAGGAACGAGAAAATAGGCAAAAAAATTTAAAAAATCGTCATATGGCTAATTTTAAGAATTTTCTACCTCGCAGTTTTTGAAGGCCGATTTAAGCCAAAGTAGCCCCATTAAGTACTATTTTTTTTATGATTCTGAAAGCTGAGAGTCTAGCGCATTCTTGAAGCCTACTTACAAACCATGAAGTCTCCTGTTTAAATTTTTTATTTAAAGTTGAAAAGCTAAGTCATAATTTCACGAACGTAATTTTTTCACTTTAGACCAACTTTTTCATAACTTTCATCACAGTTACGAAGCTGATTATTTTATGCATAAAAGTACTACTCCTGAAGATTCAGTTGCAAAAAAAAATCTCGACAAAGCCATGTACTTTTTTTAAAAAATTTTTTTAGATTGGTCTGGTCGATCATTCTCAAAAAATCAGAAAAAAATTCATAACTCGAAAACTATGAAAAGTCGCGGAACATACATGGGGGTGATTCGGATACCCTACGATACGAGGAACCTAAATTTTATTTTTGGACGTCAATGTTCTGGCCACCCTGTATAAACCAATTTTCAACCGTACATTCGTAATAAGACTTGGCATTTTGGTTGAACTGGACCTATTTAGCGCCGCCGTGAGACACATTGTTATTTGTCTCTTTTTTTTATGTTGTTACTACATCGTGTGCATCTACTAGTATGTATGCCCAGCCAAATAAAATAGTTTTCTTTCTTTGTTTCTTTACACACGTGTGCCACACACGCCGATTTGGGAGCGTCGGTCACCAAACATTTTGTACGGAAACTAGACTTGTAGAGCTACACTAGATCCACGCCGGGCGACGTCTTTATATGTTCAAATCTGGCGTGTTAAACGTGTGCGTGGGTCTAATGTACTTCGAGCTTTACTCTTCCAAACATTCCCGCAGGCTTAGCTAACATCAGCCTACTGGACTGCTTCAATTTTGCTGACATCTTTTTGAGGAGCGCATGGACTATGCGTCATCGAATCGAGCTAGGTCTTTACCAGACGGCTAGATGGCGAACTACACAGTGCTCGTCGTCTGCAAACCCTGACCAAAAATCTGCCCTACGACTCCCAATGCACTAGGCGTCTCCTTTAAACTACTCATATTTCACATATACGAGCATTTCCTCTACAATTTTTGACTTCATCACAATACTACACACCACAATACTATATAACAAAATTTATAACCTGCCAAAGCTAACGTTAACCAACTTTCATATAAAATTCCGGCTATAAAAGTATGAAAAAAACAACATTTGAATATTAACTCCCTAAATACAGATTGATGTTAATTTTATAGGTGGTACAAGTTGGCCCATGTACGTTGGTTATTGGCGATATATCAAGCTAAGTGTGAAAGTTCGGAGCATGTTAGCAACTGGCTTACAAGTGGCTCTAAGTGTTGGCTTCATGGTGTTATAGTTGGTACTGGTAGTCGTGTTGGCCTTGTTGTAGGATATGTTGGCCTAAGTTGTGTGTAACTAAAGTGCGACTAAATAGTGTGAGTTATTAAGGGAAAGTGTTTAAACTTGCTGCAATTCTGTTTAGAACAGCTGTGGCCTTTTAGACCGTAAAGTGTGATGCAATTTACGGGCCATGGCATAATTTTAGTGCTAGTTTTTAAATGGTGACTAAATTAGTGTCATTTAATCGATGCCTTCGCTGGAGGTTAGTAATTTATACTTTACTAGCTTCTGCGGCTTTGCCTGCGCGAAAGTTGAAAAAAAAAAACCCCAAGAGGTAACCTAGTAGGTCCTTTGAGCTTGGGCACGCCACAATCATGGCGGTAAGTCCCCTCTTTGAGGCGCGACTGGAAAGACCTCACGGCGTCCTTACCTTCCGTATGACGCAGGTCCTCACCGGCCATGGTTCGTTTGGGAGTTTCCTGCACCGGATTCGTGCAGAAGTGACGCCTGGATGTCGCCACTGTGCGGAATGCCCGGAGGACACGGTGGAGCACACAGTCGACGTGTGCCCTGCTTGGGCGGAGCATCGCCGTGCCCTCGTGGGGGCGATCGGCGGCGGAGACCTCTCGCGCCGGGCCTTGGTTGAGGCCATGGTTCGGAGCGAGGAGGAGTGGCAGGCGGTCGCCGACTTCTGTGAAGCAGTAATGCTCGCAAAGGAGGAGGCCGAACGCATCAAGCAACGGCGTCCGCGCCACTGCCGCCGGGATTCTGATCTCGATTTCCGGCCACCGTAGGCGCGGGCTTGCGGACAGTGAGCAATGGGTAGCTCGCTGTCCGGCCGTCCGGTAACTGTCCGGACCAAGCCCAAGTCGTCGATGGCGCGCACTGTTCCCGCGCGCCTCAAGGAGCTGTCAGCAACAGCAGGGACCCAGCCGGGTCGAAGCCTACTGGGGCCAGGGATATCCGAAAGGGCGCTCGAGCCCCGGTACGAAGGCTAGAAAGAACGGGGTGGGTCTTTTAGTCAGTAAAAGTCTGACACTATCTCCCGCTCCGCCCAAGAGCGGGGGATGTCATTGGATGATTTTTTCCCACCATAAAAAAAAGGTCCATTGAGCTATTGCCTAATTTCATCCAAATCCGTTTAGCGGTTCGAGCGTGACGAAAGAACAAACAAACAAAAATCACATTCACAAATTTTCGCCTTAATATTAGCGTGACTAACTGCAGCCTGCAGCTTCACCCACATGATAGTAAAAAATCTTATAAACTATTCCATGTCATGGTTTACCTGTGTGCCTAATTTTACCCTAATCCGTTCAGCGGTTTGAGCGTATAAGAGTAACAAGCAAACATACACACACGCATACCTACATACAAACTTTCACATTTTATTATCTTGATATGATTCATTAAAGTGCAAGCCAGTTTATGGTAGAGCATTTGTTGCTAAAACCAGACGTAAAAATTATTCATCACTATTACTTGAGTGGCAGCTGTCAGGGAAAAAACAGCCAGGCTGATGTTGGGTTGGGCTGGTTTTTTTTATTGTGGGAAAATCATCTAATGACAACCCCCGCTCTAAAAACCCACCCCATTCCTTCGAGCCTTCATACCTGAGGTACTCTCGAAACTAACCCTGGCCCCAGTAGGCTTCAATCAAGCTGGGCCCCTGCTGTTGCTGACAATTCCTTGAGGCACGGGGGACCAGTGTGCGCCGTCGACGACTTCGGCTCGGTCCGGAGAGTTACCGGACGGTCGGACAGTGAGCTACCCATTGCTCGCCGTCCGCAAGCCCGCGCCTACGGTGGCCGGAAATCGGAATCGGAATCCCGGCGGAGGTGACAGCGCCGTTGCCTGATGCGGTTGGCCTCCTCCTTTGTTAGCATTACTGCTTCGCAGAAGGAGGGAACCGCCTGCCACTCCTCCTCGCTGCGGACCATGGCCTAAACCAAGGCCCGGCGTGAGAGGCCTCCGCCACCAACTACCCCCACGAGGGCACAGTGATGCTCCACCCAAGCAGGGCATACCTCAACTGCGTGCTCCACCGAGTCCTCCTTGCGTTCCGCACAGTGGCGACTGGGTGGCTGGGCTGATCATGTCGCACAAATGCACTCAGACAGGTGGGCGAGGGTTACGGGGCAAACTTGGCCAGAGACCACCTAAGACAGAGAGGCTTAGAAGGAGAAGGGACAGTTCTTTGCCCAGCAGTGGGACACAATATAAAGTAATAAAAAAACACTATTTCTAAAAATTTACAAAACTAATCACTAACACAATGATTTTATTCCGCAATCTGATTCTATAAATTAGTGATATAGTAATGGGTAAGTTACAGCCTCTCGTCTCGAAAATATACTTTCATCACGGAAGCAACCCCGACCGAGATATTAGACAAAGAATACTATCAAGGTTACTGGTTTTGTTAAAACATCTTTTGTTTGAGATTCGAGACTCGGATTACATAAAAGATGTAGGTAATGCAAGAAAATATGGGCTATTATAAGGTAGAGGTATTTTATTCCATGGAATGCAAAAAAAAAGGCACAGTGACCAAGGAACGCAAAAGACAACTGAAGGAATATTGGTAGGTTTTTAAATAAAAACTAGTGAAAATCTGGCAGTCATAGTATTAATTAACAATTTTTTTTATTATTATGGATAGGCTCGCGTTTGACCACTATCACCACATACACTCGAATTTGGTACGGACGCACAATGGATTTGCTTCCGTACCAAATCAGTCCGTTTATAGAGAAGTCCAAACCTGTCAGGTATAACGTGTATGACGGGCATAAAAAGCACGATACAGAATGTGGTCGCACAGTGCCCATGTGTTTCATGACTGGTGATTAATCAGGTGTACAACATTGCTTGAGACGATTTTAAATAATAATATAGTTGCATTCCACAGAAAAAAAATCGAATTGCATTTGCAAGTTTTTGAAATCGATTCACGATTTATAAAATCGATTCTTCGGTTAATGGATCTCAAATTGTCATCCCTACACTTGATGTCGTACGCGAAGCAACGGTTAGGTCCGGTTGTGTTGCAAAAACGAATTTGGTCCGGTGGGTTTTGTCCGTCGTACCAAATTCGAGCGTGTGAGAAATTATTTGATGATTTTCCACCAACAAAAAAGTAGACCTACCTTATGTTTTTATTTCTAGTTATTTAGATACCACAACTATACTCTGTTCAAAATAACATTAGAAATTTATAAGAACCTTTTACTTATCCGTTCAACCGATTTTAACTTTTATTTCGTTGGTGACGTGACAAATGGCGGCTGCAGTAAATAGTTCGTATTGTTACCACTTTTTTGCTTTTAACCTTTCGAATGTCTTAAGTTACACAGTCCGACATAAGGTAATTGTCTTTCTATTGTGTCTCTAATTACGACATTCAAAGAGTTAATGTCATCCTTATGTCTACGAACTAAAAGTTAAAATCGGTTGAACAGACAGTAAAAAAGGTTTCTTTAAATTCTATTCTTAACGCGAATATGGTATAAGTGACATCTTGCGTCATATTTGAATATCAATATTCACCTTTCACATCCCTTTTGTTTCACAAGTAAGTGCCCACAATACCCTACCCATCACGCACAAACACCATAACAATCATTTTAAAATGAAAATCCATTAACTATGAATCTGATTACAGTTGGCCTGTTTAATGACTTGTCGTGATGTGCCTACATTAACCTAACGTGCTCACATTGGAAACCATCTAACTTTAATCATTAAGGTATACGGTTATGGTTTCCAGTTTTGAAGGATAACTACTGTTTGGCATATGTGCTAAGGCTCTTTGTTTTGCATATAGTCACACAATATATGGCCTGGATATTGATTCTATTATATGGATATTCTTGGTAGGGTTGCGGTGTCGTTTGAGAGCTACAGAAAGGGCAACCGAAGGAATACGAGTGGGTTTTAGAAGGTAAATTGGACACTCCCTCTCGCTCTACCTAAAAAAAAATGGCAGTAAACTGTTTTTTGAATAATTTATTTAATAAACAAACTAATAACTAATAATTTTGACTGGCCTGTTGGTCTAGTGGTTAGTGGCCCTGACTGCTATGCCGTAGGTTGTGGGTTCGATTCCCACCCAGGACAAATGTTTATGTGATGAGCATGATCATTTGTTTTGTGTATGGGTGTAATTTATCTATAATATGTATGTATTTAGAAATATATAATTATGTTTATCAGTTGTCTAGTACCCATAACACAAGCTCTGCTTAGCTTGGGACTAGACGGCGTTGTGTGATAGTTGTGGAAATAAAAAAGAAGTGTGGCACTCGGGGACTGCCGCGGTAAAGCTATTGCATAGCATTTTTATCAACTTATGCGGTTATAATTATTTATTTATTTTATTTATGCAGTATTTTTTTCCTTTGTTTTTTTTTCTTTGATATTAATTGAAGTTACACTTTCACACATTGAATTGAATTTTGATTGATTGTTCACTCATTTGTTTTCTTATCGGTCACCACGCTCAAAAAACAAATGAGTGGGGGGTGTTAGGTTATTTTCGTTACGGAATTTCTGGATTCGGTCTCCACGCTCAAGGCCCGCGATAGAAGCTATGCAATAGCTTAAAAAAAATAAAAAAATTACTAGCTTCTGACTGTTGCTTCGCCTGCGTAAAAGTAGGTTTCTCCGTATATACTTTGAACATCTATTTAATCCATTTAAGGAATGAATTTTGAGAAGTCCTCTCTTAGTGCTCGCCTACGTCATAAAAGGAAGCCTTGTGCAAAATTTCACGCTCCTAGTCCCAGTAGTTTCGGCTGTGCGTTCATATGTCAGTCAGTCAGTTTCTCGTTTTATATATAGGGTGACTGGCAATTAGTGTACGATACTTAAACATGTGATTGTGCTCATGATAACCAACAACTTTTACTATGGGAACAAACCTGAAATCGCGAAAAAAAAATCAGCTGTTCAGTACATTTATGTTTGCCTAATGTACTGAACAGCTGATATTTTTTTCGCGATTTCGGCTTTGCTCCCATAATAAAAATTGTTTGTTATCATGAGCACAATCACGTGTTTAAGTATCATACACTAATAACCAGTCACCCTATATATATAGACAAAGAGACTAAGGCTCTTAATAAACTAGTGCACCTCACCATCAACGATTGCTTTACTGCTTACCATCAGGTGTGATCGCAGTCAAGCATTGATTTATATTAAAAAAAAGATGCTCTGTCACCTCAAATGTAAATCACATTTTTTTTTTAATTTTGTAGGTTTTCCTGGAATCTCACCTTCACCTTAGGGGATTTTTTATAACATATACCCAGTATTCCAATCAATCTCAATCATCGTTCGACGTTGCTATCTATGTACACTATTATTATAAAGAGGTAAAGTTTGTTTTTTTTTTGTTTGTAGGAGGTAATCTCTAGACGTACTGGTCTGATTGCTAAAATTTTTTCATCGATAGAAAGCTGCATTATTTCTGAGTGACAGGCTATATTTTATGTCCACGGGCAAAAGCTAATCAAAAATACACCTTATTGCTTAACTATTAAACTCACTTTATGTTTGCCCAGATTTGTGACAGCACAGCCTAGCACTGCTTCTCTTCCTAAGAAGAACGTGTGGTTGCCAATAGGACGCTCGAATTCAGGCTCCTCGGAAAACTTCTTCGTCGTCATTTGAGAATCTGAAACAATAAACATGAAATATTTAGTATGATAGGTATCATTTTATTAGTCGAAGTCGACCGCGGCGAAGGTGGTGTGACGATCAGATCATGTTCGCGGGGCAAACTTGGTCAGAGATAGCAAAACAACCCCTCAGTTACCCAGATGGCCCGATGACTATGTATTTTTAATGACATAACAAGCTTATAACTTTGTAGTTTTCATGATACAGTTATGAAATTTTGCAAACAGATTCTTTATATAAAAATAGACACGTGTTCCGGGTTTTGCATAATATATACTAAAACTAACGTTATATAGCTATTAAAATAAGCCACTTGCAATTAAGTGATGTTAAGTCAAGTCAAAGCATTTATTTCAAATAGACCATTTACAGGCACTTTTGAATAGTCAAATGTCGGTCAGTCCAAGAAAGGTGAAGCTAAATTGCACGTTCCTAAGCGGAGATCTCTATGGAGAAAAACGTGCAAGAAACTCCATGGACACTATTTTATATCATATTATGTGTTACATATAATGCTTGGTTACATATTATTTCTTGCTTCTATTATGTGAGCACAATGTAGATAGTAAATTAAATAAAATATCAGATGATCACTACGTATCAGCAATTTAATAATTATAACAACCAACCATTTCTCCCTTAATATAATTATAATAACAAACCCTTCTGCAATTATAAATGTAGGTAACAACTTAAAGAACCATATTTAAAACTTCTAGCAGTAAATCAAAAGTAAACGGTTAATTTGCAAGCTAAATTCATAATATTTTGAATATTTTTACTTCTTTGAAGTTGGTAACTTTTTGGGCCATGATTTATAATTCCGTTTTATTCCGCAACGAAGTAGGAAAGAGGTCACTTATAAGGTTAATGAACTTTAGTGTACTGTCTATAGTGTCTATGATTATTTTTTTTTTAAAGCAATAGAGCCGGTTTCGACTAATATGCCAGTGTCACGTCGAGAAACTACTTTTTTTAAATAATGTTTTTGTCTAAATTTTAAGTCCTTTAAGCCATGTCTTCGTATGAATAGTTTATTTGTCTATCATTAGAATATGGATGTGCATATTTTAATGTTTTTTTACGGTAACGTTTTTTTTTTTTTTTTTTTTGTATAATGGATAGGCTCGCGTTTGACCACAATCTCACCTAATAACACGTTTGCAAAGAAAACTATCAATCGCATCAATCTATCATCGTATCAATTAAGGGTTTTTTTTTGTTTTGTATTACTGAGACTTAGTTAAATCTAGGTGAAGTAAAATCGTTATAGTTAAATGTAAATTAGCTAAATATATTGTTTTAAGTCATAATTAGTTTAAAAAAAAAACTATTTTCTTTCTTAATTTTATTGTTAGGAACCATCTTCTTTTTCCATTTGCCACTACTTAGACACTTCACACAGTGACG
Organism: Mythimna ferrago; assembly: GCA_910589285.2. Classification (NCBI taxonomy): domain Eukaryota; kingdom Metazoa; phylum Arthropoda; class Insecta; order Lepidoptera; family Noctuidae; genus Mythimna; species Mythimna ferrago. The sequence goes on from OU342689.1 coordinate 6,669,719, forward strand.
CAGAGATAAGCAAAATTGAACAACTGGACTCTGATTAAACTTTTTTCGTTCACAATTCGTAAACAAAACAATTTTTTTGGTTTGTTCGCCCTACCAATTTCTTCGATTTGATAGTATGATGTGACGTCATAACATAGTAATCGATCCTATTTTTATTTGGAATGCATAGAACTTAAAATACAAAACTACGCCAATTTAACATCACAATATCTACTAAGAATCATTTTGCGAATGATTAAAACAGCCACCAAACTTCAATTGAAGACATCCCGACAATAATTCCAAAGCAGTGGGAACATTAAAAGGCTGATTAAGCTTTCTAGTTTGGTTTTAGTCAGTAAAAGCACAAAATAAATAGGTACACAAGTCAATCTACATACAAAGCGCGCTCGAGCAACGCACACAAAGACACCTCCCACAGACACGATGTCTCGGAGCGCCCCGGTACACTCCGAACAGTTCCGGCTCAAACGCTCATTAGTGTGCGTCCACCGAGCGTAGGTATAAAAAAGTGAAGTACATAGGTCGCAGCCATCTGATTTAATTAGCCATCCAATTGGACGCCTAGGACGTTGGTTAAACGCCGGCATCCAATGAAATGGCAGAAGAACAACTAGCCAAGTCGTTAACCGCAACGTTTAACCAGACAGCTGAACGTTGTGTAGTCATATAGTTTAGTAGGGTGACCATGAGGGTATAAATTATATAAAACTACTTTTTAGTAATAGTGAAATATTATTAAATCAATAAATAGCGGAACTAAATTTGTATCACTTGGCTGAGTCTTGATCAGTCATTTCGAAAGGGCTAACTTTTTCAATACGCCAATCTGTTAAACGTTGAGTGATTTTAGTTCAAACAAGTATCGGCCTAGGAATCCAATTGGATGCCGGCGCTTAACGAACGTCCTAGTCGTCCAATTGGATGGCTGATTTAACCAGATGGCTGCGACAGATACATAAGATTGACTTCCGTACCTATCTATTTTGTGGTAAAAGTCACACAGTTTCGTCCCCACAGTTCCTCCCGTTCCGCCCTAGAGTGAAAGAAGTCATTAACTGATTTCACACCTTAAAAATTAACCTTCAAAATATTCCGATTTCTAGAAAATCGTTAGCTTACTCAGTAGAAAATGGAACCCCATGTTAAAAACTACGCTCAAAAATAATGCTTGCAGAGGAAATATTCCGAGAACCCCACATAATCTATCTCTTTCTTTTTCCTATCATCGGAAGCAACAGGCCATTAAACACTGAACTAATAAAGTTGCCAACAACAAAAAAAAAACTAGTTAACACTTCAAAACTCGCTATCGGGTCTCCGAGTCCCAATCAACGCGCATTTTTTTATTTCTTTTTTGAAGTAGCAACACAGCTCTGACGTCATTCTGCCGAGGACGGTGTAAATTGTACCAAAGGCTGTTTGCTGGGTATTTTTATTTACTTTTCTAAAAAGGTGGGTTGTACCAGGATTTTTTGAGCATGTCTAGTCTATACTTGAAAGTTTTTAGAACTTGCGAAGCTGGTCTGTTATTTTTGAAAGATTCGTTTTTTTTTCTATGGGAACATGAGGTTTGGATGGAGTACGTAGGTATTTCCTTTGCCGTAATGTTGGCTCCCCTGCCTGTCTAGAAAAAAAAAGAAAAGAGTGGCCTACTCTAGCAAAATTGTTACACGAAATGCGACACGAAATCGATTTTAACGTTATGTCACTTTTTGCAGAATTATGAGGGGAATAGGATTTTATTTAAAAAAAGCAGGTCTGAAAGAAAGGTGTTAATGAAAAGTATATTGTGGCGTGGCGTTTTCAGTATTTTAAAGAATTGCAGGACAATCGAAATGGAGCCTAGCGTCGTATATTTTATTCAAAAATAGTTTTTACAGTTTCCAAAAGAAAAGAATTCTGTGGCAGTTGTTAAAAGTAACGAAATATCAGTTAATCTCCCAATCTCCATTATTAGTTATCAGTTAATATTGAGTAATTTCATTGCTAATACTATAGCAATACCTACTATTTTTCCGTATTGCCAACATTACATTATAAATTCATACGTGAAACGCACTATACATATAGGTAATGCTATTTACCGTTAAAGCACTCTAAAGAGCAGAGCGGGAGGGTTTGTGCGTTCCAGGGCTCTAGGTTTTCATTTTAGAAGCGAACCCATGGCCCCAATAGGATTCGACCTTGCTGAGCCACTACGGTGCTGACGTCTCTTTGATTTTTTTCTCTGTTTTTTTTTTGTAAGTTGCCGCAGGCCGAGTTAACCCGTCGTCCGCAAGCTCACCCTTACGATGGCTTGAAATCTGGATCGGGATCCCGGTGGCTGTGGCGTGAGGAAGTCCGTTCCCTCACGCGTCCGGCCACCTCCTTCGTTAGCATCGCTGCTTCACAGAAGGAGGCGGACCGCCAGCTATTCCTTCTTGTACGTAAGAGTAGGTAAGAGGGTTATTGACCACTTTAGTAAGCTCTATTGTAAAATAGTATAATCAACCTTTTTTAATGTTCCCACTGCTGGGACTCAGGCCTCCTCTCTAGGAACGGGAATGGACCGTAATCCACCACGCGGGCCCAGTGCGGGTTGGTGAATGTCACATGTCTTCGAATTTTTGGTTCTAGTACTCGCCGGTTTCCTCACGATGTTTTCCTTCACCGTTTTGAAATCAGTGGTGTAGTAAGCTCCATCTATAGTTAAGTAAATTTCAAAGTAAAGAAAAGCGGTTACTAAACTGAAAATTATGCAAGGCTCTTACAGAAGCCACATAGTCTATCTCTAACTTCAGGTTATGAATGAATCATCATTGAAATTACAGCACCACCACTTGCAAGCTCATTATAATTCTCCAAATACCGTCAGTTAGCTATTCTGTGTTTTGACAGCCTCTCGCAGCGGTCTCATTTACATAGATCACTTCAAAGTTTGATATTATACCTACAAACTGTTGGTCTATGTAGTTCGTCTTCAGAGTGCTTCGTATAATGCAATCTAATGATGTTTTAGTATTTGGTGGTGTGTAGTTGGAAGTTTCAGTAGCATCGTGGTAGATTCAGTCAAAGAATAATACCTTGATCACACGTACCGAGTAAAAGGACAAGACCGTAAAATGTTGCTCGGCCGAGACAGTGATCAGCGCTCGGCCGAGCACTACACCCCTCTCGGGTGTAAAATATTAAAAGACCAATAAACAAACTGCATGCTTTCTTGAGTTCAAAACTATATACAGGATACCTACAACTACACACAGAATGGCACGGGATTGTTCATTGTGGCGACACTTGGGGGAGGTCGGGCTATGTCCAACAATGAACGTCTATCGGCTGAAATGATGATGATAAACAGAATACCGACCATCTTCATATTTTTTACACTCAACTCTATCCAACGCTTGATCTACTATTTAAAAAGCTTTACAGGATATTATTATCTATGTCAAATTACATAAAATAATGATTTATATTTTCAAATGAATTCCGTTTTGTGGCTTAGCTGTAATAACAGATTCAACATGGCTAAACAAGCACTGTCAGCACAATTAATGAATAATCGTTTGAAATAAACAGGTATTATTATCGCGTTAACATCAATATTGTAGTAAAAATGTTTTCAACCTTATTGACAATGGATTACTGGGAAAACATAACATAAAATCGTTTAAATAGTTTATAGGTAGGTAAATGTGCCGCTGTACAGTGGAGTAAAAGGGCGTGTCATGTGTAACTCTTTTAGTGATCTATAATATAGCACATTTTGAAGACAGTGAGCAAAGTTTGTTATTGCTGTCTCCAACTCTGCTACATACACGCCCGAGCTGAAAGTGAGGACATTTATATCGAGCGTGAAAAAAAAAACTGCAAAATATATATATATAACCATGCTTGTTGCCTACGCAAATCAAACGTCGTTTTTCAACATGCTTGTTAGAAAATAGTAAATTTGACTTCATAAACTTAGCGTGATTAGTTATCACGGTGCGGATTATTTTTCATACGATTTGTTTCTTTTGTTTTCATATGTAGCCTGTGCAATTGTGAACACACAAAAAAAAACGCGATCAACCGTTACTACTATATAGGTCCACTTATTTAGCGCAGCCGTCAGATACAAAAAAAAAAACTTTATTGCATATAATTTTGGCTTGAATTGCATGTCGAGGAGTCTCCATTTAGATAAAAATGCCTGTAGTTGAAGACTCCGCTCTTCCCTTACTTTATAAATACACAATTAGGCAAATGACTAAATGAAAAAAGTAAAATAAATATAAAGATGTTAATTTTCTTTTTTTTAATCTTAAGTTTCTAGGTACATCGTGTATTTGGTACACCCAAATACAACATTTTATTTTCTTGCTATTTTTACCTTCAAACGGCCAAACGGATTTAAATAACCAACACATGGGTAAACAATATCCAAGAGAAGCACATAAAATATTTTTTATTCTAAGAGTATGTACCATCGCGGTCATTTCTGCCTGATCACTTAAAAAAAAAATTTCGCTTGAATCCTGCGCGGCACAAAAACAAGCCATTTGAAGTTTTCGTTTCATGGTACCTTCGAGATAATTTTTTTTGGCGAAAAATGAAGAGAACTAAGGTTGCCGACATAGCACGAAGAATTGCCAAACTTAAGTGGCAATCGGCAAGGCACATTGCTCGCAGAACAGATGGCCGTTGTGACCGAAAGGTTCTGGAGTGGCGACCGCGTGCCGGAAGACGAAGCGTTGGAAGGCTTCCTACAAGGTAGACCGATGACCTGGTGAAGGTTGCGGGAAACCGATGGATGCGAGACGCACAGGAACGTTCGGTGTGGCGACGCATGGGAGAGGCCTATGTCCAACAGTGGACGTATATCGGCTGAAATGATGTGATGGTTGATGACGCGGACGAAGACACTGCCAGAAACTAGTAGATATATACATACATGATAAAAACTTTCTTCGTTCATTCATATAACAATACTAAGAAAACCATCTTTGTTTACAAAATCCTTACATCACAAAATCCTAGACATTACTTGTACAATACCTTTGTAGTCCATTCACGACCTGAGAGAATCAAAGTAATCAATTCCATTCAATAATTAACTCTACGATCACTTGCACACAATATTAAACCTTCAATCTTTGAAAATAGAGTTCGGAATTGGATGTCGCTACCCTATCATTGATGAGTCGACTTAGTACCCAAACTCTCTTTGTTATTACTAACCTAGTTTACAAAGTTTGATATTTTGCAGGTAGTTAGCAAATGAACCCTTGCTTTTGTTGGATTTTTTGTCTCAATTGAGTACGAAGTTGGAATGAAGTTTGGAACATTTATCTTGGCTGGTGACAGTCTGTATTATTGATCGTTAGTAACGCCTTTTTTAATCCTTTATATCCGTTTTCGCAAACCTTCAGCACTATAATTTTCAGAGACGCCCCGAGTAACGGTATCGTTGAGCGATTCCCGGTCAGCATAGGGACGGGTCTACGGACGTCAAGCAATGGGTAACTCGAAGACGTACCGAGTAAACGGGTGAGACAGTGCTCTCAGCCGAATACTCGGTACGTGTAAATTCAGCGCCGAGTGCTCAGACGAGTGCTTATCTCTACAACTAGCTTACATCACTGTCTCGGCCGAGCCACATTTAATTGTCTCGCCCTTTTACTCGGTACGTGTAATTAAGGCATTATGTCACATGCGCGCCTTAAAGAGATGTCAGCAAGATTGTCGGGGTCATAAGCAACTGAAGTAACACACATAAGTTTTAATCAGTAAAAGTCTGACACTGCCTCTCGCTCTACCCTCAGTAGGAGAAGTCAATTCATGATTTCCCACGTTAAAAAAAGAATTTCATGTAGAGGATTTATTTTGGAGAGTAGGTACGGAAGAATTCCATGACTTGATCCCGCCATCTCCTTTTCACCATCGGACAAACCGACGTACGGCGAGTATCCACCTTCAGGTTGTTGAAACTTCTACGGTCTGGACTAAACGTTTCGCCTCATCGTTTATACCGCGGATGGATCGAAGGACCGGATCAATTTGCCTGCTGCAGTCTTCTCGTTCGATTATAATTTAGGTGTCTTCAAGGCTAGAGTGAATAAGATTTTATTAAACTAGTGCGCCTCACCATCCACGATTGCATCACTGCTTACCATCAAGTCCTAGTTTATATAATTTTTTTATGTGAACTCGTCTACCTATATTTACTAATTTTATTTTAGTTCGTATATTCAACGGTCGGTGAGTGTGTTCATGCCTTCACAGCGATAGTGACAGTATACCTGCACGCTGCGTTATTTACTGTTTTTAGATATAACAGCATACACTGAGTTAGGTACCTTTTGCCTTTACACAGATTTTATTTTTTAAGAGTCTTCTTCTTGGTCGTTTCACTCTTGCCAGAGTGGTCGTAGATCTTCAGAAGCCGTCAGTGTACGATGCATAACTTTCACTACTTTTGCCTGTTGGCAGTCATCCGGGCGCACTCGTTCAATGGTCGCCAACAGCCGCTTTGATCTGGTCTGTCCATCGCATCGGTGATCTGCCACGCGGCCTTCTTTCGTCTACCTTTCCTTGGCTTTATAGGGCGTTCAATGGAGATGAAGTTTTTATCTGTTCTAATATTATGAAGAGAGATTTGCGTTTTTGTTTGTAATGAATTAACTCAAAACTACCGAACCGGTTTTAAACATTCTTTCACTAGTAGACTGCTTACACTATCGCTTAGTAACATAGGCTATATAATATATTTTCTACTTTCATGCTTGCAAAGCCGCTGATATACGTTTTTATAGTTCTCATAAATTGTGTGAGGCACAAATAAATATTTTACTTTATTTTCTTTCTGACCTACTAGTGTTTATAAGTTACTTTAAAACAGACTTTATATTTATAATGGATTTTATTGAGGATTTTCGAAATAAACCATAAATTGTTTCTCTGAAAACAAAGTTTTGTTTTATTCAACATGCTTTTACAGTATAACAATTATCGTTTAACTAAAATTACACTTTTATCTCACCTGAACACAAAGAAACGACATTTAAAGTTCACTAATATCGCCTCCTCAATTATATCCCTTTAATTATCTCTCTACAAGTTTTTATAACAATAAAATGCACAAAATAATCTAAACATCATCTGTCATTGAATGATACGTCACCCCGTATCCACAGCTTAAAAATTAAATTAATGAAATGTCATTTCCAAGGAGGTCATTTCATTACATCTCCCCCCCATAGGAACGAAAATTCTAAATAATATAATACAAACAATGCACCTGCAAGCTATCTTTATACCTATTCGTTTTCTTCTACTTCATCTTCTGCCGTAACAGGTTGTAATTTTGTTATGTGGAATAAAGTTGATTCTGTTTTTCTGTTGCCAGTGTCAATCTTATAAATGGAGTTCGATATTTTCTCTATTATCTTGAAAGGGCCTATTTTTAATTCGTCTAATTTTTTCCTGTTCAGTCTATTTCCATTTTCTACATATACACTGTCTCCTATCTCGAACTCTTGTATTTTCCTATTTCTATCAAATATTTTCTTGTTGTACTTGTGAGATTTTATTGTATTCTCTAATGCTAATCTTCTATCAGCAATCCACTTGTCTTCCTTTTCTATTGTTTTAATTTCATTTGGTAATATACTGACATTTGTACCATCCAGTAAATATTTTGGTGCAAAACCTGTAACAGAATGGTCTGTTTCATTATATTTCTGTACACATTCTCTTGCTACTGTTGTCCATGTTCTCTTATTATTTTTCTCATTTATTTTACATCTTATTTTATTTACTATTGTTTGGTTTAATCTTTCGTTCAAGCCGTTCGAAAATGGCGTATTCACAGCTGTAAATATTAGTTTGATGTTATTCTCCTGCAAATACTGTTTAAATTCTTTTGAATTGATGCCTGGATATTGGTCTGTCAGAATTATTCCAATCTCATCTGTCTCGAGTACTTTCTTTGTTAGTTTTATAAAGTCACTTGCGTTCTGTGTTTTTGAAGTCACAATAAACGCATATCTTGTGTAGTGGTCTACTAAAAGGTGTAAGTATTTTTTTGTTGACCTAGATCCTCCAAAGCCACCTATAGTATCCATTGACATTATCTCAAATGGTTTTGTTGCTGGTCCCAGTTGTGACATTAACCCAAATTTTCCTTGACATCTTGATTTATTTTTTATGCATATTTCGCATGTTTTACAAATATTTATGATATTTTTTGTTAGGTTTTTAGCTGTATATAGTGGACTTATTTTTTTCTGTAATTGTCTGATTCCAATATGGCATAAATCTTCATGCACCTTTTTTATAATTTTTTTACTAAATTCTTCAGAGAGTATAATCTTTTCTAGTTTCTTTATTTTTTTATAATAGATTTTATTTTTATGTAGTAGATTTTGTTTCTTTTCTTTTATTGGTTCATTTTTTTCTTGGTCTTCAACTATATCTTTTATTTGTATTAAATTAACTATTTTTAATAGTTCCTCCTTGTTATCTTCTGATTCTAATACAGGGTTTCGGCTCAAACAGTCTGCTTCTATATTTTCTTTACCAGGTATATATTTTACTGTAAAGTCATATTGAGATAGGTAATATGTGAGGTCACCCAATTCTTCATCTGTCCTGCATTTAATATTCATGTTCTCTAGAGGTTTGTGGTCTGAGAAAATAGTGAAATGTTTTCCAATTAGCCAGTGTTGCCAGTATTTAACTGCTTCTTTCATAGCAATACATTCCAAATATATGGCCTTTTTTCGTTTTTGAGATTCGTTTAGTTTTTTTGAAAAATATGCCACTGGTTTGTCTTTACCGTCTAGTTGAGTCTGTTTTAATATTGCCCCGATACCCTCTAAAGATGCATCTGTAAAGATTTTTATTGGTAAGTCTTTGTCGAATATTTCCAACACAGGTTGAGAACATAAATATATTTTTATTTGATTAAATGATTCTTCACACTTCTCTGACCACACAAACTTTTCATTTTTTCTTAATAAATTATGTAATGGGTCTAAAATAATTGCACTTCTTGGTATGTATTCATGGTAGAAGTTAATTTTTCCCAAAAATTGTCTGATATTCTTTTGTGTCTTAGGAGTTGGAAAATGTCTTATCGAGATCAAATTGTCTTTTAGTGGTCTTACCGAATTGTTCTGAATTACATGGCCGAGGTACTTTACTGAGTCTGAAGCAAAGTTACATTTCGTAAACTTCAATCTAAAGCCTTCTTGTATTGTTGCCTCTAATACATTTCTTATGTGTTTTATATGTTCTTCAAAGGTGTTCGAGTATATCAGAATATCATCAATATAGTTTACGGAGTATCCTGTGAGATTGTGCTTTCTTAGAATATTGCTTAAAATTCTCTGGAAAATTGCTGGTGATGTTTTCAAACCAAAGGGAAGGCAGGTCCACTGGAAGTGGCCATCTTGTGTGACAAATCCTGTTTTATATCTATCTTCCACCCGTAATGGTATCGCCCAGAATGCTGAGTTTATATCCAGTGTAGTAAAATACTTACAATTTCTAGTTTTAACAATCAAATCATCTATTAACGGAAAAGGTTGAGCTTGTGGAACAACAATTTTATTTAGTTCCCTGAAATCTATACACAAGCGGGATTTCCTATTTTCACCCTTTTTTAATGCCAATGTCACTGGAGCAGCGAAAGGACTGTAGGATTCTTCTATTAAATTATTCTTTAGTAACATGGATATTTGCTCTTCAATTTCTAATTTATCTTCTATTGTACATCTGTATGGTCTTTTACTACAGTATCTATTTACTAGTAAATCTATGTGAGCTTCATAATCTCTAACTGTTCCTATATCATACTTGTCCTTTGCAAAAATTGTTTTATATTCCTTTATTATTTTCTCGATCTCAATTTTCTTTTCATTATCTAAATGGTCTGTCATACTTACAAACTCTTCTGTTTCTATATGTTCATTAAAATTTATTGCTAATGTTTTTATATTCTTTTCTTCATTTCTGTTATCTTTAGACATTTCATCTATTTTATTTGTTCTTATCTTTTGTTCTATCTGCAAGTCCTCGATTTGGGTTAGTTTGAATTTCTTTATCATATCCAATCCGATTATAAAATCATCAAAATATTCATTTTCTACTATGTATACATCCACTTCTTCTTCTAAATCAAATATTTTTATTTTTATTTTTATTGTTATCAAGCCATCTGTTTTTTTCACATCATTAACCGTTTTCATATATGCTATATTCTCATTGTCCTTTTATTCTTTTATTTTAATCAGTCTTGAATTTATTAAAGAGATCTGTGAGCCTGAATCATAAATGCCGCTCACTTCTAGTTTATTTTCTAATAAGAGCTTGATTTTGATTAATGGTGTACTTACTCGTTTTTTTTCTCAGTATTTATATCTACTTCAATAATAGAGTTGTTATTTACATTTCTGGGTTTAAAAACTTTTTCAGATTCATTTTTATTTTTCTTGAACCAACATGACTCTTCCGGATGATATCTAATTCCTTTTTCCAAAGATTCACAAGTGTTACATGGCTTCTTCTCATTAGTTTTATTTTTATAAAGGAATGTACGACTCTTTATTGTACTTGAGTTTTTCTTGTACATCATACCTTCATATTTTCTTATCTCATTGAACAAATCAGTAGTGTCATTGAGTTCATCTCTGTTTAACCTATTTAAGATAAACCCAGGTAAACCTGTTGCAATAAGATCTATCATTGTTTTGGAGTCTATCGATTTGTTTATGTCTAGCATAAGCCTTTCTTTTCTAATAGCGTAATCAATTAGTAGTCCTTCTTTATATCTAAATGCGAGAGCATATGTAACTATGTCTATAGGTTGTTTTGTGCTCATTTCTTCTAAATATTGATCTAAAAATTGCATATTACCTTCCTCATCTCTATATGTTTTCTTAAGATCTTCATCCAATTTTATCCATATTTTTCTACTTTGATGCCTTTTCTTTATACTATTTTTTATTTTTGAGAAAGTATTCATTTTGACAATATATGTATGATGAATCACCGGCTTCAGCTCATCAGGTAAAACATAACATTTTCCTTCTTCTGTAGATATTGAGGTTATGGCTAATACATTTGATTTGCCATCATTTGAAGCTATCATCGTAAACTCAAATTGCAGCCGGTCCATCTTCTTTTAGTTAACAAAAATGTCGTTTTATAATGGATTTTATTGAGGATTTTCGAAATAAACCACAAATTGTTTCTCTGAAAACAAAGATTTGTTTTATTCAACATGCTTTTACAGTATTATGTAATAAATTATCGTTTAACTAAAGTTACACTTTTATCTCACCTGAAAACAAAGAAACGACATAAAGTTCACTAATATCGCCTCCTCAATTATATCCCTTTAATTATCTCTCTACAAGTTTTTATAACAATAAAATGCACATATAATCTAAACATCATCTGTCATTGAATGATACGTCACCCCGTATCCACAGCTTAAAAATTAAATTAATGAAATGTAATTTCCAAGGAGGTCATTTCATTACATATTTAAAGACAATTAATTTATACAGCTTATCTGTTACCTATTTATGTTATAGATAAAAGCTAAAAGGCCTGTAACCGTCTCATATTTAAGTAAAAGCTTAAGTGTTTGATGGCACGCTTGGCCACTGGACCAACTTATGGGTACGATTCCCACACGGAAAAATATTTGTGTAGCCTACAGATGGATGTTCTGGATCTGTGTGTCTTGTGTATATGAGTTTACATGTTTATGAGCATACTAACAATGCACGATTAATTGGCAACCATGTTTTTTTAAAGCATTGCCGCTTTAAGAAAACGCGGTTGCAAATGCGATTTCCTGGATCCTAAGCTCGATGTGGCATAAGTACTATCAGGTCTATCCGTTAGCAATTATTAGTCAGTAGTAGGTCGCAGTTTGGAAGTTAGTGGTGTGATACCCGCGTGCCTTTAAAAAGCATATAACGCTGGTGCTCCGATCTCCCCGGTCATGTTGGACTGCGCACCGTCGAAACATGACATAAAGGAATAGAGAGCGCATTTGTTTGACAGTGTCAAGAGCCAACTCGCCACTCGTTCGTGCGCTTTCTGTGCTTAATGCTCTTCTGACTCTAACACCAGAGTGTGACTTGTTTGCTGGGAGATATATAGATGTGTGTCGTGAATGTTTAAGGTTTTGTGAGAGGATGGATGAAAAATAAGTAAACGTTATGTTATTTGGTTTTGTGGGATATTTTATTTTATATTAGTGGTAATATATATATTTTCTTCTTTTTTTTTTGTTTCTTCTTTTATTTCTTGTTTCTGTACAACGCATTAGTTTAGACTGTAATGTTCTATAAGTGAATTGTAAATAAATAAATAAATAATCTGTCTTTACGCATAGACATGAGCACAAATGAGAAAAAGTTATTTGATGGGTTTTTGTTTGGGGTGCGCGAAGGGTTCTGTAGCATTATTAGCTATACAATATTGTTTTTTTACATAAGAAACTTATACACTTTAATACATATGTACATAAAAAAAAAAACTTAAATACTAACTAAACTAATTATAGGTACTAAAACCTAACTATGTACATAAATTTAATACAAAATGACAATGTACGCTCAGGCGTCAAAGTACTCCTCCACATCGCTGTCATCCAAAAATGTTCCCAGAAGACTGGCAGCATTTTTTTATTAATATTAGACACTTTATTATAACTACTATATTATGAATATGGAGCATAAAACGACAAAAAAAAATCGTTTGTTTTAAGGGAACCCCACTCAAATATTTATTTTATACCGTTTTTAGTATTTCTTGTTTTAACGGCAACAGAAATACATCATCTCGGAAATAACTGCTCAGCTCATCATCATCATCATATCAGCCGATAGACGTCCACTGTTGGACATAAGCCTCCCCCAAGCGTTGCCACAACGACCGGTCCTGTGCGTCACGCATCCATCGGATTCCCGCGACCCTAACCAGGTCATCGGTCCACCTTGTTGGAGGCCGTCCAACGCTACGTCTTCCGGTACGTGGTCGCCACTTCAGAACCTTTTGTCCCCATCGACCATCTGTTCTGCGTGCAATGTGCCCTGCCCATTGCCACTTAAGTTTGGCGATTCTTCGAGCTATGTCGGCCCACTATCACTGCCTAGCTATCACTTTCATAAGGTACGGCTTGGTGACAGAAAGGCTCAAAGCGGTGGCTTATTTTATCTATAATATGTATGTATTTAGAAATATATATGTATGTATGTTTATCAGTTGTCTAGTACCCATAACACAAGCTCTGCTTAGCTTGAGACTAGACGGCGGTGTGTGATAGTTGTGTGGAATGTTATTATATTATTATTATTATTATTATTTATACGGTCCCATTTTTACTCTTCAGGTAACCACGGAACCCTAAAAATGGATTATTGCTAGAGGTTAGAATATTTCCCTTCAACATAAGTGCAACCACCGTGAAGCCAATGACTTTCATGTGAAATATTTTTTTAGAGATATAGAAAAAGATTATAAGCAAATTCTCTATCAAAAATATTGTCGCACAAAACACCACCGAATTTCGTAGCGTTAAATAAATAATAGCGGTTCTTCCTCTACTTTGTTATTCCTTTGGGTTTCACGTCCGTTTCGTTGAACAGGGTCCCTTGGTCAACCCTTTATACGAGATTAGGAGGCTTAACTTTAAAACGGTGATAATGCTGCAATTCCTGCGACAAAACGAAAAGGTCTACAGTTAAAGATTGTTATAATATAATAAAATGGTACCATATTCCATAAAAGAGCAGTGGTGGCCGAGTGGTATTGGTCCCGACTTACGAGTTATAGGTTTCGGGTTCGAACCCTGCCAGGCGCATTACTTTGTGTAATTTATTTCATTACCACTGAAGGTGAAAACGTCGTGAGGAAACCGGCATGTCCCAGAACCAAAAATTCGAAGACATGTGGCCTTCGCCAACCCGCACTGGACCCACGTGGTTGATTACGACCCATTCCATCTCCTAGAGAGAAGGCCTGAGTCCCAACAGTGGGAACATTAAAAGGCTGATGATGATGATAATGATGCTTCCATATAAAGCGTCTAAGAGGGCCTCTGTGAGTTGGTTTCGACTCCTCGTATCCCTTCCAAAGGTCCAAGAACACAGAGTTCTGAGAAAAATAACGAACTTTTTTTTAAGGTGACTTAGCCCTAATTACTTCTTCCGCTCTAGTGCAAAGCTATGAGGAAGGTGGGTTTGGAGGGTATGTCAGACTTTTATTGACTAAAACCCTAAACACTTTTGTTCTTTCAACCACTGGGGTCCCGATCCTGATTTCCGGCCACCTTAAGCGCGGGCTTGCGGACGGCGAAGAGAATGGGCAGCTCACCGTCCGACTGTCCAGTAACCGTCCGGACCAAGCCTTTGCCTAACAGTGAGACAACGTAAGCCAAGTAAAAAAAAACATCCGAAAATAATCCCTAGAGACCTAATCAACCAAAAAATTTACGATACTTGAAACTCCCGTTTATAAAAGGCAAACGATAAAGAAAAAGCTCTAAAACAACAATAAAGTAAGTTACATAATAAAATGGGCGAGGCCAATGGTGTGACGACGCCGGGACAGTTCGCACCTGTCACCAAATGCTAATGCATGGATTTCACACACAAACGCCTTGGTTGATGTTAGGGTGGGTTCACGATAGACGAGCCGAGCACGAGCCGAACATGAGCCGGGTACAAATTCGTACCTATATTGTGGACCGGCTTACGAGTGTCGAACGCGCGCGCTTCGAGCGCTTCGTTCGTGCTCGACTGTGCTTCGCCCATTCTCGGTTTTTTGATTAACACTAAACGGCCTTTTCATGACCTTGGCCACCGTGAGCGGTAGCTAAGCACGGGGCGGTGAGTGGGAAAATAAAAAATATGAAAATGTTTGAAGCATGCCACGAGACGCCGCTTATAGCGACAACGCGCGCGCTGTCCGATACCGCCCCTCTCATCGTGCTACGCGCCGCTAAGACTAAAGTCGTGACCAGCCCCCCTAGCCAAGTTACAACTGTTTTATTTCGATTCTCTTGCGTCAAACGCCTCGAGTTGGCCACGCCTCCCATTCCTTTGTTCTGGCCACGTGACTTCAAAATAAAGGAATCAGACGCGTAGCCAACTCGAGGTGTTCGACACAAGAGAATCGAGACGAAACGTTTGTAACTTGGCTAGAAGTGCAGGATGGAAGGGTTTCGCATCACGTTCGGAGATAGTGATCGTTAGAAGCTGTTGCACCATATCTATAGGTAGTCTGTATGTTGTACGTCCACAACTGACACCGCGAGTAGAGCGGCTCGGCTTGTGCTCAGCTCTTGCTCGTCTCCTCTAGCGTAGACACACCTTTAGGGTGCACGTAAATATATTGAAGTAGGTCGTGATTTGAGGTAAATATGTATATCAAAACATTATGGCTTTTCCCTCAAATAGTAGGCTGGGTATTTTTACCAATTACGTTTTTGGTGACGTAAAGCCGCTGGCCTCGGTTGTCATTTAAAGACCTTTGACAGTCGTTACAGGTAGTCGGATGCCAGAAAGTTCGACCATCAGCCTGTGGAATATCGTGTCGCCCAGTAACTGGGTTGTGGAGGTCTGATAGGCAGTCGCTCCATGTAAAATACGAGTAATTCAGCCGCAACATCGTTTGGAGAAGGTTAGGGAGATGATGACGTTTTTGGAGAAAAATTTACAGTATTGTCACCCGACTTTTAAGTCGGCCATTTCAGTTCACCATTTGCCGGGTATGTTTTAGGTGTAAAAAATACTTTTATAAACCTGGTATAAAGCAAGATGTTTCAAAAATTCACGGTAGACGCGGGCTTGCGGACGTCGAGCAATGGGTAGCTCACCGTCCGGCTGTCCATTAATGGGCTGGACCAAGCCGGATCGTTAACAGCGCGTAGTGATTCACGCGCTCCTCAAAGACATGTCAGCAAGCCGTAGGGCCCCAGCAGGGCCGATGCCCGCTTGCTAGGACCGCGAGGAAAAGAAAACCTGTAGTCCCAGAACGCAAAGAGCACCCGAAGGACAAAGGTGTGGTTTTAGTCTGTAAAAGTCTGACACGCCCTTTCGCTCCACAAAGGGTGGAAGAATTCATTGGATGACACCACCCTTAAAAAAAGAAAAAATACTTAGTATAAAACTAGGTATTTCTAAGATTCCGTATAGAGTAGGCGAGATAATTGCCATAAACAAATTTAAAATCTGGCATGGTATTTGAGATTTTCTCACCAAAAATATAATAACTTGATTTGTGAATACCGCTCAACAAGGAAAGGTCGTTAGGTAACCGACATGGCCTTGAACCAAAATTTCGAAGACATGACTTGTCTATAAATCCGCACTGAGCTCACGAGGTCTGAGGGGTAAGTAATATAATTACAAAACCTCTAATATTTACAACATATAAACAGCTAAATCTATCATTTTATTTGATATAACGATCAGTTAATATAGTAAACGATTGATATAATTTTCGAGTAACTATTTTTTAATACAAACAAGTTATTTTTTATTTCTTTAAATCAATTTAACTTATTACATTACCAGTCGACAGCGATGTGGAAGAGTTTTTTGACGCCATATTTTAGTTTGATTTTAGTTGTAATTAGCGTAAGGTTTTTTTATTATTTTTTTTTTTTAATTTACTGTAATTATACTTTTTAGTTGTGGATGTAACTATTTTTTAGATATATCGCTGTAAAGTCAAAAAATCCAAATATTTCGAGAATATAAAAAAATAATAATTTCAGAGTCTAAATTTTATGACCTTTAGCTTCTAATTTAAACTTTAGAAACAATTATTATAGACTAAATAATTTAGAGATATTTTTGTAATTTGTATTATAGCAAGTAACCTGAGTAATTAACATGCTTAATAACCAATCACCTACTGCCAAACATACGATGGCGCCCTATTTCTAGATGGGTTTAAAAAAAAAACCGTGCAAGTGCGAGTCGGACTCACGTACTGAGGGTTCAGTACAAACTACCTATGAAAACAGTTCAATTCCCGATTAGAGTTACGAAGATTTTTCCAAATCGATTTTTTTTGTGACGTAACTACTAAACAGTTTTCAGATTTTTTTATACTTAGATACGTGTTTCTATAAAACCTTGCTTTGCCAAAAAGAATTCTGGGTCAACAGGAAGTACCTTACGAATTTTCATTCCCTTGAGTGTGTCGAAATATACGTGTCAAAACGCCAAAAATTGCGGCCTAAACGGCAGTAACTTTTTTTGTTAACTTAGAAGTTTGATTTTTTCACAGTTTTAATTTCATCTTGGTACCTCCACGCGTTCTTGAGATAACGGGTTTTGACAGACAGACTGATAGACGGACAAGAAAGTAATCCTGTAAGGGTTCCGTTTTTTCTTTTTGAGGCACGGAACCCTAAAATTCTCCACACACCTTACGCTCCACCCAGAGCTGGATCAGTTTTTTGATATACCTCAAAAAAAAGGCATAGAATTGTTTTAGTATGTAATGCCTGCCCGACTCCAAAGCCATGAAACACCCACAAAATATTAAAACACCAAAAAACCATACACACCATTTAACAAACGCTTCACCATTAATTTCTAAGCACCTGCACACAATATAACAATGGTTTGTAACACAATATAACGATTAAGGAAAACACGTAGAACCACACATTTATAACCGGGGTGAACGTGCGTATTGCTAGCTGTGAGGAGAGTGAGGCAATAAGTATCACCGGCTGTCACTTCCAATATGATATATCGAGAGGACGTGGATACACGGTGGATGACAATGTCAATTGAGGAAGTTGCGAAAAAATGTTAAAACGAGGTCTGGTGTTAGTTTCAAGATTATTTTGTAACGTCTTACTTGCATAACGCTTTCAATTTTAACGTTTCATGTTTGACCGCTGATGTACGTTTTCCGTGCTGCAGTAAGTTTGTACGGGACTCTCAGGGCGCGAGTCGAATCGCGCTTGCCCAGTTTTTTAGTGAGAAAATATGTGTTACTTCAGTTGCGTTTTGCCTTCTTAAGCCAAGGCAACTGATGGCAACTCTTTTAAATAATTTCGAAGACCTGGAAGATCTGAGCCTTGAGGCTGTTGGCTCTTAAGTAACAGGCTAGGCAGGCTGGTTAGGGTAATGCACCTCACCATCAGAGATTGCATCACTGCTTACCATCAGGTGGGATCGCAGTCAAGCACTAGTTTATATCCTCCCTCTACTCCCTCAGAGATAAATTTAAAGAAATTAATGTAATGACTGTGCCTTCACAGTATATTTACGAGAATATTTTGTATGCCCATAAAAATATAGACATGTTTAAAAAATACAGTGTTATTCACAATTTTAATACAAGAAACAAACATAAATTTGTAGTTCCTGCAACCAGGCTCAAAAAAATAGGGGGCTCATTTAGATGCCAATGTATACACTTCTATAATAAACTTCCTAGTCATATTCAACAACTAAGCCTTAATAAGTTCAAATTATTTGTAAAACGTAAACTTTGTCAAAAGGCTTTTTACACTGTAAAGGACTATATTCAGGACGAGAAGGCTTGGGATTGACCTGCTCCAGTACCTACTACAACTGTTGATATTTTTATTTTTATCTTCTTTTTGTATTTTTTTTTAATTATTTTTATTTTCAAATGTGCCTTTTCTTTTTATTTTATTTATTTTTTTACAATTTGACATTGGAGATTATTTTTATTTTATTTTACAAATTGACGTGTATACATTTTAAGTACTTAAAGTATTTTTTTTTCTTTGACACAAATATTTACTTTGCTAAATATTTTGTTAACTATTAATTTCCTTAGATTATTGTAAATGTGAGGAATATGTTGATTGCTTTTTCTTTTCTATTCAGTAATTTTAACGTATGTCTGGCAATTTGAGTATTTTCTGCGGCCTACCCAAATGTCCTTTCTTTGGTATTGTTCGTCAAGTCGTGGAGCTCCTTAGTAGTCCTAAGTTGAGCTTTTCGAATACTGACAAATGCTTACACTGATTGGACAGGTCCACTCAAATCTGTATGGTTCTTTCTTCAAAAGACCATCTCAGACAAATCTGCATGGTTCTCATGTGATTTGACCATTACATATTTACTGTATAGACTTTAAAAGAGACTTTGACCCCTGAGTTTGTTTCGGTGTTTCTTCTCAGGGTAGTCAGATAGGAAACACCGGCCTCATCTAGCATAAATTGACGAAAAAAAAATTGACGTGTAAAAGTGTTTTTTAAACCTATTTGCAAAATAAATATCATTTATCATTTATTTATCATTTATCAAACTTGCTTTTGCCCGCAACTTTGTCCGCGTACATAAAATATAGCCATAAAATATGTCACTCAGGAATCAAGCAGCTTTCTATCGGCGAAAAAAATTTCAGCAATCGGACCAGAGATTACCTCCTACAAACAAAAAAACAAACTTTACCTCTTTATTATACCTATTAGTGTAGATTAAAAAAGGCTAGATAATAATATATTTTGAGATGTTCCTTGCACAGTTACACCTTTTAGAACTTATGATGTCATCTTCCTAGCCTCCAGGACCCCGACCCCAATTTCCAGGTACAGATTTCAGATTGAGATGTTTATTGCATAGGCTAGCATGCTCCAACGTAGACCACCTCATCGCTTACAATCAGGTAAAAAGGCGATCAAATGCGAGTCTATCAGTAATCAAAAAATGTAGTCGAAAGCAAGTCTAAACCATCCCCAACACCCACCGATACAATGTCGCATTAGTTCCCGCAATTTATTCCCCCGTACCAACCAACTGTTTGCCCAGCTTCCTCTATCAGGCGTTTTGCGTTAGCATCGAATTGAACCATTCATTGCTGTTTGCCACCATACTTCCACATTTGTTGAGTAAACACAAAGTGAAGTGCCACAATATTTTTACACGGTCAATATTTGAAAAATCTTTTTTACAATTTATTGCGGTTTCGGTACCAGGTGTTAAGCTACGAGTAACCAAATGACTATGGTATTTTTGTTCGAATTAATATTTACAGAAATAGGATTCGCAAAATTCAAGTGAGATTTTGTCGTAAATTTACTGTTATTTATACAACATTATTTTCGCTAACGCAACCTGAATATACTTTGTTCAGAATCAGTAAATTAATCAATTCCAATAATTTTACACCATGTTAGATTTTTCCCCAAAAATATTTAAAAAAGGGTCACAAGTGGTTACTAATTTATTTTTAGTTTAATCTGTTCACACTATTATAAACTAATTAATTATCTACACTTATAAACAACTTAATAACTGTAATTATAGTAAATTAAAAACTAAATAAATAATAAAACCCTATGCTAAAATACACTAACTAAAATATGGCGTCAAAAAACTCTTCCACATCGCTGTCGACTGGTAATGTGCCCAAAAAACTGGCGGCATTGCCACGCTGTATGGCAATGCTTATCCTCTGTCCAAGGCAAAAGTCAGCCTTTGGGTCACGCGAAGTGTCAACTAGACGTTTCGACAGATCTTTAAAGAACTTGTGAGCACTCGGACCCTACGATCCAAGGTCACAAGTTGGACATCTCCGATACTAAGTACAACAGAGGTTACGGCAGATCATAGCAGGTATCAGGCGACAGCGCACAGCTGGGTGCGGGAGCAAAACAACCCCTCAGTCTCTCAAACGACCAGGTGACCATGTGTTTCTGCGGACAACTAGGTAACATGACTGTGATTTTTCATGAAACAGTTATGAAATTTTGTACATAGATTCTTTGCTTAAAAATACTAAACACGTGTTTCTGGCTTCGTATATACCTAAAATTTTGTTTTATATACCTTCAAACATAATATAATAACATTCTACAACCACCACACAACGCCGTCTAGTCCCAAGCTAAGCAGAGCTTGTGTTATGAGTACATAATAGACAACTGATAAACATACTTATATATTTCTAAATACTTGCATATTATAGATAAATTACCTCCAAACACAGAACAAATGGTCATCACCACACAAACATTAGTCCTGGTTGGGAATCGAGCCCACGACCTCCGGCATAGCAGTCAGGGCCACTAAGCACTAGACCAACAGGCCAGTTTAGACCTTTCATATTATGTTGCTATTATTATTGGTAGCAAAACATCATGTGGGCGATTATTTGATACTATAAATAGTCCACCAACTGACATACTTTCGGGGCATTCCCACGCAAGCTCTTCTTTATTTCTTGTTAAGAGGCTTCAGTGGTTTTTGAATAGGTTTTTAGACAGAAAAGTTATTTTTGATACAGAACTTATTTGTTAGGCTTTCAAATTATCTAATAAAATAAAGCTAGTATAGCTTTATCCCCGAGGCCATTCTTACAGGAACTGTTTATTTTTAGAACTCCGTACCGTGTCGGCAAAAATAGAACCTTTATAAGATTTGTTGTCCGTCTGTCTGTTCGTCGGTTTGTCTGTCCGTTTTCCCCACAGAAAAGATGAAAGAGGCTAAAAAGGAAATACTTTCCGATTTGTACTACAACGAGTGTCGCCAGTTGTCTCCCACCCTTTAACTCTACTACAGGCAATAAAACAATGCAATAAGGATGGTGCGGGGATACCGCACGGTCTCCCGCAAGAATTAGAATTTCGCTTTAGAATTTTCTGTTTCCAGGTGTCGCCACTGTGCGGAACGCCCGGAGGACTCGGTGGAGCACACAGTCGAGGTGTGCCCTGCTTGGGCGGAGCATCGCCGTGCCCTCGTGGGGGCGATCGGCGGCGGAGACCTCTCGCGCCGGGCCCTGGTTGAGGCCATGGTCCGGAGCGAGGAGGAGTGGCAGGCGGTCGCCGACTTCTGCGAAGCAGTAATGCTCGCAAAGGAGGAGGCCGAACGCATCAGGCAACGGCGTTATCGCCACCGCCGCCGCCGCCGGGATTCTGATCCCGATTTCCGGCCACCGTAGGCGCGGGCTTGCGGACAGTGAGCAATGGGTAGCTCGCTGTCCGGCCGTCCGGTAACTGTCCGGACCAAGCCCAAGTCGTCGACGGCGCGCACTGTTCCCGCGCGCCTCAAGGAGTTGTCAGCAACAGCAGGGACCCAGCCGGGTCGAAGCCTACTGGGGCCAGGGTTATCCGAAAGGGCGCTCGAGCCCCGGTATGAAGGCTAGAAGGAACGGGGTGGGTCTTTTAGTCAGTAAGAGTCTGACACTATCTCCTGCTCCGCCCAAGGGCGGGGGATGTCAATGCATGATTTTTTCCCACCATAAAAAAAAAGGCAATAAAACAATACGAAAGCGCATTACGTAACTAACCGACCACGCTCACTTAGATTGCAAGTTTGCTATTGGTTGTGTTAATTATGGGCATGCTCATATTTTGAGGCACGCTTGCCCCCCCCCCCCCCACAAGGCACTCCTAACCTCTTTCATATTCTTTTCTGTGGTTTTTCCCTCTATCAAGACCCTTTTTCTCAGGAAGACGTGAAGTTATGAAGCTAAAACTAATATAAAAAAAATGTTACCGCCAATAATCAAAACAAATTCTCCCAAAATTCCATTAAGTAAATAAAATTCAAAAATTATGAAGCACTTATACCCATCGCGGTTTATCTTCAAATTAAGTCCACTAAGTTATAAGTAAGTTGGTAAGTGGTGCTTAGCTAACTTAATAAGATATGAATTTTAACTGCCTTCCCAAAAGCCTTGCGTTAATGAATAAGTTCAGCTTGAAACTGGCCTTTTGCTGTGGTTTTGCTCGTGAAATACAGGTTGGATTATTTTGGGCCCACCAAAATATAGTTGTAGTGTTCATTTAGGTAGAGAAACGTAACATTGTATTTTAAGGTGAAATTAACTAAAGACTTATGTTTTTGTTTTTCTATATAGTAAGATTGAGGCTTCATCTCTAGGAGAGGGAATGGACCGCAATACACCACACGGGCCCAGTGCGGGTTTGGTGAATGTCACATAATATCTTCGAATTTTTGGTTCTAGGACAAACCGCTTTCCTCACGATGTTTTCCTTCACCGTTTTGAGAGCAGTGATGATGAAATAAATTACACAAAGTAATGTGCCTAGCCGGGATGAACCAGCGAACGACTCGTAAGTAGGGTCGGTCATTACCACTCTGCCGTCACTGCTCTATTAATATATATTTTTATAGTAGGCATCAGATAAATTTGCAATAAAGTACATTAATCTTTAGATAATGTCTTAGCGTAGGTACCCAATAAACCAACAATGTTCTGTAGCTCATTAGTAGTTAATGTAAAGGATTGCGATATATTGTCGATTTACTACCTTTGCCTGTCAAACTTTATTTCAAGTCAAGTCAAAAGTTTTTTATTTCACATAGGCCTACATGGGCACTTATAAAACGTCAGAAGCGTCAGAACGGAGAAGAACCGGCAAGGAACTCCATGGTTACTCTTTAAAAAAAAATGATTGTTCTTACAATATTTCCATATTACAGTATTAATAGGTGTTATATAAGAACAGTGTAACAGATTTATATTTTTGGAATTTCAAGAAATATAGAAATTAGTGCGAATTATTGTAACCTCGGAAGTTTAAATTCACTGGACTAAAAGGCAATGACCGCTAGATACAAACCAAATAAGAAAGATAATTATGATTCAGTCAGTTTTTTGTTTTTCTTTTCAAAGCAATGCAATTTTTTTTGTAACTTATTAACATTTGATCTTGAATTTCTTAAAGATTACATACCTAAATATATAAAAAAAAAACAGAATATACATTCATGAGACCATGTGAAAATATTAACTAGGTACTTATGTTCCACCGATTTCTAAAGAAATCCCTGATAACATTTCGGACATTAAATATAAAATATAATCTATACTATTTGTAGAAGGTAGCTGACTTTCTCATTAGTCTGGTAGACAAGCAGCAATCCATTATTTACTAATTAAGATGTCTACGAACACAATACATTTGTTACTTTGTATCTGTACTACATACTTGTTAGTAAAACAGTGTTATCTTTCCTTTGTAATTTCTCAAATAACGTTAATAGGGTTGTGACCCGACCTTGCTTTGCACGTGTGCAATTTTCTATTATGTCCACATTGAGATTTCTGTGTAATATCAAAATCTTAGTTATTTCTACCATGTATTATGTCACAGTATAAAATATGTCATAGTTAAATTTTTTTTTTGGTCAAAATCACTTCGAACTGCAAAAAATGTTCAGAAGTAAGTACCAAATTTTGACCTTTCAAAACTACTTTAAAATTGTTTAGTTTTCGAAAGGTTAACTTTCGAAAACTGTAATTAATAATAATAATAATAGAATTAGAGACACAATAGAGAGACAATGAGAGAACGAAAGCCTGCTTGGGGTTTAATGAATTAAAAAGAATAATGTGCAAGTTTACAATAAGTGTGACCTTAAACTAGAACAGAAATAGAGTCTGTCTAAAAATTCAAACGACTTGGGTAATTTATTTATATAATTAAGTATTTACCTTGATTTTTATTTTCTTTTTGTTTGTTTGCCTTGAAGTTGCACCTACCATGTTATATCTCTGCACCACCCTAAGGTCGACTGGTTTAATGCCTAAGGCATTAAGTCCGCCTTTGTACAGTTTTTGTACAAGAAGTCTTAATAATAATAATAATACAGGGATAATCACCGGTTGGTACCCGTCCCATTAAAAGCATCTAAAAGGGCCTCTGCGAGGTGGTTTCGGCTCCTCGTATGCCTTCTAAAGGTCCAGGACCTCAGGGTCCTGAGATAAATAAATATATAAAAAAGACGTGTGGCACTCGGGGACTGCCGCGGTAAAGCTATTGCATAGCATTTTTATCAACTTATGCAATTAGAATTATTTATTTATTTTATCTAAGCAGTATTTTTTTCTCCTTTGTATTTTTTCTTTGATATTAATTGAAGTTACACTTTCACACATTGAATTGAATTTTGATTGATTGTTCACTCATTTGTTTTCTTATCGGTCACCACGCTCAAAAAACAAATGAGTGGGGGGGTGTTAGGTTATTTTCGTTACGGAATTTCTGGATTCGGTCTCCACGCTCAAGGCCCGCGATAGAAGCTATGCAATAGCTTAAAAAAAAATATTAATATTATTATTAAGATAAAATGAAATCTGATGTAGCCAACATTGGTTCAATAATTAATGTCGATTAAAAGATCTTGATCATTGTTTACTAATAAAAGAACCTTATAAAAATTAACAAATATAAGTATTTTTTAAATGATTAAATATTATACAAAATTCCCAAGTCGGTTGACTTTTTAGACAGATTATAGTATAAAATATCTAATAATTAGATCTAACCTGAACTAGGATAACCCTGTACCTAAGATGTCTTAAGAGCTCTAATTTTATTATTTTCGTTAAAATGACTAACATTTACACAAAAGCTACTTAATTACTTGGTTACTTTGGTATGTCTTTAATTTTTGGTACTCGTAATTATTGTGGATCCTTACAGATAACCAAAACGTTTCTTACTATTTAACATAATGAAAAAAAAAAACGCGTTTTAGCTTAATAAGATTTTTGACTAAAACTCAAAACTATGTGACATTTTTTTAAGGTTTTTTATTCAAAAAATGTTGAGTGTGACATATACAATTAGACCTACTTCTCTATATGATGATCAATACCAAAATTACTCGTTTACTGAACAATCAAATCCTTTATATACTTTATTAGGACAACGATCACACAGACAGACGAAAAATAAACTTTGTTTTTACGCTCAAACACAAAGTTAGTAATTTCCAAAAACATTTACGTACACATAAGAGTGAGTTTGTCAATAGTCAGTCGCTTATTATTATATTAAAAACTAGCTTTTGCCCGCGACTTTGCTCGCGTACCTAAAGTATAGCCTATGTCACTTAAAGAATTGGAATAAACTAGCAATAAAGCAGCTGTCTTCTTTCTTACTTCCAGAGATTACCTCTTACAAACAAATAAACAAACTTTACCTCTTTTTTATATTAGTGTAGATATACCTATACTTTTTTTTTTATGGTGGGTAAAAATCATGCATTGACATCCTCCGCCCTTGGGCGGAGCGGGAGATAGTGTCAGACTCTTACTGACTAAAAGACCCACCCCGTTCCTTCTAGCCTTCATACCGATAAAATTAATGTGCTTTATATTGCGTACATTTTCACCTTTACCCATTTTTTAAAACCAGAAGTGTAGACTATTAGTTTAAAAATCTAATCTAAACCTAAGCATATGCGCTTCAGTACCTACACTATTTTCTGAAGCACTCCCTTATGTATTTTAAAAGGCAACTGAGGAGATAGACGAGGAAAATAATAGAGCAGGTAGGGATAATATCAGGAATATCAGAATAAACAAAACAGAGAACATTCTAGCGCTGATACCATCTTACTGTTTTAAGTAATCCACCTACCTAAAGGAGCATCTTAAGCCACTTGAGAATTGGTTTCCGAGAAATGTGGAATTATGTCTCCTTCCCTGATTTCTGTATTTACAATTTCAAGTTGAGTGTATATCAAATACTAGCGTGAATACTTATAAACCAAAGTTAACGATATAGCCCGGAGAAACGTCAAAAAAAAGGGGTAGTAGGTAGACAAATTGCTTACAGAACAGATGGTCGATGAGGCCGAAAGAGTGGCGACTGTGTAACGGAATATGCAGCGTGTGACTTCTATAAGATAGACCGATGACCTGGTGAGGATTGAGGGAATCCAATAGATGCAAGAAGTACAAGTTCGGTCGTGATGTCGACACTTGTGGAGATCTTTGTCCAACAGTAGAAGTCATTCATGAAGGAAAACATCGTGAGAAAACCGGTAGGTATGTCCTAAAACCAACAATTCGAAGACATGTGACATTCACCAACACGCTCTGAACCCGCGTGGTTGATTACGGCCCATTCCCTCTCTTAGAGAGGAGGCCTGAGTCCCAGCAGTGGGAACATTAAAAAGGCTGATGATGAGATGTCATTCAATGATAATTACGACAATCTATACCACATTGGCATTAAAGAAAGGTTCAACACTTTCACTCCAAATTCTTAATTCAAAAACTGGTCCTCATAAATAAATCATACGTGTTTTTCCACGTGGCCTTACCTCAGTGGCCTTGCTATATCAGCCGTGTATTTTTCGGAATTAAAACAGTTCCAACACTCAGCGATAGCGTAACGTTATATCACTGAAATAATTTTCGATCAGCCTTTCCGTCAGGTTACCTTTAGCAAACATATGAACAAACAATTTTGAAATTAATATTTGGTGGTATGGTAAACCACATTAGTAATAAACAATTTCTGTAAATTAATGCATCACCTACCCGTTTAATAAAAGTTATTTGGTTTACCTGTAGGTACTAATTCAATGTTATCATAAGCTAGTTATATCCTTCCGAACTTCCATATTTGTTCTAGCTTCTGACAATCTAAATTTATTCCTTGAGGTAAGAGTTCGATACATTTTTTCTATGTCCTTTTTGGCCTACCGCAACACTAGATGAAACACTGGGGTGTTTGAGACACATACTGTTGCTATTTTTACCCAGTTTTCTTATCTTAAATAATAATAATAATTAATTGAAAATCTTACCTTTCAAAGCCATGGTAGGCAACAAAGCTAAGGCCTGCAGCATCGACCAAAAGCAAGTCTTCCCGTTCTTCATTCCGTTATAAACTATTCACACGATTTCACCCAAAACAGTACATTTTACACTCAGAGTCACTTTGTGTTCTTTCATTTAAATGTTCATTTATTTCGGTCACGATTCATTTAATCTCTTCGCCCGTTCATTTGTTTTTTTACGCGAACGACGCGTGTTTGCGTACGTGTCGACTTTTATGTTTTTAAATGGAAGCGTGTGCAATCTGGTGTTTTTTTTTTGAGTTAATTTATGTTTACTCTGTCATTTTACGTCCAAGTGTTACAGAATTTAAGTTTTTGTTTGGCTACAAATAAAACATTTGTTGTAGCATTTATACTTATTGAAATGCCTTTGTTATTCAATAAGCATTACGACTTTACAACAATATAAAATGAGAAAAAGATAAACAACAATGAATACTCTTTGTGAAAATAATATTGTAGATGAAAAGCTTTCCTCAATTCAAAGAAGGGGATCTTGTTATTTGTAATTTACACCAAAAAATATATATTTACGTATTAATTTCATAATCTCTCAGAATAGATCTAAGAATCTTT
The DNA here is from genome assembly GCA_910589285.2 of Mythimna ferrago. Classification (NCBI taxonomy): domain Eukaryota; kingdom Metazoa; phylum Arthropoda; class Insecta; order Lepidoptera; family Noctuidae; genus Mythimna; species Mythimna ferrago. The sequence goes on from OU342689.1 coordinate 6,697,891, forward strand.
ATGTAATCTTATTCGTATAATTAAAGTACCCACAAATTAGAACCATCTTAGTGTCTACAGGTAAATAATTGGTACCCTCCAATTAACAGTGCTTCATTAATAAAGCCTTTGTTTTATTGTCATTGTTCGAATTTCGTGGTAGAGCTACAATAGACAGCTGTTCCAATATTTATTTTACTATGTTAGGCAATTATCGAGTCTTCAGACCATCTCTAGACAAAGTCCTGAACTCTGAACAATGAAACTCCTAGAATACACCAAAAAGTTGAATTGCGTCTACCCGCAAGTTACTTAATCGGAAACTAAGACCTAGAACATTTCCAAGTTTCGCTAGTACAAAGCGGCCTCTCTATTTTGCCGGAACAAAGGCCACCACATATTTCTTTACATGTGTAACAAGAAAATATTAGCTAAAGATTTGTACATCTTTGTTACAGAAAAAGAACGCCAAACTCACACAAAAATCAAGAACAACAAGCTCTAAATTACTTTCAGTACACCACTGTTCACTACACACTTTTAAAAAGTCTGCATTCATTTAAAAACCCCGAACATTCATTTGAGAAAATCGTCACAACTTATAAACCGCGAACATCGCATCGTAGCTGCGAAATTCCTACGAAACGTCCTCCCCGCTCCGAGGCTCGTAGCAAACTGGAGCGTAGCGCGTTGCACACAGCTACGGCGTAGACCCACTACGTCATGAAAAGGTTATCGTTCAAACCCTTATACATTGCGCCTTTTGCCTGAAAAGGAATGTGTCATTTTTGCCTATTCCGTTTTGTGAGACAAAGTATGTTTGGATTTCTTGCGTGAAGCTGAATGGTCTGCTGTAAAAGTGTCTATGTACAAAGGAAAAACGACTTTGGAATAAGGCTGTGTAAGTATTCCGCCTTGTTTTATGAGAGCCGTGGAAATTACAAGGGGACTTTGTAAATGGCGTGTGTAATTGTATGTGTACTTAATATGTGCTATTTAAAATGCATTATGGTATAAAGAATGGTGAATAAGTGCTTATTTACGAACGGGTAGACTTGCATTAATGATAATAATGCATGGTCTTGACGAGACTTGGTTTATTTATTTAAAAAAAATACGAAAAAAAACTGTGTAGGTCTTAGTTAAATAAATTGGCAGTTTTAATGGTGATAGGAGATTTTGACATGTCTATATATTATATACCAAGTACTAGTGTTTGTGTGTGTACATAAATGAATAAATAAATAAATAATACCATAAGCTGTATTATTGTAAAAAAAAAAAAACTTAACACATTAATATTGTAAAGGCAAAAGTTTGTGATTGAATGTTCATCATCATATCAGCCGATAGACGCCCACTGTTGGACATAGGCCTCACCCAAGTGTCGCCACAATGAACGATCCTGCGCGTCCCGCATCCATCGCATACCCACAACTTTAAACAGGTCATCGGTCCACCTTATAGGAGGCCTTCTAACGCTGCGTATTCCGGTTCACTTTTGAACGGCTGAACGGATTTGGATGAAACTTGGTATCCATAGGGTATTTTTTATCTCGAGAATTAACGTTTCCTTGGAATAATTTTTCAATTATCACAGCAGCATATTATGGCAGTAGCTAGTAATAACATATAAGAATAAATTTCCTTTGAAAAGCTCTCTTATTACGTTTACTAAGTAACTTTGTTTTTTTTTTAGCTTTATAGTTTTTCGTTCTTGATGTATTCGTACTTTGATTTTCAGTTTTCTTTGTTGATCATATTAGTGCCCCACCGCAAGTTACTTGTCTCATTAATGGGTGATTCTCTAAAACCGAGAGAACTTCTCATTCACAGGCCTAGTTTTCGTACCTATTTATTTTGTGTGAGAACATGGTGGCCGAGTGGTAACGGCCCCGACTTACGAGTTCTAGACCGCGGGTTCAAACCCAGCCAGGCGCATTACTTTGTGTAATTTATTTCATAACCTCTGCTCTCAAAACGGTGAAGGAAAACATCGTGAGGAAACCGGCATATCCTAGAACCAAAAATTCGAGGACATGTGACATACACCAACCCGCACTGAGCCCACGTGGTGGATACGGCTCATTCCCTCTCCTAGAGAGGAGGCCTAAGTCCCAGCAGTGGGCACATTAAAAAGGCTATTTTGTGTTGTAAGTCACTGGGCATAAATGAGTGCTTTTGATACATTTCTTGATCGGGGAAAACTAATATGCAAATAGAAATATCAAATTGTAAAGAAAAAACTAGGCCAGATGAATGAGACATTCTCTCGATTTGAAAGAATCAGCCCATTCGGTCTCGATAACCGTCACGCTATTTCCAACCCCGTTTTTTTAATATCAATCCATGCTCAATCTATTTATCTTTTCTTTGGCCTCCCTCTCCTTCTCAACTCATCATCATAACTCAACATCTAGAAAATTCAGTTCAAACTCTTCAATAATTCTCTCTCATTTTTGTTACTTACTCAATTAACTAAGAGAGTACGATGGGGTTAGTATATAGCCCACAATACGTGAAAAAGTTTGATTGCTAATTTTAAGTCTGCTGAAAACTTAGGCTACTTAGGTTAGCTTGGCTTTCTACTCATACGCTGAACCGTTACCTCAGAGGCAGCAGGCTGTGGTCATATGATAGATACACTTCTGCCTCATCATCATCATTTTAGCCAAAAGAAGTCCAATATTGAACATAGGCCTCCATCGAGTGTCGCCAATGAAAAATAATGACCGGTCCTGTACATCTAGCATCCATCGGATTTCTGCGACCCTCTCTAGGTCATCAGTCTACCTTGTGCGAGGCTTTCCAAAGCTGCGTCTTTCAGAACGTGGACACCACTTCAGAATCTTTCGTCCCCATCGGCCATTTGTTCTGCTAGCGATGTACCTTTCCCACTCAGCACTCAAGTTTGACGTTTTGCTTCTGCCTAACCTAACCCAATTTAGGCGTAAAAATAATGATTTCCTAAGTATAATTAGCTGAAAATAACAAAATACTTCTTAGTCACAAAGCAAAATAAAAACTAAATCAGTGTTTAACGTTTCAACACCAAACTAATAAAATAACTATAATAATATGTGCTAGTTACAATGCTGACATTTTGATAATTATACCTACATACAAATATTTCAAAACATAGTAGCATTAAAAAATAGGTCTTAACTTTTGCCAACAAAGAAACTTCAACTTTAACTCATCGATTTTAAGATTTACAATTGATTGTTAGTTAGAAGTTTCGATTATTACAGCCTGTACCTATGTTTTATCGCCTGTGAGAAGCACTTGTTCTACTTTTGGCTATGAATGTTTAATAAGAATACAAACACGCCGTCTTTTTTGAAGGTCAAGGGTTTTCAAGTAAGTCTAAAGTTAAAAAAGGACTGAGTCATATAAGCTATAGGTTAGAAGTTGACAGAAGAAGAAGACAGCGAGTAATAGGTAGCCCGCATCCGGCCTTCCACGCCACGCGCACCTCAAGAAGATGTCAGCAAAACCGTAGGGGCCCAGTAGGTTCGAAACCTACTGGGGCCGTGGTTTGTGCGAAAGATAACCCCGGGACCTTGGATAGAAGGTAAAGAAAGAACATAACAGTGGGTTTTAGTCAGTAAAAGACTGACATGCCCTCCCGCTCCGCCCTAGAGCAGGAGAACTCATTTGATGATTATACATCTTTTTTAAGGTGGGAAAATCATCTAATGACATCTCAGCTCCCTTGGGCGGAGCGGGAGATAGTGTCAGACTTTTACTGACTAAAAACCCACTCCTGTTCCTTCGTTGCCTTTTGTACCGGGACCGAATCTTCCTTTCAGAAGCATATCCTTGGCACCAGTTGGCTTCGATCCTGCTGGGCCCCTACGGTTTGCTGACAGCTTTTTGAGGCGCGCGTGCTGCGCCGTCGACGCCTTGGGCTCAGTCCGGACGGTTACCGGACGGTCGGACGGCGAGCTATAGTTTAACAGAAAAAAAAATCTAAAAAAAAAATAATTCCAGGGTAGCGATGACTTTCGAATAATTCCGCAGCCTAAGAGAAGGAAAGCCTATGCCACCAAATCTATAAATTATATTTAAGAGTTTTTCAGAATGGGTTACTTCACCCGCGTGAAGTAGATAGAAAATTGAGGGCTCATTATTCCTGAGATAAATTGTAATATTCCAGGACATGGCCAACCTGTTAGCCAAATTTCATCCAAATCCGTTACGCCATTCGAGCGTGAAGAAGTAACAAACAAACAGACACTTGACAAACTTTCGCGAGCAGCTATGTCAAAACATACAATTATATATTATACTAGCTTTTGCCAGCGGCTTCGCCCGCGTACGTAAAATATAGCCTATGTCACTCAGGAATAAAGCAGCTTTCTAACGGTGAAAAAATTTTAGCAATCGGACCAGTAATTCCAAAGATTACCTCCTGCAAACAAAAAAAAAACTTTATTTCTTTATTATATTAGTGTAGATTAATGTCGGGTATTCGCATAAAAAATAATGCAATGTTGTGTCAAAAAACAATTCTTTGTTTTATTTATTTTTCTTCTGCGAGCATTTCACATCGGCGAAGTGACGTGAAACTCGAAGATTATTCTACAGAAAAATAATAACAGAATAAAAAGCTCATCTTCCAATCCCTTGAGATGTGTTTGATTAACTAACTTCGAAATATGCAGAGTTCTGTGTTTATAGTATTGCTGTATTTGTTTGTAGTGTTGTGTATGTTCCTTTGGGAGCATTTTCTTCTTTCACGCATGTGAAGTGGGAACTACATTAGACAGACGCACACGTGGGTCATGCCTGATTTGTACGTAGAGCAGCGTCGCGTGGCGTGGAGCTACAAGACCAATGGCCATATAAAATGCATGGAGACCGACTCGCCCAGACCAGCGTACGTGACCCACGTTTGCCCAATGTAGTCTTATCTTAAAGCCACTGGCAGCACTTATGTATATGACATAATATTAAGAAAAAAAATACCGTTAAGCGTTACCTGTAGGTAGTAGTCAGCGTTGCGTACTAATTACCTACAGGTCATTGAACTCGCTCAGCTGACGTTTTCTTAAAGAAATTAATTTCGTACATGCGTAAATTAATACGAGTTTTTAAAAAAAGGTAGTAGGTAGATAGTGTTTCATGTACCGGATCGACCCTCCACGGGATTAAAAAAGGTCAAAATTTAACGGGGTATTATTATGAAGTTAGCAATTGATAGTCGTGTATGGAGCACTGCAGCCACATATGGGCTGGTGCTGCAAAGGTCATCTGGCAGCTTTAGACTCAGTGAAAAGGCGTGCGAATAGACACAGACGTAGGGTAGTGAGCCTTTTGGTATTTTACAGGATGCACTTTAGAGTGTGTGTGCAGGAATTACATGACTTGAATAAGCTGTTACTGTGCTACCATCGGACAACCCAAAGTACGGCGAGTGTTCACCCTTACGTTGTTAAAACTTCTATGGTCTGGACTAAGCGTTTCGCCTCATCGTTTTAAATACCGCGTACATTAAAGTGAAAAAATTTGACGACTGTACGATTATAAATTAGGTGTCTTCAAGGCCAGAGTGAAAAGGCTGAGTCATGTACTAGTTTATATCTTAAAAAGAAATGTGATTAGTGCGAACAAAGTTACGTTGGAGTAGTTACCTAAGAGGAATATTTCAAAGATTTAATAATCTAGAATAGAGAGAAAATTTACTAGATACAAAACGTGGGCCGATGGAAGAAGCTAGGCTCATTACACGTAAGAACATCGTCATATATGTTTGTTCCGCCCGCAAGCACGGCTCCAATCATACTTGAAGAACAAGACTGCGTACTGGGTTACGTCAAAGGTTGTGTTGTGACTGTCTGTCACTTACTCCAAATTAATAACAAAATATTATATTTTATTTTAAACACCACGGCACTTTAAACACGTGGCGCTGAACGAAGGGACATAAATTGCCTTTTTAATGTGAAAGGAACAATTACAAAAAAGGAAATATTTTAGCACAATAGTAAAGAAATGGATGCAATTTCTAAAGATAGAACATGTGCACGCTGGCCGCGTCGTTGGACAAATACGACCCAAACCTTTTAGAAACTATACAAAAACAAAGATATAAAAAATTAGTTAGCAAAGCGTGGGAATGGATTAGGGATACTGAGACGTAAGGGAGAGGAGCACGGGGTTGACTCGGATAGGATAGGGGACTTCGCGGGAGACGCGAGTAGGGGACAGACGTCCAGAGACTTAGCGTCAGGGCCGAGTAGGGAACACACGTCGAAGAGACTTGGCTCCAGGGCCCGAGAAAGTACACACGCTCAGCTAAGCCATCTGACCCGGTATATCGTAGAGCAACGTCCCGTTGTAATTCTTAGGAGTGCCAGTATTGTAATACAGTATTAGATATTATAGGTGGACTGAGTCCAGTTTAGGCTTGTCAAATATTTATAATACAGATCTGTGTGTTTGAGTCAGAGTACGAATGGATGGGCGTTGATTGTGATCTAGTGAGTAGTGTGTAAGTACGCGAGTGAATCTCAGCGGCTGTGTTGAAGACTGAATGGGTGAGTGTTGTGTGTGTTTTATCCTTCCTTATTCCATCCTATGACAAGGTAACCTGAGCTTGCAGTTGGTGTTAGGGACTCGGAGAAGGCCTTCCTTTGGAGTGAGTTGACATCGACTTCCCATCGAGTGGACTTGACACTTCCCGCCATACTGGCGCAATCATGACTTAAACGCTGCCAATTGAAGGTTGAACCGAATATATTCGTTACTCGCTGAGGCCAGTTAAAGATATACTAAGATCACAAACCACCAAACGCTAGCGATGGCTACCTCCCCCTAAGAACTGACTGACAGTAGAGTGATTTACGTTGCTCTTGTTATATGCACACTTCCAGGGAGCGGGGGTAGGCTTCACCAAGTACCCCAAACTGCATTGATAGTCGTTCTATGGAACGCTAGGGAATGTATCTCGTTAAAACACACCGGTCTTCGGGCCTCTTACTGATACAAAAAAAATAATATTTAGCGAGACACGTAATTTGGACTCATCTCTGGAAACTCCGCAAGCTAGACGTAGCTCGGAGACACGTAGGTTATGATGTCCTCACCTTTGGGTAGAGTAAGGAAGTGAGAAGTGTCGATAAACCACTTCGGCGTCTAGCAAGGCGACTGTAAACAGTTCTGCGACCGACTGACGATGCGTCACGCTTGTTTAAGTTTTGTATTGTCTTAGTGAAGAGTGAGTAGGCCGTTATAAAGAGTCAATTGTAGAAGAAGTGTGTCTTATCCAATAGCAGAGGCCTCACAACCCTTTGCCGTAGGATTGGTCAGGACACGCACGAGCTAAACGGATTAAAAGTAATTTCTAAAATAATTAAACTTCCAAATACAAGCGTCACGTGTCATATACCCTTTTGCAGCCCTCTCAGTCTCATAATATTCATAACTAAAAAGAAAAGTAGACTATCCTTCCTTATCCCTTGGATTTCCAACCCTATTTGATTTTAACTTTGTTTTTCTCAATTCCCCACCTAATCCCCTAGCTTTCTAAGTCGGGAGAAGGTGACATATTCCTTGGAAATCCATTACTGTCGGTGGGAGCTTGTCCAAGTCACTGGTTGAAAGCTACAAGGACGGGCGAATGGAGGCGCTCGCCCTCTTCCCTCAGAGGGAAGCCGATCCTCATACCTTCATGTAGGGAAATTCAGGAAAAATGAAAATTTTATCAGCCTAGGGTCTTATTGGAACAGTCACATGTGGTGCCGTGACCAGGATTCTCGTCATTAAATGTACTGATTCACTTCAGTGCAACGAGAAACGATGTTTATGGGTTACTACTAAAATAATAAACACAACGTAATTTCTAGAGATATAAACTGTTAGGACTATTTAGATGTAGGAAGAATTACAACGGCTAGGTAATGATCTGTGTTTAGCATGAAGTTGAATTCTTCAACCAAATACATAATTACAAAAGTATATTTAGCAGGTTCGACTCCTGCATGATTTGTTGGTTTAAGTGCATAATTCTATATTTTATTTGACATGAAGTTTGGGTTCGACTCCCGATTGATTCGTTGGTTGATAAGTCCTGGAGATCCTGTATCACGACTGTGGGTTCAATTCCCGCTTGACTTATAATGAGTTATTAGAATTTTATTTCTGTGTTTATCAGGGTTCGATTCCCATGAACATGGAAATATTCGTAAGTTGCTTACAACATGTATGGCTGAGTGTGTTTGAATTAATATGGTACTAGTAATGGGTTCGATCCCCATATTTATATAAGAAGGTAACGTTATGTTCTAGCCAATGTTAATAGTATAAAAACTAGGGCCCTGAGCTAATGTCACAATGGGTTCGACTCCCTGTAATTATAGATAAGTTTTAAATCTAAATGAATGTTTGTGAAAATGAAGTGTGGTTTTGAGGTTGAGATTTGTATGTGTTAAGTGAGAGGAATGAATATGGAATATTTAGCACCTAGGCCTAATAGGCGTGTAAATTATTTACACAATGGCAACTAGTTTATATTACAGTAGTAGGTACAGGTACCAGTAATTATAATCGTAGAATATTGAGTTATTGCAAACTCGGCAACGTATGTTATGTTATTTGAGCAGATACTTGTGTGGCCTTATTATAAATTCCAGGATATTTAAATCTACTCATCGTTGCGTCTACGCTGTATCCAACCTTACGGTTTCTGCATTGAGCTTGGCCGGTGGTTCATCTGATGGCTGACACCACCTGATTCCAGTGATTGCTGTAGCGCGGTCTATGTTGCGAAGCTAAGTTCCACTTTTATTAGACTTCTGTCGTTAGGTACTACGCGTATGATCCTCGTTATGACATTAAATATTATTGATTAGGGTTATAGAAGTAAATTGCTTCCAAATTTATACCAGCGATTAATTCCGTTAATACTATTAAAAGCAAGGAGTCATTATCAGATTTCTCAAAGTGTCCACGTGTACAGAAAACGGACAATCTCTAATGAATAGATATTCGTCTCAACTCTTTTAGGATATCCAAACTATCTGTTCTAGCAGAATCAGTATCAATGACTTTCAACCACTTGTTGCATTTCAGAACTATTATAACCTCTTAGAATCAGAGGGGGGTTACTGCATCTTTGACATGTAATCTAATATTCTTATGTGCGAACTATTTCAGCTGCTCCTGAAATTGACCTCGGCAGCTGACACAGCGCGGAGGTGCGTAAGGAATGGCCTTTGTCCTGCGATAACTGCGATAGGCTGAGTTTAGAACGAGCGAGCGCCGTAGGTACCGCACGAATAACCTTAGAAGAGACCCTGGTATGTAAAATTAAACTATAAGCATGCACAGGTCTACTGAAATGCAGTTGTTTGAATAATGACAAGAAATAGGTTCAAAACTACCAGCTGGGTATCAATTAACGCTAGGTGGGTGTTGATGATTCTATTATATATCATGCAATAGTTAACATTTTAATATACGTACATCTGAATTGATTCATGGTCCAAATCGGACGATTATGATTAGTATTAGCTTCTTTTATCATACCTACCAGATAATAATATTTATAGGGTTTCATTTCTTATGACACTTATATAGAAATTCTAGCGCTGACTAGGTTTTATCGATATATAATTTACTCATGACGACCAATTATATTTACTACGTAGTCTGGCTAAATCGAGCCACTTCAAAGTACTCGTACCTTAAATGTGTATTTTACGACTTGACAGCCTGTTACTTAGTTTTAAGAAAGAAAAAAATGCTATCCGTTTTCGAATAGCTTAACACAATAATAGGCCTCTAAAAAAATCACTTGGCCTGTGTTTTTACGAAACAGACCCGCATATGTTTGTCATCTGACGAAAGCAATAATTTTTGTCAATTGAGATGCCAAACTCTCCATAAATTCTTAAGGTCTGTAGCGAAACGACCTGACGCACAATATGGCAGGAAAGGAAAAAAAAATTCAGTTATCGAAATGTGGCCGACCCTTACAATATTAAACAAAAAAAAAAGGGGTCTTTTAAAGATTTCTAAAATTCAAGAGGCCAATAAAGCAATTGAGCCCGAGCACATGTTGACGGTTTTAAGTGACTGAGAAAAGGTCTTGGTGATAAACTACAATAGCAAACAGTCGTCACACTGAACTAAGATAAAAAGTTAGAGCTTAATGATTTTGATGGACTTATAAGTCGAAATAATTTTAACGGTTCTGTACAACGTAGGGGTGTTTCCGCAACACATTACTGAATTATAAACAGCATCCATACCTAATAGATTAATGTTCCTGCTGCAATAGTTATAATTATTAGATTATTTTAACATACCGGAAGGGTACAACTCTATATAGGATTCTGTACATGTTTAGTTATATTAATCCTATTTCAAAATGACTTGTACGTAAGAGGACTATGAACGTACTTGTCTTTTAATTTGGTTTCATAATGTGCCAATTTTAAGGGATTATAAATGATATAGGCTGAGTGAATGTATTCACCAGAGGATGCTTCCATATTGACGTCTAGTACGTTAAATGTTTTGTCTTATTGGAATCAGTCCAATTAGATTATTTTAACACACCAACTATGAATGCAATAGGATTTTTGTCTTATTGGACTAAGTAACACGTCCAACTAGATTATTTGATATTTTAACCCGCCAATTGGGAATAGGACTCTATTTTAATTTTAATGAGAATACGAAGTTTATCCTATTGTGAAAGCTCATCCGCTGAACTACGTCACGCGTCTGATTTTCAGAGGGGGGAATGTGACTGTCTGTCACTTACTCCAAATTAATAACAAAATATTATATTTTATTTTAAACACCACGGCACTTTAAACACGTGGCGCTGAACGAAGGGACATAAATTGCCTTTTTAATGTGAAAGGAACAATTACAAAAAAGGAAATATTTTAGCACAATAGTAAAGAAATGGATGCAATTTCTAAAGATAGAACATGTGCACGCTGGCCGCGTCGTTGGACAAATACGACCCAAACCTTTTAGAAACTATACAAAAACAAAGATATAAAAAATTAGTTAGCAAAGCGTGGGAATGGATTAGGGATACTGAGACGTAAGGGAGAGGAGCACGGGGTTGACTCGGATAGGATAGGGGACTTCGCGGGAGACGCGAGTAGGGGACAGACGTCCAGAGACTTAGCGTCAGGGCCGAGTAGGGAACACACGTCGAAGAGACTTGGCTCCAGGGCCCGAGAAAGTACACACGCTCAGCTAAGCCATCTGACCCGGTATATCGTAGAGCAACGTCCCGTTGTAATTCTTAGGAGTGCCAGTATTGTAATACAGTATTAGATATTATAGGTGGACTGAGTCCAGTTTAGGCTTGTCAAATATTTATAATACAGATCTGTGTGTTTGAGTCAGAGTACGAATGGATGGGCGTTGATTGTGATCTAGTGAGTAGTGTGTAAGTACGCGAGTGAATCTCAGCGGCTGTGTTGAAGACTGAATGGGTGAGTGTTGTGTGTGTTTTATCCTTCCTTATTCCATCCTATGACAAGGTAACCTGAGCTTGCAGTTGGTGTTAGGGACTCGGAGAAGGCCTTCCTTTGGAGTGAGTTGACATCGACTTCCCATCGAGTGGACTTGACACTTCCCGCCATACTGGCGCAATCATGACTTAAACGCTGCCAATTGAAGGTTGAACCGAATATATTCGTTACTCGCTGAGGCCAGTTAAAGATATACTAAGATCACAAACCACCAAACGCTAGCGATGGCTACCTCCCCCTAAGAACTGACTGACAGTAGAGTGATTTACGTTGCTCTTGTTATATGCACACTTCCAGGGAGCGGGGGTAGGCTTCACCAAGTACCCCAAACTGCATTGATAGTCGTTCTATGGAACGCTAGGGAATGTATCTCGTTAAAACACACCGGTCTTCGGGCCTCTTACTGATACAAAAAAAATAATATTTAGCGAGACACGTAATTTGGACTCATCTCTGGAAACTCCGCAAGCTAGACGTAGCTCGGAGACACGTAGGTTATGATGTCCTCACCTTTGGGTAGAGTAAGGAAGTGAGAAGTGTCGATAAACCACTTCGGCGTCTAGCAAGGCGACTGTAAACAGTTCTGCGACCGACTGACGATGCGTCACGCTTGTTTAAGTTTTGTATTGTCTTAGTGAAGAGTGAGTAGGCCGTTATAAAGAGTCAATTGTAGAAGAAGTGTGTCTTATCCAATAGCAGAGGCCTCACAACCCTTTGCCGTAGGATTGGTCAGGACACGCACGAGCTAAACGGATTAAAAGTAATTTCTAAAATAATTAAACTTCCAAATACAAGCGTCACGTGTCATATACCCTTTTGCAGCCCTCTCAGTCTCATAATATTCATAACTAAAAAGAAAAGTAGACTATCCTTCCTTATCCCTTGGATTTCCAACCCTATTTGATTTTAACTTTGTTTTTCTCAATTCCCCACCTAATCCCCTAGCTTTCTAAGTCGGGAGAAGGTGACATATTCCTTGGAAATCCATTACTGTCGGTGGGAGCTTGTCCAAGTCACTGGTTGAAAGCTACAAGGACGGGCGAATGGAGGCGCTCGCCCTCTTCCCTCAGAGGGAAGCCGATCCTCATACCTTCATGTAGGGAAATTCAGGAAAAATGAAAATTTTATCAGCCTAGGGTCTTATTGGAACAGTCACAGTGTGAACACGCACTAATGAGCCAGAGAATATCACTGCTATTTCAGTACAATGCTTTCACTTAGAAGGTTTTTTTTTTGAGATGATAAATTGTCTATTAACGCCTCCTAATCTGATTAGAGTATTGGACTTTTACTGACCCACTCGTATTTCTTCAGTTGCCTTTTTGATTTCAGGGCCACGCGTAAATCTTTCGATCCCTAGCCTTAGCAGGTATCAGCTCTAATGGGCCCTGTTCTTCATTGTAGGAACCTAGCTCAGGTTTAGGCTACGATTGCCTAAAGAATTATTCTTGACGAAATTAAAATATCGGTTCGTCATTGTAAACATTTATATTTTTATCTAAAAAGGATCACATTTCTCACTAAAAATCACTTCAATTTTCAAACAAACAATTTTTTTCATATATCTGTTTCAAGACCTATTTTATTTATTTATTTATTAACACTTCTTGCACAAAAAACTGTACAAAGGCGGACTTAATGCCTTAGGCATTATCTACCAGTCGACCTTAGGGTGGTGCAGAGACATAACATATATTTTGAATTGCAGGATCATTAAAAATATATTTACCTACCAAGTGCGTCTGCTAACTCAATATAAGTTAATTCTGTTTATACGCTCGTATATTTTATTTGTTAAACAGTGTAACATTAGGTACACTTTCAGTATTATGAGCTACATTATTGTGATTTTTTTGTGTATTTGCTGTTATAGCAGCAACAGAAATACATAAAGCCTGTGAAAATTTCAATTGTATAACTATTTCAGTTTATAAGATTATAGCTTCTTTTTTTATTGTATTTTTTTTATGGTGGGAAAAAATCATCCAATGACTACCCCCGCTCTTGGGCGGAGCGGGAGATAGTGTCAGACTCCTACTGACTAAAAGACCCACCCCGTTCCTTCTAGCCTTCATACCGGGACTCGAGCGCCCTTTCGGATAACCCTGGCCCCAGTAGGCTTCGACCCAGCTAGGTCCCTGCTGTTGCTGACAACTCCTTGAGGCGCGCGGGGACAGTGCGCGCCGTCGACGACTTGGGCTTGGGCCGGACAGTTACCGGACGGCCGGACAGCGAGCTACCCATTGCTCACTGTCCGCAAGCCCGCGCCTACGGTGGCCGGAAATCGGGATCAGAATCCCGGCGGCGGCTGCGAGAACGCCGTTGCCTGATGCGATAAGATATAGCCTGGTGAAAGACAGACAACGGAGTCGTAGTAATAGAGTCCCGTTTTACCTGTACAGAACCCTAAAATCGAAAAAAATACACAAAAAAATACAAACCAGGTCATCATTTATAGACATGTTAAGGAAAATTCACCTGAAGATTTGGGGGCAATACAATGATGGATGGAAATGTTGCCAGCATGAAAAAATATTTATTTTGTGCGCGATATTACCTGTGTGTTGACGTAATAGTTTACCGCCTATGTATAGATTACTTTGTAAATATTTTTTGGGGTGGTTTTGTGTATTTCTTTGGGAACACATTTTCCCGGTTTTTAGGGTAAAGGATATAAATGCGGCTGTAATTCCGTGGTTAAATTTATGTGGATAAAAGTAGAGTAGAGTTTAATAAACTTTCTTATTACCCAATGTTTTTCCTGGAGTTCAATAAAAATAACAGGCATTTTATTAAATTCATGTCGTTGTATTAAAATCACTAAGTATCCCTAATTATATGGTATGTGGTATGTTTGTGAGCGCACACACTATACACGACCAATTTCAAGTGTGGGGACAGTAACTTTTAAGTTTAAATATATACAATTGATTGCAATTAGTTGTACAGAAGCACAGGCCTAAGATTATTTTACGTAAAAGGGATATCTAGTACATCTGTAGAAGTTTTTAATTGTACGCTCATCACGTAGAATGTACAAAATCGATGTAAAGAACTTTTATATAAGAAAGATTATATACTAAAATCATTAATTGACTGTTAGGCAGTACAAAATTCATCCGCGCCAGGACAACTAGATAAAATACAAAACATCAGAAAATACTTCGTAAGCCTTTCTCTGTTGGAAGCCCTCCAACAAGGTGGACCGATGACCTGGTCAGGGTCGCGGGAATACAATGGATGCGTGACGCACAGGACCGGTTGTTGTGGCGACGCTTGGGGGAGGCCTATGTCCAGCAGTGGATGTCTTTCGGCTGATACGATCATGATGATGCCTCTGCACATTACAACATTAATGATACATTTAATTCGAGGTGCCTCCTTTTTTGAGGTGAGGAATCATCAACTTTCTTCCTTTAAAGTGTCGTGACATAAGTATGTCAGACTTACTGATTAAAACCTAAGTGTTCCTTCAGTAAGTTTTTGCGTTTCAGAGCCACGGCGGAATTTGCGCCTTGTTCCGCCGAATAAAATATTTTTGCTTTCTTTCTTTTTTCGTTCTTTATTTCTTTCTTTCTTTTTTTTCGAACTTTTCCATAGCCTAACATTCTATCGTCTACAACCGTTAGAAAACTCAACAAACCAAAAATATATCTCATAATCAAAACAGTTTCTTTTTCACAAACATGAAAATACCCAATTATCCCAAAAATACTCCAACAATATCTTCCATAATATCAAGTATATGACTAAAGTGGAGTACACAAAGCGAGTAAGCCGTCACTTAATAGGACGAGAACACATTAGTGGGTCGCGACAACTAATGAGTAGGATTTACTAGAGTTGCGGTGCGTTTGAGTTATGGCTGAAGACGCTTGTGTGGATCAGCCGTAAGAACGTTAATGACGTCATTTTGATCAGATGGAGACGTGGCTTTAGATGCGTTCTGCTTGCATTTTGGTCTTTGTTCGAGATTTACCTACCCACATTTTTAATTTTTTGGTGCATTTATTCTACTGTTTTATATATTTTTATTTTTCTCTATCTTGTTACATTTTTGTTTTAATTTTAACTATTATTTATTTTCAAACTTTAAACAAACACTATCTCAGTACCTTTGTACATAATTTATAATAATGTTGTATCTTCTTCTTTTTACTGTGTGTACATAAATTATAAAATAAATAAGTAAATAAATAAATATCTTACACAATTTCGCTTAAACCCTATTTTTATGATTTATATGTATACATACCTTATATATATTATTTAAATACCCATCACTGATATTATATTATATTGCACTGCAAAACCGGCTTTACGTCCGTTGCGTCACAACCACAGGTTCAGTTGAAAACTAGCATCAGGCACTAGTTTCTGGTATTCATGCTGAACTGGACCTATTTTGGTGCAGCCGTGAGGTAGACATCAATATATATATTTTTTTTTGCTGCTTTTATTTTTGCTGTGTTATTGTATAGTATTGTGTTTAGGCCTTGTGCTGTACCAAATTAATTATTTTTCTTTCTTTCTTTGTTTTGGTTGATATATTATAAAATTTGCGAGTTATTGCACTATGTTTTTTTAAGGTGACTTCATCCAATGACTTCTCTGCTTTAAGGTGGAGCAGGAAGGGATAAGAGACTTTTATTGACTAGAACCACACCTATCTTCCTTGTTTGCCTACCGTTTGGCCCTGCTGATCTCCTACAGTTTTGCTGATATCTCTTTGAGGCGCGCGTGTTCACTATACACCGCCATTGACTCGGGCTTGGTCCGGATGGTTACCAGAGGGCGGCCGGCAAGCTATCCATTGCTCATCGTTCGCAAGTGGTCATCAGGGTCAGGATCCCGGTGGCTAGGGTGTGAGGAAGTTCTTTGACTCACGCATGCGGCCCCCTCTTTCGCTAGCATTATCGCTTCGCAGAAGGTTGTGTTGCAACAGAGAATTTTAATCATTGTAGTTTGAGTACAGTACCTCTGTGGAATGGCAAGTTCGGAAGACCACATTTTGAGATGGGATCTAAGGTTACCTAAAATCACTAAATAACTCCTCTCATTCTGGTCGAGAGGAAGCGACAGACTTTTTTTTTTAATTGTTAATATTAGTGCTTGACCGCGATCCCACCCGATGGTAAGCAGTGATGCAATCGTTGATGGTGAGGCGCACTAGTTTATTAAGAGCCTATTCACTCTTGCCTTAAAGACACCTAAATTATAATCAGACGGAAAAACCGCAGCAGGCAAATTGTTCCAGTCCCTCGATGTACGCGGTATAAACGACGAGGCGAAACGCTTGGTCCGGACCGTAGAGGTTTCAACAACATTAGGGCGGATACTCGCCGTTTGTCGGCTTGTCACTATTACTAACTAAAACCCACTTGTGTTACTTCAGTGGCTCTTTGCGTTCCAAGGTCACAGTAACTCTACCAAACAATCCCGCACAGCCCTAGCAAGCATTGACCCTAGTGGGCCCCGTTATTTTGCTTCTTTTCTTTCAGCTTTAAGGCGGAGATAGAGGGCGTATCAGACTTTTACTGACTAATACCACACCTGAGTCCTTTTCACACCGAGTTGTTGGTTGAGCTTGAACCCACGATGTACAACTTGGTATCCAGGGCCAGTACCATTAGGCCATCACTGCTCCACTGTTGGCCTATAAACGTTATCACAATATTCACGGTCATGGCCTTTGGCACACAAAATAATAGTTTCCTACACTAATAATGTTTGCGGAAATAGTGGAGAAAACTGTGCGTGTTCGACGTTCATTTTGTGCGCTGTTAAATATTCTTTATTAATGCCCCCAATTAATATAAATTGCCGTGAAAATGGGCGTAATATACTGTTTGTTTGTTTACAAAGATTTACAGTCAACGCTCCTTGGGCAACTCACTTCTACTTCTAGCCCGAGCAACTACCCGATAGTTTGATTCGGACTGCTGTGTGTGTTTTGATCGCGCGTAAAACTCTAATACCGCGACGCAGTTTTTTTATTTTTATTTATATAATTTGGTGCTTGTCTGCGTTACCACCTGATGGTAAGCAGTGATGCAATCGTTGAAGGTGAGGCGCTCTAGTTTATTAGTCTTGAAAAGAGAGAAAGAAAGAAAAACAGTTTATTTACACGAAATGACGCAATCTTAAAACTAGGTAATAGACATAAACAACCATCGCTCTCATCCAACTCTCCTGTCGCAGGTCTGCTGGAAGAAATTTCATTTGAAATAAGCAGTACCTTTGTACTCTTTTATCTGTATTTGTGCATTTCATTTTTAAGTGTTTGTGTGTACATAAATGAATAAATAAAAATCAATAGATAGGGAAGATATGCGTCACATTCGCGCAAAACAGCCGATCGCTCAGCATAACGCTGAGACTTCACGCATTATACTTATACGATGAACTCATAGCTCTGGTTTTCAAGGACACCTAAATTATAATGGCACGGGAAGACCGCAACAGGCAAGTTGTTCAACTCCTGCGATGAATGCGGTATAAACGGCGAGGCATAACGCTTAGTCCGTTCCGTAGAGGTTTCAACAACGTAGGGGTGAACACTCGCCGCACATCGGGTTGATTGGAGATGGTAGAATCAAATCATGCAATTCCTGCGCATACTCTAAAAAAAAATGTTTTTTTTTTTTTTGTTCTTATATTGCGACATAGATGGTGCCACAGAACCACTTTAGATTCTTGTGGAACAAGAAGACAGTCGAATATTCTTAGTCCAAAATAAAAATAGGTACCTACAAAGGTTTTGTAAGCTCTCAAGCTCATTTAGAAACTTCTCAGCTTTTCTTTCTCATTTGGGAGCATTTGGGAGGATGCAGCTTGTTTTCTCCATGCGTACATGTTTTTTTGCCGTAATCAAATCAACAGTCACCTCCTTTCATATATTTCATAGACAATGGAAACCAATTTCCATTTCTAAATAAATTATAAATATACTAGCTTTTTCCCGCGGCTTCGCTCCTGCTCTTCCCTACTCCACCCTACTATACCCTACTATACCCTATTCTACCTTACACTACCCTACTCTACCCTACCCTACCTTGCCTTACTCTACCCTACTCTACCTTACTCTACCCTACACTACCCCACTCTGCCCTACACTACCCTAATTTTCTTGCCATAAGAACACAACAAAAAAAGAATTAGTGAAATCGGTCCAGCCGTTCACGCGTGATGGCGTGACCAAGGGAAATAGGGATTCGTTTTTATATTACATATATATAGATCAATAGCATAGCATAATCAACCATATACTGTGCCCACTAACTCAGGCTTTCTCACTTCTGTCCAGTATAAGTTGGCATATTTATTTACTAGCTGCTGCTGCTTGCGGCTTTGCCTGCCTGTGAAAATTAATCCAAGGATATCCTATGTGCTATTCTAGGACATCGTCTATCCGTGTTCAAGTTTCAACAACATCCGAACGGGTGTTACTTCTTCAGGCTCGAACAGCTGAATACTTAAAGCAAACTTACTCGCAAAAACTTCGGGTTTGCGGACGGCGAGCAATGGGTAGCTCGCCATCTGACCATCCGGTAACCGTCCAGACTGAGCCCAAGACGTGGACGGTACGGCAAAGCCAAAGGAGGGTTATGATTTTGACAATCTATGTTTGTATGTATGCGAGTATGTTCATCTGTTCCCTAATAGCTCCTAATCTACTAATTGGAACGTTATAGGTACGAACCGACACTTTAATAACGGGTGACTGCGGCTTTTCTTTTTAGTCTGTTCTTGTTCCTGCAAAACTTGTTTCATAATTTTTTAGTCAGTATAATCCTGACACTCTCTCACTCCACTTTGAACGGGAGAAATTATTTTGTGATCTTGCACCTTAAAAAAGAAACTAACTACTCCTTTCTTCCACTTTCATTTCTGACCATAGGTGTTATCTATTAATCACCCGTCTCAAAACACCGCTACATGCGATAAAATTGTGTTATGTCGTACAATTTAATAAATTTGATTATTTTGTTTTTGACAAAAGTGTATCAATGTCACTTTTATCATGATATGAAATGAATCCTAAAGATGCAAACCCGATAAAAAAATCAGGTATTTTTTTTATGTCAATTTCTTTTCCTGCTCTGGAACTTCTGGTTTCTCAGGTTGGTGCACGAGGGCGTGACCACTTGTGTTCTTTCTTTGATGGCGTTTCAGGACTCTGGAGTTCTCTTTCGCACAACCCATGGCCCCAGCAGGCTTCGACCCTGCTGGGCCCCTACGGTTTTTCTGACATCTTAAGGCGCACTCAAGCCTCTACGCGCCATCGACGAATACGAAAAGGAATTCCGGGGTGCTCCCTTTCGGATTACCCGTAGATAAACAAAACAGGTGAAATCCACTTACACACCGAATTCACCATGTTTTTCTGTGCGGTGCGTCATCCGTAGATATTGTTATTAAAAAGCGAGTACTTTGTTTGCTGTTTTTGTTTTTAATCAGGCTTAAGTTTTGACCTTATCTTCCCTGTTATCAATTAGTCATGATGCGATCGACGATAGTAAATGCTAAAATAATCCAAATGAGACCATTTTTGCTTTTTATTTTTTTTTGCCTTTATGTGCCTTTGTAGTTAATTGGGTATCCATGCAATTTAATAGATTCAAGTATTATAATTCAATTCAAATTCATTTATTTCAAGTAACAACAAACTCATTTTTCAATTACTTACATTTATATACACCGCTAAATTTTGATCGTTTTAATCCTTTGGAAGGTCGATCCGGTACACGAAACACTATCGATTTGTAAAGATAAAATTAAAAAACAAAGTGCCTTTTTTCGAAACTCGAAAATGTACGAAATTAATTTCTTTAAGAAAACGTCAGCTGAGCGAGTCCAATGACCTGTAGGTAGTATAGTAGGCGTTGCGTACAAACTCCCGGATCGACCCTCCACGGGATTAAAACGATCAAAATTTAACGGTGTATCTAAAAATCAATGCCACTTTTCGTTGCAATTTTATAACACAAAAACGGGCTCACCTATCCAAACCATATGTTTAGGCTTTGTTCGGACTATTTAGTAGATGGTTTATGTGAAGTTTGGTAGGGTAGAGTAGGGTATAGTATGGTATAGTAGGGTAGAGTAGTGTTGAGTAGTGTAGAGTAGTGTAGAGTAGGGTAGAGTAGGATAGGGTAGAGTAGAGTAGGATAGAGTAGAGTGGGGTAGAGTAGGGTAGAGTAAGGTATAGGAGGGTATAGTAGGGTTGAGTAGGGTAGAATAGGGTAGAGTAGGGTAGAGTAGGGTTGAGGAGGGTATAGTAGGGTGAAGTAAGGAAGAGCGGGAGCGAAGCCGCGCGGGCAAAAGCTAGTTAGTAGTTTTTAAATACAATAAAAATGTCACAGATACATAAAATATACATTACTACTACAATTAATATGCACTAGATTATATTACATTCTCGGTCAGTCAGCAAATAAATATTAAAAAAATTGACGGCTAACGTATCACCAATTGTGAGTACTACACACCTTTTCTGGAGTAGACGACGATATAATATTTTCGTAGTATTGACGATATAATATATTCGTAGGATCTGTGTACGTCCTTATGGTGCTTCTCTTTCTGGTGATTCAACTCGTCTTAGAAATCATCAATTAACTTCTTATCACTCTGAATAAAACGAGAGAAAATATCTCAATTTTACTGCCTAAAATTCACACGTGTTCTTTCACCTCTTCTTCCGTTCGTTAAAAGAGACTTTGCCCCTGAGTTTGTTTCAGTATTTCTTCTCAGCTCCCTAGTCAGCTAGAAAACCGGCCTTATCAAAAATTTACCAGGGCCTCAAGTCTGCTATTACAATAGTGTCAGACTGGTTCATCACTGATTCCATAATTGTTGATTTTGACAAATTTTGGTAATCTACTAATATAATGGCGTCATTATGACTTTCCAATGGTAAACCACTGACACTCCATTGGAAGTATTGGCATATAATGGTAATCTCGTACATATTGACAAATGAATGTCTGACGTATGCGGTAATTTGCAAGAATTTTTACAGTTCCTTTGATCAGTGACCTACCATTAGAACGTCATTGTGCAGTCATTGCTTTTAATAAGCTCGATATTGTCATTCTATCAAAACTTTATCACGAGACCATTGATCGATCAGTGGTCGACCATTATGAATTAGCAGATTACGAACTTTTAGCAAAATGACAATGGAATCGTATTGGAATGACGACTTTATAATAATAGCAGACTTGGGGAACAGGGGCCCTGTTTAAAAATCAATTTGCAAAATAAATATCATCTAACACTGCTCTGTGCGTTTCAGGACCATGGTAACTTCTTCGAACAATACGCAGTCCTCACATTGTTACTGGAGTTCTAAGCTAGGCCTCTTTTTAAGGCACGTAGGTACTTAAGTTTCTTTATTTCTCCAGTACTAAACAAAGACCACTACTCAAAAAGTACGTAAAACTGGCCACTGGAAGCGTTTTCGCTTGTATGTAGGTATGTTTTGTGGCAGAAGTTGTTAAAGTCAACCGGGTGAGTTTAACTCGTAAACAATGAAGCTACTACTTTATGAGCTTTAAACCCGACACGTTATTGTTCTGTGTATACTTTCACGCCATTTTATCATACGGGTCAGCAGGTATGTCCAATATATTGTTGATTTAGAGGAAGACTGCATGAGACCGTTTGCGACCAGTATTTTCGACAATATTGTACTGTTTGTATTTTGGTATACAGTGTAGTAATATACGAGCAGTGGTGCCCAAATGGTAACGGCCCCGACTTACGGATTTTAGGTTGCGGGTTCAAACCCAGCCAGACACATTACTTTGTGTAATTTATTTCATCACCACTGCTCTCAAAACGGTGAAGGAAAACATCGTGAGGAAATCGGCATGTCCTAGAACCAAAAATTTGCAGACATGTGACATCCACCAACCCGTACTAAACCTGCGTGGTGGATTACGGCCCATTATTTCTTCTAGAGAGGAGGACTGAGTCCCAACAGTGGGAACATTATAAAGCCGACTATGCTATGCTATATCGCAATCTCTTTCGATGTCACCACATATGAACTGTTAAAAACCTGCAACGTGGTTTCAGAATTCTCCGTACAATTAGAACACATATATAGGTCTACATTCTAATCGTAAGTCCGAAGTCAACTATTAAGCAGTTGCCTGCGCTAGACACAGCACCCGTCTGGTCGGAGGATGCTATTGTAGCCCTACAAAACAAGTGTCAAATTTGTCTTCTGACTAAGCTATCGGTACTGTCAAAGATATTCAAATTATAGCCGGCACCATTCTTTTAACGTGCTTTCCAAGGCAAAAATGAATCTAGGTAAGTTAAGATGGTCACCCATCCACAGACTGACCTCAGCAATTGTAGCTTGACAATGGAGATCGACCTGAATAGCTGTTGCTTTATTTATTTATTGCAGTAACAATCGACACGTTTTCATATTTATATCATAAGTATACTATTCAAATTAAACAAACCTGTGCAGATAAATTAAATTACATCACTAACCAATTACATTACATAAAATTTTAATTATTAAAATTAAACTGAACATCATCATGGGTTTTTTCTGCAATACAATAAAGAATATTATAACAAATAATAAACATAATTATTCAAATAAATTACATTTCAGTCTTACTTACCAAAGAACTCGTCATGATGTATCTGTACACTACTTATAATTCCCAACCAACAAAAACAAATCAAGACATACAAACCATCCCACAGAGATACAACCAACCCGATAGGACGCAAAATCGGTTACAAACAATATCATAAGCCCCAAAAGCCAATTTGATACTAATGTCCTTTTATCCTGCCACCATTAAGCTACAATGTTATAGCTATGGTAATTTTGTATATATTAAGTTGGTTCCGCTGAAAACTTTAGTCATTAGAACAAGGGCAGTATGTAAGTGCTCTGAGACTGTTATATCTACACACCGTGGGCAGGTGGGACCGCAGGGTGTGGTGCAAGTTGAAAGCAGTTTGAGGGTTCTTTTTTTTATTTTGAGTCTAGCGAAAACCAGCATGTTCTAGAACCAAAAAATCAAAGACATGTGACATCCACAAATCCGCACTGGGCCTGTGTGGTGGATTACAGCCCGTTACCTCTCCTAGAGAAAAGGCCTGAATCCCACAGTGGGAACATTAAAAGGCAAGTCAAGTTTAATATTTCTGTCA
This sequence comes from Mythimna ferrago, assembly GCA_910589285.2. NCBI lineage: Eukaryota > Metazoa > Arthropoda > Insecta > Lepidoptera > Noctuidae > Mythimna > Mythimna ferrago. The sequence continues at coordinate 6,721,566 of OU342689.1, forward strand.
AGAACAGTTTAGGAAGAAAAGAAAAGAATGAATGAATGAGAGATGTTTGTGAAAATATTAGATTGAATATTTTCACAACTGACTTGATGTCATACAAATCATACATCGCGCAATTACAGTCCTTCGTTCAATTTGAAGATATACAACAGCCCTACAACACTTCAAATCATACGATTACAGTTGCAGTATTTTTAAGTAGCTGTTCATAATTGGCTTTCACTATCAGTTAAAAAAAAATCAACCACAAAGATCGTTGTGGCACTTGAATGAGACCTGGGTCCAGCAGCAGAAGTCATTTGACTGAAATGACGAGGATGATGAAGTATTAAAACGTCATGTTTATTAACTAATCCATTCATATTTAATTTAATTTTAATTGCATGATAGTAACTGTTTTTTAATTTAAGATTAGTTATATATATTATTGATATTTCGGAATTTATTGTTATTTAGAATTGTAATTTTATTTTATTATTATTATTTGTATGCATATTTTTTCAACTCTGTTCTCTAATATGGGTTTTTAACTGAAATAAATGAAATTTTATTTTTATTTATTTATACGTATAAATAAGAAACTCAAAGCTATTATAATTTGCCACAGACCTACGAGATGGTTTGGTGGTTGCTGTGAGAGAGGCATTGTCAACACTTTCCGTAAAAACAATACATGTTAATAGACAACACCATGATATTTTACTCATAGATACTGACGCGCTGTGACGATTCTGTCTTGCCTATGACAACTAAAAGTACGCTCAACGCAATTTGCTGGGTATACAACCTATAAATTGTCGGCGCGACGATTTCATACTCTGTGTATTTTCAAAACTTCTTAGTTCTCCAAACCGCTCTAAGTTTATGACTTGTAAATCATAAATGTCTAGGCGCGCTAACTACCAAACTTTCAGCTATTATATGTCAAAACAAGTTTCATTGGAGCCTTTTGTATCATGTATGCTGTCTTTGTCAACTATGTAGCAATGTGTTACATATTGTAATATTTTGGTGTTAGTTTGTTACGAACTAGGTGGTTGTCTCATTAGACTAAAATAGTTTGTACATTTCAATTGTAGCTGTACAAAATTTTGAACTTTAAAGGAAATGTACCGTGCCAATTTGTTTTAAAATGTAACCAGAGAATATTTTCTATTAGCTAATGCACGCGGCTTCACCTGTGTTTTATAAAATAAAGCCCATCACCCAGTAATAAAGCAGCTTTCTATTGGTGAAAAAATTTTATTAATCGGACTAGTACTTTCAGAGATTACCTCCTACAAAAAAAAAAAGAAAATAAAAATAGGTAAAAAATCTTTTTAAGTTAAACGGTTTTATGTTAAACATACATTGCAATGTTTAAGATAAATGTACTAAAAAACCAAAAAATAATAAAATAGATACAGTCGTGGGAATTATAAACATATGCATAGACTAGACGAAAATAAAACCGTGGGGCACGTCAATTGTCTACAATCGTTGATTAAAATGTTAATTAATTTGTAGACAATTCACGTGCCCCACGGTTTTATTTTAGTCTAGTCTATGCATATGTTTATAATTCCCACGACTGTATCTATTTTATTATTTTTTGGTTTTTTAGTACATTTATCTTAAACATTGCAATGTATGTTTAACATAAAACCGTTTAACTTAAAAAGTTTTTTTACCTATTTTTATTTTCTAGTTTTTAGTTTTTATTTCGCATTCTGTATGATAATTATTATTACGTATTATTATTATCGCCTGAGTCTTGAGGGGAAAACGCTAACGACATATCATTTTTATCCACCCTAATGCCATACAGTTCTCGGCGCGTTTTAACCTTTCACCTTAACTTGGGTGGTGTACCGCTAACGACGTATCATTTTTAGCCACCCTAACGCCACACAGTCCTCAACACGATACAAAATCTTGACTTGGGTGGTGGATTCAGGCTGGATTAATCAGATACCTAAATTACAGATTCAATTTCTAAATTTAAATCTTATTATTATACGCCATTTGGTGGCTGCGCCCATCTTAAATATTGAGGTTGTATAGTGCACTGTATTCTTCTTGTCAAGCCCTTTTATTTGATACCCATATTGGTGGGATTGATAAAAAATTGTTATCAGCCATTTGGTAGCGGCGGCCATCTTAGATTTCAATTTTGCATAGTAAATTGTATTCTACTTGTTGAGACCTTTCATTTGATACCCATGTTGATGGGATTGATAAAACCAAAGTTATCCGCCATTTTATAGAGGCCGCCATCTTGGATTTTAATTTTATATAGTACATTGTATTATACTGGTTGAGCACTTTCATTTGATACCCATATTGATGGAATCGATAAAACCTACGTTATCCGCCATTTTGTAGCGGCCGCCATCTTGTTTTTCAATTTTTTATAGTATTCTGCTTGTTGAGCCCTTTCATTTGATACCCATATTGATGGGATTGATAAAACCTACGTTATCCGCCATTTTGTAGCGACCGCCATCTTGGATTTCAATTTTTTATAGTATATTGTATTCTGCTTGTTGAGCCCTTTCATTTAATACCCATATTGATGGGATTAATAAAACATAAATTATCCGCCATTTTGTAGCGGCGGCCATCTTGAATTTATAATGATAATGAATAAACATAATTGTATTGTCACCAAAATCCAAAGTGTATACAAAATTTCAGATTAATCGGTTGACAGGAAGAGGGTGAAATTTGAATTACTAAATTTGACCAAAGAATAAATAAAACAAACGGGGTGACCGTGATAAAACCGTTTAACAAAAACAAACTTTACTCTTTTCTATGTTGCCAGTGATATAATATGACTCTGACGTCGTCGCTTGCAATGAGCCTCATTAGAAGACTTAGTTACGGAAAGGACATTGGAAAGGGTTATGTTCAGAGTTTCTTCGCGTATCATCAGAAATGAAAATATCCACAGGACAACCAAGGTTATCAACATAGCTCGAAGAATCGTCAAATTAAAGTAGTAGTGGGCAGGGCACATTGCTCGCAGAACAGATGGTCGATCGGGCCAAAAGGTTCTGGATTGGCGACCGTGTACCAGAAAACGTAGAGTTGGAATGCCTCTTACGAAATAGACCGATAACATGGTGAAAGGTTACTACTCTCACCAGGTTATCAGTTTACGTCTTAAAACTATCTTCCTAGATCTAATGGTTGTAAGACGCACGAGACAAGTCGTTGTGCTGATATTTGGGGGAGGCCTGTGTTCAATATTAAAAATTTTCATAAAGGAGAATTTGTACGGATAATAATTTGCAAAAATTGACACGTGGAAAATTATGAAATAGGAATTAATCGCCGACTTCATTCAATAGTGGATGTTTTTCGACTAAAATGGTGATGTTGAAATATCAAATCTATTTTTTAAGTAATCGAATTATATACGCAAATACGATTAAGTATTGTTTTTTTATATGCCATACAAATTTGGACAGATGATTTTTTTAAAGTGCCAGGTATGTCAGCCAAAAATAAAAATTAAAAAACGTTTTCGATAAAAAATCGGCACATTTCTCCCGACAAATTATTTCGAGGCAGCCATTTTGAATTAATATAAATGCAGCGATCAATTTCACCGGAATCCAAATACGGATCCTCTGTCAATCAGGAATTGACCTTCGAACCGGCTTCAAAATTCACTCGCTGATTGACAATAACCTTATTCACACCAAAATTGTGATACAAAAAAGGAAAATTTTCAAAGGGCGTACCCAAAAAATATCCACCACATTTTTTATTTGATCAATTTTTGTAGCAAGCAATTGATGGCTCCGGGGAAGAGGAATTTGGAGGGAAACGATCTCATTTGTACGCGTTCTTTGATGAGATGACTGACTCGGTATCGACGTATAAGAAGCTCATGGTCTTATTCTGAAAAGCAATTGTGGTTTTGACTCGCAAAAATATTTTTTATTTAAGACTGCCAATGCTTTTTTATCGCCAATTATATGTTTTTGTTCCTATTATGTATTTTCACAGGCGTGTTTATAATTAAAGCTAACTACTAGTCTATATCCGTATTCCGATGAAACTTTTCACACAATTATGACATTTTCATTGCCCTTGCTGTTACGCCCTCCCTCTGCGCTTTAGAGCGAATGAAGTCATTAGAAGATTTCCCAAAAAAAAATTATAAAATAAACAATGTTCGAAATATTTTTGCTCACCATATCTAGAGAACAGCTGATTTTAAATGAGTCTTTAAATGGTATGATCGAACTCGGAAAAAACTCAGTTTTTTTTTAATTGATATAAACTTGTGCTTGACTGTAATCCCACCTGATGGTAAGAAGTGATGCAATCGTTGATGGTGAGGCGCACTAGTTTATTATTAGCCTACTTTGGTAATCAAAAGAATCTTTAAGTCAAGAGTCAATAGGTTACTTCTAGGTAAGCGCGCTCCATCGTTGCTTTCCATCAGATGAGCTAGCGGTCAAGCGTGAGCCAATCAACAATAAAAAAAAACGAATCATGGGTCAGAATCTAAATAATTTATTTCTACGTTCCAACGACTTAGATTCTGTACGCATATCATCAATTTTAGACCGCCTAAAATTCATTTTAATATTTACATTTTATTAGTGAATATAATTTATAATACAAAAAAAAACTGGGCAAGTGCGAGTCGAACTCGCGCCCTTAGGGTTTCGTACAAACTTGCCTATGTAAATAGTTCAATTCCGGAATGTAGTCGCAGAAGATATTCCGAATCGTAAAGACAAACATTGTGACGTAACAACAAATTTACAGTTTTCAGATTTATTCCTATACTTGTGCTATAAGTCCTTGTTTTATGCCAAATTTTGGAATTCTGTGTCAACGGGAAGTACCCTTGAATTTTGATTTCCTAGAGGGTGTCGAAATGTACGTTTTTTGCCACACAAACCGTAATATCTTTTTTTCTCCTTAACTTACAAGTTTGATTTTTTTTCAGTTTCAAGAGATCGCAGACTTGAATATATGGTTTCAATTTCAACTCGATACCTACACGCGTTCCCGAGATAAAAGGTCTTGATAGACAGACAGACAGCCAGATAGACAGACGGACGGATGGACAGACGAACGGACAACAAAATGGTCTTATAAGGGTTCTGTTTTTGTTCCTTTTGAGGTACAGAACCCCAAAAAATGTAAGCACAAAGAACTAACTTGGAAATAAGCAAAGTCTGCTCTAAGTCCCACATTTCCGACAAGGATTATGCAAGTTATTGGAATAATTTCCACGTTACTTTTGAATTTTATAATAAAGTAGCGTACCGCAGAATATTAAAACGAATATAGTCAAATGTTATACTTTTATTTTCATTTCTACAATGTTAGAATAATAGTATAATCAGCTTTATAATGTGACTGCTGGCACTCAGGCCTTCTCTCTAGGTGAAAGAATGAGCCATAATCTACCACACGGGTTTTTTTTTGGGTGAGGAAACTATGCAATGACTTCTTTTGCTCTTGGGTAAAGCGAGAGGGCGTGTCGACAGCGGCCTATTCCCCCTCGCTCCGGACCACGCCCTGTACCAGAGCCTGACGCGAGAGGTCACCGTTACCAATCCCCCCACGAGGATATGGCGGTGCTTCACCCATACATCCACCGTATGATCCACCGTGTCCTCCAGGCGGTCTGCAGAATCGTAAAACCTGGGTCCAGGTGCAGGAACCTCCCAAACTTATCATGTCCAGTAAGGATCTGCGTCACGCGGAAGGTGAGGACGCCGTGACGTCTCTCCAGCCACTTTTCAAAGAGGGAACTCACCTCCACGACTATAGCGTGACTGCATACTACATTAAAGCATTACTTTAAATGTTCGAATCAGCTGGATTCCACCACCATCATTCCATTTCCAGGAGAAACTTAATATCATCCTGCATTTTCAGAATAAGGCTACCATCTTCTGTCATAACACCGATGGAATCTTTCATTAGGCTGCTATAAAACTTACTTATATAAAAGGAAGCTTATCTTTGTAACATTCATCGGAGTATAAGATCTCTGGAAGAAATCATCGATTATTATCGATAATACCTCACTTGGTCTTTTTTTTTCCACAACTTTCATACAACGCCATCTAGTCCCAATCTAAGCAGGGCTAGTGCTATGAGTACTAGACAACTGATAAACATTCATATCTATTATATAAAAATGAATCGCAAAATGTGTTGGTAAGCGCATAACTCAACAACGCCTGGACCGATTTCACTAATTTTTTTTTTGTTGTGTTCGTTATTATGAGGAGAAGGTTCTTATGGAAAAAAAAAATTAGGGTAGTGTAGGGTAGAGTAGGGTAGTGTAGGGTAGAGTAAGATAGAGGAGGGTAGAGTAGGGTAGAGTAGAGTAGGGTAGGGTAGAGTAGGGTAGAATAGGGTAGAGAAGGGTAGAGTAGGGTAGAGTAGGGTAGAGTAGGGTAGAGTAGGGTAGAGTGGGGTAAAGTAGGGTAGAGTAGGGTAGAGTAGGATAGAGTAGGGTAGAGTATGGTAGAGTAGGGTAGAGTAGGGTAGAGGGTTAAATCCTAATTATTTCATACTTTATTTAATTGATATTTACATTTTCATTTCATTTCATTTGTATGACCAATTTATTTGGCTTTTTTTACTGTATACTTTTGTATGAAACTTTATTGACAAGTAATTTTATACAAGGCCCGACAGCGTCTACGTGAACTTGCTAACTATTTGAAGAACTTTAACACAAACGAGTAGTTATCAATTTTTTTTTTTTTTTGTAGCTGAGAAGTAATTATCTATATTTGTGCGCCAAGTGAAATATTTTTCTTTATTTTACTTTAGAACACACAGTCTTATCTTTACACAGACAAAGCGGTTGATAGAAGCTAGTATCAGTATAGAGCATGTTTCAAATGAAATATTTTCATATTTTGCAAACGAAATTGTTTTAGTTCGACAAAGCGGAAACAAAAAAAAATACATTTACCAGAACATTCCATATGGATTTAAAGCCATCTCCCAAAGGAAATATAAATACTGAATTGAAATATCGTATAATATGTATCGGAATCCCTTCCCATGGTGAAGAGTAGACGACCAAAATATCGAAAGCTTTCCCCCCGTTCTTTGCGGAAGTTATTTAGGTGTAAAGGGGGGTGGTGCATCCGTGGTCTCGGGTCAGGCAATACTGGGTTATCGTAAACGTTCGATAGGTCGGGAGCTACTTATGACTATGAATATTTATAACGTATTAGCCGAACGTCGTTGTGTTGCTACCGGTGAATATTAAGGGTGGGTTGCTAGAGCAAAAAAAAAATATATTTATTAACGACTTTTAACATTTTTTGACTTTTGAACGAGGCGACTTTATATTCACGGATTTACATTTTATGTGTATTGCTTTGAATATTATTTTTTCCGTAATATTTTTTGTGCTTTTAGATAACTAAATAAAATATGCACTAATGATAAGGTTTTTGTTTTAACTTGGTTCTGCAGTAGTGTCACCCGTGTATAAAGAGAAACACACTCTCTGGATAAAAAATATCCTATACCAAAATTTTATCCAAATTTCTTCAACAGTTTCAGCGTGAAGGACTAACAAATATACACACGCACTCAAACTTAAACTTACGTCTTTATAATATTGATATGTAATGATCTGCACTGGTCGGTAATCCAAGTTAAGCAATGCTTGCGGTCAGTCAGTGGGTGAGCATCTACTTAATAAACCTACCGAGCCTTCCTCGTGCCTCGAATTCTACTGCATGTGTGAGGTACGAATAAAAGTTTTTTCTTCCTATCTTTCGAAAAAGGGCCCAGCGCGGATCGGTGGGTGTCACACGTGTTCAAATTTTTTGAAGCCAGGTCACGCTAGTTTCCTCACGATGTGTTCCTTTAAAAGTTTTGATAGCAGTAGTCTACACTAATATAATAAAGAAGTAAAGTTTGTTTTTTTGTGTGAAGGAGGTAATCACTGAAAGTACTGGTCCGATTGCAAAAATTTTTTCACTGATAGTAAGCTGCGTTATTTCTGAGTGACACAGGCTATATTTTATGTGTTTCCTGCATTCGATTCATGCGGAAGTGACGCCCGGGTGTCGCCACTGTGTGGAACGCCCGGAGGACACGGTGGAGCACACAGTCGAGGTGAGCCCTGCTTGGGCGGAGCATCGCCGTGCCCTCGTGGGGGCGATCGGTGGCGGAGACCTCTCGCGCCGGGCCTTGGTTGAGGCCATGGTCCGGAGCAAGGACGAGTGGCAGGCGGCCGCCGACTTCTGCGAAGCAGTAATGCTCGCAAAGGAGGAGGCCGAACGCATCAGGCAACGGCGTTATCGCCGCCGCCGCCGCCGGGATTCTGATCCCGATTTCCGGCCAACGTAGGCGCGGGCTTGCGACAGTGAGCAATGGGTAGCGGCCGGACAGTGAGCTGTCCGGCCGTCCGGTAACTGTCCGGACCAAGCCCAAGTCGTCGACGGCGCGCACTGTTCCCACGCGCCTCAAGGAGTTGTCAGCAACAGCAGGGACCCAGCCGAGTCGAAGCCTACTGGGGCCAGGGTTATCCGAAAGGGCGCTCGAGCCCCGGTATGAAGGCTAGAAGGAACGGGGTGGGTCTTTTAGTCAGTAAGAGTCTGACACTATCTCCCGCTCCGCCCGGGGCGGGGGATGCATGATTTTTTCCCACCATAAAAAAAAGGCTATATTTTATGTAATCGGGCGAAGCCTTGGGCAAAAGCTAGTGATGAAATAAATTACAACGACATGAAACAGCTTATTAAATCATAATTTTAACGGTACAGTTTTGAAATAATTCTTTAACAAAAAACAAAAATCGCTTACAATAAAATTATATTTGTATCATTAGATAAAAATCAAAGAAAATCAAAATCAACAAGTCAGCGATTGCTAAACGACAATCTAGAAAAAACGAAACGACAAAAACTGGGCTTGACTTTCGGTTAAAAAGAAAAAAATAAACGTTACCGTCCGACTGTCAAACAGTTTGACAGTTTTGATTGGCTTACCTGTGAGTAACAAACGAAAATCTCGATTGAAATTGATCGGGATTTCACTACAAATGAAATAAAATAAAGGTTTTGAGAAATAAAGGATACTTATGGTCCATGTCCTCCAACTAAGTTCCACCTCAAATCATCAAATTGACAGTTTTCCTTTTTTATTTAAATATTGACAGACTTATGCCTAACCACTACCTCACCTTTTTTTTCCGATGGGAAAAATCATCCTATGACAACCCCCGCTCTTGGGCGGAGCGGGAGATAGTGTCAGACTCTTACTGACTAAAAAACCCATCCCGTTCCTTCAAGCCTTCATACCGGGGCTCGAGCGCCCTTTCGGATAACCCTGGCCTCAGTAGGCTTCGACCCGGCTGGGCCCCTGCTGTTGCTGACAACTCCTTGAGGCGCGCGGGAACAGCGCGCGCCGTCGACGACTTTGGCTTGGTCCGGACAGTTACCGGACGGCCGAACAGCGAGCTAACTACTACCTCACCTGACGGTAAGCAATGATGATGGTCCTCGCTTGCCTCTTGGCTTAAAGATCACTACAGGCCTAGCCAAGCTACGACCGTTTTGTTTCGATTCCCTTACGTCGATCGCCTCGAATAGGTCACGCCTCCTATTTCTTAGTACCACGTGATTGAGCGTTGAGATGACGTCAGAACAAAGGAATCAGGTGATTGATGAAAGAGAATCGAAATGAAACGGTTGTAACTTAGCTAGGGGAGCTGGGTTGTAGCTATCAAGAAACATAGGCTCCAGCAAGGAAATCTACTGCTTAGTTTTGCGCACAATCAACGTCTATCTATTTTCTATCTTTGTGAGCACTTATGTTTTGATAACACGTACCAAGTAAATCGGCGAGACATTGCTATCGGTCAAATACTCAGTACGTATAAACAAAGCGCCGAGTGCTTGGCCGAGCGCTAATCTCTACAACTTGCTTACATCACTGTCTCGGCCAAGCAACATTTTACAATCTTGCCCTTTTACTCGGTACGTGTGATCAAGCGTGTGGCATAAGTCCTTATCGGACTACTGTCCGTGGGCTATAGCGGGCTTTACTCCAACCAGCCGAACTCATTCCAGTAACAGATTAGTCTCTTTAGTTTGCTCAGGGCGTCCATCAGTGAATTCGGTGCTTCCAAGGTTCGTGTTCTTATCTCGCTGACGGCTGTGCACTCGAGGAGCACATGCGCGACAGTTTCTTCTGACTCCATGCATCCTCTGCACAGAGGAATATTTGTGATATTCATTGTGAAGAAGTGTTTGTTCAGGAACCAGTGGCAAGTTCCAAAAACGTTTTGTGCATGTGGACGGGATGTCAAGCAGCTTGTAATTTATTGAGGATAGGGACATATAAAAATATGACCTCCCACTCTGGTTGGAGCAGGAGAAAGTGTCCGTTTTTTACTAACTCCTCATCCACGTTAATTGGTTGATCTGTGGTGGAATTAGTGGGCTGCGGTGTCGGATAAATGTGTTACAAATATTCTTTGACAGTCGGATAAGCCCTTTCATGAAACTATTTGTCAAAGCGACCGAAATGTCCTAAGCGCCATGAATTTCGTGGCACTTACGCGTTTCCTTCAACATTGTTTAATGTTCAAGTTGTACAGTCGACATTACACCTGATTCGACTGAAGTGAGTGTGTTGGTTATATTCGTTTTCATTTCTTCAGAGGTTTGTAGCATGGTGTGTGGAACGATCAATTTGGAAACCGTAAATTACAAATATAACCGTTTTTTTTTTCTATGGAAAATCATCAAATGATATCCCGTTCTTCATGAAACGAGACGGAGTGTCAGATTTTTACTACACTACAACTGCCATAGGATGATGCGGATGACAGCTGTCGGATTCATACAATGTAGCTACCTAACCTTTTCTCTCACCTTAAAGATGCATATTTTCGTCCTGCTCTCATGCATTCAGCCCATGCTATGTAAAAAAGGCCTTAACTATAGCCCGGCAATTCTAAAAAGTGCCGTTTGACAGTTCTACATGTTTAATTTGTTTATTAAAAATTGTATATGTTGTGATAGAACAAAAATAGCTTCATAATTAAATGGTTTATGGAAAAGATAACAGAAACAGTGTGAGTTAAGTCTATACAAATCTTTTTTATAGAAAAGTGTGAAACGTCAAACGGTACTTCTTAGATTTGCCGGACTATAAAAAATTTACCCATGTTCTTTCAGTTGATCTTTCCTTCTAAGGCCACAGTGACTCTTTCCAGTTCCCTGCATCCCTGGTCTAAGCGTCCCCTTAAATGCAAATTATAAATGTTTATATAAAGAGTTCAATTTATATTCTAATTCGATAGCTTGCCGCTAGAGGGCATGGTGTCGCCGATGACAGCAGTTTTGAAACTAAATTAAGCTGTAATGACAAAACTGTGGTTAAAATGCACGATAAAAGATCGTATCCTTCCCTCAGTTGAGATCGTTTGCATGATACAAACGCTTTTGTAAATACGGTTTACTTAGTTAAATTTTACATTTTGGTTTGAATGAAAACTATTTGATTTATTAAACCCTAAGTGAACGCCAGCGTTCACTCTCTCATTGTCTTGCTATTGTGTCTCTAATTACGGTATTTGAAAGGTTAAAAGTCTGAATTTTATTTGATTTCAAAAAAGCAAGTTCTTATTTCAAATGTACCTCTACCGTGTGCTCCACCGTGTCCTCCGGGTAGAGATGGGCAAAGTGTTTCTGCCCGGCGGGAAAATATAGTAACTTCCCGGCCATTTTGGGCATTTATTTTTATTAGCTCGATAAATGCCCGATCGAAGGGCATAAAAATACGAGGATCGTTAAACGTGATTTAATATAGTTTTTCATATTAAATAGTATCTAATAATAAAGAATTGTAAGAAGTAATGTCAATGTTTGAATTCATTATTAACCGACTTCTAAAAAGGGAGGAGGTTCTCAAGTCATCTAAACGTTTTTGTTTGTTTTGAAGAGTTAGCAATATATTCGTCAAATGTTAACCAATTTTGATCATTCTTTTTTGTTTCGAAGAATGTGTCTGCCACTCTAACAGGTAGTCTCATTCAAACTTGGTGATGATCTGAAGAAGAACTTTTGAGGTAATCATGGACTACTTCAATAAATGATAGCTAAATTTCCGGAATTGTTGCAACCGCATGTCTGTTTGTAGACAATACCATGTCGTAACATAACATCACGCCAAAACGCTCAGAATGGGTACCTCAGTCATGTGTCATGTAAAGTTCACTCAGATATACCCTCAATTCACCGATTATGGTAAAACTCTGTGATAATGGGGTTATCAATTCGCGCATAACTTTTTTGTTTATGGACGGATTTTGAAGTTTCTTTTGGTGTTTGTTTGTTGGGATTTTTTAATTTGAGATGTTGTAATTGGAACCGGAATCAGAACCGTGATTGGAATTGGAATCGTAATATGTTTTTTTTTTAACCTATTGATAGGTTTGCACCATTATCGTAACCTGATGGTAAGTGATAATATCGTTGACGGCGCGGCACGCTTGCCTAGAAGTAACTTATTCACTCTTGATTTGAAGACTCCTAGGTCGTAGCTATCAGAAAAATCAGACTTCGCCAGAGGATGCCACTCCTTAGCTGAGCTTAGTTGAGCTGTACGCAGAATGTGTCCCCGAAACATTTTGTGTGTCGTCATCGGAATCGGAGTTGGAATCGGAATCGGAATCTGAATCAAGCTGGATACGGAACCGAAATTGGAACCATATCGGAATCGGTATCGAAACCGCTATCAAAACCGGTATTTGAACCGGTATCGGTATCGAAACCGGTACCGGTATTGGTACCGTCATCGGAACCGGTAACGGAACTGGTATGGGAACCGTTATTTGAACCGGTATCAGACCTTATATTGGTACCGGTATCGGTATCGGAACCGGTATTGGTACAGGTATCGGTACCGGCATCGGAACCGGTAACGGAACTGGTATCTGACCCGGTACAAGAACCGGTATCTGGACCGGTATCAGATCATCGGAACCGGTAACGGAACTGCATTTAGAATCGGAAGCGGAAATGAAAAGCAAACATAAAATATGCAAAATACAAAACAAAAGAACAAGTGAGTGAGTGGGGTGTTTCTCGGTATTGTTTATTCCTTATTTAACAACCACTTCCGAAATTGAAGTTATTTTGATAATTTTAGTGTTTTTTTTTTAGTCAAGTCGGTTTTTTTTTTAAGTTTTATATTTTACACTTTTTAGTTGCAATACACTTACAGCCACGGCCGTCTTTCACTTATTAGCGGCCCTGTGCACATTAGAATAAAGGGGCTCCTATGCGCATAATAAGGTACTATTTTGTTAGAACAGACAAATACCGTGGATATACGCAGTTCACACAGTTTTTTAGTGTCCTTGCACACGAGCCACAAGAAAGGCCGCTTCTAGCTTCCGGCCTTTCGTTTTCTTTTTGTGCCGGCATTGGGCGCCGCCACAAAAAAAAAAGCTAGAAGCCGCTTCTAGCTTCTCCGGCCACAAGCTGTCGCGCAATGCAGCTTTTTTTTGCGGCCGCTTCTAGCTTTTTTTGTTGCTGCTTCTAGCTTTTTTTTATGGCGGCTTTTTTTGTGGCCCCTGTGCGGAGACACTTTCTAGCAACCAGGATTGGTCCTTTTATGTAGATAACGCTTATTAAAGAGGTAAGTACCCTTCTTTCTAGCTTTGAGTTGAGCAAAATCGTTAATCACATCTTCAAAATCTGTGTTTTTGAGCATAGTTAACACATTATATCGAGATTATAAGAGACAAACTGTCATAATTAAAAAATAATAAGTTAATATAAACTTATTAAACATTCTGTAATCGCTAAGTCTGGTTTTTAGGCAAGAGTAGAGTAGCTATCGTTTGGTAATCAAGTTGGTCGATTAGGGGGCCCCAATTGATTACGGGGCCCTGGGCACGTGCTCAGTGTGCCCAGTAGAGAAGAGGGGTCTGCTTACAGCCAGAGTATCTTTTTCTCATGACAATTCGAATTAAATCAAACCCTGCTAGAAAACATTATTTTATTATGAAGTTCCCGTGTCCACTTCCGGCTCCATCATCAGATCAGTTCGATAGTACCTTATAGCCAAAGTGCATCTCATGACGATTCTAATAAGCCTAAACACGTCTAGGATAAATTGATTAGTTACGGAGTTCCGATGCCTATCTTCCGGCACCATCATCATCATCAGATCACTTCTATGATACCATTTTCAACATAACTATTCAGAACCATTCATTTATTTGTATTGTCATAGTAGCAACTATGTTCATTGTGATATCAGTTTGAGTATGAAGTTCCGTTGGCCATTTCTGATCTTCTTCACCAGTTCCACCACATCAAATGCCACTTTTTGACTGTAAATGCTTAAGTCCTGGATGAAAATACCAAAATGACTATATAGTTGCCTATAATATTTGAGGAGTTCCCTCAATTTCGCCAAAATTCCATCATCAGATCCGACTTGGTGACTATAGAAACATTTGGAAAGTACACTTTTTCTAACAAAAAAAGAATTTTTCAAATCGGTTGGCAAGCGACGAAGTTATGCACGAACACACATAAAAAAATACAAACATCCGAATTGAAAACCTCTTTCTTTTTTATTTTTAGAACTCGGTTAAAAATGTACAAATTTATTAAAATACACATATATAGAATTAACTATAATTAAATTCAATAAGATAGACCAGTTTTTAAAGCTAACATCAGTTTCGTAAATTAATTTTGGATCAAAATATAAATGCCCAGATAAATGCCTTCGGGCAGGAATTTGTGGGCATTTATTGGGAATTTTCCCAATCCACCCAAAATGCCGGGTATTTTGCCCATCTCTACCTCCGGTCGGTCCACACAGTGAAACTTTACCTCTTTAGAATATTAGTGTAGATGTAGATAAAGCGGCAAAGCCACTGGTAGAGTCTAGCTCGTTATAAAAATAAAACCCAGTTTGTTTCTTATCATTATATTTAACGATCACAAAAGTAAAATATTGTTCAAATATTGAATATTTACTGTACATTGAATCTTATCTATTATTAGAATTGATCATTTGGTACCGTAAAACGGGGTGAATAGAGACAAAACTTTGGTTTGGTTTTTCACTCTGATACTATAATATCGGCTTCTAACAAAGCATCGATTTTTTAGAATAACGATTCATTAAACAATTGATGTAGTTAAATGCTGCAAAAAAATATTTAAATATCGAGAAAATACCCTTTAAAGTTTTGTCTCTATTCACCCCTAAGTCTCTATTCACCCCATTTTACTGTACAGAAACCTGGAAAAAAGGAGCCTACGGTTGCTGCAACTCCAACTCCTTGAGGCACGGGGGAACAGTACGCGCCTTATATCGTGAGGGTGTTAGTTTCATTCAGAAGTTATTGATTGTTCATGACACATTGAGAACTAGTAACATCGAACAGCGTCTTAAAGATGATTCGCGAGAGAACCGATGAATGATGAGGATGATGATGTTCACTGAACCCCATGTGTTCTTAAAAACGTTGTTATTTACAAAACATTAAAAACCTTGCTGGACTGTCTTACTAATATCCTAAACAACGACTTTTGTTCTATTTTTAGTCGTTTATTATTTAGTTCTATTGTTCATAGTACAAAATATAAATACAAAAAATACAAAATACAAACACAAAATATTTATTTTTCATCTATAACATTGCGCTTGCAATGTTATAGATGAAAAATAATGAAAAAATAAAAAATAAATAAAAATAAATAATATGTGTTGTTTTTTTATGCTTATAAATAAATTGAGGCAGCCTCAGTAAGTTACAGTAGGACTTGTGTTGGGGCTGTATGGTACATTTAACAAAAACAAATCTTCAAGATTTCGTTGTCGTATCTAACACATTTCAACTCTGTATTTTGGTATACCCACCTACGTCTGTACGATGAGACGCAAGCGCATTAAGTATCCCCGCCACCCGATCACCACTTCCTTCCGCTATTGTACTATCGCTTGCTTCGCATAGATTTCGTAATATTTATAACGTTCAATTTAAATATTATTTATTTTTGTAATATGAAAATCTTTCTTCCCGGCCTCAGAGAACTTTCACGCTCCGACTTCAATCTCTTAGGATCACCTATTTTTCTTAGTGCAGTTCCTGAGGCTATTACTTCTCGAACTCAGCTTCTCCTTTCTGCTCACGAGCGTCTTAAAGATCTTTCCGCGCACATTGCGATTGTCTTGTTGCGTATGTGCTTCGCTCTCCCAAAAATCACATATCTGTTGCAGACCACCCCTACTTGGCTCTGTCCTGAGGAAGTTTCCTCGTTTGACAACGCCTTGAAATCGGTGGTGGAGTCTGTTCTCAATGTTTCCCTAGATGGGCCCCAGTGGAGGCAGGCGGCTCTACCAATCCGATGTGGTGGTCTCGGGGTGCGGTGTGCACGGGATGTGGGTCTGCCGGCTTTCTTGGCGTCTGCGCATGGGGTTGCCAACCTAGTCACTGTATTACTCAATACTAATGGTGACGGGGGAAGCATACCCTTTGCGTCGGATGCTGTGTCAGCTTGGTTGACCCTCAACCCGGGTGCAACAATCCCCGAATCAGAACATGTTCAGCGGGCGTGGGATGACGGAGGGGTGATACTGCTCCAGGAGCAATTATTAGAGGGTGCGTTGGGAGTCGATAGGGCCAGACTACGAGCTGTGTCGCAACCGAGTCCGGGGCGTGGTTACAGGCGATTTCTTCGCCTCATCTTGGCACTTTGCTCGACGATGACTCTTTGCGTGTGGCGGTGGCTCTCCGCCTGGGCTGTAAGGTGTGCGAACCACATACATGCACCTGCGGTTCCATGGTGGAGGCCGATGGCCATCACGCACTGAACTGTCGGCGCTGCACAGGGAAGTTCCCACGTCACCATGCCCAGAACGACATAGTCCGTAGAGCCTTTATATCGGCAAACATCCCATGCGTGCTTGAGCCTTCAGGTCTTAGCAGGTCTGATGGTAAGAGGCCGGATGGGCTGACTCTGGTACCATGGAAGAACGGGAAGTGCCTGATCTGGGACGCAATTTGCGTCAGCACTGTCGCCGCTAGTCACCTGAGTCGCACCATGCACATTGCTTCTGCCGCCGCTGAAGACGCCTGCTCTAAAAAAAGGCTGAAGTACGCTACCTTGGAGCAGCTTTACCATTTTGTGCCGGTTGCTGTGGAGACTCTGGGCAGTTGGAGTACGGAGGCAAGGTCTTTTGTGCGGGATTTGGGCCGTAGGCTCGGTGAGGCAACGGGTGACTCCCGGTCCAGGTCGTTCTTGGTGCAAAGAATGGCCATCGCTATTCAGCGAGGTAATGCGGCGAGTGTTATGGGCACCTTTGCACCGGGAACGATCAGGGGCGGGTTATTTATTGACATTTGACGTTTCCTTTGTGTAATGTTGATTCTTTTATATTTTATTTAATTGACATTTGTAATTTAATTTGATTGACATTTGTGATTGTATTGTTAATGTTTAAATTCCAAAAAATATGATCGTTTAAATTATAAAACAAAAAATTAATTTATATAATAAAGGAAAAATCTTTTTAAATATGAAAATCTAATGAACTAAAATATGATAATTTTTTAAAAGTTATACATAAACAATATTTTTTTTTAAATTGTTGTTTATGATATTAGGATCATAGTCTTGAGAGGTTGCTAACGTTTTACAAATAACCTTACCCTTTATACGTGCATAAACTGTCACTGACATTAAAATTAATAGAACCAAATTAGAGACAATATGGTGGATGTTGGTAAATAAAATTAAGTTGCATTTTCGCACTTCAAAACTTAATATTACAAAGCACTTCTTTTATATCCAAATATCACACAAGCACTTTCACTAGTCGAAGAAAAAAAAATTTCAAGCATCTTCTAGAAGTTGTGATAACTTAATTCAAAACTAACTTTGTTTTGGTGCTGGCGTTAGCTTCTGATATGGCAGTTTGGCGTTGTTGTATTTTTCTTCTGTGTTTTTGTACGGTTATGAAATTTTTTAAGTTGTTCGGTCAATCGTTTCAGGTTTTGTTGTTGACGTCATTGTTGTATCTTCTGATGTGTAGGTTTTTTCTTTGTTGTATCTTCTGCTATTTAAGGATGTTTCGTTGTTTTATCTTCTGCTGTTGAAGGTTATGTCGTTGTTTTATCTTCTGCTGTTGTAGGTTCTTTCGTTGTTGTATCTTCTGCTGTTGTAGGTGCCATTGTTGTTATATCTTCTGCTGTTGTAGGTTCTTTCGTTGTTGTATCTTCTGCTGTTGTAGGTGCCATTGTTGTTATATCTTCTGCTGTTGTAGGTTCTTTCGTTGTTGTATCTTCTGCTGTTGTAGGTGCCATTGTTGTTATATCTTCTGCTGTTGTAGGTCCTTTCGTTGTTGTATCTTCTGCTGTTGTAGGTTCTTTCGGTGTTGTATCTTCTGCTTTTGTAGGTACTATCGTTGTTGTGACGGGCACTGGAGTAGTTTCCGGTTCTACGGGAGGTACAATGGGTTTCAAACACTCATCTAGCTCACTGCTTAGTCTCTTCTTCTGACCAGACAAAACTAATGTAGATACAAACAGGGAGAATGATAGGAGGGACAACAGTACTATGATCTTGTTGTTCAACATCCATCCTAAAGTTCTATCAGTATAATATTTGCAAGAGTTATAAGCCATTTTATTTTTCTGATTTCTATTCTTTTTACACGATTGTCACTGTCCGATCTATGGCGATATACATTTAGTTCGTTACCACATTACATTGATATAATTTTACTATCTCGTTTTATTCCTGATAAAGTCGGATTTAAAGATGAAATCGGAATTGAGTCTTATTTCTTTAAACATAAAGCTTTATTTATGCCGCAGGTGGCATGTTGCTGTTGTGCAAGATTAGATAAATTTTATCTATTATTATTTTGTTGATAAAAAATATTGGCCAGAATTGTGATGTTACTTATTTTTGCGTCATGATTCATTTTATTTCACCTTTTGAATATTGTCAATTAGAGACACATAGAAAGACAACAACAGCGCAAACGCTGAAAAGTTTGCTTGGAGTTTAATGAATTATACAAAAAAAAATTGACTGGTCTGTTGTTCTAGTGACTGGCCTATTGGTCTAGTGACTGGCCTGTTGGTCTAATGACTGGCCTGTTGGTCTAGTGGTTAGTGGCCCTGACTGCTATGCGGTCGTGGGTTCGATTTCCACCCAGGACAAATGTTTGCGTGATGAGCACGATCATTTATTCTGTGTCTGGGTGTAATTTTATCTATTATGTATGTGTTTAGAAATATATCGACGGGTTCCGGGCTATTTGTATTAACCGACATTTTTTAAACTTTACACCAGAGCAGTTTAAAGTTTCGATTTTTAGAAAAAAAATTGTAACTTTAGTAAATAGCATTATTTTTTTAAAAAGAAGGATATTACTGTTTTTATAACATATTCCCCATAATCGAATTCATTTTTATTTCTAATATTCCTATTTTTAACGAAGATAAATGTCGCTTCATACAAAATTACCTATATTTTACTTTTTCTTATTCCAAGCTAAATGACTAAACCGCCTAGGTTTAATACTTCTTGTTCCAAGCTAAATGACTTAACCGCCTAGGTTTAATACTTCTTGTTCCAAGCTAAATGACTTAACCGCCTAGGTTTATTACTTCTTGTTCCAAGCTAAATGACTTAACCGCCTGGACATGCAAATAATAGCTCTAAGCTAAGTGGTTTAATCAAAGAGTTGGCCATATTTCAAACCTAAGCTAATTGATTTAAATACCATGTCTTAAACTTATTAATGTTTGGCTAATTAGTTTATGGGACTGATTTTTTTTAGATAAATTGTTTGTAATCATACTTGATTAATGAAGTTTGCAGAAATTGGCGGTTAAAACACTGATAAATTAAAAGGTACATACATAGGGTGTACCTACCTATCTTGTAATAATTATAAAATGAGAAATAAAAAACACAGTAAAATGTTTAAAGATAAGTTTTTTATTTAAAATGACCATCACTTAGTAAAGTTATATATACAATTGTATGGCGTTTTTTTTTTTTTTTAAATACGCCACACAAAAATTAGAAAAATGTCTAAAGCTGTAGATGCGCTAAACTGTGCCCGTAAACTGAAGTGGAAAGTGAAATCCGCTCGAATGACAGATGAGCGCTGGACCATAAGAGTGACAAGATGGAGAGGCCCAAGTGGAAAACGCTCTAGGGGAAGACCGCTTACAAGATGGGCGGACGAGATCGGTAAGAGGGCTGGCCCAGGTTGGATGCAAACTGCACTAGATAGAGACAAATGGGCTTCTTTGGAGGAGGCCTTCACCTGCAGAGGGGTTCTTGCAGACTAAAATATAATAAATATTGTAACAGTAGTTTACAGTGTAGCAAGCAAGATACAATAGTTTAGCAAACATTTTTATTTTATTTATTAGTTATAAGTGCCATTGTTACATTTTGATTTTTTATGCAAGAAATATAAGGCTTTTTTATTTTTATTTTTTATTTATTTTATACAATTGTATAGGAATCAGAAGTTAAACAGTCTTTATATTACGTAGCCTCCAGTCTTATTAAGTGAAATAATTATTCTCATTCTTCTTAATTCTTAAAATTTAACGTTTATGTATAAAAGGTGTAAGGGACAGCCCTCCACAAACTTCAAGGGTTTGCTCAGTAGACGAAACTGAACAACCTTCCACAATTTTTTTTTTTCAGGAAACGAAAAAAGAAATCGGCCTCGTCATACAAAATGATAAACTTGATTGGACAATTTGTATGGCGAGGCCGATTTTTTTTTTTGTTTTTCTGAAAAAAGATCTTGTGGAAGGTTGTTCAGTTTCGTTTACTGAGCAAGCCCTTAAAGTTTGTGGAGGGCTGTCCCTTACACCTGGTATAAGAACTTCTTTTTGAGATTTTTCTTTTGTTTTTTAAAAAGTATGTACTACTTTTTATAAGATAAAAGAAAAATCTCTTAAATTACAAAAAAAAGGTTTCTCTATAAAATAATTTCTTTTAAAAATAATCACAAAAAAAAAATATTAAGAGTGTTTCTTTGGTTTTCATTTTTTTTACATATTTTCTTCTATTATTTTTTTCTAACTTTCTCAGTAATCAAAATCAAAAACATCTGTCGTTAAAAAAAAGTTTAGAAGTTTTCTTACTTGTTATAGATACTATCCCTAGTTTTTCTTCAATAACAAAAATAATTGTAATCTCCTATGACAATAATAAATTGTAGTTAACTACAGTAACCAAAAATAATAATCAAAATTATTAAAAATAACATCTTAGTTAAAATTCAACCATTCTTTTCCTTCTTACTAATACTTTGTAATTAATTTTCTTCTTTATACTTTTTTTTTTTTTTTTTTTTTATGGTGGGAAAAATCATGCATTGACATCCCCCGCTCTTGGGCGGAGCGGGAGATAGTGTCAGACTCTTACTGACTAAAAGACCCACCCCGTTCCTTCTAGCCTTCATACCGGGGCTCGAGCGCCCTTTCGGATAACCCTGGCCCCAGTAGGCTTCGACCCGGCTGGGTCCCTGCTGTTGCTGACAACTCCTTGAGGCGCGCGGGAACAGTGCGCGCCGTCGACGACTTGGGCTTGGTCCGGACAGTTACCGGACGGCCGGACAGTGAGTTACCCATTGCTCACCGTCCGCAAGCCCGCGTCTACGTTGGCCGGAAATCGGGATCAGAATCCCGGCGACGGCGGCGGCGATAACGCCGTTGCCTGATGCGTTCGGCCTCCTCCTTTGCGAGCATTACTGCTTCGCAGAAGTCGGCGACCGCCTGCCACTCCTCCTCGCTCCGGACCATGGCCTCAACCAAGGCCCGGCGCGAGAGGTCTCCGCCGCCGATCGCCCCCACGAGGGCACGGCGATGCTCCGCCCAAGCAGGGCACACCTCGACTGTGTGCTCCACCGTGTCCTCCGGGCGTTCCGCACAGTGGCGACACCCGGGCGTCACCTCCGCATGAATCCCGTGCAGGAAACTCCCGAACGAACCATGTCCGGTGAGTACCTGCGTCATGCGGAAGGTAAGGACGCCGTGAGGTCTTTCCAGCCACGCCTCAAAGAGGGGACTTACCGCCATGATTGTGGCGTGCCCAGCACTGGGTTGCGATAGTCGCTGACGCCATTTCACCATGAGATCCCGCCGGAGCTCTGTCCGCCATGCCGTGACCTGTCGCGGCAGCGGACTTTCACCCCGGCGTTGCATCTCCACGCGCATATCGTGCATGTGTGCAAGGACTGTTGCCTCCAGATCCCACGGTGGTAGGCCAGCCAGAAGCTCGCCGCTTCGCGGGAGACCGTGCAGTATCCCCGCACCATCCTTATCGCCATGACCCTCTGACAGGCGTTCTGTATGGCCGCCGGTTGCTTTTTCAGCGACGGCGCCCACACTGGCGCCCCGTAGAGGGCCATGGACCGAACGATCCCCGCGTAGAGCCTCCGGCAGGAGGCATCTGGACCCCCAAGGTTGGGCAGGAGCCGCTTGAGCGCAGCCCCAGCCCGGTTGAGTTTGGGAGCCAGACGTCGGAAATGCTCCACGAAATTCCACCGGCTGTCGAGGACGAGTCCCAGGTACTTCATCGTCGACCCGACACCGATGTCAACTCCTCCTACCGTTAGTTGGGAACTCATTGGCGGCGCGTTCCGAGAGCGGCGACCGTGAAAGCACATCGCCTCGGACTTGTGAAGCGCCACCTCGAGTCCCAACTCCTGGATCCTATCAACGACCATCGCAACCCCGCGTGTCGCTAGAGCGACCGCCGCCTGGTACGACTCTCCCTGTTCTTCTTTATACTTGAAACACTTGTTATTTTCCCATTAGACATAATGAAAATTGCTTAATCTGGCAGGTCTGTTTCGTCTTCAATATCAGTATCGATCAGTGTATCTTTGCCAGTATTGCTGGATGGTAGGTTGATATATTCTGAATGAAATATTCTTGAGATAGCGCCAGTGTCACATAGCTTTTCCAGGTCATTATATTTTCGGTAAGTCCCCTCTTTGAGGCGTGGCTGGAAAGACCTCACGGCGTCCTTACCTTCCGGTTGACGCAGGTACTCACCGGACATGGTTCGTTCGGGAGTTTCCTGCACTCGATTCATGCGGAAGTGACGCCCGGGTGTCGCCACTGTGCGGAACGCCCGAAGGACACGGTGGAGCACACAGTCGAGGTGTGCCCTGCTTGGGCGGAGCATCGCCGTACCCTCGTGGGGGCGATCGGCGGCGGAGACCTCTCGCGCCGGGCCTTGGTTGAGGCCATGGTCCGGAGCGAGGAGGAGTGGCAGGCGGTCGCCGACTTCTGCGAAGCAGTAATGCTCGCAAAGAAGGAGGCCGAACGCATCAGGCAACGGCGTTATCGCCACCGCCGTCGCCGGGATTCTGATCCCGATTTCCGGCCAACGTAGACGCGGGCTTGCGGACAGTGAGCAACGGGTAGCTCACTGTCCGGCCGTCCGGTAACTGTCCGGACCAAGCCCAAGTCGTCGATGGCGCGCACTGTTCCCGCGCGCCTCAAGGAGTTGTCAGCAACAGCAGGGACCCAGCCGGGTCGAAGCCTACTGGGGCCAGGGTTATCCGAAAGGGCGCTCGAGCCCCAGTATGAAGGCTAGAAGGAACGGGGTGGGTCTTTTAGTCAGTAAGAGTCTGACACTATCTCCCGCTCCGCCCAAGAACGGGGGATGTCAATACATGATTTTTCCCACCATAAAAAAAAGGTCATTATATTTTGCTTTAGTGATAGGAAGCTTTGATTTATATTTTGCATTGAGTTGTTTCTATTCCATTTAAGGCAAACTGTTTGAAGTACTAGAACTTCAATTTTGTTATTAACTGAAACGACCTTGCAAATCAAATATTGAATAAGAAAAATAGGTTTAACCATAACCTTTAAATGTTTACTAATGAAATCCTAATAGTTCATGCGACCGACATAATCATTATCTACTGCAAGCTAAATGGTTGAAAGGACAACATCTAACATTTCATGTACAGAGTTAAATGTATGGATCGACACTGGGTATGAATTTAACAAAGAGGCTAAATGTATTAAACGACATTCATGTATATTTACACGGTAAAGCTAATTGCATTAAGTGACACTGGATAAGAATTTAACAAAGAGGCTAATTGTATAAAGCGACATTTCTATATATTTATAAAGTCAGGCTAATTGATTTAACGTGCGTTGCATGTAAATTGTAGCTACAGGAAAAAAAGTTTAAACGACTGTCTGGTATTTGGTAGTGAGCTTAAGTAGACAGTTCCTAAATTTGTCAATATTTTGTGTCGCTTCATACTTTGCAGTCCAAAATGGGCCCAAAAAATGTGGTTGTATTAAGCGACAAAAAAGTGCTCCGATCGTCACCAAACCCAGCTCAAATAACGCAGAAAAATTCGCTGATTCCAAATATGTATAAAAGTCTATATCGCTCAGAGTGTCGCTTAATACAATTAGCCCGGAACCCGTCGATATAAGTATGTTTATCAGTTGTCTAGTACTCATAACACAAGCTCTGCGTAGCTTGAGACTAGAATAGCGTTGTCTGATAGTTGTTAAAAAAAAAATGTGTTGAAAAAGGGAATGGACTTGCTCTCGAACCAGCCCACGGGATTCCGACCACAATTTGCTAGAAGATCAAGGTCAAGAAGATGTTAGCAGGGCCGAAGCCCACTGACAGGGCCGAGCCACCCATATGTGCGAAGTGTGCGGCGCACACAGGCGCCAAGGCATAAGGGGCGCCGGATGAGATGCAGGCGCCAATTTTTGAAAACATTTTTTCTAGTTAGTCTAGAAAAAATCTAATTTTAATTCCGTTGTTTAGTTTTACCACCATATTAGAATTGACTCAATGTTTACGTGTCGGGTTTTAGTTTATATTAGTTACGAGGTCTGTAAATTCAAAAGTTAAAATTAAAATAACCGCTGCAGTTGATACAATAGCTGAATATTGTTGAGTTAATGAAAGAAAGAAAGAAAAACAGTTTATTTACGTGAAAAAGACGCAATCTTAAAACTACTTAACAAAACTTAACATTACAGCAATTTATAGGGTAGATATGCGTCTCCTCCGCGCAAAATGGCCGAACGCTTCGCATAAAGCTGTTGCCTCACGCATAATACGTTGAGTTCACAGCGCTGGTTTTCAGCGTGGGCCGGTCGCTGTGTCGACTTAAAGACACGAGAAGACAGAATAAAGAATGGTGCAGTGAAATAAGAGATGCAACTCGATGCGACCGGTTTTTTTTTTCTGTGGGTAAAAATCATCCAAATAACATCCCCCGCCCTTGGTTGGAGCGGGAGATAGTGCCAGACTCTTACTAACTAAAAAACCCACGCTGTTCCTTTATGCCTTTCATATCGGGGCTGAGCTACCTTTCGGAGCTAACCCTGGCCCCATCAGCAGGTGCCCAGCTGGGTCGAAGCCTACTCTTCGATCCAGCTGGGCCCCTGCTGTTGCTGACAAGTCCATGAGGCGCGCGGGGACAGTGCGCGCCGTCGACGACTTGGGCTCGGCCCGGACAGGTACCGGACGGTCGGAAAGCGAGCTACCCATTGCTCGCCGTCCGCAAGCCCACGCCTACGGTGGCCAGAAATCGGGGTCGGAATCCCGGCGGCGGTTGGAGCGCTGAGAGCACCGTTGCCTGATGCGGTCGGCCTTCTCCTTTGCTACCATTACTGCTTCGCAGAACGCAGATCACCTACCTCTCCTCGCTCCGTACAATGGCCTGTACCAAGGCCATCTAAGGTTAGGAGGTTCCTGCACCGGATTCGAGCGAAAGTGACGCCAGGGTGTCGCCACTGTGCGAAACGCCCGGAGGACACGGTGGAGCACACAGTGGAGGTGTGCCCCGCTTAGACAGAGCATCGCCGTGCCCTCGTGGGGGCGTTTGGCGGTGGCGAAGTCTCAATGCCTATCTCGCCAAGCCTTGGTACAAGCCATGGTCCGGAGCGAGGAGGAGTGGCAGACGGTCGCCTCCTTCTGCGAAGCAGTAATGCTAGCAAAGGAGGAGGCCGACCGCATCAGAAAACGGCGCTCTCGCCACCGCCGGGATTCCGATCTCGATTTCCGGCCACCGTAGGCGCGGGCTTGCGGACGGTGAGCAATGGGTAGCCCGGTATGAAAGGCAACAAAGAAACAGGAATGAGTTTTTAGTCAGTAAGAGTCTAACACTATCTCCCGCTCCGCCCAAGAGCGGAGGTGGTCATTCGAAGATTTTTCCACCGTAAAAAAAACATTTTACAATTAGATCCCGCCGGAGCTTTGTCCGCCATGCCACAACCCGTCGTGGCAGTGGACTTTCGCCCCGGCGAAAGTAAGTGCCCCTGTGCAAAAACTGTTGCCTCCAGAACCCATGGTGTACGCGATTGGTTTGGGTTCACCAGTAATTCCCCGATTTTAACGAGCAGGAGAGCCAAAAAAATAAATATAACAATATCGAAAGTCAGGCCATGGTCCGGAGCGAGGAGGAGTGGCAGGCGGTCGCCGACTTCTGCGGAGCAGTAATGCTCGCAAAGGAGGAGACCGAAAGCATCAGGCAAGGGCACTCTTCATCTTCGACGTCTTGGGCTCGGTCCGAATGATTACCGGATAGTTGGACGGCAAGCTACCCATTGGTCGTCGTCCGTCGTCCGTTCGAAACTTAGGTTTCTCTTATTTTAGAAAAATAATTTAGCTAGCCGGTCTACCCGATCTATTATAATTTGGGTGTTTTTAACGCTAGAGTGAATAGGCTCATCATAGACTCACCATCAACGATTGCATCACTGCTTACCATCAGGTGGGATTGCAGTCAAGCACTAGTTTATATTACATTATATCAATAAAAAATTAGGATTCCGTGCCAAAAATACTTCTTGAAATTGTTACAAAATTAAAATTATAAGTAATTTAAATTAACAAAAAATAAAAACCGGCCAAGAGCGTGTCGGGCCACGCTCAGTGTAGGGTTCCGTAGTTTCCCGTCCGTCACAATAAGTGTACCCACTTATGAGTTTAAAAAATGCTTGCATATACGATTATACTACAAACTTAGTCCAGAAATTATTTTGTACAACCTTTTTGTCTTTTTTGTACAAAAACTGTTCTTTCCATCAAGTTCAAAATGATTTTCCTAGAAAGTCCTTATAAAGTTCTACTTTTCAGATTTTTTTCATATTTTCTAAACTTATAGTTCAAAAGTTACAGGGGGGGATACATTGTTTTTTTACTTTTGGAGCGATTATTTCCGAAATTATTGACATTATCAAAAAATTATTTTAGTAAACCCCTATTCATTTTTAAATGCCTATCCAAAAATATACCACACGTTAGGGTTGAAATTAAAAAAAAAAATCACTTCCCACTTTTCATATAGGGGGGCTACCCTAATAAAACATTTTTTTCCAATTTTTATTTTACCACTTTGTCGGCGTGATTGATATACATATTGGTACCAAATTTCAGCTTTCTAGTGCTAACGGTCACAGAGATTAAGCGAGGACGGACAGACGGACAGACAGACAGACAGACAGACAGACAGACAGACGGACAGACAGACATGGCGAAACTATAAGGGTTCCTAGTTGACTACGGAACCCTAAAAAAAGAGGCGCTCCATAGATTTCGCACACAGGCGCTGGCTGGGGTCGGCTCGGCTCTGCCCACTGGGGCTATTGGTGGCTGAGATCTGCGCGTGCCTCTAGGCAAAACCGTAGAGGCCCAGCAGGGTTGAAGCCTTACTGGGGCTCTGGGTTATACGAAACAGAACTGGGTTATACGAACTAGAAAGAAGGAACATAGAGTGAGTTTTCGTCAGTAACAGAAGTCTGACGCCATTTTAATTCCATGTTAGAGCGGGAGTAGTCATTAAATGAATCCTAACCTAAAACAAAAAGAGCTGCAAACATTTTACTGGCTGCGCAAACTGGCAGCACCGTGATGGCATCTCGATGACGTCTGGGCCTTAGTTCAATATAGATTTGACGCCATCAACTGTATCGGACTACATTTCATCATCACCATCATCATTTCAGGCGATAGACGTCCACTATTGAACATAAGCCTCCTCCAAGTGTCGCCACAATGAACGATCCTGTGCGTCCCGCATCCATCGGCTTCAGATTATACTTAAAGTAACTTATTTCGAATTTTTTCCCAGCTACGGCAAAGCCAAAAGAGGGTTATGATTTTGACAGGCTATATAAGTATGTATGTGAGTATGTTCATCTGTTCCCACATAGCTCCTAATCTATTTATCGGAACTCGACATATGAGGTATCGTTAGAACCGTCTTAATTGTCAGCTGAACTAAGGCTAGGTGACGTGTCAGAAAACTCGATATGGCGCCCTCTAGCGGACAAAAAGTTATGTGTTAAAAATAAAAATGGAGATAAATACGCCGTGTTTAGTATCATTTGAAAGGGCTTAACTTGTACATTTCCAAAATGATCAAATTCAAAGTAACGCCCTCTAGCGGACAAAAAGTAATGTGTTAAAAAAATGTTAAGATAAATACACCGTGCTTGATATCATTTAAAAGGGCTTCACTGGTACTTAACAAAAAATATCATCAAAATTCGATGTGGCGCCCTCTAGTGGACAATAAGTTTTGTGTTAAAAAAATAAGATAAATACGTCGTGTTTGGTATATTTTGAAAGGGCTTCACGTAAATAGTATAGAAACACAGTGATTTAACACCAAAATTGTTTAAATAAAAAAAAAACTAAAAAACTAAAACCCGACTACGACAAAAGACGCTGAAAAAGTTTCGGTTGGTACCTATATCGTGTGACTACGGCTTTTATTTATTTATTTAATCTTCATGCAACACAAAGTACATAGGCGGACTTAATGCCTGGCTATTCTCTACCAGTCAACCTAGGGTGGTGAAGAGACATTATGGTAGGCGCACAAAAAGAAAATTTTGGTATTAAAACAAGAGTAATAAACATACAATATTATAGATAAAATACACATACATATATATTTAATATAATATATATACTACATATATGTATATTTATATAAAGTAAGGACAGAAGTTTTGAGACGATTCTGCTATTGGTGTAAAAAATGCTGCTTGTTGCTTTTCTTTTTGTTCTGTTTTTATATTTCACCATCCTGAAAATCTTGTTTCATATTTTTTCAGTGTCGTTTTTTTGTCGTAGTCGGGTTTTAGTTTTTTACTTTTTTTTTAATCATTTCCTGCGGTCGAGTTTTTTGACACTATTGTCTTTTTAGGGTTCCATGGTCAACTAGGAACCCTTATAGTTTCGCCATGTCTGTCTGTCCGTCTGTCTGTCTGTCCGTCTGTCCGTCCTCGCTTAATCTCTGTGACCGTTAGCACTAGAAAGCTGAAATTTGGTACCAATATGTATATCAATCACGCCGACAAAGTGGTAAAATAAAAATTGGAAAAAAATGTTTTATTAGGGAACGTGTGATATATTTTTGGATAGGTATTTAAAAATGAATAGGGGTTTACTAATGTTCATTTTTTCATAATGTCAATAATTTCGGAAATAATCGCTCCAAAAGTGAAAAACAATGTGTGTGTGTCCCTCTAACTTTTGAACCATAAGTTTAGAAAATATGAAAAAAATCTGAAAAGTAGAACTTTATAAGGACTTTCTAGGAAAATCGTTTTGAACTGGATGGAAAGAACAGTTTTTGTACAAAAAAGACAAAAAGGTTCTACAAAATAATTTCTGGACTAAGTTTGTAGTATAATCGTATATGCAAGCATTTTTTTAACCTCATAAGTGGGTACACTTATTGTGACGGACGGGAAACTACGGAACCCTACACTGAGCGTGGCCCGACACGCTCTTGGCCGGTTTTTATTTCTACATTGAGCAATGCGTGCAGCATAAAGTCGACACAAGAGACTTGGTGCGGACAAAAAGACTTTCTAAAACTGTCATCCTGCTCGTGAGTAAGATATTTTTGTAACATATTATGTAAAAATAATAAAATATGGTTTCATGCCGATCAAAAACGATCGGCAGCGTGGTCAAAACATAATCGGCATCATAATAATGTCTAATATTTTTATGTAAAGAATTTATTTCGGTTTGGACCAAGTGCTGCCCAGGATTGAGAGAAGTTCCAGTAGTACTGTATAGCATTATCTTACACAAAAAAAAAATATTGGTCCCAGGAGAACGAAATAAAAACCACTTTTGTTTTTAATAAATATTTCTCATTAAATCATTGCACAAATTGAAAATGCTGTTGTTCAATGATTTCACGCAAGAAACTAAGTGATAAAACAAGCCTGGGTCATCACGGAATCTCTTACACACGTGTGTAGATACACGTTTAATACTATATATATTATTATTTGTTTAGCCAAAACCTGTTGACGACCACAACGCCATCTATGATTAGCACACCAACATCTACGTTACAGCGGCGCGATGCACAACAACCAACCAACAACAGCAACAACGCGATAAAACCACCGCGCGCGATTCAAATTTTCACTTTTTGATTTTGTGACACAGCAACGAATTATCTCCTTTCTTTCTTTTTAATATTGTAAAATAATTTATTAATACACAAAGTATAGTATCAGCCTTGGATATCATTGGAGAACACGGTGGAGCACACAGTCGAGGTGTGCCCTGCTTGGGCGGAGCATCGCCGTGCCCTCGTGGGGGCGATCGGCGGCGGAAACCTCTCGTGCCGGGCCTGGGTTGAGGCCATGGTCCGGAGCGAGGAGGAGTGGCAGGTGGTCGCCGACTTCAGCGAAGCAGTAATGCTCGCTAAGGAGGAGGCCGACCGCATCAGGCAACGGCGCTCTCGCCACCGCCGGGATTCCGATCCCGATTTTCAGGTACCGTAGGTGCGGGCTTGCGGACAGTGAGCAATGGGTAGCTCGCTGTCCGGCCGTCCGGTAACTGTCCAGGCCAAGCCCAAATCGTCGACGGCGCGCGCTGTTCCCGCGTGCCTCAAAGAGTTGTCAGCAACGGCAGGGGCTTAGCCGGGTCAAAGCCTACTGGGGCCAGGGTTAGCCGAAATGGCGCTCGAGCCCCGGTATGAAGGCTTGAAGGAAAGGGATGGGTTTTTTAGTCAGTAAGAGTCTGACACTGTCTCCCGCTCCGCCCAAGAGCGGGGGTTGTCACTGAATGGTTTTTCCCATCGAAAATAAAAAAAAGTGTCTACTTATATAAGTACTTCCTTGTATATGATAGCATGATATGTAACCACGAAATACTTGACTTTGTTTTATCGAATCAAGATTATGGCCAGTTTATGGACTGCAAAAAAATCGTCATTATTGGAAACTGAATTGACTATCGAGATTTTTTAAGACACTAAATAATCATGGCATTTTTATTAGTTTTTTGCGTTCTTGACCACGTGGACTTTTCGGTAAACTAAACTCTTAATGTTGCCACTAATATAAATCTTGGTCAAGTAACATAATATGCTTTGCTCAGCTTTGCTTTATGTATTGATAATGAATACTTAGGAAATACATTTCCGCATTAGTTAATAAACATAAAAATAACTGTTTGTGCTTAGAATATAGTGGCTACAATGAAACAATATAATATGATATTGTCACAACAAAAAATACAATATCGAGAATCACATCACCAGAAAAAGCATGGCATTAGATATTTCAACAGCCACATAGAGAAAAAGAAAACATAACATTTGACATGACATCTTGTCGTTCGTCACCAACTGACCTCTACTGTCTTACCAACTTATTTGTGAAATGGAGAAAATGGGAACTACGGCCGCCATGTTGAAGTGTCATTCGATTGTCAGTGTCTACTACATTCGGGTGCTCTGTGTTTTCTGTTGCGATATTTCTTCATTTTCATTAATATGCCGAAAGCGATTAAAAGTGATGCGCGAAGCATCATTCTTAAGGTCAAAGCCTTTTTTGAAGAAGAAGGCTCTGATTATTCCATTTAATCAAGTATACAAACGAATTTCGGCAGCTACAGGTTAGTGTTGTCTACTTTCTTTTTGTAAATTACCAGATATTTTTTTTCATTGATTACTTTTTCACGTAACTGTATCTTAAAAAATATAAAGCTGAGTGATTCAACTACCTATAGTTCTCGTCACGTAAAAAGAACACTGGAATAATTTGAGGGGCTCTCCCGCATAGGTACGTTTGGCTTAGGGTAAATTCTCTCCACTCCACTGCCCTCCAGCGTTCTTCTTACGTGACGCGATTTGTACGCAAGCCGCATAAAAAATAGTTACTCATACTTACATTTAATATTTTAACTACAGTATGTAAATACTTAATTAATTTTGTCTATATTTCAGGTGTGAGTCAAGGGCTAATTTAAAAAATAGTTAAAGAAGGTCATGCAGCAGAAGAAGCTGGTACAAAAATTCGGCACCCAGGCAAGGAGAGGAAACGTCAAAGTGGGTTTATTCATGTTGATGATTTTGACATGTGAGTTATCCGGAGGAAAGTACATGAATTTTACTCTAATAAAAACGAGTTACCGACTGTTAAGAAGCTCCTAGAGGTCTTAAAAACAGAAATAAATTACACGGGACAAAGAGAAAGTCTACGAAAGCTGCTCCACAAAATCGGTTTTCGTTTTAAAAAGTCGCAGTCTAATCGTAAAATGCTCACGGAGCGCAATGAAGTATCAGCTTGGAGAGTAAAATACTTGCATGCTGTAGAAAAAAATTATAAATCTCCACAGCCTCGGCCGCTAATTTATTTAGATGAAACCTATATACATTCTTCGCATACATCAGGTAAATGCTGGCAAGGAGAGGGTGTAGATGGAGTGTTAGAGCCTGTATCAAAAGGGCAAAGATATATTATTGTTCATGTGGGAGGGGATACCGGATTTGTCCAAAATGCTCTTCTAGTTTTTAAGTCTAACACAAAAAGTGGTGACTATCATGACGACATGAATAGTACTAACTTTAAAAAGTGAGTTATTGAAAAACTTGTGCCTAATTTACAAGAGCCATCAATAATAGTAATGGATAATGCCCCTTATCACCGTATTTGCGTAAATAAAATACCAAATACTAATTCTTTAAAGAAAGATATGCAATTATGGTTGATACAAAATAAAATTGACTACGGAGAGGAGTTGACGAAACCTCAGCTGTTAGAAATAATTAAGAGAAATAAGCCTGAACCTGTGTATGAAATTGAAAAAATATTAGAAGAAAATGGACACAAATGCTTGTACTTACCTCCCTATCATTGTGATCTCAATCCCATCGAATTAATATGGAGCTCGATGAAAAGAAAAGTTGCTGATGTAAATATTGACCACAAAAATTCTGAGATTTCTCGCCTAGTTCAAGAAGCTTTTGAAAGTATAACGGTTAGTGAGTGGGCTCAGCATTGCAATCATGTTCGCAAGTTACAAGCAGAATATTTGAAGCATGATGTGTATTTGGATAAACCGTTCATTATAGATGTGATAAGTGATTCGAAAACTGAAAGTGACTGTGATAATGATGACATGGATATAAGCGGCGTATGGCCTCACAGTCAGGATGAAATTGGGCGTGCAAGTTCATCAAAAGATCATAATTATTGTAAACCGGGATTCTAATAAATTATTGTTAAGCAAACTTTTGTTTTTTTTTTTACCCCTCACATCGTTAAGGGAGGCCCGTGCCCCAGCAGTGGGGACGTATATGAGTTGATGATGATGATGAAACATTTGTTTTATTCTATCTATTAACTAGGTCATGCCCTACAGGACACATCTTGAGTGTCTAGATATTTGAGTTTTGTTTAAATAGAGAAGCTAGTACTAAACTATGGGTTTTTTGTATCAAGCTTGTAACTGCTGAATCCATCTAAATAGGTACTTATGCAAAATGCACAATTAGTTTTTTTTAATATAGCGTTTATTTGCAAGTTATTAAATTTCATTTGCCTACTTTGCTGAGCATTTAGTTTGTAAGTGGGGTACCTACATTATATCAATTGAACGCTAGAGAAAAAGCTAATGTATGTATCTACCTACATTAATTTTCCTATTTTTGAAGACTATTTAGTACTTATATTAGCATTTGATTATTATAAAACAATGTTAGGTATTGTTTAAAATAATAAAATTATGTTTTTATGTTTTATCTGACATGTAACCCAATCATGGGTAACTTTTATTAATTTGCAACACTAAAGCGACGGTGTCGCTACCACTGAGTTCACAGATAAGTTGGTGGGTCTGTACTCAACGACTCGTTCGTTCAAAAATGTTTTTTTTTTTAATTCATAAGGAAGTACGTAGGTATTATTGACATAATATACGTAATCTCACCAACTTTAAACTGGGATATTTTTAATATAAGAATTCTATTTATAGTAATGTCTAAGACAAAATTGTTTAGAAATTTATTTTATATACTTTTGTATATTAAAATTTTTCATCACAATACGCTAAAAACATATGCCAGCAAAATTTTGTTCGGGGATTTGCCATGATCCTTCGTAAAAGCGGCTTAATTACTTATTGAGAAAGGTCTGGACAGCCTGCCTGTTGGTCTAGTGGTTAGTGATCCTGACTGCTATGCCGGAGGTCGTGGGTTAGATTCTCACCCAGGACAAATGTTTGTGTGATGAGCATAATCATTTGTTCAGTGTCTGGGAGTAATTTATCTATCATATGTATGTATTTAGAAATATATAAGTATGTTTATCAGTTGTCTAGTACCCATAACACAAGCTCTGCTTAGCTTGGGACTAGACGGCGTTGTGTGATAGTTGTGGAATATATTATATTATTATAACTATGTACTACATATTTTAGTGTTTGTTATAATATCCCCTTGGACGCGTCTGTAAAGATGTTATAATATAATTTTGTAAATGAAGAAATAAATACATTTATCTTCAAAAATCAGAAAAACCGCAAATCTTATAATATTTTTGCTGATACTACGTTATTTTCGTTTTCAAATATCAAAGCAACTGTATAACTCTTACTGTAAATACATTGCTCTTTAAATACTACCTAATTTTAACGCTTAGTAACTGGACAAGCAATGTAAAAATAACATAACGATACTTTATCAGTGCAGTGTATTTCATAATACGGCCGCTGTCAGTTGCTGCGAGCTATTGATGTGCCTACCAGACCCCCTTATGTAGACTATCGACCGTAATATCGATTGATTGAATACCCGGAGTGAATTAATATAATATATATATTTATTTTTTATATTATTTTACAGAGTAGTAGAGAAATACGTGAGCTACTGTTGTAAAGTAAGTTGGTTAAATTGTAAGTTATTAGTCGGTGGACTATTTTTTGGTTTCGGATAGCGTATGTTATGACGTATCTTTGTGTTACTTCCTTACTTTTCGCGATTTTGATATAATTATTTCATTTCACAAACAAAAACACATACAATTTTAAGCATAGTGAATATAGGTCGCTTACAGAACTACACAGCGCGGACACTAAACTTAACAATTAATGAATGTACTCGCAACAAAATACCTTAGCTTATATATTATGTCTTATTACTATTATAACCGTTATCATTTAAACTGTGCTGTGCTATTTTTCAAATAAACCTTTGTGCAAGTATTTGGTATTGTTACTGTGTTACTTGAGACCTACGCCATGGAATAGAGATTCCATGGCGTAGGTCACACTTAAGACCACACTGATAACGGGCGAGCTGCGCAGACCTCTCAGCCGTCGTTATATATATATATATATACAAGTCGAAAGTGAGCTATTATCCCAGTTTAACTAGAAGAAAAAAAAAAGAATACAGTGACATGAAAAAGAGTAATGACATAATTATAAGATGGCTCGTGTCATGCAATGATCTTGAGGTTATGAGCTGGTTAAGAGCTTTGTATACGGAATATGCGATAAGAGTTAGAGAAGATGTCGATGCTAGTTGGATTTGTTTTTTATGGTGGGAAAATCATCTAATGACAGTCCTCGCTCTTGGGCGGAGCGGGAGATAGTGTCAGACTCATACTGAATAAAACCCACCCCGTTCCTTCAAGCCTTCATACCGGGGCTCGAGCTATCTTTCGAAACTAACCTTGGCCCCAGTAGGCTTCGACCCAGCTGGACCCCTACTGTTGCTGACAATTTCTTGAAGCGCGCGGTAACAGTGCGCGCCGTCGACGACTTGGGCTCGGTGCGGACAATTACTGCTAACATTGCTCGCGGTCCGCAAGCCCGCGCCTACGGTGGCCGGAAATCGGGATCGGAATCCTGGCGGCGGTGAGAATGCCGTTGCCTGATGCGTTCAGCCTCCTCCTTTGTGAGCATTACTGCTTCACAGAAGTCGGCGACCGCCTGCCACTTCTCCTTGCTCCGGACGATGCTATTGGATTGTGTAGTGATTTTATTACAATTTCTCATTAGACGATTTAAGGGGCCGGCGACGGATGAATTTTCATACAAACGTAATACCACGCTCATTTGCAGTTGGAGCATATTTCCAACATATTATGATGATATTCGGTTATAGACAATATTTATCTAGGTTCCTACGTCTTTCTTTAAAAAAAAAAAAAAAATTTAAGCGAATTGTATTTTGCACTTTTTTATAGCGTAAATGGCAAAACATGCCATTTGGCTTTTCCTGTATTAAAAATAACAATATTTCTAATATTCTCGACGTAGGGACCCAGATAAATATTGTCTATAACCGGAATATAATATCTTGGAAATATGCTCCAACTGCAAATGAGCGTGGTATTACGTTTGTATAGAAATTCATCCGTCGCCGGCACCTTAAGGGTGCGGCGCTACCAGTTTAGTACGACTTGTAATTGTGGCAAAGGTTGTGGTCTCGCGACTAGGTCTAATTGTTTCAGATTGAGGTACAGCTATACTTAAATCTGCTACGAAATCGGGAACATAAAGTATACCCTTAATGATTTTATAGAGTAGGATTACGTAAGTTACATTTCTCCGGTGTTCAAGGGAATACTATATATATAATATTTTAAAATGACTGAGCCTTTGATCATAGGAAGATTCTCGTGGACAGTCAGAACTTCTAAAACAAAGTTACATTCTTCATTGTACATCAAAATAAAAATTACATGAGAAACTTAAAATTAATAGGGTATCACAATGGGCGGTCTTATCGCTAACAGCGATTTTTTTAAGACAACTTTGGATGGATTTGATAGAGAAGGAGAAAAAGATACGCCGGTAGTTCTCAGTTATTCTATTTACATATATAAAATACATAAACTAAATTACATATATTACAAACAATATAATACATATATAAGTTATCTGGTGAAGCGTCTTTAGATACGTTCAATCCTGTTTACGTGAACACGGTAAGTAGGGTTCCATACTTTGATTATATACTTGTCTAGATGGAGCAATGCAAACAAACGAATGCACTAAAACTGTCTCCAATTGCGAGATATGTGTGAGTACCGCTTGCGTACTTATTGTCGTCAAACTGTCAAGGTGTGCGTGTTTAGGGATGCCTGCTCCAAATGATTAACTTTCCTTTTATCCGTTATTTATTATGAAGAAAGTTTTACAAAATAGGTTGAATCAAATAATATTTTGTAAATTAAAGAAAGAAAAAAATACATTTATTTAACACAAACTTTAAGATACATAATTCTCTGGTTACATGTACATAAAACAAACAAATAAAAAGTATAAAGTCCGATGTAAGACAAGACAAGACAAAAAATACAGTGAAAAACATGTACAGTTTTTTATTATTTTTATTGATAGGTTCGCGTTTGACCACCATCTCACCTGATGGTGTGGATGACGAAATAGGCGTGTTCAAGATCGGAGACAATCAGTAATTTTAGTTCTTTAGGCGTCGTAAAACCTTTTTTGTAAAATATAAATCATCATCAGAAAAATGTTCGGAACACACGACTGAAGTCCTGTGGGATTTCCACTGGTCTTAATTTCGAGTCTGCAGTATAATGTCTCTCCAGCAATTTGCTAGTATGGGGTCCGTAGGAAATCTGAAACCCAAAATATTAGAAAGAACTAACAAAAATACTATTTAGTGCATGACGTCATGGGTTTTATTTATTTTGTAGGTATAGATAAGTTATCATTTATTGATTTAATAAATAATGTAATTTTTAAATTGATTTATTGATATAATAATGTTCTCCTGATCGAAAGATGACGTAATAATATTTGTATTATGTCTCCCATAGTTTCGCCAAATCTCCCTAGTAAAAAACTGACAACACTGGCTAATCAGAATAACTTACAAAAAAACGAATGTGGGTAAATAACAAAACTTACCGATGAAAAGTGATCTTGGTATTATTATACGGTTTTCACACATAATTGCGGTGCAGTCTGATAGCACAAACCGGCATAATTAATTACTTTTCGTGATCACGTTATCCTTTGGTGTTTCAAATGACACTGACGTAAGGGAGAAGCGAGTCTACCAATTTTAGTAGACTTTATTTGGGCCGTTCAATAGGTGTCAATGTGGCATCTAGACAAGTTTATAATCAAAGGTTCCATACTTCTTTTTTGCTGTTCTGACAGCAAGTGATGTTGTCAATTCACTTTCAACCAGAAATGTTTCGGCCTTTAACGCAGACTTTTTGAGCCTAGGCAATCCCTAAATTAAGACTAGAACTTATTTTTGTAGAAATGAGTTAAAGTATTTTTTTTTAAATGTAAGTAGTAATATTTGTACACCTCTAATGATAGGGTATGGTCCGAAGAACAACTCTTTAATTTTATACCACCTCATGTTTTACCCATACTCAAACAAATAAATGATTTGTATTTGTATTTGTTTGTATGTGTGTTTGTTTTTTTTTTATTTCCGCCAGCGTTCGCTGTTTCATTGTCTTTCTATTGTGTCTCTAATTACGGTATTCGAAAGTTTAATAACTGAAAGCTTTTTTCATGTAATAATTCATAATATAAGTCATTAAACTATTCAGGATTTTATAGAACCAGGACACGCACTTGGCCGATTTTTTGTATTTGATAATGTCATTCTAAAATGCCGCATAATGGCCTAATGGGAATGAACAATTACAGTTTTTAGTTTTATGAAAACCATTTTTATTGTTTTACTATTATATAATGTGTAAAAAAATTACCTGCAAGAAAATTAAGTACTTGTTTAGAATTATAAATAAAAAAGAATTGCGAAAAAAAGATTTCAAAATAACAACCCGTTTCAGAGTTAAGCAATATTTTCACTTCGCACAAAATTATTGAATATGCGCACTGTACACCGCACGCGCGCCGGCGACGGCGGCCTAAGCCTCCGCGACCGGCCGCCGCGCGCGCCGCTCTGCACGCGTGGGTCGTTCACCCCTGCAGTACGACACGCGACGGCGCAAATTTGAAACAGCTGATTCTAATTTTCCCATCACATTTCTCAGACTTTGGACTGGCAAATCATCGAACTACTAAATGACTGTTTAAATTAAGTTACGCCATAGTCTAATAACCGCTGGTAGACTCCTAGGATTGTTTGGACAGCAGGCACTCGTCGTTGCTCACCAAACAGTTCACGGTAACGGTTACGAGCCGCAGCTAAACTTTCACCAGTCGTAATGTAACACACTATCATATCCAAGTACTCTCGATTGGAATACGTTAAAGGCATTATTGAAGTATTCGCGAACGTACATATTTGCCGTAACAAATCAGGGAAATACAGGGTGTATTTATAGTACAGTGCACAAAAAAATATGATACTAAATTGTTTTATTAATGTGAAAATATAGAAAGTGCTAAAAAAAAAAATTTTTTTTTGCAATGTGTTTGTTTTTCGATGTCGAGTATGTGGACGAAGTTCTTGCAGTTAATTTTTTTACACCTTATATATTATTTTCTGGATTTCTGTTTGTTTTATTTTTCGGACCCAAAAAAAAAATAGCACAATAATATCGATAATTTTTCTATTTAGTCAATCACTTGCGTAAATGAAAAATAAATGATTTTTACACAGCAAATCGATGTTTTTATTGTGCAAAAGTTGTACGGTGCAAGGAAAACACACGTTGTTTTGAAAGAAATAAGGTTTCTAATTGACTGTGTAGCATGGTCTGATTTATGATTTGTGGATGTATGCCCGACTGCATAAGTATTTCTGTACGTGTAATAGTGTCGGTAGTGGAAAACTGCAGACATCGTGTTCTAATACTTTTTTTACTACTTAACGTAACTTATCCTTTCTTACGTTTGCTGAAATAAAATTGTTTGAGATTATTTTATATCGTTATATATTTGTATTTTTAATACAAAAAATAACTACAAAACGTACTTACTGTAATAATAAAACATTAGGTACTAGATATTTCGACTGTTCCTGACTAGATATTGCGATTTTTCGGGCAATGACGGCGGACATCTTCATTCCTGATACGATCACGCAAGGAAACTCCGAGCATAGCCCTTTGGGTGAGTGTAAACCTTCTGATGAGGCCGATTGTAAGCGACCATGTGTCAGTGCCATATGTTATAACTGGCAACACGACTTTCGTCTTGAGACAATGTGGTATGTCGGACGAAAAAATACCGCGCAGCTTCCAGAACGCTGCCCAGCTGAGACGCATTCGACGATTGATTTCTTTCTTAAAATTAGAACTACCCAACTGGCCGGTTGGTCTATTGGTTAGTGGCCCCGACTGCTACGCCGGAGGTCGTGTGTTCGATTCCCACCCAGGACACATGATTGTGTGATAAGCATGATCATTTATTTGTTCTGTGTCTGGGTTTAATTTATATATCTATAATATGTATGTATTTTGGAATATATAAGTTAGTTTACCAGTTGTCTAGTACTCATAACACAAGTTCTCCTTAGCTTGGGACTAGACGGCGTTGTATAATAGTTGTGGAATATTATTAGTCCTTTATGGAGCGTGCACGACGAAA
This sequence comes from Mythimna ferrago, assembly GCA_910589285.2. Taxonomy (NCBI): domain Eukaryota; kingdom Metazoa; phylum Arthropoda; class Insecta; order Lepidoptera; family Noctuidae; genus Mythimna; species Mythimna ferrago. Next base: position 6,762,410 of record OU342689.1, read on the forward strand.
ACTCTGCCACCTGGTTTAATATATTTGATTTTGTCATTTTATGTTTATGCAAATCGTATTTTACATCTAATGTGTTATTTAAGGAGTAAAAAAACTGGGCAAGTGCGAGTCATACTCGCGCACTGAGGGTTCCGTGCAAACTACAATTCCCGAATGGAGTCTCGAAGATTTTTCCGGACTGCAATTTTTTTTTGTGATGTAGTTAACAACAAATTTACTGTTTTCAGATTTTTTCCTATATCTGTGCTATAAGACCTTGCTTTGTGCCAAATTTCAGGATTCTGAGTTAACGGAAAGTACCCTATGAATTTCGATCTTTAAGAGGATCAAAATATACGTTTTTTTCGACATAAACAGCTGTATCTTTTTATTCGTTAACTTAGAAGTTCGATTTTTCACGACTTGAAGGAACGGCAGACCTGAGTAAATGGTTTTAATTTCAACTCGATACCTCCACGTGTTCTCGAGATAAAGGGTCTTGACAGCCGGACAGACAGACCGACAGACGGACGGACAACAAAGTGATCCTATAAGGGTATCGTTTTTTTCCTTACGAGGTACGGAACCCTAAAATAACGTAAGTTGTGATCAAAATGCATTGTTGCATCTTCAGATGCTCCAATACATCAAAGACAAATGATCATAAAACATTTTGTTATAAAATTTTATTACTTTCCAACCAAATAGTATTTACGAGAATTCGAAGACATGAGACATTCACTAACCTGCACTGGGCCTGCGTGGTGGATTACGGCCCATTCCCTCTCCTAGAGAGGAGGCCCGAGTCCCAGCAGTGGGAACATTAAAAAAAGGCCGATGATGATAATGATGATGATGAATAAATTAAATTGTATAACGTAAATTGAGTTTCAAAAGCATTTATAAATCTAGGAAAACTATCGGAATTAAAATAGCTTACTTTACAGTAGAGCGATTTGAAGTTTATTTTATGCAAAACTTTGTCATTAATGACTATAATATCTGTACATAAAGGGGAATTAAACTTTTGCCATACACTGCTGGCAAGTTTTTTTTTCTTTTGGCCAGTAGTGAAACCTAGACTATATCCTAAAGGACTGTATGGGAAATCAAAAGTTCAATAAATTACGCCTACCAACCAAACGAAGTTAGAGACTATTTATTACATTCCCAATGTTTTTTTTTATCAGGCGTTATTTTTCTTTTAATATAAATACTCCATGTCTTATACATATTTTAAGTTTCTCATTATTTAGTAGACTACATGGCAACTCTAATGAGCTACTCACGGAGGCGGAGGTTTCGTATATATCGCCAGGTGTGTTAAAAGCTAAGTGTCCACTGCGTCGGGATCAAAGCGGACGGATTCGTTGCTTTGTATTGATTTAGGTACAGCGTGCACTGGATCGGAAATTGCCGATACAAAATCCAGATAGACCCTATCGGCATTTTGTAAATACCGACAATGCGTACACTCTAGTTCCGACGCGGTGAATGGTTAGCTTTATAGGCCGCCTAGTGCTACAAAGAACTCGAGTAATCAAGTCGTCACTTTAAAGACTCTTTTTTTTTCCGATGGGAAAAATCATCCTATAACAACCCCCGCTCTTGGGCGGAGCGGGAGATAGTGTTACTCTTACTGACTAAAAGACCCATCCCGTTCCTTCAAGCCTTCATACCGGGGCTCGAGCGCCCTTTCGGATAACCCTGGCCCCAGTAGGCTTCGACCCGGCTGGGCCCCTGCTGTTGCTGACAACTCCTTGAGGCGCGCGGGAACAGCGCGCGCCGTCGACGACTTGGGCTTGGTCCGGACAGTTACCGGACGGCCGGACAGCGAGCTACCCATTGCTTACTGTCCGCAAGCCCGCGCCTACGGTGGCCGGAAATCGGGATCAGTATCCCGGCGCCGGCGGCGGCGGCGATAACGCCGTTGCCTGAAGCGTTCGGCCTCCTCCTTTGCGAGCATTACTGCTTCGCAGAAGTCGGCGACTGCCTGCCACTCCTCCTCGCTCCGGACCATGGCCTCAACCAAGGCCCGGCGCGAGAGGTCTCCGCCGCCGATCGCCCCCACGAGGGCACGGCGATGCTCCGCCCAAGCGGGGCACACCTCGACTGTGTGCTCCACCGTGTCCTCCGGGCACTCCGCACAATGGCGACACCCGGGCGTCACTTCCGCTTTAATTTGGAACAGGAACCTCCCGAACGAACCATGTCCGGTGAGGACCTGCGTCATGCGGGAGGTAAGGACGCGGTGAGGTCTTTCCAGCCACGCCTCAAAGAGGGGACTTACCGCCATGATTATGGCGTGCCCAGTCACTTTAAAGACTCGATTTGGCAAAAGTGAAACCTAGGATAACCTAGGTTTCACTTTTGCCAAATCGAGTCGAGTTTAAGATACCCATAAGGGTATCTTAAAGGACTGCAGAAGAAATCAATAGCAAAAAAATAACCAAAACAAGTTAAAGGCTACTTAGTAGGTATCTACTAAGTTATTGTTATTGTTTTTTATCAGGCGTCATATTTCTTAAATAATAAAAATACTCCGCATGTAGTGATTTGTTGTTAGGTTTATATTGTTTTTTTTATTAAATGTGTTTTTTTGTACTATGCCTTACACTTTGTCTGAAACGATGTACATATAGCATAGCATAATCAGCCTTTTAATGTTCCTACTGCTGGGACTCAAGCCTCCTCTCCCTAGGAAAAGGAATGGGGCGTAATCAACCACGCGAGCCCAGTGCGGGTTGGTGAATGTCACATGTCGTCAAATTTTTGGTTCTCGTACATGCCGATTTCCTCACGAGGTTTTCCTTCACCGTTTTGAGAGCAGTGGTGATGAAATAAATCACACAAAGTAATGCACCTAGCTGGATTTGAACCCACGAGTTATAAGTCGGAGCCGTTACCACTCGGTCACCACTGCTCAATGTTATACAAGTGCTTCTAAATAAATAAATATCGCCGGGCGTGGTAGGGAGGTTAGTGTTGTAAAGAACTCGAGTCCTCAAATCGTAATAGTAGAGGATACCATTAAGAACGACCTTCACCTGTCTGTTGGCCAAACATTTTTTTTTTTTTTTTTGTAAAATGCACCGGTGTGTCTAACGAATAAATTTAATACTAACCGAAAGTATGAAGCCTTTAGAACATAAAAATGTTGGGTTGCCTATTTGTTTCCTGGCATAACTATGGGTTGCCAGGTATAAATAGGTATGTATAAACAATTGTGTTTATTTTGATATATAACAAATTTTATATCAAAATAAACGCTGTTTCATTACGAATATTATGTTATAGCGTTGTTTGCAAAAAAATCTGGTATGAATAACGGCTGTGCATTTTTCTAAAAAAAAAGTCAATTTTCGATTTTTAATTAATAATAGTCTGGCCAGGAATTTCTTAGGCAACCCACCCGCGTTATATTATTTAATATACTAAATTTACCATAAAATAAGTTTCATCCATTATACAGACCGGTGAAGGTCGTTCTTAATCGGATCTTAGACTATAATATTAAAGACTCGACTCAACTATGCAAGACTCAGTGTGCTAAAAAAGTTCAGATTCCAAAGTCAAACCAAACCCTTTTTAAAATCAACTCATGTCTTAAAAAATTCTATGACTCATTATTCGAAAATATAAGATAGATATTTTATACAAGCGGTTATGTAATATGCCTGTAATTAAAATCTGATAAGAGAAAATCATTAAGTCAGCTAAAAACGCACTTCTAAGTAAATAAAGAGCAGAAGAAACTGATATTGCATCCTGGTTCCTAGAGAATTTAGTTCTCTTGTCTTGGAGGCCTCTTGTAATGAGTAGAGTCTTAAAATTCATCATCCGAGTCCTATCATTATAAGACGGAGGCCAAGTGACTCGTTGCAGTTGTCGGACTATGTAAGTAGTTTGTAATGTTATATTGTTCCTTTGTTGATGGCGAACATGTAGTGGTGTGTCCAGACCTGGCAAATGCACGTAACTGTCCGGACCAAGCCCAAGTCGTCGACGGCGCGCACTGTTCCCGCGCGCCTCAAGGAGTTATCAGCAACAGCAGGGACCCAGCCGGGTCGAAGCCTACTGGGAAAGGGCGCTCGAGCCCCGGTATGAAGGCTAGAAGGAACGGGGTTAGTCTTTTAGTCAGTAAGAGTCTGACACTATCTCCCGCTTCGCCCAAGAGCGGGGGTTGTCATTGGATGATTTTTTCCCACCATAAAAAAAAAGACCTGGCAAATGCACCGCTCGCGATACGCTTGCAAATGACGCAAGTGCATTTCGCGAGCGGCGTATTCGCCAGATCTGGACGCACCATAGGGGGCGATGGTTCGTATCACATTGAATTGTACAGAGAAGATAGATTAGATATTTCAGTTTTGGATTTTTTTTTTTTTTATATTTGAGATAAACTAGTGCTTGACTGCGATCCCACCTGATGGTAAGTAGCGATGCAATCTTTGATGGTGAGGCGCACTAGTTTATTAAGAGCCTATTCACTCTAGCCTTGAAGACGCCCAAATTATAATCGGACGGGAAGACCGCAGCAGGCAGACTGTTCCAGTCCTTCGACGTACGCGGTATAAACGACGAGGCGAAACGCTTAGTCCGGACCGTAGAGGTTTCAACAACGTAAGGGTGAATATTCGCCGTACGTCGGGTTGTCCGATGGTAGAATTGCGATGGCGGAATCAAGTCATGCAATTCCTGCGCACACTCTCCAAAATGCATCCTGTAAAACACCGAAAGGCTGGCTACCCTACGCCTATGCTCAAGGCTTTGAAGGTTGGACTTAACCAAATCTGGATCACCAATTAGCCTCTTTGCACGCCTTTCCACCGAGTCCAAAGCTGCCAGGTGGCATTTTGCAGCACCAGCCCATATGTGACTGCAGTACTCCACACACGAACGGACCTGTGCTTTGTATAACATTAAAAGCTGTCCCGGTGTGAAGTACCGCCGGACCTTTGCAAGAACGCCCAGCTTCCTAGCAGCTACCTTGGCTTTGGATTCAATGAACCGCCCAAAGTTAAGGTCTGAGGGAATTTCAACCCCCAAGAGCTGAAGGCGGTCGGTGTACTCCAGGGATAAATTCCGAAAAGTAGGAACCAAGGTGCACGGGCTCCTTTTGGCAGTGAAAAGACACGCTTGTGTTTTGGCGGCGTTGAATCCCACTAGATTGGCTTCACCCCACTTGGAGACTGCCTGAAGTGAGATATTCGTTCGCTCTACCATAGCCTCTCTTTCGGACCGGATTAGCTCCTTACTAGCCCGAGCACTGGGCAGGTATCTCTCTACAACTGTGCTATCATCTGCATACCCATAGATACCGGGCACCAGCAGATCGTTGATATGCAACAGGAAGAGAGTTGCAGAGAGAACAGACCCCTGAGGAACTCCGGCATTAATCGTCATGGGCTCTGATGAGCATCCGTCGACAAAAACTCGGAGAGACCGTTCACTCAGGAAGTCTTTTACCCAGTTAATCAGACCAGGGGAAATGCCGTATGCTGGAAGCTCACTCAATAGGCTAGCGTGCCATACCCTGTCGAAGGCCTTCGAGACGTCTAAGGAAACGGCAATCGCTTCCCCATTCTTCTCGAGGGCCTCGCCCCACAAGTGGGTGGCATAAACCAGTAGGTCCCCAGTAGACCGCTTGCGGCGAAACCCGTACTGTCGGTCACTGAGGAGATCGTTACCTTCCAGGTATGCCATGAGGCGCGAGTTCAATACACGCTCCATAATCTTGCAGAGTATGGAGGTTACCGAAATCGGCCGATAGTTGGCAGGATCGGCACGACTGCCCTTTTTGGGCACGGGTTGCACGTTGGCAAGCTTCCAGGACTTGGGCACTATACCAGTCCTAAATGAGAGGCGATACAAGCGCGTCAACACAGGAGACAACTTGGGCGCACAAGCCTTTAGAACAATCGCTGGTATGCCATCTGGTCCACTGGCTTTATTCACGTCTAGACGACGCAGCTCTCTCAGAACTTCTCTGTTCCTCATGTGAACCTCCTGCATTGAAGAGTTACAATGAGGCAGAGTCGGTGGAGCAGCATTGCTAGTGTCAAGACGAGAATTATGGGCAAAGAGAGATGCAAAGAGTCCTGCTTTCTCTCTTGCCGTATGAGCCAGTGTTCCATCAGGCTTTACCAGCGGAGGCAAAGTGGGCCGACAGAAGTTCGCCTCGACCGACTTGGCAAGAGACCAGAATGCTCTGCTACCGGACGGCTGTGCAGAGAGTTTTTTGCCAATATGGGTTATGCGGTCGAAGCGTGCCTTCTTTAATGCTTTTTTGTAGGACTTGGCAGCATGGTTGAAGGCTCTCTTCTTTGAATTCAGATCCGGAGCTTTGCGGTCACGAGCGTCAACCCAGGCGAGAAACGCCGAATGCTTACGCTCTTCAGCCTGAACGCAATCGGCGCTGAACCACGGGTGAGCTGAGCCACCGATGCGTACATTGCTATAAGGGATAAAATACTCCATAGCTTGGCGTATCACATCGGTTACAGCATCCGCACAGCTCGACGGATTTTCAGAAGAGAAGCAGACCTGCTGCCAAGGATAAGACGCAAAGAAATGCCGCATCTCATCCCAATCTGCCGACCTGTATCGCCACATTCGCCGTTCGCCACGTGAGTCGCGGTCAGGTGGGGAGAAGGACGATACAGACTTCACCAGACAGTGATCTGAAGTTCCAAGTGGTGAGGAAACTGTTACGATACATCTATCCGGATCAAATATTTAATATCAATGTTATTACTGCGTGGCTGCTGCGTAGTCGAATCCAGTCGTGACATAGACGACAGTGCACATACTTCGTATGTCTATTGATAGAAGGGCTTAAGGGGATGCAATTCGACATACATTTTCACTGTTTTTCATACAATAGCTCTTACATGATTATGACGTTATTACAAATTGTTCATTAGATGTAGTGGAAAAAAAATATCTTGTGGATATTATCTAGGCTTCTATTGAAATCAATTTATAAATTTGTGTAAAACTAATTCAGTAAAGACCTCTCATTCATAGCCCGACAACTGCAACGAGTCACTTGGCCTCCATCTGATAATGATAGGACTCGGATGATGAATTATAAGACTCTACTCATTACTAGAGGACTTCAAGACAAGAAAACTAAATTCTCTAGCTCATAAATGTGCCATCTATCAGGATGCAATATCAGTTTCTTCTGTTCTCTATTGCCTGGGAAGTGCGTTTTAGCTGATTTAATGATTTTCTTTACATAACCGCTTATATAAAATTATCTATATTACTAGCTTTTGCCCGCGGCTTCGCCCACGTGGCATTAGGTTACTCCCCATAAATTTTGGACCTCTGTTTTACACGCGTGAGCAGTGTAGTTCTTACTACCTTAATTCACATATACTACCATTGTTAGTGTGTTGTGTTAGTTAAGAAAACAAACACATAACAAAAATGCAATTATAACTTTTTAACAACACCCGAAAAAAAACACAGTCTTCAGTCGTGCGTAGCGTTGAAAATTCCGGAAAGAAACAATTGTTTCTTTCAATGAAAAAAACAAATTGTGGTTTTTTTCCGTTTTTTTCACATGTTGCATTGAAATTTTGCGGAAAAAATCGTTTGGGAACAAAATAGAAATCTTTCGAATGTTTTATTCATTGTTTCGGTTAATTTCATGAAAAATGGAAAAAAACAAGTTTTATTGAAATTGAAATATATATTATAGTGGGCGAAAATGTACGAGCGGTACATTTTCGTCCACTATACAAATAATAATATCTAGCTTTCCTCAGCCAAATCTCGATTTCACTGTCGTCGTCAGCTTGATCAGAATCGAGCTCCCTCAAGCCTTCCCCAAGTGTCACCATAATGATCGGTGCCCACTGTTGGACACAAGCCTCTCCCAAGTGCCACCATTTAGGCACTAAAATGACTGATGCCCATTGTTGGACATAAGTCTCCCCTCGCTATAATGACCTATGCCCAATGTTGGGCATAAACCTCCCCCTAGTGTCACCACGTAGGCGTTATAATAATTGATGCCCACTGTTGGACATAGGCCTCTCGCGATAATGACCTATGCCCACTGTTGGGCATAAGCTTCCCCCAAGTGTCACCACCTAGGCGCTATAAAGATTGATGCCCACTGTTGGACATAGGCCTCCTCTCGCTATAATGACCTATGCCCAATGTTGGGCATAAACCTCCCCCTAGTGTCACCACGTAGGCGTTATAATAATTGATGCCCACTGTTGGACATAGGCCTCCTCTCGCGATAATGACCTATGCCCACTGTTGGGCATAAGCTTCCCCCAAGTGTCACCACCTAGGCGCTATAATGATTGATGCCCACTGTTGGACATAGGCCTCCTCTCGCTATAATGACCTTTGCCCACTGTTGGGCATAAGCCTCCCCAAGAGTCGCCATTTAGGCACTATAATGAATGATGCCCACTGTTGGACATAGGCCTCCCCTTACTATAATGACCTATGCCCACAGTTGGGCATAAGACTCCCCAAGTGTCGCCATTTAGGCGCTATAATGATCGATGCCCACTGTTGGACATAAGCCTCCCCCAAGTATCGCCATTTAGGCGTTACAATGACTGACGTCCACTGTTGGACATAAGTCTCCCCTTGCTATAATGACTTGTGTCCACTGTTGGACATAAGCCTCCCCCAAGTATCACCATTTAGGCGCTATAAGGATTGCTGTCCACTGTTGGATATAGGCCTCATAAACTAGTGCGCCTCACCATCAGATTGCGTCATCTAGTTTATATTAATTTACAAAAGAAATACGCATTTGAAAAAAAATTCATATTTTTCCGTTTTTTTCGGTTTTATTGAGGATCGGAACGCGCTCCTAGCCCGTATGGTTTGCCCTTAGTCATTCCGTTCCAAAAAAAGTGTTATCGGCTCTCAATACTCTTATTTCTCCGTTAAATTCAAGCTTGGTGTAGTATAAATGTACTAATAATTGTTTGTGAACCTCCACGAAGTGAAATTAAAACAATAATAAACATTGCCAAAACATTTTAAAAGTGCCGTATCATAGTGTCCAACTCGTGAGTGCACGGGATCCTCGCGGTTGCGTGAACTTAATAAAGGTGATAGTCCTGCGCACGCGCAATCTTTATAGCGCTGTCAGTGATGCCAACATTACGGCGTTGAAAAAGGTGCTGGCGTTCCAGGGACGAATATAGTGCGACAGTATACGTTGGCGGTCAAAGTGACTGGTGGCGCCACCCCAAACCATAACATTATTTGTGTATCAAAATAAAATGGCAGTGCAGCGTTCACCTCCTAAGTTGGCAAGTCAAATTAATCCACAATTTCCTCCAGTCCGCTATAATTCTGACTCAGCTCTTGACTCAAACATAACCAAGCGGTTAAAACGCACTTACGGAGATCATGTGGAACATCTTGAATCTTCCGACCTTGACTCTGACTTTAAATCTCTGCTCGTCGAGTTCCAAGCTCAACAAGACTACAAATTTGATCTTCTGAGCGAGACCTTAAATACCATTGTTGCGCAAAACCAAGAGATTAAAAACTCAATTGGAACCCTCACGTCCCAACATCAAGAACTTCTTACGCGAATTGGTAGCCTAGAAAGGGAAAACTGCGAATACAAACACCAAGTTATTACCCTTGAAATTCGAATTGATCTCCTCGAAAAGAATTCACGATGTGCAACAATAGAGATTCGTAACATACCTAAGACGGAGATTGAAAACAAAAAATCTCTCTCCAATATCGTTCTGAACCTTGGCTCGGTTCTGGGACTGGACACGCCGATCGAGGGTTCTGAGATAAGAGATATTTACCGATCGAAGTCTGAAGCAGTAGTGGTTGAATTTACTACAACAATGCGAAAGGAGTCTGTTATTTCCAAGTACATCTCGTTCAATAAATCTAAACGAGAACTTAAGGAACCTTGTCTAAACTCGAAGCACTTCGACGTTCCTGGCGAATTACGAACAGTATTTTTATCAGAGTACTTGACAAGCAAAGCAAGAAAGCTGTTCTATATTGCTCGCTTAAATGTTAAAAATAAAAAGCTTTCTGCGGCATGGACTTCTTACGGGAGGGTCTTTGTCAAAAAGGAAGAAACATCCCCACCAGTGCGTATTGATGATGAGTCCGAGTTCAACCAACTCATTTTATGACTGGTTATTGTTGCTATTAGAAGTTGCTGTCCATTGTTATTATTATTTCCTGTTATAAGCATATTCCCTACTAGGATTATATCATTCATTTCATATACCTATACTTGCGTTTTATATTATGTTAAACCTTGGTGCAGTCTCTTACAAAGTTCACTACCTCTCGCTACACTTGATTTACATACTCCCAAAACACACAAAACTAAATCAACACAAAACGTGAACCAGTCGTTGGACAATCGAGCCATAATTATTATTATTAGTAAAAATCTGTTTAAACATCCTGTTCAGCTAATCGTTTCACATCACAACATTACTATGCCAATTGTCGCCGATAGACCAGATCTGAGTGTTAACTTAATTCTTATCCTACTACACAGGTCACGAAATAAACGTGACCTGGATTTTTCTAAAATCTTATATCCAAATGTTGCAAGGCATTGAAGCTATTCACTCGGATCTGGATTCCTTATCGGTGGCCCGTGTTGTTAGGTGTGATGTGGAAAATATAAAAACCCATGTAAGTAACAATCGCCATCTTAACGTTCTCTCTCAGAATATACGTAGTATTTCGTGTAATATGTCAAACTTCAACATACTACTTCATAGGTCCAATATAGCATGGGATGTGTTGGTTCTTTCTGAATGCTGGCTACGGTCTGCTAAGAATATACCCTCCCTCGATAATTACAATTATGCCTCAACCACATTGCATAAGACACAAAATGAAGGAGTCGTAATTTTTTACAAAAAACAATCAAGGTTTCATTTGAAGAACCACAAATCAGTGACGCTAATTGTTTGTTACTCAAATTAAATTCAGATACCTGTATCCTTGGGATCTACCGTCCTCCAGGTCAATATAACACTGGCAATTTTATTGATTCAATTGATGGACTACTCACTTCCTTGAGTAACTACAAAAATATAATACTTTGTGGTGACATAAACATAGACATAGTTATGAATAGCCAAGATAAACGCTCTCATGACTATCTTAATGTATTGGCTAGTCACTCTATGCTGCCAGGTCATATTCACCCAACTCATGGCAAAACGTGTCTGGATCACATCATGTTAAAGACCAGATTGAAGGCTACCTGCATTGTGATCGAATCATCGATCACGGATCACGAAAGTGTGGCCATTAGCCTTGAGTTCGCACAGAAATCTCAACTGGAAAACTCAAACAAAATTTCTCACCGTATCGATTATGATAACCTAGACATTGCTCTGCGTGAAATAGACTTTCAATCAGTTTTGTGTTGTAGCGATATAAATAATGCAACGGACTTGCTGGTTAGTTATCTTTCAAAGTCTATAAAAGATAACTCAAAAGTTATAAAAAATCCCAGAAGGAAGCTAACTAGTAAACCTTGGATCACAAAGGGGCTTTTGAAATGCATGCGTAATAGGGACAATCTTTATAAAAAGCTGAAAGGGGACACAAGTAATGAAATTCTCCAAACAACTTACAAGCGCTACAGAAACTTCTGTTCTTCACTTCTAAAGAAAGCTAAAAGAAATTATGAAAAACAAGAGATCGAGAATGCAAGTGGCAACAAGAAGAAATTATGGGACGTAATCAAACGGATTAGCGGCTCCTGTAGGGCAACAGACCACACCTCGTGTCTTATCAGTAGTGAGGATCCGGAAAGGAGCATCGATGAGGTCAATACTTTATTTGCAAACGTTGGACGCAAACTTGCCGAGAAAATCCCTGCCCACTCTTTGCCTCAGAGAAATATTCCTGTCAACATCACAAACAGCACTCCCCTTCATTCTTTGGTTATGCTTCCTACGGATGAATCTGAGATCCTTCAACTCATTGATGGATTAAGGGATAATTGCGCTGCTGGTATTGACCAAATTTCGAGCCGTTTGCTAAAGAGATATGCTCAGGTCCTTTGCCCTGCAATCACCCATATCTGTAACCTCGCCATATCTACGGGGAAATTTCCACAGGCGTTCAAATCGGCAGTTATAAAACCCATATATAAAGGTGGAGACAGGGACTGTGTCAACAACTTTCGACCCATCTCTATCCTTCCAACGCTCTCAAAGGTACTAGAGCGCCTAATGAATAACCGGTTAATCAGATTCCTTGAGGGGAACAACCTTCTTTCATCTTCCCAGTTTGGGTTTCGGCAAGGCAAATGTACCAATGATGCGGTGCATGAATTAGTAAGCTCGGTTACAACAAATTTGGATAGGAAAAGAAAATGTCTCACGGTATTCTTAGATTTGGCTAAGGCATTTGACACAGTTTCTGTCCCATACTTACTGAGTAAACTGGAAAAAATGGGTGTACGAGGTCTTCCCCTAAAATTATTCCAGGACTACCTAGCTAACCGGAGACAGCTAGTAAAAATTGATGACAGCGTGAGTAACGAACTCCCAGTGACTTTCGGTGTACCTCAGGGTAGCATTCTTGGCCCGACCCTTTTCCTGATCTACATCAACGACCTCTGCCACCTGGGCCTTAATAATGGTAAGATTATTACCTTTGCCGATGATACGGCCCTCTTTTTTAGTGGTGACAGCTGGTATGACGTCTTTGATGTGGCTCAACAAGGGTTAAATAGGGTTACTGAGTGAATAAACCATAATGTACTGTCTCTCAATGTCACAAAAACCAAATACATAACATTCTCGCTTCGATCAAACACGTTACCTCCACGATCCCTTTCTTTGACGGCTCACACGTGCTGGTCAACAAACCAGCCTTGTGCATGTCCTTCTCTTCAAAGGACAGACCAAATAAAATATCTAGGAGTTATATTGGACCAATTCCTTAGCTTTAAACCACATATCAGCGCACTGGTAGCGAGATTGCGCAAACTCATATATGTATTTAAGAGTCTAAAATATGTAGCTAACCATAGAACCATCAAGATGGTCTACTATGCCTTGTGCCAGTCGCTCATAGACTATTGCATCATCTCCTGGGGAGGTGCTGCTAAAACGCACTTGATAGAGGCGGAAAGAGCCCAACGTGCTATCCTTAAGGTTGCTGCGGGCCTTCCTTTCCGCTTTCCTACAGCCGACCTGTACAGGAAGTGGGTTGTCCTGTCCATACGACAAACCTTCGTTCTGCATACAGTCCTCAAAAAACACTCGCAACTGATCTACGATTCGAATCTATTAAAAGATAAACGAAGAAAGGGTACTGTGTGCAGAACTGATCGTTTTCGTTCACGCCTTGCACGTAAGTTTTTCCCTTATCTAGGGAATCATCTTTATAATGTCATAAACAACAGCCAAAATATATATCCAGTAGATAAATTGAGTTGTAAGCGTAAAGTTACTGCGTATTTGAAAACCCTAAGTTATGATGACACAGAAAAGCTGCTCCACACACTTAGATAATCCTTAGCTGTTTACTTATTTTGATATTAAATGTTATAATAGTATGGTTTCACAATTCCAACCTCTAACGTTCACAAGACACCTAACTCATATAACTACCATTCACATTCACCACCACCCACATGCACATTTCCCACTCATCACACTCACCATCATCCACATGCACATTTTCTACACATTACATTCACCATCATCCACACGCACATTTCCTTCACATCACATACACCACAATCCACATGCGCTTTTCCCACCCATCACCAACACATTCACCTCGCTCCATCACACATCCATTGACTGCTTTGTTTTTTTTTTTTTTTATGTTTTTTTTTTCCTTTTCTTTTGTTACATTTTATTATTTTTTCTTTATTATTGTTTAATTATTTTTAACTAACATTTATATTTCATTTTTGCGTTTGTTCAGTGGAGTTTATGTTATCTGCCAATAAACTTCTGTGAGGCCGTAACGTGGGTCCTGGTGACCTGTAGCACAGGTTTCTTCGAAACCTACAACAGGCACCAGCTCTCACAATGCTAATTCATATAATTATTTAGTTCCAAACTGTTAATTGCAACAAACCATTGTGAGAGAAAATAAATGATATTATTATTATTATTATTATTATTATTGGAAAAATACATGTTTATAATTTATAAATTTCTTTAAAGTTTCGAATGTTACATTGAATAAAACAACAGTGTTTGAAAGAAACGGGAATATTCCCTGTTTTTTTCAACGCTAGTCGTGCGTTATTGTCGTTCGGCTTATTAGCTAAAGAAACTGTAGGCAAGACGGTGCGGGGGGAGGGTTAGCGACCGCGTCATGCGAAGCGACTCGCGGGAGCTATTGCGCAGCTTTAATTTTGAGAATTATTAAACTTATGATACTGCCCCCGTTAGTAAAAAAGACGTACCTATCTAACATTTTTTTCCAGATTTGAGTTATATACATTGTCGGAATCAGAAAAAAAAGGCGCATCTGCTTGTATTATTAATATTTTGCTCACTGTCTCCAGTGCGGTTTTAACACAACGAAATAAGGCGCTTCTGTACTTTTTTTTAAACTCGATTGAAGATAAAAAAGCGAATTTATCTGAAACTTAGTTGAAAAGTTGCATTTATGTAGATAATGTGTGTAAAAAGCGTATATTGATCCCCTATTTTCGCGTTAACGTATATCGCTCTAAATAAAAACTGATTTCATATTAAGAAAAAAAGCCCACATCTGACCACTGGGCGCACCCTATTTACTTGGTAAAATTGTCAGAAATACGATGAAAATAAGTCTCGTCAAATGAGTATGCAAGACCAAACCACTGACGCTATGTATTACTTCGTAGACCTAGAAGAGGTTATAATGTGCCCTAGTCTAGATGAATTTCAAAGTTGCTATATTTTGCCCAAGGCTGATATTATTTAATATTCTCTAACCTAAAAAAATCAAAACAGATAGCATAAACCAGTGAAGTAATATGATGGTGACTGTTGGATGTTTTGTTTTGTGTGCCTAATTTTTATGTGTGTTGGACTGTGGGTTGCTTCTTCAATAAAAAATTGATTGGCACAAACTAATATAATTAGGAAAACTATTACATCTGTATGAATTTGCTATGTTAAACTTAATGAATAACGTGCGCGCGTCGCAGTGGTTTCTGGAGCTCTGGCGCAGCGTCATCCCGTCGTTCGGAGCTCTTCGCGCGCCGTCGGTTGGTCTCGGTGTAGACTCCGCCCACCAGTGTGGCCAGCCAGCGTAGCGGCGGCAACAGTGACAAATAGCAGATGTTCTTTGTATGCAACAAAGAAACATCAGCTCTTTTTCTTATACTCCAAATTACTTCACCGGTTAATGCCGTTTTGATTTTTTAGGTTAGAGAATATTTTACCAAAATAGTATTTTTACCAGAATATTACTATATAAATATTATTATAGTTAAAATGTTGATGAAAACTGATGTTTTTAATTTCTTTTGTTATTGATTTTATTATGTTTTTCACTTTGATATTTTAGTCACTATAATTTATGGGATATAATGAATCTGTACCTATTTAAGACTGATTAAGCTGAATGTTGCTTATGTATAATACTTATATACTTAGTTCTGATTTTACTGATAATTTACTGTGCCAAGGATAGCATTTTGTGTTTTATTTACTAATAATATATTAGGCTATACCTACCTTAATAAAATAACTACGAACTTATTTATACACTACTTTAAATAATAGAATTATTAAATGATTTTATAAACATTTTATCTTAGTCAAGGGTTATCTAGTATATAGTTATAATTCTTAAGAAAAAAAGGCGGAAATAACCATATGCGCCCATTTCTTTTAAAAATATACACTAGATAAATAAACTAAATACTTAGAAGAAAAGAATAACCAAAAGCGTTTGAAAATTAAAGGACGCATCTAGGCCATTTACGTCTATTCAATTAAGTATGTGAAATTTTTCTTAATTTTTTATGCTAAGATAAAAATGTTTTTATATTATTTTTATTATATTAATATGATAAATTCATATTATTATTAAACCAAGTTAAAGCTCATTATATTCGG
Source organism: Mythimna ferrago (assembly GCA_910589285.2). Taxonomy (NCBI): domain Eukaryota; kingdom Metazoa; phylum Arthropoda; class Insecta; order Lepidoptera; family Noctuidae; genus Mythimna; species Mythimna ferrago. Next base: position 6,778,471 of record OU342689.1, read on the forward strand.
ATTTATTTTCAACATTTAATATATGTAATGAAATGACCTCCTTGGAAATGACATTTCATTTTTTTAATTTTTAAGCTGTGGATACGGGGTGACGTATCATTCAATGACAGATGATGTTTAGATTATTTTGTGCATTTTATTGTTATAAAAACTTGTAGAGAGATAATTAAAGGGATATAATTGAGGAGGCGATATTATTAAACTTTAAATGTCGTTTCTTTGTTTTCAGGTGAGATAAAAGTGTAATTTTAGTTAAACGATAATTGTTATACTGTGAAAGCATGTTGAATAAAACAAATCTTTGTTTTCAGAGAAACAATTTGTAGTTTATTTCGAAAATCCTCAATAAAACCCATTATAAAACGACATTTTTGTTAACTAAAAGAAGATGGACCGGCTGCAATTTGAGTTTACGATGATAGCTTCAAATGATGGCAAATCAAATGTATTAGCCATAACCTCAATATCTACAGAAGAAGGAAAATGTTATGTTTTACCTGATGAGCTGAAGCCGGTGATTTATCATACATATATTGTCAAAATGAATACTTTCTCAAAAATAAAAAATAGTATAACGAATAGGTATAAAGATAGCTTGCAGGTGCATTGTTTGTATTATATTATTTAGAATTTTCGTTCCTATGGGGGGGAGATGTAATGAAATGACCTCCTTGGAAATGACATTTCATTTTTTTAATTTTTAAGCTGTGGATACGGGGTGACGTATCATTCAATGACAGATGATGTTTAGATTATTTTGTGCATTTTATTGTTATAAAAACTTGTAGAGAGATAATTAAAGGGATATAATTGAGGAGGCGATATTATTAAACTTTAAATGTCGTTTCTTTGTTTTCAGGTGAGATAAAAGTGTAATTTTAGTTAAACGATAATTGTTATACTGTAAAAGCATGTTGAATAAAACAAATCTTTGTTTTCAGAGAAACAATTTGTGATTTATTTCGAAAATCCTCAATAAAACCCATTATATATATAAATATTTTAATTTGCACAAAGACAGCGAACGATTTCTCGTTTCATTCATTAAAAAAAAAATTTCTCCATTTTTACTTTTTGTTAGATACGTCTTTTTAACTATCAGGGGCAGGATAACTTTCAAATGGTACGTCCGATTTAAATGATTCAAAAAATAATTTACAGAAACTGATATAGCCTTGAACGTGAAGTAACTTATTTTGATAAGAATTAATACCGTCATTATATAAATAGCTTTCCCTTTTCAATAAACGCTTCATGAATACCAATTTTTAAAAGTAGTAAAATGGATATAGTATGTTAACCTTAAGAGATAGACATATGCCACCGTGGACTTTTCTGACTAGACCAATATAAGATACACAATTCCACCATACATTATTTTGTTATATCTCAAAGGGTTTAGGCAGCGGTTTCGTTGAAAGCTCTCAGACGGCTTATTTTTTCCCGACATCTTCAACAAATATCGTTAATGTACACAGAAATACATACAAAAACTTAACAAATTATACACTAAAAGCTTAAATAAAAGCTTTAATAATCAGCCTCGAGAATCACGCTATCGAGTGTTGAAAACCGCTTGAAATTCGGTGCAGTAGATTTTGAGTTTATCGCGAATAGATAGACAGACAGACAGACGCGGCGGGGGACATATATATAGTGATATTTTAGAGTTTTTACGAGTTTTAAGTCTCATCTTCACACTTCGATTTTTCTTGAAGACATAAGTTCATTTTAAAACTTAGGTTTGGTTCGGCTCTGGACTCTGAACCTTTTTAGCACACTGAGTCTTGCATAGTTGAGTCGAGTCTTTAAAATTACGATTTGAGGACTCGAAGTCTTTACAACACTAGCCTCCCTACAAGGCTCAGTGATATTTATTTATTTACAAGCACTTGTACAACATTGAGCAGTGGTGGCCGAGTGGTAGCGGCCCCGACTTACGAGTTATAGGTCGCGGGTTCGAGGGTTCGAACCCGCGACTTATTACTTTGTGTGATTTATTTCATCACCACTGCTCTTAAAACGATGAAGAAAAACATACATTGTCCGTAAGACAATATGTAAGGCATTGTACAAAAAAACCTAAAAAAACACTTCATTTAACCCGGTGCGGCGTCATGGGGGTTGGGTCTGTGAGACCCGTCACATTTTATATCGCTTCTAGTTCGGTTAATATGCATGCGACGTTGCTGTTCTTCTCAATAGCTGGAGCTGTTGAGTTGTTCTATGCATCGCAATCAACACTTTTGACGTGCAACAGCAGCAGTGGGAGTTACACGATCTCAAAATTGAATAAGGTCTGTGAGACCCAACCCCGCAGTTCGTGTAACAATTTTGCGCCAATTCGTATAGATGTTATTTTATTTAATATCCGTGTATTTATCCTTTTATATTAGTTTTTTGTTGTTTTTTACAATTAAAGTTGCTGATATATAGTTTAATTTGTGTATTTTGTAGGTTCAAAAATGGATCGAGAAGATACGAATGGCAGCGTATTCTTTAGAATTTACAAGTCAAACTCTGATTCTGATTTGTTTGACCAGCAGATGTCTGATGACGAAGATCGCTTGAATGAGCGTTGTAATCTTAGTGACACAAAGCAAGATATCTTTAAATCTGAGTTTGATGATGACATTCCACTGTCTACGCTATCGGATAGACATCGTTCGCTAGTAGAGTATTGGATATCTGGACCGGCTAGTTTTTCAAACGCAAACCGTGAAATTCTGCGGGTTTTTATCGTGGCAAAGACGGTACAATGTGATATTAGACCCCTTTTCGACAAAATGTCAGGACCAGAGCTTAAAACATAATCCATCAATTGCCGGGTGTAGTACCAGTCGTTATTTTTAAAAAGTCTAATAAATATGATCAAAACGTATTATAATACGATATTTCTGTGAAATTTATTTACATTAATACCTCAAAAACTAAACACAAATAAAATTTTATTTATTTAAATTGGATAATTTGTTATCTAATGAACGGGTCTGTGAGACCCACCCCAACGTCCGTGTAACACTTTTCCACCCCCATCACCCCGGGTTAATAATAAAAAAAAAAAACAATTTTAACCTAATAACAAATCACTATTATGCGGAGTATTTTTATTTAAGAAATATGACGCCTGATAAAAAAACAATAACAATCTACTAAGTAGCCTCTAACTTGGTTCGGTTAACTTTTTGCTATTGATTTCTTCTACAGTCCTTTAAGATACCTATGACCTAAGTTTCATTTCTGCCAAATCGAGTCTTTAAAGTGACGACTTGACGTCTCGAGTTCTTTGCAACGCTAGGCTGCCCATAAAGCTTAGTGTCCACCGCGTTGGAACTAGAGCGTACGTAGTGTCGGTATTTGCAAAATGGCGATAGGGTGCGTCTACTGCATTCGGATTTTGCATCGGCAATTTCCGATCCAGTGCACGCTGTACCATACAAAGCAACGAATCCGTCCGCTCCATTTGCTCCAATCCCGACGCAGTGGACACTTAGCCTAGCACACCCGGCGATATATAAGGAAGTAGGGGACGCGAGTATTTCATTAGAATTGCTGTGTAGTATACTAAACAATGGGAAACTTAAAATGTAAATCATGGAGTAAACATGGAGTTTAAATTTAAAAAAAATAATGCCTGATAAAAAAACATTGGCAATCTACTAAATAATCTCTGACTTCGTTTGGTTGGCAGGCGTAATTCATTTGACTTTTGATTTCCCATACAGTCCTCTATGATATGGTCTAGGTTTCACTATTTATTTATTTATTTATACTTTATGCACACAAGAGTACAGAGGCGGACTATTGGCCAAAAGAAAAAAAAACTTGCCAGCCATGTATGGCAAAAGTTTAATTCCCCTTTACGTACAAACATAGTCATTAAAGACAAAGTTTTGCATAAAATAAACTTCAAATCGTTCTCCTGTAAAGTAACCTTTTTCAATTCCAATAGTTTACCTAGATTTATAAATACTTTTGAAACTCAATTAACGTAATTCAATTTAATTTATTCTAATTATATTTCTTCACTGCATCCATTATATCCACTATTTTTATTTATCTATTTATATCGTTTTTCACATAACCATGCCATGTAAGTACTATTTGGTCGGAAAGTAATAATAGTCTAAGATCCGATTAAGAACGACCTTCACCGGTCTGTTTAATGGATGAAACGTATTTCATGACAAATTTAGTACCTATATTAAACAATAAAACGCGGGGGGTTGCCTAAGAAATTCCTGGCCAAACTATTTTTTTTTTAATACGCCGGTGTGTTTAACGAATAATTTTAATACTAACCAAAAGTATGAAGCCTTTAGAACATAAAAACGGCGTTCTAGGATAATTCATCATCCAAGTTCTATCATTATCAGACAAAGGCTAAGTGACTCGTTGCAGTTGTCGGGCTTTGTCACGGCGTCTTCCGGCACGGGGCCGCCACTCCAGAACCTTTCGGCCCCAACGATCATCTCTGTTCTACGAGCAATGTGCACTGCCCGTTGCCAAGGAAACTCCGAGCATAGCCCTTTCCATTTCTCTTTGGGTAACTTTGAGTCTTCTGATGAGGTCTAAATAGCGCTATTATAGACCGGTGTAAATTTTGGTATAACTCAAAGTTGTAATAGAAGCGTGTAAAGTCGCAAACTTCTAGCCTTGATGCATGTTAATTTTTCTCGCATTGTACATGGTGTGCGGACCGTGAATGGCCGTGAAGGAGCCGGAGGGAGTTGGTCAAACAAAAGACAATGGACCTGCCGACCGGTTCTTACACCAGCAATAAAAAGAGTCGCTCTTTTTTTTTTAACATTGCAATCATTAGACTCCATCACACACAAATAGTTTAACGTTATAGTTTATAATAATAATCCGTAATAGTTTATACACTATAATATCTATAAATATTCCAGAATATATTCTGCTATATGCTATACGAATAAAATCGTTGTTAAAAACCATTTTAAATTTTCATACGATTTCAAATATATATGTGAATTTAGTATGACTGACATCGTTACTTTGAAAAAAACAAAACATGTGTACTAAAATAAAAATAAAAAACTCATTATAAAGACGACAGGACTAATCGGAACACTTTTTTTTTATCAGAGGACTTATGCAGTAGGTAATCTGAGATATAAAGTAGTAAACTGTAGTTACCTTTTAACAATACTTAATAAATGCCATTTAACGTAAGCTATCACAAAAAGGTTAAAGTAGTTTTTAGTTCCCAAAATGTAGATCCCTCTACATATTAATAAATAATAATTTATAATAATAAATAATAATAACCAAGTAGCCAGGATTCTTCACCAGCAACTTGCTTCAAAATACAACCTTGTGGATTCTGAGGTACCGTACTACAGGTATGTGCCCGACCCAGTTCTTGAAAATGGCCATGCCACGATGTACTGGGATCGGTCTATCATTACTGACCGGACTATTGTAGCCAATAAGCCGGACATTGTGGTGATAGACCGATTAGCGCGCCGCGCAATGATAGTCAATGTCACCATCCCGCATGACGAGAATCTCGTGAAAGCTGAGAAAGAGAAACAAATAAAATATCTCGACTTAGCACACGAGGTTGTCGCCATGTGGAATGTGGACTCGGCTGTCATTGTGCCGATTGTCGTGTCCGTCAATGGCCTTATAGCCAAAAGCTTCGACGACCACCTGTCGAAGCTGTCGTTGCGCGGTTGGATCAAGGGCCTGATACAGAAGGCAGTACTCCTCGATACAGCTCGCATTGTGAGGAGGTTCCTGTCTCTGGAGTCCTAACCACCGGTAGCGTGGACCCTGCTCCCGACACCGGCGGACCACTATTTTTTATATTTTTAAATGTTTTTCTTTTTTTTATATGCTTTTTAAAAAATATTTAAAAATGTAAATTATATGTTAAATGGAAAAATAAAGTAAATAATAATAACTTTTATTCAGACCAAATACACCTATTTTTAGAATTAAATTATATCACAACACAGAACAAGTCGTTAAAATCGAATACAATAACATCACACAAAACCTAATCAAATATAAAAAATAACAAAACACAGTCAATAAATTACAATCAAATAATTCGATTTTTAATTTGTTTGATTTTAAAAATCTTTTTAAACAAATTAAAATCACATTAAATAGATTTAAATCAAATTAAATACATTAATGTCAAATATATACGTATGATATACATATAGATATAAAAACTGTTATGTAAAATGAAAATTAATAGGTACCAAAATATGGTGCATGTAGGTAAAAATTAAGTTGCCATACATTTCTTACGTCAACTTTATATACTATTAGAAAGCACTTCTTTTATATCCGAATATCACACAAGCACTTTTTCTAGTCAAAGAAAAAAGTTATTTGAAGCACCTTCTAGAACCGCCGCCGGGATTCTGATCCCGATTTTCGGCCACCGAGGACGCGGGCTTGCGGACAGTGAGCAATGGGTAGCTCGCTGTCCGGCCGTCCGGTAACTGTCCGGACCAAGCCCAAGTCTTCGACGGCGCGCACTGTTCCCGCGCGCCGCAAGGAGTTGTCAGCAACAGCAGGGACCCAGCCGGGTCGAAGCCTACTGGGGCCAGAGTTAGTTTCGAAAGACAGCTCGAGCCCCGGTATGAAGGCTAGAAGGAACGGTGTGGGTCTTTTAGTCAGTAAGAGTCTGACACTATTCCCCGCTCCGCCAAAGAGCGGGGGTTGTCATTGGATGATTTTTTCCCACTATAAAAAAGCACCTTCTAGAAGTAGTGATAACTTAGTTCAAAACTGGTTCTGTTTTGCGGCTGACGCTAGCTTTTGATGTTGCAGAGTTTGGCGTTTTTGTATTTTCTTAATTTTTCTTCCATTTACTTTTGTAGGGGCTTACGGTTATGTATGCTCCATTTATTTAGTAGTTAACTAAATATAGACAATCTTAACATTTCATTTATCTAAAAAATTGTCTAAAACATTTATATAAAAATATTTACAATTAAAGGTGATTTGCACCATTTAACTATAACAATAACCAAACCATTACCAGCCGTGAAACGGCCGTGAAACGGCCGCCTATTGGTCAATTCGACGATTTGACAACTGTTAACGGCTTTGTTATCGTTATAGTTAAATGGTGCAACTCACCCTAAGTATTTACCTAAACCGATGTTAGGTAATAAATTTTAAATTTAAATAATCTTTGTCTTTTACCGATTTATTTTAAATAAAAAGACATATCAAGATTGTTGATGTTAACGTTTAGTTAAGTACCTAAAGAGCTGGAGTGTACTTTTGAAATGTGTATCTGGTGCCACTGTTGTATCTGGTGCCACTGTTGTATCTGGTGCCCCTGTTGCATCTGGTGCCACTGTTGTATCTGGTGCCACTGTTGTATCTGGTGCCACTGTTGTATCTGGTGCCACTGTTGTATCTGGTGCCACTGTTGTATCTGCGGCCACTGTTGTATCTGGGGCCATTGTTGTGTCTGGTGCCACTGTTGTATCTGGTGCTACTGTTGTATCTGGTGCCCCTGGTGTATCTAGTGCCCCTGTTGTATCTGGTGCCACTGTTGTATCTGGTGCCCCTGTTGTATCTGGTGCCACTGTTGTATCTGGTGCCACTGTTGTATCTGGTGCCACTGTTGTATCTGGTGCCACTGTTGTATCTGCGGCCACTGTTGTATCTGGGGCCACTGTTGTGTCTGGTGCCACTGTTGTATCTGGTGCCACTGTTGTATCTGGTGCCCCTGTTGTATCTGGTGCCCCTGTTGTATCTGGTGCCACTGTTGTATCTGGTGCCACTGTTGTATCTGGTGCCCCTGTTGTATCTGGTGCCACTGTAGTATCTGGTGCCACTGTTGTATCTGGTGCCACTGTTGTATCTGGTGCCAGTGTTGTATCTGGTGCCACTGTTGTATCTGGTGCCACTGTTGTATCTGGTGCCACTGTTGTATCTGGTGCCACTGTTGTATCTGGTGCCCCTGTTGTATCTGGTGCCACTGTTGTATCTGGTGCCACTGTTGTATCTGGTGCCCCTGTTGTATCTGGTGCCACTGTAGTATCTGGTGCCACTGTTGTATCTGGTGCCACTGTTGTATCTGGTGCCAGTGTTGTATCTGGTGCCACTGTTGTATCTGGTGCCACTGTTGTATCTGGTGCTACTGTTGTATCTGGTGCCACTGTTGTATCTGGTGCCACTGTTGTATCTGGTGCCACTGTTGTATCTGGTGCCACTGTTGTATCTGGTGCCACTGTTGTATCTGGTGCCACTGTTGTATCATCTGTCGTTGTTGTATCATCTGTCGTTGTTATATCTTTTATCGTTGTTGTATCTTCTATCGTTGTTGTATCTTCTGTCGTTGTTGGATCTTCTGTCGTTGTTGTATCTTCAGATGTTGTAGAGTCTGACGTTGATGAACTTTCTGATGTAGATTCAGACGTTATTGTGGTAGTCACTGTAGTAGAATCAGGAAGTAGAATGGAATCTAACTCACTACTTAGTTTCTTCTTCTGAGTAGACAACACTACTGTAGATACAAGCAAGGAGATTGATAGAAGGGACAACAATATTATGATCTTGTTGTTCAACATCCATTTTAGAGTTGTGGTAATGTAATATTTGCAAGAGCTCATTTTGTTTTTCTGATTTCGTTATTTTTTTCTCTATTTTCACTCTCCGATCTATAGCAATGAATACTTCGATTTCGTTACTACATTATTTATATGATTTTACTATCTATTTTTATCTAGACTCATATTACGAATATGTAATCTATATTAATATCACAAAGAGTATCGTTTGTTTTTTTGTTTATAGAAGGTAATATCTAAAAGTGCATAAGCTATATTTTATGTACGTAGGTGAAGCCGCGGGCAAAGGCTAGTTCCTGATAAAGTCGAGTTTGGTAATGAATTCGAAATTGAGTCTTATTTCTTTAAAAATAACGTTTTATTTACGCTGACATGTGGCATGTTGCTGTCGTGCAAGATTAGATAAATTATATCTATCATTATTTTGTTGATAAAAAATATTGGCCAGAACTTTAGTTTTCCTCATTGTTTCGTCATGATTAATCTACACTAATATAATAAAGAGGTAAAGTTTGTTTTTTTTTTTTGTTTGATCTGTGAAAGTTTTTTCTCCGATAGCGACGCGAGCCTATGTCGCTCAGGAATAAAGCAGCTTTCGCTTTATTCCTGAGCGACATAGGCTCGTGTACATGCGAGCAAAGCTGCGGGCTAAAGCTAGTGTTATTCTAATAATGTTCCAACTAAAGTCAACAACAAAAGTCCAAACTCAAAATTTGTCAAAGGGCAATGGAACGCAGCATAATAGTTGTTCAGCGAATAGATCGCGTTAGAAATACCACGCTGAGCTCCATAACTCAAATAGTAGATGTCGGGGAAAAAAACAGCCAGGCTGAAGTGGAAGTGGGCTGGCCATGTCGCACGAACGCACCCGGACAGGTGGGCGAGGATTATCACCCTCTGGACACCTGAAGGAGGTCAAAGCCGTCGTGCACGACCACGGCGAAGGTGGTGTGACGATCTGATCATGTTCGCTGGGTAAACTTGGCCAGAGATCGCCCTTGACAGAGAAGTTTGGAAGGAGAAAAGGGAGGCCTTTGCTCAGCAGTGGGACACACTATAGGCTAATAAATAAATTTAAAAAAAAAGTTACTGCAATTGAGGACACTTGCTTCTGACGGCGGCATCACCCGTGCTTATGTCGGAAATCATCATCATTATTTCAGCCAGAAAACGTTCACTGTTGGACATAGGCCTCCTCTAAACGTCGCCACAATGACCGATACAATGCATCTCGCATCCATCGGATTTCCGCGACCTTGACCAGGTCATTGGTCCATCTTGTGGGAGGCCTCCCAACGCTGCGTCTCCCGGTACGCGTTCTTTTAGAACCTTTCATCCCTATTGACCATCTGTTCTGCGTGCAGTGTGCCCTGCCCATTGCCACGTAAGTTTAGCGATTCTTCGAGCTACGTCGGTAAATTTGGTTCTCCTGCGGATATCTTCGTTTCTGATGTGATCACGCAAGGAAACTCTGAGCATAGCCCTCTCCATTGATTGTCCTTTAGGTAACTTTAAGTCTTTTTATAAGGCATACCTATTGTAAGCGACCACGTTTCGGAGCCATATGTGTAGCTGGAAACACGCACTGGTCATAGACTTTCGTCTTGAGACACAGTAGTATACTGGACGAAAAGAAACGACGCAGCTTCCCAAATGCTGCCCAGCTGAGTCGGATTCGAAGATTGACTCGGACTCTTTCTTTTAGTTAGACATACCCAATTGGACCATTTGTCCCGGGTAAACGTAGTCCTCTACAACTTCGAGGTTATAGTCTCCGACTTTGATAGGAGTGGATGCTACATGTATGTTAACCATGACTTTGGTTTTGTCCATGTTCATTTTAAATCCCACTCTTTTAGAAGCTCTACTGAGGTCACCGAGTCTTGGCAACGTAACCACGTCATGTCATCAAAAAAAATGTATGGCTGACTGCGAGACTAACAGTGACCAAGTGACGCACCATAGAGCTGCACACATGTATGTACAGGTGGACGCCTCCTTCTGCGAAAGCAGTAATGCTAGCGAAGGAGGTGGCCACACGCGAGAGGGGACGGACTTGTCCCCGCCCCAGCCCACGGGTTTCTGACCACGATTTCCTAGGAGATCAAGGTCAAGGAGATGTCAGTAGGAACGAAGCCTACTGGGGCCATTGGTTGTGCAAAAAAAACACCCGGGGCCCTGGAACCAACGCAAAGGACAACAAAAGGATACAAATGTGTTTTAACCAGTAAATATCTGACAGGGCCTTTTGGTCCATCCAGAGTGGCAGAATTCATTACATGATTTCCCACATTAAAAAAAATATATGTTGGTACAACAAGTTTTCCTTTAATACCTAACAGAAAGAAAGAAAAGAAAGAAAGAAAAGAAAGAAAGAAAGAAAGAAATGAAAAAAGGAAGAAAGAAAGAAAGAAAAGAAAGAAAAAGTGTTTATTTACGTCGTCTAATACATATAAAGTAAAGCATCTGCCTAAGTTTGAACCGATGACCTACTGTCTAGGCCACCACTGCTGTCCTTAACTTCTATGACATACTTTTAGAATTATGTTGTTACAACATAGCAGTGTAGGCAAATTACGGTGTGTCTACGTAAGACTGGGGACTTACATGGACGTTTTAAAATATCAGTCGTGCGAGCAAGAACGAAGGATGGAGCTTTATAATATAAAATATAAAAATAATGTTCAATTTATATAATACTAGCTGTACCCGCGCGGCTTCGCTCCCGCTCTTCCCTACTTCAGCCTACTATACCCTACTCTACCTTACTCTATCCTACTATACCCTACTCTACCCTACTCTACCCTACTCTACCCTACTCTACCCTACTCTACCCTACCCTACTCTACTCTAGTCTACCCTACTCTACCCTACTCTATCCTACTCTACCCTACTCTACCCTACTCTACCCTACTCTACCCTACTCTACCCTACTCTACCCTACTCTACCCTACCCTACTCTACTCTACCCTACTCTACCCGCCTCTACCTTACTCTACCCTACTCTACCCTACTCTACCCTACTCTACTCTACTCTACCCTACTCTACCCTCCTCTACCTTACTCTACCCTACTCTACCCTACACTACCCTAATTTTCATTTTTTATAATATATAATATAAGAACCTTCTCCTCATAATAACGAACACAACAAAAAAAAAATTAGCGAAATCGGTCCAGGCGTTGTTGAGTTATGCGCTTACCAACACATTTTGCGATTCATTTTTATATTATAGATATACGTATTTTAATGTCATGATAATGTTATTTTAATTTATTATTGTTTATTGTATTCTTTCTTTATCTTTTATTCTTTTTTGTTTTCTTATTTTTTCTTCGTATATTAGCTTTTAATGTTATTTTTTATATTGTAATGTAAATTTTCAGTTTTAAACCTAATTATAATCAACACCTGCTGTAAATGCTGTGCATACATGCAAGTGAGAGATGTTATTATTAAAAAAAAAGTTGTGTTAGTAACACTATTTGTAACTCAAGAATGGCTAAACCGATTTGGCTGACAATTGGTGGAGAAGTAGCTTAAAACCAGGAGACGGACATAGGATACTTATATCCCGTTTCCGTAGAATGTGGTATAAAAAAACGCACCTGAAAGCTCAACGTAATGTTTTCAGCTTGGTTGAAAACTTGACAATTAAGTTGACCGGTTGATGTGTTCAATAGTATGTATATTAAATTAATATACTGTAGGGTAGGGTAAAGTGGATTAGAGTAGGGTAGATAGAGTTGGGTAGAGTAGAATATATCAATTGACGGGAGCGAAGCCGCGAGTAAAAGCTAGTAAAACAATAAACAAAAATTTAAGTTGGTGTAAGTTTTGTTACTATTTTAGTGTACGATAAGTTTGTTATATTCTATAAATAATTATACACCACTACTTTTTAATTAGTACAAATACTTAAAGGGCTTATTATAAAAGCCTTTGTTATTTTATAAGTAAAATCTCAATAAATAATATTCATAGACAGCAAAGTTATTAGCGTTGGTTGATGTTCCAAAATGTCACTCAATTTATGGAAATATTGTGCAGGCTATTGATTAATGAATGAATAAGTGACAATTATTAAGGAAAAACACTGCCCGCAATATTTTCTACTAGCAATTGTTATGTTTGATTGATTCTATGATGAATTTACCTTTTCGTGGTCAATTTTAGGATTTCGATTTTTTCTACTTTTGACTACAAAAATAATGATCAGTGACGGGTACAGATAGAGCCCCATTTTTTTTTGTACTAATTAATAAGTAGGGGTGTATAGTTCCATCCCTTTAACACTTTTTTTTTATGGTGGGAAAATCACAACAACAACCCCCGCTCTTGGGCGGAGCGGGAGATAGTGTCAAACTCTTACTGATTAAAAACCCACCCCGTTCCTTCATGCCTTCATACCGGGGCTTAGCTACCTCTCAAAACTAATCCTGGCCCCAGTAGGCTTCGACTCAGCTGGGTCCCTGCTGTTGCAGACAACTGAGAGGCGCGCGGGAACAGTGCGCGCCGTCGACGACTTGGGCTTGGTCCGGACAGTTACCGGACGGTCGGATAGCGAGCTACCCATTGCTCTCTGTCCGCAAGCCCGCGCCTACGGTGGCCGGAAATCGGGATCGGAATCCCGGCGGCGGCGAGAGCGCCGTTGCCTGATGCGGTCAGCCTCGTCCTTTGCGAGCATTACGTCGGCGACCGCCTGCTACTCCTCCTCGCTCCGGACCATGGCCTCAACCAAGACCCGGCGTGAGAGATCTCCGCCGCCGATCGCCCCCACGAGGGCACGGCGATGCTCCGCCAAAACAGGGCACACCTCGACTATGTGCTCCACCGTGTCCTCCGGGCGTTCCACACAGTGGCGACACCCGGGCGTCACGTCTGGTTTAATCCGGAACAGGGTACCTCCCGACCGTGCCATGTCTGGTGAGGACCTGCGTCATGCGGAAGGTGAGGACGCCGTGAGGTCTTTCCAGCCACGCCTCAAAGAGGAGACTTACTTCCCTTTTAGCAGTTGAGTTAAGGTCGTAAAATGGATCGCGTTAAGAACTGATGGTGGCTCTGCGTCTGTACTGCGTGGACACATCATTAAATGTATAGAATTTCTTCAGTCATCTATATCTATACATCTATACATACAAATAAAATTGAAGTGTCTGTTTGTAATATTGAAATAACTGCTTTTTACTACATGCATATGAATATATATATACGGTACATAGGTACACCAAAATAACATTTTTTACAATTTTTGTCTGTCTGTCTGTCTGTCCGGGATAATCTTTGAAATGGCTGGACCGATTTTGACGGGATTTTTTTGGCAGGTAGCTGAGGGTAACATAGAAGGTAACATAGGCTACTTTTATTTTAGAAAAAAATATATTCAAAATCCCGTAGTCCACGCGAACGAAGTCGCGGGCACAGCTAGTAGTACAATATAAAAGGAGAAACTGACTAACTGACGTATCAATGCACAGCGGAAACTACTGGAACTAAAGGGTGAAATTTAGCACAAGGTTTCCTTTTATGACGTAAGTGAGCTTAAAGAAAGGATTTTCAAAAATTCATCACTAAAGCGACATCATCCCTTTAGTAAAAGCAAACATACAAACTTTTGACCCCATCTGGGTCAAAAGTTTGTATGGATAAACCTAATATTTTCACAGGAGTGAAAACGCTGGTAAAAGCTAGTACTATATGTAGCTTTCATCATCATTATCATCATCATATCAGCCGAAACACGTCCACTGTTGGACATAGGCCTCCCCCAAGCGTCGTCACAACGACCTGTCCTGAGCTATGTGCTATGTGTGTGATATGTAGCTTTAAGTATAGAAAATTTGCTCCCCTCGCATTTAAGGTTAATGATGTCATCCGTATAACAAATTGTACGAATTTATATGAAACCCTACGAACCTCGCCCTATGTCTTCAAATGAAGTAATTTCTAAGAATAATCTGTTGGTTTGAGACGGCATAGAGGTGAACTACCATATTTTTAGTTCGCTTTTTTGCATACTAGAAGACGCAGTGTCGGAAGACTTCCTACAAGATAGACCGATGATCTAATAAAGACCGCAAGAATGCGTTGGACGCGTAACATCGAAATGGAAGGATGCTTATGCAGACTTTAATTTTCCCTATTATCAATGTGACGCGTGCTACTTTGACCTGAATGCGGTGTTGCTATACAAGCTTGACAGGCTCCTCAATCCGGTTCATAATGACCAAATGAATGCCCATTCACCAGAAAAGAAGTTTGCGTGCACTGACTACACTTTTCTCTCTGCTCCACTCTCCCACCCCTCCTTATTTTATATCAAACTTTTAATATCTATGTTCTTCCCATGCTAAGAATCTGCGTTCATCCAACAATCTTCTACTGCTTTGTTCTTCTCATACTTTTTTTTTACGGTCGGTAAAAATAATGCAAATGACATCCCCCGCCCCTGGGCGGAGCGGGAGACAGTGTCAGACTCTTACTGACTAAAATACAAACCCCGTTCCTTCTTGCCCTTCATTCCGGGGCTGAGCTACCTTTTGGAGCTAACCCTGGCCCCAGTAGGCTTCGACTCAGCTCCTCCTCGCTCCGGATCATGGCCTGTACCAAGGCCCGGATGATGATAATACTTATAATTTTTTCGAGCATATTTCCTATTGAACACTATACAACATAAGTTGCTAACTAGCTGTCTTATCACTGACTATCCCTTTTTTATTTTTAGTTCATTTAATCAGTCCAAAGGTTGTCTAGCAGATATCGCTGTCGATACGCTACTATACCCATAGATTTATGCTTATGTATAAAAATGTATACAACCTTATTTTTAGTATTATACACCACTAATTTTTAATTAGTACAAATACTTAAAGGGCTTATTAGAAAAGCCCTTGTTATTATTTAAGTAAAGTCTCAATAAATAATATTCATAAACAGCAAAGTTATTAGCGTTTGTATTTATCCCAAAATGTCTCTCAATTTATGGAAATATTATGCAGGCTATTGATTATGAATGAATAAATGACGATTAAAATGGAAAAACACTGCCCGCAGTATTTTCTACTAGCAATTGTTATGTATGATTGAATCTACGATGAATTTACCTTTTCGTGGTCAATTTTAGGTTTTCTTTTTTTTCTACTTTTGAATACAAAAATATGATCAGTAACGGGTACAGATAGAGCCCCATTTTTTTGTGTACTAATTAAAAAGTAGGGGTGTATGTAGTCAACGAATCAGCATTGCCATCCAGCGTGGCAATGTTGCCAGCGTTCTGGGCACTTTTCCCATTGACATCGATGTGGACGAATTTTTTGATGCCCTATGAGTTTTCGCCGTTTTTCAGCCTTTTTACACGTTTGTACAAATTATTATTTTAAGTTTGTATATATAGTAATTAACTTAGTGCTACCTGTGTCGATACTCTTGCGCCATCCCATCTTCCTAGCTCATCGTGCTGTGCTGGTGCTGCCGCGACGGCTGCAGAGAACCTCAAGCGGCGGAAATATAACAGCCTCGTCGGCAGTTATATTTTTGAGCCGTTTGGGGTTGAAACTCTCGGGCCGTGGGGTCCGAGTGCTCATATGCTTTTTAAAGAATTAGCGAAACGCTTAATTGACGCTTCGCGTGACCCAAGGGCTGGCTTCTACCTCGGTCAGAGAATAAGCATTGCCATACAACGTGGCAATGCCGCCAGCCTTTTGGGCACACTTCCAGTCGACAGCGATGCGGAGGAGTTTTATGACGTCATATTTAACTAGGCATTTAGTGTATATATTATTTTTAATTATTTAAGTTATTGTTTAATTTGTTTATTATTTCCTAGCAATTAATTTTAATAAATAAGATATGTTTTGTAACATTTGCAAAATAAAAATACTTAGTAGTAAAATTTTATTAATGTAAGTAATAATATATGAAATAACACTACTAAAAAAAAAATTATATTTGAAACCCGAAACACCTGTCTAATATTTTTATGTAAAGGCTCTATATACAAAATTTCATAACTGAATCATGAATAACCACAAAGTTATAAGCTTGTTATGTCATCAAAATACATAGTCACCGGGCCATCCAGGTGACTGAGGTGTTTTTTTGCCCTTGCAACTAGTTGTTTGCTGGCGCCTAACAACCGCCGTGCCTGCCTGTGACTGTTTTAAATATATTTGGAAAACATATAAAATGGTGTAAAAACTATTGGAATCCATTCAGTTACTGATTCTGAACAAACTATATTCAGATTTCGTAGAAACTAAAAAAACCAACATCTAGACGATATAATAAAGAGGTAAAGTTTGTTTTTAGGGTTCCGTAGCCAAATGGCAAAAAACGGAACCCTTATAAATTCGTCATGTCTGTCTGTCTGTCCGTCCGTATGTCACAGCCACTTTTTTCCGAAACTATAAGAGCTATACTGTTGAAACTTAGTAAGTACATGTATTCTGTGAACCGCATTAACATTTTTACACAAATATAGAAAAAAAGCAATAAATTTTGGTCCCCATACTTAGAACTGAAACCCAAAAATTTTTTTTTCGTCATACCCATACGTGTGTGGTATCTATGGATAGGTCTTCAAAAATGATATTGAGGTTTTTAAAATCATTTTTTTCTAAATTGAACAGCTTGCGCGAGAGACACTTCCAAAGTGGTAAAATATGTCCCCCCCCCCCCCCTCTAACTTCTAAAATAAGAGAATGATAAAACTAAAAAAAATAAATATATGATGTACATTACCATGCAAATTACCAACGAAAATTGGTTTGAACGAGATCTAGTAAGTTGTTTTTTTTTTAATACGTCATAAATCTAAAAAAATACACTGTTATTAAAACATCGATCAAAGTTACAACGAACTACAAGAACTTTTATATTATGTTACTTGTTGCTACGGAACTCTTCATGTGCGAGTCCGACTCGCACTTGGCCGGTTTTTATTTTTATGTTTTTTACTGGTCCGATTGCTAAAATTTTTTCACCGATAGAATGGTGCTTTTTTCCTGAGTAACATAGGCAATATTTTATATACACTGACGAAGTCACGGGCAAAAGCTAGTGTTGTGTATTTTTCTCTAATTCCTACGGACTTTTCTATACATTTCTTGTGTCTACTTCGGAAGTACGTGGCGCCCCATTCTCTTATCTAACGGAGCTCATTCCTTACATCGAACGAACGACAGCCAAGCATTTGTCTACGGAACCCTTTGTATTAGCACCGATGTGTAG
Organism: Mythimna ferrago; assembly: GCA_910589285.2. Taxonomy (NCBI): domain Eukaryota; kingdom Metazoa; phylum Arthropoda; class Insecta; order Lepidoptera; family Noctuidae; genus Mythimna; species Mythimna ferrago. Next base: position 6,796,270 of record OU342689.1, read on the forward strand.
GGTTCCTTCAACTTTTATTAGCTAGCTTGTTTTCGGGTCTTGGGGCGAAATCTGTAAATGCACAGTTTGTAGTGCAGTTTTGGTCTTATCCATGTTATTTTTATAATTTGAATAGATAATTTACATTTCTTTTTTTATAGTTGTATGATTTTGCGGTTCACTAGAGGCCTTTTTGAGGTGCCAAATTATAAAAAAAAAAAAAAATGTGTAAGTCATCCCCTGCCTTTTTATCGACAGATATAAATAACATTGTTCAGGCAGGGGCCATAGTCTTAATATAGTTCCTGGTAACCAGTCCATTGAAGACTCCATAAACCATAGCCCTATTATAATATCTTTGTTTTCCATTATATCACAATAGTTTTTCACCAACCGGGTGTTGCCCTTGGGTGCACTAGCATAGCGCAGTCAGGGTTAATCGTCGGTTGCTACCACGTTCTATTAAAAGTGTCTAAAGGGCCTCTGCGAGTTGGTTTCGGCTCCTCATAAGCATTCCAAAGGACCAGGACCTTTGGGTTCTGAGATATATTGACACATAAAAAATAAATAAAATAAAATAAAACATTTATTTCGGACGAGGTCCTTATTTTGTTAGTAACAATTATCTTAAAAACTTATCTTAGTGGGCATTATCAACACAAATTACTTGACAACATACGTAGCCATTATCAACACAAGTATTAAATAACAACATACGCAAGCAACTATACTACCGTTAATTTACTCATGTGACTAAACTTCGACATGAAGCCGCACCCATCTGTGCAGCATGGGGAACTCCCACCTATCCGCAAAAACACTCAGTATAGTGTTGGTGCTGCTACGTACGCGAGTGAGTAAGGAGGCACTTCTCTTCCTGATTATGGTGGCAAAGCCGTCAACCCGCGCCTCACCAAACATCCCTGACGCACTGCAACGCCATGGCAGCCCCAAAAATATATGTATGTATTTACAGTTACATTTGTTTCTCTTCTGTTTGTCTATTTATTAAGTTGCACCTGCCATGTTATGTTTCTACACCACCCTAAGGTCGACTGGCAGACAATGCCTAAGGCATTAAGTCCGTTTTTGCACAGTTTTTATGTGCATAAAGCTTTATAAATAAACGTACCCTGAATGCGTTGTTATATTGGACACGCAGGTCACTGTATGCCTGCTGCGAATATCTGATCCACAGGCTGAGGTGCGTAAAATGATTGACAAAATGCTTTAATTCTTTTTTTAAATGTTTTAAATAACTAATCTCGCTCAGGGTGGATAGAGAGGATGTATCAGATTTTTACTGACTAAAACCGACGTTGCAGAGCCACGGTTACTTTTTCAAACATTGTCACAGTCACATATGGCTTGGAATTCTGGATTACATCTATGACTGTCGTGTGTTAAAAACGTGTTTTTAACGAATGTAATTGGCTTTTGGTCGTGTGATGTCGAAGTAAATAAATCATCATCATCATCATTTTAGACAAAAGTCAACCATTGTTGGACGTAGGCCTCCCCCAAGTGTCGCCATAATGAACGGCCGTGTGCGTCTCGCATCCATCGGATTGCCGCAACACTTACCAGGTCATCGGTCTACCTTATAGGAGGTCTTCCAACACTGCGTCTTCTGGTACGCGGTCATCACCTTTCGACCCCAAAGACTATCTGTTCTGCGAGCAATATGCCCTGGCCATTGGCACTTAAGTTTGGCGATTTTTCGTGCTATGTAGGCAACATTGGTAAAGCAAATAAAGTCAGGTAAAGGAAAAAAAATAAATAATAATATAATCTGTATTGTCGCAAGGTTATAAAGTTCAAGGTGACTATAATTAGACACAAGTAAATGTAATGAGCTATTTATTTATCAGTTGCTTGCTATACTTACAGTATGCACCAAAGCATATAGCAAGCCTATAATAGCAGCTATAGGTACTGGTACTGTCTGCCAAACTAAGTGAATGCTTTTATTTTGTGTAGCAGTGTTCAGCCGATTAGTGTGGCTCTATGATTACCATTTACAATATTGGAGCAAGCAAGTGAACGTTGTCGCTGGGTACTTGAGAAAAATAGTTACAATTATCATATACTAGTTTATGCCCGCGGCTTAGCCCGCGCACATAAAATATAGCCTATGAGACTCAGGAATAAATCAGCTTTCTTACTTTTACCAAAGATTACCTCCTAGAAAGAATAAAAAAAAAACAAATTTACCTCTTTATAATATTAGTTTACACGTAGTCTAAAAGTCAAAAACATGTAAATAAATTAAGAATAAATACGTTACGCGTGGTTTGATGAATGGCACCAATTTATACCATATTAAATGTAACTAAAAAAATAAAATGCCATTTTACAATACTAATAAGTATATCTGTTTCTCACCAGAACGCTATCTTCTGTGAAATTCTTTACTCTCTGAAGACTCTGACTTCAAATTCCATAGCGGACTTCTCTTTCAAATTATCAGCTTCAAATATTTATAACCTCGTCGTTGATGGATATTTTTTAAATTATTTCTTAATGTTTTACTGGAGGCAATAAGATTATTTAGCAAAAAAATAATTCAGACCGACAGTATCTGCTTCAAATTTGAGTTGCAATATTTCATCCAAATAAAATTAGTCACACACACAAATTGCAAGTTAATTAAAAGCTAGCAAAAATAAGTCCATATCCCTATTTCCTTCCTAATGCACTTTAATAAAATAAAATTAGGATAAAACAGTCTAAAAAATAACACAATCACCCTCCATATATTATGTCCTCCTAAATCAAAACAGAACATATACATAAAATTGAAATCAAATTTTCTATCGGTAGCCACGTCCCCCGGGAAATCAATGACGTCACACACCAGACGGTTGATTTTGTGTTTCGCTTGCAAAATAAATATTTTATTGATGATCGCTCCCACTTTGATCCGCGTAAAGTTTTTAATGCTGATTACTTTGGTAAAAAATTACCTGGAACACACGGGATGGAAGAGTGGCGGAGTTTAGCTGACGTGTTTTGATTAAAATGAAAAGTAGGGTGGATGAATAATGTATTTTTGGAAGACTGTTTTTTACCTCAAATTAATTGGAGGGTTTGAAAATTCGTCGGATACGTAATGTGCAGTGCTCCTGTTCAAAATATGAGCCACAAGTTGGGAGTCCCCCAAATGCCCATATTCTAGCTCTTTGGAGGACTTAATGAGTGTCATCGTTGCTGCAGTTAACTGCAAGGAGTTTAGTGTTGATTCGAAAAGAAAAATGAGATCTTTAAACCAACCATTATTTTGGGTGCATATGCATAATCAAACTGGTTACATCTTAAAAATCCTTACACTTTTTAATTTGTTCGTGTGTCACAGTCGCACTCAACACGAATTAATTTCTGCATCCGTGTTGATATGTCATCGCTACGAATGAGATACCATATCCATGCGATAGCCTGGCTATCTATGGAGTCAATTTAAAAAATTAATACTGGGAAAATGTGAGACGAAGGTGAGGAGGGTACTCTTAGGGAAGTGTGCTCCTTCGTCAAACACATAATTGCTTACCATCAGATGAGATGGTGATCAAGCGCGAGCTACACACACACACACACACACACACAACACTAACACACACAATATTATGAACACTAATATTATGAAGGCGAGTTTGTACAAACAGGTTTTGATGAAACTTGATATACAGGTCGACTATGTCCTGGAATCACACTTAGGATACTTTTTACCTCAGGAGTATTATGCCTAGATATAGTTTTTTTTTATTTATGTCCAACAATGGACGTCTTTTGGCTAGAAAGATGACGGTGATAGCGACACGCACATACTGTTTTTTTTTTTTTTTTTGGATAGGCTTGAGTTTGACCACTATCTCACCTGATGTGGCCGACGATGGAACACGCTTGTCTGGAAGCAATCTATTCACTCTTGACTTAAAGACCCCTAGGTTATAGCCATCAGGAAAAACAGACTTCGACAGGGAATTCCACTCTTTAGTTGTACGCATAATGAATGAGTTCCCAAAACGCTTTGTACGTATGTACTGTCTCAACTGAACTCCAACCCAAAGTCTGTCTTACCTATAAAGACGAAAGCTTGAAGACCAGAATCATATATAAATAGTACTCGGTACAATCCTTTGATCTGTTGGTTCAGACATTTGGGACTCCATAACTCAGATTATTTTGGTATCTAGTGGTATCTTAATTTCACAGCTGGGATTATTCGGATTTTCACAGCTCTGGATCAACTTTGAATTATTGTGAAAGGCTCCAAAATAAATGTTTTTAAACTACAACATTTATTCACTCGTGAAATTAGTTTGCGATTAGTCCCAAAATACGTTTAGTGTACTTATTCGTAACTAATTTAAAAATTTAGATAGCTTATCTACAAGGTGACTGTTAAATCATTAGTTCAACGTTTAGGGACTGAACATTTTACACTATTATAAAGTCGAAAGTTTGTAGTGGTGTGTGTGTTTGTTACTTCATGCACGAACGGCTAAACGGATTTCATCATCATCATCATCATCGTGATGAAATCCGTTGAAACGTATAAATGGATTTGCATGGGAACATAATTAGCTTGGGGGGAAGCCCCTTTGAACAAATTTCTATTTTCACGCGGATGATTCACTGAGGTAATACAATGTCAATACTAGGTACTATAAAAATGTCAGCTCCATTTTTTTTTATATTGATAGGCTCGTGTTCATCCACCGTTTCACCTGATGATAAGCGATGATGTGGTTGACGATGGAGCACGCTTGCCTAGAAGTAACTAATTCAGTCTTGACTTAAAGACCCCTAAGTTGTAGCTGTAAGGAAACACAAATATTACCGAGAACCATGCGGTTTCACTGATTCCAGATGTTGACCAGTTATGTAAACATATGAGATAGAAAAATATACAAATTTTACATCACAAGATCTATTAGAAATCAATTTGCGAATATTTCAAATAGTCCTTGAACTTTACTCAAAACACCCTAGAACTCCCCGACATAATGTTTTACTCAAGTGTCTGTAATTGTCACTTTAACCATATTACTTTTCTTGATATTTATTAGTAAATGAAAGTATCTAAATTCCAATACAATAAACACATACCTACGGTATTTATTTTATTTGACTATTTATGTACACACATGGATTTACAAGAAAAGAGGAAGGAAACAGAAAAATAGTACAAAGGCGATGCTTATTTCTAATGAAATCTCTTCCAGCATACCTGCGACAGGAAAGTTGAATAAACAAGATTTTAATAAAAATATTTTTTTAATAGCAAGCTTTTATAGCTCGGTATACCTATATAATTAATGCTCGTCAAGATAAATCATACGAGCCGGCCCAAACTCGATGGGATTGTGTCGTTTAACTACCAAGTTCCTATAGCCACCTTCCAGTTGCATCATCAGATCAACTCCATGTCATAATGGTTTTGCATTGTCATCTGATTTATACATGCATGCAAAATTTCAGCTCAATCGGTAACCGGGAAGTGAGTCAAAAATTTGCAAGATTTGAAGACACACAAACAACGGGACAGATGAAACTAAATTAAAGCTTGTAAAAAGAGAAGTAGACACCGTGTGTAAAAGTAAAAGGAAAATTAGTACACACAAAATACATAGTTATCAATGAAATAGTATAAAAAAAAAATTAATTAAAGATATACATAGGTACTGCCCCCATCGACCATCTGTTCTGCGTGCAATGTGCCCTGCCCATTGCCACTTAAGTTTGGCGATTCTTCGAGCTACGTCAGTAACCTTGGTTCTCCTGGGTCGGGGAATCCGATGGATGCGTGATGCACAGGACCGGTCGTTGTGGCGACGCTTGGGGGAGGCCTATGTCCAACAGTGGACGTCTTTCGGCTGATATGATGATGATGATGATACATACTGCTATAATTATACGGTAAGTCAAGCAGTTTCAGTACTTTATGCAGCCTAATATGTTCCTCAGTCGTTGATGTCCATACTAGTCCTAAGTTAAGCTACACGAATGCTGACAAATGTTAGCTCCACTCAAATATGTGTCATTCTTTCTTCAAAAGACCATCTCAGGGCCTTAAATTTGTGGATTTTTGATTTGACCGCTACATGTTAACTGTATGGACCTCAAAGAAGACTTAGAGCTCTGAGTTTGTTATTGTTTCGGCGTTTCTTCTCAGGGCAAGTGAGTTTTTATTGATGAAAACATTGAGCTGCTAAATTGTTATTTGCACAATAAATAATATAATCAGAGCAGTGGTGGCCGAGTGGTAACGGCCCCACTTACGAGTTGTAAGTCGCGGGTTCAAACCCAGCCGGGCGCATTACTTTGTGTAATTTATTTCAGCACCACTGCTCTCAAAACGGTGAAGGAAAATATCGTGAGGAAACCGGCATGGTCCTGAACCCAAAAATTCGAAGACATGTGACATTCACCAACCCGCACTGGGCGTGCGTGGTGGATAATGGCCCGTTCCCTCTAAGCTGGTTTTCAGCGTAAGTGGCTGGCGAATGTAATTACAGTCATTTTGAACTTTATCCATAGTGAAGTCATCATCATCAGCATTTCAGCCGAAAAACATCCACTGTTGGACATAGGCCTCCCCCAAACGTCACCACAACGACCGATCCTGTGCGTCGTCGGTCCACCTTGTGGGAAATCTTCCAATGCTGCGTTTTCCGCTGCGCGGTCACCGTAGTGGTGAGGTATCCTATCAAAACTTGAAAATTGGTTCATCTAAAAATAATATTAAAATAAACTATGCTCGTACATAACATACGTAAAGAAATCAGCTAAAACATTCGCTTGAATCAAAACCTACGATACCATTTATATAATACGATTTTAACAAGTTACTGTTACATTGTCCGAATTAAACACATAGTTCCGGTCTGGAATAGGGCTGCCACGCGCTAAAATATATAACTAATATACAAAGCTAATTATTATTATTTGTTTACTAAATAATGTCATATTATGATGTCTGTTTAATGTATATTCTATTCTATTTTATTCTGTTCTGTTCCGTTCTGGTCTGCTCTGCTCTGTTATATTTTATTCTATTCTATCCTATTCTCATCATCATCATCATCATATCAGCCGAAAGACACCGTCTGTTGGACATAAGCCTCCCCCAAGCGTCGCCACAACGACCAGTCCAGCGCGTCACGCATCCATCGGATTCCCTCGACCTTGACCAGGTCATCGGTCCACTTTGTTGGAGGCCTTCCAACGCTCCGTCTTCCGTTACGTGGTCGCCACTCCAGAACCTTTCGTCCCCATCGACCATCTGTTCTGCGTGTAATGTGCCCTGCCCATTGCCACTTAAGTTTGACGATTCTTCGAGCAATGTCGGTAACCTTGGTTCTCCTGCGGATATCTTCATTTCTGATGTGATCACGCAAGGAAACTCCGAGCATAGCCCTTTCCATCGCCCTTTGAGTGACTTTGAGTCTTCTTATGAAGCCAATTGTAAGTGACCACGTTTCGGAGCCATAAGTCATCACTTACAACACGCACTGGTCATATTATTCTATTATATTCTTTAATTTAATGGCCGGATGGAAGAAACGCGACGCGTGTTGATTTATGTGACAACAATTGGAGACAGCAGCCTATGTCTGGACGTACAACTCAGGCGTTTTACACGTGCGTGTCGGTCTAATGTCCAGCTTTATACTTAATTTTTTTATTGCTGTAAGTAATGTCAGAAATTCCACCTCTATACTCGATGTGAATAGAAATGTGGCTAAAATGCAACTCCAGCCAAAGGATTCTACAAATTAAACCACAAAAATAGTTACCAAAAACACTTTCCCAATTTTCGCATCGTGGCAACCCTAGCTCACACAGTGTAAAGCTCCAACCGCTTGCCTTTTCACTTGAGGAGTTAAGCCAGTGCGCTATCAGGGCTGGCAGACCGCACGATTGTTGGCTCAAACGCTTAATTACATTCGGCTCGATTGAGCACTACAGCTCAATTGAGCGTTCAGGATTTTTAGTTTCATACTTTTATTGTCATAAGTGGGTAGATTGGATTTTATAGAGAATCGATTTTGTGGATTAGGCGAGATACTTTATAGGTTGGATTAGCTGTAGGTATATCGAACTTGCTGGAAAGAGTGTTGAGTCAATATTTATGCAGAACACAGTATCTTCTTCTTTTCAGTCGTACACTCTTGACAGAGTAGTCGTGATCATGTCTCGTTCGAGTCCCGCACCACCGCCTCTCTCGCGATACGACGCCATGCAGCTCTGTATTTGGCGGCTTGGGAGCCTTCATTTACGCAGCGTCTTCGTTTACCGATCACAGTATACTATCTCCTTTTTGAGTTTAAATTCTGAAAGTCCATCTGAAGTTGAAGAGTCTCCAGGAGAAGCAAGGTTACCGACATGGCCCGAACAGTCGCCAAAGTTATGTAGCAGTAAGCAGGGCACATTTCTTGTACAACAGATGGTCGATGGGGCCGAAAGATTCTGGAGTGAAGACCGAAGACCGGAAGACGTCCTCGTGTGAAGGCCTGCCCAAATCCGATAGTTGTGAAACGCACCGGACCGTTCGTTGTGGCGATACGTGGAGGACGCCTATATCCAGCTGTGGACGTTTTTTGATGATGATGATGATGAATTCAAGGTTGTCTGGTAAACAGCAGTCATAAATAAGTTGTTCATTAAAGTTTATTTTATTCTGTCATAAAAATAATAATTTATTTCAAATTTCTCTATATAAATTGTTAGTAACACGAAAATACTTAAGGGGCCGGCGACGGATGAATTTCCATACAAACGTAATACCACGCTCATTTGCAGTTGGAGCATATTTCCAACTTATTATGATGATATTCGGGTATAGACAATATTTATCTAGGTTCCTACGTCTTTCTTTTTTTTTAAATTAAAAAGAAATTTAAGCGAATTGTATTTCGTATTTTTTTATAGCCATTTGGCTTTTCCTGTATTAAAAATAACAATATTTCTATTATTCTCGACGTAGGAATCTAGATAAATATTGTCTATAACCGAATATCATCATAATATGTTGGAAATAGGTTCCAAATGCAAATGAGCGTGGTATTACGTTTGTATGGAAATTCATCCGTCACCGGCCCCTTAAGAGCTAATGTTAGACAACGACGAACAAAACAAATGAGACAAAAGATAACAAAACAACATAAAACACAGATTTTAAGAGAACCCGATACCAGAACACATACAACATGTTATTTCACTGCGTGCAGTCGTATCCAGCGCTCAAACATCGGAGAATCCCACCGGTCGGGGGGTCGATCGGGAATCGTATGGTTATGGTCAGCCATGCAAATGCATGACGGATGCTTGGAACCGGAAAGTGTATCTGACAAAAGGCAGGCCTAAAAATAGCAGTGAGTGAATGTGTGTAAGTGATGATGATGATCCACGTCCACTAATTTTCCTTCCCTAAGTAATGAGAGAATGAACGAATGACCAGGAAAGCATAGCACAAAAGATAGGGAGACTATACTTAGCTTTTTTACAAAATGCTTCCCATTTTGTTACCTGCTGACTGACTACACGAATGTGGGTTTATTTGGCGATGTAGATTTCAAGGTAATTCAAGTTGTACTTTTATGTACAATCAGCGCTCAAGGGGCTTTCTTCTTTCTTCTTTCGAGGGAGGTCGTAGTAGGGCCTCAGTTAATCTTCGGGTTAAAAAATAAAAATACATTTTGCTAGGTCATCATCATCATATCAGCCGAAAAACGTCCACTGTTGGACATAGGCCTCCCCCAAGCGTCACCACAACGAACGGTCCTGTGCGTCACGCATCCATGGAATTCCCGCGACCCTGACCAGGTCATCGGTCCACCTTGCTGGAGGCCTACAACGCCAAGCTAGTAAGTGGTTTTACTAAGTGTTCAACTATAAATAAAGACTTTTTTAAATCTAATTCAGTATCATCATGATGAGGGACTTAAAACAAATAAAATAGCTAGCTAAAATAATAAATTAATCATACCAAAACATTATAATTAAGAGAACTCAGAACAATAATTATGACGAAGACCAAACTAAGTTTGAGAGGACTTTGAGTAGTAGTTCCAAATTGTATGCTTGAAGGAAAATTAACCCTTCCCTACGTATTGTTGTGTTACTCTATTGTATGTTTGTGAAACAGGGCTCTATTTTAAAAACGAGGCGGAACGTTCTTTTTTAATACACTTACTGGAAAACCCGTTCTTATCCCACCGCTTTTAGGCACGCAATAGACTGTTTTCCGCACTAGTACCGAAAAGTGCGGGTGCTCTCCCCCACCACAATGTAATTATATCAAGACGGGCGCGCGTCGACCCCCATGAGTCGCTGGTCAACCCCCGTTTATTCATTTCTTCGGAAGTGAAGTTGGCAAGAAAAAAGTCGTTTGATACAAATGCTGCGGTTACGGAGCGTATGGCTCGTGCAAATCCCGCCTCGGTCGCAATGACAAACTTTCTGCACTTGTATCAAAATATATATTATTATATATATTATATCAACAACTGATCAATACAATAAAGTGTGATGAAGGCGTTACGTTAGGGTTCCTCCAATATGAAAGGCAAAAAAAAAAAAAATATTATTATACAATTCAACATAAAGAAAATCCTAGCCTTTACTGTCCCACGGTTGGGCAAAAGCCTCCGCCTAAGTCCTTCTAGACGTTAACAACACAACAGAATCAGCTTTATTATGTGGGGCTCTTGAAGTATGTTATTTCAAGTTTATTTCTCTTCAATATGTTGTTTTTTTTTGCCTACCCGCCCCTTGGACCCCCCAGAAAAAAAAATCTGGATCCGCCCCTGGTGTGATTTGCGCATAAAATAGAATAGAAAAAAGACATTAAATATTTTTATGTCTTTAAATCTCTTTGGAATACAATACTCTTTATTGTACACCAAAAAGCAATAATACAATAAATACATATAATGCAATAGCAAATTTTCGGTTTTCTCTACTAGATTAGTTTTACATTAATATATGTTTTATTTAGATAAATAATATCAACAAAATGTTTGTGGTCCCAAAATGTCAAGAGAAAGTTGTGTTTTAACATCATAATCACGTAAAAGCAGTTTTATAGGAAGCATTACGGACTGGGCGCTTTTAAGAAGACTATTTTCCAATCCTCACAAAAACAAAAAGCTGCAGCCCAAAAAAACATTGGAAACAAAATCCAATTACATCAATTTACGAACAAAAACAAAAACGTTAGCAATATAAATCTTTGTTTTCTAGGTACGAAAAGGTACCCATAAAAAGCCTTGAAGGAGTTGTGACAAATGTCGCCTCGCGGTTGCAGTGACGTGAAAAATGATCCTTTTAGATAAGGGGACCAACCAATTGTTATGTATAACGCGACCAAAAACACTTGAACTACCACCCCTCTCAGAATATATGACCCTAAAGCTATCATAGGGGAGATTGATCCCAGTCCAAGAGGTCATCGTGAACGGTCGTCGAGACCCCAAGGGATGTCCCTTTAGATCGAAGCGTTCGTTAACTTTGGACTGTTTGAAATAATTTTCGAGCTTTGATGCTTGTGTTAAAGGTTATTTGGTTGTTTTATTAGAGTTGTTTGGTTTGAAAAGTTTATTTAGAATGTTTTGGTGTGTTTTGAGGTTTTTGGTATAAACCAAAAAGATTAGTTATTGTTTTGATATTACAAACATTTCAAATAATTACAGTTTTTTTTTTATAAATTAGGTTACCGTATTTTTTTTGTTTAATATGTTGCTAAAAGGTTATGGGTTTACATGTAGATGGATGGAGAGAGAAAGGGAGGCCAAAGAAAAAATTGATGGATTGTGTTAGAAGTGATATGAAAGAAAAGGGAGTTAGTGATAGCGTGACGAGTGACAGGACAAAATGGAAGCAAAAACCGTGACAAGGACAGGAAGATGATGATGATGATGAAATGGTAAATCAACCTCTCGCTCTAGGGCAGCGGGCGGTATCAGACTTTTATTGACTAAAACCCACTCCTGTGTTCCTTCTTTGCCTTAAATTTCAGAAAACCGGGTTTCCCTTTCGGAATCCAACCCATGGCCCCAGTTAGGATTCGACCCTGATGTGCCACTACGATTTTGCTTACATCTCTTTGAGGCGCACGTGGAACACTATGCGCCGACAACGACTCGGGCTTGGGCGGACGGCGAGCTACCCACTGATCGTCGTAGCAGACACCCACGCCAACGCCAAGTTGACATCGTACGAACCTGAAAGTGAAACATCAGAACACTGCAAACAGCTTCATCCGCGTGTAAGTAGTTTTTTTTTGTGTTTATTATTATTTTGTTTTCTACTATTTTTTTTTATCTCGGGGTAAAAAGTATCCTTTACTCTATTCCAGGAAATGTCTATAATCTAATCTACCCATCTGCAAATTCCATCCAAATGCAGCTGTTTCAGTGTTGAGGAGTAATAAACGTACATACAAACAATTAATTTTTGACTTATGACCCTATTAATATACCCTTTTTATAGCTATCAAGAAACAATCAAAGTCAAATTCAAGTCAAGTAATTTATTTTAATTAGAACAATTAAAAGGTACTTTTGAACGGCGACACTTATCAAGTACTGATTTATAATTCTTGTGTAGACTGTTGTGGTGAAGAAAAAACAGTTTTAACTGAACAATACAATTTATCTATCTATATATACAGGGTGGATGGACGACGCCGGCGAGGTCGACCTAGGAAGAGGTGGCGAGACGATCTAATTGCCTACCGCGGGGACTGGTTTGAGGTAGCTCAAGAAAAGAATACCTAGAAGACGTTGGGGGAGGCCTTTGCCCAGCAGTGGGACAGTATAGGCTATCAAATATATATATATATACAGGGTTATTTGTAAAACACTGGCAACCTCACAGAACTGTTTTAAGATGCCGGTTAGTAGTAGATGCCGTAGGTTCCTACGTCTTTCTTTTTAAAAAAAAAACAAAAAGAAATTTAAGCGAATTGTATTTCGCACTTTTTTATAGCGTAAATGGCAAAACATGCCATTTGGCTTTTCCTGTATAGTCTAATATTCTCGACGTAGGAACCTAGATAAATATTGTCTATAACCGAATATTATCATAATATGTTGGAAATATGCTCCAACTGCAAATGAGCGTGGTATTACGTTTATATGGAAATTCATTCGTCGCCGGCCCCTTAATAACATCATCAGCAACCACATTTGTACTGACTTTTAAAAATTCATACATTGCTTAATCAAATTTTCATACAAAAATAAAACTATTTAAATTGAACGTCCTAAATGTTACTAAGTCTATGCGAAGCAAGCGATAGCGCAATAGCGGAGGGGAGCGGGGATCGTGCGCGGGAGGCGTAGATGGGTACGGTAAAATACAGAGTTGAAATGTGTTAGATAGAACAACTAAATCTTGAAGGTTTGTTTTTGGTAAATGTATTATGTTTTGTAAAAAGTCATAAAATTAAAGTTGTTGTTTATGATGTTATCAATACAGTCCTTTTTTTTTTTAATTGAGATAAACTAGTGCTTGACTGCGATCCCACCTGATGGTAAGTAGCGATGCAATCTTTGATGGTGAGGCGCACTAGTTTATTAAGAGCCTATTCACTCTAGCCTTGAAGACACCCAAATTATAATCGGACGGGAAGATCGCAGCAGGCAGACTGTTCCAGTCCTTCGACGTACGCGGTATAAACGACGAGGCGAAACGCTTAGTCCGGACCGTAGAGGTTTCAACAACGTACGGGTGAATATTCGCCGTACGTCGGGTTATCCGATGGTTGAATTGCGATGGCGGAATCAAGTCCTACAAGATTGTTACTGTTCTACAAATAACCCTGTGTATAAAAGGAGATACTGCCTGACTGGTATATCAACACACAGCCAAAAATACTGTAAAATCTTACATAACGTTTTTTTATGATGTAGACGTGCAATTAGAAAGGGTTTTTAACAATAATAATAATATTCCACAACTATCACACAACGCCGTCTAGTCCCAAGCTAAGCAGAGCTTGTGTTATGGGTACTAAACAACTGATAAATATACTTATATATTTCTAAATACATACATATTATAGATAAATTACACCCAGACACAGGACAAATGATCGTGCTCATCACACAAACATTTGTCCTGGGTGGGAATCGAACCCACGACCTCCGGCATAGCAGTCAGCGTTACTAACCACTAGACCAACAGGCCTGTCTAAACACAATGCAACTTTAAAGAGGTAGAAAAGGGGAAAATTCTTTTGTATGCGACATTTTATACCTTGAGCTAATTTTCTTCCTTTCTTGAGTTAATAGCTTTTGATACTTTACACTTATTTTCTTTTTTATCTTTATTTAGCAGCTTTGTCACAATATTGACTACTAGCTTTTGCCTGCGGCTTCGCCCACGTACATAAAAGACCTTCCCCCTTTCTCCCCCTTTTCTCACTTTTTTTATAAAAAAATTAGCCTATGTCGGTTTCCAGGGTCCAAACTATCTCTGTACAATTTTTTTTTTTCATCAACATCAGTTTTGCCATTTAGGCGTGAAGACGTAACAAATAAACAAACAAATAAGCAAACTCACTTTCGCTTATAAAATGTCGCTCCATCATAGTCAAATGAATTTTAATTGATTTCAAATGACTATATTTTTTTATAGGACTCTTGTCTCGTCTGACGTAGACTTGGCTAAGACACTGTTGCAAATACCGAAGAAACTTATTGATTTATTATTTGATTTACTACCCCTATAACAAGATTTAGGGGGTATTCAAAGATGTATGGGAGAATCTTATACGTTGGGTTAATAAACTAGAAACTTGGCACAAATTCCATTCAAACTGAATAATATGGACCGCTATTATTAGTTTTTCAAAACTACCCTCAAAATAGAAAAAAAAAGAAAGATGAAGAGAGTTAAAGTTTCTATGAAAATTTTCTTCTCGCAAAGGAAGTCATTAGCAAAGTACTAGTAATACTTATATTAAAAAAATATCAATAACTCTCCTAATTTGTCTTACTCTATTGAAAGGCTATTTTATTAAAAAAACTAATTCAGGAACATAGGATTGGATTTTAGTCAGTGAAAGCCTGAACACCCTCCGCCACAGGACAGTATTTAGAAATACATAAGTATGTTTATCAGTTGTCTAGTACTCATAACACAAGCTCTGCTTAGCTTGAGACTAGATCACGTTGTGTGATAGTTGTGGAATATTATATTATTATATTCCTAAAAGACAACTAAAAGAACACAGAGACACTTATAAATAATTTGTAACATCTTAATATTGTACCTGTGTGCACAAACAAACTTTTTGTATGTATTTGCATTTGAGGTGGCGATGGCGGGACGATTAAGATGTCTTCCTTAGCATATATCTACCCGAAATTATATTGCACTTAATTTTAATTCATAACAAGAGAAGGTACCGCAAAAACCTTTTAATAAATTACCATAACACATAGCACCGTACATACACATAAATATATACCTACCTACATATTACTCAGAGCTCAGTGCAACGAGGAAAAATGCGTGATTCCCCAGATACCAAATGACGTCACATTACCGTAGTGTGTCTGAGAGGGGTTAGAAAAGTATTTTTTTGAGTCGAACGTTGAGTCAGCCCTCTTTTTTGGTATTTTGGGTTGTAACGATAAGGTGATATGAATGGCGCCATGGTAATTGAGACTGAAACAACACTGAATTGACATAAAAAAAAACATTAGGTTGGTACATTTTTGCATTTTTTTAGTGTTTACTGTGTATTTACGCCAATTAAACAAATTAAACAATAAAATACACTTAAGTAATTAAAAATAATAAATACACTAAATGCCTAGCTAAATATGACGTCATAAGACTGGAAGTGTGCCCAAAAGGCTGGCGGCATTGCCACGTTGTATCGAGGTAGAAGCCAGCCCTTGGGTCACGCGAAGAGTCAACTAAGCGTTTTGATAATTCTTTAAAAAGCGGTATATGAGCACTCGGACCCCACGGCCCGAGAGTTTCAACCCCAAACGGCTCAAAAATATAACTGCCGACGAGGCTGTTATATTTCCGCCGCTTGAGGTTCTCTGCAGCCGCCGCGGCAACACCAGCACAGCACGATGAACTAGGAAGATGGGATGGCGCAAGAGTATCGACACAGGTAGCGTCCCACAGTAAAGGCCTATCCATCTTCCAAGGAAATAAAGACATACCGTCTGGTCTCTTACCATCGTCGCGTGTCATTTTTGCATTAGTTTATTTATTTATTCAAATTAGTATAAATATAAGATTGTCTAGAAAATATCGCTGACTGTAATAATACAATGTTAGTTTTAGTTTAAGCGAAATCCGAAACACGTATCTAGTATTTTATGTACAAAATTTCATAACTGTATCATAAAAAATAACAAAGTTATGCTTGTTATGTTATTTGGTTGTCCGCAAAAATACATGGACACCGGGTCATCCGGGCGACTGAGAAGTGGTTTTGCCCCGAACCCAGCTGTGCATTGGTTCTGAATGCCCGCTATGACCTGCCATGACTTGTGTTGTACTTAGTGTCGGTGGTGTCCAATGTGTGACTTTTTATAAATTTTTTAGAAAAAAATATAACGTGGTATAAAAATTATTGGATTCAGTTACTTACTGATTCTGACTGACTGAACAAAACAAAAAATTTAGTGTTGCCATATTGAGTAGCTTTAGTAACTACTAAAATTTGTAACTTATAAACGACAAAAAACTTTACAACAGAAATTCTAGTCACATTTTAATATTGTATTTGACACACAACCCATGAGTCCAAACTTGATAGTTCTTGGTATGTGATGTTTATTTTCACCATCGATATTAAAAACATTTCCTTGAGGCAGAATAGACCCTACAAATATGAAGTATTATTAACTTGCTTAACTAGCTGGTGCCCGCTACTTCGTCCGCGTCAGATAATTAAAACAGTACAGTGCCATTTGGTTACAATTTATTACAAGAAGTTTTTTTTTTTGCGCCGAACCCCAATTGTTTTTCTAAAATAAGCATCAGCTTCTAACAGTGAAAGTCTCGCAAAAATTGGTCCAGACATTTTAGAGATTAGGTAGCTGAAACAAACAGAAAGAAAAACCAAAATTTTAAAAATTAAATTAAAACTACCAAAAAAAGTAAGCATACTTATTAGACTAAAACATTAATTAAAATATTAAATCGTATTCAATATTTTAATTGAAATTCGGGATTCAATACCGTAAAAAAAATCTCTTGTCTCCTCGCCGATAAAAAACTGGGCAAGTACATGTCGGGCTGAGTATTGAGGGTTCCTTACAAACTTACCTATGAAGACAGTTCAATTTCCGAATTGAGTTACGAAGATTTTTCCGAATCGCATTTTTTTTTTTGTGACGTAAATACAAATATTATATCACTATATATGTGCTATAAGACCTTGTTTAATGCCAAAATTCAAGATTCTGTGTTAACGGTAAGTACCCTATGAATTGTGATTTCGTATCTTTTTTTTTTTCGTTAGCTTAGAAGTCTGATTTTTTCACAGCTTCAAGGGACTGCAAATTTGAGTATATGGTTTCAATTTCAACTCCATACCCCAACGTCTTCTCGAGATAAAGGGTCTTGACAAATAAAAAAATGCCATAAGGGTTCCGTCTTTTTTCCTTTTGAAGCACGGAAACCTAAAAAATATATCTAGTTATACACGCTAGAAGAGACAACTTTGTTTGTTTATAAACTTGGACCTACCATGGGTCCCATATTGATGTCAAACACATTACAGATGCGGTCGGAGTCCATCTGGGCCTTATTAAACTTAGAACCGCAAACAACCCATGTTTGTCTAATATGACGCAAATATGGAAGCAAAAATATTTGCGGGACGGATCAAATGGGAAGGCAGTTTAATTAAGGCTTATTTGTAGCAGTAAATGTACACATGGTGCTTCTAAATAAAAGAGTACTTTTTTGGATACTAGTGTGGAAGGCGTGTTCGACTTTTGCTGACTAAAATCATACCTGTCTTCTTCAGTTGCCCTTTGCTACCCTTTTTTTTATGGTGGGAAAAATCATCCAATGACAACCCCCGCTCTTGAGCGGAGTGGGAGATAGTGTCAGACTCTTATTGACTAAAAGACCCACCCGGTTCCTTCTAGCCTTTATACCGGAGCTGTCTTTCGAAACTAACCCTGGCCCCAGTAGGCTTCGACCCAGCTGGGTCCCTGCTGTTGCTGACAACTCCTTGAGGCGCGCGGGAACAGTGCGTGCCGTCAATGACTTGGGCTTGGTCCGGACAGTTACCGAACGGCCGGACAGCGAGCTGCCCTTTGCTACCCTTTCCAAAAAAATCCTCGTGGTCCTGCTGGGCCTTTATGGTTTAGTTCATATCTTTTTGAGGCCCGCGTGGAACACTACGCACCGCCGTTGACTCATACTCGGTCCGGATGGTTACCGGACAGCTGGACGGACCACTGCTCGCCGTCCGCAAGTCCGCGTCTACGGCTGGCAGACTTAATAGATACTAATATTTGCTAGTTATACTAAAATCACAGATCGTTACACTAGGGGACTATGTTTGCGATACACTTCTTCTTCTTCTTCCTGCCCTTATCCCATATTACTTGGGGTCGGCGCAACACTTTTTCTTCTTCCATTCTGTCCTGTCACCCGGTGATACACTTAAAAACTATTAAATTGATTTTCCTGTGGTTTTCATTAATAGACTGAGTTATTAATGAGAAATATTCTGGTGTATAATAATGTACATGCATATTTCATTAGAGAAGAGAAAAACTGAAAATTTAAAACCATTTCCAACACCCGTGCGAAGTTGCGGCCAGTCAGAAAAAAGAAACACTTATTCAACCTTAAAGAAACTGAACCTCCATACTTCATAGTCCCAGTAAACACAAGCTTTTATTCCCACAAAATTATCCAGAAATGATGTAAGGGGCATCCAATTAAGCTTATTAAATCCCGCGAAGGTTCCATTCAGTTAGCATTGAGGATGCTCCAGTGTTCTCTGAACACGACTTACGAAGCTTTGTTACTGCATCTTGCATTTAATGCGAGCAGCTATAGCGAATGCAGGAAGATTTGGATGCGGTATTTTACATGTCCATGATTATTAGTTCTGCTTTCTGACAACGATGACATGGCGTGTTTTCATCGATATTTTTTTCGACAACTTAGAAGATTTCTATGATTTCTTTTTTTGTCATGTCGCGCTAATTTTTTTTAGTTATAATCTGAGCAAAAAAATTAACTTGGCAGTGTCAGAACAACCTGAGTGCAAAAAAAAATATTAAAAAGTTCGAAACAAGTCACTTGATTCGTTTTTATTTTAGTTCAACGCCATCAACTGTGTCTATTTAAAGTGACTTCTTTCGAAGTTTGTAGTCGTTTTTTTGTGGTGGGATTTTAAGATTGCCAACTTATTTTATTTCGCAGTTTTAGTGAGTAATATTTTTAAAATGGTCTCTTAAAGTCCTTTATTTTGATACCTTACATATGACAATAAAACGAGAAAAAACTTTTTGTTAAACTTATAATTTGGCCCAAACAATTCGCCAAGTTTTAGTTTTTTTGTAGTTATAAATACAATAAGCCGTTTAAGCTCCACAATGTAGCAAAGAAATATACATACATCCATACATACACTCGAAAAACACATTTATCTCTTTTTCTGTTGCAGTACCCAACTGCATCAGAAAAAAAAGACCAAAAATTTCTAAACTAGTAACTTTTAAGCTATTGCATAGCTTCTATCGCGGGCCTCAAGGCCCGCTCAAGCGTGCAGACCGAATCCAGAAATTCCGTAACGAAAATAACGTAACACCCCCCACTCATTTGTTTTTTGAGCGTGGTGACCGATAAGAAAACAAATGAGTTGCGGAATCATTTTCTACACCAATAGCAGAATCGTCTCAAAACTTCTGTCCTTACTTTATATAAATACACTTGAGAGCAAAAAAATCGCACCTGGCTTGTAATTTCGTTTAATACTGTTTTTTTTATTAAATCTACAGATATTGAGTACAAATTATGAAGCAAAATTGAAGCATACAAAGTTAGCTTTATAAAAACACAAAATTAAGATCATTGACCTTCACGTAACTCACAAAAACCAGCGGTATACCCAATTCCCCAAATTCACCCATTTTCATTTCGCTATTTGCACCTTTACCTAGAGGTACAAAATGGGTGCTGTTTTGGAGTTTTAATCAGTTTCCGTTAAGGTGATAACGTCTCTATTAGAAACAGACGGATTTACTGGAAAAATATGGATACCACGCCCGCAGAAGCCGTTCAAGTTATTGCCATGCCCAAAGCAGGCCATAATCAAAATGAAGTCGCTCGATACCTAACTTTTAGCTGCTTCCTGTTCGTCTGGTATACCATAGGTTTTAAGAGACCCGTGGGTATATTCGGCGACTAGGATATGGCCGGTGGCGCATAGGATCAGGGCGGATTATCGCTTTTCTGTAACAAGTACTTTGAAAAATTGGCTACTGAACACGATTGAACTGACACAAAAGCTTCAAGAAGTTTGCAATATCAGTATAAGTCAGTGGACGATTAGGAAAAGACTGGATAAAGCAGGCCTGACTACACGTTACTCCTCAAATGGAACCAAATTGACCACAGCTGGTGAGCTGTGTGTGTGGCAAATTATTACCACGCTTGTCGGTGGACAAGCGTGGTAATAATTTGCCACGAAACACTTAAATTGGATGTTTGCCTAATGACAAGCTGTTGTGTTTTCTGATAAGTGCAGAATTACCTAGATGACCATGATCGATGCTGCAGGGTCTACAGAAGGTCATCAGGGCAATTTCAACAATGCTGCATAAGCGAAGAAGTGGGTTTTGGAGGCGAATTGGGGTGGCATAATGTTGGACATTAAAACTGACATTGTATTCATCACTGGGCCATTATTGGCCTGATATCGAGAGGGTTGACAGCTTTATGATACATGAAAAAAGTGCTCGAAGAATGTGTGAAGCTACTTGTGTGGCTTATGGTAGATTTTTTTTCCTTAATGCAGAACAGCACCAGATCGCATGTCGCTAGAACAGTTTGCGACTACATGTAAGACATTGGAATCATTGCGATAGAGAGGCCAGCTCCTAGTTCTGATCTTAATCAAATTGAGCATATCTGGAATGACCTTGAAAGACGACTTAGTGCAGAAAGCCTGGCTCTCCACGCCTCCAAGAGCTTCAATTTGTCATTGACGAGAAGTGGGACGTTATACCCTAAGATTTCATGGTAAAGTTAATACGGCTAATGAAAAATCGAGTAACAGCTGTAAATAACGCTAAGAGAGGGAAATACACTTTATTGACAAACAGGATGACCAAGAATTTTAAGTTTGACTCTCATTCTTTCTTAAGTGAAACTTGGTAATTTTTCCTATTTGTTGAAGTTTGTGCTCTAAACCCTTTCAAGGATATTTTTTTACACTGTATTTCATATCATAAGAAAGGTAATTAAATAGGCTTTTAATTAGTGTACGACATGTTTTCAATTACTATTCACATTCATGACAAAAACTGCCTTAACAAAAAGAGTTATGATGTGCGATTTTTTTGCTCTCGAGTGTATATATATGTAGGTATGTAGTATATATATTATATTAAATATATATGTAGGTGTATTTTATCTATAATTATGTGTAATTTTTACTCTTGTTTTACACCAAAATTTTCTTTTTGTGCGCCTACCATATTGTCTCTTCACCACCCTAGGTTGACTGGTAGAGAATGCCTAAGGCATTAAGTCCGCCTATGTACTTTGTGTTGCATGAAGATTAAATAAATAAATAAATAAATGAGTGAACAATCAATCAAAATTCAATTCAATGTGTGAAAGTGTAACTTCAATTAATATCAAAGAAAAAAAAACAAAGGAAAAAAAATACTTATAAATATAATAAATAATTATAATTGCATAAGTTGATAAAAATGCTATGCAATAGCTTTACGCGGCAGTCCCCGAGTGCCACGCGTCTTTTTTTTATTTCAACATTTTTCTTTCTCTTTTATCTCATGGCGGTAAGTCCCCTCTTTGAGGCGTGGCTGGAAAGACCTCACGGCGTCCTTACCTTCCGCATGACGCAGGTACTCACCGGACATGGTTCGTTCGGGAGTTTCCTGCACTCGATTCATGCGGAAGTGACGCCCGGGTATCGCCACTGTGCGGAACGCCCGGAGCACACGGTGGAGCACACAGTCGAGGTGTGCCCTGCTTGGGCGGAGCATCGCCGTGCCCTCGTGGGGGCGATCGGCGGCGGAGACCTCTCGCGCCGGGCCTTGGTTGAGGCCATGGTCCGGAGCGAGGAGGAGTGGCAGGCGGTCGCCGACTTCTGCGAAGCAGTAATGCTCGCAAAGGAGGAGGCCGAACGCATCAGGCAACGGCGTTATCGCCGCCGCCGTCGCCGGGATTCTGATCCCGATTTCCGGCCAACGTAGACGCGGGCTTGCGGACAGTGAGCAATGGGTAGCTCACTGTCCGGCCGTCCGGTAACTGTCCGGACCAAGCCCAAGTCGTCGACGGCGCGCACTATTCCCGCGCGCCTCAAGGAGTTGTCAGCAACAGCAGGGACCCAGCCGGGTCGAAGCCTACTGGGGCCAGGGTTATCCGAAAGGGCGCTCGAGCCCCGGTATGAAGGCTATAGAAGGAACGGGGTGGGTCTTTTAGTCAGTAAGAGTCTGACACTATCTCCCGCTCCGCCCAAGGGCGGGGGATGTCAATGCATGATTTTTTCCCACCATGAAAAAAAAAATTAAAAAAAATAATAAAAAAAAACCGCATACAGGAAAATTAAAAATAATAATATTCGGAAATCATGATAAGGATAACACCTGATTTGGTATTTCAAATTCACAACTGATAAGATTAATGTTATCAAGCTATCAGCCTGTATTCTAATAGCAATGACGGAATACATAACAGTTTTATATTAGGTGCACCTCAAGATAATCTTGAAAGACGCAGTGTTGGTAGGTATTCCAACGGTAGAAGTTTTTTTTTTAAGTTGATATTATTATTCATTATCACGATTAAATTTTCTAGGCTCCTTTATGAATACTTTTTCTACTTTTTTAATTTATTAGTACATTATGAAGGGCCAAAGTTTGTGCAAAATAGCCGATTTTCAGATGATGTCTTTACAAATTTTTTTTTTTTTAATTTTTAGTATTTACTTTCAATAGAAACCTAGATAATAACCACAAGTATCTGTATTTACGAGATGCAAGCACTTAAGATGGATCCTTAAGAGCATGCATCTCGCGTTACTTTAAAAAGGTCATCGATTCACTTTCGGGTCTCGCATTAAACGGATTCCTACGACCCTCACTAGGCACGTTCGTGAGAATCTGATGGATGCAAGACCCACAAACACTGACATTGTGGTGACACTTAGGAGAAGCCTAGGTCCAGTACTGGACATCTCTCGGTTGGAATGATGAGGCATTTCAGCCTCCACTCTCTCAGTCCACTACTGGATGAAGGATAATCCCCTTTTTCAATCTATGTTGGGACCGGATACCAGTCTGCAGCTGAATACAAATATTTCACATGGGGCGACTTCCTAACCAAAGAGTTCCTTCAGTTGCCTTTTTCGTTCCAAGGCCACAGTGACTTTCGAACAACCCCGCATCCTTAGCAGGCATCGGCCTTTGGGTTACCTACTTAATCGTTATTTTTTAAGGGTTTTTTTTTTCCTTTTGGATGATTTTTCCCACCATGGGAAAAATTATCCAATGACAACCCCCGCTCCTGGGCGGTGCGGGAGATAGTGTCAGACTCTTACTGACTAAACGACCCACCCTGTTCCTTCAGCCTTCATACCGGGGCTCGAGTTCCCTTTCGGATAACCCTGGCCCCAGTAGGCTTCGAACCGGCTGGGTCCCTACACTCCCTACTTTTGCTGACAACTCCTTGAGGCGTGCAGGAACAGTGCGCGCCGTCGACGATTTGGGCTTGGTCCGGACAGTTACCTGACGGCCGGACAGCGAGCTACTCATTGCTCACTGTCCGCAAGCCCGCGCCTACGGTGGCCGGAAATCGGGATCAGAATCCCGGCGACGGCGGTGAGAACGCCGTTGCCTGATGCGGTGGGCCTCCTCCTTTGCGACCATTATTGCTTCGCAAAAGTCGTCGACCGCCTGCCACTCCTCCTCGCTCCGGACCATGGCCTCAATCAACTCCTCCTCGCTCCGGATCATGGCCTCAATCAAGGCCCTCGCAAAAGTCGTCGACCGCCTGCCACTCCTTCTCGCTCCGGACCACGGCCCCAATCAAGGCCAGGCAATCAAGGCCAGGCAATCAAGGCCAGGCAATCAAGGCGAGTGGTCTCCGCCGCATTTTTTTAAGGTATGAAATTTTCCAATGATTTATTCTGCTCCAGTGTAAAGCGGAAGGGCGTGTCAGATTTTTACTGTCTAAAACCACACCTGTGGCCATCAGTAACACTTTGCGTTCTAGTTTCCTTTTTAGAAAATGCTTGCAGCCCAAGCGGGCATCGATTCTGCTCGGGCCGTTTGCTGATATCGACCTAAGTGTAATAAATGTATAGAAAATACTATAGGTTACTACAGTTTCTTTCTTTCTTCTTTCTAGGTAATTTTAAAATTTAAGTTCGAACACAAATGTGCGCGCTACAAATGATTTGAAAATAGAACGGCATCTTTGACTACCTTCGTACTTCTTCGTAACTAGGGTATGTTATGAAAGCATAAATCGCTGTGGCTTATTAACATGGCAATGCTGTTTGCCCACTTTATTAGGATTGTTTTTATTTACATCGTGCTTTGAAAACTCACTCTTCTTATAGTGAGTTGCACTATTTAACTATAACGATAACCAAACCATAACCAGCCGTGAAACGGCCGCCTATTGGTCAATTCGACGACTTGACAGCTGTTGACGGCTTTGTTATCGTTATAGTTAAATGGTGCAACTCACCCTAAATTGTTTCGATTAGTTGGTTTGAATTTGGAATGCCTTTTGTTCTTTTCTTTCCTTTATTTTAATTTACTTTTGGAGTGACGTCAGTTTAGGTTCTTATAGGGATAGCTTGCAGGTTCTGTTCTGTTGCCTGCTCTTGAAAGTGGAAAGAATACGTATTACAAGCTTTTATTACATTTGCAATGTTCGTATTTATGTTTGTTTAGGTAAAATCTTGCTAATGACTTTATCATGAACCAAAAAAGGTGAATTGCTCATGGCACTAAAACAAAAGCTCCTCCATTCTTCGCATCTTAACCTATTGCGTATAGACTTGGTCTTTGGCTTATGTCCAGAAGTCTAAACATAAGGTTTGCCAACGAGCAATGGAGCGCAGTATACTATGTGTTAAATTAGCGTATCGAATTCGAAACACCTTACTACGGTCGAAAACCAGAATAGTCGATGTGGCTCAAAAGGCTGCCAAACTGAAATGGGACTGGGCAGGACATGTCCGCCGCATGCCCAACAAACTGTGGACCAAAGTTACACAAAGGTAGTACCCTGAAACAGACCAACGGGGTCGCGGCAGACCACGAAGGTGATGGCGCGATGAACTAGACAGATTTTATCAGAACTGGTAAGATGAAGCCCAGTGATGATGAGCGCGGAAGATGGAAGGAGTGGAGGTAGGCCTTTGCCCAGCAGTGGGACAGTAATGGCTAGAAACAAAACATATCTTTAAGGTGCACGTGGAATACTACGCGCCGTATCGCTGCCAGTGATAAGACCATCGTACGCATATCTAGATAAGGAGCGATTAAAATTTTACTATTTCGATTTACAACAATATTTATTGCGATAATAAATATCTTTTAGGGATTGTTTTTTTATCTTTACCGTCATAATTATATTTATCTTCAAATATACACTTTCTAGATTAACGATAATAATATGTTTACAAAAAGTCCCTAAAATTAAAATCACATTGCATTCGCGTACGCGTGATATCATATCATAGCATGATGTCATTGTCGCAATTTTAGCCAAAAGACGTAGACTGTTAAACATAGGCTTCTTCAAAGTTTCTCCATTTATTTATTTATTAAAATATCAAGCAACACAAAGGTACAAAGGCAGACTTAATGCCTTAGGCATTATCTACCAGTCAACCAACGGTGGTGAAGAGAAAACATGACAGATGCATAAAAAAATTGATTGACAAGAAAACAAGGGAATAAATATATATATAATAAACATATATTTATACATTCTTATATTGAATATATAAATGTAAACCTGCATATATATGTAATGAAATGGAAATGACATTTCATTAATTTAATTTTTAAGCTGTGAATACGGAGTGACGTATGATCCAATGACAGATGATGTTTAGATTATTTTGTGCATTTTATTGTTATAAAAACTTGTAGAGAGATAATTAAAGGGATATAATTGAGGAGGCGATATTAGTGAACTTTAAATGTCGTTTCTTTGTTTTCAGGTGAGATAAAAGTGTAATTTTAGTTAAACGATAATTGTTATACTGTAAAAGCATGTTGAATAAAACAAATCTTTGTTTTCAGAGAAACAATTTGTGGTTTATTTCGAAAATCCTCAATAAAATCTATTATAAAACGACATTTTTGTTAACTAAAAGAAGATGGACCGGCTGCAATTTGAGTTTACGATGATAGCTTCAAATGATGGCAAATCAAATGTATTAGCCATAACCTCAATATCTACAGAAGAAGGAAAATGTTATGTTTTACCTGATGAGCTGAAGCCGGTGATTCATCATACATATATTGTCAAAATGAATACTTTCTCAAAAATAAAAAATAGTATAAAGAAAAGGCATCAAAGTAGAAAAATATGGATAAAATTGGATGAAGATCTTAAGAAAACATATAGAGATGAGGAAGGTAATATGCAATTTTTAGATCAATATTTAGAAGAAATAAGCACAAAACAACCAATAGACAAAAACGACAATTTGCAACATATCTTGGAAAAATTAATAGAAACTACTACAAAGAAAGAAAATCAACATAATTAACCTAAAACATATTTCAGAGAAATTTATTATTGAAAAATTCACAAGCAAGAACCCTAATGCAATGCAATGGATTGAGAATTTTGAAAAGGAGTGTAAGCGCTTTAATATATCAAAAGATGAAACAAAAATAGACATATTGAGATTATTTTTAGAAAACATCTTGTTTGGATTGGTATAGCTCGATGGCCATAAAACTAACAATAAAGGCTGAATGGAATGAATGGAAAGACAAATTTTTAGAAACTTTTAAAAACCGAGGATGGGACATAGTTACATATGCTCTCGCATTTAGATATAAAGAAGGACTACTAATTGATTACGCTATTAGAAAAGAAAGGCTTATGCTAGACATAAACAAATCGATAGACTCCAAAACAATGATAGATCTTATTGCAACAGGTTTACCTGGGTTTATCTTAAATAGGTTAAACAGAGATGAACTCAATGACACTACTGATTTGTTCAATGAGATAAGAAAATATGAAGGTATGATGTACAAGAAAAACTCAAGTACAATAAAGAGTTGTACATTCCTTTATAAAAATAAAACTAATGAGAAGAAGCCATGTAACACTTGTGAATCTTTGGACAAAGGAATTAGATATCATCCGGAAGAGTCATGTTGGTTCAAGAAAAATAAAAATGAATCTGAAAAAGTTATTAAACCCAGAAATGTAAATAACAACTCCATTATTGAAGTAGATATAAATACTGAGAAAAAAAAACGAGTAAGTACACCATTAATCAAAATCAAGCTCTTATTAGAAAATAAACTAGAAGTGAGCGGCATTTATGATTCAGGCTCACAGATCTCTTTAATAAATTCAAGACTGATTAAAATAAAAGAAAAAAAGAACAATGAGAATATAGCATATATGAAAACGGTTAATGGTGTGAAAAAAACAGATGGCTTGATAACAATAAAAATAAAAATATTTGATTTAGAAGAAGAGGTGGATGTATACATAGTAGAAAATGAATATTTTGATGATTTTATAATCGGATTGGATATGATAAAGAAATTCAAACTAACCCAAAACGAGGACTTGCGGATAGAACAAAAGATAAGAACAAATAAAATAGATGAAATGTCTAAAGATAACAGAAATGAAGAAAAGAATATAAAAACATTAGCAATA
Organism: Mythimna ferrago; assembly: GCA_910589285.2. Lineage (NCBI taxonomy): Eukaryota > Metazoa > Arthropoda > Insecta > Lepidoptera > Noctuidae > Mythimna > Mythimna ferrago. The sequence continues at coordinate 6,824,386 of OU342689.1, forward strand.
AATTTTAATGAACATATAGAAACAGAAGAGTTTGTAAGTATGACAGACCATTTAGATAATGAAAAGAAAATTGAGATCGAGAAAATAATAAAGGAATATAAAACAATTTTTGCAAAGGACAAGTACGATATAGGAACAGTTAGAGATTATGAAGCTCACATAGATTTACTAGTAAATAGATACTGTAGTAAAAGACCATACAGATGTACAATAGAAGATAAATTAGAAATTGAAGAGCAAATATCCATGTTACTAAAGAATAATTTAATAGAAGAATCCTACAGTCCTTTCGCTGCTCCAGTGACATTGGCATTTAAAAAGGGTGAAAATAGGAAATCCCGCTTGTGTATAGATTTCAGGGAACTAAATAAAATTGTTGTTCCACAAGCTCAACCTTTTCCGTTAATAGATGATTTGATTGTTAAAACTAGAAATTGTAAGTATTTTACTACACTGGATATAAACTCAGCATTCTGGGCGATACCATTACGGGTGGAAGATAGATATAAAACAGGATTTGTCACACAAGATGGCCACTTCCAGTGGACTTGCCTTCCCTTTGGCTTGAAAACATCACCAGCAATTTTCCAGAGAATTTTAAGCAATATTCTAAGAAAGCACAATCTCACAGGATACTCCGTAAACTATATTGATGATATTCTGATATACTCGAACACCTTTGAAGAACATATAAAACACATAAGAAATGTATTAGAGGCAATAATACAAGAAGGCTTTAGATTGAAGTTTACGAAATGTAACTTTGCTTCAGACTCAGTAGAGTACCTCGGCCATGTAATTCAGAACAATTCAGTAAGACCACTAAAAGACAATTTGATCTCGATAAGACATTTTCCAACTCCTAAGACACAAAAGAATATCAGACAATTTTTGGGAAAAATTAACTTCTACCATGAATACATACCAAGAAGTGCAATTATTTTAGACCCATTACATAATTTATTAAGAAAAAATGAAAAGTTTGTGTGGTCAGAGAAGTGTGAAGAATCATTTAATCAAATAAAAAGATATTTATGTTCTCAACCTGTGTTGGAAATATTCGACAAAGACTTACCAATAAAAATCTTTACAGATGCATCTTTAGAGGGTATCGGGGCAATATTAAAACAGACTCAACTAGACGGTAAAGACAAACCAGTGGCATATTTTTCAAAAAAACTAAACGAATCTCAAAAACGAAAAAAGGCCATATATTTGGAATGTATTGCTATGAAAGAAGCAGTTAAATACTGGCAACACTGGCTAATTGGAAAACATTTCACTATTTACTCAGACCACAAACCTCTAGAGAACATGAATATTAAATGCAGGACAGATGAAGAATTGGGTGACCTCACATATTACCTATCTCAATATGACTTTACAGTAAAATATATACCTGGTAAAGAAAATATAGAAGCAGACTGTTTGAGCCGAAACCCTGTATTAGAATCAGAAGATAACAAGGAGGAACTATTAAAAATAGTTAATTTAATACAAATAAAAGATATAGTTGAAGACCAAGAAAAAAATGAAACAATAAAAGAAAAGAAACAAAATCTACTACATAAAAATAAAATCTATTATAAAAAAATAAAGAAACTTGAAAAGATTATACTCTCAGAAGAATTTAGTAAAAAAATTATAAAAAAGGTGCATGAAGATTTATGCCATATTGGAATCAGACAATTACAGAAAAAAATAAGTCCACTATATACAGCTAAAAACCTAACAAAAAAAATCATAAATATTTGTAAAACATGCGAAATATGCATAAAAAATAAATCAAGATGTCAAGGAAAATTTGGGTTAATGTCACAACTGGGACCAGCAACAAAACCATTTGAGATAATGTCAATGGATACTATAGGTGGCTTTGGAGGATCTAGGTCAACAAAAAAATACTTACACCTTTTAGTAGACCACTACACAAGATATGCGTTTATTGTGACACTTCAAAAACACAGAACGCAAGTGACTTTATAAAACTAACAAAGAAAGTACTCGAGACAGATGAGATTGGAATAATTCTGACAGACCAATATCCAGGCATCAATTCAAAAGAATTTAAACAGTATTTGCAGGAGAATAACATCAAACTAATATTTACAGCTGTGAATACGCCATTTTCGAACGGCTTGAACGAAAGATTAAACCAAACAATAGTAAATAAAATAAGATGTAAAATAAATGAGAAAAATAATAAGAGAACATGGACAACAGTAGCAAGAGAATGTGTACAGAAATATAATGAAACAGACCATTCTGTTACAGGTTTTGCACCAAAATATTTACTGGATGGTACAAATGTCAGTATTTTACCAAATGAAATTAAAACAATAGAAAAGGAAGACAAGTGGATTGCTGATAGAAGATTAGCATTAGAGAATACAATAAAATCTCACAAGTACAACAAGAAAATATTTGATAGAAATAGGAAAATACAAGAGTTCGAGATAGGAGACAGTGAATATGTAGAAAATGGAAATAGACTGAACAGGAAAAAATTAGACGAATTAAAAATAGGCCCTTTCAAGATAATAGAGAAAATATCGAACTCCATTTATAAGATTGACACTGGCAACAGAAAAACAGAATCAACTTTATTCCACATAACAAAATTACAACCTGTTACGGCAGAAGATGAAGTAGAAGAAAACGAATAGGTATAAAGATAACTTGCAGGTGCATTGTTTGTATTATATTATTTAGAATTTTCATTCCTATGGGGGGGAGATGTAATGAAATGACCTCCTTGGAAATGACATTTCATTAATTTAATTTTTAAGCTGTGAATACGGGGTGACGTATGATTCAATGACAGATGATGTTTAGATTATTTTGTGCATTTTATTGTTATAAAAACTTGTAGAGAGATAATTAAAGGGATATAATTGAGGAGGCGATATTAGTGAACTTTAAATGTCGTTTCTTTGTTTTCAGGTGAGATAAAAGTGTAATTTTAGTTAAACGATAATTGTTATACTGTAAAAGCATGTTGAATAAAACAAATCTTTGTTTTCAGAGAAACAATTTGTGGTTTATTTCGAAAATCCTCAATAAAATCTATTATATATATAAATATTTATTATTTATATAAGGAAAATGAAAAGATTTTTGAGACTAGCGGAGTAGTCTCAAAAATCTGTTCATGTAATCAATCTTTTTGTGTAGATAATGAAGCCGCAACTTTCGCTTAAATACATACTGACTGGTGGCCGTCCTGATGTCAAGAGGAAGCGCATTCCACAGAAGTATGGTCTTTATATGAAAGGAAGGATGAACAAAATCAGAAGTATGAGAAGGACACTGCCACGACAGGTCGCGGCATGGCCGACCCGAATTCCGGCGGGATCTCATGGTGAAATGGCGTCAGCGACTATCGCAACTCAGTGTTGGGCACGCCACAATTATGGCGGTCCTCTTTTTGAGGCGTGGCTAGAAAGATCTCACGGCGTCCTCACCTTCCGCATGACGCAGGTGCTCACCAGACATGGTAAGTTCGGGAGGTTCGTGCACCGAATTCGTGCGGAAGTGACGCCCGGGGGTCGCCACTGTATGGAACGCCTGGGGGGTACTGTGGAGCACACGGTGGAGATGTGCCCCGCTTGGGCAGAGCATCAAAGTGTCCTTGTGGGGGCGATCGGCGACAGCAATCTCTTGCGCCAGTCCTTGGTACAGGCCATGGTCCGGAGCGAGGAGGAGTGGCAGGCGGTCGCCTCCTACTGCGAAGCAGTAATGCTAGCAAAGGAGGAGGCCGACCGAATCAGGCAACAGCGCTCACGCCCCAGCCGCCACCGGGATTCCGATCCCGATTTCCGGCGTGGGCTTGCGAACGCTGAACAATGGGTAGCAGTCCGACCGTCCGGTAACTGTCTGGACCGAGACCAAGTCGTCGACGGCGCGCACTGTACCCGTGCGCCTTAAGAAGTTGTCAGCAACCATACCGTCTGTTCGCGAGTAGTGCGGCCTACCCACTGCCAAATTAACTTTGGTAATTCTTCGGGCTATATCCGGAACCTTGGTTCTCCTGCGGATATTTTCATTTCTGATCAGATTACACAAGGAAACGCCGCGCGAGGCACGAGTCGATAGACTAGGCTATCTTATCTATCAGCTAATACTATGTCCTACCTACGTGTACCTATATCTAGACAGTATAATTGTTTACGGATTTGACAGTAATCGGATTAAATAAAATCATAGCCACTTTCAAATATCAAGGATTACATGTTAATATGTGAAGATAAAAATATGGCAGTACCTACGTAAGGGTGGATGCACACCCGAATGGTAGCGGCGGGCAGAGAAACGAAGAAATCGGCCACTGTGCTAGCAGACGCACAGGCCACTGGCAGTCCCATACGGCCACTTGACTGCTCGTGACACCGCGCGTTTTCTGAACTTGTCAAGGGATACTGGATCTTTTAAGGATGTAAATAAAGTTTAAAATTTGCTATAAAGGTTTTTGCCGCGTTTCTGATGGCCGTGCACAACCGCTTGCGACCGTATGTTAATTATAAGTAAGTGGAGCAAGTAGTTTTTTCTGCTATTTCTGTTTTCAACGGTAAGCAGTTCCTTCTTCTGAAAATCAATGGTAGCTTCCTTAAACCGCTCAGCCCAGCGGTTGGCCACATCAGTTGTGGCCACTTTAGAAACTTATATTTTACTGTAGATGTAGATAATATTTAAAATTTGCTGTAAAAGTGCTTGCCGCGTTTCTGCCGGCTACTGACAGCCGCGCACGGCCGCCTGCGAACCTTGGATAGCCACTGAGAAGACGTGCGTGTCCGCTTGACGGCTCGTGGCACCGCGGGCGACACTTTTTCTAAACTTTTCAAGCGATACTGGTCTTTTAAAGATGTAGATAAAGCCTTAAATCTATCCCCTTTCATTCAATCCATCCAAAACATGTAATGGTGTGTCTAGATCTTGCGAACGGTGCGCGTGTATTTTGCGCACGGCTCATTCGTATGAAGCACCTGCGCCCGCGGCACTTCGTACGAATATGAATGCACGCGCAGTCGCGCGCAGTTTGCGACTCGTGAACGGCTCGCGAGCGGCGCGTTCGCCAGATCTGGACGCACCATTTGCACCGCCCATTTTACGCTAATTTTTAATAACGTTTGCCTTGTATTTTTTGTAAATGCACACCGCATAAAAAAAAATACAATAAAGAATCTCTATACATATAAATAAAATTGGAGTGTCTGTTTGTAATATTGAAATAACAGCTTTTTACTAAATGCAAATGAATATACTTATACATATACTGTACTACAACATATAACTAACATTTTTTACAATTTTTGTCTATCTGTCGGTCTGTCTGTTTGTCCCGGCAAATCTCTGAAATGGCTGAACCGATTTTGACGGCACTTTTTTTGGCAGGTAGCTGATTTTATAAAATAACATCGGCTACTTTTATTTTAGAAAAAATAAATTCAAAATCCTGTAGTCTACGCGAACGAAGTCGCGGGCATAGCTAGTAATAAATAAATAAAAAAAGTTTCAAATTATTTCACTCTGAAAATAGTCGCCGCGTAGCTGCCAGCCGTTGCTATTTCGCTATGAATCGACCCTTAGGTACAAAGACCAGCGAAATGGCATGAGTAGCGTGAAAACAATAGGTACGATCGATAGTATCTAAAGTAATATATTCGTGTAATCGTATCGAATACCAAACACACCTCAATTGTGAGTCACGATAGCTGTGATAGTATCAGATATAGTATAATTAATTTTTGATTTTTTTACGATGAGGAAAGAGGTAAAAAATAAATGGTGAAAGTGGTTATCTTTTGAATTTTTCTTTTTTTTTTCCTGTGCGAGAACGGTTTCCAGTCAAACCGAAAGCCCATGGTTCGGAATAAGGAGGGATGGTAGGCGGTCGTATCTTTCTGCCAAGCAGTTATGTCCAGTTTTCTCCTTCAGTGAAGAAGAACGGAAATCCTCACGCTCCAGCTGTCGTGACTACCAGCCATGGAACCCGCGGTCTTGCAGTCGACGAGCAATGGGGAGCTCGCTCTCCGGCCATTTGACACTCACCCAGACCTACCCGGAGACAGACATTGCGTATTGTTCTACGTGCTTCAGATGTCAGCAAACCGCTGGGCGGCCCAGCAAGGCCGATGCCCGCTAGAGCCGCAGGGACTCTCTGCAAAGGAAATCCATGGTCCTACAATGCAAAGGTGAAGGATTCTGGTGTGATTTTAGTCAGTGAAAGTCTGTCACGTTCTTCCACTCCACACTAAAGAAGGAGATGTAATTGGGTGATTTGATATTATCTTTAAAAAAACTAGATATAAATATTTTACAAGGAAAGACTGTCATCAGACCTCCATAATTCAGTAACTGGGCTAATGATACCTCTTGGAAAGACTGGAATAAGATCACCTGGTTTCGAACTGTTTAGTCCTGATAGTATATTCCCTTGGGACAATTTTCTATTTTCACTCGGAAAAAGCCACTAGCAGCTACTAGTATTATATAAGTGAAAATTTGTATGTATGTTTGTTACTCCTACACATTCAAACAGCTAAATGTATTTAGATGAAATTTGGTGCAAAGATAAACCATATTCTGGAACAGTAAATGGCGACATACGCGAGCGAAGCACTATTTTCAGCACAGCACATTTTATGACCAGCTATTTTCAAAAAACCGTGGCGTAATAAAAAAAAACGGACTAGTGCGAGTCACGCACTGAGGATTCAATCACAAAAAAAAACTTTTTTTTTGGTGACGTAACTACAAAATATTTAAAATTTTCAGATTTTTCTTATTTGTGCTATAAGACCTTGCACCATACCAAATTTCAGTTTTCTAGGTCAATGGAAAGTATCCTACAAATTTTGATTCCCTTGAGAGCGTTGAAATGTATATTTTTTGCAACATGACCTTTCAATCGTGGAAATTGCAGACACAATAGGTGCGCGAACGCCGGCGGGCGTTCGCTTGGAGTTTAATGAATTAAACGGCCGTATCTTTTTTTTTCGTTAACTCAGAAGTTTGATTTTTTCACAGCTTCAAGACCGTAGATTTGAATTTATGGGTTTAATTTCAACTCCATCCACGCTTTCCCGAGATAAAGGGTCTTAACAAGACAGACAGACAAACAGACCGACATCAAAGTGATCCTATAAAGCCGCGTACAGACATCGCGAGGCGTGTGTCGCGAATGATTCGTCACGTATGCCTCAACCTGAGGCATACAACGGTACATTTATGCGTGCGTCCCGAACGACACATGCTCAAGCTGAACACGCAAACCACAACGCAAGGTGTTCGTCAGTAGAAAACGCAAACAACACCTGTCCGTCCACACGGAGCACGCGGATCGTTCTGAAGCGGCATTCGCAACCATCGTATGACGCGAATACTCACTGAGAGCACACATTCACACAGCCCGAGGCATGCGAGACGAACCATTTGCGACGCATGCCTCGCGATGTCTTTAAGCGGCTTAAAGGTTCCGTTTTTTTTTTCTTTTGAGGTATGGAACCCTAAGAAATACTCTGTACCATTTAACGGAACTCAACACATTATCTACCACAAAATCTAGCCTTCAGCTACAAAAAACCTCATAACCGTACAACCTAAATTATATAAAGCGATACACCACAGAATATCTGATTTCCAAGTCTTCTCGTTACGAGTATCCGAAAAAGTCGATAATACCGGTTAATACCGGTTTAATCTAGTTTGTTATTTTTTTTAAGGGTGGAAATCATCCAATGACTTCTCTCGCTCCGGGTGGAGCGAGAGGGCGTGTCAGACTTTTACTGACTAAAACCACACCTGTGTCCTTCACTTGCCCTTTCATTCTACGGGTTTCCTTTTCAGAAATACCCCGCGGTCCTAGCTAGCGGGCATCGACCCTACCGGCCTTCTAGCCAATTTATCTAGTAATTTAGCCTTCAGCTACAAAAAATCCAATAATCCCGTAATCGTACAACCTAAATCATATAAAGCGATACACCACAGAATATCTAATTTCGAAGTCTTCTCGTTACGCGTATCAGAAAAAGTCGATAATACCGGTTGATACCGGTTTAATCTAGTAACGGGTAAATTACGCGCCGTAATCCCTATTCGGTGGAAAGCAATCAGTATTAAGTAGGAACCAGGTACGCGGTGTGCGTAATAGGTACCTACGTGAAAAGAGTACTTGTACCTTCTAAGACGCGGAATTAAAATGTAGGGTAGAATTCAGGATGAGTGAAGGACTGTTTTTATAATGGGTCACATTGATTTGAATTGACAGAACCATTACAAATTACAATATGTTTTATTCTGTGTTAGTTGAGGTTCAAATCAAATCAAATCATTTATTTCAAATAGACCATTTGCAGGCACTTTTGAATAGTCAAATGTCGGTCAGTCCAAAAAAAAAAGTGAAGCTAAATTGCACGTTCCTAAGCGTAGATCTCTATGGAGAAGAACGTGCAAGAAACTCCATGGACACTCTTTTAAATCATATTGAGTTACATATAATCTTGGTTACATATTTCTTGTTGCTTCTATTATGTGAGCACAATGTAGATAATAAAAAGTAAAATAAAAAATAATAGGTTTAGGTTAGGTTTGAATAGCAAGTTTTTTAAATAGGTTAGATAACTTGTGGTACCTACCTACCAAATTTCAAGACTCTGGTTCAACGGGAAGAAGAACCCTATGAATTTCAATTTCTTTGATGGTGTCGAAATTTATTTTTTTTTGTTCATGACTTTTTTTTAGTTTAATTAGAATCTAAGTTTGATTTTTTTCACAGCTTTAAGGGATCGCAGACTTGAGTAATAAGGTTTTAATTTCAACTCGATACGCGATCCCGATATAAAGGGTCTTGACAAATAGACGGACAACAAAATGATTCTATAAGGGTTCCGTGTTTCCTAAAAACACAGAACACACACTCATTAATTTCAATCACTATGATCGCATCGATCTCTAATCCTCTCCACTATACATTATTATAATCTCATCTTCATTACAACAAACACATCTAGTCACAAAATTAATAAATCCGCGTGTCTGTATGTTCCCTATTGATTTCCCCCGAGTTCTACCACCAACAGACAAAATATCATTACTTTGCGCCCCGGCGCCGCTCTTCATTTCCGAAGTTACTTGCCTGATTTACGCGTTTTGAAAGGCTGATCAATCAAATTCAAGATGATTATCTTTTACTGTAAATTGGAGGGTATTTTGAAGACTGGAGTGTGGTAGAAAGCTAAAAGTGTTATTGATGATCAGTTAAAACTTAAAGGGGCTACCAGACAGTTGCAAACTAACGTCCCAACCAAGGTGATGCTAGTTTCAATCTGTGTAGACAGCAGTTGTAATCCATGGTCTTCAACGCCCTTAGTTGGGAGGCGTTTTCCCAACCACCGAACGTGTTGGCTGGTGGTTTAAATCATGTAGCCGCAACACAAACCAAACACATTAACTAAGGTCACCTTACAATCACAGAAAAGATGATAGAGGTTAGAAAATACTTTCCGATTTGTACTATAACGAGTGTCGCCGCTTGTCTCACAACCTTTAACTCCACTACAGGCAATAAACCAATATGAACGCGCATTACGCAACTAACAAATCACGCACACTTAGATCCCAAGTATTCTATTGGTAGTTGAAGTATGAGCGTTGCCCTACTTTGTGGCACATCTACTATTCTGTGGTCCTAATCAAGGTAAACTTGCTAGTTTCAATCCATATAAACAGCGGTGGTGAGCCATGACCTTCAACGCCCTTGGTTGAGAGGCGCGTTTTCCCAAACACCGAACGTGTTGGCGCGCAGTTTATATCCATGTAACCGCAACACAAACCAAACACATAAACCAAGGTCACCTTGATTGGAACGCTAGTTTGCAACCGTCTGGTCGACCCCTTAAAGAGGTGACTCGACGGTTGCAAACCAACGTCCTAACCAAGGTGACCTTGATAGTTTCAATCTGTGTAGACAGCAATTGTAATCCATGACCTTCAACGACCTTGGTTGAGAGGCCCGTTTTCCCAACCACCAAACGTTTTGACGCGTGGTTTGCATGTAGCCGCAACACGCACCAAACACATAAACCAAGGTGACCTTGGTCGGAACACTAGTTTACAACCGCCTGGTATCCTCTTTAACGGCCGGATTCGTCCGAGGTGAGTTTTCGCGTCTTATTCGCCAGGATCGCGTGTTTGTCACTCTGGGTATCCTCCTCGTTTAGCTCATCAGTCCCCATAGATGACAGAAAAGCCGGCGAGATATAATATAATATTCACACTAACTACCACATAACGCCGTCTAGTCCCAAGCTAAGCAGAGCTTGTGTTATGAGTACTAGACAACTGATAAACATAATTATATATTTCTAAATACATACATAATATAGATAAATCACACCCAGATACAGAACAAATGATCATGCTCATCACAAAACATTTGTCCTGGGTGGGAATCAAACCCACGACCTTCGGCATAGCAGTCAGGGTCACTAACCAATCCGAGCAGGCGGTTAAAAGATTAATCAATACCGGTTAAGTGCGTATCGGACCAAGCTCAATGTGTGGTTCCGTCTGGGGCCATGGTTGTACTAATGTAAACCCCGAGACCCTGGAACGAAGGCAAAAAAGGAACAAAGGGGGTTTTAGTCAGTAAAAGTCTGTCACGGCTTCGCACCCCGCCCAAGGTCAGGAAAGGTCAGGAAATCTGTAGAGTCTCGTAGTAACCCGTTACAATATGCGGCCTTAGAAAGGGAAGCTCCCTTCCAAACCTAAACATTTATTTTTATGAAAATATTAATTCACTCAACGGTTTAACAGCCCTTAACATTTTAAAACGGGTCCACATCAGATGATAGTAACTGAAGCAGAAATAATATAATAAAATCCGACTTAACAAAAGAAGTTTTAAAAAAAATAGTACCCTCTTTGAGTTCAGTGGTTGTAAAAAAAGATTGATTACCAGCATCCGGCTTTTTTTCGGTTTATATACCTTTATATTATTTTATTTCATTTATTTAGTCATGCTCGCATGCACCATCGTATTTTATTTAGTTTTTAACGGTAGGGAGGGGGGGGGTAGGTAATAATTGGCTCTTACAAAAATTTGCACTGTAAAGTATTATTTTTCGCAAATGGATCCCTGACTCGTAAAATACTTTTGACTACACCGCAATGTTTTTATAATACCTATCGAACGATGCCTTAAATTATACGGTAGACGAAATAAAGTATAATAATCTTTAAGAGTAGGGATTTGGGAAATTTTCACTGCTTTTTAGTACTAACAGTCCTTAGTCTAATCTGAACCGCGGACAAAAATTTATTTCCAGTACAAGACATACGGGTGCGGATTGCCCGGAGGACACGGTAGAACATAAGGTGGATGTTGCGAGTCAATCAGCGTAGATGGCGGTGGCCTCTTGTGTCCAGCTCTTATTCAGGCTATATTCCAGAGCGAGAACAGATGGGAAACGGCCGCCTCCTTCTGTCGAGCAGTAATGTTAGCAAAAGAGATGGTCGCAACCATCAGAGAACAAATATCTTTATGCTTCAGGCACCGCCAAAGGACGTCAGGAGACGTAAAGACGATTTCCGGATACCATAGGGTTTGCGCCCGTACAGTAAGGACCACGCCCGAATCGACGGCGTGTGGTGTTCAACGGGCTCTTCAATGAGATGTCAGAAAAACTGAAAGGGCCCTGTAGGGCCGATGCCTGCTAGGGCTGTGAAAGCGCTTCACCGTGGTCCTAAAATACAAAGGGCAAATGCAGAATAAAGGTGGGTTTTAATCAGTAAAAGTCTGTCATGCCTTTTCCACTCTGGAGGCGGAGAGGTCATTGAATGATTAACCTAAAAACTAAACTAAGACATAAGACACAAAACAGACAACAAAAAAATAAAACGACTCCAATTTTTTTCAGGCGTTAAGTTTTCCCAAATACTAGGTACTAATTTTCTTTTCAGAAAAACGGAATTCACTTTTTATCATCAAAGTTTTCTCTACTTAACATGACACTCTGTACTCAGTCCCTCACCTTTAATTCAGAAATCCTCAACTTTACACAATTAGAGTAATCACATACAAACTGAAAGTACACAAGGGTATTCCAGCGAGCTAAAATTTTTACTTAAACTCCCTAACACCTCAAACAGGGGCAAACAATTAGTAACATCACAAAGCTTTGAATATGCAGAAATAATGCTTTTCATTATTAAAATCTAACTTTCTAATTAGCCCTTTACGGAGCGTGAGCGTAAAAACTGTGACCACAACGCTCTGCTTGGACAAAGTGCTCTTGTGCTCACGTAGAGAGTGTGGACCTTGGACCATTTCTTCCAATCAATATTTCACTTTACTTTAGACGCAGCGTTGGAAAGCCTCCCACAAGGTGGACCGACGACCTGGTGAGGGTCGCGGGAATCCGATGGATGCGAGACGCACAGGACCGGTCGTCGTGGCGACGCTTGGGGGATGCCTGGGCCTATGTATGATGATGATGTCATCATCATCATTTTGGCCGATAGACGACCATTGTTGGACATAGGCCTCCCCCAAGCGTCGCCAACATGAACGATCATTTGCGGCTCGCATCCATCGGATTCTCGCAACCATCACCAGGTCATCGGTCCACTTTGTAGGAGGTCTTCCAACGATGATGATGAATATTTCACTTTATAAAAAAAAACATACTTATTTACTACAGACATACATACAGCTATTATTTACAATAACTCAATGCGATAGTGTAGAAAATATAAATTACAATTGTGAACAACACAATGAATTAATCACTACAAAACAATTAAATGAATATTATCTATACATATAATAAAATCGTAGGAAAGTCAAAACTGTACATTGAATATTTTTTAAAAAGAATACTTGGGGCGTGATCTACAATCGATATCGAAGCCAAAAATATAGTTTTTAGAATTTTTGTCTGTTTGTCTGTTTATCTGTTTGTCTGTTTATCTGTATGTATGTCCGGGCTAAACTCAAAAAGTACTGCATGGATTTACTTCAAATTTTGCATGAATATTACTAAGAGGTCGGGTCAACATATAGGCTACATATTATCACGCTATCACCTACGGGGGAGGAGCTGTGAATCTTTATTTTTATTAAGCATTCTGTGACAGCGTGTAATCTAACGATGCATATTTAAATGTTGTTTTTGAGTAAGCCATGCTATTATCTAGCCTTACACCATAAAAACTACGCCATTTAAGCAACTTGGGCAGAGAAACATAGTTTAATGAATGTTAGTAGTATAGAGACAATTTTGAAGCAGCGCCATCTATGAGAATTCATAAAAATCAAATCAAATTACATGTTAACACTTTTTGGAAATTAATAATTTAAATTTGATCATGTAGTTAGTTATTCTTAAAATTCATAGATGGTGATGTGATGTGCATTTTCTTTATAAAAGTTGTATCATATAGTTCGTTTTGACAAATTCAAGTTCCAACAAAACCCTGAAAAACTTGAGTAGAGTTGAGGAAGACAACTAAAACAAAATTGCGGTGGTAAGTATTACATGGTGACATTTTTCCAGCTCTGTGAAGTCGACCAGTTTATTTATTATTTATTTATTTAAACTTCATGTACAGTAGTGGTACATAGGCGGACTTAATGCAACAAGGCATCCCTTGCGAAGTTTGCGAGATCCCTTACGTATGACGAGGTGCCTTCATATTACACGTACGACAAGCAAAGTGGTGTATTTAACCGACATCGACGAGGAGGTGCTTTGGAAGGTTTTCCGGGAATTTTCAAGGACGCCGCATTGGGTAAGGTTTATACCGTGCATCCGAATAATGGCGAATGCTATTTTCTGCGGTTGTTACTTCACACTATCCGAGGCCCAACATCTTTCGCCTTTCTGAGGACATTTGAGACAATGACTGGCCTGTTAGTCTAGTGGTTAGTGACCCTGACTGCTATGCCGGAGGTCGTGGGTTCGATTCCCACCCAGGACAAATGTTTGTGTGATGAGCATAATCATTTGTTCTGTGTCTGGGTGTAATTTATCTATAATATGTATGTATTTAGAAATATATAAGTATGTTTATCAGTTGTCTAGTACCCATAACACAAGCTCTGCTTAGCTTGGGACTGGACGACGTTGTGTGATAGTTGTGGAATATTATTATAATTATTATTATTATTATTATTTGATGGCGTGGAGTATCCCACTTACCACGCAGCCTGCGTAGCACGTCACCTTCTCGAAGGTGACCAAAATTGGGATCCTCGCACAGGCGAGCGTCAGTGTTAGTCCCAGCCGCATGTGTCATCTTTTTGCCGTCATCTTGGTGTTTTGTGGAGTCGCGAACCCGGTAGCTTTGTGGGAGAAGTATCGCCATCATCTGTCTGAAGATTTTCTACGAACTTTGAGGCCTGCTACTAGAGACGAAGTCGAAGTAATTGATGAACGCGTGCTGATCACCCGTCTCAGTTCAATTCAAGATGTGGTAATTTCTATCAGCAGTAATCCACTGATCGAATATGGGTTACCAGCTCCCCAATCACCACCACATCAAGACCGTGGAAATCGGGAGTATAACGCTGAGACAAATTACGATCCGGGCGAAATGACCACCATACGAAATGACCATGTCACTTTGTTCTCTTCAGAGCAAAAACAAATTTATGACACCGTCCTTAAAAGCGTTGGGCAAAACCAGGGTAAAATGTTTTTCTTGGATGCTCTTGGTGCAACAGGAAAAACATTTGTTACCACTGGCATACTTGCAGAGGTCAGGAGGCAAGGCAAAATTGCTATTGCTGTAGCGTTGTTGGGAATCGCTGCCGCACTGCTTCCGGGTGGCAAGACAGCACATGCTATGTTAAAAATTCCCATCGATTTTGAGAGCGCCGAAACGCCTGTTTGTGGTGTGTCACGTAACAGCGATAAGGGACACGTACTCAAGGACTGCTCTCTGATCGTATGGGATGAGTGTACGATGGCCAATAGGAAGGCAGTTCAGGCCGTGGACAGAAACCTGCAGGACATCCGCAGGGACGAACATGTGATGGTTGGTGTCACAGTTCTGTTCAGTGCGAACATTTGATGGGTGGTGTCACAGTTCTGTTCAGTGGCGATGACGCGGGGATCGAGGGCTGACGAGGTAAATGCTTCGTTGAAACGATCTTCGTTGTGGTCACGAGTTCGTACGCTGCGCTTGACCATTAATATGAGAGCTCGGTTCGGCGGCAATGCACGTGCATTGCAAGAATTCTCCGATGTCCTTCTAAGTCTTGGCCAAGGCACTCTGACAGGTGGTGCTTCCAGAGTCTCTCGGTAGAGTGGTATCCAGCTTAGAAGAACTCATTTGCTGTGTGTACGGGGACATCAGTCGTATATCGCACCAGCTTCTTGGGTGTGTGAGCGATAACGCCGACGCCCAAAAATGATCAGGCTGCAGCAAATAACGAATGTATTCTTTCGGAAATTGAGGGGAATGAAGTGGTCTACACCTCGATAAACACTGTTGTCGAGCAAGATGACGCCACACATTATCCCGTGGAATTTCTGAACTCCCTGTCAGCAAGTGGACTTCCAGCGCATACCATCAAGCTGAAGGTCGGTCTCCCGATTATGCTTCTTCGGAACCTATCTCCTCCGAAGTTGTGTAACGGGACCCGCCTTAAAGTCATCTCGCTCCACAGACACACCATTGAGGCGGAAATTCTTACGGGTTGTGGCGTCGGCGAGCCAGTATTTATACCACGCATTCCCCTCATACCTCACAACTTCCCGTTCCAGTTCAAGCGCGTACAGTTCCCCGTGACTGTTTGCTTCGCGATGACCATCAATAAGTCATAGGGGCAGACACTGAGAGCAGTGGGTGTCGACCTCAGGACGAGTTGCTTCTCACACGGGCAACTGTACATCGCTTGCTCCCGCGTCACCAGTACTGACTCTTTTTACATTTTGGCTACTGGCAGCATAACTACCAACGTATGTAACCTTTGTAAGGTATGATACCTTTGTACGTATTTTTACTCTTTAGTGTCCTGGAATGTATTCCTGCATTATTTTCTCTATTTCCTTCAGTCTCATCTTATGACTGAACTCAGCAGGATTCCCATGTAACTCTCTTCACTTCCTTCGTTTGCAAAAAAAAACTTATATTTTAATGCTATTTTAAAAGTTGTTTACTTATTATACTATAGCGACACTGGCATCTTAGGTATTTTTGGTGCTGTAGAGCCTTCACGCAGACGACGTCGCGGGCAGCAGCTAGTTAATAATAAAATTGGTACAATTTATTTTAACGAATCAATTCAATATTATAGCGTAAAATAGAAATTACAATACAATATTCGGGAACTCGCTCAATGTACATGAGAATAAATTTATTTTAAATCAGCAACCAGATTATTTTAGTGTGCGCATAAGCCTCGAAAATAGAACGTTGGGCATCAGTTTGATGTGAGCTTGCGCCAGTACAAATAAATCCATCTCCAAAAAAACCTCCAAATTCAAGAGCAGCCAGGATGAAAAAAAAAGGTCATAAACGGCCTCCTCACATGCGGGGTTCCGGAGTAATCTTTTATGAGATAACGGGACCCCTTCTTTGTGCAGATGGTGATCAGTGGGGTGGTTTTAGTAAGGCAAAAATCTTACACTCCCCGGACTTATCCCTAAATCCGGGCACCTTTAAAAAAAGTAACTCAGAGTGAGTCGGACTTGCAAACCGACGATTCCGTATAAATTTGTCGATGTAATCGAATCGCGAAAATTTTACCGAATCGTAAAAAGTAATTATTTTACTATAGAAATAAATAAAATTATAAATATTATTTACGGTTTTCTGATTTATTTAATTGTGCTATGAGACTTTGCTTCTTTCAGGATTTTAGGTCAAAGGCAAGTGCCTCAGAGGTTTTGAATTCTTTCAGAATGTCAAAATGTGCGCCAAAAACAGCCTTATCTTCAGATCGCATTTATTTAGAAGTTTGAATTTTTTTAAGAGGTAGGAGGATCTTAGTATTTGATATTAATTTTCAACTTCATGCCTCCACGCGTTCTTTATGAATAGGGTCTTGACAAACGAAAAATTAATATCAAAGTGATCTATAAAGGCTCAAGACAAGTCTTCAAGTTGTAGTTTTGTAAATCACAAACCCAATAATTAGAAACAAGTAAGATTTTTTGCTTAGACTAACAGCATATTCTTTAACGAGCCTGCGTTTGTTCCACAAGACAATTTACCTTTTTTTTTCTCCCTAACATCCAAATACCTACTACATACTCGTCTCAAAAAACGACAGTATTCTCAGCCGAAACACATAAAGGCATTACCCACAATACTCAGCGAATAAAGCCCCTTCTCACACACCGTTAAGTCCACATTCTAAGTGGTCGCAGTATTTACTAAGCATACATTCCCGTCGACTCTCATTAAACGAAGCCGGGAGAAACTTTTTGCCAGTTCGCGACCATAAAAATGGCTGGAAAATATAGGGCTTAGTGAGTTTCTTTTTATTTAAAAACCTGCCCTTTTGAAACCATGTACGACAATGAGTATTTATTGAGGGAGACAGAACGATCGAACTGATTTTGGCTGCGTTTTTGGACTAACGTTTCAGTTTATTTCAACTTTGGTAATTTTTTTAATAAGGTTTAATTAAAACCGAGTTTATATACTCGGAGGTTTGTTAATAAAATCAATTGAACGCATACTAGAAGAGCCAACGTTGGCAGACACAAGTCACATGATGGACCGATGTGCTGGTGAATGGCGTAAGCGGTGATGCAATTGTTGAAGGTGAGGTACACTAGTTTATTAAGAGCCTATTCACTGTAGCCTTGAAGAAACCCAAATTATAATTGGACGGTAAGACCACAGCAGGCAAACTCATCTTCTTTTCTTTCTTTTCATGATGTGATCGACGATAGAGCACGCAGGCCTAGAAGTAACCTATACACTCTTGACTTAATGACCCCTAAGTTGTAGCCATCAGGAAACAGGCTCCGGCAGGGAATTCCACTCCTTGGCTGTACTTACAATAAATGTGTTTGCAAATATTCTTGCCAGTTGATATTATTTTCACGAAAAATACAAAACAGTATATTAACTCGGCTGTATTTCGTTTTAAAATCACAACAATAATTTAGCAACACACAAATTATATGTACATTTCGTATTTCAGCCTGCCGTTTTATAACTCCTCACAAACTGGAGGCGACGGACTGTATAATTAGAGGTTTTTAAAATCCAATTTTTATATGTTAATGTGGGATATGGTATTGTTTGTTTTCGTTATTTTAATACTAATTTATAAACGTTGTTTTGATGTGAAAAATGCGTGGACGGTTTTCTGATTTGGTTATTTTATTTTAATTGTTTTGTGGCATCATATATTTGTATAATATGCCACTATATAATTATGGACTAAAGAGTTGACGTCATAACAATTTTATATCGCGCTATTGAGGTTCGACGTATGATTTGAAAATCTACACTAATATTAAAAAAGTAAAGTTTTTTTTTTGTTTTTTTTTTTGTTTGTAGCAGATAATATCTAAAATTACTGGTTCGATTGCGAAAAATTTTTCACCGATAGAAAGCTGTTCTATTCCTGTGTGACATAGACTATATCTTATGTACGTCGGCGAAGCCGTAGGCAAAAGCTAGTAGGTAATAAATACAACAGTTCGAAACACAACTATCAAGCAGTTGCCCAGAGCATACACGACATCCGTCTAGTCAGAGGTTCCCTCCCTTTCCAATGGAGGTTGAGGGTCTTTAAATTCTGCCCCGTTTTCGTTTACAGTACGAGTTTCGCCGCAAGCGGTCTACTGGGGACCTACTGGTTTATGCCACCCACTTGTGGGGCGAGGCCCTCGAGAAGAATGGGGAAGCGATTGCCGTTTCCTTAGACGTCTCGAAGGCCTTCGACAGGGTATGGCACGCTAGCCTATTGAGTAAACTTCCAGCGTACGGCATTTCCCCTGGTCTGATTAACTGGGTAAAAGACTTCCTGAGTGAACGGTCTCTCCGAGTTGTTGTCGACGGATGCTCATCAGAGCCCATGACGATTAATGCCGGAGTTCCTCAGGGGTATGTTCTCTCTGCAACTCTCTTCCTGTTGCATATCAACGATCTGCTGGTGCCCGGTATCTATGGGTATGCAGATGATAGCACAGTTGTAGAGAGATACCTGCCCAGTGCTCGGGCTAGTAAGGAGCTAATCCGGTCCGAAGGAGAGGCTATGGTAGAGCGAACGAATATCTCACTTCAGGCAGTCTCCAAGTGGGGTGAAGCCAATCTAGTGGGATTCAACGCCGTCAAAACACAAGCGTGTCTTTTCACTGCCAAAAGGAGCCCGTGCACCTTGGTTCCTACTTTTCGGAATTTATCCCTGGAGTACACCGACCGCCTTCAGCTCTTGGGGGTTGAAATTCCCTCAGACCTTAACTTTGGGCGGTTCATTGAGTCCAAAGCCAAGGTAGCTGCTAGGAAGCTGGGCGTTCTTGCAAAGGTCCGGCGGTACTTCACACCGGGACAGCTTTTAATGTTATACAAAGCACAGGTCCGTTCGTGTGTGGAGTACTGCAGTCACATATGGGCTGGTGCTGCAAAATGCCACCTGGCAGCTTTGGACTCGGTGGAAAGGCGTGCAAAGAGGCTAATTGGTGATCCAGATTTGGTTAAGTCCAACCTTCAAAGCCTTGAGCATAGGCGTAGGGTAGCCAGCCTTTCGGTGTTTTACAGGATGCATTTTGGAGAGTGTGCGCAGGAATTGCATGACTTGATTCCGCCATCGCAATTCTACCATCGGACAACCCGACGTACGGCGAATATTCACCCTTACGTTGTTGAAACCTCTACGGTCCGGACTAAGCGTTTCGCCTCGTCGTTTATACCGCGTACGTCGAAGGACTGGAACAGTCTGCCTGCTGCGGTCTTCCCGTCCGATTATAATTTGAGTGTCTTCAAGGCTAGAGTAAATAGGCTTTTAATAAACTAGTGCGCCTCACCATCAAAGATTGCATCGCTACTTACCATCAGGTGGGATCGCAGTCAAGCACTAGTTAATCTCAATTAAAAAAAAAAAAAAAAAATAGTTTTTAAGATTACTGCCGCGGCAAGCAGCACAGAATGTTTGCTGTGCCTCAGTGTCGCACTGTTGCCCGTCCTCAGTCTCCAATACCTCGCACTTTGGCTGCACTAAATGATCTCTTAGATTCTTATCCTACAAATGATTTGTTTGCGGATGAATGGAAGATGATTTTGTTGGCATGTCAGAAGTACTGTGAGAGGGATTGATGTACGTGTTGTTTATACTTTTACTTATACTATTTGTTTTTTTTTTGTTTTTTTTTTTTTGTTTAGTTACTGTAATTGGTTGTCCGACCGTTGTAATTGATTAAAGTAAATAAATAAATAAGATTTCAGAGATCCGAATGAAAAAACGGAACTCTTTTTTTTAATCTTTATTAAGGAGCTTTGTCACAATATTGTCTAGGTCGCTAAATCATAGCCATCAATTTTGAATTCTAAGTTATTTTAAACACTTTTTAAAGAACTCTTGCCTCGTCTGACATAGGCTTAGCCAAGACACTGTTGTAAATATCGATTTCAAACATATTTAGAGTGCTAAACAGATTTCTCCTGAGGCGTTCGCCTCACTCACGCTCCACTAGAATATGATCCACGATTAAATAAGACCATACGTCTGTCTGTCTGTATATTCGTCTATGTTTTCAAATCCACTCGACCGATTAAATAGAAATTTAATTCACAAATAAATCTGTATCACAAAAACATACATGTAATATAATACATTAACACGTGCTACTTTTAGTCGATATTGTTATTTATTTTATTTTAAAGTATGCGCCATGTTTGACGTGAATAAACACTTTTTCTTTCTTTCTTTCTTTCTTTCTATTCAAAACATGGGATGACCTCCAACAATAAAAAACATTCTGACTGGCTGCAAAGGAAAAGTGGTTAGTAAAAAAACCACCTCGCTAGCTTACTGCTGGTTAATCGATCTACCTAACCAGGGCATTTCTCTTATCAGGTCGTTTTCTAAATAAAAAATTCATTTCTTTCCTTGTGATAAGACAGGAAACTTGAAAAGATTATTTTGTACCAGCTTTTACCCGCGACTTCGTTCATTGGAATGAAGTTGTGTGACATAAAGTAAAAGTTTTGGAGGCTCGCTCCGGGTGGTGATCGGATTGCCGGACGGTGAGCTAACCATTGTTCCTCGTCCGCAATCCTACGTTTACGGTGGCTGATAGGCAGGGTCGGGTTTGCGGAAAGTGGGGCGTGGGGTATGTCTTCGTTGGCATTACTGTTTCGGAGAAGGAGGTGACCACCGCCCATTCCCCCCAGACACCCGCTCCGACATTCTGTGAGTGCAAATCATGCAAATAAATCTTCTCCGTGTATTGCTCTTTATTAAGTAATCAAGGAGTTATGTTGCCAAAAAGGCGGACGGACAAAGTGATCCTATAAGGATTCCATTTTTGCCAACTGATGTACGGAAACCTAAAAAGACCATTCAAAAGATAAAGCCGAACACTTCTAACATAAGAACACAATAAAAAATCGTAGCACGTGGAAAAGAGGCACAAGAACATATATCCTTTGAAAAATCTCGACAAAAAAAGAACAATAAATAAATAAAGAGAGGAAAAAAAGTACAGTATTTTTCCTTCTGTTCGAGAAACCGGAATGAATCTAAACAATTCGTTTAAAGTACATACAAAATGTAGGAGACAAATAATTTTATTACTTTTAAATCTTACGGACGGTACAGCCAGCAAAACTAATTAAAATGGAGCCGAAGCAAAAACTCCGTGAGGCTTAAACAGCCAAGATAAATTACTAAGTTTGTCTCTAAAAAGATCTTTTTTTGCTATCAGTGCAAGTGTTTGCTTGCTGTTTAAACCGGTCTTTCGTACCGTTTTGTTAAGTTAAAATCTCTTTGATAAAAGTATAATATTTTACATGCTTGTAGTAATTAAGTTTTCTATGTCTCTTTTGTTCTTTTTTCACTATTTCTTTTATTTTACTAGCCATTGCTGTCCCACTGCTGAGCAAAGTCCCTCCAAACTTTCTTCTCTTGCGCCGTCTCTAACCAGCCCCCCTAGCCAAGTTATAACCGTTTCGCTTGCGCCGAACGCTTCCAGTTGACCTTGCCGCCAATTCTTTTTTATTGTTATTATTATTTCTTTATTGTCAGACAACTAAGGCCCATAGATAAAGTACAAAATATTATAATCTTATAAACAAAACAAACTAATACATATTAAAGTGTTTCAAACAATAAACTATTTATAATTATTATTAATTATTATCTATTTATATTATTTATTATTTGCTTTTGTTCTAACCACGTGACTGAGCGATAAGACGACGTCATTCCCGTACATTTGAAGCTTTCTACAAGCGCTAACTATTGCAGGTTAGCAACTTGGCTAGGGGTACAGTCCTCGCGTTACGCGTTCAAGTCATCCCGCCACCTCTTTTTAGGCCGGCCGCGACGGCGCTTTCCTTCAGAAAGGAGTCTCTGTGCTTGCGGCTGAAATGACCCGCCCAGTCCTATTCGAGCCTGGCAGCCTTTTTGCCCACGTATATTATCTTTTTTCACTAATCGCACTAATATAAAAGCGAAAGTTTGTGAGTGTGTTTGTTACTTCTTCATGCTTGAAGCATGAAGAAGTAATAAACTTGATGCATGTGTGATTCGCCGCACGGGTAGACTATACCCTGGAATAGGACATAGACTATTTTATTTAATCTCGGTATCATCATCATCATATCACAGTTGGACATAGGCCTCCCCCAAGTGTCGCCACAATAAGCGGTCCTGTGCGTCTCCCATTCATCGGATTCCCGCGACCCTGACCAAGTCATCGGTCCACCTTGCTAAGAGGCCTTCCAACGCTGCGTTTTCCGTTACGTGGTCACCACTCCAGAACCTTTCGTCCCCATCGACCATCTGTTCTACCTGCAATGTTCCCTGCCCATTGCCACTTAAGTTTGGCGATTCTTCGAGCTATGTCGGTAACCTTGGTTCTCCTGCGGATATCTTCATTTCTAATGTGATTACGCAAAGAAACTCCGGTATATAGTGAGTTTATTTTATTTGAAGTTAACATACTTTACTTGGTATTTAGTCTTAGGCTGCCTGTCCACAGGAACGGAGCGAGGGTGCGCTGAGATCGCGCCTGTTTCAATGATTCCACATATTATTATCGTCCAATTACGCAATTACTTAAGATACCAAACTACATTATACACCAATTCCCGATCACAATATCTACTAGAAATCAATTTACGTATAATTAATCATCACCTGAGTCGGTACACTCTTGCCAGAATGGTCGTGGTCATCACTGTGAATCACGATGAGTGATCATCTTTGTAATGCGGCGCCATTCATCGCGGACTGCAGCTTTCCGGGTACATTCATAAACCAAGCACTTAGTTGCCTTGATCTGGTCTGCCTATCGCATTGGTGATCTACCACACGGCCTGGTGCCCTCAACTTTGCCCTGCACTACGAGACGCTCTATGGATTACTACGACGCGATACATGGCCGAAGAAGGTCAAAATTAAAGCAGCCACTGAATTTCACTCGAATAAAATTCTTCAAAAACCTCAAGATTTTAACTTTTTTAAACAAACCCTACTTTTTCACGATCCCCTAAAAAAAGAAAAAACAAACCAGCTACCAGATACAAACCGGAACAAAAAGTCCAAGCGCGCAGCTTTAAGAACATACACCATTTCCTTTATTACCATACATTTTGGACATCACTCGGTCTGTTTGTCCGATGTTGGGCACAAAAGAGCCCTGAAATTATCGCTTCCGGCCGGAACTTTGGGTACGGAACCACCCCTTTAGCTGAAAGACGGTTAAAAGCTGTTGTTGCTTCATTTTGGGGTAATTGAGACGAGTATGTTGTCTTATGGGTATCAACTTTTGACGGCACAGGATATGTTTTGGGGGTAATTTTGGGAGCGGATTTTCGAGATGCGAGTAATAAGTATTTTGGAACGACGTATTTTATGCAAATTTTAACAGCCACTTACGAGTATTTTACAGTCTGTACTGTTTTGAAGTTCTACTAATTAAAGTTTCTTTTTTTGGTGGGTAAATCATCTAATAATATCTCCTGAACTTGGACGGAGCAGGAGGGCTTGTCAGACTTTTACTGACTAAAAACCCACTCCTGTTCCTTCTTTGCTATTGTTCCAAGGCCCCGGGAATCTCTTTCGCATCACCCATAACCCCAGTAGGCTTCGACCCTGCTGGGCCCCTACGGTTGCTGACAACTCCTTGAGGCGCGCATGGAGCTGTACGCACCGTCACCAACTTGGGCTCGGCCCGGACGGTTGCCGAACGGTCGGACGGCGAGCTACCCATTGCTTGCCGTCTGCAAGCCCAACTAATTAAAGTTGGGGCAGGTGCTACTCACATATTATACACGCACCATCTATCTATTTATCTGGATTCTTTGTTTTCATACTTAGTCCACAGTTAACTATTTTTTAATACTGGTTTACGAGACCACTAGATCTGGACTACAAAACCCGGGTGCGTCGCGACACATATTTTGGGAACTCTTGATTTGTACACTCATCATCATCATCATTTCAGTCGATATACGTCCACTGTTGGACGTAGGCCTCCCCCAAGCGTGGCCACAACGAACGTTCCTGTGCGTCTCGCATCTATCGGTTTACCGCAACCTTCACCAGGTCATCGGTCCACCTTGTAGGAGGCCTTCCAACGCTGCGTCTTCCGGTACGCAGTCGCCACTCCAGAACCTTTCAGCCCCAACGGCCATCTGTTCTGCGAGCAATGTGCCCTGTCCATTGGCACTTAAGCTTGGCAATTCATCGTGCTATGTCGGCAACTTTTGTTCTCCTGCGATTTGTACACTAAAACATAATAAAACACTGAACTAATTAAAAGTCAATGTTTAAACACAGATTCTGTCTATTTTTGTTCCTCTACTGGGCAATATGTGACTTAAAAAACTCCGCAGCATCGACGTATTCGCCAGATAAGACAAACAAAACTATTATTGGACACTGGAATGTGAACAGGCTTTATTGGAGAACTTTTAATATATAAGCGGTCTCTCTTCGCCCACTTACCTTACTTTTGTGTCATTCAATAAATAACGAAAAACATAACCCTGTATTTGCTGTCGGATACTAAAAATCACACTAATCTACACTAATACATATAATAAAGAGGTAAAGTTTGTTTTTTTGTTTGTAGGAGGTAATCTCTGAAAATATTGGTCGGATTGATAGAATTTTTCACCCTTAGAAAGCTATTTTATTCCTGTGTGACTTCTGCTATAATATATAGGGTGACTGGCAATTAGTGTACGATACTTAAACACGAGATTGTGCTCATGATAACAAACAATTTTTATTATGGGAGCAAAGCCGAAATCGCGAAAAAAATATCAGCTGTTCAGTACATTAGGCAAACATAAATGTACTGAACAGCTGATTTACCACCATACAACTCCACCATTTTGAAGGAAACCTAATGTTTTGAGGTGGTCCCGTCAGCAAGACTCACCTATCAGTCTTCTATCGATATCGATAAATACGTAGGGTGTCCATCTATGCCCAAGTATCGTAGACGAGTCTGCCCAACTCAGGGTTTACGTAAAGTGCTGACTGTGTCACCGGCTGTATGATCCGTCCGGACATTTAGAGACACGAACGGATTGTCCTGATTCACGTGAGATTGAGGGACGCCCGCATCGATGGGTGGATACTGATGATATGGAGGTGGGAACATTTTTGTTTTTTTCGAATGAATTTGTTTCTTTTAAGTGAGCAGTCATCCACTGATTTTTCTCATTCCCGACCAGGGTCGCGAGTTTTTCTTTCAGAAGCGAACCCAAATGCAGAAGGAGGCGATCGCCTGCCATTCCTGCTCGCTGCGGACTATGGCTTACCAAGGCACGACGCGAGAGATCGTTGCTACCGGTCGCCCCCACGAGGACATGGCGGTGCTCTGCCCAAGCGGGGTACACCTCTACCATGCTCCACCGTGTCCTCCAGGCGATCCACACAATGACACCCAGGTCTGTCTTCCGCACGAATTCGGTGCATTGAGTGTTGCAGATAGTGCTAATCTCTGTTGTGTAGACCTATTTCTTAGTTTTATTTTACTAGGTAAGTCATTTGAAATGTTCTATATTTTAAAATATTTGTATTAAATTAACTCGGCTTGCAGTAAAAACAATATCGGGACTAGTATTAACACAGAGATAGTACATCAGGCATCCTATCAAGTTGGTGAGTATTATCCCTACCAAAACTTGATAGGATACCTGATGTCTATCTGTGTTAATACTCGCCCCGATATTGCTTTTACTACAAGCTATTTAAGTCAACCTGCGTCATGCGGAAGTTACCGCCATAATTATGATGTTCCCACCACAGGGCTGCAACAGTCGCTGTTGCAACGCTGTGATCGCTAATAACGTAACCTATTGGATCCAAATTATTTACAAAGGATAACCATTGAATCGAAAAAAATAGGTTCATCGGTTTTCACTTTTCCTTGAAGCGTCTAGGATGTCCAAGCGTTCAAAAGCCTACTCCAAATGGGACCCAAGTCCACAGTCTACACCTTCGAACCGTACGTGTATCAGTTTAAGGCAAATTGTATTGAAATCTGTGCGAGTCCAGTTTCGAGTCTACCGGCTACGTAACGTTTACAGTATCTACGTCTATCACGTCTAGAATATGTGAAGGTATTCATAGGTTATAGGTATTTTTAGGTAATGGGTTACGAGCGATGTGTGATGATCAGAGTTCAGGATATGTCAAGTATTTAGTGGAAGTAAATAAAATAGAGTTGTTAATCCGTGGCCGATGACCGATGAGCGTTGGGGCCGAAACATTCTAGAATGGCGACAGCGTACTGGAAGATGCAACCTTGGAAGGCCTCCTACAAGGTGGACCGATGGCCTGGTAAGGGTTGCGGGAATCCGATGGATGCGAGACACACAGGACCGTGCATTGTACCGACACTTGGGGGCGGCCTAAGTCCAACAGTGGATCTTTCGACTAAAATGATGATGATGATGTCAATATCTCCTCTAAAATCCTGGAATCATAAACATGGCGATTAAATTCGGAACGTCAGAATTTAAACAAAATTATTATAATAGCAGATTATGTGACTAGGGGATAGAGCTTTGTCTTTAAATTGCGGGAAGCGTGTTGAAATCCGGACGAAACGAAGGTTGCCAAGTTTTAATCCCGAACGCAGTGAGGGATTCACGTATATAACTCCCGAGCACTGCGAACTGCTTACTAGAGCGAGAATCAGTATCAGAATTTTCAGACTAATGGTCACCAAAAACCCGTGTTCCGTAAATTAACCGTGATAACTATTTTAAACCATTCCGCAGCCCAAAGGTCTTCCCAAGAGAATCAAAAACATTGACCAACCCTGTCAACACTTAATACATACCTAACAACATCCACCAATGATTACAGGTAACAAGGTCCCAAACTGGCAATCGACTGATTGAAATATAAAGGCGCATACACAATATCACTAAACACAGTGGTCTCTGGGGAAATCACGGGACGACGACAAATCTTTCCCGCGATCGCGTAAAAATACTGGTAGACTGTTAATAAATTCAGTTTATTGCGACCACGGGCTCGCTTGTGTATGTACCTACGCATTTTTTTAAACAAATAATGTGCACCCAGCGTTAGAATACAGATGGCTATGGATTAATTGTCCTGTCTCCGTTACTTTTTTTTTTTATACTTCGATACCGTTATTTATTGTCGTTTTTTGTTGAATTTTAATCAGTGTTAACATTTTATTGGATTGGAATTGTTGTTTTTTTTTCGGTAATCTTGTTTGTCGATATAAGCTTGGCGTCGTTTCTGTTTAAGAAAGGACGCTTTCTCTGTGATTAGAAAGAATGTCTTTTTAATTTTTTTTTTTTTTCGTAGGCAACCATTTCCGTGTTGATGTAATACAAAATGTCCTCAGCAATTTCACTCATGGTTTTTTTCAAATTGATATAAACTAGTGTTTGACTGCGATCCCACCTGATGGTAAGCAGTGATGCAATCGTTGCTCCCTTGAAGAGACCTAAATTATACTCGGACTAGAAGACCGCAGCAGGCAAATTGTTCCAGTCTTTCGATGTAGGTACGCTTTGTAAACGACTTTGCTTTGCTTACTCCGGACCGTAGAGGTTTCATCATCATAAAGGCAATACTCGACGCACGTCGTGTTGTCCGATGGTAGAAATGAGATGGCGGAATCAAGTCATGCAATTCCCCCAAACACTCTCCAAAATGCATCCTGTAAAACACCGAAAGGCTGGTACGCACGAAGTAGCTCTTCAGGAAGTCAAAACTATAATCTAACTCATTTCCTCCACTCGACTTAACCTCAAATTCAGCCTCCATCAGCTTTGACAAGAAAGTAATTAGTTAATTACTGACCTTAATCAAAGGTTTTTCCATTGTGATGTTGTTTTCGGGACAAATAATAGTTTAATACCTACATACATATTATATTTTCGGCATTCCTGTTGTATTGTCTATCCAAACCTCCCTTTAAAAATAATCCAATTTTTAGTATCAAATTAAAATTCATCTTTCTTGTCCAACACTTTGTTTAAAATATATTATTTTGGTCTAACTAGCCAGTATGTTAATAAAGGTCTTTTTTGCGATCTCCTTCGATATCTGTATATTATTTACGTAAAGCAAAGTCCTAATTGACTCACTCAATCACTGACGCCCAAGCCAAACACTAGGACTGATGCTATTGCACTGGGGTTCCTTTTAGATGTACATGTCGTGGCCAGATCATCTTAAACGTCAAACTTTGCTGGTATGTCAATCCTCGTTTGGCCTGCTTTCTTTAGACTTTTCGTTATCATAGAAATCCTACATCAATGATATGGCCAAACGAGGATCGACATATCATCACATGTTAGCGTCCCCGCACACGGGCTTCAAAAAACGCCGCCACAAAAAAAGGCTAGAAGCGCACACAAAATAAAGGTAGAAGCGGCCGCCAAAAACAGCTAATGCGCGCGTCACCTCTTGTTTCCGGAGAAGCTTGAAGCCGCTTCAAGCGTTTTTTTTTGTGGCGGCACCGCCGTACACGAGCCACAAAAAAAGGCCGCCTCAAAAAGAAGCTTGAAGCGGCGTGTTTTTTTGGCCCGTGTGCGGGGACAGTTAAAGTTTAAACGATCTGGCCAAATCATTTCAGGGTTTCTGGACATATAATGAAGTGATCTGGGCACGACATATACAAAGAATGTCGGCTATGCTTTAGGAATTGAAACGGGGTTTTAAATTTAAAGTAACAAACTTTAAATCCTCGTTCGAGAAACTTATTTTCACGCGCGAAAAACCTCCGGTAGAACCTAGTCACAGTAAAACATCTTTGTACTGTGCTTTGTACTTAGCAGTAAAACAGCATACAGCCCAAGTTCCAATGATTGTTCGTTCATTAAGTAGATTACCGATCAATTATTTTAAAGGCTTCTGGCTAGTTCAATTTCCGTCCCAAATATTATTTTATAAAACAAAAAAGAGCCTAGCAACAACCTCCCTTTATGTTTCCAAAAATTTAAATGTTATTCTTACAAAAAATATTCAGTTACCGAACAAAAAACGAGGATTTTATAAAAACAACTTTTCGATAGAAAATTTTCAAGGGTAAAAAAAATAACAGCTTCGTTAATGAAGATAATCATAATTAAAAATGAAAGCATCTTCATTTTGTTTATCCTCATTATTATTAATAATATAAAAGCTGAAAATTACTGTTTATTAGGAGTTATCCTTATTACGAACATAAGGAGCCCGCTCAGCTACCATAAAGATTAATCATGTTTATTTTATTTATTAGTTATTATTATTGGTCCGCTTCTTGGCTGGTTTCTTGTTGCTCCCTTATGAGTGATAATTAAATTATTTTAAGTAACTTTACTTTCGAAATAAGAATTACGCACATAATTATATATGTAGGGGGTCAACTTTACTGTCTTTTGAAAAAAAATTAGGTGATGACTTTTTTAGGTACGAGTATATGGGAAAATTGGACACAATCATCGAGATAGACGGCGACAAAGGTGTGTGAAAAGTTAATATATACGTATACATCATGAAGTCATATAGTAAATATATACGTATACATCATGAAGGCCGAAAGACGTCCACTGTTAAACATGGGCCTTCCCCAATTGTCGCCATTACGACCAGTCCTCTGCATCTCGCACGTATCGGATTCCCGCGACCCTCACCAGCTCACTGATCCACATTGTGGGAGGCCTTTCAATGCTGCGTCTTCCAGAACTTGGTCGCCACTCCCCATCCACCACCAATGATGGTCAATGGGGACTTTTCATGGCCCTACTATACCTGTGTACCTTCAGTTGCCCTGTGTTTTCCAAGGCCACAGAACCTCTTTCGAATGACTCCACAGTCCCGAATATACTTGGTCAACTTGTTTTCGATTAACTTTAAACTATTCGATTTCATGAAATGATTTCTCCCGCACTAGAGTGAAACGGGAGGATGTGTCAGACTTTTACTGGTTTTAGTCAGTATAAGTTTGACACGTCGAGCCAATTTACTGACTAAAACCACCCCTGTATCTTCAGTTGCTATTTGAGTTGTAGGACCTGCTTCCCTTTCATAAATTCCCCGTGACCCTGTTGTTTTTGATTAGCTATTTAACTACTAATTAGGCAGTTGGTACCTATTTTTATAAGTGTATCTTAGAAATTTTAATCACCATTTAATTTCAAGGAAAATCTCAGCGTATTCATTATTTCATTGAAATCAAAATCTCAGTCTATTTTAAGGTGTTCCAAATCCTACTTCAACAAATGAATATTAATTGTACAATTTTGCTCCTAAGAGACTGCCTAAAATAGAATTTGTATTTGAGGTATAATCATACACTAGGCCGCAAAAGTTACGGGTCGCTAACAGATTCTATGATACGTTCGTAAATACATGAGATAAATTCGTGAATCTGTAGTTTATGTACATAACAGGTCTTGTATATTATTTAGTCTTAGTTACATAAGCAGCCTTATAATGTTCCCACTGTTGGGACTCAGGCTTCCTCGTAGGAGAGCGGCTGTAATCTATCATGCGGGCCCAGTATGAGATGTAAATGTTTGGTTCTAAGACATGGCCGGTTTCTTCTCTATGATTTCATTTACTGTATTGAAAACTCTGACTGGACTGGACGACGAGCAAACTCGTAAATCAAGGCCATTACCACTGGGCCACCAAAAAATATTATAAAAATACTTACAATTTATAACAGCAAAAATACACGTAATAGTTTATCTAAAAGACGATTTTTTTTGGTGTTTTAATACTTTATAAATTCCTTCAAAAGGTCGAGTCACTTCATTAAGACAATGTAGCAAGCTATTAACCAAATTTTGAATACTTTTTTGGTCTAAGTTTAACAGGTCTTTCACTAGCGCCATAACTTGTGTAAGGTAGCTAGAGTGCGTTGTTTTGTGTTTCACACAAGCTTACCTTATTTCTGTTCTATGAGATAATATATAAGTCTAAACTGCAAACTGGCCACTCCACGGCCACGTCACTCGGCGAAAGATCAGTAATTGCTGGGATATCTTTAGAAATTCTTACGGTGGATACTGGAGAAAGAAAATGATTATCTGACTTTTCTAAGGTATACGTAGAACTGATTCTAAATGAGCGTTCTAGTATTAAACAGTCATTAACATCATACTACAATTTACAAATTCAGACTGCGTATTTAAGAATCTATCCTATGACCCAGAAATGTTGCGGCCAAATGTACAATTTCATTAGGATTTTGCGCTTATAGACACAAAAAATTAGGAAGGAACAGCCAAGAATCAATCCTCAGGGAGTGAATATTTTGTTTCTGAATGTTTAAGTCTTTGAATAATTTACGAAGTTTTCTTAGAAAATTTCCTTCGTTGTGAAAAATAAATTGCTTTCTATAAATAGTTTTCACAGTGATGCTGTTAGTAAATCATCGGGATTCGCAACTCTACAATCGAAATTTGATGTCTTTGTGATATTTAAATTAATTTTTTCAGTGGTGGCCGAATGGTAATGGCCCCGACTTACGAGTTGTAGTTCGCGGGTTCAAACCCAGCCCGGCACATCACTTTGTGTAAGTTATTTCATCACCACAGCTGGAGGAAAACATCGTGAAGAAACCGGCACGTCCTAGAACCATAATTTCGAAGACATGTGACATTCACCAACCCGCACTAGGCCCGCGTGGCGGATTACGGCCCATTCCCTCTCCTGGAGAGGAGACCTGAGACCCAGCAGTGGGAACATTAAAAGGCTGGTTATGCTTATGCTTAACTTTAGCTAAAAGACGTCTGGACATAGGCGTTATGGCAACACAGGGAGCCAAAGTGTCGCCGATCCTGTGCGTTTTGTACCCATCGAATTCCCACAACCCTCACATCGTAACAGATAAAAGAGCACAAAGAATACAAAGATGTTGTTTATTTCCAACGATATTCTCTAAAAAAATACAAAGATCTTTGATTCACTTGGTGGGAGGCCTTCTGAGGCTGCGTCTTTAAATTAGGAAACGAGAGCTTTTTATTATTTATTTATTTATTTATTCATTTATGTACACACAAACACTTAAAAATGAAATAGACAAATACAGATAAAAGAGTACAAAGGTACTGCTTATTTCAAATGAAAATTATAAATTAATTAATGAAATTTATATTGGACCAAAAGATTTTTAGTGCTGTCAGTTATTCTATGTGTATCTTTAAGTTAGTATTAGTTTAGATGTTTATAAGCATATTATAATAACTGACTATCCGCACTGAAAACATAAAATTAAAAATCTTTACATTTAAACTGTCTAACATTTTTTCACCGATAGAAAGCTGCTTCATTCCTGAGTGACATGGGCATTTTATGTATGCTGGCGAAAGTACGGGCAAACGCTAGTATATTTATAGATTCACAAGCCCACGTAAAAGTCGATTTCTCCAAACAAACTTCCAATGGTTTTATCCCCTTAGGGGGGAAGTTTCGTAAAATCCAATCTTAACGGATGTTTACACCCTGTAAAGGACCTACCTGCAAAATTTTAAGTTTGTAGGTGTTTTTAGTTTTTGAGACAAAATAAGGCATGGCCATCAAGTGGCAACTAGAAGAACTAGAGGTGGCGCGCTTCGACAGAGTCGGAAGTTTCCATTGTTATGAGCTTTATAAGAGAGAACCCGCCGAGGAGAGCGGACTTCTTCCCCGTCCCTTGCTCGAGCCAGCCCGCGCCGCTGAGCCAGTAGACTAAAATTCCCCAATAATAATAATAATACATTTTTGCTCGATCCAGCCCGTCCCTTTGCTGCCCTCCCCCAGCGACGCCCTAAGCCGCGGGGTGCCCTTAGCGTAGTCGCTTAGTTTTTAAGTTATTATAGTAAGCCCTGGCTGGAGGCTTTGATTAGAGATCAAGGCCGCCACAGGCAAAAAAAAAGGAGAGCGGACACTCTCAGCCAGACCATCGCAGAGTAAAGACGCTTTGAAACTGTCCGTTTCTGATATTATAGTGCACTGTATCGAATTGTATTGAGAAGTAAACTGATTCAGTTCCTAGCCGTTTTTATTCATTGCACGATGCTCACTTAGGCCCATCTGGTAGATGATCAAAGCTCGAACCATCCTGGACGAGCCTATATTATAGATTTCCTCACAGGTGGTAATAAATTATTAACATTGTATGACATTGTCCACATTCCCTGACCGCTGCGCACACAATTTTTGGTATATCAAAAATGTTGTGTGCACAAAATAACTATTGTACATTACGTTAATTTTAATCCTCTTAAGCGGACAATGGACACTGTTTAAAACTACTCGTATACAAAATTGGTGAAATGTGCTGGCTTTGTGGTGAAATCCATTGTTTTAATATTACTAGATTTTGAGTTGCCGCAGTGGTGTTGATAGACTGTTAATTGAGTAATAAACTGTTTTATTATTCTACAAAATATCGTTTACGATATTTCAAATTTATGTATTTAAAAAAATTCTAGAAGTATAATACCTAGGTACAGGTAAGGTTAAGGTTACAATTTGTCTTTACATTAACCTAAGGTTGACTGGTGGAAAATGCATGAGGTCCGCCTCTGTATTTTTGTGTAAATTTTTTACTAAGTCATCAATGCAGACACACCTAACTATACTTGCACTGAAATTTTCACTCTATTATCTATACAATCAATCAATCAATTAATCAATCAATTTATTTCAGGAACAATTTACATTGTGTTTGAAATGCATAAATAAAAATATAAAAAATACATAATACATAACAAAAAAAATGTCAATAACATTACAAAACAATTACTAAATTTAATATTACTCAGTCTCACATTAATACCCTATTATCAAATCGTGGATAAGACAAAAAGAGTTGACGATAAAATTATACTAGGACTACATGTATAATTTATTTATTTAAACTTTATATATAATTGTAGCTATATATGACGTCACTTAGGAACTAAAACTCTAAATTAGATAGTAGAGTTCTCCTACTGCGATGTAGGACATATACTAAAATCAACTAACGGGCAGTTGCCCGGACCCGATATAACACCCGTCTGGACAACGGAAGTATGCAGGACTTTACATTCTGTTCTTCTTACCTCTGATCAAAAATGCAGTAGCACTTTACTAAAACTAAAATGTTTTAAATTTTTGCACAGAAGATCAAAAATACCCAAAAAAAAACTCTCCAAATACAAACCACAGCAGAAACATTATACTCCACATACAAACAGCGTCATAATGGCGCAAAATTGTACGTATACCGTATGAGATACGCGTTACGTTGCACGCTATCTGTATAAATCAACGTTGTGTAAATTGACGGTCCACCAAGCGAAATACGCAGCTGCCTCCGTTGGTTTACGGAGATGAGGGATGAAAGATGGATGTGGTTGGTTGCAATTTTTGTAGGCACGGCACGGCTTCGATAAATAAATACTTTGAATGACCATATTATATCAGTGGCTGAAAACTAAGCTACGTTAGTCGAAAAGAAAAAATAAGTTGATTAGCCTAGTGTGATATTAAAATGCATACAACAACTTAATTCGTCAATGTGTGAAAAAGTTATAGAATATTGTTATAATATTAATGATACATAATAAAATCATTACAAAAACCAAAATATTCATTAATAGTTTAAAATGAACAAAACAATTAAGTACTTGAATTCAATTATTTAACTTTAATCAAAATAATAAACGGATGATTTTTTTTAATTTGTCCAATATTAAGTACTTAAGTTAAAAATCTTTCAAGTCTAGTGAAAGGGGAAACTGTTAAGTAACAGAATAAGAATGAAAATATTAAAAAAAATTGTCAAGTAACAGAATAAGGATGCAAATACTGAAATTTGATGTCACCGCCATAACGTGAGGACAAAAAAGATAGGGAGATGTTCCCACCACGGTCCAACTCTTTCTCTTACTAATATTTGAAATACTGGTTTTATTCAATAATCAATTTTGAAACTGCGTTCAGAAAGATTTTTTTTATGCGAATTAAAAAAATAACATCAAGACAATACTAGTAAAGTAAAAGCCACGCTTTCACTAAATGGCGTTGAACTCAACATTTTTAGTTTATGTCGTTTTTATACTAGGGAAGCATTATTAAAACCAGGAATGGTATTTTCTTAAATCGGACATTCCATTTTTTGAACTTAGTTAATTTACTACCTCAAAATCCACCTAGTTCTGACTATTACTGTTCTTAACTACTCGTATAATACTTACCTACAGGCAGTCCTATACTTAAGCACTATTTTAGCAATATTACTAAACTTAAAAAAATAATGAAAAAGAAAACAGTTCATTAGCAATCTCTTGTTACACAAATGATAATTATGCCCACTTTGCCCCTATCTCAATTCCCAATACACCTTCTCCTTTTACCCAAGTCCCTTCATAACTCCTAACATTATATACTTGTATGTGTTGGGAACAAAATAGCATGCGATGTTCGTTGGCACTACATTATTCAAGCAGTAAATT
Organism: Mythimna ferrago; assembly: GCA_910589285.2. Lineage (NCBI taxonomy): Eukaryota > Metazoa > Arthropoda > Insecta > Lepidoptera > Noctuidae > Mythimna > Mythimna ferrago. The sequence goes on from OU342689.1 coordinate 6,860,494, forward strand.
TGATTGTCCAACTCTAAATAGAAACTCGCATCATTTAGTTACGTTTCTACAAATGGTGAGACTGAATGTGTTAAAGATTTATTTTCATTTATATTCTGTTGGAGTTCTAAATTCTTGATGTCAGTGTTATTTGGGACTGTGGTTGAAAATATTAAGACGTTTGATATCAGACGTGTTTTTCTTTCTTCTTTTTCGTAATTCTGAATTTGAATTTTGTTAAATTCAAATTCTGATAACAAAATGTTTGTGAACGTTTAACAAAATTCAAATTCTGTTTTTCGAAAAAGTAGAAAGAAAAACACGACTGATATATTTTTTATAAAACATCAACATCATCATGAAGGTTCTGGTGTGGTGACAGCGTTAGAAGGCCTCCTACAAGGTGGACTATGTCCACCTGTGGACGTATATTGGCTGAAATAATGATGATGATGATGTTGCATATGGCGTAGAGAACTCTAATAGCATGATGCATAGTTTTGAGTTTTAGTTCCTATGTAGCGTCATAGATGTCGCTATAGGAACCTATGAGAAGGCGCGCAATAAGTTTTTCGCTCACGCTACACAATAGTATAACATTGCATTGCAAGCTTTTCAGTAGCTTACTCATCCCTTAAATTCAACTGACGAGCCACATACATCTGAAGATGGTAGACATCCCACCCATACGCACAAAACGTTTTGCGTACACATTTATTGTGCGTAGAGCCAAGGAGTGGAATTCCCTGCCGGAATCTGTGTTTCCTGATAGCTACAACTTAGGAGTCTTTAAGTCGAGAGTGAATAGGTTTCTTCTAGGCAAGCGTGCTTCATCGTCGACCACATCATCGCTTACCATCAGGTGAGATAGTGGTCAAACGCAAGCCTATCATTAATATTAAAAAAAAAAAAACTGCTGGAAGAAATCATTTCTTTCAAATAATATTTATGTTTGCGAGGTACCTACGTATATATTTTTCCTAAAAATATATCTCACAATGAGTTTTATTTTTCCTAAAGTCTGTCAAAATTTCTAGACACAATTTTATAGAATTATTAATTATGCAAAATACGAGCCTATCAATAATAAAAAAAAAAAATACTGCATGTTTAATTATTATAATTTTCTTTTAAGCCCAATCAATATTCTATTATTCGAGCTAGTAATATTTTATTCCCAATGGTGGCTTACTGGCCAGGCGCAAAGTAAAGCGCCTGGTACGCACGTAAATGGACATATTTTATTTCTTTCTCTAACTAAAAGTCAGTAAAGAACTCCAATCTAATTTTTATCAAGGCGGTGCCATCATCTCAAAAATAAAAAAAAACAGCTGTCCAATAATATTAAAAAAAAAAACTGAAACAGCACGCAAGAATTGTAACAAATAATCCAAGATTTCTATTTCATTCTACAGCATCGCATATTCAGTTTCAGTGATTTCCGCCCTCTCTGAAATTTGTGAGGTGTACAGAAATGATGACTCGCAACTTTAGATTTAGCTCGCAAATTCTGCTATCGAGGATGCATTATTTGACCTCGAGAACGTACGAATCGGTGCTAGTCTGAAATTGACGATAAAAAATGAGTTTCAACTAATGCGGGCTAGAATTGCGAATTTGATTTGAGATTAAAAATTAAAAAGTTTTTTATTTCACATAGGCCTACATGGGCACTTATAAAACGTCAGAAGCTAGTGCACGGTTCCAAATTGGTCGTTTCCTATGGAGAAGAAACGGCAAGAAACTCCATGGTTACTCTTTAACAAAAAATGTTGTTCATACAATATTTCCCTATTACAGTATTAATAGATATTATTTAAGAACAGTGTAAACCGGTCTATATTGTACTCAAAAGCACACTAAAAATAATCATTTAAAAAAAAGTGTGTCAAAATATGAAGTAATCTTTTCTGATTACATTATTTCACTCTTTTTAAGCGAATGTACATCTACATAAGTAGGTAACAACAACTGATACGATAGGATTTTGTTTATAGTATGTCGTTGAATAAATAACAATCTTATAGTCCAAGATCCCAGGGCCGCCAGGCGTCATGTATTTTCTGACGAACGGAATGTGGACGATTGAGTACTGCTAGTATGTACTAAAAACGCATGGCCTACCTGCTAGCTTGCTTAGACGGCCAATTTTCAGGTATCAGGTAATCAAGGTACATAAAATCATTACGTGAAGTAACGTTAATTCTCCAAGCTGATTTTTACGTATATTTTAGGCAATATCTTTAAAATCAAGTCGCCAATACTCCCAGACACATTCCGTGGGCCGTATTGCTTTACAGACGCTTTAAGGCTTCCAAAATAATGACATAACTTCACGTAAATTCTCATGCTTGATTTTTATATATGTGTTCATCAGACAACTTGGAACTAAAAACAAAAATAATTATGGGTGGAACATGTCTTGAAATACTTTTGTCGTGGGGATAATATCGAAGTTTAGGAAAATTTTCTACTTTACCATGAGCAAAGCCGAAAAGAGTTTACTAAGTTATTGTTTCTGTTGTCGTAAATAAAACTGATGAACGGGTTTTTTAAACGTTCTGGGTTTATCCAGATCCTTTAAAGAACGATTACACAGTAAATTAACCGCCATAACCACAAATGTAAAAATCTATCTTTAACTAAAAATAATAAATGCAACTTAGCCCAAAAGTCTTCATGATGATAAACTCTTCCCCCAATTTACATCAGCAAACAAACAAAAAACAAAAACCTAACAGAGCTTAACCTAAAACCCAAAACAGCAAGTGTCAGCACTAAGAAATGCCAATTTCTAAAACCAAAGTTCGCCTCAATAATCCTGAATGTTCCGTTCACAACTTCACATAAGCTTCTTATGTCGTTTTTGTGTACGGCATTTTCTACCAGCGAGTTAGAAAATTGTGGAACAGGAGCAGGAAGTTTATCTCCGGCCCTTAAAATTTTAGTAGTAAAGTTATTAAATGCAATAGAGTTTTTGTGTTTATTTAGTGACTGAAAGGTTGAAAGGAAATCGTTTGTCTTGGTATGGCCATATAAAAGGAGAGATGAAAAGCATGTTGCTAAAGGAGTTATGAATTTACATGTGGATAGATGGAGATGGAGAGGGAGGCCAAAGAAAAGATGGATGGATTGTGTGAGAAGTGATATGAAAGAAAAGGGAGTTAGTGGTAGCGTGACGAATGACAGGACAGAATGGAAGAAAAAAACGTGTTGCGCCGACCACAAATACAACGGGACAACGGCAGGAAGGAGAAGAAGAGAGTTTTTGTGTTTAGGTATTGATACAATTTCTTAATAATAATATTCCACAACTATCACACGGATCACACCACGCCGCCGTCTAGCCCTAAGCTAAGCAGAGTTTGTGTTATAAGTACTCGACAACTGATAAACATACTTATATATTCCTAATTACATGTAATACATACTAAAGGTAAATTACACCAAGATATATAAGACACTAACTTCTGGCCGCGGCTTCGCCCGCGTACATAAAAGACCTTCCCTCTTTCTCCCCCTTTTCTCACTTTTTTTATAAAAAATTAGCCTATGTCCGTCTCAGGGTCCCAACTATCTCTACCAAAATTCATCAAAATCTGTTTTGCCATTAAGGCGTGAAGACATAGCAAACAAACAAACAAACAAACACTTTCGCTTTTATAATATTAGTAAGGAGTAAGGATTATCGTGATCTCATCACTCAAACATTTGATCAGAGTGGGAGTCGAACTCTGGCCACTAACCACTAGACCAATAAGCCAGTCAAAGTCAGTTTGTCAAGTCACGCCAATTTGGTTGCACTCAATCAAAACAAATGTTTTAGGAACTAAAACAATTTTGGAAATGGAAAATCTAGTAATAACTAACTAGAAGATACATATCTACATAAGTAAGACGGTAGTCTATTTATTTACGTATCTATTTATTTCTCTATGCATACAATAATATTTCTTCTACGAGTCAACTTTTGGGTGATGCAGAGACAAATTTTGGTAAGTTCAATATTGAATAAATATTTTACAAACTTTATTTGTACACAAAGTTAAACTAAGCATACTGAGCAGTGACTTTATTTTTTTAAGTATATTAAAATTGCAATTTTATGCAAAATAAGATTCAGAAAGCGAGTCTGCGTGCACAGACAAACCAGAACAAATCTCTCTAGCGCAGGGATAAGTATACCTGACCCCAGCAAAACTGGGAAGAGGATTGGACACAGAAGAGAAAACATTGTAATTATATAATGTTGGTTGGAATAAGTTATTAAAATTATTATTTCTATTTTATCCTTTGTCTTTTTCAGCCAATCTCTGAGGAATACATGGTTGTTATTACTTTTAAATCAATAATGATTCATGTAAATTATTACAATAACAGCATGTTAAACAAATTAGTCAACTACAACCTGACAAAGAGATAGAACCTTAATAACCATTTTCCAAATGCAGTAACATTTCATTCGATTATTTTCGTCGCCAACCAGCATGGTCACAAATTAATAATGATGAACTAGACAGCCAATGACGACCGATGAATACTCAAACCAGCTTATTGATCTCGCATACGATATTCATCGCTCACCATCACCAATAAAGCGATTGAACTGAACAGACCATTAAAGATTCCGGTTCAATACCTACCCGAGACGAACGCCAATGACGATATCAGGCCATTCCAGCGATAATTGGCGTAGATAAACAGACGGACAGCCGGATCGTACGGTAGATGGACAACGGCCTAATTGGAGCTATAATCACACACGGTTTGAGCACCCAAAATGAGGGATCCGAAATTCAAAGCCGGGATGACGTGTGAATGGAAATCGTGAGGATTCCGGGAAGGAATGAAAATGTTTCTGCTTTAAACATAGATTCTCTTTTTGAAATGGGTGTTCGGGATTTGTGTTGACAGTTTTGACGGTTTACCTTTTATGTACATCGTTTTCTTTGGGCGTTGTATTCATTTTTTTTTTTCATATTTGGGTTTTAACGAGCTCTACGGATTCTAAACTTGTTTTTTCCTTGGCAGGTTATCGATATCATGTTAATCGTTTTCAGTTCTAAGAAAGGCTTTTCATTGGTCGATCGGGTAGGTGGATTTTAATCTCCAGTACTACTAAAGTTTTACTAAGAAGTAAATTTTTACAAATTACGAGTACAACTGATTAAATCATGCTTTAGAGTTTGTTCGAACGAGCTAATCTTAAAAACTACAGGTTCAAATCGAAAATTATTTTATTGTTGGATAGCTCAATTACCGTGAAATTTTAATATATTACTGATCACAAGTAAATTCAAAGTCAAAGTCAAAATTATTTTATTTTACATAGGCTTTCATGGGCACTTATAAAACGTCCAGTTCCAAATTGGTCGTTTCCTATGGAGAAGAACTTAGGTTTAGATTTAGGACCTTAGATTAAATAATTTAGGTTTGAAGACCTTTATTCTCATAAGAACAATTACACTTAAAATGAGGTACGCTTATAAGTACTTTAATAATCGCATCTGGTGTAAACATAATAATATTTTCACACTTCTATAATTCTTCGGGTAAATTATTAAACGTTAAAAAAACATTATGACATCACGCTACGAATAATGACGCGAATAAAACCGCGAGTAAAACTAGTTGTATAGATAAATATATATATATATATATACACTTTAAGGAAAAACCAAGACATCAAAAGGGCGAAATCCCCTCACAATAATTGTTGCCATAAACGAAGAGCTATAACTGGAGGACTATCAATCGGCTATAAAATTAACTATAGCCCATATATAGGCCTTTAGTCTCCGGAATCCTGTGCCACTGTTTTGTTTGTATTTGTGACAAACGACAGCCCTTATTTATTTTGGAGTTCGTCGACATTGCTAGCAAATTCGCTGTGGAGAGCTTTGCTGGGAATTAGGGTCACCACGTCGATTGTATAATTGGTTGCAGTTTCAGAAATTGATATTTTAGGTGGTTTTATGTTTGTATCTGCAATTGTGCAGTGATTTTCAACGGAATGGTTGAATTAAGATTTTGCTCTTACTGAACGTAATAGTTAGGGTTAGTGCGTATTATTAGGGTTGGTATTTGGAAGTTCTGTGTATTTACCTGTCACAGTATTAGAGGACATTTTTTCATATATTTATTGATTTTTGTACATACTTATTTAGTTTCTGTTTGTTGTTTATTTAATTGCTGGTTGTATTTCTTTTAAAGATGCCATGTTATGTTTCTGAACAAACGTAAAGTTGACTTGCAGAAAATGTCTGACGCATTAAGTCTGCGTTTGTTCAATATTTTCTGCAAAAGTTATAATAAAATAAATTTTAAAGATGGACTAACTTTTTTTTCTGATTTATACTAGTGCTTGACAGCGATCCCTCCTAATAGTAAGCAGTGATGCAATTTGAAAATATATGAGATTATAGAAGCTATAAGATTAAGATTAAAGATTATAGAATTACACTTTACATGAATGTTCTAACTTATTACTTTATCTGATCAACAATTAAGTCAAGAAAGTTTTAAATAACACAAACTAGATTCATAACACTATCCACAATTTACAAATATCACACATTATCATAAACATTCACTATCGATATTCGAATAAAATCTAATGACGTCATAATTTCAGTCCTATCTTAGAATCCAAGATGGCTACCCTATGTATGATAAATACAGACTGTTTGCCGACTAAGGAGAGAGTACAGTAAGTTGGCAAAATACAATAGTTTGTGTTGCACTGTTTTACAGCCGATGGGATGGAAGCGCTATAAAAGGGGCAAAGTGTCCTTTCAAAGGGCAAAATATTTATGAATTTATTTGTTTCTGCTAGCGAGTTTGCCTTTGACGGTGGCAAGTTACCCCAAGGAAACAAGCGGTTTACCAGGGGCCCAAGTCTGCTATTTTTATAAATTCGTCATTCCAACACGATCACATTGTCATTTTGCTAAAAGTTCGTAATCTGCTAATTCATAATGATCGATCATTGATCGGTCAGTGATATCGTAAAAGAGTTGTGGTAGAATGATAATATCGAGCATATTAAAACCGATAACTGCACAATAACGTTCTAATGGTAGAACACTGATCAAATAAACTGTCAAAGTTTTAGCAGATTACCGCATACGTCGAATATTCATTTGTCAATATATGTATGAGATTACTATTCTATGCCACTTCTTTCAATGGAGTGTTAGTGGTTGACCATTGGAAAGTCATAATGACGCCATTACATTAGTAGATTACCAAACTTGTCAAAATCGACAATTATGACATCAATGATAGACCATTCTGATACTATTGTAATAGCAGACTTGAGGCCCTGGTTATATACCAATATTGACTGGTCTACACTGTTCTTATCTATTATTACCTTAAAATGATAATATTGTAACAACAACCACTTTTTTAAAAGAGTTACCTTGGAGTTTCGTGCCGGTCCTTCTCCATAGGAAACGACTAATTTGGAACCGTTTACTAGCTTCTGACGGTCTAAGTCAAATAAAAAAAAATGAATTTGAATTTGATAAAAAGTATCGTCGAAGACGTGACACCCAACAACCCGCACTGGGCCTGCGTGGTGGGTTACGGCCCATTCCCTCTCCTGGAGAGGAGGCCTGAGTCCCAGCAACGAACATTAAAAAGGCTGATGATGATGATGAAGTTACAGCATTTTGTAACGGTAGTCCCGGCTTAACGGTTCCGTTTCTACCAACTGAGGAACGAACCCCTAAATACATCAACTATCCATAATTCAAGCTATGCATCTAGAATACCTACGTCCATATTACCCAGCTTCTGCTCGTATGGACAATGCCCTGAGGACTTCCATACATTGCGACTAGCGCCATCTGTCTTATACAACATGAGCTATCGGCGCAACGTGTGCGATTTGTACTCGGAATGCATTCTGTGCTTTTAACGTAAGTGGGTTCATGCTACCTGAGAAATGGCAACACATTCCTCAACGAAATGGCAGTTTTAGACAGAGAATTTGAAGTTTTAATCGATTTTCTGATGTATAACTGGAAACTATGTTTAGTTATATTTTTCGTGTTTTTTTTTTAGGTGAAAAATCTTGTAGGTATAGAAGGAAAAACTGACTGGCATAATATGTGGAATCTTGCACAAGGCTTCCTTTGTATATCTAAGGCATCCTCGTATCTAAGCCTACCGGGGCCAACTTTTGTTCAATGACTTTTAAAAATTAATCATGTTTTAATTCATCAGATTTTCATACAAAAATAAAAATATTTAAATTGGACGTTCTAAATATTACGAAGTCTATGCGAAGCTAGCGATATTACAATAGCGATGGGGAGCGGGGGTGTTGATGCGTTTGCGTTGCGTTATACAGACTTAGATAGGTATAGCAAAATACAGAGTCGAAATGTGTTAGATAGAACAACGAAATCTTGAAGATTTATTTTTGGTAAATGGATCGTGTTTTATAAAACGTCATAGAAACTACGTGTACTAATTTTCCTTTTACTTTTACTCACGGTGTCTACTTCTCTTTTTTCTTCAACTTTCCTTTTGCAGGCACCTGCAAAAAGGAAAGTGCTGGAAGAGATTTCATTAGAAATAAGCATCACCTTTGTACTATTTTTCTGTTTCCTTCTTCTTTTCTTGTATTTCCATGTGTGTACATAAATAGTTAAATAAATAAAATAAACTGTTTTTATTATTTTCTTTCTGGATGATGTATTTCTGTTGTCACTATAACAACAACTTTTTTTTTATTATTGATAGGCTCGCGTTTGGCCACCATCTCACCTGATGGTAAGTGATGATGTGGTCGACGATGGAGCACGCTTGCCTAGAAGTGACCTATTCACTCTTGACTTAAAGACCCCTAAGTTGTAGCTATCAGGAAACAGAGACTCCGGCAGGGAATTCCACTTCTTGGCTGTACGCACAATAAATGTGTTCCCAAAACTCTTTGTTCGTATGGGTGGGATTTCCATCATGTACCGGTGGTGCAACGCCGTACGTCGTGTGGTCCGATGATGGAATGGACTTGGCGGAATTAGATTGTGCAATTCCAGTGCACACTCCCCGAAATGTAAACGATAGAAAACCGACAGACTAGCAACTTGTTTATGATTTTAGTAATACAGTCCTGCATGATTTTTAGTGTTATACAAATAACTGTGTATATGCTCCTGTGCATAATTAGACATACATACAAAATATAATCATACATATTGTCGTGTTTCATTAAACCCCAAGCGAACGCCGGCGTTCGCGCACCTATTATCTTTCTATTGTGTCTGTAATTTCCACGATTGAAAGGTTAAAGAAAGACTTCACAACTTCAACACTAACTTATACCCACTTATTCATAGAACTTTTGCAAAAACAACACAATTAAAACTTTCAAGTAAAACCTTAATGATCACAAAGAACTAACTACACATTTATAAATAAATATAATTAGCTCAGACTTCTAACGTTGATTACATAAACATAGGTCCTGTACAAGTTTTGCTTTCATATCAATACACTATATCTACCTAATGAAAAAACATTTCAATTGGAAACTTTACTACATTAACGTATAGTTTCATTTTGATTACAACTGAAACAACTTACGACCTTTTTACCATTATGTTATTCTAAAATCAACTTTATGATTAACTTGTTAAAGTTAATAATCATAAGTTATAAAAGTGTAATCAGTATTTACATGTATTTTCTACTTTCATATTGGCTTTTAGCACAAAAGTGGTGTTTCCTTGTGAATGTAATTTTCTCTTTAGAGAGAATATGTGGTTTAATTAGACGCCGACGGACGTTCAAAGCTAGCTGCGTTTCGAAAAATTAAAAGCAAGCGCTGTTACAGTTTTGCTTAAATGTTTTATGTGGATGTTGTAGTTACAACGTCAATATACGCTTTAGAAATTTATTAATTAATTTGTGTACGGTCAAAACTACTGGGCTGTAGAAATTAAACCAAAAATGTTATCATTTACATTTGTAGAATTACTTACCAATGCTCGCGATTGTGAATCTTTGGCAAACATTTTGACTGAAGTAGTTACCCGTTCCTAATGACTTACAAGGTTTTTTTTAATTAGTTACCTCTTCACTTTAATTAGTTTACAGAAAATTTGATTGAGAGAATTGATTATCATGTTCACTTTATCCAAAAGACACTCACTTTTATACATAGGACCTTCCTGGCTTGTGACCAATCTAATTTATATCTATAATATAAACTTCTTCAAGATGAACTTTAAAAGAACCATATAATTACTTAAAAAAATGAAAGCCAAAAACAGGCCCAAAAAAAAAAAAGACCTATACTAGTGCTTGACTGCAATCCGACCTGATAGCACGCAGTGATGCAATCGTTGAAGGTGAGGTACACTAGTTGATGATAGAGCCTATTCACTCTAACCTTGAAGACACCTAAATTATAAACGGACGGGAAGACCGCAGCTTGCAAATTGCATAAAGCGTTACCAACAGGGCTATCTATGAGCTACATTTCCCCACTCACCTGATTAGAGCGACCTCGATTTTTGAACGAAACGGCCAAATTTTACAGTTAATTTCAATGCTACACGTATGGTACCCGTCTAGACAGGAGCCCGCGTACATTATTAGGGCTTAATATTTTAGATAGGTCTACGAGAGGGGTTCGCTTTTGGTTAATAAGTTTAGGCATTGAAGTAGATTTCCATGTTAGATTACGGGTGTGGTTATTATTTTTGGAAGTATGGACCCGTATTAGGATTGGGTATAACTTATACTCGCATATTACTATGTAAATATATTACAGGAATTTAAAACTGAAATCTCTAGATTAAGTAGCATCCAATCAAATCCCTGGGTGGCCAAAAACTTTTAATAGTTTTAAAAAAACATATATTTCTTGGAACGAGTAAATAACAGAATTACCGAATGCCAACAGAGTTTTAAGGCGTTATCTCTCTTTTCCGCGTTGACTCTTCATCAAACATCACGTTGGATTGCGTTAGATGAAGCATCAAGCTTTTAAATAATGCTCAATGTTTACGTTATGCAAATGAGGAAGGGCCGTCTAAAAAAACGAATATAGTTGAATTCCAACGTGCCATCGCAGCGTTGCTTGACGGCATAAGTTAAAATTCAACTTTTGGAAATATTATCCTCTCAACTGAAAGGGGCTAAACATAATAAACTCGTTAGTTTTGCCTTTAAAACATGCTAACAGCCTCGCCAAAGGTCACAGGTTAAAAGCTAATGCCTATCCCACCAGTAATTCTAGAATTTTAACACAGTAATTGGGAAATTGAATTTTCATGTCCCTGTCTCCAAGGCTGAGGGAAATTTTGTCGCAATATTTGAATTTTCTAGACTAGTTTTTAGGCAGCATTTTGGTTAGCAAGACATTTCTACTTCTTTAGAATGTCTTTATTGTGGGCATAGGTCATATTTATAAAAAAAAATATAGTTTCAATATGTCCTACCTATTTGGCAATACAATAATTACAAATTAATCTAACATTTTTTTTTTTTTTGGTTGGTAGAAATCATCCAAATGACATTCCCCGCCCTTGGGTGGAGCGGGAGATAGTGTCATATTCTTACTGATTAAAAAACCCTACCCTGTTCCTTACTGCATTTTATATCGGGGCCGAGCTTCCCTTTCGGAACTAGACCCTGGCCCCAGTAGACTTCGACCCAGCTGGGCCCCTGCTGTTGCTGACAACTCCTTGAGGCACGCGTGAACAGTACCCTTAACCAAGTTGCTAATCTGCAATAGTTAACGCTAGTAGAAAGCTTCAAATGTACGGGAATGATGTCATCTGAACGCTCAGTCACGTGGTCAGAACAAAAGAATTGGAGTCGAAGCGTTCGACGCAAGCAAATCGGTTGTAACTTGGCCGGGGGGGCAGTGCGCGCCGTCGACGACAAATTAAACTAACATCACATGGACAGGCCTGTTAGTCTAGTGGTTAGTGACCCTGACTGCTATGCCGGAGGTCGTGGGTTCGATTCCCACCCAGGACAAATGTTTGTGTGATGAGCACGATCATTTGTTCTGTGTCTGGGTGTAATTTATCTATAATATGTATGTATTTAGAAATATTTAAGTATGTTTATCAGTTGTCTAGTACCCATAATACAAGCTCTGCTTAGCTTGGGACTAGACGGCGCTGTGTGATAGTTGTGGAATATTATATTATTATATTATATTATTATTATCAGATATGTTTCAGATATTTAGAATGAATCGTCTCAAAAGAACTGTAAATTTCAAACAATTTGGCATTTATAATTAATTCTCTTGACTATCTGCTATAATACTACTGCAATCCTGGAATCTTAGTTAATGGTCTCTTTGGTATCTATAACCGTCCCCGCGCACGGGCCTCGAAAAAACGCCGCCACAAAAAAACGCTAGAAGCGGCCACAAAAAAAAGCTAGAAGCGGCCGCAAAAAACAGCTGAAGCGAGCGAAACCTTGTGGCCGGAGAAGCTTGAAGCCACTTCATGCGTTTTTTTTGTGGCGGCACCGCCGCAAACAAGCCACAAAAAAGGCCGCTTCAAAAAGAAGCTTGAAGCGGCGTTTTTTTTGTGGCCCGTGTGCGGGGTCAGTTAGTCTTGTATCGTAACGTTTTTTTCAATACACTTATTTAAAAACCCGGTCTTATCCCTACCGCTTTTAGGCACGCTATTCACTGTTTTTCGCATTAGTGCAGTAAAGTGTGTGTGTCAGGTTGGGCGATAACCGCCTCAAATCGCGCCTCAACCCCCACTTATTTATATTTTCGTAAGTGTATTGAAAAATGTCGTTAGATACACGTGGAAATTGTCACGGCAGTACTCGGTTCCATGGCACCCTCGCTTACGGCTCGGGCGAATTCCACCTCAGTCGCAAAAACAAACTTTCTCCACTAAGAGCAGAATGATTGTCGACACTCGACAATACGACTTTATTGACGCGATTAAAGTGAACAGATCCGTGATTGGAATTGGAAGGCAAGCCACAAGGTGAGCCGATGACCTGGTGAGGGTCACGGAAATCCGATGGATGCAAGATGCAGGGGACCGGTCGATATGGTTATGTACGTTGACATCTTTTGGCTAAAACAATGGTGATGAATTGATCAGGCTTATTTTACTGTCACAAAGCAGGTCATAGAGTAACGTTCTAGATAAAAAAATTACATGCATTTTTAGGGTTGCATACCTCAAAAGGAAAAACGGAATCCTTAAAGGATTACTTTGTTATCCATCCGTCCGTCTGTTTGCCTGTCTCTCAAGACCCTTTACCTCGAGAACGCGTGGAAGTATCGAGTTGAAATTAAAACCATATATTCAGGTCTACGGACTCTTGAAGCTTTAAAAAATCAAACGTGTAAATTAACCTTTCAGATACCGTCAATTTCAGACTTAATAGTAAGACAATAGATGCGCGAACGGTGTTCGCTTGGGGTTTAATGAATTAACGAGAAAAAGGGATACTTTGGTTTAACTCTTCGAATGCCGTAATTAGAGACACAATAGAAAGACAATTGCTTATGTCGAACTGTGTAACTTAAGACATTCAAAAGGTTATTTGGAAAAAACGTACATTTCGACACTCTCAAGGAAATCAAAATTCATAGGGCATTTCCTATTGACCCAGAATCCTAAAATTTGGCACAAAGCAAGGTCTTATAGCACAAGTATAGGAATAAATCTGAAAACCGTGTTGTTACGTCATAATTTTATTTTTGCGATTCGGAAAAATCTTCCGAAACTCCATTCCGGAATTGAACTATTTACATAAGTAAATTTGTACGGAACGCTCAAGGCGCGAGTCCGACTCGCACTTGTTAAGTTTTTTTTACAGTATATCATCAATATATCAATTTCTTAGTTAGTTAGTTAGCCCATTTATGTCCCACTGCTGACCGAAGGCCTCCCTCTCCCTTTTCCACACACGTATGTCTTCGGCCATTGCAGGCCAGTCCCTCCAGTAAATTTTTTAGTGGCCCCACTAATTCAAACGCCTATAGTTGACATACCTAAATATTAACATAAAAGGGTGAGGTAAGGGTTACTTACTACAAAGTCAAGTTCACAATATCGGACCCATTAATCTTCAAGTTAAGGGTAGACCATCTGGTGTTCGTCTCACGCATGTTGTTAAAGTCAGCTAAGTGAGATGGGCTGCTTAAATATTCATAGCTGCGAATCTTAGTACTGCAATCACTTAAGGGAACGCATGCGGGTTTGTGGCGTAGCTTGTGAGTTTATATCGTTAGTGTTATTTCCCAAAAACAATTATGAGTTAAAAAAACTGGCTTAGAGCGAGTTGGCCTCGTTTATAAAGAGCCAGAACTAATTGTATGGTAAAGTCTGTCTAAAAAGTTAAACGACTTGAGAAATGTAATCAAATAGTCTAATTCTTGAAATCTGATGTAGTCAACACTGGTTGAACAATCAAGGTTGTAAAGAGATGATCATTATTTATTGGGCCACAATTATAATAATATATAATATAATATTCCACACAAATATCACACAACGCCGTCTAGTCCCAAGCTAAGCAGAGCTTGTGTTATGGGTACTAGACAACTGATAAACATACATATATATTTCTAAATACATACATATTATAGATAAATTACACCCAGACACAGAACAAATGATCATGCTCATCACACAAACATTTGTCCTGGGTGGGAATCGAACCCACGACCTCCGGCATAGCAGTCAGGGTCACTAACCACTAGACCAACAGGCCAGTCAAAAATTACTCTGCACTGGGACACCTCTGCTCTGTAGTAGGTACTGTCTTATCACTATATTTACCTATACTAGTACTTCAAAAATATTTCTTCCTTGGCAAAAACAGAACCCTTATAGATTTGTCATGTCTGTCTGTCTGTCTACAGAGTCACAGCCACTTTATTCTGAAACTATAAGAACTATACTGTTGAAACTTGCTAAATAGATGAATTCTGTGAACCGCATTAAGATTTTCACAAAAAAATAGAAAAAAAAAACAATAAATTTTTGGTGTTCCCCCCCATATTCAGAACAGAAACTCAAAAAATTTTTTTTCATCAAACCCATACGTGTGGGGTATTTATGAATAGGTCTTCAAAAATGATATTGAGGTTTTTAATATAATTTTTTTCTAAATTGAATAGTTTGCTCGAGAGACATTTCCAAAGTGGTAAAATATGTCTCCCCCTGTAACTTCTAAAATAAGAGAATGATAAAACTAAAAAAAAATATATTATGTATATTACGATGCAAACCTCCGCCGAAAATTGGTTTTAACGTGATCTAGTGAGTAGTTTTTTTTTAACACTTCATAAATCTAAAAAAAAACACTATTATTAAAACATCGATCAAAGTTTCAACGAACTACAAGAACTTTTATATTATACTAGCTTTTGCCCGCGCGGCTTCGCTCCCGCTCTTCCCTACTCCACCCTACTGTACCCTACTCTTCCCTACTCTACCCTACTCTACCCTACTCTACCCTACTCTACCCTACTCTACCCTACTCTACCCTACTCTACCCTACTCTACCCTACTCTACCCTACCAATTTTCACATAAACCATCTTCTAAATAGTCAAATTATACGAAATTCATTAAAGTAATCAGTAAAATTATACGAAAAGTGGCATTGATTTTTATATATATAGATTACTTGCTGCTACGGAACCCTTCATGGGCGAGTCCGACCCGCACTTGGCCGCTACTGTACAATTTTCAAGAAAATAAAGGGAAATTCAATT
This sequence comes from Mythimna ferrago, assembly GCA_910589285.2. Classification (NCBI taxonomy): domain Eukaryota; kingdom Metazoa; phylum Arthropoda; class Insecta; order Lepidoptera; family Noctuidae; genus Mythimna; species Mythimna ferrago. The sequence continues at coordinate 6,876,208 of OU342689.1, forward strand.
ATACCTCGTTTATGCTGAAATGTCTTAGTAACTCAATATTAGTCTTTTAGGTCGCTTCTTTGAAACCTTGTTAAGCAACTACGTCATCATCGTATTTTAGGAAACAGTCCATTGTTTTTTGATTACCTTCATTTTTATTTATAGTTACAAGTTTTTATATAAAGTTAACCTATTTTTGTGCTACAAAAATTGATATTTTTGTACCTAGGTATAGCTTTCAATTTTCCAATGTGTATGTCGCGGCCAAATCTTAGAAATTGATCACTTCATGGTATGCCAATTAAAACTAGCCAGATCGTTTTAAACGTTAAACTTTGATGATATTTCAATCTTCATTTCTCATATTTTCTTTAGACCTTTTATTGTCATTGAAATTCTACATCAATGATATAGCCAAACGAGTATTAACATATCTTAAACATTGACATTAAAACGATCAGTAGCCTGATTCACGTAAAATCAAACAAGCCAAATGTCGTTGAAGTTTTATAGTCGTTCGATCGAAGTCCTATCCAAAAGCGGTATTCAGGATCTATCGACTTATTTCCAGTTACATTACTACTTATTCTACCAGGATAATGTAATACAGATTTTTTTTTTAATCGACGACTTTCAAACTACTTTAAAATCGGTGTCGTTCACACTCGATTGATGGATGTGAATTTTGAAATGGTCTAAACGACTAAATCGCTACGGTATCGGTACGGTTTTCATTATGTGAATCGGGCTATTGATCAGTTTTAGCTGGCCATAATATCATGAAGTGGTCAATTCTAATATCTGGCCATGACATATTATGTATACTTACGAAACCTGCCGAGAAGTCATATGACAGTGACGTGTCAGGTAATGTGACAAGTAATGTCTTTGACATACATTTTGTACTTATTCTAGCTTGCAGATCCGTTGTGTCAAGTTTGAGCTGTGTTAGGATGTGTTAACAATACTGGCTAAAATCCTCAGACCCCATTGTAGGCGCGGGCTTGCCAACGGTGAGCAATGAGTAGTTCGCCGTCCGACCATGACCATCCGGTAACCGTCCGTACTGAGACCAAGTCGTCGACGGCGCGTAGTGTTACTCGCGCGCCTCAAGGAGATGTCAGCAGGGCCATGGATTGTGCGGAAGAAATCCCGGGACCCTGGAATAAAGATAAAGAAGGAACAGGAATCGGTCTTAGTCAGTAAAAGACTGACACACCCTCCCACACCGCACTCAGGCGGGAGATGTCATTAAATAATTTTCAACCTAATAAAAAACCCCTAAATCCCAGTTCTTCAATTGCCCATTGAGTTCCGGGGCCATGGTGACTTTAGAGCAATTTTGCAGCTGTGAAAGGGTGTGTAGTATACTGGGAATTCATTACACTACACTGTGCTCAGTGAAGAAGAAATGACTATAAAAAATCTGGCTTGCTTGCCATATTTTTCAGTCATTTCTTTTTCACAGTAGAAAAACCTTGTGCCCTGAACTGTAAAAAACAGCTCGAAATTACATTACCACCTCGCCTTTTACCGCACAACAGATTAAACTCTAATTATAAAAATGTAATATATGCCAGTGGTTCCAACTGGGCAATAAATTCTGGCTGAAACACTACACGGAGCAATCCTCTTATGGTCTGTTTAGCAAAGATATTTGGAAGCGGCCACTAAAATGATAAAATTTAATATCACGGGCGATGGGACCATATTGTACCGTTATTTTTTTCAACAAGAATTCTATCCCTAATAACCGTTATTGGTATTTTATTATTACGGTTTTTTTCCTATTCTTTTTTGCCAAGAATTCGAATATGATTGTCGTTTTATTAGATTTGGGGTGTGTTTTTTTAATGCGTTTCTGATTATTTCTTTTCAGTGTTTTTATGATCTTTTTTGGAAGTCATTGGAGAAAAAATATAATTTAATTGATCATTTCCGTTTCTTCAGTAATTTGACTGTTATAAATTGTTACAAAGATTTATTTTATCTTTCATATTACATTATTAAGTTATAGCTTACTGTTCAGCTTCACTTGATGTTTGACTTTTGTGGGCTAGAAATTTAAGATAATATTAGACAGGTGATTTGTAAGTTTTTTGTATGTTTGTAACTATGACTTAGAAAAGCACATACAATACTTTTTACACCACCTGCTCGATAATGTCGTTTTACACGTCATACAAACCTCACTTAAAGCAAATCATTATATGCCTAGGGAGATAATGCAGTATGGCCGATCCCTAGGGAATAATGAGATTTGAATTTGGAGCATCAAGAATCGTCAACATTGTGAATTAAAATGTAGGCGCATCGAACAAGTTGACTCGAAATTCAAACCAAAGAGTATGTAATCACTATGATTCAAACTGGCCACTAACAAAAAAAAAAGAAAATAGAATAAAACGTGCGTACTGACGACACGGGAGCATTATAGAAAATTGAAACTATAGAATCATGGAGTAGTGAATTTTGTTTGTTTGATGAACTTGTAAATATAATACTTATATTTCTCTAATATATGATTTGGTCGCCCAAATTGTCCTTTAATTATCTCACAGATGGTGTAAAAAATAGAGTATGCAACACGGGGATAAAGCTGTCTTTGTCTTGGGCGGCTTAAATTCCTCACTTCACTCAGGTTTCTTTATTAACTCCCTCGCAATGCTCCGGAGTTAATTTTATAAATCCCTCACTGTCGTTCGGGATTAAAATCAGCAACCTTCGTTTCGTTCGGAATTCAACATGCCGCCCGCGACTTAAAGACGCTGCTTTATCCCCTAGTCACATAAACTACTATTATATCTCGAGAGTAGTCGTATTAAATATAGATTTGATTTGGAATACAGACAAATGTTGGTCCAATACATGGGATTAACTATCAAAGTAGACAAGTTTCATCTTATAATAACACTAGCTGCTGTGAACGGCTTCGCCTGCGTGATAGTAGAAAATTATTCTAGGAGTACATTCTCTCTGGTTCTTTTAATATTTGACTGCCTGACTATATAATTATAAAGTGAATTTAATTTAATGATAATCATCGGATTAATGCAAAATAATGATAACGCAATCTAAATGATAATAATAATCTAATGCAATTTAAAAAAATTTAATTTTGGTATTGACCTCTCAATTTTATGTAATTTTATAATACCTGTATACGTATGATTTTGTAACTGAAATGAGTCTTTGGTACTTGAAATAAATAAATAATAAAAAGTATATTACTCCTAGAAAAACAAAATGACCCTTTTTTTATGGTGGGAAAAAATCATGCATTGACATCCCCCGCCCTTGGGTGGAGCGGGAGATAGTGTCAGACTCTTACTGACTAAAAGACCCACCCCGTTCCTTCTAGCCTTCATACCGGGGCTCGAGCGCCCTTTCGGATAACCCTGGCCCCAGTAGGCTTCGACCCGGCTGGGTCCCTGCTGTTGCTGACAACTCCTTGAGGCGCGCGGGAACAGTGCGCGCCGTCGACGACTTGGGCTTGGTCCGGACAACAAAATGACCCTCATAAATGCGTAATAGGTAACTTTATACAAGGACGAAAGAACTACGCCTTGTACATTATTATAACAAAGTTTATTAATACACGTCTATTTTAGTTTTACTATCGCAAAAACAGCAATTGTTATCGTCAAAATTCGCTAATTTAATTCGCAAATATTTTACGAACAGCTTGCGAGCCTTTTTGCAAATTACGAAATTCATTATATGAACCATCATTAATGGTGTTACAGGAGACCATAATACTACTTCTCAACGCGATATACTTTACGACCTAAACTGAACTGCTAAAGGAATGGACATATGGGTGTATTGCTCAATCCTTTTCTTTTTCGCACGACAAATATAATGAGAATTACTAAAATTACACTCCCGAGCTTTTAATTATAAGATGACATTATGAATATTCCAAATAAAGTAATTTTCAAAGTTTTCCATAAACAAATCTGTCCTGTACCGTCACGAGCCAGTCTTGACTTTTCGATTCAAATGTTGTCATCATCAGTAACACCCAAAATTGCTTCACATTTTTAAAACAAAATCTTTCCACCGGACAAGGATATGACCCAATTCAGAAGCCCTCCATCTGTCAACACGCATTTAACCTCTTCCCAGGTCGCATATACCCGTAGATTTATCACCACATTATATCTGGTACCTACCTAATCACTGTTGATCGATCACAGCTGTCAGTGTCAGGCCACAGTCTATCAATCATGCTTTTTGTCAAACCCCGTCTATTGTTTAGCTGTTTATCTTACACTGTGGCGCGACGTAATCTTTGACTCGTCATGTGAAGTTCGATGTTCGAAAAACGATTAGTTTGATGGACCTTGATCTTTTTTTGTGGATAGTGTTGTCTTTGGATAATTTGGGGACACTTTTTCTGTTTCTTTTGGAGAAAGTTTTCTTTAGGCAGTCACTCATTAGAGTGGGATTTCTCAAAATATTTATATTTCCCTTATCTTTGAGTCGTCATGTTAGGTTCGAATGTTACATACGCTATACAGTTCCTCAAACATTAAGCTGTCATAATGTAAAAAAAATGTTTTCAATCTGCCTGTTGGCTCCAGAGATTAACACTTTTTAACATTAAAAAAAAAGGAAAACTCTTCTGTTTTATAATACCTATGTTATGTATATATTGCTTCATATAATTTCAAACATTTATTGGGTTTTAGTGGTTCTAATTTAGGTGTTAATATTTTATTAATATATAATTCTATATGGTTTGCTTTTTTGGAAATTTTATTTACACTTTTTACTTAAACTTTTCATCTCGGGCACTATTAACTAAGACAGTTTTTAACAGTAATTTTTTTTTCAGATGGCCGTTGGGATCGAAAGGCTCTGGAGTGGCAATCGCGTACCGGAAGACGCAGCGTTGGAGGGCCTTCTACAAGGTGGACCGATGACCTAGTGAAGGTTGCGGGAATCCGATGGATGCGGGACGCGCAGGATTGTTGATTGTGGCGACACTTGGGGGAGGCCATGTTCAACGGTGGACGTCTACCGACTGAAATAATGATGATGATGATGTGATTTTTTCTTATCGACCTTTGTTTTCAAGATACACAACTCTTCAAATCCACTTAAAACAAAATCTCAAAATAAACTCACAACCAGTAACAACCCCTTTAAAAGCAGCTCTAAAACCCACCCCCGTAACCAAACCCCATTATATTTCTAAAACACAATTACATAAGACACTTTGAAGACTAGGAGAGCATAACTTTTAGCGGGCTCGCTAGCACCGGAGCAGTTGTAAAAGCATCGTAAAGACTCCTCACCTGTTCTCCATAAGGTACCAGGCTCGCAGGTAATGAACCATTAATTCGCTAGAAGAGTTAGTGCACTTACAACGAACAATTGCAGATAAAGCTGGAAGAAGTGTTTTTAGGATCGTTTGGTTTGGAAGACGGGAAATTGGATGGCGGTGTTTTGATAAAGTTTGAAGATTTTAACAAGTTTTTTTTTTGAAATGACATAAACTATTGCTTGACTGGGATTCCACGTGATGGTTAGCAGTGATACAATCGTTGATGGTGCGGCACACTAGTTTATTAAGAGCCTATTCACTCTAGCCTTGAAGCATAGTCGGCCATATAATGTTCTTACTGTTACTTAGGGACTTAGGCCTCCTCTCTAGGAGAGGGAATGGGCCGTAATCCACCACGAGGGTCCAGTGCGGGTTATACTCTCCTAGCCTTGAAAACATTATAATAATCAGATGGGAAGACCGTTGTTGCAGGGCAAATTGTTTTTCTTTCAATGTACAATATATAATTCGGATCGTAGAGGCACGTTAATGACGTAAGGGTGGACTCTCGTCGGATTGTCTGATGGTTCAGTTTGATATCCAGAGGAGAAAAAAGGTTATTGATACAACTCGAAAAATCAACAAACTTAGGTCAGTGGCAGCACCGTAGGCGCAGGCTTGCACCGTAGGCGCGGGCTTGCGGATAGTGAGCAATGGTTAGCTCGCTGTCCGGCCGCCCAGTAACTGTCCGGACCAAGCCCAAGTCGTCGACGGCGCGCACTGTTCCCGCGCGCCTCAAGGAGTTGTCAGCAACAGCAGGACTCCAGCCGAGGGGCCAGGGTTAGTTTCGAACAGGGTACATTTCTCGCAAAACAGGTGGTCACGATGGGTCACGATGAAGGTTGCTGGAGTGGCGACTGTTTCGTGCGTCTCACATTCATTGCATTCCCGCGACCGTCACCAGGTCATCGGTCCACATTGTGTAAGGCCTTTGTTGGTCGTACAACAGTTGGTTGATGGGGATGAAAGGTTCTGAAATAATACAGTAATTGACAATAAATATGGTGCAAGCCCTAAATGCAAACTTGTTAACAAACTGTTAAAGTTGCTTCTTTAACTGATTTGAGGACATAATTTCTTATAAGGCTATTTTTTTAATTAAATTTGTTTTTTTATTCTGTTGTCATAGATCCACAGAAACGCTAGTTCAAAATAATTTAAAAACAGTAGCCATATCCGTCACCGGGCCTTAGTTGAGGCCATGACCATGCTGACAGATATGGCTTTTTTTATGGTGGGAAAAATCATCTAATGACAACCCCCGCTCTTGGGCGGAGCGGGAGATAGTGTCAGACTTTTACTGACTAAAAACTCACCCCGTTCCTTCAAGCCTTCATACCGGGGCTGAGCTACACTTTCGAACCTAATCCTGGCCCCAGTAGGCTCGCTTTTAAGGTTTGGTCTACATTCATTAGCACACAAACAAGTGCAGATTTTAACGGCTTTTCATTAGAAAAATCCACAGCTTTTACCGTTTCAAATATTCACCACTTGAATATAAGAAAACGAAATGAAAATTCATAATGAAATAACTTTTCCACGATGTAGTAAAAGTTTAAAACAATTTTATTTATTACAAAAGTTTTAACAATATGCTCAAACTTTACTACTGTAGTTTTAACTATTCGCTAACTTTTCTATATTGAACTTTGATTTAGGTGAGATCTGTCACCTGAAAACTTTTCAAATGTATTTTTGTCAAACATAAATTCGGTTTTGAACGTTAAACGTAAATCTTCGAGACATGTCCATTGCATACTAGTTTTTGGCAGGGGCTTCGCTAGTGTGAAAGTAAAAAGATACTTACTGGGCCCAAAAGCTTTCAGGGAAAGGAAAACTATCAAATCGAGAGAAGAAGAAGCAGTAAAGAGATATCCTAAAGGAATATGCTCCTAGGGTAAAAAGTATATTTTGTGAATATATATTTTGTGTATATAGGATATGGTCTACTGGTGTGCTAATTTTTTTTAAAATCTATTCAGCCGTTTGAGCTTGAAGGAGTAACAAACATACACAGACATACATACCAACTTTCGCCTTTATAATAGTTGGGTCCGCCAGCGGGAAAATTATCCCAAGGAAACATAATCCTGGGATAAGTGTATCCTATTTGCTAGAATAAGGTCTATCCGTGTGCCAATTTTCATTGAAATCTGTTCAGACATTTTAGCGTAAAAGATTAAGAAACATACTTTCATCAGTAATGCTCCGATTTTATCTCTGCTCTCTAACTTCAAACGATTTTTTTGACTTTGGCCCTGTGCTAAATATAAAAACGAATGTAGTATTTATTTTTTACTCTAAATCACATTTTTTTCCTAAACTTATGTTGCCACTGCTGCGCACAGGCCTTCTCCATTTCTTTACTGGGATTTTGGCATCATATAATTTAATTACTAAATGTAGGTGTGTTACTAAATACTAAATGTAAGTAATTAATTAAAAAAGGTCTGTCTGTCATCTTCAATTATTGATTAAAAAACAAAACGAAGATATTAATAACTTTAGCGCCAACCGCATTTTGCATTGTGATGCAAATGACTTTTAAATTATGAATCTAGAGAGCCATTTCCAATGTATGAGGCCAGCGTAAGATAGCTAAAATAATTTCAGTTTAGTTGCACTCATCATTTAAAATTTCACACAATAAATTACCTTCCAAATTAATCTACAACTTCAATACTTAACACAAGCAAACACTGTGTCAATATTGACCAGTCTTTCGAAGCGGACTATTAGCACAGTCAAACGCGGTGCACCATCTGGAAAACGGTGAATTATAAAAAGCTGTTTGCGATCCTTGGCTCGCTGGGCCGCATTGCGGTGGGCGTCCGGGTCGACGGTAATTACCGGTACCAACTAATTCATTATGTGAACGGGTTCCGTGCAGCAAATGATGGAATCAACGCAATGCAACTGATAGTTTGAGACGAGATTTAGAGCAAGATTGAACGAATGAGTCGGAGTTGTGTCGCTTTAAAAACGCAAATATAAAAATAAACTTAAAAATTAGGCACCCTGCTTACATGGCGCTAAAACATAACTCAACAATTTGTCTAATTCGACCAAAAGACCAAAGACAAAACCAAAGACGACGAGCCAGTAGAAGGAGGACTAATATTTAAAATTATTTTGTCTACAGCCAAAATGCAACAGAGTGACTATTAGAGTTTTTATGTTAATTAATGCATACCAAATATGATTTCGTGTAAATAAGTCCCTATCATGTAATATTTAGATTTTTAACTTTAAAGACCATAAGAATGCAAAATTACACACAGTCAAAATACATTAGCAGACCTAATTTCACCAGCATATATTGTGCTAAAAAAATTCCTAAAATGAAAGAAAATAAGTATGAGTAGGTATCTCTATTAGTTATCCTGAATGGATCAATATCAGAACTCTTTTTTTTTTAGTTAAGAAATCATCTAGTGACTTTTGTCGCTCCAGAGTGAAGGAGGGTATTAGGCTTTTAAACTAGCTAGAATCATACCTATGTCCTTCCCTCTTTGAGGCGTGGCTGGAAAGATCTCATGGCGTCCTTACATTTCGTATGACGCAGGTCCTCACCGAACATGGCACGTTTGGGAGGTTCCTGCATCGGATTCGTGCGGAAGTGACGCCCGGGTGTCACCACTGTGCGGAATGCCCGAAGGACACGGTGGAGCACACAATCGAGGTGAGCCCTGCTTGGGCGAAGCATCGCCGTGCTCTCGTGGGGACGATCGGCGTCGAAGACCTCTCGAGCGAGGAGGAGTGGCAGGCGGCCGCCGACGTCTGCAAAGCAGTAATGCCCGCCAAAGAGGAGGCCGACCGCATCAGGCAACGGCGCTCTCGCCGCCGCCGCCGGGATTCCGATCCCGATTTCCGGCCACCGTAGGCGCGGGCTTGCGGACAGTGAGCAATGGATAGCTCGCTATCCGACCGTCCAGTAACTGTCCGGACCGAGCCAAAGTCGTCGACGGCGCGCACTGTTCCCGCGCGCCTCAAGGAGTTGTCAGCAACAGCAAGGGCCCAGCCGGGTCGAAGCCTACTGGGGCCAGGGTCATCCGAAAGGGAGCTCAAGCTCCGGTATGAAGGCTAGAAGGAACGGGGTGGGTTTTTAGTCAGTAAGAGTCTGACACTATCTTCCGCTCCGCCCAAAAATCATCCAATGACAACCCCCACTGGTTGTCATTGGATGATTTTCCCCACTATAAAAACAAATACCTACATCCTTCAGTTACCTTTTGCGTTCTAGGACCATGAGTCTCCTTTTCAGAAATGCCCCATAGCCCTAACTTCCGCTAGATCATAGAATTAATAATAATCTTCCTCTTGTAGAGAGGAGGCCTGGTGGCCTTTTTTTAGGTGGGAAAATCATCCAATGACAAAGTCAAAGTCAAGTCAAAGTCAAAGCATTTATTTCAAATAGACCATTTGCAGGCACTTTTGAATAGTCAAATGTCGGTCAGTCCAAGAAAAGTGAAGCAAAATAAAATTGCACGTTCTAAAGCGTAGGTCTCTATGGAGAAGAACGTGCAAGAAACTCCATGGACACTCCTTTAAATCATATTATGTGTTACATATAATGCTTGGTAACATATTACTTGTTGCTTCTATCATGTGAGCACAATGTCTATAATGAAATAAAAATGTAAAATAATTAAAAGATAGAAACTGAATTAAGCCACTGGCAGCTAAGAGATGGCCTTCCGCATGACGCAGGTACTCACCGGACATGGTTCGTTCGGGAGTTTCCTGCACTCGATTCATGCGGAAGTGACGCCCGGGTGTCGCCACTGTGCGGAACGCCCGGAGGACACGGTGGAGCACACAGTCGAGGTGTGCCCTGCTTGGGCGGAGCATCGCCGTGCCCTCGTGAGGGCGATCGGCGGCGGAGACCTCTCGCGCCGGGCCTTGGTTGAGGCCATGGTCCGGAGCGAGGAGGAATGGCAGGCGGTCGCCGACTTCTGCGAAGCAGTAATGCTCGCAAAGGAGGAGGCCGAACGCATCAGGCAACGGCGCTATCGCCGCCGCCGCCGCCGGGATTCTGATCCCGATTTCCGGCCAACGTAGGCGCGGGCTTGCGGACGGTGAGCAATGGGTAGCTCACTGTCCGGCCGTCCGGTAACTGTCCGGACCAAGCCCAAGTCGTCGACGGCGCGCACTGTTCCCGCGCGCCTCAAGGAGTTGTCAGCAACAGCAGGGACCCAGCCGGGTCGAAGCCTACTGGGGCCAGGGTTATCCGAAAGGGCGCTCGAGCCCCGGTATGAAGGCTAGAAGGAACGGGGTGGGTCTTTTAGTCAGTAAGAGTCTGACACTATCTCCCGCTCCGCCCAAGGGCCGGGGATGTCAATGCATGATTTTTTCCTACCATAAAAAAAAAAAAAAAAGCTAAGAGATGGCCAGTCCCATCTGACGGCACCCGTTCACGAGCATGATGCGTGCATCAGCCTCACTCAGCTCAACCATTTTGAAGGGAACTGAATGACCCAATAACACGTGCCACCAACAGCGAGACATTTGAGTGAGCATCACAAAGACATCCCCCGCTCTTGGGCGGAGCGAGAGATAGTATCAGACTTTTTACTGACTAAAAACCCACTCCTGTTCCTTCGTTGTCTTTCGTACCGGGGCCGAATCTTCCTTTCAGAAGCAGAGCCTTGGCCCTAGTAGGCTTTGACAACTCCTAGAGATGCAAAAAAAAAGAAAAAAAAAAGTTCTATGAGTTCAAAAACCTTTTTTAAACTACTGAAACTACTAGTTAACGTTACTTTGTGAATTATTAAAAAAATTGTGTCTGGCTCAATGCAATTAATAGTAAAGTACTTAATTAAAATACTTTTTTTTTTTTAATGTTGTTCATGAATCTATAATAAACATTTTATTGTACACCATAATTCAAGCTTTATATTATAAATAATTCGTTACTCTACAAAATAAAATACTTCAATTAATTTTAATCTTATTTGAAGTAACGAGCGATGTCATCGAAAAAGTTATTTGAGAAACGAAATGCTTATTAGGTCGTAAGTCGGTATACCACTAAAGTATTTACTTATATGAAAACTTTTTCAATATTTTGCTGAAATTCGCTTAAAGTTTCTTTATGAAATAGAGTCTTTGATGACTAATTAAAATTTTTGAAAACTCAGATAATGTCGACGCGTATAACAAAAAAAAGGTTACCTGAAATGACATAATAAATTAAAAGAAACTTTCTCGAATCAGAAATTAGAAACTTTTATTTTAAATAGACCTAAAGGCACATTTGAATTGTCAAAATGTCGATCAGTTAAAAAAAGTGATGCTAAATTCAGACACTCTTTTGTATCATATTTTAGATTTAGATTTACATAAATCTTGTAATTATAGATACCGGCACGAATCTTGAGCGTTCGGCGAAAGAGTGAGGATCAATTTGCGCATTGTACACATCGTCGAGTCAATCACTGTAACTGCAAAGATGTACTCCCAGCTCCCACGTCTCACTTCATACCACTAAAGAGACCCAATACTTCACTTTTCTTTCAAGTCTGCGCGACTTCAAGTTCAAGCCAGCGCTCAAGATCCGTGCCGGTATCTGTACATATTTCTTGTCGCTTCTACATTGTAGATAAATAATGAAAAAATAGCAATAAAAAAAAAATAGAATTTCAAATATTGAGATGAAACGAGATATTTTCAAAGAGAATTAAATTTAGTACACAAATGTGTACCTACGTAAACACATGAACACTCTGTTTCTTTACTCTAATTTATCATAAAATTAAATTGATTAGATTTATTCACCTCGTCATTGGGAGAACAGAAAAGAAAGAAAACCGGTTTATTTACGCAAAAACGCGACGCGATCTTAAAACTCGCTTAAAAACATAATCAATAGATAGGAAAGATATGCAAATGCATCACATCCACGCAAAACGGCCGAACCACAAAATAGATAGGTACAGAAGTCAATCTACATACAAAGCACGCTCGAGCAATGCACTCAAAGACACTGCTCACGGACACGATGTCTCGGAAGCGTCTCGGACCACTCGTCGAACAATTCCGGCTCAAACGCTCATTAGTGTGCGTCCACCGAGCGTAGGTATAAAAAGTGAATTACGTACATGAGATTGTCTTCTATACCTATCTATTTTGTGGCTGAACGCTCAGCATATAGCTGTGACCTCACGCATAAGTGTCCTCGCACACTGGCCACAAAAAAAAAACCACTTCTAGCTTCATTTTTGACGGCCTTTTTTGTGGTCCGTGTGCGACGGTGCCACCACAAAAAAAAAAGCTAGAAGCCGCTTCTAGCTTCTCCGGCCACCAGCTGTCGTGCGCTTCAGGTTTTTTGTGGCCGCTTCTATCTTTTTTTTGTGGCTGATTCTAGCTTTTTTTTGTGACACATAAACAATGAGCTCACAGCGCTGGTTTTCAGCGTGGGCTGATGGCGGTGTCAACATAAAGACACGGAATGGTGACGGAACGGACAGAACAGTGCAGTGTACAAAATTATTTGGCTAGCGAAAAGAAATAAAAACACAAATGAATTAATAAAATAAATACAGATGACCGCATAATGCTGAAATATGGAGAGTGTCAGATGTTTACTGATTAAACCTACATCTGTTTGCACCGCAGTCCTTTGCGTTTCATGATTAAGATAACTCTTCCAAAAAATTTTGCACTCCAAACTATAACAGCTGGATTTACAACTGCTAAAAAACTTGCCTTCCACATTTTCCTCACATTTTTAAAGCGGTGCGATATATTTTTAAAATTCTCGGCTTGTTAAAGGAAAATCCTCACAGTTGAATTCTTAATTTGTGTTGACTTTTTAAATTAAATTTGCGGTGGTCATCGCTTGCAGCTTTCTGACAAAAAAAAAAAAAAAAAAATAATATAATATGGATACGTTAAATTTTCTGGAGATTGCAACAATTTGTTGGTTTTGCTCATGAAGCCTGCATCAGGCATGTATGGTTCGTCAGGAATATAAATACCGACAGTAATTATAATTTTGTGGCGAATTCCTTTATATTCCCGCTCAGTTTTCGTTTCATTCCACTTCTCCAGTACATTTTTTTGTAGCAGATACTCGCATCTTTATTTTGATTCCGTCTTATTTTGTTTTTTCTTTGTTTTATCCCAACCAAAATCCGTAGTACAAAGTATTTTTGTTTTGTACAACAGTACTAAATCAAAATAAAATCTATGCATAACATAAAGCAGTACTTAGAAATTAAATTTTAAAAATCTAGCATAAGCCAGGCAATGTCCATTTTCCAAATACTGTAATAACAAAGAATTCCTGCACGGCTGCAAATCCTGGGTAACGCAGAGAGTTCAGACACACCTATCATGAGACTTAACGCCCAACGCGGCGTGATCCGTGATTTCCCTCGGGGCAGCGGTATTGCGCTGGGTACAGATGTGCTAGGATTTGGATACGCTAGTTTTTTGTTTTTGTCTGTACCAGTAATTGGATACTTACACTAGTTTTTCTATTTTGGTTGTTTGTCACTTTTGTATTTTTTTTTTCTTTCTCGTTTAAAGCTTGTATTTTAGTATCCTTAATCCTAATTACTATTAGTTGGTACCCTTTCACTGCTGGGCAAGACTGATCACTTAATTTTTCTTCTCTTTCTTTAAATTTATTTACAATGTTAGTTCACTTCGTTCGCATATATTTTTGTAGTACATTTTACTACCTATTGATGTTCATGCAAAATCTAAAATTATGTGTTTTGACTCTAAATAATTTCAAAAACGCTTATATCAATTCTTTGAATAAAACTGTCCCTTAAAACAGTAATATACTCGTACCAAACAATTTCTATTTCTTTTTTTCAGTAATGTATCCTATAATTGGCTCATTTGTCTTTTCCAAGATCCATGGAATCATGTAATATTTAATTCCGTCTCGCATGACGAGGGCTCTCCTTATTGCGTTTGCACTTGACAAATTATATTAGAGGCCAAGGTATTTTGATTTTTTCGGTTCACCTGCCAACGTTTAATCAGTTTTCTGTTCTTTCTTAAATTGAATGTCACTGATCATGAAATGGAAATCAAATGTGGATTCTGTTGAAATTGTTGTAGGTAACAATATTTTTGTCTTTTTTGATTGAAGAATCTTTTTGCAATTGTAACATTGTTATATGATTAGTTTTTAATATACTACTAGATTTTCATATTAAGCAACACGTGTTTTTTAATCATTACAATTGTTGCATCACACTGCTAAGTCTAGATTCTTGTTATTATTAAATCCTTGACAGTCGTTACAGATAGTCAGAAACTTAAAAAATCTAACACAAGTCTTACTAATATCGTGTCACCCAATTCGTAGGTTTTAGGAGTCGCTTTTTGTAAAATACTGGTAATCAGCTGCATCTAGTTGGACTGGAAGCCAATCAATCCCATCATGGTTGGACCAGTCAGATTGATTGGTTGTTTCATTATATTATTATTTGTCATAATATTTTAAACATTCTTGGCATTCTTAATCTTTGTCCAATCAATGCCATGTCTGCATTTCCCCGTCTCTTGTCAGTCGAGTATTAAGTATTGACTTTCCCAGGATCCGTTGTGTCAAATATAAGGGTATGGACTGGAGAGATTGTTTCTGCATATCCAACGAGATTTACCTTGAATATTGCACCAATATTCCGAGTGTATTGTTATTTAGACCTACGGTCAAGTGAAATGAAATATGCATTTGTTTTCGTAAAAATATGCAATGTTGTGCACTCTGTGAATCCCGAAGCTATGTTAGTTTCATGTTCTTTTGCATTTTAAGAATCTTCTTTGTTTTAAAATTCTGCTCCCTCATTTCTTTCGCTGTCCACCACATACATTTCTTACACTAAGCCTACCAAAATCTTCATAATTCTATTACCTTTGCCTGCGGGGTTTAATCACTAATAACGCAAAGGGTACATAAATTATGCATCTGGGTTAGCCATTTTTAAAATTAAGTCCAAACGTAGGACATACTTCTATCCTTTTCCCGCGAGTGATAGTTTAAAGAATTTTAAACATAGTTCTGTCTCGCTCACCGTAATCGTATTTAAATTTGCATATTTAAAAAGATGCCAGGGAAAGCTGCAATATCCTCTCATTTTGTATGCGTTTCCTATTTTAGATGGGGAAATATTTTTGCTGCAAAGCGAGGGGGTGACGTTTGATCTCGGTGTAGAGGAAAGAGAGGTTTCAACTTCGTTTTACATTTCGTTATGTTTAACTATGGCGAGTTGACGACTGTTGGTTCCGGAAAATAAATTTATTTAGTGCAAATTTATGACTACTTCACTTGATGTTTCATCGTTACACTTATTTTTCACATTTATGTGTATATTGGCGTTTGAATTCCGGTTCATAAATATTGGATTCAGTATTATAGAAAACCAAGCTCCCAATTGAGCTACATACGTTTTTCAAAAGTTCCAATCTGTAGCAGTAACAATAACTTCAATCTAAATAGACTTTTCTAGAACAATGGTAAAATATACTCGTATCGGAGTAGCCATGCCGAATCAACTTTTAGCCGCATTTTGTTCAGCGCATTAGAGGAATGGGCAAAATTTGGAACAATCACTGGAGTTTGTATGGATGACTTGATAACAGTTTTATTTTACTGGCGAAAATTTTGCAGATTTCAAACAAAATGCAGGTATTGAATTTTTTACAACGGTTTGATTACAAATTTCATTTTCAGTTGAAAATATCGGTCACATTTATTTTATTGATGTAGTAACATTTAATCTTCAGAACTTCGTTCTCATTGCCATACAATGATCCTTATCTTCGTGATTATGACGTTATTACTTACACATTTTTCTCCAAATATTTTGGAAACATATTTCTCTTGTGGATATTTCATCATCATCATTTTAGCCGATAGACGGCCGCTGTTAGACATAGGCCTCCCCCAAGTGTCACCACAATGAACGATCCTGTGCGTCCCGCACCCATCAGATTCGCACCACCTTTACCAGGTCACCTTGTAGAAGGCCTTCCAACGCTGCGTTTTTCAGTACGCGGTCGTCACATCAGAAACTTTCGGCCCCAATGGCCATCTGTGTAGATATTTACTAGGTTTCTATTGCAATCAAAATACAAATTTGTATAAAATTATTCCAGTAAAAACTTCTGAGTATCTGCTATTTTGCGAGAATTTTGACTCTTTATGATGTATTTATAATTTTTAAAAAGTTACGAAAATATATTTATTGAAACCTTGCACATTTAATGGATATTCTGAACAACGAAATATTATTCCAAAAACTTTTAAAGTTTAAAAAAAAAACGTACTTCCTGGAACAAGTTTAGTGAAATATCCGAGTGAGTGATGGAAATACCAAATGCCAACAGTGCGTTTAGGCGTCATTTCTATTTATTTGAGTTTGTTTTTTATTAATTATTGCATTGGATGAAACCACCAGCTCTTAAACCATGCTCATATTGACGATAGATGAATCGGTAATGGCCCTCTCAAAACAATAAACAATACAACAGTCTATACCGGAACCAAAAGATAACTATAAGATAGCTAACTTATGATGAAAACTAGATTTTGCCCGCGGCTTCACTCCCGTCAACTGACTACTATATTCTACTCTACCCAACTCTACCTTTTTCTACTACTACTACTTAGTACTCGCTAACTTCAAAATTTCAAACATACTTAACCATAGACAACATTACGTTTAGCTGTCAGTTGTGTTTTATTATTCCATGTCTTTTGTCTGTTCTTGAGATAAAAATAGTCTAACTTAGTCTTTCTTCTTTTATATATATAGATAAATAGGTTCTCAATTTGCGAAAGACAGAGGTCCCATTCATTTTAATTGAACCTAAAACTGCATAAGAACCCCTAGGAATAGACGTTTAAAATGGTATACAGTGTAGCTTCACTACTTACTTACGTTTGAAGAGACGAGGACTCAAAGTGATTCATAGAACTGACATCTTTAACGAAAAAGGAGCGGAAAGTAAAATATTAAATTTCGAATGAAGGAAACATCAAAGTTTTCAACGTAGCAGTTTCTTTTACAAACGAATCAGGACTACATAAGATTTTTTTTTAGTCTCACAGAGAATCCAAAAGCACTTTTATCCACAGAAATTTTGCAGCTCCGTTTGAATTATGGGATACTAGCTTCTGACAATGGCTTCTCTCGTGTAAAAGTAATAAAACACCTCAAATATACCCCAGGTCAAAAAGAGTATCCTATGCGCTATTTCAAGACATGGTTTGCTCGTGTACCAAATTTCATGCAAGCCTGTTCGGTACATAGTGGATATCCCACTCATACACAAGTACAAAGCGTTTT
Source organism: Mythimna ferrago (assembly GCA_910589285.2). NCBI lineage: Eukaryota > Metazoa > Arthropoda > Insecta > Lepidoptera > Noctuidae > Mythimna > Mythimna ferrago. The sequence continues at coordinate 6,893,833 of OU342689.1, forward strand.
GGAAAGTCATTCATTATACGTACAGCTAAGGATTAGAATTCCCTGCCAGAGTCTGTTTCCTGATAGCTACAACCTAGGGCTCTTTAAGTCAAGAGTGAATAGGTTACTTCTAGGTAAGCGTGCTCCATCGCTTACCATTAGGTGAGATAGTCGACAAACGCAAGCCTATCAATAATAATTAAAAAAGTCTGAGTGCAAAGGAGTAATAAATCTACACACACACAAACATACCTACAAACTATCGCTTTTCTAATATGAATGTGAAGTGTGAGTGCGAAGGAAAAAGATAAAACGTCTTGTGATGAGGTTTTACCATGATCTTTATTTGTTTTGGTTAGTAATGATGGTTTTCTGAAATGACATTTACCAGATAGCAGCACTGAGGTGTCAGGTCCCGGCGCCTGTAAAACGCTTATGTTAATGATATTAGAAAGAGCTCATCATTATCATCAAAGTAGAGGTAAAGAGGATCTATAGTGACATTTGACACAAATTCAAAGTTGACGACTTCAACACACACGATGGTTGCCTCCGATCTTTAAGTTGGAATGTCGAGGACCGCAGTACCTCAATTGAAGGGATCTCCTTAATTGATTGTAACTTTTTGAATGGCATTTTTAGGGTTCCGTAGCCAAATGGCAAAAAACGGAACCCTTATAGATTCGTCATGTCTGTCTGTCTGTACGTCCGTATGTCACAGCCACTTTTTTCCGAAACTATAAGAGCTATACTGATGAAACTTAGTGAGTAGATGTATTCTGTGAACCGCATTAAGATTTTCACACAAAAATAGAAAAAAAGCAATAAATTTTGGGGGTCCCCATACTTAGAACTGAAACTCAAAATTTTTTTTTTCATCAAACCCATACGTGTGGGGTATCTATGGATAGGTCTTTAAAAATGATACTGAGGTTTCTAATATATATTTTTTTTAAACTGAATAGTTTGCGCGAGAGACACTTCCAAAGTGGTAAAATGTGTGTCCCCCCCCTCTAACTTCTAAAATAGGAGAATGATAAAACTAAAAAAAATATATGATGTACATTACTATAAAAACTGCCAACGAAAATTGGTTTGAACGAAATCTAGTAAGTAGTTTTTTTTTAATGCGTCATAAATCGAAAAAAATACACTATTGTTAAAACATCGATCAAAGTTACAACACATTACAAGAACTTTTATATTATGTTACTTGCTGCTACGGAACCCTCCATGGGCGAGTCCGACTCGCACTTGGCCGGTTTTTAAAAACTAGAGCTAGAATTTACAATCATTCAAATACTTTTACTAACACTATACCCTATTCGCGTTAAGATTAGACATTAAAAGAAACCTTTTTTACTGTCTGTTCAACCGATTTTAACTTCTATTTCGTAGGCATAAGGACGGTATTAAAAGCAAAAAGTGGTTACAATACCAACTATTTACTGCAGCCGCCATTTGCTATGCCACCAACGTAATTAAAGTCAAAATCGGTTGAAAGGACAGTAATAAAAGGTTTTCGTAAAAGTCTAATGTTACTTTGAACAGAGTATAGAATGCTTGGGCGGAGTATCAACGTGTTTTGTGTGGGCGATCGGCGGCGGAGACCTTGGTTCAGGCCATGGTCCGGAGCGAGGAGGAGTGGCAGGCGGTTGCCTCTTTCTGCGGAGCAGTAATGCTAGCAAAGGAGGAGGCCGACCGCATCAGGCAACTCTCGCCGCCGCCGGGATTCCAATCCCGATTTCCGGCCACCGAAGACGCGGGCTTGCGGACGGCGAGCAATGGGTAGCTCACTGTCCGACAGTCCGGTAACTGTCCAGACCGAGCCCAAGTAGTCGACGGCGTGCACTGTTCCCGCGCGAATCAAGGAGTTGACTGTCAGCAACAACAGGGGCCCAGCTGGGTCGAAGCCTACTCGGGCCAGGGTTAGTTTCGAAAGACTAGCTCAGAGCCCCGGTATGAAGGCATGAAGGAACGGGGTGGGTTTTTAGTCAGTAAGAGTCTGACACTATCTCCCGCTCCGCCCAAGAGCGGGGGTTGTCATTAGATGATTTTCCCACCAAAAATAAAACAGAATATAGAATTATACGAAAATTTCAATATGCTTTTTACTCAAAGTGAACTTATGGTGATCGGTTTCAACGTAAACCTCACGCTTATTGTACACCCCATGGCATTTAGGTATATTACAGCGATAAATCTACACTAATATTATAAAGAGGTAAAGTTTGTTATTTTGTTTGTAGGAGGCAATCTTTGAAAGTACTAGTCCGATTGCTAAAATTTGTTCACCAATAGAAAGCTGCTTTATTTCTGAGCGAAAAATGATACATTTTAATATACGCAGGCGAAGAAGCGGGCAAAAGGTAGTAACTAATAATTATAAGAACTGGGGCCGTATTATGACCTCTTAAAACCATCATGTTTTCGGTGTGAAAAAGAGACGGAGCTATACAGGACGAATAGCACTATCCTTTTCTCACACAGAAAACATGATGGTTTTAAGATGTCATAATACGGCCGCTGGCCTTACCTGTAACGAGCAATAAATGAATTTTGAAACGGTCGAATCGGTGACGCATCCAAAAGCTCAAACTTCCAAATGTAGTCCATCAATGTCAACGCACACTTTACAAAATACCTAAATCCAATTTCCATATAACAAAACGTTATTGAAAGGTAAATGACAGTATTAAAATCAATCTGTAATTAACTGTGACAATTTGAACCTCACCACGTAATCCAATGTGACTGAAAGCACTTACCTGTGCTATACGCTTCCATACATGATAGTTTGAAACTATCAACTAGGTGTATGTACTATCGTGTAAGTTACATCGGTACCTCTTGCCACGGTTTCAAAGTTAGTGATAATATAGTGCTTGTTGGAACTAGACTTGTAACACTAAGGCGCTGTTAGGAATTCTGGCTTCTCGTTTTAATTTGGTATTATTAGGAATATATTTCACCAGGATACCCTGACGGCGCCGCCATGGTGTCCCGGTGAAATGTAGACCTAAGCTACCAAACTAGCCACCATACAGACACCTGGTCGCACCACCAAATTGGTTGTGCCACCAAACGAACCCCATGTGAGTAACTCTCTTTAGAGCTGTATACATTTTGTTGGTAGCGGCGACTGGTCGCGCCGTCATGGTGAAATATACCCCTTAGAGTGTAGTAGTTACCATCGGGCAACCTGACGTACGATGAATGTCCACCTTTACGTTGTTGTTGGTCCGGACTAAGCGTTTCGGCTCTTCGTTTATACCGCGTACATCGAAAAACTGGAATTTTTCCAGCAGCAGTTTTCCCGTCTGTTAATTATTTAGATGTCTGATAAGATGATTTATCACCAAAAAAAAAAAATATAAATCAATTTTAAACAATTTGAAAAATGACAAATGTTACATGACCATATTGAAATACATACGTCTGAAAACATCCAACCCTTACTCAACGTAAATAGATCACATACCAGAAATATCTAAACAGTGAACACAAAAGGGAAACCTTATTAAGGCATCCGTAAACTCAGGACCTCGCCAAAAATCTTCTGACAATAGTAACAAGTTTATTAGAATTCATCCGAGGACTGGTACAAAGCCCACCCGACCATGTAATGGAGACAAAATGGAAACGACCTTGTAATCTTATAAATTGGGTGCTCCAGTACTCCGAATGTATTATCTCCTCAACTTAGACTCCAGTCATTCTTCAGTAATGACTTCACCGCAGAATTAGGAGAAAATACTGCTGGAAATGTAATGAGAAAATGTATTAAATTCTTTCTAATCTTCCCAACATTGAAGAGTATACATTTATTTGACGAAATCTTCAACAAAATTAATGAGGGACGCGGATGGGTTTTAAGCGGGATTTCTTTTTTTTAAAACGATAAGACCTTATTTGTTTTGACTAGCTTTATGCTTGTCTGAAGATGGTATTACATAAAGCTGCTTATTATCAAGATTTTAATCGAAAAAGTTATGAACTGTTTACTTTTTTTATGTCGTCAAAGCCCGGTGGTTAAGGCACCCGCCTCTCATGCTTACGCGTGAAAACAATTAAGGAAATCATGGTGTGGAAACCGGCATGTCCTAGAACCATAAATTTGAAAACCGTCCACCAACCCGCACTGGGCCCGCGTGGTAGATTAGGTACGGCCCATTCCCTGTTCTAGACAGGAGGCCTAAGTCCCAACAGTGGGCACATTATATTTATTTATTTATTTATTAAATCTTTATGCACATAAAACTGTACAAAGGCGGACTTAATGCCTTAGGCATTATCTGCCAGTCGACCTTAAGGTGGTGCAGAAACATAACATGGCAGGCGCAACTTAATAAAATAATAGACAAACAGAAGAGAAAACTAATATATTTAGATATAAAAATACATACCATATGAATAAGCAAGGCATATGAGCACGCAATATGTAGGTCGCGGGATCGAACCCAGCCAGGCTTGTGTAATTTATTTCATCACCACTGCTCTCAAACCGGTGAAGGAAAACATCGTGTGGAAACCGGCATGTCCTAGAACCCAAAACTCCGAAGACGTGATATTCACCAACCCGCACTGGGTCCGCGTGGTGGATTACAGCCCATTCCCTCTCCTAGAGAGGAGACTTGACTCCTAACAGTGGGAACATTAAAAAAAAGGCTGGTGATAATGAATAAGCAATGCTGTAGTGAAAAAACAAATCTAACCAATCAGTGCTGTGATGATTCTACCAACTTCTTGCGAATATGCTCACGTGCCTTTACCTTAAGGGGCCGGCGGAGGATGAATTTCCATACAAACGTAATACCACGCTCATTTGCAGTTGGAGCATATTTCCAACATATTATGATGATATTTGGTTATAGACAATATTTATCTAGGTTCCTACGTCTTTCTTTTTTAAAAAAACAAAAAGAAATTTAAGCAAATTGTATTTCGCACTTTTTTATAGCGTAAATGGCAAAACATGCCATTTGGCTTTCCTTGTATTAAAAATAACAATATTTCTAATATTCTCGACGTAGGAACCTAGATAAATATTGTCTTTAACCGAATATCATCATAATATGTTGGAAATATGCTCCAACTGCAAATGAGCGTGGTATTACGTTTGTGTAGAAATTCATCCTCCGCCGGCCCCTTAAAGGAAAATCGGCTGGTCACCATCCTGATAAGGCCGACTATGCTATGCTATTAGTGCAAGAGAGCTCCTATACCTAAGAAGTCTAACTTTTCGTCACTATGCCTCTTTCAAATTTACTGATGATGTAATACTCCGCCTTCGCCTTTAAGACTCAAAAAATTCGTTGGCGCCAAATCGGCCAAGTGCGCGTCTTTAGTAGGTATATCACTCTACTATAAACTACTTGCCATCCGAATGCTTGCCGGTTATACAGTATAGGGGCGAAAATATGAATTCTTATTTGCACATTGATAAAGATTAAGATAATTATACCTATATTTAGTAAGACATTATGCAAATTATTTTTACATGTCTACTACACCGCTAAATTTTAATCGTTTTAATCCCGTGGAGGGTCGATCCGGCACATGAAACACTATCGATTTGTAAAGATAAAATTAAAAAATCAAGTACCTTTTTTTCAAAACTCGTATTAATTTACGCATGTACTAAATTAAATTTCTTTAAGAAAACGTAAGCTGAGCGAGTTCAATGACCTGTAGGTAGTTTGTACTCAACGCCGACTATTAACTACATACATATACTTGTACATACTATTATTGTACATACCTATACTTTACTTAAAGCCGTTGGTCTTGGTTATCATTCGTAGATCTTTGACAGTCATTAAGCCTCCTCTACACGTCAGCAGATACGTCCGCGGACGTTGGCAGATACATCAGCAGACGGATCACTACGAGCCGTCCACACGTCTATAGGTCGATCAGTCTATGCTCATGCTCGACAGACGCAACTCGCACATAACATTAAAACAAAATGGATATTGAGACCGCGGCGGAGCTATTTATTCATTTAGTACTTTTGTAAATATTATCTAATTTATAATAGTTAACTTACTAGAAGTATTAAAACTGCAAGAAACATGCGTGCACTCTCAACCACAACTCCGATCAAACTGATGCGTCGTCAGACGTGTGGACAGACGACGGACGTTCGAGCCGAAACCCTTTGATCCGTACCACAAAAACCGCCAACAATTGGATTCGAGGCGGACGTATCTGCGGACGTTAAATACCTACAACAGATGCACAAATTACCCCCTCTATACGTCGGCGGACGCATCCGAAGATGACGTCCGCGGACGCATCTGCTGACGTGTAGAGGAGGCTTTACAAGTAGTCAGTTATAAGAAAGTCTGACTATCAATGTATTCAAGAAGTAATGTGTTGCCAAGAAATTGAGTTGTGGAGGTCTGATATGCAGTGGCTTCATGTAAAACACCGTGTACTTAGCCACATCTGGTTTGACTGTAAACCAACCCCAAACTAGTTGAGAAAAGACTAAGGATGTGATGACTTTTTCTTTAAACATCATCATCATCATTTCAGCCGATATACGTCCACTGTTCGACATAGGCGTCGCCACAACGAACATTCCTGTGCATCTCGCATCCATCGGTTTCCCGCAACCTTCACCAGCTCATCGATCCACCTTGTAGGAGGCCTTCCAATGCTGCGTCTTACGGTACGCGGTCGCCACTCCAGAACCTTTCCGCCCCAACGGCCATCTGTGCAATGTGCCCTGCCCATTGCCACTTAAGTTTGGCAATTCTTCGTTCTATGTCGGCAACCTTAGTTCTTCTGCGGATATCATCACTCGATCACGCAAGGAAACCCCGAGCATAGCCCTTTCCATTGCTCTTTGGATGACTTTAAGCCTTCTGATGAAACCCATTGTTTCTTTAAACATTTTCTTAAAATGATTACTATAAAACTTTATGTAGGTAGGTGTGGAGAATAAAACGTCAATATTTAAAATGAAAATTCTTGCTAACAGCAAATAAAATTTTATGTAAGTGTAGGATATAAAATGTCAATATTTGAAGTGAAATTTCTAATAGCAAAAATTATCATAATTAAAACAGGACAAAAGGTCTAACCAAAAGGTTCGAAATGTTCCAATATATTCCTTGTTATTACCTAAAAGGACACAAGCTATCCGATACTAAGCACCCTAAAACATCTGCAGAACGCTGATCGACCCTTGATGATGTCTTTTAACGCCCAAAACCACTTAGTAACTTACCAATATTATAGCAACCTTCATAGTTAACGCCGACCCCAGGCTAATCTCTTATTAATTCTGACAAACTTACAAAATCATTCACTATAACAAAACCAACCTTCTTCCTTCAAGATAAGGTTGTAAAGTAATGCAAGCAAAACTTTGTACAAAAGTCACGAACTATAGAACTCCTCATTGTTTTAGAAGTCCCTTGGAAGCGCAAAGTTATGGCTGAACGCATCGTGGGAATGATTGAACTCAATACTTCGTCATGGTTTTTTAGAGAAGTTAAAGTGACTGTTAATATTTGGAAAGATTTCTTGTAGCGAGTTGGTATTTATTGGTTTTTGAAGAAAAAAGTTGTTAAAATTAAAGATAAGGGAAAAAAATTTTTGCTTTTTTATAAGGTTTAACATCATCCATTGGCTTCTCTGGCTCTAGGGTAGAACGTGAGGGCGTGACAGACTTTTACTGACTACTACTAATTTCCTTTTGCGTTCTAAGAGCACGGGTTTCCATTTCAGAAATTTCCAATGGCTCTAGCGGGCATCCAATGGCCCAACTGGGCCCCCTATGGTTTTGCTGATATATCTTTATAGGTGTGTGTAGAATACTATGGGTCGACGATGACTCAGGCTCTGGCCGAATGGTTACCAGACTTCCGAACGGCAATCTAGAAACAACACTTCTAAAGTACTGATTCATAACAATATGTCCAGACCTGGCGACTGCGCCACTAGCGAGCCGCCCGCGACCCGCTCACAAGCCGCTTGCGAACGGCGCGCGTGCAATGCTCGGCTCAATCGTACGAAGCCCTTCCTCCTCATGCGTTTCGTACGAACACGAAACGCACGCGCGCAGTTTGCAAGTGGCTTTCGAACAGCTCGCGAGCAGCGCATCCGCCAGATCTGCACGCACAATAATAATTCAACTTTTCAGAGAGCACCAAGATGGCTATCAAAAAAAGAAAGCTTTTTATTGGAGGTAACCTAAACTGTTTTTAAAAATCTAAACGCTACGCAAATTAAAACTAGTGATGTACTATCACTTGCAAAAGTCCATAAGAATTCTTAAAACTTATTCGTTTGACGTTTAGTTTGACTTACGACCTTTTATTTTCAAGTTTCGCCAACAAATGATTGAAATTCACAATTTCATCAACTTATCATAAGTCAAGATGGCCCAGTGGTATAGGCACACAGTTTGAAGCGCAAATCAGTGTGCCGCAAGTTCAAATCCCACGCAATTATTGACTTTTTGTAAGTTCTTACCCGATTGGAAGTTATGTATTTGCATTACATATTAAATTATTCTTTAACTTGTTCACACATTTCTTAGAGTTAGAAAGGTAGATCACAAAAAAACTAAATAATTAGATTTCTGCGAGGTAGACATGAGTTTTAACTTAACCGAAATGAACTGTCGTTTGGTTGTAGTTGTTGGTTAGTGACGTGAGGTTGACAGTATTGTAATATTCGCAAAATGCAGGCTAATATTAGTATTGAAGTGAGGGCGACTATCATTGGGCTGCATAAAAGTGGTCTTAATAAAACACAAATATCTGAAGAAACCGGACTGAATGTGAGTATAATAGCTATTAATGAATTGTAACTTTATTACAAATTAATCTTCTAATTAAAACGTATGCCATTTATGAATCCATTCATCGTATCTTTATGAGGTTTAAAAGAGAAATACGTAAATCGTTGGGTTTATTGGATTGGTTATTGGATTAATAAATGCAGTTTTATTTTAAAATTATATTAAATAATTATGATTATTAACATTTTATATAATGAAAATGAAGTGAAGTAGGTATAGCTGCCTAATATATATTTTTTTTTATTTTAGAAAAATACTGTAAATCTTTGGCTAAAAAGATATGAGGAAGAAGGTAGCCTTGCTAGTCGAAAGAGAAGTGGGAGACCGAAGCTTATTAGCGAGGCGCAGCGGCGACATATGGTGGACGTATACGAAACGAATGGTTTCGCACCAACGAGACCTTTTGCGGAATTATATGACACCTCGATGGATACTGTTCGCCGTGCACTTCACGCTGAAGGCGTGCATCACAGAAAACCTGCTAAAAAGCCGTACTTGACAGAGAGGCACAAACAAGAACGATTACGTTTCGCACTAAATATTTAATGTTAACTAAACTAAATGGCCTACCATTTTATTTTAACATATCTGTGATTATTCGTTAACAAACACTGTATTATATTGTGTTTACTTTCGTTTAAAACAGCTATATGTTTTAACTTGTGCCATCGCCTCATCTTAAGAATGCAGTGAACTCGCTATCAATTTTGTTGACAATAATCATGAGTCTATTTCGTTTTTTATTCTTCTACCCGCACTGTTTTAACATAATACTATAGTTCAATTTATTTTTCTCATCTAATTGACGATTATCTTGTGAGAACTAAAGTTCTTTTAACAGAAATTGAGGTTTGGTTTCAATCTTCTTTTCGTCAAGAAAATGAACAATTAAGCTATGACCTCAATACATTCATTGTGACGTTACACAAAAATAAAATATTTACAAAGTCCAAATCATATATCACTTTTCAATAAATAACTGGATATAAACAATTACCTATATTTTATTTTATTAAAATTTGAATATCCGTTCATTGTTACGTTATTCATATTATGAATGGTCTAAGTGGGTATACTTCCAACAAACAATCTTAGGCGTAACATAGATAACGGTTACAAGATAACTTTTTGTCTAGGAAACAATTCGACGTCACAATTCTCATAAATGTTTAATTTGTAAATATAAAGAATAAACATTTTTATTAAACACGTCTTTTTATTTCCACCTTATAACATCGAAAAGATGTAACAACTAAATAATTGCAAATTACGAATGTGATTCTTCTTGTGGTTAATAGATCACATTCGTAATTTGCAACTATTTAGTGCAAAAAATGCAATAGTATTTTTCATAGAAATATAAAAAAACAACTATATCAATATAGATTGGGAATTTTCAAAGTAAGAAATAACTGCAACGGACCGACCATGATTTGAACTCGGGTTACGTGATTTGCGAATCCAACACTTAGTTCACACGGCTACCAGCACATGACGTATTTGGGCGAATTTTATTAATGCTATGGTAAGAACAGAAAAATAATAAATGTTTTGCTCAGTGCGACGACAGTTCCTTAGTGTGTGTTATCTGTGGAATGTGGATACTCATACATGCGCACACATACGCACGGAAGGATCGCGCTCGCTCGGTTCGTAGCAATGTAATCTTTAGCGTTCCTATGGACTTTTGCGGCCTTACTGTACAAAGTCGCTACGTACTTTGTGTCATATTTGCCTTTATGAAGACGTTTATACTCTGAAATAATGGCTCTCTTATGGAAAATTTCTATAATAATGTTAATAAATAGAATATATTTTTAAGTATATTGACAATATATAATAACTTGGCATAACAATACATGAATAGGAAGACAAACAAAAGGACTACAATAGGCAGATAAAGTTACTTAAACTTTAGACGGAATTTTCCAGAACCAACAAAGAACACATTGGACGCAAATAACAAAAAATATCTTTCGTAGGACTATTTCGCAAATCATTTAACATTTTTAACCGACTTCTAAAAAAGGAGGAGGTTCTCAATTCGGATGTTTGTATTTTTTTTTTTTTTTTTTATGTATGTTCGCGCATAACTTCGTCACTTGCCAACCGATTTGAAAAATTCTTTTTTTGTTGGAAAGGGTATACTTCCCAAATGGTCCCATAGTCACCAAGTCGTTATCTGATGATGGAATCTTGGCGAAATCGAGGGAACTCCTCAAATATTATAGGCAACCATATAGTTCTTTTGATATTTTTATCAAAGACTTAAGCATTTATAGTCAAAACATGACATTTGATGAAGTGGAACTGGTGAAGAAGACCAGAAATGGGCAACGGAAGTTCATACTCACACAGATCTCCCAATGAACATAGTTACAAATAAATGAATAGTTCTGAATAGGTATGTTGAAAATGGTATCATCGATGTGACCTGATGATGATGATGGAGCTGGAAGATAGGTACCGGAACTCCGAAATTAATCAATGTATCCTAGCCGTGTTCGGGCTTATTAGAATTGTCATGAGATGCACTTTGGCTATAAGGTACTATCGAACTGATCTGATGATGATGATGGAGCCGGAAGATAGGCACCGGAACTCCGTAATTAATCAATGTATCCTAGCCGTGTTTGGGCTTATTAGAATTGTCATGAGATGCACTTTGGCCATAAGGTACTATCGAACTGATCTGATGATGATGGAGCCAGAAGGTAGACACGGGAACTTCATAATAAAACTATGTATCCTAGCAGGGTTTGAGTTAATTGGAATTGTCATGAGAAAAAGGTACTCTGGCTGTAAGTGTATTGCAACTAAAAAGTGTAAAATAAAAAACTTTTTACAAAAAAAATATAACCGACTTACTAAAAAAAACACTAAAACTATCAAAATAACTTTAATTTCGGAAGTCGGTGTTAAATAACGAAGAGGCAAAACTATTATAGAAACACCGACTTCCGAAATTAAAGTTATTTTGATAGTTTTAGTGTTTTTTTTAGTAAGTCGGTTATATTTTTTTTGTAAAAAGTTTTTTTATTGAAATAATGTTCTAATATTTTATACTAGCTTTTGCCCACGCGGTACTCTACTCTACTCTACCCTACTCTACCCTACTCTACTCTACCCTACTCTACCCTACTCTACTCTACTCTACCCTACTCTACCCTACTCTACCCTACTCTACCCTACTCTACCCTACTCTACCCTACTCTACCCTACTCTACCCTACTCTACCCTACACTACCCTACTGTACTCTACCCTACACTACCCTAATTTTCATTTTTTTTTCCATAAGAATCTTTTCTTCACAATAACGAACACAACAAAAAAATAATTAGCGAAATCGGTCCAGCCGTTCACGCGTGATGGCGTGACCAAGGAAATAGGGATTCATTTTTATAGACATACATATAAGTTTTTTTTTTTTTTAAATAGGAGTTATGTTAAGTTAGCGCTAAGACTTCGTTCTGGTCACTTTCCATCAGCAAAGTTTGCATTCTTAATGCGGAAGGCTGCATCACCTAATTGTGAGGTATGCAATAAAATTGAAGATGTACGACATTTGCTGATGGAATGTGTTAGAAACAAAAATAAAAGGGAAGCTCTGGCTCGAGAATTTAATTTTAACATGTGGGATGTTGGACTTATCCAAAATATATTGGCATACCCCAAGTCAGAAAGAAGTAAACGCATAATTTGTGGGTTAACCCACATATTATGCATTTAGTTTTGTATTATAGTTTATTTATTTTTTACGGATGTTAAGGCTTAAGGTTTTCTTATTTTATAATGTAAGAATATTTTTATGTTTATGTGTGTAAATAGAGTATAAGGTACAAAATCAAAAAAAAAAATCAAAATCAAAATCATTTATTTCAAATAGACCATTTGCAGGCACTTTTGAATAGTCAAATGTCGGTCAGTCCAAGAAAAGTGAAGCTAAATTGCACGTTCCAAAGAGTAGGTCTCTATGGAGAAGAACGTGCAAGAAACTCCATGGACACTCTTTTAAATCATATTATGTGTTACATAAATATAATGCTTGGTTACAAATTTTCATGTTGCTTCTATTGTGTAAGCACAATGTAGATAATAAAATAAAAATAAAAAAATTATAATAATTAAAAGATACAAACTGAATTAAGCCACTGACAGCTAAGAGATGACCAGTCTCAACTGACGGCACCCGTTCACGAGCATGACGCGTGCATCAGCCCCACTCAGCTCAACCATTTTTAAGGGAACCGAATGACCCAATAACATGTGCCACCAACAGCGAGACATTAGAGTGAGCATGACAAACTCTCAACTGCCATGCTCAAATGTCAAAAAAAAAAAGATGTAACCTAATAAAAATGCTCCATGGTACTTCACATTTACAAATTGGAAAAAAAAGTGCTGCTACATTAAACAATGCTATGGTTTCCAAAAAACAAAAGTGTTTTCAAATTACAAAAATAATAATAAAAATAATGGTTTCCAAACTAATCAATCTAATCAAACTAATCAATACACCCAAGTGCTAGTGGAGCTGGACCAGCATTGAGCCAAGCATTTTTATCTTGAATATAATCCTCCAACTTATAATATGCCTGCCTGCATAGTGTGCGTTTAATACAAGATTTAAATTTCGTTTCATTAAATTCTAATATTTGGGGAGGTATTTTATTATAGCATTTTAAACAGTACCCCATGAAAGAAGAGGCCACTTTAGCCAATCTGAAGCCTGGTTAAACTAATTGGTCCCTATGTCTTTTAACATAGTTATGTCTATCGCCTCTTTTGCTAAAAAGATGAAGATTTTTTCTAACGTACATGATGTTTTCATATATCGCACACCAGGTGCAACAACGTCATAAGTAACAAATGACGTTTTTTACAGAAGATCGATTATAAAATTGTTGTTTTGAAAAAGTGAAATATATTTACAATACTATTTAATATCGATGACCAAAATATTGTTTATGCTCCATATTTGAAAATGAAGGTTGCTTCAGAAATAAAAATGTTTTAAAAGTGGTACATCTTTAATATTTTTAAAAACGATACTTACATTTATGACGTTATTGTGCAGAAAGTTAAATTGACAGGTCATTTTAGGAGTTACATTTATGATATTGTCGCACAGGATGTAGACGCATGTTTGACATCATTTGTGATCAGTAACTCATTTCAGCAATTTTAGCATTTATGACGTTATTGCACCCGGTGTGCGATATATATTGACAAGGCACCGTCATGATGTTAATATCCTTAAACAGTTCCCTTAGAGAATCGCACCGGCGGAGATTGTAAATAGCTCTGATGGCTCTTTTCTGTAGTATAAATATTGATTCGATGTCTGCAGCCCGTCCCCACAGTAAAATACCGTATGACATGATACTATGAAAATAACTAAAATAGACTAGCCTAGCAACAACAACGTCCGTAAATTGGCGGATTTTTCTAACAGCATATGCAGCCGAGCTAAGCCGTCCTGCAAGAGATGTTAAGTGAGGACCCCATTGTAGCCTAGAGTCAAGCGTAATCCCCAAGAAAACTGTTTTATCAACAAATTCTAGTTTCTCATTGTTCAATACTATGTCGCAATCACTACTTTTGACATTTGGTAAGGAAAATCTTATGCATTTAGTTTTTTTCCCATTTAGAACTAGATTATTAGTAGTGAACCAGTTTTGGACCTGCAATAAGGCGTTATTTGCATCGTCAAGATTATTAGTCCTTCTATTTATCTTAAAAATCAAAGAAGTGTCGTCGGGTTTGACGTATCCGTGTGGATAAAAACCCCTTTACAAAATAAATAAAGCATTCTATTATTTATTGTATTGGCATTCTTTAGCAGTCAACCATTGAGTTAAAAAGATAACAATGTGGTAGGTGTGCACAATCAATAAATAACAGTAAACAAAAACAGTAACATAAGTTTAGTGGCATTTTGCGTTCACCGGTCACTCTTTCAACGTTCTCGCAATGGTAAAAGCGCCATGGTAGTAAAAAGTGATTATGTAATTTTTACGTAATGCTAGCGTAAAAGACGTCCGCAAGAAAAAGGGAACGTACATTCTCACGCCCCAGCCGACGCGACAGGAGACGCCTTGGGCGTTGAGAATTGTAGAGCGATCCCCAGCGCTCGTAGGCGTTGTGGACGATGGTCAATGGGTAGCTCGCCGTCCGCTCGTCCGATAAAGTAAGAGCTGTTGGCAGTGGGTAGTATTCCATACGCCTCAAAGATATATCAGCAAACCAGCAAACCGTAGGGGCTCAGTAGTGCTGATGCACACTAAAAAGAGTGGATTTCTGAAAAGAAAACCTTGGACCGCTGGAGGCAATGATTTCGGTGATGATGCGCTTGTAGAGTCAAAGCTCCAAAGCCTTGAGCATCGACGCCGAGTTGTTGGCCTGACAGTTTTCTATCGATTACACTTCGGTGAGTGTGCGTTGGAATTGCTCAATTTAATTCCGCCAAGTCCGTTCCATCATCGGACCCCTAGACGTACGGCATTGCGCCATCGGTACATGGTGGATATCCTACCCATTCGTACAAAGCTTTTTGGAAACACATTCATTATGCGTACAGCTAAGGAGTGGAATTCCCTGCCGGAGTCTGTGTTTCCTGATAGCTACAACCTAGGGGCTTAGGCAACCTAGGGTCAAGAGTGAATAGGTTACTTCTAGGCAAGCGAGCTCCATCGTCGGCCACATCATCACTTACCATCAGGTGAGATAGTGGTCAAACGCAAGCCTATCATTATCAATAGTAATAAAAAGGCAACTGAAGGGACATTGTTGGGTTTAGTCAGTAAAAGTCAGACAAGTTCTCCCTCTCCTCCTCAGAGCAGGAGAAGTCATGAGATGATTTCACGTCTCCTACAAAAAATTGCTAACAACGCCGTGGTAGCAAAAAATAAAAACATATTTTTATTTGGTTGATGTTATTGCTGATTTGCGACCACATGTCATTTCACCTCTAACACACTCCTTATGATTCCACTCCACCTGATTAGACCATCTCCTCAAGTCAGGTCGCAAGCAATTACGTCACGACAACTCGATCAAACCGCACGTCAACGCAGTCATTCGGATTTCGTCAGAGTAAGGGAGCCTTTCACCAAAAGATGTGCGAGGTAGCGAGGCCAGGAAAATGCCTCCAAATAGATCATATCATTTTCCTTTCTTAGCTTAGCACAGTTCTAGTGAAAAAAAGCTAGCGATGCTAAGTAATTCGACTGGCCTGTTGGTCTAGTGGTTTGTGACCCTGACTGCTATGCCGGAGGTCGTGGGTTCGATTCCCACCCAGGACAAATGTTTGTGTGTTGAGCACGATCATTTGTTCTGTGTTTGGGTGTAATTTATCTATAATATGTGTAATATAAACTATGTATTTAGAAATATATACGACTCATAACACAAGCTCTGCTTAGCTTGGGACTAGACGGCGTTGTGCGATAGTTGTGGAAAAAAAAAGTAATTTTACATAAAAAAAAAAACATAATGTGTGTGCAAATAGATGCAAGCAAAGTATGCATGTGAGGGATATATATGTAAGGGTCACGAGTGAGAACTGTAGACGAAGAATGAGGAATTACTGGACTACCACAAGTGCAGACAGCTGAAAAAAGACCGTTACGCTTCCTCGCATCAACCAACTACACATTTTTGCTTTGGCGAAAACGAAACGGTGGCGCATCACAGTGCCACCACACATCCTCGCACAGCTTAGCTACTTCGCTTATCTTTAGTAGAAAAGCACCCTTTAGCTCAGCAATATGTCGTAACCGACTCGTCGACGCCCTTTCGTCGGAATGACGTTTTCGTCCGGCGTTCAGCGACGAGCGTTCGAGTGTAAATGATGTGCCAACGCTGGAATAAACGTCACTCGGCCGCGATCCGGCCAATGGGGGTGGAGGTACAAATGTAGAATGGATAGGAATAATGTATTTCACTACTGGTGAGAAAGGTAATTTTTTTTTTGTGACCAGTTAGTTTGTTATGATCCTGACTGCTTCGAGTGATCTATCTAGTGGTTAGCCCCTAATGCTATTGTGGAAGTCTTGGGTCGATGCTTAAAACAAATGTTTGTATCGACACCTACAAGGAATAACACTGTAACTCAGTTCTTAGACAATTTTCATCATTTTGAATATGATTATAACTCAGAATTGCACCAAAACTGAGTTACAATGTTATTCCTTGAAGGTATCGGTATGATGAGAACGATTATTTGTTCTGTATCTGGCTGTAATTCATCTACACCGTTTGATAATTTCCTAACTCAAAGCTGAATTCAGAAACCTGCATTTAGACTTTCAATTACTGGATTATAGAATTTATTAAATTTTCAATAACCTGAACAGTCACAAGTACGTAAAGGGACCTTTGATAATGTTTCTAAACATCGTAGCTTCATGGTTCAAAGTACACTCAATTTAAATGGTGAGCTCGATTTAGATCCACGATTTCAATCAACTATCACATACTACGTGCCTTCTGTGACATCATGCACTATTGATTATAATGATGTAAAATTTTGATTTATTCCACTACAATAACATACCTGAAAAAATTATTTTTGCCTAACGGAGGTATCGATTCAGAAGGCTTAAAGACTAATGTATTATTATACATGTATTTATATATTCGAGTTTAAATCATATTTGTGAACGTACTCATTATACAGGAGTAAATCCAATTGTGGGGGAAGTAATCTATTGTAAAAAAAAAAAATAGGGGAGCAAATTAAAATAATTATATAGTAAAATGTTTTTGTTGTAATCCTTACTAAACTACTATCTTACTAAACTACCTTACTAAACTAAAAGTAAACCTTGTTATAAATCTTTAAAAAATAGCTCATTTGTTTACGGCTCAAAACGACACTTTAAATAACAATTTAACGCTAAAATTGTCTAGACAAAGATAATGCCTTAAAAATTTTAATACAGTAGATACTTAGTAGAAACATAAATCTTTTGTTATGATGGCTATGATATTCAAAATAAAAATAATCTCAAACTGGGGACTTTTTAGTGTTCCGTACCTTAAAAGGGAAAAGCGGAACCCTTATAATAATAATAATAATGCTCCACAGCTATCATACAACGCCGTCCAGTCCCAAGCTAAGCATAGCTTGTGTTATGGGCACTAGACAACTGATAAATATACTTATATATTTCTAAATACATACATATTATAGATAAATTACACCCAGACACCGAACAAATGATTATGCTCATCACACAAACATTTGTCCGAGGTGGGAATCGAACCCACGACCCCTGGCATAGCAGTCAGGGTAACTAACCACTAGACCAACAGGCCAGTCAAAGACCGACAGGCCAGTCCATAAGATCACTTTGTTCTCCGTCTGTCTGTCTGTCAAAACCCTTTATCTCAGGACCACATGGAGATATCGAGTTGAAATTAAACCAGGTCTTCTCAGATCTGCGGCCCCTTGAAGCTGTGAAAAAAAATCAAATTTCTGAGTTAACTGAAAGATACGGCTACTTATGTCACAGAAAACGTGTATTTCGACACTCTCAAGGGAATCATAATTCATGGGTACTTCCCGTTGAACTAGAATCCTGAAATTTGGCATGAAGTAAGGGTCCTAAAGTTACGTCACAAACAAAAAACTTTTTTTGCGGTTCGGAAAAAACTTCGTAACCGGATTCGCGAATTTTACGGTTTTCATAGGTAAGTTTGTACCAACCCTCAGTGAGCGAGTCCCGCTCATACTTGCCTGGTTTTTTTTTCTTTTAAGTACCTAAACTACCAAGAAGTTACGTATAAGCTTTTTTGTCAGCGGGAAACCATCACGTGACTTTTCTCGATACACTTCCTAAACTACTAGTATACAAGTAATTTTTTTCAGCAATGATCAAATGACTCTTCTAGGTCCACTCCGAGCCGAAGAAAGGAGAGAAAAGTGTCAGACTTTTACTGACAAAAGCCGCTTGTGTTCCTTCAATTGCTCTTTGCATTGCAAGGGCGCTATAACTCTTAAACAATCTCACAAGTAGTTATAAGTAGAACGCCTGCCAGACCTGTGGATTGTTCGAAGGAGTTACCGTAACCCTCACAAAAAAAGCAACTGAAGGAATACTGTGCTTTTGAGAGAAAAAGTCTGATATTCCTCCGGTTCTACTCGAGTACCGAGTTTCTTTGAAATCTGTTCAGCCGTTTGAGTGTGAAGAATTTGTTAGAAATTGTGAGCTTAAAAGCTTGCAATAAGCAATTTAAAAAAAAATGCCACACTTTTAGTCTACTATATCGTATGTGTGTTTACATACATGTAAACTGACATAGACAAGACATCCATACTCGGAACAACCACAAAATAGATAGGTATGTAGGTTGGCAGAAGTCAATCTACGCACAAAGCGCGCTCGAGCAACGCACACATAGACACCGCTCACGGACACGATATCTTGGAGCGTCTCGGCCCGCTGGTCGAACTGTTCCGGCTCAAACTCTTATTAGAGAGCGTCCACCGAGCGTAGGTATAAAAAGTGAAGTATAAACATGAGATTTTCTTCTATACCTATCTATTTTGTTTAACAACTATCTGTAGGCCATACAAATACTTGTTCCAAGTGGGAATCGATTTCGAGAGACGCAGTACAGCAGCCAATTGCTCAACCACGGTACTGACAGTGTCGTAATGTAAATCGTGTAATTTTCAAGTTAAAAGCAGTTTTCTTTAAATTACGGCCACATTATCCCCCACACCACGATCAACTCTTCACTACTCATACATTACGACTAGTCTCATAACCATGATATCACGGATAAGCCATTCATAACTACTAAAGGTACTCACATTCCAAGAAAGCTGAACTTAGTACATTTTCCACGAAGCACTGATTACTTGAGAGCTCTTTGGTTGGCACGTAGTAAAACAATAGCACCCGTTGGTAAACATTAATCATGTAGGTGCACTTATTGTACTCAGGTATGTGGTGGTATTGAAGGTGATCAGTTTTTACGTCATTGGCTTTTTTTATGGTGGTATAAATACTTAATTAAATAAATCTTCACAAGTGTATTGAAAAACTTCGTACGATACATGTCAATATTGTTGATTACTGTCTTCGGTTCTCTAAAGTCTTCGTATGTGTCTTCCACATTTCATCATCAGGGTCTTCATGTTCTGCTTCTGTTTCGTCGAGCGTGCGAGATACTCGCGCATGTGTTTTTTTTTTTGTTATAAAAATTATCTACCAGCCAATGACCTAAGCCGCCGCCGGGATTCTGATCCCGATTTCTAGCCGCCGTAGGCGCGGGCTTGCGGACAGTGAGCAAGGGGTAGCTCGTTGTCCGGCCGTCCGGTAACTGTCTGGACCAAGCCCAAGTCGTCGACGGCGCGCACTGTTCCTGCGTGCCTCAAGGAGTTGTCAGCAACAGCAGGGACCCAGCCGGGTCGAAGCCTACTGGGGCCAGGGTTATCCGAAAGGGAGCTCGAGCCCCGGTATGAGGGCTAGAAGGAACGCGATGAGTTTTTTAGTCAGTAAGAGTTTGACACTATCTCCCGCTCCGCCCAAGAGCGGGGGTTGTCATTGCATGATTTTCACCACCAAAAAAAAAGCCAACAAAACTTATGAGTTAAATGTTATACACAAATGCCAACAATTTGAAAATAAAAAGATTTTATTATTACGTTACAAAACCGATTCCATCCATAAACGTTCGACCAGAATTTTATTAGAACCTATATGAAAAAACATTTTATTTTTTCCCACCATTACCAAGTTTACTACCCCCAAACCACATTTTATCAATATTTAAACAGCATTATCAAATGAAACGGTTTGAAGGCGCGGTAAGAAAAACGCAATAAGTACTAAGAGTTAGCGATCTTGCGCCACGTACTGCCTTAAGTGGGATGGTACGTGATCGAAAGGGTATTCATACCGTACTTAGGTGAGGTAGAACGGGGATGGAAGGATGAAATCTTACAGGATTGTCTTTCTTAATGGAGTTAGGTGTTTTTTAGAATTAGCAGCGCAACGATGAGAACAAGTTTTATTTTTTAATTTCATTGTGTGTAATTGTTTTGTTTAAATTCGTTGTGTAATTGTTTCGTTTAAATTAGTTTTATGTATTTGTTTTGTGTAATTTCATTTTATGCCAATGTTTTGTTTAATTTCATTTGATTAAATTTAATTATTTTTTATTTAATTTCAATGAATTTCATAGAATGTAGTTATTTTTGATTCAGTTGGATTTAATTCTATTGAATGTAATTATATTTTAATAATTTTAATTTTGTGTAACGATTTCATAATTTGTTTTTTTGTAATCTGAATTTGATTGATCAATTTGAAAACTCGGAAATAGCAATGGATGTATATTTGCCGAAAGTAAAATTAAAATATTGTTATTATTAAAGTAAGTAAGTGAGTGTCAAATAACAGCTGCCTAAACTTCCCATGTAACAGTAAGTAAAACCTTTAGGGAACACATTTATTATGCGTACAGGTAAGAAGTGGAATTCTTTGACGGAGTCTGTGTTTCCTGTTAGCTACAGCGTGAATAGATTGCTTCTAGACAAGCAAGCTCCATTATCGACCACATCGTTGCTGCCATCAGGAAAGAAAATGATCAAACGCGAGTCTATCAATAGTGAAACAAGTTATAGTCACCACCGCCTATGGATTGCAACACCAGGAATATGGCAAGAGAATAAGATTGCCTTATTTTTCCATGGCTATTGTCGCTGACTCCACATTTTACAGATACGTGATAGAAAAACAGTTAGGGCGTTTTTAATATCGAGTGGATTTCATCACGCATGCGGGTTTGTTCCGCATGCAGAAAATTTCAAAATGCAAAAAAAAAACGCGTGCCGCGTGCATATTCCACGCATTACAAAACGCGTAGGTACGCGTGCGGAGAAATCCCACATGCGTGATCAAAACTACACGATTTTAAAAACACCCTTATAAATACACTTATTACGTAAGGCTGCTAAAATCAGCCAAAACTAACCCAAAGGAATGGAAGCAAATTAATACTGGTGCCTTGTGCCTTGAAGAAAATATAGCGTTATACAGTCTACGGAAAAGTATCTATCAAACTGAAAGTATAATTTAAAAGCAGCTGTAACGAATTTAAATAAAACCTATCAACGCTTCTAAACGTACTTACAGCACAAACAATTCAGATTCCAAACAGAATTCATCGTAAAACAAACGTCAATTGTTTTACCAATGACAAATAAATATGTTCTCGATTCTGAGTCAATTGTGACTTGAGAAGTCGAGACAAATTCCTCTGTAACTCCCCGTTGTCTATACAACGGTAATTTTCCCTTTTTTACTAACTCAGCCAAATTTCTCAGAGTATAGACGTGTCAGGGTGTGTTCTCACGCAGCGTTTTTCAGTTGAAAACTGTAAAAAATATAATACGTAATCGCTCCTGAATGAATAACTTTTATATTTAATAATAATAATAATAAATCATTTATTATCAGGCATCTTGGCCCATAGATATATATACCTTACAGACTAACATATATATAGAGTAAATACAACTTGTCGTTAGTAAATAAGACTTAAGACTATGTTAGTAACACTAAACATTGCACTAAGTTCACTTCGTGCTGTTCTATGGCACCTGTCCGCGGAAGCGACGGAACACCACGCCCTGCGGCCAAAAGTCTTCCTTCAACATGAGGGGCAGAGAAGTGTTCGGAACTCGCACCACGAACGCCTTGAAATTGACGTTACGGTGCGACTCCAGCAGCTGTACCCCCAGTGCGAACTTCGTCTTTTGGATATTTGGGGACGGAAATCAAAATTGACAGATCTTCTAGTGCAGACATTGTCCTTTTAGAAAAGTGAATGAGAATTCGTCAAGGTGATTTCACCTTCCGCATGACGCAGGGCCTCACCAGACATAGTAAATTCTGGATGTTCTTGCATCTAATTCGTGCGGAAGAAACTTTTGGATGTCACCATTTTGCGGACCGCCCGGGGGACATGCGAAGTATACGGTGTGTGTGTGTGTGTTAGGGCAGAGCACCGACATATCCTCATAGGGGCGTTCAGCGGCAGCTACTTCTCGCGCTGGACCCTGATACAGGCCATGGTCCAGAGTGAAGAGGAATGGCAGGCTAACGCCTCCTTCGGCGAAGCGGTAATGCTTAGCGAAGGAGGGAATAGACGTCCTAACGCCCCAGCCGTCGGGACCCCGACCCTTTTTCTAGCTACCGTATTCGTGAGCGTGTGGACGACGAGTAATGGTTAGCTCCCCGTCCTGACCGACCCTGGATCGTCGATGGCTCATAGTGTTCCACGCGCACCTTAAAGAGATGTCACCGAAACTTTGTATTTGTGTGTATATGTACACGTATTAATCAGTCATCGACAATATACCTACTAAAGTTTCAGGAATATATCTCATGTAATTAAACATCTATCACACTTTTTATAAGCGATCCGAAATCTCTGCAGCCCAGTGTATTAATCCAATGTCAGAAGCCAAACTACTTCAAAATCTCCGAGTTATAAAAATAAAACATTGAAAAGTTCGTAGAAATAAAAAGGTAATTTATATCCGTATTTTTTGCGGAAACTTATTAAAGGTAATAAGGCACTGCCACGGGGGACGTGACATTTTAAAAAATCGTAAATATAAAAGGAAAAGAAATTGCAAGATTAGTGAAGTTATAACAGTAAAGGCTACATAGAATTATTCTTAAGAGTTTGAGATGGATATTGAAATTGAGTGTTCTTTTTTTAGGTGGGCAATCAGCTAATGTCTTCTCTCGCCTTAGGGCGGAGTAAGAGGATATAACAGACTTTTATTGACTAACACCACACATATTTTTCTTCTTTGCTTTGCCTTCCAGACCCCGGGTTTCCATTTTTGATCGTAATGAATGTAAGAACACTGTAGACTCCGCGAATTCTTTGATTACTTCCTATTATGACTCACTTTTTTAATATGATTATTTTTATTGTATTTTTGAGTACAATATAGACCGGTCTTCACTGTACTTACATAATATCTATTAATACTGTAATATGGAAATATTGTATGAACAACCAATTTTTTTTTTTAAAGAGTAACCATGGATTTTGTTGCCGGTTCTTCTCCATAGGAAACGACCAATTTAGAACCGTGCACTAGCTTCTGACGTTTTATAAGTGCCCATCTACACTTATAAAATGACAGAAAACGAATTAATTTTTGGAAGCCAACACATGGCCCCAATAGGTTTCAGCCCTGCTACGCGCCGTCAACGACTCAAGCTCATTTCGACGGTTACCGGACAGCTGGACGACGAGCTACCCATTGCTCGCCCTCCGCAAGCTCACGCCTACTGTGACTGGAGAAGTTGAAAAGATAAGTTATTTAAAAAATTTCAGAATCATTTTGTAATTAGTTGTTCATCAAATTAAATTTATCACTCTGAAATATTATAAAGGTAAAGATTTGTGTGTGAACGTTTGAAACTTCTTCTTTATGAAACTTGGTACGCTACTTTTGTCTATAGAGTAGAGTATTGTAAGCGTCTTTTTGATCCCTATTAGTGACTGTCACTACAAGTTTCTACTCAAATATTTTGGGGAATAAACTAAAAACGACAGAACAGCTGTTTCAGGAAATAACTGAAAACAGCCAATGAAAGCCATTTTTACAGCAAAAAACCGCCAGAAATTCACAGCGTTTTCCCGCCAAATCTATAACTGGACTAAACCAGTTTCGTCCCGTCACGCCCGTCGAAAACGGGACACAAAGGGGCACTCCGCAATCACGCTGTTTGTAAATCTTTCACGTAGCCACGTGAGCCAGAATATTGAGTATTGACTCACACGGCTGCATACTAAATAATAATCGTGTTACTTATTAAATATTGTGGTTGCTAGAACTAATATTATTGCTATCACGTTTGATTTCTCTAAAAGCGTAGGCAGAAGATTCTTTCTTTGTCTTTTTTAGGGTTACGTACCTCAAAAGGAAAAACGCAACCCTTATAGAATCACTTTGTTGTCGGTTTCTTCGTCTGTCTGTCTGTTAAGACCCTTTGTCTGGGAAACGCGTACAAGTATCGAGTTGAAATTAAAACCATATATACTCAGAAAAAATCAAACTTATTAGTTGACGCAAAAAGAGATATGACCGCATGAGGGCGATTGCATCAGGCAACGGCGCTCTCGCCGACGCCGGGATTCCGATCCCGATTTCCAGCCACTGTAGGCACGGGCTCGCGGACAGTGAGCAATGGGTAGCTCGCTGTCCGGCCGTCCGGTAACTGTCCGGACAAGCCCAAGTCGGCGACGGCGCGCGCTGTTCCCGCGCGCCTCAAGGAGTTGTCAGCAACAGCAGGGGACCAGCCGGGTCAAAGTCTACTGGGGCCAGGGTTATCCGAAAGGGTGCTCGAGCCCCGGTATGAAGGCTTGAAGGAACGGGATAGGTTTTTTAGTCAGTAAGAGTCTGACACTATCTCCCGCTCCGCCCAAGAGCGGGAGGCCATGGTCCGGAGCAAGGAGGAATGGTAGGCCCTCGTCTACTGCAAAGCAGTAATACCTAGTGCATGAGTTGACTTTTGAAAGGGAAGCCCAGGATCCTGGAATGCAAAGCAAACAAGAAATATAGATGTAGTTTTAGTCAGTAACAGTCTGATACACCCTCTTGCTCCAACCTAGAGCGCGAAAAGTCATTAGATGAATTCCCCACCTTTAGAAAAAAACCCTGTTCTGATGATGATGGATGGATTGTGTGAGAAGTGATATGAAAGAAAAGGGAGTTAGTGATAGCGTGACGAGTGACAGGACAGAATGGAAGAAAAAACTGTGTTGCGCCGACCCCAAATAAAATGGGATAAAGGCAGGAAGAAGAAGAAGAAAAAGAAGAGAAAAAAAACCTGTTCTGCGTACCCTCAACTTAATAAACACATCGACCTAATCTCTTCAACGTACAACTTCAAAAAAACAGATTTCCTTTTTCAAATAAAGATATATTTACATAGACACAGGCAACATCAAAAGTATGCGAGAATTCGCCTCCAAACTTACTTAATGAGGGTTACTCATTAATAATTAAAAGTCAGACGATTCGAGGAGACTCGAGTAGAAATTACTCTGGAAAGTTGAGTCGAAGCAAAGTTTGTTTATTTGATGGAAACACATTTCCAACCATTTATCTCTGAGACTTGGAGGATTCAGAGGACTGAGGATTCTTTTATTTATTAGAGTCCCGTACCTCAGTCGGCAAAAACGGAACCCGTAATAGGATCGTAGGGGCCCAGCAGGGTCGAAGCCTACTGGGGCCAAGGGTCTGCTTCTGAAAGGAAGGCGCGGCCCTGGTATGAAAGGCAACGATGAAACGGGGTGGATTTTTTAGGCAGTAAAAGTCTGACATTATTTTCTGCTCCGCCCAAGGGCAGGAGATGTCGTCTGGATGGTTTTTACACACCGCAAAAAAAAAACTCTTATCACTCACTCACTTTGTTCTCCGTTGGGCAAGAACTTCTTCTCTGAAACACGTTAAGTTATTAGGCTGAAATACTCAGGTCAAAAGTCAAAAACGGTGAAGTAAAACATCGTGAGGAAACCGGCATGTCCAAGAACCGAAAATTCGAAAACATGTGACATTCACCTACCCGCACTGGTCCTGCATGGTTTATAACGGCCCGATTCCTCTCCTACAGATGAAGCTTGAGTCCCAGCGACGAAGCATCCTCCGAAGAAAAGCAAGTGAGCTGCCAAGGATAGCATGCGAAGAAAGACCGCAAGCCATCCCAATCTGCTGACCTGTATCGCCAAACCCGCCGGGTGCCTCTAGGGCTGGAATCGGGCGGGGAGTAGACAGACACAGACTTAACCAGACAGTGGTCGGAACTGCCTAAAGGCGAATATATCGACACAGAGTATCGGTCTGGATCTGTTGTCAGCAGGAGGTTCAAGCAATTGGCTGTGTGCGAATCCACATCCGGCACCCTAGTTGCCCCCTGGACCAGCTGGGTGAGATTTAGTGCTAGCGCTAGCTTTCGCATCTCTCGACCGGCGTGGTCTGTGGACTGGTACGGGAATAACCACTCTTGGTGATGGGCATTAAAATCCCCCAGTAACACCAATTGGGCAGAAGGGTACCGCTGTAGAGCCTAGGAGTGGAATTCCCTATCGGAATCTGTGTTTCCTGATATCTACAACTTAGGAGTCTTTAAGTCGAGAGTGAATAGGTTTCTTCTAGGCAAGCGTGCTTCATCGTCGACCACATCATCGCTTACCATCAGGTGAGATAGTGGTCAAACGCAAGCCTATCATTAATAAAAAAAAAAAGCAGTGAGAACGTTAAGCTGATATGCTATACTCAGGGCTGTTACTTCTGATAGCAGTAATCAAATAAAACTTCTATGTGAACTTAATGTAAAGATTTGGCTGTTTATGTTCCGTTCATGGCGCATATGACACCGGCAAAGAAATCAAAAACAATAGGGTATTTCCCGGTGACTAAGAAACCTGCAGTTCGTCAAGAAGAACATTCTCATAGCACAAGCAAAGAAAACCGTAGTAGTTACATCACAAAATAATTACTTTTATATAAAACGGAAAATCAACGTGACTTTATTCGGAGATTGAGCTTCTTATATAGGTTATTATTTACGGAACTCCGATGCGTGAGTCTGACTCGCACTTGACCGGTTTTTTTTTCATGATTACCTTCCTGTTGCCAAATAGGCAAGAAGTTTAAGCTGGGTAACAAAGAATCATTTTATTTTGGTTTGACCAAAACAGGGCAATATTTTGACGGAAATCATTACTCTTAGTAATACAGCAAACTTTGAAGAATAAACTCTTGGTTGGAATGAAATACTGAGTTGTAAAGCACTCCACATATCATAATACTGATAATAATCGACTGCATACGGCTTGACTGCAAGCTGACCCCTACACAATAGGGATTGTCAGCAACCGTAGAGGCCCAGCAGAGTTGAAGCCAACTGGGGCCATGAGTGATGCGAAAGACTCCGGGGTTCTAGAACAAAGGCAAAGCAGGAACAGGAGTGGGTTTTAGTTAGTAAAAATCTGACCAGAAAGGGCGGGAGGGAAAACACAATTGGGATGAGGTCAGGGCCCCAAGTCTACTATTTTCATAAATTCGTCATTCCAACACGATCCCATTGTCATTTTGCTAAAAGTTTGTAATCTGCTAATTCATAATGATCGATCACTGATCGGTCTTGTAATAGAATTGTGGTAGAATGATAATTTCGAGCATATTAAAACCAATAACTGCACAATAACGTTCTAATGGTAAAACACTGATCAAATAAACTGTCAAAGTTTTAGTAGATTACCGCAAACTTCAAATATTCATTTGTCAATATGTACGAGATTACCATTCTATGTCACTTCTTTCAATGGAGTGTCAGTGGTTGACCATTGGAAAGTCATAATGACGCCATTATATTAGTAGATTACCAAACTTGTCAAAATCGACAATTATGACACCAATGATAGACCATTGTGACACTATTGTAATAGCAGACTTGAGGCCCTGGCAAATTGTATTATTAAACATATAATTTTCATCTCAAGACGTGTTAAATAATAAGCATAGAGAGTATTCTCTCTATGCTCATCAACCTTACAATGTTCACAATGTTTTCACAATGTTCTCACAACTGGGACTCAGGCCTTCTGTCTATGAGAGGGAATAGGCGGTAATTCACCACGCGAGCCCAGAGCGCGTTTGTGCAATTTACTCCCGATTTATGAATCTCAAACCCTAGCATTAAAAACTGTTAAAATTAGTAATTAAACTAGATTATGACGCATTCTTAACTTAAATACTCAATTCAGACACCCGCACTAGTCTATATATTGGATGCAAGCCGAAACAGCAAAAAAGATAGGTCAGTCGCAAAAGTAGGTTATTTAGTCTACCAAAGTTTACGTTCGCGTTTTTAAGCAAACTTGTCTTACTCAAAAACGTAACGTAAACTGTAACCACACCTAGTCTGCCCCAAACCACCCAACTACGAGGAAACTACAATAATTTACCACTATAACTAGAAAACTATTAAATGTTTGACCAAACCGCTCGAAACACAACTCGTGAACAAACACAACTAAACCAAGGCCAGGGTGATGAGCATGAGCGGGTATTGAGGCGGGTGAGAAGTATCCTCCTTCTCCTCGAATCGTATTCCTCATTACTGAGGGTCGTGAAGTTCTCGCTGGATTAGCTTCTTATTGATGGTATCTCGCCATCTGTGACGGTTCTTAGCGTCATGAAGTGCGACGTGTAATTGCGTCCAGTGTGATGCGGATCTGATCTGCCCATCTTATTGGGCTGCGGCCTCTTGGTTGTTTGCCATCAACCATGCCAGAAAAAGGTGAGAAGTATAATACATATGAAACTGCCTTTTGAGTACTCCATATAAAGAGGCTGCTTTTCCTCTCGCCTATCGTAAACATCGAGCATGGTTTACAAGCTTATTGCGTCATTTAACGCAATCCAACGTGATGTTTGACGAAAAGGCAACGTGAAAAAGAGAGATAATACCTGAATACTCTGTTGGCATTCAGTAATTCCGAGATTTAGTCGAAAATTTTACAAATCTTGTTCCAGGAAATACGTGTTTTTTTTAAACCCTTAAAAGTTTTTGAAAAACATTGTCATTATTTAGAATCTTGATATTTGCTTTGTTGTACTTTTTTTTCATTTTTGACTAAATTATGAAGTGTCAAAGTTCATGCAAAATAGCAGATTTTCAGAGGTCTTAACTGGATTAGTTTTACACAAATTTATAAATTGATTTCCATAGAAGCCTAGATAATACCCACAAGATACTGTATTTCCAAAATATCTAATGAAAAATGTGTAATGACGTCATAATCGCGTAAGAGCGGTTGTATGAAAAACATTGAAAATGTATGTCGAGATGCATCCCTTTAAGATGACTGTAGTGGCTTCATTCGCTACCTCGTCATGTCACCACATACGACCAAAAAACTCAAACCTAACGTCACGCAATTCTTCTACTGGTGCGTCGTCCTACCTATAAGGCAATACGTGCACTTTTTTCAGGAGTTTTTTGTAAGTTTTAGTGTACGTCACAAAAGTGACGACAAGCGTCTTTTTAGAAAATGATTTTTTCTCAAATTCACTTTCATTGAGTTACCGCTTTTTGGTTCCGAATAATTCTATAATATGACTGGCGTGACGTCATTTCTTTTTCGTCCAATGATCGACATGGCGCATAAACCAAAACGATGGCATCTATAAACAGTGTCATTCACGGATATGCAACGCACCCCTTCGAGTCGCTTACAGTGCAAGTGTTTATCATTTTATTCACAATTAACTGGTGACTTTCAAAACACCACAATTTCATTTTGTCACAATTTCAAGAAGTTATTGTTTTGCGCGGAAACCTAAATATTTTTCTAGAATTATAATAACCTAAGTTACTTCTTACAACCAGTGAAAGTCCCGTCAAAATCAGTCCAGTCGCTTCGGAGGTTTGCTGCAATAACAGACAAACAAAAACATTAAAAATTCCAATTTGATATTTCAAATACATACAATACATTTAAATAAAAAAAATAGATTTTTCAAACCGCCACTTCAGATTTCAGTTTTATTTACATGACGTATGGATGTATAGTGATAAATTGATGGCTTAATCTTTAATGACTATTACAATAACTCGCGATATACGACGCCACAAAATCGCGTTCGCCACCGCACCCTCGCCATCCCTATTAACCGCTCGCTCACTCAGGACCAGGCCCAACACCCTTTGAGCAAAACTTTGCGAATAGAACCTAACCGCTGACATACGTCACAAGCGACGATTAATCAATTAGCTATCGAATTCAGTGGGACCCTTGTTTATTTCGGCACGACATTTTAGGGGCATGCGGTTTTTGGATTGTAGATTTGTTTGTGGAACCCTGAAGTGGGATTTATTGGGATTTTGGTAAGGGTTTTAAGTATTAAGCATTGGTTTTCGGCAACGTTATTCGGTGTTATTTATTTTTCAAAGTACCTCTTCCCTCCTCGTCATCATTATCATTTTTGCTGAAAGATATTGTCCATAGTTGGACATAGGTCTCCCCCAAGGGTCGCCACAATAATCGGTCCTGTGCATCTCGCATCCATAGGATTCCCGCGACCCTCACCAGATTATTGGTCCACTTTGCGAGAGGCCTTCCAACGCTACGTCTTCCGATACGCATTTGCCACTCCAGAAACTTTCGGCTCCGACAACGATCTTTCTGCGAACAAAGTGCACTAACCACTGACACCTAAGTTTGAAGATTCTTCAGGCTATATCGGCCACATTGGTTCTCCTGCGGATATCTTCATTTCTGATACAATCACGCAAATAAACTCCAAGAAATAGCCCTTTCCATTGCCCTTTGGGTGACTGTAAGCCTTCCTGGACGATGAAGCACACTTACCTAGAAGTAAACTATTTCATTCTTGATTCAAAAATCTCCAGGTTGTAACTATCAGGATACACAGACTCCGGCAAAGAAATCCACTCCTTAACTGTACACATACATAATGAACGTGTTCAAAACGTTAACGTGCGTCTATATATTAAAGAAAACACAAAAAAAAAAACAAAATCTAAAACGTACGTAAACGTTTTCGAAATGCTCCACAATTACAGAATTCACTACTACACTAATGAATCACAAACAAACGACCAAGTTTACGTTCCCCAATGCATAAAATATTCGCCATTATTCCTATTCTGTCCACAAAAAACGCTGCAAAAGAATATCGATTTGGAAATACTTGATTTTCGTTCGCGTAGAATGGAGTATTTTATTTCAGCACCAGTTTATTGCAATGCCGCAACAATGTTTAGCTTAAATTCCTAACCATGGTTTCGTCGATGCTTTTAACTTAGATGAATAAAATAGCAAAATCTTCCTGTTTACGTATCTAATAGGTACTCTTTTATGCAAGAAGAAGCTTTTTAACCATTTTTTTTTCAGTTTGATATCATCTTAAATGTCCTCCTGCTTTGGGTGGAGCGAGAGAGAAAGGCTTTTTTTTAAGAGGGAAAATCTTCTTAACGACATTTCCTGCATTTGGGTGGAGCGGAAGGGCGTGTCAGACTGTTACTAGGTGGGTTTTAATTTTTTTTTAAACCCACCCTGTTCCTTCTTTACCATTGTTCCAGGGCCTCGGGAATCTATTTCGCATCACCCATTTGTGGTTACACGCTTGCCTAGAAGCAACCGGTTCTCTCTTGACTTAAAGACTCTAGGTTGTAGCTATCAGAAAACGACGAAGAAAATACTGAAAAACGCTGGCTATTTTCAGTGTCTAAATCCCAACCGTGATCCTTCAGTTAGCCTTTGCGTTTCGGGGTTGCGGTGACTCTTCTGATCAGTCTTGCAATCCAACAGTCGCGTAGGTTAGTGGTAAATACGTTGTAAATAATAAATAGGAATTTAGTGATAAATCTGTAGAAGCAATAAGAAGCAAACAAAATTATTAAATGAATTTGAAATATACAGAAATAGAGAAAATCTAGAATACATACAGAAGTACGGTACACAATTACGATCCAGATAAAAACCAGATTATAAAAAGAATATTTCCTAGTGAAATCAAAAAAATATTTGTACCAAAAAACAAGATAATAAACAAAAATTTACAACAATTTTTTGTTAGTGTTCGTTAAACGCGGCGTATTGCCAAAATTCAGTGGACTTCAACCGACTTCGACTTCAAGGAGTTGTTTGTGAGCACGCCAATGTGGCGTGTAATGAACCGACTTCGAATCTCGGTGGTTGTCACGCTCACGAAGTTTGTATTCTTGTACCGAACTTAGTAGACAAAAATAAAGTGGATTATACCAACTGAAGAATTTTCCAGAAACAAGTGTGAAGTCGAAAACTTCTTTAACATTTTTCATTATTTTATTTTGTCACAATACAAATAAATTATTTAATTATTATCTAATCGAAAGTGTTCAACGTGATTGCAAATGCATAATGTGATAAACGATCAAAATTTTATGTGGTTTATAAATATGTATAAAATTTTTGTTTGCATGTATTTATTACTTTATAAGCCTTAAAGACAAAACATAGAAATAAGGAATACTACGACAAGAAATGTAGAACTAAAAATTACAAATTAGGTGATAAGGTGTATATTACGAACGAAAATAGTAAATCAGGAAGATCAAGTTAATTCATTAAACCCCAAGCGAACGCCGGCGTTCGCGCACCTATTGTCTTTCTATTGTGTCTGTAATTTCCACGATTGAAAGGTAGATCTTATAATGTACTTGTTTTACAAAGAATAAATGAATCTTGAATCTTATAAAACGACCTATGTAATATCCTGGTTGATATTCCGTGTGACCCAAAGGCTGGCTTTTACCTTTGATAGAGGACAGTATTCTTCATGCCCGTGAACGGGTGCCGTCAGTTAAGACTGGTCATCTCTTAGCTGCCAGTGGCTTAATTCAATTTCTATCTTTTGATTAGTTTTGTTTTTTATTACTTATCTACATTGTGCTCACATAATAAAAGCAACAAGAAATATGTAACTAAGATTCTAAGTAACTCATAATAACACACTACACACTTCCCTGGCTCGGTGATGGCACCAGATAACATCGTACAAAATACTCCTCATATCCGCCTCACCAGGCCTTCAAATGAAGACTGGAGAAGAGCGGCGAGGTATTTTAGACCGAACAAGGTAGAATGGGCTATAGACTCATTCAAGCCAATTAAATCTGCAGGGGATGACGATGTCTTCCCAGCTCTTCTGCAGCAAGGGAAGACTATACTCATCCCTATTTTAATCAAAATCTTCAGAGCAAGCTTTGCCTGGGGATATATACCAGAGAAATGGACTATGGTTAAAGTCTGTTTTATCCCAAAGGCCGGTAAGAAGGACTACTCTCAACCAAAGTCCTTCAGACCAATAAGCCTTACCTCCTTCCTACTCAAGAGTATGGAAAAGGTTATTGACGAATGCATCAGGGATGGACCATTAAGGGATAACCCTCTGCATCCGAAGCAACACGCTTACCAAAAAGGAAAATCTACAGAAACTGCTCTGTTAGAACTAACAGACAGGATCGAAAGGGCTTTGGAAGATAAACAGATAGCCCTATGTGCTTTCCTTGATATTGAAGGAGCTTTCGACAACGTCACCATAGACGCCCTTTCCAAGGGAATGAAGGCGAAAGGGATTGACGAAACAACTACTCGTTGGATCGAATTCATGCACCTCAACAGAACTATCAGTGTTACCTTACACGGAACTACAAAGAGCTTCAAAACAACTAAAGGGTGCCCGCAAGGAGGCGTTTTATCGCCACTTCTATGGCTACTCGTTGTTGACCAATTGCTAGTTGAAGCCTCTACAAGAGACTTAGATGTACATAGCTATGCTGACGATGTGGTGGCTTGTGTTGTCGGCCCCTGTCACAGCACGGTATCATCTATACTACAAAGATCTCTGAACATTATTAACACATGGTGCACAGAAAACAATTTATCGGTTAACCCGAGTAAAACAACAATAGTCCCCTTTACTAGGAAGCGTAAGTTGGACAAACTTGTAACGCCCACTGTAAAGGGGACTCTCATACCATTCTCCAGCGAAGTCAAGTACCTGGGCGTAACTATCGACCAGAGACTGACCTGGAACACTCACATTAACAATGTGATCCAAAAGGCTAAAATAGCTTTAGGAATATGCTGTCGCTTAGCAGGGAAGAAATGGGGCTTAAACCCTAAAATCGCCCTGTGGTTGTACACCGCCATAGTCAGGCCGATAATAACGTATGCCTGCGTAGTATGGTGGAGGAAAACAACTCAGGTGACAGTCATTAACAAACTTAATGGTTTGCAGAGACTTGCATGCCTCATATCAACAGGGGCCATGTCCACAACCCCAGGAGCTGCTCTAAATGCCCTGCTTAACCTACCGCCACTTCATCTATTCATTGCGAAGGAGGCGAAGGCAAGCATGTACAGAACAAACAGCACTGACAAAGCAAACTGGCGCTCTCAAGCACTGAGATCGCTACACGAATCAGTACTTGAACACGATCAACTAGCTATGACAACAGACGTCATGCTTCCACAGTGTAATTTCACAAGGAATTACACAGTGGAACTGCCGAGCAGAGAGGATTGGTCAAACAACCTCATCACTTGCAAGGCTGGAAGCCTGATCTGGTTTACAGACGGGTCCAAAATGGGTGAGAATGTAGGATGTGGAATATTTGGCATTAGCCCGAAATTCAGCAAAAGCTTGAATCTGGGTAAACATGCTACCATATTCCAAGCGGAGGTATACGCCATTATAGAATGTGTGGAGGCCAACCGTCAACGAAACTACATAAATCAATTAATTCTGATTTACTCAGATAGCCAAGCAGCTCTTAACGCCTTGAACTCGAATACTTTAAATTCGAAACTGGTAAAAGACTGCGTTAACAAACTGAATGACCTGGGGCAAAGGAATAAAGTTATTCTGAGATGGGTACCAGGTCATTCTGGAATCAACGGCAACGAAAAAGCCGATGAAATTGCACGGGCTGGGGCTCAAGGTCATCAGATAGGTCCAGAACCCTTCTGTGGTATCTCAAAGAACCAGGCCATGCAGACCCTTAAGGGCAACTTATTTGGCGATTCAAAAAAGCACTGGTTGGTACAACCAGGTCTGCTACACGCCAAATCTCTCATAGAAGGCTACTCACAAAAACGAACTGCCGAGCTTCTTGAGCTTAGCAGGACGAACATCTGTGCGATAGCCCGCGCCTTAACCGGCCACTGCAAACTAAACAGGCACCAATTTCACATGAAACTGAGTGTCACTGATGTTTGCCGGTACTGCAATCAGGAGAGGGAGACGCCTAAGCACCTCTTGTGTGAATGCGGGCCTCTTGTCCACAAACGCAGTGTCCATCTGGGCCGACACATTATTCGCCCGGAGGAGATTAAAACTCTAAAAGCTAGGAGTATTCTAAATTTCTTGGAAGCCTCCGGGCTAAAAGAGTTACTCTAACAAGGTGGCGAGTCACAATAGATCTTTTAGGTCGCAGTGACTACATCCCCTACACTATGGGTGATGCATAGCCCATAACTCATAATAAGATGTAAAAGTTTTACAATGCCATATTTAGTTAGTTTTAATTAGTCAGAGATTTTTATTATTAGTACATAGATATCTCTACTAATCTCCACTAAATTTGATTAAACGCGCTAATCTTAAAAAGTACTGTTAGAATTAAACAAATTTTGGGATGATAACAAGCCTTGTCAATTTCGATGACCTCTACTTGAAGCGCGCGGGGCCTAGACAGCCTGACGGTTGATTACCCATTGCTCGCCGTCTGCAAGCTCGTGCTAGACTAGGCTAGCAATCAAATATTACAGTTATTCTGCATTACCTACATGTTGCATAAGTATATTTCTAAGCGCTTGAACTCATTTTCTCTAACTTTCTGTTATAACCACTTCTCATCAGGTAACTCATTACTCTGTTTATTAACCTATAAGATAGAACTCCAAGTTTAGTGCAGTGTTTGTAAGCACTTGCTTCTAGGATAACTTGAGTTTATCTTGTAAGTTTAGTTTCAAGTTAGAAGACCATTTAGGTCATACAAATATTTGAGGAATGGCTGTAAAGACGAGACGGCGTCCTAACCTTCTGCATGACGAAGGACCTCACTGGAAATGAACAGTTTAGAAGATTCCTGCACCGGATTCGTGTGAAAGAAACGCCTGGGTGTCACAAATGTGTGGACCGCCCAGAGGACATGGTGGAGCCTACGATAGAGGTGTGCCCCGCCTGGGCAGAGCACCACCGTGTCCTCGTGGGGGTGCTCGGCGGCAGCGATCTTTCGCATACGATCTTGGTACAGACCATGGTCCCATGCAAGGAGGAGTAGTTTTTGAATTTATTCATACAGTCATAAAAAATACACTCTTTATCAAAATTTCCTCTTTATGATATTCTTCTTCTTCTTCTTTTCGTGTCAATAATATTATAGTATAAATAGTTTAAATAAAATAATCTTCAAAAAATGCAATTTCAAAAACTTACTTCAGGTATCTACATCTACAGTATCGATGTACGAGTGTACATTGGTACTGTAGTATTGGTACTTTCGTGTGTATATCTTTGCGTTGTTGTATATCTGTTCTATACATATAAATAAAATTGGAGTATCTGTTTGTAATATTGAAATAACTGCTTTTTACATACACCAAAATGACATTTTTTTACAATTTTTGTCTGTCTGTCTGTTTGTCCGTCTGTCTGTTTGTCCGGGCTAATCTCAGAAATGGCTGGACCGATTTTCACGGGACTTTTTTTAGCAGGTAGCTGATGTAATAAGGAGTGACATTGGCTACTTTTATTTTAGAAAAAATAAATTCAAAACCCTGTAGTCCTCGCGAACGAAGTCGTGGGTACAGCTAGTGAATTAATAACAACGCAAAGAAACTGAGGAGCCTCAAAAAACTAAATCCCCAACTTAACTGCCAGTATATCTAGCGTGCCAAACCGGAGCATCCAAACTTCAAGCAGTTGTTTGCAACCCAACGTTCCGTATAATGAACGTCTTGACTGTAGTCTGTTTGTCAGAAAGTTTGCACTTTTACCACTCAAAACTTTCTGTGGTTGACTGTCTATTGTTTTTATGAGCGTGATTTATCGTTACTCGTGTTGTTTTGTTATCTGACTCAACTGTGAAGATGAGAATAACAAAATATTGGTATCAACACAAAATAGATAGGTACAGAAGTCAATCTACATACAAAGCGCGCTCGAGCAACGCACACATAGGCATACACACGGCTCACAGACACGATGTCTCGGTCGCGTCTCGGATCACTCGTCGAACAATTCCGGCTCAAACGCTCATTAGTGTGCGTCCACCGAGCGTAGGTATAAAAAGTGAAGTACATATATGAGATTGTCTTCTATACCTGTCTATTTTGTGGTATCAAGTGGTTTGTCTCAACTTATGACGTCATCCAGCAAAAAGTGACCGTGGTCCTGGAAAGCTAAAGGTAACTGAAGGGCACATGGACTGGATGCGAAATGCACTGGACCGGTTGCTATGGGGCCACTTGGGGGAGGCCTATGTCCAACGGAGGACGTCTTTCAGCTGAAATGATGATGATGATCCAAATCAAATACAATTTGACATTAAATTACATAAAGCCAGTCAAGTATAACGTTATTAACATTTAAACAAAAAATAAGGATTAAGCTATTGCATAGCTTCTCTCGCGGGCCTTGAGCGTGGAGACCGAATCCAGAAATTCCGTAACGAAAATAACCTAACACCCCACTCATTTGTTTTTTGAGCGTGGTGACCGATAAGAAAACAAATGAGTGAACCATCAATCAAAATTCAATTCAATGTGTGAAAGTATAACTTCAATTAATATCAAAGAAAAAAAAACAAAGGAAAAAAAAATACTGCATAAATAAAATAAAGAAATAATTATAATTGCTTAAGTTGATAAAAATGCTATGCAATAGCTTTACCGCGGTAGTCCCCGAGTGCCACACGTCTTTTTTTTTTTCATTAATTTAAGATTTCACAAACTCTTCTTTTCTTATTCCTACACACTATTAGGTATAGATTTACATTTCTTCTTATCTCCGCTGTCGCAGATCTGCTGGAAGAAATTTATATTTAAATAAGTACAACAATTTTTTATTATTATGTATTTTCTCCTGTGTATAAGTGTAAATTATATATTTCGTGTTTAAGTGTAAGCGTAAATTATAAAATAAATAAGTGAAATAAACGTTAACGTAGGACAGTCACACATACAATATTGCGACAATATTCAAGGCAGGATTATCAGGTACCCACATAAAATTGTCTCCTAATTATTTCCCGACCTTTCGTTAATTAAGATAATCCGAGACCGTTTGTTTACATGAATAGGTAATAGGTACCATTGCGACCCTTGAGGACCAAATAAATTAATAACATCGACCACCACTTATGGGCAACCGGTAAATTATTAAAGAAAATATATAGCGCCGGGGGAAATAGCCGAAAATTACAAAAGAAAATAATAACTGGCGCTACACAAAAGCAATCGTATTTATTTCTGTATTACATCTAAATAGATATACGGATGTTGCTGTTAGACTTAGTAGTCATGGTTTTTAGATAATTTCTGTATCTATCGGGTATCTAATGTTTTTTGTTTATTTATTTGAAAATTCATGTAGACACAAATAATAAAAAAACAAGAAGAAGGATATATAAATATATAACAGGTACACTCGTGATCATTTCTGCTTGATCACTTAAAAACATTTTTCGCTTGAACACTGCGGCGCAACGCCAAACCAAACCCTTTGATAATTTCGTTTCGAGTGCAAGCAAAAATGATCTTAGCGGTGTTCAGGTGAAAGTGTCTTTGATGGTACAAAAGTGATACTTATTTCTACAGAAATTTCTTTCAGAATAACTGTGAAAGGAAACATAAAAATGTACTATTATAAATACATATATACTCGTACATGCATAAAGTAAAATAAATATTCCAGTAACACATTCTAAATGTACACTAATATTGTAAAGAGGGAAAATTTGTATTTTTGTGTGTATGTTTGTAATGAATAAACTCAAAAATTACTGTGCTGATTTCAAAAATTTTTTCACCATTGGAAAGTTACATTCACACTAAGTAACGGTCCGCTAGTAACATTATATAATAATACACACCTATTTTATTTTAATTATTTTTAAAATAAATTAGATATGTGTGTAGTGTGTAAGTGGACATAGCGCTGAATGATACTTGTCGCATCATAACGGCATGCTTAAGGGGCCGGCGGAGGATGAATTTCCATACAAACGTAATACCACGCTCATTTGCAGTTGGAGCATATATCCAACATATTATGATGATATTCGGTTAAAGACAATATTTATCTAGGTTCCTACGTCGAGAATATTAGAAATATTGTTATTTTTAATACAAGAAAAGCCAAATGGCATGTTTTGCCATTTACGCTATAAAAAAGTGCGAAATACCATTTGCTTAAATTTCTTTTTGTTTTTTTAAAAAAGAAAGACGTAGGAACCTAGATAAATATTGTCTATAACCAAATATCATCATAATATGTTGGAAATATGCTCCAACTGCAAATGAGCGTGGTATTACGTTTGTATGGAAATTCATCCTCCGCCGGCCCCTTAAAACCTACCTCTCTTGCGATATTGTACCCTCTAGCAGGTATAGCTTCTCCAGAAGTTCGCCGCGAGATAGCCAGCAGCATCGAGAAGAGTAAACAGGTACGGGACACCCGTGCGATTTACGACCTCTTCGAAAGACAGTGCAGAGGACGAACAATGCGCTCTGTGAAGGCAGAAACATCCAACTCCACCACTTTTCATCATCCCGTCAGAACATCTTCCCCCTGGACGCGAAAACAGTGGCCAATTTAGAAATCTCTAAACCGACTGCAAACCTAGGTTGTTGTAAAAACAATCTGGCCAAATGGGGCTTCCTCGACCTATCTCTAACATAGTGCCAGTGTGGAGCCTCTGCACAGGACATGCGCCACCTGCTATGCTGCCAATCCTGCATTACCACCTGTAGTTTTCAATATGTACATATATGAGACCCACAATAGAGCTGTACAGGTTGTCAAACATTTGTCAGAAAAAACATGGTTTGAGAGCATCGACACGAAAAGAAGATCATGAACATACTATCTATCTAACATTTATCCTAAATAATAACAACATATTTTCTCCTGTATTCCTCTTAATAATACATAGTAGGTACTTAATAAGATTGCGGCGGTAAAACAAAACTAAAAATGAAGCAACATTTACTAGCGTAAACATTTAACGTGTTTTAAATGTTACCCACGTTTTAAACACAGTACCTAACAATGTGTTCACCGTCTCTCATTTTCAGCACTGTGCTTAGTAGAATACAAAACAAAATACAGTAGTTTTCACTTTTTAATTGTTTATTCAATAGCCACCTATCGATGATCTTTTAGTATTATGGACGCTTAAAAGACCAATCCGCACTGGGCCCGCGTGGTGAATTACGGCCCATTTCCTCTCCTAGAGAGGAGGTTTGAGTCCCAGCAGTGGGAACATTAAAAAGGTTGACGAAGATGATGATGATGACGCTTAAAAAATAGCACTCTACGTTTTTTATGCTCTTTTTCGTTACGAATCGATGGCGAACTCGTTAAACTTTTTGGACCTAGTAGATGGCTACGTTTCGCGCTCAGTTTTGGTATAGTGTGCTTGTGGACGACGAGCAATATCTAGCTCGACGTCGACCGTCCGGTAATCATCTGGACCGAGCCCGGGTGGTCGATGGCGAGTAGTATTCCATTCACCTCAAAGAGATGTTAGCAAAACCATCGTGGCTCAGTAGGGTCGAAACCTACTAAGGAGTAAGCTTCGTCCTTACCGGGCCTCTACTAGGGAGTAGGGCCATTAGGCCATGGGATTGCTTCAGATAAGGAAACCCAGGGTACTAGAATATAAGGCAAAAAAGGCACGTGAAAAAGAAGTGGATTTTAATCAGTAAAAGTCAGACCCATCGTCCCGGACCACCCTAGAGCGGGAGAAGTCATTACATGATTTCCCAACTAAAAAAAAATAGATGGCTATGACTGAAAGAACCTATGGTATTAGTCAGTAAAAGTTTTCATCAATTAAATTCCTCAAACCTTAAATTGTGTGCTATCTTTTAAACCATCAATCAGTTTACTAGCTGTCCTATCACTTACTACTCCTTTTTTTGTTTTTTCAGTCTATCCAAAGGTTGTCTAGCAGTTATCGCTGTCAGCCAATATGCCATTATACCCAAAGATTTATAAGGGAGGTCATTCTCTCTCTCTCTCTCTCTCTCTTATATTTTGACTTTATGACATAAAACTCAGGGGACCGTAGCGGTCCTCCCACGGTACAGACAGACATTTTTATAGGGAGCAGGAGCGGGTCCACACCATAAACAAGGTGGTATAATATTTATATAACTATTTTGGTGTATACTCGTAATAATGTATTATTCTTTTCTATCTGTATTTACGTAAAAAATGTTAGCATTAAATCTTACTATTTTTCTACTGCTAGGAACCAGGCTTATTTTCTAGAAGACAAAAGGGCGAATGTTACATGTCCTCAGATTTTTGTTTCTGGGTCCTTTTTTCTCATGATGATAAATGATGATGTTGATAAATGATATTTATTTTTGCAAATAGGTTTAAAAAACACTTTTACAGGTCAAATTTTTTTTTTTCGTCAATTTAAGCAAGATGAGGCCGGTGTTTCCTAGCTGACTACCCTGAGAAGAAACACCGAAACAAACTCAAGGGTCAAAATCTCTTTTAAGGTCCATACAGTAAATATATAACGATCAAATCACATGAGCACCATACAGATTAGTCTGAGATAGTCTTTTTAAGAAAGAACCATACAGATTTGAGTTGACCCGTCCAGTCAGTGCACACACAACACTTGTCAGTTTTCGCAAAGCTCAACTCAGGACTACTAAGTAGCTCAACGACTTGACGAACAATACCAAGGAAAGGACATTTGGGTAGACCGCA
The DNA here is from genome assembly GCA_910589285.2 of Mythimna ferrago. Taxonomy (NCBI): domain Eukaryota; kingdom Metazoa; phylum Arthropoda; class Insecta; order Lepidoptera; family Noctuidae; genus Mythimna; species Mythimna ferrago. Next base: position 6,936,211 of record OU342689.1, read on the forward strand.
GAAAATACTCAAATTGCCAGACATACGGTTACGAGAAAAAAAAAAGTATTCAACATAGTCTTCACATTCACAATAATAAGAGGAACAATTCCTTCACCGTTTTGGAAGTAGTGATGACGAAAAAATTACAAAAAGATAGGCGCTTGCCTCGTCTCAATGGGGCCAAAAGGTTCTGGAGTAATGACGGAAGATGCAGCGTCGAAGGCCTCAAGGTAAACCGATGACCTGATGGGGGTTGCAAAACCCGATGGATGCGAGACACATAGGACCGTTCGTTGTGGCAATACTTGGGGGGCCTCGTACACCAGCGAACGTCTTTCGGCTGAAATGATGATGACGAAGGTCCTACCTTTTTTTTATGGTGGGAAAAAATCATCCAATGACAACTCCCGCTCTTGGGCGGAGCAGGAGATAGTGTCAGACTCTTACTGACTAAAAGACCCACCCTGTTCCTTCTAGCCTTCATACCGGGGCTCGAGTTCCCTTTCGGATAACCCTGGCCCCAGTAGGCTTCGACCCGACTGGGTCCCTGTTGTTGCTGACAACTCCTTGAGACGCGTGGGAACAGTGCGCACCGTCGACGACTTGGGCTTGGTCCAGACAGTTACCGGACGGCCGGAAAGCGAGCTACCCATTACTCCCTACCTGGATTAAGCCCGTGACATTCAACTCGTAAGTCAGAGCCATTATTGCATAGAGCTCAACAATAACACCATTTACCTGAATCATAATTAAAAACAATACCTCCATAAACCTCGGTCCCGAACCCATAGCATAGACGCGCACAATTTTAATAAAACCTTACATTCACACCGACCGCCCAGTCATTCCACTAATAGTCTGAAATCACACAGACACCGCTACACGTACCTAATAACATTGGCTGGAGCAATAATAATGTCCAATAACGTTCATATATGATTTACTTTTGTTGCCCACACACGAAATAAAATCGTATGTGATATTTCCTTACTACATATACTATGGTGATGAAAAACCATGATAACCGGCCCTTAATAGGGGTTTACGTGAGTATGTTTTGTGTTATGGGGTCCCAATGTCTGTATTTGGCGAATGGTATGGTAAATTGTATTGCGAAATGGCTGTGGCGTCCATTGGTCCCGTGGGATTTATGGGAGTCATGTTATTTGATTACCTACACATGTTATTCGCATTTGACATGGGTGGTACAGTGGTTGAGCGATAGGCTGCTGTATTAGATGTCGCGGATTCAATTATCGCATAGAACAAATATTTATATAGCCTGCAGATAGAGATTTCGGGTCTGTCTGTCTTGTATATAATGTGATTTCACATAATATACTAATATCTAATAGTATATAATATAATATAATAGTAAACGTGACAGGATTAATTCTTAGAATGGAGCAACGTTGTTCTAAAAAAACCAACAAGTTTATATGTATTTTGGTGTCCGGATTTCTGTATAAGTCAATTTCGTAAAAAAATTAAAGTATAAAAAATGTGAGCTCTATCTGCAAACAGTACCTATTAGTTCTACAGTTACCCATACCGTTACAACATTAAGTTGTGATCCGTCAGATCATTAGAATCAACATTTTTTTATTCATATAAACTAGTACTAGACTGTAATCTCACCTGATGGTAAGCAGTGATGCAATCGTTGATGGTGAAGAGCCACTCTAGCCTTGAAGACACCTAAATCATAACCATCGGGAAAACCACAGCAGGTGAATAAAACGTTCTAGTCCTTCGATGTTCGCGGTATAAACGACGAGGCAATACGCTTAGTCCAGACCGTAGAGGTGAGAAGCTTGTGGACACGATCACGTGTGTACGATATTACTCAAATTAAAGGTAAAACTGTAACATTTTGAATCTCGTGAGAATTTCTCAAGAACGCGTAATGTTTCCACGACACCGTTCGCAAACAAAGAATCTTATTGCGATGAACTAAAGTAACATAGTTAATGGAACAAGTAAATTTTAATAACTACGAAGTAATAACGCTGTATTTATGAAACTTAAACTTTATCGTCTTTCTTTAACTTTATCAGCTTTTTTGTTGAGAAACTTAAAACAACTTTAAATTGCTAATTTTCTATCAGATTTTGCAGAAAATTCAGTTTGGAAAAATCATCATCATTTTCCTGCCTTTAATAATAATATAATAATAATAATAATATTCCACAACTATCACACAGCGCCGTCTAGTCCCAAGCTAAGCAGAGCTTGTGTTATGGGTACTAGACAACTGATAAACATACTTATATATTTCTAAATACATACATACATATTATAGATAAATTAAACCCAGACACAGAACAAATGATCGTGTTCATCACACAAACATTTGTCTTGGGTGGGAATCGAAACCACGACCTTCGGTATAGCAGTTAGGGTCACTAACTACTAGACCAACAGGCCTACCTTTGTCCCATGTTATTTGGGTTGGCGCATACGTTTTTAGGGTACCGTACCCGGAAGATGCCAACGGGATTCTATCACTAAGGCTTCGGTATCTGTCCGTCCGTCCATCCGTCTATCTGTCAGCGGGCTGTATCTCATAAACCGTAAGAGGTAGAGAATTGAAATTTTCAGAATGTGTTTTTCTATAGCCACTTCAAAAATCAACCTAAATATAATAAAGAGACATAAAGTTTGTTTTTTTTTTCGTTTGTAGGTGGTAATCTTTGAAAGTACTGGTCCGATTGCGATTTTTTTTTCACCGATAGAAAGCTGCTTTATTTATTTATTTATTTATTACAACTTCATGCAACACAAAGGTACAAAGGCGGACTTAATGCCTTAGGCATTCTCTACCAGTCAACCTAGGGTGGTGAAGAGAAAACATGGCAGGTGCATAAAAAAAAAAGAATAGTTTGATAAGAAAACAAGTTTATAAATATTTATATAATAAACATACTTAAATATTTGACGGCGCGACACATGACATTTGACGTTTGCTGTCGACGACGTCGGAACAGAATGGCAGCATGACATATGTCAGCTGTCTGTCAGCTGCCATTCTTGCGGAACGTCACACCGGTGGGAGCGGGGCGGCCATCTTGTTCACTTCGGAATCGAGAACCGCCAACGCACCACGCGCTCGACGAATCGCTTACTTCCGACGCCATCTTTAACAGTTTCTAAGTTGATTTAATTTAGTATCGTTATCTATGCCTAATTAAAGAGTGTTAGCGTTATATTTTGTTAATCTGTGAAGTTAAGGAGAAATAAATCATTGGAGAATCAATTTGTGACTTTGTTCGAGTTTCTGACCCACGTGAAACATGGAAGATTCTGATATAGGCCATCCAGAGTCTATATCAGAAGTGGGATCCCACGGGCCACAAACAGGGAACACGCAGCCTGCAGAAAACATCCCTGCAACGAGAATATTGTCGAATATGGAGGAAATGTTTACCCGGATTTTTGCGATGTCGCAAGCATCAACTCCTGTGAGTACCAACACGATAAAACTAATTGACTTTGATCCTGATGATTCCGAATCTGACATCGAGGGCTGGTGCAACGTCACAGAAGTAATAGTGCAGGAGAAAAATCTTGTAGGTGTTGATCTGTTGATGGCACTTACTAAGGCGCTCAAAGGTCGCGCAGCGACCCACTTGACCAGAATGAACCTCAAGGAATTAACATGGGCTGCAGTTAAAGAAACTTTGCTAGCTAGATTTGCCAAACCCAAACTAATGCAAGATCATTTTGATGAAATTTTACGATTTCAAATTAATGTCAAAGAAACCGCATCAGAGTCTGCAATGCGATTGTGGAACTTGATTGAACGTATACCAAAAACTGACCTTCCTGAGGAAGTTATCACTGGGTTCGTGATATCGGTGCTATGTCAAAAGGATAATTTGATACGTAGAGAGTTAATAGCACATGTGATAACTACTCGTGCTCAGTTGTTTCGGATCCTCAATGGCATATCACTAAAGCGACGGTTGGACGTCAGTGATGGAAATCAAGACGCCGATTCTAAGCGACCTCGAATGACAGACTCTAGATTCCCTGGAAAGTGTCATTGGTGTGGCGTGTCAGGACATCGACAGTTTGAATGCAAGAAGCGAAAGGATGACTCCAAATCATTGAAGTCTCATGAAGCTTCCTGTTCTTCAAATAATCAAGACAAGCCGTCTATAACCTGCTACACGTGTGGCAAACCTGGTCACGCGTCTACGACTTGTCCAGAAAAGAAGATTGGAGGAAAGTCTGAAAGGAAGGAAGTCAACCTTTGCGACCACCAACTTTCCAGATCTACGTTAGAGACATCAGCTGGTGAGAGATTTCCATTTTTATTTGATAGCGGATCATCTTGCTCGCTCTTATCTGAAAGTATTCGCTGTCGGTTTCCGGGTACTGTGCGCAATAATCTAGTTCATCTTTCTGGTATCGGAGGTGATGACGTACAGTCCACTTACCAAATTTTAAGTACCGTAAAAATTGGAAATGCCACAGTAGACCTTATGTTTCACATCGTTCCAGATACGGTAATGTCTGTGCCGATTATTGTAGGCAGGGATATCTTAGATAAAGGCTATTCTGTGACGATCGATAATGACAAAGTCCTATTTAAGACCAAAGATCATACTAATTTTTGTGAAACTAAATCGGCAGATTTTGATATTTCTTCAATCGATACTGACTTAGAAGGTGAAGATAAAATGCTGCTGTCAAAAATAATTAGTAAATATTCAGACTATTTTATAGACGGTATACCTACTAGGCGCGTTACTACAGGGCAGTTGAGCATTAAATTGATAGATCCTCATAAAATAGTTCGAAGGTCTCCCTATCGACTAGCTCCTATAGAGAAGCAAATAGTCCGAGAAAAAATACAACTATTGTTAGATGCCGGTATAATTCGTGAGAGTTCCTCTCCCTTTGCAAGTCCGATACTCCTCGTAAAGAAAAAGGATAATACCGACAGAATGTGCGTTGATTATCGGGAACTGAATTCCAACACACAGCCGGAACACTATCCCTTGCCTCGCATCGAGGAACAGATAGACCAGCTCAGTGGAGCCAACTACTTCTCCTCATTAGATATGGCTAGCGGATTTCACCAAATTTTAATTCACCCCGATTCAATTGAGATGACTGCATTCGTCACTCCGGAGGGCCAATATGAGTACCTCGCGATGCCTTTCGGTTTACGCAACGCACCTTCTGTGTACCAGCGTTGTATCACAAAAGCACTACAACACCTTAATGACAGGCCTCTCATCTATATGGACGATGTACTTTGTTATTCTTCCAATATTTCGCAGGGTTTGGACCGCCTAGATGAGGCCTTACAAGCCTTAACTGCGGCAGGTTTTTCATTTAACCTTCGGAAGTGTAAATTCATGAAACAAAAAGTAGACTATCTAGGTTATTCCTTACAGTCTGGGGAAATTAGACCCAATTCCCGCAAAATTCAAGCATTAGTCGAAGCACCATCACCACATACAGCTACGCAGGTTCGCCAGTTTCTCGGACTCGCGTCATATTTTAGGAAATTTATACCTGGGTTTACAAATGTTGTTGGACCGTTATACCCGTTAACTAAACTAAAAGGCCCCATTAATTGGACCGACAAACATGAAGATATCCGTAGAAATGTGGTTAAAATACTAACTTCAGAACCAGTTTTAACGATTTTTAATCCTGAATTGCCGGTCGAGTTGCACACAGACGCGAGTGCCGAAGGTTATGGTGCGATCCTTATACAAAGAGCGAATAACTTACCCCATGTTGTGGAGTACTTTAGCCGGCGTACATCTGAGGTAGAATCTCGCTACCACTCGTACGAATTAGAGACCTTGGCTGTCGTACGAGCGGTAGAACATTTTCGGCATTATTTGTACGGCCGACATTTTGTAGTTTACACTGATTGCAATTCGCTCAAAGCATCAAAATCTAAGGTTGATCTGACGCCTCGCGTGCATCGTTGGTGGGCTTTCCTACAAGCCTACGACTTTGAGATAGTATATCGTGAAGGCCGTAGAATGGAACATGCAGACTTCTTTTCCCGTAACCTTCAGTCAGATGCTGGCGCGTCTTCGTCCCAAACCCCTACTACTAAAAGTGTCCAGTTTGTTGAGTTACATCAAGGATGGCTCTCAGTTGCACACAAACAAAAAGCGCGATAGCGAAATCCAAGACTTGATTAGTAAGCATAACAACGGTGACTTCCCGGAAACAGTAGCACATACTTACGATGTTAGGGATGGTATCCTGTATAGAAAGGTTGGGCGCAACAAAACAATTTCTTGGTTACCGGTCGTTCCACGCTCTCTGATTTGGACTCTTATCAACCACGTCCATAACGAAATTCAACACCTTGGTAGTGATAAGACACTAGATAAACTCTACGAACAATACTGGTTCCCGCAAATGTCCAAGTGCGTTCGTAAGTTTATTGACTCCTGCATAGTTTGCAAAGCATCGAAGGGACCATCAGGCGCTCAACCCATTCAGTTACATTCGATCCCAAAACTATCTGTGCCATGGCACACAATCCACATAGACTTTACCGGGAAGCTTAGTGGTAAGAGCGACCGGAAAGAGTATTGTTCAGTCATAATAGACGCGTTTACTAAGTATGTTCTGCTAGAACACGCAATATCACTAGATGCAAGTAGCGCGGTGCGAGCTCTCGAAAAGGCTGTTTGTCTTTTTGGGGCTCCTGCACGCGTAATTGCTGATCAGGGCCGATGCTATGTGAGTAGTGAATTTAGAAACTTTTGCAAAAATTATAAAATTGATCTGCATTTCATTGCAACCGGCTCCAGCAGGGCTAACGGACAAGTTGAGCGAGTTATGCGAACACTAAAAAGCTTGCTCACAATAGTCGAAAACGACCCCAATAAGACATGGCGCGATGAGTTAGGAAATATACAACTAGCGCTCAACATTACAAAATCGGCTGTTACTAAGTACTCACCTACGGAACTGATGTTCGGGATACGTGCAGAATCATTAGGTATGTCCCAGATATCTTCACATTCTGATTTAGAGTCCATTCGAGAAAGTGCATCGGAAAATATTCAAAAGGCAGCCGCGGCGGATACTCTAAGGTTTAACCGGGGCCGTGCTACCATTAAACCATTTGCTCAGGGCGATTTTGTTTTTATCAAGAATAGTGAACGAAATCAAACTAAACTAGATAGAAAGTTTAAGGGACCGTTCGTTATTACCTCCGTGTTAGAAAATGATCGGTACGAGCTAAAAAGTGTAAGTGGTTCACACCGCACTTATAAATACGCACACGAGAGTTTGCGCGCAGTGCCTCAGGGACACGCTGGGTTGCTTGAAGTCACTACCTGTTTGTTGAACGATGAGGAGGCCGAGACGGCGCCGGAAGATGCGGAGCAATTAGAATCCAGTAGTGATGTCATGCTACCACAAAGCCCAATTCAGGGAGGCGATGACCTAAATATTAGAGATGAAAGGTCGAACACAGAATCGGACACTGTCTCGGCAAATTCAGTTACCCTTACTGCCGGGTCAGATACACTCAGTGTGTACTCTGATCCCGGCGCACTAGATGAAGTCGAAATTCAAAATGAGCAAGATTGTCCGTAACTTATAGGTATGCCACATTTCTGTTCCTTTGTATTTAAAATGCTGTGTTATAACTGGTCGCAAAGACGGTGCCGTCCGGTCCATGCCATTGGGGCTGGTCGAAGGGACACACTTGTCTAGACCCTGTCTGTGATCTGGTCGATAGGACAGTGCCGTCCGGTCCAAGCCATTGGGGCTGGTCGAAGGGACACACTTGTCTAAACTCTGTCTGTGATTTGGTCGAAGGGACAGTGCCGTCCGGTCCATGCCATTGGGGCTGGTCGAAGGGACACACTTGTCCAGACCCTGTTTGAACCGGTCGAAGGGACAGTGTCGTCCGGTCCATGCATTGAAGCTGGTCGAAAGGACACACTCGTCCGGTCCGGGTTGTGTTTTCCAGCTTGTGAGATGTCATCCGGTCCATTATTCATAATGGTCGAAGGGATACATGGTTTCATAATGTTGCTTCTGAAATTTGTTAGAATTAGTGCTGTGTTGCTTGTCAGGCTGGACGAGCAGCTAACCATGAAATAATAATATTGCCTGTTTTAGGACAACGTTAGCTCTACGCCCGAGGACGGTCGAATGTCAGTCCGGCCGTGACGGCGCGACACATGACATTTGACGTTTGCTGTCGACGACGTCGGAACAGAATGGCAGCATGACATATGTCAGCTGTCTGTCAGCTGCCATTCTTGCGGAACGTCACACCGGTGGGAGCGGGGCGGCCATCTTGTTCACTTCGGAATCGAGAACCGCCAACGCACCACGCGCTCGACGAATCGCTTACTTCCGACGCCATCTTTAACAGTTTCTAAGTTGATTTAATTTAGTATCGTTATCTATGCCTAATTAAAGAGTGTTAGCGTTATATTTTGTTAATCTGTGAAGTTAAGGAGAAATAAATCATTGGAGAATCAATTTGTGACTTTGTTCGAGTTTCTGACCCACGTGAAACATGGAAGATTCTGATATAGGCCATCCAGAGTCTATATATTCAATATAATATAAACCTACATATATACAAATATATATAATTTATATAAGGTAACGAAAGGATTTTTGAGACTACTCCGCTATTTGTGTTGAAAATGAAGCCGCAACTTCCGCTTAAATGCATACTGACTGGTGGCCGTCCTGATTTCAAGAGGAAGCGCATTCCACAGAAGAATGGACTGTTTATGAAAGGAAGAATGGACAAAATCAGAAGAATGAGAAGGACAAAGCAGAAGAAGGTTGTTGGAAGAACGCAGATTCTTGGCATGGGAAGAACATAGAAATTGAAAGTTTGATATAAGATAAGAAGGAGGGGTGGGAGAATTCAGCAGAGAGAAAAGTGTAGTCAATGCGCGCAAAATTCTTCTCTGGCGTATAGGCATCCATTTAAGTTCAGTTCTGTAACTTGAAATATGGTCATATTTCCTCAAATTAAATATAAACCGGATACAGTTGTTGAGGAGTCTGTCAAGCTTGTCTAGCAACACCGTATTCAGGTCAAAGTAGCACACGTCACCATAGTCGATTATAGGGAAAATTAAAGTCTGCACAAGCATTGTCTTTGTCTTCGCAGGCAGAAAGTTCCTCAGACGATACAGATACCGCAAAGTCCCGTTGACTCTTTGGCAGACACTTGAAACTTGTTGAACACACACACACTTGAACTTGTGTTTGTTATTATTTAACATCTCGCTTTATTCCAGAGTGACATAGGCTATATTTTATGCATGCGGGCGAAGCCGCAAGCCAAAGCTAGTAAACTATAAAATTCAAATAAAGTTAAAAATTAAAGAAGTCTCCAAACAAAAGACGATTTTTTTGCGTTTTTTGTCGGATTTTAATATTTTTTTAGAACTGATCCCTTCGTTTTCAATTTTTTTTCTTCCATTCTGTCCTGTCAACTGTCACTCTACTACTGACTCCCCTTTCTTTCTTATCGCTACACATACAAACTATCTGAAAAAAAAAATACAAAAAAACTATCATATTTGTTTGTCAAAAACAATAATCTAACAGGACATGAAAAAGCAAATCCAATAAAATTCAAACTCAATAAAAAATACATTTAAAACACACAACGATAAAAAATCCAATAGCCGGTATAACATAAAACTTGGATCGGTGTGACCTACAGAAACAAGTACGACTAGCAAATCGAGTTAATTTTACCTTTTATCGGATTAGGTGCCGATATCAGACGATTACAAAACGGAAGGCTCCCGAGCTATTGTCTCTGCTCGTTCCCAGTCGTAATTCTTCGCATAGCATCGTTAATTTAAAACTAAATGCTCCGAGCTCGAAACAATAGATTGTCACATAAATAACTTTAAAGGAAAAAAGGGGGAACTCAAGAGGGGCGAAGAAATTTATACTCCACCCAACTTTGCCAGAAATTTCGGGGCCAAAAACTCGAAATTCAACTGAAGTCGCCTACTCGGCCCGATTGGTAATTCATGAGGATTATACAGCTCTCGCGTAATTCAGGACTTTAAACGTTGATTAGTTGAAAAGATCTACATGAAAAAAAGCTGAATTATTTATTACTGTTAAGAATAGATTTGGGTAGGATTAATCCCGAAATTGAATGTAGCTTAATAAAATGTTCGAATTACACAAAGTAATCTGTATTACTGAAAAGGTAGCCTTTTTGCACTGCCTGTGATCTTTCCGTTGCTATACATTTCATTTTGTTTAATAAGATTCTGCTTTTACTCTGTATTATTTTACTTATGGGTCGGTTTTTATTTAAGTAAAGAACGGCCTTTGGGCTCCTGTAAAAAACTGTTTTTGCGATGTGGAGTGTTTTTTTGTTAAGGTGGCTAATCATCAATTCAGTTCAATTCAAAATTTAATTTCACATAAGTTTACATGGGCACTTACAAAACGTCAGAAGCTAGTATACGGTTCCAATTGGTCGTGTCCTATAGAGAAGAACCGGAAAGAAACTCCATGGTTACTCTTTTAAAAAAATGTTTTATATTACAATATTAATAGTTATCCAACGACTTGTCCCGCTTTGAGTGGAGTGAGAGGGTATATCAGACTTTTACTGACAAAAATTGCACCTGTGTTCTCCAGCTGCCTTTTGCGTTGTAAGACCATGGGTTTCCTTTTCAGAAAATATCCGCTTCCCAAACGGGCAAATTCGTTGCGACGCTGGCGCCGCAGAGCCCTGCGTTGTAAATTTCAGTGACGCTCTTTCGTGCGGTAAATTGATGTTCAGGTGTTAACACAATGTGTGATCCGAATCAATTCGCAAGTCCTTGCGATACATCATGTAAGTTCGTAGATTTTAACTCGTTCTTGTCTCAGTCAGTAAGACAATTTATCTCGTTTTTATCAAGACATAACTTGAAGTCGCAAGTTTTTGCAATACATCATGTAAGTTTGTAGATTTTATCTCGTTCTTGTCTCAGTAAGACAATTTATCTCGTTCTTATCAAGACATAACTTGAATTCGCAAGTTTTTGCAATACATCATGTAAGTTCGTAGATTTTATCTCGTTCTTGTCTCAGTTAGTAAGGCAATTTATCTCGTTCTTATCAAGACATAACTTGAATTGAATTCAAAATATTTACTCTTTCTTCTTAAAAATAAATCACATACTCATTTCAGCAGAAATGAAAGGTGCTTTTGTTTAAAAACTTGAGACTCTACATAATTAGTAGAATGTAAATGTTTTTGAAAATACGGGTATATATAATAATACCCTTGCTCCGTCCGACCGAACCTTTACTTTTGAATAGGTATGAATAGGTGTAGCGTCAAGGTTGGGTGACGCGATATGAAAGTTTCTAAAAAACAGGTTACAAGGATGGTACAAAATTGGAAGTCAGGTACTGACTGGGTGCTGGGATCCAGGATCATCTTGGACGCACTTTCAGACGATATTTCACGGTATTTTCAGAGATTGTTAATCGCGCGCGTGTAAGATAAGTTAGCCGGCCGGCTCGTTGGATTCGAATCGTAGTTTTTTTCCTTACACCGTCAGAGGCGGTGCTGTGCGGTTTGGATATGAGGTTTTTGGGAAGGAATGGGATAAAGGTTTTCATCCTAAAGCCTGTTCAACTTTTATATGAAAATTTTCCTCTTTTTCTCTGTACAATCCGATAATATCTCTTTTTCGAATTGGGTAGTGTTTCCTGATAGCTACAACCTAGGTATCTTTAAGTTAAGAATGAATCGGTTATTTATAGGTAAGCGTGCTCCTTCGCCGACCAATCATCGCTTATCATCAGGTGAGATAGTGGTCAAACGCGAGTCTATACAAAATAAAAAAAAGTGGAAATTCATCAAATAACTCCTCCCTGTCTGGTTAGAGCGTGAGGGGAGGGAGTGTCAGAGTTTTATTGACTGAAACCCACCAGTGTCCCATTAAATACCACTTGTGTTCGAAGACCGCTATGATTGTGTGGAGGTTTTTTTTATTGCATTTGACCACCATCTCACCTGATGGTAAGCGATGATGTGGTCGACGATGAAATGGTATGTTTGTACAATGGTATGCGGAACAGAGAGTAAAGTCCCACTTATCTCTTTTGAAAAGGGAGGTTCCTCCGACCAGGCAGGTGTCATGTCGGGTGGGCAACTACCCGATAGATGATTTTTGGGCTGTACTATAAATGTTCAAATCGCGCGGAGAACTTAATTGCGAGATGCAAGATTAGTTCTTATATGACGTCATCGTCGCTACAATAAATTATTTCAAACACCCCTCAGCCCTAGCATCGACCCCCTGGCTTTTGCCCTATAATAAGACAAATTACAGACTACAATCATAAAGGCACCTCATTTAAAACCCTTCAGGCATGACTTAATGATTATGGCGTTTGTACATTTCCTCATACCACTTAGTTCCATGCTTACCCCATACAAACGTAGCCCTTATTAATAACTGAACACAGTGAAATGTAACCGCAATGGTACGCGTTAAGGGTGCTTGCACACGATAGTGCTCGTCATAAAACTCACTGTGAAGACAACGTTATAATACATCGCTTGTAGGGTGCCTAAATTTTGGGGTTCCTTGTTGATGCATGCTGCGAGGAAGATTATATGTGAAGAGAATATGCTGCTAATTTAAGAACCTAGGCTGGTTCAAATACTCTAACTGTGGATTCTCTCTCATAGAGTTCTGAGTCCCAGCAGTGGGAACATTAGAAGTCTGAATACGCTATGTTATGTGTAAATATGACACTTCTACGATCTGGATTGAGAGTTTTGCCTCATCGCCTGCTATACAAAATACAAATACAAAAATACAAAATGTTTTATTTCTGTAACAATTACTTTGTGTTAGTCTATGATTGGAGCCTTCTTTTAAGAATGATGATGCTGTAGGAGACTCCGCTCCTCCATAGCGTTGACTGTTTACAAAACTTAAGTATATTCTATATAGGTAACAATTTTTTTTTTAATAATATGTTTCATTAACACTACACTAATACTAATACACATTTTTGAGCGCTTGTGAATTGTGTGAGGTATGTGGGAGATGAGTGAGAGGTGTGTGGGTGTTTTTTGGTGGGGAAAATCATCCAATGACAACCCCCGCTCTTGGGCAGAGCGGGAGATAGTATCAGACTCTTACTGACTAAAAAACCCACCCCGTTCCTTCAAGCCGTGTGTATGTATGATATAATTGTTCGATTATAATTTATTGTAAGCTAGACTAAATAAGCTCTTAATAAATTATTGCGTTTTACCATCTGCATACCATCAGGTGGGATTGCAATTAAACACCAGCCGCCCTAGCCAAGTTACAACCGTTTCGCTTGCACCGAACGCTTCGAGTTGGCCGCGCCGCCAATTCTTTTGCACTAACCACGTGACTGAGCGTTCAGATCACATCATTCCCGTACATTTGAAGCTTTCTGCTAGCGTTAACGATTACAGATTAGCAACTTGGCTAAGGGTACAGTACATATCATTAAAAAAAAAGCATAAACTACCTTATTATATCCTCACTGATGTCACTCAAGCCTCTCATAACACAAAAATGGGGACAAAAGCAGACGAATCAATAATTCAAACTTAACCACGTAGATTAGAGACAAGTTAAGCAAAACACTTCATTTAACCTTACTTCACCGTAAACTGCCGTAAACACATTTCCATAAATCAGAAAATTGTATTACAGAACCCGAATAAAATCCAGACAAACATTCCCATCCCTCTTTTCTCACAACACACGGTAATAAGTATTTATGGGCCTCACACAATAACCCATTAGTGGCCCATGTTAGCACGGGCCATAGCCCCTAATGGCCTTACGTACTTACTAATTACAACTGGGTATATATCTGTAGGCCTACCATTGTGATTACAAGATTTATGAATGGTTGGATTAAAGAATGAGAAGGTTGATCCAATTCTTCGGTTTTCATCGCAGTGTTTAATTTTAGCCATAGCGCACACTAGTGACTTTTGACGAAAAAGTCACCGTGCTTATGAAACCCAACATGTAGTGCGCGCACTTGGTGACGTGACAGTTACAAAATATGGGTACAAAAAATATTGTCAACGTGGCAAGTCACCAGTGCGCGCTATGTCTTAATCTTTTGTTGGCAAAAATTTTTTCAGACCTTTACTGGCTAAAACCACACCTATGTTCCTTCAATTGGCTTGTACATTCTAGGACCACAAGTATCCCTTTCGTCTGGGTTCACGAGTATCCCTTTTATTTAGGACTACGAGTATTACTTTTACAGGTTTATATAGGCCGATTGTTCGGAAGTAATACTGTGGCCCTAGAACTAAACAGACAACTAAAAGAACGCGGTGGCTTTTAACACAAAATAGATAAGTGCAGAAGACAATCTCAAGTATGTACTTCACTTTTTTTTCCTACGCTTGGTGGACGCACACAAATGAGCGTTTAAGCCGGAACTGTTCGACGAGCGGGCCGAGGCGCTCCGAGATACCGTGTACGGAGCGGTGTCTATGTGTGCGTTGCTTGAGCGCGCTTTGTATGTAGATTGTATTCTGTACCTACCTATTTTGTGCTTTTAATCAGCAAAAATTTAACGCGCCCCATCTAGAGCCGTGAGAAGTTATCTCATGATTAATCAACAAAAAAAAAAATTAAAATTCATGCGTGAAGTAGGTAGTGATGACGTAGGGATGACACACCGTTAACAACATCTGGTTATTAACTACAAAAGAAAAAAAATAATATTTCAAAATGATTTATTATGATCACTTTTATATAACTTTTCCCCTTTTATTAGGTCCGGTTTTATTAATGATGTTTCGACTAATCACAATAACGGACGGCCATGATTGCGTTATTAAGAAAGCTTTGATGTATTTCAATTTTAAGCCTTTCAACGATCTCTGCTACTATAAATATTATCTTATTTACGAAATAAGATAATATATATATAAACAGGGATTTTATCTACAAATTAATCTGTAATTTTATCAGTAAACGGTAAAAGAGGCCCTCGGGGAAGTTCTGAAAACGGATAATTTTCGCTACAGAGTTTTTACTCGCAAAATTTAATAAGAACAGAGCAATATTATTTTTTTTACAAACCTTTTTCTTAAAAAAAAACAAACCTTTCGTTTTCCTTGACACACTGGCCACGAAAAAGATGAGCAGAAACTCCAAATTTCAAAAATAGAACACATCAAAAAGCGCGGGAAACAATCGCTCACTTTTTGTTTCTTTCAACAGACAAAGGGGGTTTGTCCGCTGCGGGCGATACATGTCTTCAAGTTTTACCCGACCAGGTTGAGGAGCCCTTTATTTCTTCGTAGTTTTATTTTACTGTGTATCTAGTTAAAATGGTCGTTTGCCACTGCTTTAGACATGAAATACTGAGTGTTTTCGTATGAAGCGCGTGTCATGTATGCGTCCGCAGCTGTCAGGGTGATGTCTTTTGGACATTGTTCACTGTTGAGTGTTTTAAGATCTTTCTACGAGTAAAGTTTTCTTGTAAAATGGTTTAAGATCTTTTAGATCCCTTAACTAAGCTTTGTGGGATGATAAGACTAAAACGATGACAATAATGCTTATTCACCAAACGTAAGTAGAATTCATTAACTCTTTCCAAAAACCAGAAAGGCAAAGAAAGAACATACGCGTGTATTTTAGTCAGTAAAAGTTTCACTAAGTGCTGCTTAAGTATATAATTGTATTTTTTCACTCTTTTTTTAGGGTTCCGTAGTCAACTAGGAACTCTTATAGTTTCGCCATGTCTGTCTGTCCGTCTGTCTGTCTGTCTGTCCGTCCTCGCTTAATCTCTGTGACCGTTAGCACTAGAAAGCTGAAATTTGGTACCAATACGTATATCAATCACGCCGACAAAGTGGTAAAATAAAAATTGGAAAAAATGTTTTATTAGGGTAGCCCCCCTATATGTAAAGTGGGAAGTGATTTTTTTTTTTAGTTTCAACCCTAACGTGTGATATATTGTTGGATAGGTATTTAAAAATGAATAGGGGTTTACTAAAATCATTTTTTGATAATGTCAATAATTTCGGAAATAATCGCTCCAAAAGTAAAAAACAATGTGTGTCCCCCCTCTAACTTTTGAACCATAAGTTTAGAAAATATGAAAAAAATCTGAAAAGTAGAACTTTATAAGAACTTTCTAGGAAAATCATTTTGAACTTGATGGAAAGAACAGTTTTTGTACAAAAAAAGACAAAAAGGTTGTACAAAATAATTTCTGGACTGTTTGTAATATAATCGTATATGCAAGCATTTTTTTAAACTCATAAGTGGGTACACTTATTGTGACGGACGGGAAACTACGGAACCCTACACTGAGCGTGGCCCGACACGCTCTTGGCCGGTTTTTTATATGTATTCATTGGTAACATAAACATTTTTCAGCTGGCTAATAAGGGATGTGCGCGACAGCCCCAACTGAAGTACTACTGTAACTTACCTGGGCTGCCTCAATTTATTTATGTTATCTATGAAAAACAAATATTTTGTACCTGTTTTGTATTTTTTTAAGTCTGATTCGCCTTCCACCCCGCTATACAGCGGGAGAAGTCATTGGATAATTTCCCTCCTAAAAAAAAAAAGATAAAATAATTTTTAGTCATCATCGTCAAGATGTCCACTGTTGGACATAGCCCTTCCCAAGTATGGCTATAATAAACGGTTCTATGCGTCTCGTATTCATCGAATGCCCGCCATACCCTTACCAGCACATCGATCCATCTTGTAGGAGGCCTTCCAATACTGCGTCTTCGGGTACGCGGTCGTCACTCCAGAACCTTTTCGCCCCAACGGCCATCCAGTTTTAGTGGATAACTTTTTTTTTTTTTATGGTGGGAAAAAATCATCCAATGACAACCCTCGCTCTTGGGCGGAGCGGGGAGATAGTGTCAGACTCTTACTGACTAAAAGACCCACCCCGTTCCTTCTAGCCTTCATACCGGGGCTCGAGCTGTCTTTCGAAACCAACCCTGGCCCCAGTAGGCTTCGACCCAGCTGGGTCCCTGCTGTTGCTGACAACTCCTTGAGAGATAACTAGCTGACCCGGCGAACTGCGCACCGCTGAACAGTCTATGAATGTTGTATATTTTTCGATATAGTCAATCGGTTGCGATGAAACAATGCCCAAGTAATAGATCAAGTTCCACACAATTTTAATGTATGATTTTTTTTTATCTGTTATATACTAGTGCTTAACTGCGATCCCACCTGATGGTAAGCAGTGATGCAATCGTTGATGGTGAGGCGCACTAGTTTATTAAGAGCCTATTCGCTCTAGCCTTGAAGACACCCAAATTATAATCGGACGGGAAGACAGTTTGCCTGCTGCGGAGCAGGCAAATTGTTCCAGACGTTCGATGTACGTGGTATAAACGACGAGGCGAAACGCTTAGTCTGGACCAAAGAGGTTTCAATAACGTAAGGGTGGATACTCGCTGTAAGTCAGGTTGTCCGATGGTAGAAATAAGATGGCGAAATCAAGTCATTCAATTTCCGCGCACACTCTCCAAATTACAACCCGTAAAACACTATAAAAGTTATATACAAACGTACATTTTACTTGATGCGCGCACAACAAAAACTTCTACGGATTTATTATATATATATATATATATATATATATATATATATATATATATATATATATATATATATATATATATATAAAACACAGCGATAATTTCCTCTCACCACGGTACCACTAAGTGCCAGAAATATCGCAGGAAATGTCGAAACATTTTACCGAAGTATTTAGCTTTCCACCGCAACTTGGAACTTTTGCGCTAGTCATCGGCACTTCTGACCGTCACTTTCTCACTAATTAGTTACAAACTGTCAAATGAAACATTTTTGAGGCCCCACTAATGAGTAGAACTTAAAGTTTGTAGTAAAAAACTGTGCAAATGCGAATCAGACTCGCGCACTTAGGGTTCCGTGCAAACTACAATTCCCGAATGAATTCTCGAAAATTCAGAATTGCAAAAATAGTTTTTTTTTTTTGACGTAGGTAAAAACAAATTTAATGTTTTCAGGTTAATTCCTATACCTGTGCTATGAAACCTTGCTTTGTGCCAAATTGCAGGATTCTGGGTCAACGGGAAGTACCCTATGAGTTTCGATCTCTGAGAGTATCGAAATACACGTTTTTTGCGACATAAACGGCCGTATCTTTTATATTCGTTAACTTAGAAGTTCGATTTTTTCACAGCTTGAAAGGACCACAGACTTGAGTATATGATTTTAATTTCAACTCGATACCTTTACGCGTTCTTGAGATAAAGGGTCTTGACAAACAGACAGACAGACAGACGGACGGACGGACGGACAACAAAGTGATCCTATAAGGGTTCCGTTTTTTCCTTTTGAGGTACAGAACCCTAAAAATGAAAGGAACTGTAGCTTCCACTAAAAAGTTTGGTGGTTACTCCAAAGTATACGTCAAAACTTATGCCATCGGTACAGTAGAGCAATAGTTGGAGACCATTTCTCACGTTTGATTTATAAACCTAGTGAGAGTGTGGCTTTTAAAATGGCGAACATAAATGGTTTAAGATGTAAGTTTAATAGCGAATTACTGCGGACCTCCCGTTCGATTATAATTTGAATGTCTTCAAGGCAAGAGTGAATAGGGTCATAAATTAGTGTGCCTCACCATCAGAGATTGCATCATTAGCTTACCATCAGGTGTCATTGCAGTCAAGCATTAGTTTATATCAATTAAAAAAAAAGCAAAGAATAGAAAATACTCATACGATAACGGAGCGATTTTTATTAAAAAAAGTACTCATGAATATGACTAGCTTTATAAGACTAAAACTGAAACCACGAAAAACGATTAGTTGGTTAGTTAAACGATAAATGAACAAACAGAAAAACAGCAGAGTTTTTTATGTATTTTACAATTATACGTTATAAATTACATGCATAGCATGATCCTATGGTTCGGATGACATTCCAAGTGTTTTCTCTTATTTATTTATTCTTTGCTTCACACAACATTGTGGTTAATTAAAATAAGATAGATACCATCTAAGACACTTCCGCTTGACCACTGCTAAGTTCATTTTTGCTTGCACTCGAAACGAAAACTTTGAAAAATTTAGTTTGGTGCTGCGCCGCAGGAATCAAGCGAAAATTGTTTTAAGTGATCAGGTAGAAATGACCACAATGGTACTGTATACGTAGTACTACCCAAACAAGGATAAAAACATACAGTAAAGTGGGTGTCTGAAGCAGGACATGCAAAGACAGATAAAGCAAAGAATTTTAGCATTGGGCACGCCATATTCATTGCTTTCCGGCCACTTCTCTCTGAGAAGGAGCTGGAAATATGTCACGGCGGCCTCATTTTCTGCATGACGCAGGTCCTCATCAGACATGAACTTTGGGAGGTCCCTGCGTCGGATTCATTCGGAAGAAACGCCCGGCTGTCATCACTTTGGTGACCGCCTGGAGGACACGGTGGTCAGTGGAGTATTTTATACTGGCACACGGGCGAAGCCGCTTGCAACAGCTAGTAAGAAAATAATTACCAAACGTTCCATCAGAGCGTTTTCGCAAAACAAAGGATTTTAATTTTAATCAATTTGGGCGTTAATTGGTGTTGTTTGTCCTCAAAATTCCTATAAAATAAAATTGAAGAGTTCTTTTGGTGACTGTTCACTCAAAGAACTCTTCAATTTTATATAAAAGACTGTTCCTTTATTTTATGCTGGGTTTTTAATAGACATCTTAATTAACAATCATAAATCATCCTTCCTAAAGGAATTAACCTTCACGGATGCTATTTCCAATCTCTTCATAGTCCCAATGTAGACAAATTAGCTCCTCCATAGCCTAACTGTGTTTCGGTGACCTGTTTGGGCAAAGCTTTTTGTGTGCGCTATTATAGCTAATGATCTACGCATCGGAGACATGGACTCTTCGTGAATCTGAGAAGAAGAAATTTGATGCGTTGGAGATGTGTTGGAGACGGATGCTAGGAGTATCGTGGACAGAGTTTCGTACGAATGATTCCATATTAAAAAGAACTCGACATCAGATAGCGCTTACCATCCCCTGTGCAGTCGCGCATTTTGACCTTCTTCGGCCATGTATAGCGTCGTAGTAATGACTCTATAGAGCGTCTCGTAGTGCAGGGCAAAGTTAAGAGCACCAGGCCGCGTGGTAGATCACCAATGAGATGGATAGACCAGATCAAAGCCGCAACTAAGTGCTCGGTTTATGAATGTACCCGGAAAGCTGCAGTCCGCGATGAATGGCGACGCATTACAAAGAGACACTCATCGTGATTTAGAGTGATGACCACGACCATTCTGGCAAGAGAAGAAGATTATAGATAAAGGTATCGTGACAAATGACTACCAATTGTGAAGGACAACCTAGTATGATTGACATTTGTCAGACATAATCGTCTGGCAGAATCAATCCACAACATTAGCTGTGGTTGTTCTCATCTAGGTAACGGAGAATACTTGCACTAGCAAACCCTTGTACTAATGATTATTCATCAGCAATTTTTCCCAGTTTTCGATAATGATCGTATCACATTGTACTAGGACCGGTTTATCATTAATGACAGGACTGTTGCAGCCAATAAGCGTGATATATAGTGGTGGTAGACTGTAATATAGGGGCGTGCAATGATTGTTGATATCACAGAGTACGTTGATATAACCGTCTCGCGTAATGAAGTGAACGCTTAAAAAGAACGCGTAATGAGGTAGACCTTGTGAATGCTTAAAATGATAAGCAAATCAAGTATCTTCATTTGACTTGCAAGGTTGTCGACATGTGGGATATGGACTCGGCGATTATTGCATTGTTAGTCGGCGGCTAGATCAAGGGCTTTCGTGGCGGTAAGTCCCCTCTTTGAGGCGTGGCTGGAAAGACCTCACGGCGTCCTTACCTTCCGCATGACGCAGGTCCTTACCGGACATGGTTCGTTCGGGAGTTTCTTGCACCGGATTCGTGCGGAAGTGACGCCCGGGTGTCGCCACTGTGCGGAATGCCCGGAGGACACGGTGGAGCACACAGTCGAGGTGTGCCCTGCTTGGGCGGAGCATCGCCGTGCCCTCGTGGGGGCGATCGGCGGCGGAGACCTCTCGCGCCGGGCCTTGGTTGAGGCCGTGGTCCGGAGCGAGGAGGAGTGGCAGGCGGTCGCCGACTTCTGCGAAGCAGTAATGCTCGCAAAGGAGGAGGCCGAACGCATCAGGCAACGGCGTTATCGCCGCCGCCGCCGCCGCCGGGATTCTGATCCCGATTTCCGGCCACCGTAGGCGCGGGCTTGCGGACAGTGAGCAATGGGTAGCTCGCTGTCCGGCCGTCCGGTAACTATCCGGACCAAGCCCAAGGCGTCGACGGCGCGCACTGTTCCCGCGCGCCTCAAGGAGTTGTCAGCAACAGCAGGAACCCAGCCGGGTCGAAGCCTACTGGGGCCAGGGTTATCCGAAAGGGCGCTCGAGCCCCGGTATGAAGGCTAGAAGGAACGGGGTGGGTCTTTTAGTCAGTAAGAGTCTGACACTATCTCCCGCTCCACCCAAGGGCAGGGGATGTCAATGCATGATTTTTTCCCACCATAAAAAAAAAAAAAAAAAAAGATCAAGGGCTTGATTTAAGAGGGGTACTTCTGGATCCAACTTGTCTTGTTAGGTTAGGAGGTTTCTTTTTCTAGAACGCTGACCGTCGGTAGCATGGAACCGGTTTCCGATACTGGTTTTTTTTTATTAATTTTGTGTTTCTATTTTTTTTTTTATGTATTTCTAACTCCCAACTCTATGAGCCCAAACTTTATGAACCTTAACTTTACAAAACCTATTTCTACGAACCCTAAATATTGGTTAAAACGTAAATATTAAATTCGCAGCAGCGAATGAATTTCCCTCAATATGTCCGTATGGCTACACAAATTCACAAACTTCAGTTACTTGTTCATGCAATAGTTTCACAAGCCCTTAGAATATTTCTCGAAACCAATCAAACCGTAACACATAACTATGTGGATGGCAATCCTGACACCTTTCCTTGCTCTACCACATCAGGAAAATAGAATAAAACTATACATTACAATTATCTGCAGAAAGTTGTAAAAGGCTGCCAATGAGCCTTTTACAACTTTCTGCAGAGCAGGCTTTAACGTTTAGCGCATTTATGGAGAGGGGCCAGTTCCCACTTTGCTGGAAGACGGGGAAACTGGTCCTCATAGCGAAGCCAGGGCGCCCTGCGGACTCTCCGTCCGCGTACCGGCCCATTGTGCTGCTCGACGAGGTGGGCAAGCTCTTTGAGAGAGTCATTGCAAACCGCCTCGTCGGGCGCCTAACACGGGTGGGGCCGGACCTTTCGGACGGACAGTTCGGCTTTCGCAGGATGCGCTCTACGGTGGACGCCATCATGCGCGTGCGAGCCCTTACGACGGGGGATGCGGTGTCCCGGGGCAGGTGTGTCGTGGCAGTGTCCTTGGATATTGCCAACGCGTTCAACTCCCTGCCCTGGAGTACGATCCGGAGGGCACTCCGGTACCACCGGGTGCCCGAATACCTCTGTCGAGTGGTCGAGGCCTATCTGTCGGAGAGACTTATAGTCTATCCCGGTCACCAGGGAGACTGGAAACGTCGAGAGATGTCGTGCGGTGTTCCGCAGGGGTCGGTACTAGGGCCACCCTTGTGGAATATCGGGTACGACTACGTGCTGCGCGGCGACTTCCCTGACGGGGTCAGCGTGGTTTGCTACGCAGACGACACGCTGGTCCTAGCGCAGGGAGAGTCGTACCAGGCGGCGGTCGCTCTAGCGACACGCGGGGTTGCGATGGTCGTTGATCGGATCCAGGAGTTGGGACTCGAGGTGGCGCTTCACAAATCCGAGGCGATGTGTTTCCACGGTCGCCAGTCTCGGAACGCGCCGCCATTGAGTTCCCAACTAACGGTAGGAGGAGTTCACATCGGTGTCGGGTCGACGATGAAGTACCTGGGACTCGTCCTCGACAGCCGGTGGAATTTCGTGGAGCATTTCCGACGTCTGGCTCCCAAACTCAACCGGGCTGGGGCTGCGCTCAAGCGGCTCCTGCCCAACCTTGGGGGTCCAGACGCCTCCTGCCGGAGGCTCTACGCGGGGATCGTTCGGTCCATGGCCCTCTACGGGGCGCCGGTGTGGGCGCCGTCGCTGAAAAAGCAACCGGCGGCCATACTGAACGCCTGCCAGAGGGTCATGGCGATAAGGATGGTGCGGGGATACTGCACGATCTCCCGCGAAGCGGCGAGCCTTCTGGCTGGCCTACCACCGTGGGATCTGGAGGCAACAGTCCTTGCACACATGCACGATATGCGCGTGGAGATGCAACGCCGGGGTGAAAGTCCGCTGCCGCAACAGGTCACGGCATGGCGGACAGAGCTCCGGCGGGATCTCATGGTGAAATGGCGTCAACGGCTATCGCAACCCAGTGCTGGGCACGCCACAATCATGGCGGTAAGTCCCCTCTTTGAGGCGTGGCTGGAAAGACCTCACGGCGTCCTTACCTTCCGCATGACGCAGGTACTCACCGGACATGGTTCGTTCGGGAGATTCCTGCACTCGATTCATGCGGAAGTGACGCCCGGGTGTCGCCACTGTGCGGAACGCCCGGAGGACACGGTGGAGCACACAGTCGAGGTGTGCCCTGCTTGGGCGGAGCATCGTCGTGCCCTCGTGGGGGCGATCGGCGGCGGAGACCTCTCGCGCCGGGCCTTGGTTGAGGCCATGGTCCGGAGCGAGGAGGAGTGGCAGGCGGTCGCCGACTTCTGCGAAGCAGTAATGCTCGCAAAGGAGGAGGCCGAACGCATCAGGCAACGGCGTTATCGCCGCCGCCGTCGCCGGGATTCTGATCCCGATTTCCGGCCAACGTAGACGCGGGCTTGCGGACAGTGAGCAATGGGTAGCTCGCTGTCCGGCCGTCCGGTAACTGTCCGGACCAAGCCCAAGTCGTCGACGGCGCGCACTGTTCCCGCGCGCCTCAAGGAGTTGTCAGCAACAGCAGGGACCCAGCCGGGTCGAAGCCTACTGGGGCCAGGGTTATCCGAAAGGGCGCTCGAGCCCCGGTATGAAGGCTAGAAGGAACGGGGTGGGTCTTTTAGTCAGTAAGAGTCTGACACTATCTCCCGCTCCGCCCAAGGGCGGGGGATGTCAATGCATGATTTTTTCCCACCATAAAAAAAAAAAAAAAAAAAAAAGGCTTTAACGTTTTTGTCCCATGCTTCCCTGGTCTGTTCGGAAACCGCACAATTTCCCGAAATTCCTTTCGCGGTTTTCGTGGCTACTCATATATTAACACTTCAAATACCGCCGCAGGCTACTCAAGTAGGTGTGGGCTATTTGCCACAGTTATGTTTGCTCAGTTTGCATCCCCGCATATTGGCCCTTTAGTACTAATAGGTATTTCAGTAAAACGTTTGATATTTTGCTGAAATTTAGGTGTCTTTAAGGCAAGAGTGAATAGGCTTTTATTAAACTATTGCGCTTCACCATCAACGATTGCATCACTGCTTACCATCAGGTGGGATTGCAGTGAAGCACTAGTTTATATCAATAAAAAAAAATTAAAGTTTGAATGCAGGTTCGAGCCCGTTCCATCATCGGACTACCAGACGTACGGCTATGCGCCACCGGTACATGGTGGATATCCCACCTACACGCACAAAACGTTTTGGGAACACATTCATTGGACGTGTGGCTAGGGAGTGGAATTCCTAGCCGGAGTCTGTGTTTCCTGATAGCTACAACCCGGGAATCTTTAAGTCGAGAGTGAATAGGTTTCTTCTAGGTAAGCGCGTTCCGTCGTCGACCGCATCGTCGCTTTCCATCAGGTGAAATAGCGGTCAAGCGCGAACCTATCAACAATAAAAAAAAGGTACAAGTGGATGTCATTATAGTAATTTGGAATGTAGAGTTTTCATCATTATTCGCGAATAATCTGTTTGAGTACAATTCTTCTTCTTGGTCGTTTTACTTTTGCTAGAGCTTTCCGGAGACCTACCTTCGTGATAACCATGCCCACATGGTTATCACGAAGGTAGCTCTCCGGAAACCGTCAGGGTACGCCGCACGACTTCCCGCCACTTTTGCCTGCTGGCAGTCATCCGGGCGCACTCGTTCAGTAGGCCGCCAACAGCTATTTTTATTTAGTCAATCCGTCGCATCAGTGATCTGCCACGCGGCCTTGTTCCGTCCACCTTTTTTTGTATAACAAGGCTTTCGATGGAGTTACTTCCAAGTCGACTAATATGGCAAAAGTATTTAAAAATACGATTTTGCCATTACTTTTTAATAGGTATAAAAGAGTAACATAAGCATAAACATAATCAAACTATTGATATTACCACTGCTGGACTCAGACACCGGCCCCCTCTCTACGAGGGAATGGGCCGTAATTCACCACGCGGGTCCAGTACAAGTTGGTGGATTTTTACATCGTCGATTTTTTGGTTCTAAGACTTGCCATTTTTATCACGATGTTTTCCTTCACCGTTTTGAGAAAAAAAAAATACCTATTAAATAAACTTTTTTGTGATCGTCGCTCCTATCTATTTAATGTACCGTCTAAAATGTAAATTATGTATTGCCTTTCAAACAAAATACATTACATATTGCAAATTCTATCGATAAATATAAAAAAAATAATCTTACTGAAGTTCAAACACGTGCCGAACATAACTCAACCAATTCACAAGTAAACTACACACTCACCATTTCTATTTGAATGTGAACTAAAGTAAACACGGAGGACGGGAGGAAAGCTCCTTAATGTGAGGTACTTGGCAAACTTTTAATATACGCGCTGTAATAGAACACGCGCCAAGTTTTACACGGAGTTAACCTTAGTACGGTGCTACATACGGGGAAGAAGGATGACAGTTTCTTCTATGTTATCGACCTAAAGATGTAATATGACAGCACGGCTTTTTTTAAGGTGGGAAATCATCCAATTAATAATAATATAATAATAATAATTGTCCGGAGGTTCCTCTCTCAGGAGCCCTGACCATAGGCAGCTTAGAGCCTGTTCCCGATGCCGGTGGGCTACTATTTTTTGTATTTTTAAATGTTTTTTTTTAATATGTGTTTTTTTTAATATTTAAAAATGTAAACATTATGTAATAAAGACAAATAAAGGAAATAATAATAATAATTTATTGTTTCCAAAAATAATACAACACCTTAAAATTATTGTTGACATTTGAGTTGCACATTAAATTAAACCTAGTGAGAAACATCTGTGTCTGAACTAGATAAAAAATCTGTATTTCAGACATTAGCGCTCTCCCTTAAGTTTATAAAATATTTCTAAATACCTAATAGAACAATTAATTCTCCCGCACTCGGGGGAACCGGTCGTTGTGATGACGCTTGGGGGAGGCTTATGTCCAACAGTGGACGTCTTTCGGCTGACATGATGATGATGATGATGACTCGGGTGGAGCGTGAAGTGTCAGACGGTTACTGACTAAAACCCATTGCTATCTTGCTCTTTGCCTTGCTACCAGAGCCTCAGTAGACATCGGCCCTGCTGGGCCCCTATGATTTTGTGGAACACTACGCGTCGTCGACGATTCAAGCTCAGTCGGTCCGGCTGTCCGGTAACTGCCCGGACCAAGCCCAAGTCGTCCACGGCGTGCACTGTTCCCGCGCGTTTCAAGGAGTTGTCAGCAACAGCAGGGGCCCAGCCGGGTCAAAGCCTACTGGGGCCAGGGTTATCCGAAAGAGCGCTCGAGCCCCGGTATGAAGGCTTGAAGGAACGGGATGGGTTTTTTAGTCAGTAAGAGTCTGACACTATCTCCCGCTCCGCCCAAGAGCGGGGGTTGTCATAAGATGATTTTTCCCATCGAAAAAAAAGGGGTCAAGGTAAATCCTTAAAAAGTTATTATTATTATTTCTTTATTGTCAGGCAACTAAGGCCCACAGATAAAATACATACATTACAATCTTGTAAACCAAATAAACTAATACATATTAAAATATCACAAACAATAAACCACCCTATACTACCCCTACTACACTACTACCAGGTCCCACCCTACCTACCACTAGGGTGTATACTTACCCTATTCCATATACATTGGGAAACGATTTTTTAAGTTTTGCTTTTAGGAAAGGTTTTTTTTGGGTGGGGAATCACCAATGATTTCTCTGGCTCTAGGTCGGTGTCGGAAGGCGTGTCAGACTTTTACTGACTAGAACCATACCCATACCATACCGATGTCCTTCAGTTACCCTTTGCGTTCTAGGACTACGAGTTTCCCCTTCAGCTGCTTCCTGCTGGGCCCCTACGGTTTGATGACTTCTCTTTGAGAAGCGCGTGAATCAGGAGTATGTTCCCTAAGTATGATCATCTACTATCACGCGAGCGAAGCCGCTGGCAGCAGCTAGTATGCCAATAATCTGAAACAATATGCAAATAATCCAGCCAGTTACCCAACCACAGCGCCAGTATGTACAAACAGTTAGAAAAGTGCTCTAACTTTGTCACGTGTTCACTCGTTTGGAAATTAAAAACATGGCTTTTGAAGTTCTAAAGAGGAAAGTTAACTGCCTACGACTGTACCTACACCCACATCTTAAAGGGTTCAAGGTAAATCCTTGAAAAGTTATTACCCTATTCTATAAACATTGGGAAAGGATTTGTTAAGTTTTGCTTTTAGGAAAGGTTTTCCTTTAAATGGGAAATTGTCCAATCAGGAGCTAAAGCGGGACTCTAGCTCTGCTCTTTTACTGACTAAAATCCACTCCCATGGTCCTTCTTTCTTCTCTCCGTTTTCAAAGATTAAAGAGAAGAGATGCCATTTTTTTTTATGGTGGGAAAAAATCATCTAATGACAACCCCCGCTCTTGGGCGAAGCAGGAGATAGTGTCAGACTCTTACTGACTAAAAGACCCACCCCGTTCCTTCTAGCCTTCATACCGGGGCTCAAGCTCCCTTTCGAATAACCCTGGCTCCAGTAGGCTTCGACCCGGCTGGGTCCCTGCTGTTGCTGACGACTCCTTGAGGCGCGCGGGAACAGCGCGCGCTGTCGACGACTTGGGCTTGTTCCGGACAGTTACCGGACGGCCGGACAGCGAGCTACCCATTGCTCACTGTCCGCAAGCCGAGAAGAGATGCCATGATAAATAATTTATATGATAAATAATTTATATGATAAATAATTCATATCAATGGATATTACTTCGTGCACGAAAAAAAGAACTACTTAATTTCCCATTCAATGTGTAATTGACAGATTGCAGGATCAAGAGGAGATAATGTTTCTTCTTTGCTGCGAACCCCTTACGGTTATGCTGAAGTCTCTTTAAGGCGAGCGTGGAATACCACATGCTAAAAGGTGAAAAGTTATTTTTTGAGATAACAAGGTCTAGTAGGTTTCAAGTTTCAACGGGGTGTTGTGTGTTTTCCACGTGCGCCTTAGGGTTATATTTGCTGGTCGCGCCACCAAATTGGTTGCGCAACCAAACGGACACCAGTAGGTACCCCTAGCCAAGTTGCTAATCTGCAATAGTTAACGCTTGTAGAAAGCTTCAAATGTACGGGAATGACGTCGTCTTAACGCCAAGTCACGTGGTTAGAACAAAAGAATTGGCGGCAAGGTCAACTCGAAGCGTTCGGCGCAAGCGAAACGGTTGTAACTTGGCTAGGGGGTCAGGTGAGTAACTCTCTATTTTGTTGGTAGCGGCGACTGTTCACGCCATGGTGTCTCGGTGAGATATAGCCCTTAAAGAGACGTTAGCAAAATGGACGGAGTCCTAGGGCCGATATCTGCCAGGATAACTGAAATATCGAAAGAATTACCGCAGTATTAGAATTATGGAACAAAAAGGACATCTGAAGGAACATAGGTTGGTTTTAATCAGTAAAAATCTGACACTTCTTCTCGCTTAACTCAGATATGCGCCTAAATGAAGCATAAACAGCCTTATCTTTAGTTGCTTCGGCTTAGAAGATTAATTTTTTCACAGCACCTAGGGGTAGCAGAGCTAAATATTTTGAAATTAATCTTAGCTTAATTCCTCTACGCGTTCCTGATAAAACAGATCTTGACAGATGAGCAGACGGACAACAAAGTGATCCTATAGATTAGGATTTCATTTTTGCCGACTGAGATAACTAAAAACAATCTATAACAGCTGTAAAGATGATTCGAGTTAAGGTCGAGTCGTAGGACATGACTTGGAATTAGATAATGCTTTAAGATTGACTTAAAACTTATTTACTGTTACCTACGTATACTTATAACTCATACCTATAACTAGTTATAAGTATACGTAGGTACATGTGGATAGATGGAGAGATGGAGATGGATTATGTCTAGAGTGATATAAAAGAAAAGGAAGTTAGTAGCGTGACCGGTGACAAGACAGAATGGAAGAAAACAAGTATAGCGCCGACCCCACATAAAACGGGACAAGTGCAGGAAGATGATGATGATGATGAATCGTATTCTGTAATTGTTGCCAATTTTAACCCTCAATAAATACCTAGCCTCAAGTCCGATCACGACATTTTATCCCCCATAATATTCCCCCAAATATATTTTTAACAAAATCGCATAAATAAAGCTTACTAAGTGCACATTACAGTTTCACGTTACATAATTTAAAGGAATTCTACTTATTCGCCTCACGTTCGTAAGCTTGAGCCGTGGTCGCGTTTGTTCCTAATTCGGCGATTTTTAATTCGGTACTCGGCTGAAAATAGCATTTGCATGCAAAAAAAAAAATTAAAATTGCCATGCCGTATTCACCTACGTACAAAAGCTATTCGATATTCAGTTAGAAATAGGTTTGCTCGCCGAAAAAAATATTTGCTGTAAATAGAATACATGTTGTGTTGTTTTTCAAAGTAAGATATCTAATTATTTCTTAGTCTTAATTGTTCGTAATCGTGTAAAGGTTAATTAAAAGAGATGTCTTTTTTTATCTTATTTTTTTTTGTTTTACTCTCTAAAAGTGCCTTTCATAAAAATCCATTTATTTACGGCAGACGATCGTGTTTAGAGGCATAGATATTCATTTGTACCAAATTCCAAATCATTCGGTCCAGAAGATTCAGTGCGATTGGCTATGACAGACCAACAGATACATGAATTGTCTTATAATGCTTCCGTTATTTAGTTCGTATTTCGGAACCTTAGAAAAACCCGAATAAAGAAGACTTACGATAAAAGTGTACTTCTAAAATCGATCTGTCCCAAATAAAGGACTACCCAATCAAGACCCTACCTTAAACATTGAGCGTCATTCATCAACCTGTTCGGAGCAAATCTCTAGACGTGTCCTCTCTCTGATCCCACCGGACCAAGTCTACGGACGCCCCGTACGCCCCCGTACGCCCCTTACA
Source organism: Mythimna ferrago (assembly GCA_910589285.2). NCBI lineage: Eukaryota > Metazoa > Arthropoda > Insecta > Lepidoptera > Noctuidae > Mythimna > Mythimna ferrago. The sequence continues at coordinate 6,966,571 of OU342689.1, forward strand.
CCCCGTACGCCGGGTTTTTCCCCAAATTACGGACCCGCTCAAATCCACGTTGAAATGTGGACGCTATGTCCTAATAAGCTGGGTGACGCCGCTTTTTGTCAGATGTAACAGTAATGTTAAGGAATTAAAGGGTCGTTTTGCCATTTTTACCTGAAATAAAAGTCTGGATTTTAGGCTAGGTTCTTTCAGAAAAATATTGCAGTATTTTCGACTTAAATTCTTAATCTTGTTATTAAATGGGGAAGAGTAATTGAGGTCGCAAACAGCTTACGGGCGTCTCGCTTTTTATACTAATTAGAGTGTACTACACTCTAATTAGTATAAAATGTGATGAGAAGATAAAGATGTGAGAAAATCAAATCAGAATCTAAGTGACCAACTTGTTAGGAAATGATGGCAGTCTCAATAGTAACTTGCACCGCATAAGACGCATCTAAACACTATGAAATAGTAGAAAGATGACATAACTCCAGCTTTGAACTTTCAACAATATAATATGGAACATTGAAATTAAATGAACAATATTTTTGTCTGCTGTTACAAATTTCTCTAATTTGTTTATAATTAAATACAAGATTTAATTATAAACGATTTATTTAATTCGGTTAATAGGGATACCTTGTTGGCAGAATCTAAAAAAGAAGTACCCCAAATTTTTAGTTTTCTTTGGCAATGTTATAGACATCCTTCTAAATTACTATATCGGGACAACCTATTGGAATCCGCTATTGGCTGTCAACAAGGTGATCCCCTCGGGCCAGTGATCTTCAGTTTAGCCATTCACCCTATTATTCAACAGTTAAATTCCAAATTCAACGTTTGGTATCTCGATGACGGAACCCTTGGAGGCGATTCAGACACGGTTTTGAATGATTTACATTTTCTAAAAAATCAACTCCACTCCATAGGTCTTGACCTCAAGTTTTCTAAATGTGAGTTATTCTTATCTGACAGTACTGACAGACAACTGACTATTTCAAAATTTAACACAATAGCCCCGGAGATAAAAATTATTGAAAGAAGCACTCTTCGCCTCCTTGGGTCTCCTATTTTCGAAGATTCCTTCCCAAATTTCGTTGAGGAAAAAATTCAAAAATTTAATGATATTTCGAAAAGATTGCTAGAAATTAAAATGCATTCGGCCATCACCTTAATTCGTTTCTGCTGTTTCGGCCTTAAATTAACATATTTTCTCCGCGCCTCTCATTTATGGAAACATCACCATCTTTTGGAAAAAATGGACCAAATTATCCGGCATACCCTTACGTCAATTTTAAACGTGGCCATGGACGACCGAGCCTGGGCTCAAGCTACCCTTCCCATCCGTATGGGAGGTCTCGGTGTCCGCAAAATTTCTAGTATTAGTTTACCAGCTTTTATATCCTCGGTTCACGGCACTGAGAAATTAATCAGGAATATCTTATTTCCCTCACTGATTGATTTCAATGTGCCGTGCTTCATCGAGGCTGTTGATGCCTGGAGATTTGCTTGCCCGAATACAAATCCGCCCGATAACCCAGCTTCCCAGAGACGGTGGGATGAGCCGCTCTGCGGAGTAGTTCAGGAAAACCTAATTCTAACATCTGCTACGACTGCGGAGCGGGCGCGCCTGCTGACTGTGGGAAATTGGGAGTCAGGTCTTTGGCTTCACGCACTGCCGTCGTCGAATATTGGCACCTTGTTCGACGATACTACTTTCCGCCTAGCTGTTGCCCTACGCCTTGGCGCTCCTTGTTGTTCTCCTCATCGCTGTCACTGTGGCGAAGCTGTCAACAGCCTCGGTCACCACGGCCTGTCATGCAGTCGAAGTGCTGGACGCATAGCGCGGCACGCGAATATTAACGACATTATCCGACGAGCCCTTGTCACCGTCGGCGTTCCGGCTGTTTTGGAACCTCATGGCCTGGCACGCGACGATGGTAAGAGACCGGACGGTATGTCTTTATTTCCATGGAAGTTGGGTAGACCTTTAGTGTGGGACGCTACCTGTGTCGACACTCTTGCGCCATCCCATCTTCCTAGTTCATCGTGCTGTGCTGGTGCTGCCGCTGCGGCTGCGGAGAACCTCAAGCGGCGGAAATATAACAACCTTGTGTGCAGTTATATTTTTGAGCCGTTTGGGGTTGAAACTCTTGGGCCGTGGGGTCCGAGTGCTCATATACTTTTTAAAGAGCTGTCAAGACGCTTAGTTGACACTTCGCGTGACCCAAGGGCTGCTTTTTATCTCGGTCAGAGATTAAGCATTGCCATTCAACGTGGCAATGCCGCCAGCCTCTTGGGCACACTTCCAGTCGACAGCGATGCGGAGGAGTTTTATGACGCCATATTTTAGTAGGAAGTAGCCCTTAGTGTGTATAGTTAGGTTAAGAATACTTAAATATTTTAATTTAAGTTTATTATGTATATATTTTGTTGCTTTAAGTTGTAAATAAATAATATAAATACTAGATTTACTTAAAAAATAGAAATTGATATAATACTATTATAAAAAATCTATTTATTTAACTGATGATCAGTTCTAGCTTCACGTGGGTGTAATCTTTAAAATAAATCTTTATAATTCTCGCTTTAGTGAAAATCTGTTCAGTAGTTTTCGAGTTAATTGCGAACAGATAAACAGATGCTATCGGGACATTATTATAATATACACCACAATTTTTTATTTAGTACGAATACTTAAATGGATTATTAGAAAAGGTTTTTTTTTATTATTTAACTAAAGTCACATTAAAAAATATTCATAAACAGCAAATGTCAATATCCCAAAATGTCACACAATTTATGGAAACATTGTACAGGCTATTGATTATGAATAAATAAAAAAAATGGAGTATTTTCTAGTAGCAATTGTTATAAATAATTTTGATTCTATTATGAATTTACCAATAATGACGTATTTTCGTGGTCAATTTTGGAATTTCGATTTCTAAAGTGTGTAAAGTGTGTTACTGACGAGTAACACAGCATTTTTTGTACCTACTCATTAAAAACTAGGGGTTTATATATGAAAAAGAATATCTGCTTATCAAAAAATTTCGCAAACCTTTTACTCAAAAGTCCGAAAGAACACTAATTTGCTTTTTCCTTATTAATATAATATAATTCTGTGTTTACTCAATAATTTGTTACCCCATAAACATGGAACGTGACGAGAAAACCTTGATCTGATAAACTGGGGATTCCATAAAGTATGGTATTTATCTCAAGTAGTCTAAAACATTTTTTGGGTAAAGAACTTAATTTTACATGTTATTTTTATGACGTTTGGAAGGTGGTCGTAATTTGGAAAAAGGGTGAACTTGTATATTACCAAAATCATATTACGTTGCATCAAAGTTAAAATATATATAAATAGTTTAAATAAATATAATGTAGGTATATGTTATACACAGATAAAATTATTAATCATTATTTTTTGTTGATTATACTAAAATATACTAACACAGCATAGATTATACTAACATAGGTTTAGTAATACTAACGATTTTATGGGTAATCTGCCTGATTCAAAGATAAATAAATAAATTATCATCATCATCATTTCGGCCGAAAAGCGTCCACTGCGGGACATAGGCCTCCCTCAAGCGTCGCCATAACAACTGCTTCTATGCGTCTCGCCTATTAGTAACCTTGGTTCTTCTGTCAATATATATCTACATTCCTGTTTCCACGCAAGGTCACGCCGAGTGTAGCCCTTTTCATTGCTTTTTGAGTGACTTTAAACCATCTGATGACGCCATCATGAGCGACTACATTTCAGAACCATATGTCATCCCTGTCACCATGCACTGATAACTGATCTTATGTCTTCGTATATGACAAAATAGATACTTATCCTACTTTAACTATAAAATTTACTTTGAAATGTAAAAGATAGGATAAAATTTAAAAAAAAAACAGATTATCTTTTTTTCTAATCGAGTTATTGAGCGAGGCCCCTACACGATCGAGGCCTCAACCACTGTCTAGTTCACCACCTCTTAAGGCCACAAACGAATCCTATCTAGATATATCCATCACTTAAATATATTACTGAATTTCAAAACGTAGGCATTCGATCCTCTAACTTATATACTTGACAATTCCACGTCGGCAAATTTTACGAAAACATTTGAAATATTCAAGTGAAATTTCTAGAATAATGTTACAGGACTTTACATGTAATCATGATATTTAGCTAGGGTTGCCTAAAACAACTTTCCTGAAATTGTGTGGGTTAACACCTTTTGACTTTACAGTCACATCAAAGTTACAGTCAAGTAGGCACAAAGTTGCTAGTGAAAGGGTATGTTAGAAATAGTACCCACTATAATTCAAACTCAAAGCATTTATTTCAAATGAACCATTTAAGTACAGGCACTTTTCAATTGCCAAAAAGTTAGTCAATCGGAAAAATTAAACTAATTTAATATTCCAAAGCGTATATTGCCGCTAAGAATTATGCACAATATTATCTTTTATTACTGATAGGCTTGACAATTATCTTGCCTGGCGGAAAGTAACCATGTGTTTGGCCATTTGAAGACCATTAAATTTGTAAACAGTGAAATTGTTACAGTAATTGTAAAGTACAAGTACTTTTTTTAGGTTAAAAATCATTTAATGTCTTCTCCCAGTTTGAGTGGAGCAGGCGGGTGTGTCAGACTTATCAACTAAAACCCACACCTTAGTTACTTCAGTTACCCTTTGTATTCCAGAACACGGGTTTCCCTTTCAAAAGTCAACCCACGGCCCCAATATGATTCAGCCCTGTTAGGCCATCAGACCCCTTTTTGTAGGTGGGAAAATCTTCGGTAAGGGACTTACCGAAGATTTTCCCACCTACGCGACTATCGCAACCCCGTCATGGGCACGCCACAATTATGGCGATAAGTCCCCTCTTTGATGCGTGGCTGGAAAAACCTCACGGCGTCCTTACCTTCCGGATGACGCAGGTCCTCACCGGACATGGTTCGTTCGGGAGGTTCCTGCACCGGATTCGTGCGGAAGTGACGCCCGGGTGTCGCCACTGTGCGGAATGCCCGGAGGACACGGTGGAGCATACAGTCGAGGTGTGCCCTGCTTGGGCGGAGCATCGCCGTGCCCTCGTGGGGGCGATCGGCGGCGGAGACCTCTCGCTCCGGGCCTTGGTTGAGGCCATGCTCCGGAGCGAGGAGGAGTGGCAGGCGGTCGCCGTCTTCTGCGAAGCAGTAATGCTCGCAAAGGAGGAGGCCGAACGCATCAGGCAACGGCGTTTTCGCCGCCGCCGCCGCCGCCGGGATTCTGATCCCGATGATTTTTTCCCACCATAAAAAAAAGGTGGGAAATTCTTCTAAAGACATCTCCCGCCCTTGAGTGAAGCAAAAGAGGGTATCAGACATTTACTGAATAAAAACCCAATCCTATTCCTTGGTTGCCTTTCATACCAGGGCCGAGTCTTCCTTTCAGAAGCAGATCCTTGGCCCCAGTAGGCTTCGGCCCTGCTGGGCCACGGTTACTGGTATCTCCTTGAGGCAGACCTGCCACTTTAGGTGTGAAAGTCAAAAACTTGGGCTCGATCCGGACGGTTACCGGACAGCCGGACAGTGAGCTAATTTTTTATAATTTTCTATTCAGAGTAATTTTAATATGTTCTTTAACAACCCTATTACTCACGGAGTACAATCAATTTATTATTAACGTGTGGCCTTTCGGTCACGGGCTTTCGACTCGTACATTTTATATTCGGACACAAATAAACAAAACTGGATATCGGCTAAATAACGGTTTCCAGAGATAATTTAATATTCTTTGGTCTAGTCTTCATGGTTGTGAACATATACTTACTTATACTTTTTAGGGTTCCGCTTTCAAAAGCAGCCAACAGGATTAAGCCTCCACTGTGCATCCAGCTTTCTGTTCATCCGTCTGTCAGCAGGCTGTATCTTATATACTGATGAGAGAGAGAGAGAGTTGCAATTTTCACAGAATGTGTGTTTCTATTGCAGCTACAACAAAAAAAAAAGAAGCGACGTTCTTATCTCGGCGTTTTTTTTGCTCGATTTTAAAGTTGTAAAACGTAACTCCTCGTGGGCGAGATTACAGTCACAGTCAAACACTGGTTTATATCAATAAAAAAAAATGTTTTTTTTACAATTAATCATTATATTGAGTAATATAATTGTAGTATGAGTCCCAGCTGTATATTAAAAACGCTGATAATGATGATGATGATGATGAATGATATAATTACAATATCTCACCAAATGATTCACTTACATTAGAAAGGGATCTGGCGCTTTGATGGTCACTGTTCTAACCTGCCCACCCTAGCCAAGTTACAATCGTTTCGTTTGCGTCGAACGCCTCGAGTTAGGCACGCCCTCAATTCTTTGGTTCTGGCCACGTGACAAAGCGTTGAGATGACGTCATTCCCGTACATTTGAAGTTTTCTACTAGCGTCAACGATTGCAGATTATATTATCAACTTGGCTACGGGTACTGTTTGTATTCAATAGCGTTATACGAAATAAGTCTCAGAGTACTTATATATATTTTTATGGAAAGAAATTATATCACCAGTTAGTATATCTCACGTTTATTATATCTTGTGAATTTTATTGAAATAAAAATATACCAAATAATTTTATATGATTTATGAGGCCCAATAATAAATACTAACTTAATAATTAAAAAACTTAATAAAAAAATTTATAGGTTGTTATTTTAATAACAACCTATAAAATTTTTGTAATGATTTAAAAAACGACACAGTTTTTTTAGGGAACCCTTTCACCCATCTCTATGAAAACCTATTCCTCAATTTGAATATTTAGTACCCAAATCCTAGAGCTTGAACATAAAAATTCCACTCGTAGCAATAAACCAGTCTAATAGAATTTCCCCTCTTATACGTCTAGGTATACAAATAGGGATAAGAAATAATAAAATCGCGGCTAGGTAGCCCCATAGGGATTGTTTCGGCAAATTTGGACTAAGGAATTTAATATAAATCCGGGGTGAAAAGGGGTGGACCCTGCCCCATGATTATTAGTCTTGGGCACCTAAAATTGCGCTTTGTATTTTTTATTTCAAACTTAATAAATTATTACGGAATTATGGTTATTTAGGACACCATTAGTGGTTTACGACTTATCCCCTCTCTTAGAGAGGAGACCTAAGTTCCAGTAGTGAAAACAATATAAGGCTGATTGTGTAAGTACCTATGTAGAATACTATAGTTACAATCATACTTACCAAAGGAATTCATACCTTAATAATTAGGTAAATCGAATAATGTGTTTAACTTAACATATACCTTTTGAATGTCTTAAGTTACACAGTTCGACATAAGTAATTGTCTTTCTATTGTGTCTCTAATTACGGCATTCAATGAGTTAATTTAGTTTGTAACTTATTTGTTATTTTTATATTTATAATGTACTAGTATAAGTAGTGTAAACTGTAAATATATTTTGGTAATGTGATTTTCAAAGGCCGTATTTCAATTTTACAATACGCATTGCTTCGTTTGTTTTGAAAATGCGGCAATAACAATTCCAAATTTCAACTAAAGAAAAAAAAAACATGAACATTACAAAAAAAATCATTCCCCAGATAAGCAGTGTGTACATTTTAGGCCCACTCAAACTAAGTACGTACTAAATGTAGAAATTACAGAGCAATTTCTAGCAAAGTCTTTGGAGGCCGTTCGTTTTATCTGAAACATTAGCTGCCAAGCATCTACGCTTACACTGTTATACCCACTTAATATCGAACATGATCTTGTTTTTTATACACGAGACAAGTTTTTTGAAAGCTGCCGCGTATTTTTGACTTTTTATGTACTTATTCGAAGCTTAAAGTTTCGCGCGTTTCGCAGCATTGCTACTAACGCGCGTTAGTTACATTTTCATCGCGCTGCAGAAGCGATCCTAACGCTCTAAAGCATCGCGACTATAGCGATGTAAACGCGCGACCGTTACGAACGATATCAGAGAGTAAACGGAAGGAGTAAAATATTCTACATACAACAAATTCTTTGTGTTAATGAATCGCGTTTGCATCGCGACAGAAGCACGACAGTATCGCATTTGAATCGCGGCTGAGAATCGTAATGTGGGCGTAAGAAAACAGCTACTGACTGCATCGCGACTGTATCGATGCGAACGCGCGTCAGCATCGCTACAAAAACTCGCCGTGGGCGAGGGCCCTAAGGCCTATTGTTCACGGACGCGTAGCTTCATAGACGCGTATTCGTCAATGTTCAAAACGAAGTTGCAACGACACGATAGCACGACGTTGTCGCTTCAACGACATAGTTTCATAATTTTGTATATAAGCTAAAAGCAAGCATATACCATGACACGCATCTATGAAGCTGTGTGGCCATGGACGGAAGGCCTAAGCTGACGTCTCTTTGTGGTGCGCGTGATTGACCACCACCCTCTTAGGTCGGTCCAAAGAGACTTCAAAGAAACTCATCTCGACACCGACATGGCATAAAATCGTGCCAATGGAAAATGAAGAAAAGAGTGTCGACCCCATATAAATGGGATAAAGTCTTACCAGAAGAAGTACTGAAAACAATACACCTAAACTAGGTGGTCTGTTACTCTCGATCCCCCAATGAGTTTCAAGAGTTAGTCATCAGCTCGAACCGAAATGTAGAGACTAGAGATACATGCTGCTGTGTTTTCTATTCACAGTTTCACACTTTCCTGACTCGTTTCAGCAAATGAACAGTTAATGTGATAGATCAACCATTTTCATCAATTTTATAACTCAAAATGATGTTAGACTAGTTTTCTCTCGCAGCTTTGCCCACGTACAAAAAATAAATACAAAAATATAGCCTATGACACTCAGGAATAAAGCAGCTTTCCATCAATGAAAAAATTTTTGCAATCGGACCAGCATTTGCAGAGATAACCTCCCACAAACAAAAAAAAACTAAAGATGTAAATTATCAAATCATGTAAGATTTATTTCAATAAATCCATTTAAAGGCATACTAACAGCAAAGTACAAAGATGTTAGTAACGGCCATTGTAAATTTACTCTGGCATCAATATTTCCGGTTTCATCAGCCCTTTTCTACCCAAAACAACATTAAAATCAAAATAGTGATTCGTAAACAACATAACAAACAAATCAAACCTCAAACGATATTGTTGTAAATAATAATGATTTTATAACCAGATAAGGGAACTTTTACTTTAACGCGATCTCTGATACTTCGCGAAAGTTAATTTGAAAATGAGTCCAAGTTTGTTTGCACTGTGTTAAGAGAATAGGGTGATAAAAATAATAATATTGCGGGTTACAATGTTGGCAACGTGTTGATGGAACTTTGACTACAGTCGGACGAGTGAAACTATTGCAACAGTGTATACTTAGGTTAATACTGGGAAAAACTTGTTATTTTATTTCATTTTGCTGTGGAAATGCAACGTTTTTTAGGGTACCGTAGCCAAAGGGTAAAATTGGACCCTATTAATAAGACTTCACTGTCTGTCTGTCCGTCACCAGGTTGTGTCTGATGAACCGTGATAGCTAGATAGTTGAAATTTTCACAGATTATGTATTTTTACTGCTGCTATGTAGCCAAAGGGTAAAATTGGACCCTATTAATAAGAATCCACTGTCTGTCTGTCCGTCACCAGGTTGTGTCTGATGAACCGTGATAGCTAGATAGTTGAAATTTTCACAGATTATGTATTTTTACTGCTGCTATAACAACAAATACTAAAACAGTATAAAATAATCGTAGTGATGATTTTTATGCTCGATAAAGTCAACAGCACAACCTTCTTGTGTGAGTCTGACTCGCACTTGGCCCGTTCTCGGTCCCTTGAAGCTGAGAAAAAATCAGCAAGAAGCAAGGTCTCACATCACAAGAATAGGAAAAAATATGAAAATTGTAAAGTTGTTATTTCCCAAAAGAAAAACGTTTTTACAATACGGAAAAAATTCGAAACTCAATTCGGGAATTTAACCTTTTTTCATATAGTCTAAGATCCGATTAAGAAAGACCTTCACCGGTCTGTTTAATGGATGAAACTTATTTTATGATAAATTTAGTGTATTAAATAATATAACGCGGGTGGGTTGCCTAAGAAATTCCGGGCCAGACTATTATTAATTAAAAATTGAAAATTTACTTTTTTTTTAGAAAAATGCACAACCGTTATTCATACCAGATTTTTTTGTAGACAACACTATAACATCGTATTCGTAATGAAACAGCGTTTATTTTGATATAGAATTTGTTGTATATCAAAATAAACACACCTGTTTATACATACCTGTTTATACCTGGCAACCCATAGTTATGCCAGGAAATAAATAGGCAACCCAATATTTTTATGTTCTAAAGGCTTCACTCTTTCGGTTAGTATTAAATTTATTCGTTAAACACACCGGCACATTTTTCAAAAAAAAAAAAAAAATTGTATGGCCAGGAATTTCTCAGGCAACCCACCCGCGTTATATTCTTTAATATACTAAATTTATCATAAAATACGTTTCATCCAATAAACAAACCGGTGAAGGTCGTTCTTAACCGTATCCTCTACTAATAGGTGAGTTTGTACGGAACCCTCAGTGCGCCAGTTCGACTTGGACTTGCCCGGTTTTTTTTAACTGCATTAAGTCAAATTAATTAATTAAACCCCCAGCGAACGCAGGCTCCTCACTGTCTTTCTATTGTCTCTAATTACGATATTCGAAAGGTTAAATTTAAAAACTATCGTTAAAATTTAAGGAATATATCTAAAGAATATTCTGCAGACAATTCCACTTCCATATTCAACAAATCTATTATTATTAAGGAAAACGGGGAAAACCAATATTCTCCGATTCGGCGCCTGTCACATTTCCAGGCTTCAGACTGGGCGACGACTGTCATAGATATACGTATGATAGTCGGGGTTCGGGCCCAAAGGCTTAACGTGCTCTCGAAGGCTCGGAGGGGTCAGAGACTCTATATACATACAAACGAACGAATAGGCATGGAATCTATCGATTGATCAATGGACAGTTTACAGTTATCAAATGATCGATTAAACAGGTTTTGTATAGGTAGAAGCTATTTAAAATACGCTCTTATTTAAAAAATACTTTTATGGTTGGTGCATTAATAATAATAATATTTCACCATTTTCACACAACGCCATATATTTCCTAGCTAAGCAGATCTTGTGTTATAAGTATGAGACAACTGATAAACATTCTTATATTACTTATATATTTCTAAATATACATATTATAGACAAATTACACCCAGACACAGAACAAATGATCGTGCCAATAACAAAAAAAAATTGTCCTGGGTGTGAATTGAACCCACGACCTCCGGCATAGCAGTCAGGGCCAGTAACCACTAGACCAACAGGCCAGTCTATATATTAATAGAAACTATTCAAAATACACCTATAATAAAAAACGATCTTTATTTATGGTGTACTAGTAACATCATTCGCAATACTCATTTAAATAAATTACTTAAGTTTAATTAAGAATAATAAATACACTAAAGGCCTAGCTAAATATGACGTCAAAAGACTCCTCCAAAGTGTATTTTAAACTTTTGCTATTAATTAAAAATTACTCTTTTTAAGTTTATACTTATTTTTTATTATTTTTGTACGTTACGTACGTTACATTTACTTTATAAATTTTAGTCTGTAAGGTAAGTATATAATACTAGTTTATGTGACTAGGGGATAAAGCAGTGTCTTTAAGTCGCGGGCGGCATGTTGAATTCCGAACGAAATGAAGGTTGCTGATTTTAATCCCGAACGAAAGTGAGGGATTTATAAAATTAACTCCCGAGCATCGCGAGGGAGTTAATAAAGAAACCTGAGTGAAGTGAGGAATTCAAGCCGCCCAAGACAAAGACAGCTTTATCCCCGTGTTTCATACTTTACTTTTTACACCATCTGTGAGATAATTAAAAAACAATTTGGTCGACCAAATCATATATTAGAGAAATATAAGTATTATACACCCCTACTTTTTAATTAGTACACAAAATAATGGGGCTCTATCTGTACCCGTCACTGATCATATTTATGTAGTCAAAAGTAGAAAAAACCGAAATCCTAAAATTGACCACGAAAAGGTAAATTCATCATAGAATCAATCAAACATAACAATTGCTAGTAGAAAATACTGCGGGCAGTGTTTTTCCTTAATAATTGTCACTTATTCATTCATTAATCAATAGCCTGCATAATATTTCCATAAATTGAGTGACATTTTGGGACATAAACCAACGCTAATAACTTTGCTGTTTATGAATATTATTTATTGAGATTTTACTTATAAAATAACAAGGGCTTGTCTAATAAGCCCTTTAAGTATGTGTACTAATTAAAAAATAGTGGTATATTTACAAATTCATAAAATAAACAAAATTCACTACTCTAAGATTCTATCGTTTCAATTTTCTATAACGCTCCCATCAGTACGCACGTTTAATTCTATTTTTTTTTTTGTTAGTGGCCAGTTTGAATTTTGAGTCGACTTGTTCGACGCACGGCCATTTTAATTCGCAATGTTGACGATTTGTGATGTTCCAAATTCAAATCTCATTATTCCCTAGGGATCGGCAATACTGCATTATCTCCCTAGGGATAGAATGACTTGCTTTAAGTCAGGTTTTTATGAAGTATAAAACGACATTATTGAGCAGGTGGTGTAAAAAATATAATATACCAACCTGTGGGCCAAGATACCTGATAATAAATGAAAATAATAATATGACTATAAAGTTTCATCGTTTGAGCGTGAAGGAGCAAAAACATACACACACTCACAAACAAAAACATACATATACATACACACATCCAAACCTTCGCATTTCTACTAAAACTGTGATTATTAACATTCTCAAGTATAGTGTGTTAAATCTTACTAAAAGCTTTTAATAGCCACTCCTAATACTTCCCATATATTGTTAAGATCCTTTAAAATATACAGCACTGTACACAAACGGACAATAAAATGGTCATACAACTTAACGTACTGTTAATTTTGTCTTTATTAACTAAGTAGCTTTTGTTTGCTGCTTTGTCCACGACAATTTCGAAAATTATTTACAAAAGTATACTAAGAAAGTCAAAGTACAGCGATTGTGCACCCTTAAGTTATTAACTCCTCTACGGTCCGCACTAAGCGTTTCGCCACGACGTTTATACCGCGTACATCGAAGGATTAGAACAATTTGCCTGCGTATAATGACGGATACGCAACTGTGAAGCTACGCGTCCGTAGACAGTTCGCCTTAACAAAAAGCTAGCCGTTCAGCAGTGCTGGATAAAACATGCCAAACAAAAATATAATATGTAAATATTTTCCAACCATCATCACCATTCAGCCCAAAAATACGAATATCTAATTACCCTTTGCTTTTCCTTAACAAATCACGCAAGCAAACCAGTGCAACATAACAAGTATCTTGATAAATTTTAATCAAAATCTTTCGGTCGTATTTGCATAGCCCTCTAAATATCATGAAACCCTTGAATTTGCATCGAAATGAGCGTAAAATGACCAAAACCCTCATTAAAGGGCCGTGAGGAGAGCCAGACCTTTATTCTTTTGTCTATGCTTTTGTTAGGCCGCCATTTTGTACGTCAGCCATTTTGTGCCTCCGCCATTTCGTGACGAGACAAGTTGTTTATGAAAAAAGTTACATTGTATTAAGCTATTGTTGTGAAAATAAGTTTTTTGTGGATGTAGCGACATTATTAAAGTTTAATGAATATATAGTTAAGCTGTAACGTTGTCTTCTAGGGCTGTGCGAACATTTGAAAGAGTCACTGTGACTAGAACGCAAAAGGGCAAATGTAGGAACTTAACTGGGTCTGTAAAAATCTGATTCGCCCTCGTGCTTTGCTTTAGAATAGAATATATTTTATTGTAAAACATGTGTATAGGTACATCACTTTTAGCGATAAAATCAGTGCCAGTGTGGAGCTCCTTCACAGGATATGTGTCACCTCATTTCCTGCACAACTATTATACCTACACCCTCCTTTACTTATACGAAGCCAACGACAGAGCTGTCCAGGTGGCTAAATATTGGTCGGACAAAATTTGAGTCAAATCGACACAAGAAGAAGAAGAAGAAGCGATAAAACCGTTGCCATGAAAAAAAACATGTTAGGACTTTTTTTTATGTAACACCATGCTTTGCAAACTATGTTTTAGTACTGCTTGCTCATGTTTTGACTATCTCTAAAATATTTTTTAAATATAAAGGTTTAGTGATGTTCATAAACTTCTTTTTATATAGCTCAATAATCTTCTTATATTATTACCTACGACCCATTGAAATACCATTTTTATGGACATGCCACTGATAAAGTTAATAGCGAACATAACTTTTAAACTATAAGATTAGTTTAAATGAGTTTTGTGACCTGTAACACTGGAAAAAGTCTATAAGATAGAGGTGACTTTGTCTAAGTTTTAAATACGTATAATTTTTTAATTTAAATTTAGCACCGTCACTATATGATAAGCATAGATTCAGTTAAAAATACGTAATAAAGTTAAAAAAGAAAATAAGTTCTCCCATAGAGTTCAAAAAGACACGCACTATAAGCATACAGCCCATTTTTGTCTCAAAAAATAAATATGATTTGTAAACAAAAACTTCCTTAAAGAATATTGAAAAATAAAATATTAGTAAAACAGTGAATCCATAAAAAAATATTGATGAAATAATTAAGCGTCTACTACATATTGTCACTATGGTATAAGTACTAACGAAATAATTTACTAAGTTTTATCAAATCATGCTAATAGCCAGAAATCACGACATTATGACATACTAAACGTAATCTCACCAACTTTAAACCGAAATGTCTATAATCTATTCATAGTAATGTCTAAAATAAAACTGTTCAGAAATTTAATCTATATACTTTTGTATGTTTTATATCACTACCAACCAAATTTTATTCGAGAGTTTGCCATTACTCGATCTTTTTTTTATGGGAAATCATTAAATAACACCTCCCCCATCTCGCTCTGGGTAGTGTGAGATGGAGTGTCAGACTTATTCTGACTAAAACCTATGTATGTTCCTTCAGTTGCCTATTGTATTCCAGGGTCGCGGTAGCTCTTTCGAACCATCCCGCAGCTTTGGCAGGAAACTTGTATATTTTGTATTTCGATACATACTAACTGACAATTCGTTTCGTAACTTGTCTGAGAGATTCGTATTTTCCAAACAAGTTATGTATAGATTTTTTTTGCGTTTTGGAAAAAGAACACTTCTAGATAGACTGAATTCTGAACGTACCAATCGGAATGATCAGAGAAAGTTTTTGAGTTACAAAAACTTTCTCTGAGACTTGTCATCGCAGTCTAATACCTCCACAACCCTTCCTCAACTCGGGCGCCACCCTCAACTACAATGGCAAAGTTTTTCTACTTTCATCAAAAACTGTTTCAACATAAATACATATGTTATATCCATTTGAAAATAGCATTAGTTTTTATTTATTGTAAGCTTGGTATGAAAAACTACTTTCATAATTTAGGTCACACAGAATTTCTTTGCTCTGAGAAAATGTTAATTACATTGCGGCATTTTTACTTCACACCACACTTGAGTGGAAAAAAGTCTAATTTCTACACTGCATTACGTTTAGAAAACCGTTTTTAAGGACTACAAATAGTTAGGGAATTCACTCTTGTTAGTGGGTCATGCAAGTTTAGGGAGTTGGCCCAAGTGATAAGCGATAACAGCATCCTTACATTTTTAAAAAATAAACTCCCCGGTGACTGTATGAACGCGATAAACTCAAAAACTTCTAAACGGATTTTGATACCGTTTTCATTACTAGATAAAGTGATTCTTAAGGACGGTTTAAGGGCTATATTTCACCGAGATACTGTAGCGGCACAGCCAGTTGCCCAGCCAGTTACATAGCTCTATAGTGAGTTACTCACCAGTTGTCCGTTTGGTTGCGTCAATTTGGTGGTGCGACCAGCTCGGACGTGTGTCGACTCAGGGCCTCAAGTCTGCTATTACAATAGTGTCAGAATGGTCTATCATTGATGTCATAATTGTCGATTTTGACAAGTTTGGTAATCTACTAATATAATGGCGTCATTATGATTTTCCAATGATCAACCACTGACACTCCATTGAAAGAAATGGCATAGAATGGTAATCTCGTACATATTGAAAAATAAATATTTGACGTTTGCGGTAATCTGCTAAAACTTTGACAGTTTATTTGATCTGCGTTTTACCATTAGAACGTTATTGTGCAGTTATTGGTTTTAATATGCTCGAAATTATCATTCTACCACAATTCTATTACAAGACCATTGACCGATCAATGATCGATCATTATAAATTAGCAGATTACAAACTTTTAGCAAAATGACAATGGGATCGTGTTGGAATGACGAATTTATAAAAATAGCAGACTTGGGGCCCTGGTGTCTGCATGGTGTCTAGTTTGGTAGCTTAGGGCTATATTAAAATTTCACCGGGAGACCATGGCGGTCCCGGTGAAATATAGCCTTAAGTGTATAATATATACTTGTACATGCATTTTAGTAGAGAAAAGCCAAGAATTTCAAAGATTTGTAACTCGCATACTCGGGTATAACTATTATTTTTCCACGCAAGCTCTAATTGTGGTTAAGGTACTCAAAGCTCTATATTGTTTGTGGCTATGCAGATGCTGCAAGCTCAAGTCACTTCGTGTTTTTCTTTCAACAGTCTTTTACGAAGACTTGCTTGAAGAGAACACAAACCAAACAAAAAATATAAATATTTCTACCAGACTTGAACGCTAATCCTCGTAGTTTTGAATGCTTTCTTTTGTAGCGACATCTATCGCGTCACATAAGAACTAATCCTGCATCGTGCAATTAAAGTTCTCCGCGTGATTAGTACATACAGAACAACCCGAAATCATCTATCGGGCAGTTGCCAACCAGACATAACACCCGTCTGGTCGGAGTATCCTGCCTTTTCAACGGAGGTATGTGGGACTTTACTCTCTGTTCCGTATACCTACAAACTTTTTTCATATTTATCTTTTTTATTCTACAGTCTATAACTCGGAGTAGAATATAATAAAGCAGGCGGTGGGACATCGTTCCACATTCCGATGTCTCCTTTCAGTTTACTTTCAGAGAATATATACAGCAGAAAAATGTGTTCCAAATGCGACCACTTTGCTATTTGACACCCTGTATAAGATTACCCTAAATTATTGTGGAAGAAGGAAAAACTTGTTTCGATTACAGTTTTTTAGAGGAGGAAAGTAGTGTTATTTTGCGTGATAAACGTGTTGAGAAAATTTACCAAAAAAAAAAAAAACAAAAAAAAACCGCAGAGTTTTTTTTAAATTTTCAAAAGAAAATTGTCAAAAGACTTCTCTTGCTCTAGAAAGTCAGACTTAAAACCCACTCCTATATTCCTTATTTGCCATGCACCCCAGGAACCCGGAGTTCCCTTTCAGATGACCCATGACCGCGGTAGGTTTCGGCCTTACGGTTTTGCTGACATCCCTTTGAGGTGCGCGTACTACGCTCTGTCAAAGACTTAGGCTCGGTCCGGACGGTTACCGGACGGCCGGACGGCGAGCTACTCATTGTCCGTCATCCGCAAGCATACGCTTACGGTGACTGGAAATCAAGTCCATTCCTTCGCACGTGCGGTCGCCTCCTTCGCTAGCATTACTGCTTCGCAAAAGGAGGCGACCGCCTGACATTCCTTCTCGTTCCGGACCATGGCCTGTACCAGGGCTCGGCGCGTTGCCATCGATCGTTTCTACGAGGACACGGCGGTGCTCCGCCCAAGCGGAGCACAACTCCACCGCATGAACAAACGGTCCTGTGCGCCTCCCATCCATCACTAACCCACCAACGCGTCTTCCAGGACTCGGTCGCCACTCCAAACCTTTCAGGTCCATCGAACTTCTGTTCTGCAAGCAATGCACGCACTCTCACTTATTGGCGATTTTTCAGCTATGTCGATAACCTTGTTTCTTATTTTCTTTATTCTTCTGCAAATGTCTTCATTCCTGATGCGATCACGCAAGGAAACTCCAGCGTAGCCTTTTCCATTGCCCTTTAAGTGACTTTAGGCCTTCTGATGAGGCCCATTAGCCAACGGCACGTTCACAACTTCAGTCTTATCGTCGAGCGGCGCGACGGGCGGGGCAGCATCGGTGGGGGAGCGCGCACCGCCATGAGCGGCGTCTCGTGGCGTGCTTCAAACATTTTCATACTTTTGCCGCGTTTAGCTACCGCTCATAGCCGCAAGGTCGAGAACGGGCCGTAAGTGATCTGCCCCCCTAGCCATGTTACAACCGTATCGTGACGAATTCCTTTCTCCAATCGGTAACGCTTCGGTGTCAGCAATTATAGAAAACGATAAGTGGCTAGCCATGTTGACGCGCCTGAGTCGGCCGCTCGTTCTACAATGTAGCATTTGTTTATCAAAGGATGTAGCGTTAAACGTTGTAGAAATTCATTCTATCATTTTGAACGATGTGAACTTGGCTACGAATTTTCTATTCGTTTGTTCCGACGTATGGGAATGACGTCATCTCAACGTAAAGTCGCGTGGACTTTACGTTGAGATGACGTCATTCCCATACGTTTCATCACTTTTCGACAGCGTTAACGATTGCAGAATAACAACTTGGCTAAGCGTGCAGATTACAGAGCCATATGTCAAAAAGAAGTCTCTAATCGAATCCAAGCTAATTTCTGTTCTAATTAGTTCATTAATAAACTGTTATGTCCATTTTCTTCGCCAGATGTTACGATAAATTCTTAAAGTATTGCTTCCACCATTTTACTGCACATTTTTATAATTTTGTTAATGTTAGATAGTCAATTTGTCTAATTAACTTTTTATGTTGCTAGAGGTTTTAATGGCTGATTTGGTTGAATCGATTACAATATTTTTTTCTAGCAAAAACTTAAATTAAGTTCAAGCTTCAGAACTTTGGAAGATTTTTTGTTACTTTTCAAATAAATCGACTGGTGCATAGTGAAAAAAGCTTTGCGAATTTCTGATATTTGTTATCTTACTATAAATGTTCCTATAAATATTCATTCCTTACAATAAAGATTTCACATCATAGAAAAAAAAAACTGGGCAAGTGCGAGTCGCACTCGCACCTTGAGGGTTCCACACAACCATACCTATGTAAATAGTTCAATTCCAGTATAGAGTTTCGGAAGATTTTGCCGAATCGCAAAAATTGTGACGAAAAAAATACTCCAAAAAAATAAGGGTTACATCTCGTTTCCATCTTAACAATTCGTACGCGATAAGTACGATTTATTCTTAAGCTTGTGCTATAAGACCTTGCTTTATGCTGAATTTCAGGATTCTGGGTCAACGTAAAGTACCCTATGAATTTTGATTTCTTCAACAGTGTCGAAATCTACGTTTTTGACACATAAACCGAAGTATCTTTTTTCTCGTTAACTTACAAGTTTCATTTTTTTACTGCTTTAAGAGTCCACAGACTTAAGTATATAGTTTTAATTTCAACTCGATACCTCCACGAGTTCCTGAGATAAAGGATATGGACAGATAGACAGTCAGACAGACGGACGGAAAACAAAGTGATCCTATAAGAGTTCCGTTTTTTTTTTTTCCTTTTGAGTTACGTAACCCTAAAAACGGAAACAGATACCGGACTATTTTTTGCACTTTTAACACGTCAAAGAAGATTTGTTATGATGTCGGATATAATTTATTTAACTTTTTCAAATTCAAAAATCCATTCTAAATCTGTATAAATTTCTTCAAAAGTATATAATTAATTGAAGGTTATCTAATAAAACATCGTATGATTTCAAAAATGTGATGAAACAAATACATCGAGTCATTTTCAAACTAAGAGCAATCTGTGTTACCAACCTAATATAACAAACTTAAAACAGTTCTACCAACAGTAAATAGAAATTACATTGCCATTTTACAACATTAATAATTGTCTAATCATCTAGGTAGTTAATAAGAGCTATTTTAAATGCATCCTCCTTCGATATAAGAATGCTCTTAAAACGATATAAATTGCAAACTAGTAACTGTCAGTTCACCTTATAATTGCGGGGACTCAGCAGTCTATTCAATGTGCAGACACTCTGAATAGCGACGTTCACGTCGATAGCCAGTATATTCGTTAACTCAGCTGGTTTGCTTCGAATTAAATTGACGAGACTTTGGTTGAAACATAACAGAGTTCGTAGTGGTTTGAGTTTTTAACTTTTTGAGAACGGTTAGCTTGTTTCTCAATACTAAAAATATCAAAACCATCAAAAAAGTCGACAAAAAAAGTAATTAGACCAACAAATGAAGAGAAGACTTAGTTAAAAAAAGAAAGAAAAAGATATATATATATTTATATCTAGCCCATACTGTCCCACTGCTGGGCAAAGGCCTCCCTCCATTCCTTCCACTATTCCCGGTTTTGAGCCACCTCTTTCCAATTCCTAAGGAAGACATGCAAGTCGTCCCGCCATCTCCTTCTTGTTCTGCCGCGGTCCCGCTTTTTCTGAAGAAAAATATATTTATATTTAATATTTTGTAAAACTTAAGTTATTAATTTTGCTTTTAAATTGAAAGCTCAAATTATAACATTTATTATCTTGGCAACATTTAACAACATTTATTAGCTTACAATACAGTATAAAATATAAACAAATAAATGTGCGAGTTATGAAGATTTAATATGGTACAAAATTTGTAAACATAAATTGATAAACCATCAAGTAATTTAGGAATTAAAATTTCGCTTTTTAGTTCTAAATAACGTCGTAAACAGTTGAGTGTTCCATGAATAATGAATTTGAGGAAGATAAAGTAGAAGTATTATCAGTACCTAGTTATGATTAACCAGCCCCCTAGCCAAGCTACAACCGTTTCGCGTGCGTTGAACGCTTCGAGTTGGCCGCGTCGCCGAATCTTTTGTCCTGTAGCCTGATTCACGTAAAATCAAACAAGCCAAATATCGTTGCAGTTTTAAAGTCGTTCGATCGAAGTCCTGGCAACAAGCCGATTTTCTTTTAAGGTGAAGGCACGTGAGCATATTCGCAAGATGTTGGTAGAATCATCACCGAGCTAATTGGTTTGGATTTGTTTTTTCACAACAGCATTGTTTTTGTTATATGTATGTATCTAAGTATGTATTTACTATTGTATATATTTGTTTCTCTTCTGTTTTGTCTGTTTATTAAGTTGCACCTGCCATGTTTTGTTTCTGCACCACCCTAAGGTCGACTGGCAGATAATGCCTAAGGCATTAAGTCCGCCTTTGTACAGTTTTTTTGTGCATAAAGCTTTAAATAAATAAATAAAATAAATAAATAAGTCCTATCCAAAAGCGGTATTCACGATCTACCGACTTTTTTCCAGTTACATTAATAAGTATTCTACCAGGATAATGTAATACAGTTTTTTTTTTAAATCGACGAATTTCAAACGACTATAAAATCGGTGTCGTTCAAATTCGATTGATGGATGTGAATACGGAAATGGTCTAAACGACTAAATCGCTACGATATCGTTACGGTTTTCATTACGTGAATCGGGCTACTGACCACGTGACTGAGCGTTGAGATGACGCCATTCCCGTACATTTGAAGCTTTCTACTATCGTTAACTATTGCAGATTAGTAACTTGGCTAGGGGTACAGGAAATATAGTAATCAAATAATAATTTACCAAAATAATATTGAATGAAGTCAAACGTGTCTTGAAGTTAACGTGTACCTAACATAATATTATTATGT
This sequence comes from Mythimna ferrago, assembly GCA_910589285.2. Taxonomy (NCBI): domain Eukaryota; kingdom Metazoa; phylum Arthropoda; class Insecta; order Lepidoptera; family Noctuidae; genus Mythimna; species Mythimna ferrago. The sequence goes on from OU342689.1 coordinate 6,988,327, forward strand.
ATATTAAAATTTATGTTATTTGAATTGTACTTTTGTGTACCATCAGCTCGTTTATATTTTATCCATTTAAAAACCAGTTAAAACAGGTAAACCCTCCCCTCTTAGTTTTGACATGATCAAAATATCGATTCTCAATTTTCTTAAAAATAGTGGTGTAACATCAAAAAGCTTTCGTAAATTGAAAATAATACAAAAATCGAAGACCATATAGACCTATCAATAAAACATTATAGCGAGCTCGAACCTCGAAACCCAGCGGCATAAAATATAGATTATGTCTTCAGCCCCCACACTTCAGTCTGATCCTGCCTTTATCACACCATGAATTCGTATTGAAGATATTAATGTTTGAATTATGTCTGGGGATATTGAAAAGCGATTTTTTATTGTACTAGGTATTAGTGATTTATTGGATACGTGAACTGTGCATTAATTTAACGAATAAACGGCGCCTTCTGTTTTTTCTTTCATATACAACATTTGTTTTAGTATAGGTACCGGCACGAATATTGAGCGCTGACCTTCACTTGCGCAGAAGTCAAATATCGGGCCTATTTAGTAGAGACGCGGGGGCGGGGAGTGTCAGTGATTGGCTTGCCGCGCCATCGTGTTATAGACTTTACTCGTGATTTGTTCCCTGCGCTTGCTGCATGTATCTAACAACGACGAAGATTGGCTCGCCAATGTATGGAATGCTCAAAGCAATCCCCACTCTGACGCCGAGCGCTCAAGATTCGTGCCGGTACCTATATATTATGCGAAACTCAAAACACGTGTCTAGTATTTTCATGTTAAGAATCTATGTACAAAATTTCATTACTGTATCATGAAAAATCACAAAGTTTTTATGTCAGCACTAATACATCATCGGGTCATGTAGTTGACTGAGGGATTGTTTGCACTTGCACCCACCTGTTTGCTGGCACCTAATGCCCGCTATGATCTGCCGTGACCTGTGTTGTACTTAGTGTTGGCGGTATCCTACTTGTGACCTTTTTAAATAGTTTTAGGAAAAAAATTATCATGGTGTAAAAACTATTGGAATCCATTCCATTACTGATTCTGAACAAACTTTAATCAGGTTTTGTATAAACTAAAAATAATGTAATTGTTGATAATAATGTGTATTTTAACTTTTTTTTTTTTTTATTAATGATAGGCTTGCGTTTGACCACTATCTCACCTGATGGTAAGCGATGATGTGGTCGACGATGAAGCACGCTTGCCTAGAAGAAACCTATTCACTCTTGACTTAAAGACTCCTAAGTTGTAGCTATCAGGAAACACAGATTCCGGCAGGGAATTCCACTCCTTGGCTGTACGCACAATAAATGCGTTCGCAAAATGTTTTGTGCGTATGGGTGGGATGTCTACCATGTACCGGTGGCGCAACGCTGTACGTCGTGTGGTCCGATGATTATATATATAATATATATATTATATATACTATATTTAATTTAACTTATTTTGATATGCACACTTTTTACTCTTGTTTTAAAAACAACTTTTTGTGCGCCTACTATATTGTCTCTTCACCATCCTAGGTTGTCTGGTAAAGAATGCCTAAGGCATTAAGACCGCCTATGTACTTTGTGTTGCATGAAGATTAAATAAATAAATACACCCTTGATCTCAAATTATCTTAGCAATCTCTCTTTACGAAACCCAAAGATCATCAAATTGACTTCCAACCCACACAACTTAAACCATCCCCCACAATTAACTGCATAGTCGCCTCGTTAACATCCGTCGCCTATTTAAAGTTGTAATTACAAAAATAACTGTCGGAGTATGGGTTTATCAAAATTCCGCGTTTGTTAACTTTCGCCGCGAAACAATTCCGCCCCGATGCGAGTCTGCTTAAAAGATTCACTCGCGTTGCTGTCGCAGCATTCGATCCTTAGATATTCGTCTTGACATTTTTTTTTTTTTAAATCATCCAATGACATCTCCGCGCCCTTGGGCGGAGCGGGAGATAGTGTCAGAGCTTTACTGCCAAAACACCCACTTCTGTTCCTTCGTTGCCTTTCGTACCTTGGCTTCTTCTTCTTATCGTATCGATGGCAAACTAGTTAAATTCCTTGCCTGGCCCAGAATTCGGCCACGGCAATGCCGTCCGCTGACGCTGTCATTCGGTCCCTATGTGAGCAGGTAACAGGGCACGTGACGCAGGACGGAAGGTGGGACATGGTCTGCGGAGAGACGCCGCACAAACACTGAAGTTCGGGACCATCCGAGAACCCCCACCTGTGGAGATTGTCTTTGCTGCGCCCAACCTGGGTGTGGAGTCAGTTTAGAGTTTTCCAGGTTGGCTATGGCAACTCGTGTCCAGGAGAGAGGCTCTCCGACGGCTCGATAACCTTGGCTGAATCTTCCTTTCAGAAGCGAATCCCAGGCCCCAGTAGGCTTCGACCCTGCTGGGCCCCTTCGGTTTGTTGACAACTCATTGAGGCGTGCGTGGTACAATACGCACCGTGAACATCTTGGGTCGTATTGAGAATATCTTCCACACCTCAGCCAGATGCCAGTACCATTTTGGAGGTATGCGGAACAGAGAGTAAAGTCCCACATATCATCCATTGAAAAGGGAGGATCCTCCGACCAGACAGGTGTTATAGTCTGGTGGGCTACTGCCCGCTAGATGATTTCGGGCTGTCGTATATGTTCAAATCGCGCGGAGAACTTTGATTGCGCGATGCAGGATTCCGTACTTTCTTTGTAGTTCTTATGTGGCGCCATAGATGTCGCTACATCATCATAATTCTTTGTAGGCAGCCATAGAGAACAAGAATATGTAGCACTATTTGTTTTCACAACAAAATCATGATGACATTAACACGTATCCTCTTACACCTCCCGCTCTGGGTGGAGCGAGAGAAAAAGAGAGAGAGAGAGTCAGACTTTTACTGACTAAAGCCCACCTAAATTCCTTCGGTTACCTAGTAGTAGTTTGAAAGCTTTGGGAGGGAGTTTTTGTTCAGTAAACGTCATAAAGATGACAGCTATTGTTCTAAAATTACAAAATCCCTTTTTTCGAAATTCACTTTCATTGAGTTACCGTTTTTTTGTCTTAATAGAGCAGTATAGCAGAATCATTTTAAAAAAAAGAATAGGTATAAACTTTTATTATGAAGCCAAAAAATCAAAACCCCTAGCGAATGACAAATGCTTAAACTTTAACCAAAACACACAAGAGAAAACTGTGTACGGAGACTTTCCGAATGTTAACAAAGGAAGCGACAAAACCCGAACTCCTAACTTCCACAGTTATATTGCTCCATCGCGTAATTAAAACATCACTCATTTGTGACGCAGTTTGGAAAATCAAGCTTGCATTCGAAACTGCATCGATAAACAATAAAATAATCGCCAAAAAAAATTATATTTGTATATTATAATATAATATGTATATAATATATATTTATTTATTATTATATATTATTATTTATTTACCCTCTAATGTCAACTCTCTCTATCGCTCAATGGTTTGCTGGAAGAAAACTCAACTTTGAGTTAAGCTCGCCTATGTACATGAACTTTGCTATCCACTTATTTTTTGTTGTTATAGTGTACAATAAAGAATTAAAGAATTATGTTTATTATGTTATTATTTTATTGGCGGCCTTATCGCCTAGTGCGATAAGGCCGCCAATTGTGTTTTTTTTAAATGGTTTATTTTTTGTTAATTTGTAATCTTGATGTGCAATAAAGTATATATAAATAAATAATGTGGAAAGGGAATTCATGCGATTTAGGGCCACACCACCGACACACCATGGTGGCGCGACCAGTCGCCGCTACCAACAAAATGTATACACAGCTCTCTAAAGGGTTACTCATCGGGTCTCAATTTGGTGGCGCGACCAGCTCGAACGTGTGGCGACTCTGGTGTCTGTATCAGGGACGTTACGGAGCTTCGACTCCGACTCCGTTAAGTCGGAACTTCCGATATTATTGCACCTTCGGTTCCGACTTCGGCTCCGATACTTTTAAATCGGAGGTTTTAATCGGAGGTCGAAGCATAACATAGCGGCGGCGGGCGGTCTGCGTCGACTGTTGTTTATTTGGAAACTTGCCAATTTTTTTTTGTGTTTTAATTCATAATTAAAAAGATTAAATGAACAAAAATTGACTGATGATGTGCACTCTTTGCTACAACTCTATGTTCTATAATTCTCTATAAGCATTGATTTGATTGTCAAATACTTCTTAATACTAAACTGAATTTTTAGCATATTAAAACCTAGTAGACTACGATAATTTTTCGTAATTTTGACGCCATTTTGACAGATTTCGTTCACTTTTTACCTTGTTTGGAAGGTTTTGTCTATCCATTTCAATGTATTCATTTCATTATAATATCTTATTTGTCCTTAAATAAAAAATCTCTCTCCTGCCATCACTTCTGGCCCTCTTCCGCCTCCAGTTCCGATTCCGACTCCAATAAATCAAATTTAAAAACTCCGACTCCGCCTTCGGTTCCGATATCATTACCTCCGTTACATCCCTGGTCTGTATAGTATCAAGTTTGGTAGCTTAGCTTAGCGACCAGTTGCGACGCCATGGTGTCCTGGTGAAATATAGCCTATAAAAAACCAATAATTATAATGCTGTCATTCGTAAGCTACAGGGCTAATGTTAACAGGACCTTGAAACAGAATGTACCCCCAATTGTGACCGTTGTTTTTTTGTGTGCGTTTTTTTTTTAATTTTAAAATACTATGGTCTACTTTTATTATACTCAAAACTTGTTACATTTTTTAATGTAGCAAGTTTTTAAACAATAACTTCAACTTAGGTACTTTTGTACCTAATTTGAAGTTGAATATGGTATACTCTTGCAAATGTCGCTATGTTAACAATAATGACATATCAATCGTGCCGTACAAAAATTCCGAAAAATCTCGTTTCTTGTATGGATTTTGTGTTAAGTTTTTTACATTTTATCATGTGTATATGTTGCCGTTATAACCTATGTGTACATTTTGTGAAAATTTTAGCTCAATAATCGGTAAAGTACCTACCTATTTAATTTAAAGACTTAAGCGTGCTGAACTGACTCAAAACTGTCTAAGTTAACTCCATACTACTGCAGACATTTCTATGCTATGACTGCTTTGGCAAAACAGTATGATTAATTTTATTATTTAGATTAACTAATTACTTGCTGCGATTTTATTTTTTTATCATAAAATAATTCTAAATAAAACCACTTTAATATACTCGTAGTAAGTCCCAAAATGTATTTTCGTTACATATCTCTAGGCATATTTTTTTTTAAATGGCTGAATGGGGCCGAATGAGCCTTTGCAAATGAATGAGTCATTTTCTTCGTGTTATTTTTCAATCTGTGTACACAAAAATTCTTAAATAAATAACAGAAACCAATAAAAAAAGAAAATATATATTTGAAAACCGTCATCAGCAGTATCATACAGAACAAACAAAATAAAAAGTGACAGTCAATAAAAGAATCAATACACAATATCTATTTCAATAAAAATTACGAAAACAAACTCCTCAAAACCAAAACCCCACAAAGCGAAGACACGGAAGTAACACAAGTTTCACCACTGAAAACAAAACTTGCAAACCATTAAAATGTTCGCGAGCCAACCCTCATTATTCCATGAAAGCCGCCGTGCCTTTCATAAAACTATCCCATATGCTTTAATTACGACACCATCATTAACCATAGGGTTATTACCGTTCGGTTGCCGCCACTAATTGCACAAAGTTCACTCGGATATTCTTGTAAAGGCGTGCACAGACACTACGAAGAATGCGATGCAAAAGTTCTTCGCATACACTGCAGTTTATACCGTAGTGTAGTGTACAGGTCGATGCTCGTTCAACCTGATACGATAGAATATAATAAAATTGTGGCGGGGAAGAGCACGCGCACTTTTCTGCACTAGTGCTGGTGTCTATTGCGTGCCTAAATGTGGTGATATAAGAGCGGGTTTTCAAGTCAGAGTGTTAAAAACACCTTTACGGCCATTACCGCTCACAGTGGTAAGGTAGTGTCTTACCGCTGTGAGCGGAACCGCGGGTAAGAACAAAAGTATGAAAATGTTAGAAGCACGCCACGAGACGCCGCTCATAGCGCCGCGTGCTCGCCTGCCGATGCAGCCTCGCCCGCCGCACCGCTCGTCTCTCACAACCGCACGAATACGCAAACCCACAAGTATAGGACGACATTTGGAAATGATTGTGCAAAGTTTTCGCTGCATTCGCGGTTTTCCAAGCTGCGTCGGTTTTGTAACGGACATCAAAGCTCGCGAACCTCGATCTTTTGCGTAGTGTCCCACACATTCGTGTGACCATTATCCTTAGCCAAGTTGCTAATCTGCAATCGTTAACGCTAGTAGAAAACTTCAAATGTACGGGAATGACGTCATCTTAACGCTCAGTCACGTGGTCAAAACAAAAGACATGGGGGTGTGGCCAACTCGAGGCGTTCGACGCAAGCGAAACGGTTGTTTGTAACTTGGCTAAGGGGGCTGTTGCGCACACAATTGCGAAGCTAACGGACGTTTCGTCATTGTTATAGATTGTGACGGGCTGCTGTGGAGTATACATATGTACTATTGTATTCAATCAATCATCATCATCATCATCATCATATCAGCCGAAAGACGTCCACTGTTGGACATAGGCCTCCCCCAAGCGTCACCACAACGACCGGTCCTGTGCGTCACGCATCCATCGGATTCCCGCGACCCTGACCAGGTCATCGGTCCACCTTGTTGGAGGCCATCCAACGCTGCGTCTTCCGGTACGTGGTCGCCACTCCAGAACCTTTCGTCCCCATCGACCATCTGTTCTGCGTGCAAGCAATGTGCCCTGCCCATTGCCACTTAAGTTTGGCGATTCTCCGAGCTACGTCGATTCAATCAATAGTTGTGTTTAATCATGGACAATATTACTTATAATACAATATTACTTAAATTATTAATGATGAAATCGCAAGCGAGACTGAGACATTCATAAGCGCAAATTGAGTATGCGAATCCATTTGTATATATCCGCTAAGTTTGCGAATGAATGTCTGACGGCCCTTCACATGCGTGTGAGTGACCGGGGTAAGACCAAAGTCGTGAAAGGGCCGGTAGGGTGCTGTTGAGACTCCCACGGTTCTGTAGCGCATCGGGCATGTAAGAATCACCATAAGCTTGGGTTTGTGGAAGATGAACAACGGGTAGCTCGAAAACCGGACCGAGCCCGAATCGTCACCGGCGCTCAGTATTCCACGTGCGGTTCAAAGAGATGTCAGCAAAAGCGTAGGTTTAGATGCCACCTGGCAGCTTTGGACTCGGTGGAAAGGCGTGCAAAAAGGCTAATTGGTGATCCAGATTTGGTTAAGTCCAACCTTCAAAGCCTTGAGCACAGGCGTAGGGTAGCCAGCCTTTCGGTGTTTTACAGGATGCATTTTGGAGAGTGTGCGCAGGAATTGCATGACTTGATTCCGCCATCGCAATTCTACCATCGGACAACCTATGGTAGAATTGCGCACCGGCGTACGGCGAATATTCACCCTTACGTTGTTGAAACCTCTACGGTCCGGACTAAGCGTTTCGCCTCGTCGTTTATACCGTGTACGTCGAAGGACTGGAACAGTTTGCCTGCTGATGTCTTCCCGTCCGATTATAATTTGGGTGTCTTCAAGGCTAGAGTGAATAGGCTCTTAATAAACTAGTGCGCCTCACCATCAAAGATTGCATCGCTACTTACCATCAGGTGGGATCGCAGTCAAGTACTAGTTTAACTCAATTACAAAAAAAAAAGAAGCTCACTATACTTATTATATTCCAGATAAACGTGCAATAACTGTCATTGACCCTCTTACATTTGTTAAAATTCTTAATTTCAAAAACGGAAATAAAGATATGAAGCTGTCTTGAATCGACATATATCGTGATCCTTTGCATGACATAGTAATGAAAGCAGTACATTGTATGTTTTTCGTGTACCTACGCAGAGATATTAGGAAAAGGTCAATGTACTTTTCTGCACTATTATCTGGGGCCTTCTATAGAACCATGGATCAACTTCTGAATGGGTTACATATGGTCCTAGATTGCAACTAAAGGAACGTAAGTGTGGTTTTAGTCAGCAAGATTTTTAAACATTCTCTCTTAAAAAAATAAAAAATAAAAGCCAAGGCATACCTATGTTACAACCTGTACTCTGCGCATCTCTCGCTACATCTGTACACGCCATAAAGTTCATTCGGATATACTCGTTAAAAGTCGTCAGATTTCGTCGAGACGTCCGCGTCAGCCCTTTACGAACAAGTTCAAAGTTGCGCTTTCCTCGTGTGGTTTTTGAGTTAACTTGTGATGTATCTTTTTGAAAGATGGCGTCGGGAATATGAGGGTTTGTTTTGTTATACTTTCTATTTCGTGCTTTTGGGTAGGCACAAAATTGACTGGTCTATATTCTCCTTGCATACATCATATCGTCATCTTATCAGCTGATAGACGTCCACTATCGGACATAGGTCTCCCCCAAGTGTCGCCACAACGAACGATCCCGCGCGTCCCGCATCCAACGGATTCCCGCAACCTTCACCAGGTCATTGGTTCACCTTGCATACATTTATTATTAATATTGCTCGCTCGGACCGGACGGACGGACGGCGAGCTACTCATTGCTCGTCGTCCGTAAGCCCACGCCTACGATGGTTGGAATTCGGGGTCAGGATCCCAGTACTGAGGTGTGAGAAAACCCATTCCCTCAAGCTTGCTGCCGCCTCCTTCACCAGCATCAGAAGAAGGCGACCACCTGCCATTCGTCCTCGCTCCGGACCACGGCCTGTACGAGAGCCCGGTGCGAGAGGTCACCACTGTCACCGATTGTCCCCATGAGAACGTGGCAGTGCTCCGCTCAAGCTACCTCCCTCCACTGTGTGCTCCACTGTGTCCTAAGGGCGGACCTCACCCCAGGACACCGCATCCCCCATTGTGTGGGCTCGTACGCGCATGATGGCGTCAACCGAGGAGCGCCCCCTGTAGAAACCGAACTGGCTGTATCAGCTACACCATGAGGCAGCCTGCAAAGACTTTTTCAAAGAGCCTGCCCACCTCGTCGAGCAGCGTGGGCTTATGAGGACAGAGGGTCTACAGGGCGCTCCGGATTCCCGATGATAACCTGTTTCCCTGTCTTCCAACGAAGTGGAAACTGACCACTTTGTATGTTAAGAGTTTACCTACTTATACAATGAAATTACTTAACAAGTTCGTTAACCTAATCTTTCTAGAAAAAACAAGTCCTAAATTCCAAATTCGATACAACACAAAGAGCCATAAAAGGTTCCTGACCGAAGTTAAAATTATGTTATTTTGTAGTCATTAGACGTCGCCCAGTGGTTTATTTTATTATTTTTTTACATTGGCTCGCGATCCATCAAACCGCACTGGGCTCACGTAGTGATTTGAGAGAGCAACTAGCGAGGAGCCTTGAGTCCCAGCTGTGGGAACATTTTATGGCTGATTATACTTTGCTATGCTCTGCTTATGTTTTAGTCATGTGTTTGAGAAAAAAAAGCTGTTTTCTTCTGCATCGTTAACGGTCATAACATAATAATTATGTACTTATATAACATATTTACACAGGTTATTACCTTTGGCGTTTGGATCTTTCACCAGTTTCTGTGAAAGTAAAATAAACGAATTATGGCGATTTTTTCAAAATTTTCCGTTAATCATCCGCCCGTTCTATCATCGGACTACCAAACGTACGGCGATGCGCCACCGGTATATGGTGAATATCCCACCTACACGCACAAAACGTTTTGGGAACACATACATTGTGCATGCAGCTAGGGAGTGGAATTCCTTGCCGGAGTCTACAACCCGGAAATCTTTAAGTCGAGAGTGAATAGGTTTCTCCTAGGTAAGGTACATTTTTCCGAAATTAATACAGACAAAATCACAAGCAACATAAAATAAAGTATATAAATAATTTTTTTCTTCCTCTCCTCGTTTCCTCTTTCAAAACCAATCGTAAATAATGTTACCACAAAAAATAAACTTTACTACCAAATAAACCTAAATTCAAACCACCAAACAAACAGTACGAAACTCGCTAAAGATTTAAGGAACATCGCAACGTTTATCGAAGGAGGCATTATCATGCATTAAAATTCGGCTCCACAGCAAATTGTTATCGTTCGAACCTAATGACGTATTTGCATGGAAAAAGAGTTCACAGAATACGTACACAGGACATGGAATAAATAGGCACAGAAAGACGCCCCGTCTTCGTCAGAAATAATGGAATCAGCAGGAGAGCCATGGTTTAAACCAACCGAGCACAAAGAACTGCCTTTAGGTAAAGCAGAGCACATTGCTCGCACCACAGTGCCAACGGGTCCAAAAGCACGTACCTAATCACACAGTTCCAGGAATTAGGCAGTCATGCGGGAACCTGCCGGATGTGTGAAGCTAAAAACAAGTCATGTGTTGATGCTAGAGTGAGAAACCATTAAATGAATTCTTCCGCAATAGATAAAGCAAAAGAGAGCATTTTGCTGACTAAAACCCTCACGCGTTATTTCAGTTGCTTTTTGCGTTCCAAAATCATGGTGACTCTTTCGATCAATCCTGCACTCCTGGTGAGGCTAGGGAGAAGCTTATTATAACAATGAACGTATTATATCTGAAATTAAATAAAAGGCAATAGGATAATTATGCCAGAGGTCCAGCAGTGGGAACATTGAAAAGCTGCTTATGCTTAGAATAATTATGATAGGCCTAACAATAAGTAAAAGGTAGCGGGAGCGAAAACATACGTACACATAAACACGCTTGATGTACAACAAGCGCAAACGCACTTGCAATTATCATCAGTCCATTTGGATCACTGTACGTACATACATTATGCCTATATGTGTGCATGCACATGTTTCAATCTCTAATAACATAATATATGGAGCCGGTCTTCTGGACTTCTATTTATTCCGTGTCCTAAATTTGTTACGAAAACTCTTCAAGGAGTATCAAGACTTATATTCTGATTTGATGGGTGTTTTTAAAATTGGTTTTTTATATTATTGTGTATTTGTTTTGTAAAATACGTCGCGTATAGAACGTTTTGTGCCTTCTTTAAGGTGTAGGTAATAATTGATATTTGTTTAGTGTAGGTAATGGCTCAGTTTTGGATTCTAAAATATGATCATAGATCAAACACTGCCTTTCTTGTTGAATGCCATTCAAAAAATATGCATATTTCTCTGCTTGCTTTTACATATAAATTAAGATATTTTTTTTGTATTTTATGTGTAAATATTATTTATGTATTCTATATAGATATGTAAATAGTATACTACAGAATATCTGCTTCACTGCGGAAATGTTCGAGTTAGTTACACAAGTGTGTTGTGGTGTCTACTAACACTTACATTTCCCCCCACTGTAAAAAATAATAATATTAAAAAAAATATCCTACACTGATGACGTACTTATTGGCGTTGCCGATTGTCATTTTTGGTATATGAACACTGTGCATGAGTGAAAATTGAAAATAAAAAAAAAACACCCTAATGCCTTGATCACACGTACCGAGTAAAAGGGCGAGACAGAAAATGTTGCTAGGCCGAGACAGTGATGTAAGCGAGTTGTAGAGATAAGCGCTCGGCCGAGCACTCGTCGCTTTGTTTATACATACCGAGTATTCGGCCGTGAGCACTGTCTCGCCCGTTTACTCGGTACGTGTGATCAAGGCATAATGGATGGTAGTGCTAATGGTAAGCTTCGAAAATGTACGCAACAACATACAAACAACCTGTTCCTTCTCTCTTTTCTCATTTTCATTAAACACAACGAACTCCCCAGTACTGATTGTTCTGATTTCAATGGCATTGGCTCGTCCAAACTTTGGGCCGACCCAACATTGGTTGCAACTAGATTAATCATTTAGTTCAACTTTTTATAGATTCACTGTAGATTTTTAGACTGCCGGGAGTTGGAACAATGTTGGTCTTCGGTTCCAATGGAGGTTGTATTCATTTTTTTGCTGAACAGGAGCTATTTGCCGCAACCGCACAACATTAATGTTCTTTTTTAAGATTCCATACCTCAAAAGGAAAAAACCGAACCCTTATAGGATCACTTTGTTGTCCGTCTTTCTGTCCGTGTGTCTGTCAAAACCCTTTATCTCAGAAACGAGTGGAGGTATCGAGTTGATATTAAAACCGTATACTCAGGTCTGCGGTTCCTCGAAGCTGTGAAAAAATCAAACTACGTAAAAGATTTTCAAATTTTCACAGATGATGTATTTTTGTTTACTAAACACATAATAAAATAAAAATTTAAGTGGAACTCCCATACAACAAACGTGATTTTTTGCGGAGCCCTTCTTGCGCGAGTTCGACTCGCACTTGGCCAGTTTTTTTTTAATATTTTCAGCAATCAGTTCAGTTACAAAAAGCTTTTCAATATTTAACCACTAATTAAGAGTCGTTTGCATCCTAAACAGGACAAGATAGAAACCCAAAGACAATGTAGAGTGACTCGCCTATCCCAACGAGACGTTTATGCTGATTTATTCACCCCCCATAGATCTATGGTTCGGTTTCCTCGTAAACCTCCATTCGCCATCAACCATCCTTCATTATGTTGTATTGAGATTTGTTTGTTCGGAAAATCGGGAAAAACAAAATGTTTCAGCAATTTTCCGTAATGATGTAACTTAAATGTATGTATGTATGTGTAAATCTTTATTTCTTAAGTGGGTCCTTCCTGACCCGTGTATTGTCGATCAATCAATCACTCAAAAGTATTTCTTTTTCAAATATGCACTTTTGAATAGTTAAGTGTCGGTCAGTCCAAAAAAAAGTGAAACTAAAATGACCGCGCCAAAGCGCAGATCTCTATGGAGAAGAACGTTTAATAAACTTCATAGAAACTCTATTAAATCATATTATGAGTTATATATAATCTTGGACACAATTTAGGTAAGTAATTAAAAATAAAAATATAGAAATTAAACCAGAGCATAGTTTAAAAGTTTTTAGTTCATCCAACACAAGTTTATAAAAAGGCAACGCGAAAAAAAGAGTGATAAAACATGAACGCTCTATTGGCATTCGGTAATTCCGTCATTCGCTCGAATAAAACACCAAACTTGTTCCAGGAAATACGTATTTTTTTTAAAACCTTAAAAGTTTTTGGAAAAAGGTTTTCGAATAAATACCAAGGTAAGCGCCAAATAACCGTGGAACAACGGTCATTGACCCTCCTAAAGTTGACGTTTTTAATTTCGGAAACGGAAATAAAGACAAAGCTGTATTGAATCGATATGTATCGTGATCCTTTACATGATCTTGTACTGAAAAGCAGTTCATGGTACCCAAAACGCAAATTTTGGGTACCTACGCAGAGATATTAGGAAAAGGTCAATGTACTTTATTCTACGGTTATCTGGCGCTTTCTATAGATACCCTCTTTTTTGGTATGAGAAATCATCAAATAACTTCTAAAAAAAAGAAAAAAAATCTTTTCTTTTCTTTTTTTTCCTCTCGCTCTGATTGGCGCGAAAAAGCTTTTCTGACTAAAATCCACCCGTATTCCTTCAGTTTCTCTTTGCGTTCCAACCAACTCATGTAAATGGACTTAAATCTCTTAGAAATTAAACGGTTTCATCTATTTTAAATGCTCACTTCAACAGCACGGTGTAAACTAGGTCAATTTAGATGTACACGATCTTATTAGAGTTGAATATATATTTAAACCACGGCCAAGGTATTCCCTAAATAGCACAGGCTTTGTACATACTCGTATTTATATTAGGGATGGGACTGGTGAGTATTTCGTCGAAAATATCGAGTCAAAATTTTACTGGAATCGATTGTTTGGACGTATCATTTACGTCGGAATAATCGATTTGAGCTTATACAATCAAATAATGTATTGAAACTAATGTTAGACTAATTTTTATGTTACTAAATTACTATCCAAGTACCAGAAGACACAGCACTGGAAGATCTCCCATAACGTGGACCGGTCGTTGTGGCGACATTTGGGAGAGGCCTATGCCTCTGATAAACATTATCTTACTTTAAATCCTATTATAAATATGAGAGTCTGTATGTTCTAAGGTTTTTAATCAATAAAACTGCCATGGCTAAACGGAGATGCAACTTAGCATACAAGTAAGTCAAGACCTGTAATAGGGCAGGACATAATTACCCGTTGGTACGTTCCGTTCTACACAGGCATACAAAAGCAGGGGGTAGAAAGAAATTCCGTTTAAGAATGATAATCGATTCTCACTACAGCTAATTACAAATCCTTGTCCCCGCAATATCCAGCTCGTTCGCCCTCCAGGGGAATGGTAGCGACACAACATGTGAGCTTATTTCCCACTCGCGTTTGTTAACGTTTAGATACCACCAGCTTTGTGTGCTGCTGCCACTGAATAAGTAGGTACAGAAGATCAGGTCCAAGCAACTAGCAAAAACGCACGCACGCCATTTTGAAATCTTATTGTCAACACCGCCACCGGCCCATGCTGATAACTAGCACTGTGGTTCTATCGCATTATGCATGAGGGTGACCTCGTGCAAAACCATAGGGTTTTGTCCCAATCGTTCGGCCGTTTTGCGCGGATGTGACGCATATTTTTTATAAATATAGATTTTGATTCTAAACTCATTTTACAATTGTTTTTCTTTTTGTCTTTCTTTTTTTTCTTCACACATATCCGTATAGCAAGTGGACACGCCACGAGCCGGAGCATGTTTTGGAACGAAAAGAGATGGGAAGCACTCATCTCTTTCTGCTAAACATTAATGCGAGCGAAGCATATGATTCAACTAGAAAAACTATGAAAGAAGGACATCCTCACGAAACTGCTGCCATCACAGGAATCACAGGGATTGAGAGGGCAATTTCGGGTCATCGTAGATGCGGCGAGCTAGCTCTTTGTCCGCAAGATGACGTGTAATACGTAGCTCGCCGTCCAGCCGTTCCTTAAGGATCAAACTCTAGTCGATGACGAGTTCTGTTCCACGCGCGCCTCAAAGAGATTTCAGCAAAACAGTTTGTAAATTTTAATCTTTAAAAGTCTGAGACGCTCAGCTCCACGAAAGCTAGAGTGGGAAAAAATATAACACCAATTCAAACTAAAACCTAAAGGATTTATTTCAACAAAACTATTTATAGGCACTTTTGAGTTGTCAAACAGTCTGTCAGTTGTCATCTTCCTAGTGCGTACGCTTGTTTTCACACATTGTATAGTACTAACCTTCTGTACCTATTTATTCTGTGTTGTAGTGCTGGGAAATTGTTACATAAGCCCATAATCGATGAAGGGAATAATTCGATTGCTGCGGAATCGATTATTGAATTATAGTTATTGTCCTTGATGGGTTTATAGTGAGTGACTGTTATTGACGAGGTTTTTAGCTAATGGGGACTGAACATGCCCATGGGATCTATAATAATTGATGGAATCAGCTGCACTGATAACACAATCAAGTTACATTGTGAGTAATCACATCATGCAGTTATATTGTGATGTGTAGACAACACAACATTACTTATAATTAAATATAATCGTATGACTGTGTAAACTAAAAACCGATGAAACTGCGAGGAAACCGATGAATGGATGGCGAGATGCACAGGATCATTCATTGTGCCGACACTTGGGGGAGGCCTATGTCCAACAGTAGACGTATATCGGCTGAAATGATGATGATGATGACAGCATGACTATGTCCCACCCTAATAGATATTGTGAACCTCCTGTAATGACGTAAATGATTTTTTTTTTGGTGGGTGAAAATATATACCTACATGGAAGAAACGTTAGTTTGTAAAAATGTGGTAAGTTTTAATAGAAATCATCTAAATGACATCCCTCGCCCTTGGGCGGAGCGGGAGATAGTGTCAGACTCTTACAAACTAAAAAACCCACCCTGTTCCTTCTTGCCTTTTATACCGTGGCTGAGCTACCATTCGGAGCAAACCCTGGCCCCAGTAGGCTTGGACCCAGCTGGGCTCCTGCTGTTGCTGACAACTCCTTGAGGCGCGCGGGAACAGTGCGCGCCGTCGACGATTTTGGCTTGGTCCGGACAGTTACCGGACGATCGGACAACGAGCTACCCGTTGCCCGCCGTCCGCAAGCCCGCGCCTACGGTGGCCGGAAATCGGAGTCGGAATCCCGGTTGCGGCTGGGGCCCTGTGGCCGCCGTTGCCTAATACGGTCGGCCTCCTCCTTTGCTAGCATTACTGCTTCGCAGAAGGAGGCGACCGCCTGCCACTCCTCCTCGCTCCGGACCATAGCCTGTACCAAGTCCTGGCGCGAGAGATCGCCGCCGCCGATCGCCCTTACGAGAGCCGGCGTGAGGTCTTTCCAGCCACGCTTCAAAGAGGGGACTTACGGCCATAATTGTGGCGTAAATAGCACTGGGTTGCGATAGTCGCTGACGCCATTTCACCATGAGATCCCGCCGGAGTTCTGTCTGCCATGCCGCAACCTGTCGCGGCAGCGGACTTTCGCCCCGGCATGACGTAAATGGTGGTATTTTCCTTCCGCTATTTTAGATATTAATATTAATAAGTTAGGATGAGCGCACTTACGCATTGGGGATAAAAATAAAACGTGTAAAGATAGATGTAAGAGGAAAAACCTTAAATGCACGAGGTTCTAGTATTGATTTCTGCATCTGCCAGCAGTGTCGGTCGTGTAAAAATAACAAATTATCCCAAGATCACATAAGAACTAAAAACTAAGAAATCCTGCATCGCGGAATTAAAGTTTTCCGCGTGATTTGAACATATACGTGGGATACTCAGAAAGTTTTTAGAAACTAAAAAACTAACTTCTATAGATAAAATATTTTTTTTTAAATATTTTTAAAGAACTTTTCATCAGCCTCTATACTCGTATAAACATGCGTCTGAACCAATTTTCGAAAAAAAATTTCCATCCCGCCGCAGATATCTCTTCCACGGCGTCTTCCGGCGATGAAAAATGTATCCCTTTCAGCTAATATTTTGTTTTAGGGAATAAAAAGAAGCCACACGGTGCCAGATCAGGACTATAAGGAGGGTGCCCCAAGACTCTAACCCATGTGGTGTCCAGAAAGTCCTTTATTTTGAGCGCTGAATGCGTAGGCGCGTTGTCATGGTGAAGCAGTACCCCGCGGAGCCCAGTTCGGTCGCTTTTTGCTCATTGCAGACGAAACCTCTGGCAGGCATTTTGTGGTATATCATTCGGCATTGATGTTGCTTTGGTCTCGTAATGGAATTGAAATCAGATACGCCGTCAAAGTGAAGAAACTAGCAATCAAAATTTTCCCTGCGCTTCTTTATCGCTTCACTTTCGTAGGCGTTGGTTGGTTTTGAAACAGCCAAACTGTCGCCTGACACTTTGTTTCTGGATAGAATAGAATAGCATTTATTCGGCGTAAGCAACACAATTTACAACAACATAAAAAATGTGTCAATGGATGTCACAATGACGTAAACCAGACGAGCCTACTTGAAATTTTTTAATCATATCACGGCACCAATCCACACATATACGAATAGCTTTTAGTATGCTCAATACGTACGTAATAATAGTAGATTATGTGACTAGGGGATTAAGCAGTGTCTTTAAGTCGCGGGCGGCATATTGAATTCCGAACGAAACGAAGGTTGCTAAGTTTAATCCCGAACGATACTGAGGAATTTATATAATTAACTCCTGAGTGAGGGAGTTAATAAAGTAACCTGAGTGAAGTGAGGAATTCAAGCCACCCAAGACAAAGACAGCTTTATTCTCGTGTTGCATACTCTACTTTTTACACCATCTGTGAGATAATTAAAAGACAATTTGGTTGACTAAATCATATATTAGAGAAATCATTATATTTATAAGTTCATCAAACAAACAAAATTCACTACTCCAAGATTCTATTGTTTAAATTTTGTAAGCACATTTTATTCTATTTTTTTTTTGTTAGTGGCCAGTTTGAATTTCGAGCACGTATATTTTATTCACAATGTTGACGATTTTTGATGTTCCAAATTCAAGTCTCATTATTCCCTAGGGATTTGCTTTAAGTGAGGATGAAGTGATAGAATTACTTGCTTTAAGTGAGGTTTGTATGACGTATAAATCGACATTATCGAGCAGGTGGTGTAAAAAATATATTTCGTCTTTTTTTCCATAAGATTTTGTTCTTGGGACTCGGACCCGTTGATTTAATGAGGTTACATTATGAGTAACTGTAAAACACCGCAATGATTTATTCTACACCTTTATTTTTAGTTTATGCAAGACCTGAATATAGTTTGTTCAGAATCAGTGAATTGATTCAAATAGTTTTTACACTACCTACGTTATATTTTTTTCAAAAAATATTTTAAATTGTCACAAGTTGGATGCTACCAACACGTAAGTACATCACAAGTCACGGCAGGTCATAGCAGGCATTAGGAGCCAGTAAACAGTTGGGTGCAAGTGCAAAACAACCTCAGTCACCTGGATGGCCTGGTGACTATGTATTTTTGCTGAAAAAACAAGCTGAATAACTTTGTGATTTTTCATGATACAGTTAAAATAATAGACACGTGTTGTATAAGAAGATTTCATTAAAAATAAGTTACGAGATCCCTGAAAATAAACAAGGAAAACGTATGAAAATGAATCATCAGCTCTCCGGAAATTGAGGAAAACTCACAGTAATAATGTTGCTAATTGATTCACTTTGAAAGCCCACTTACACTGTGAATAAGAAGGAAATAATACATTGTAATTTTTAAAAGAAAATTGCATAGGAAAAAGCTGTCTTTGCCATATTTTATTGGCAAACAAAAAATAAATAAAGTATGACAACAATAATCCTGAAAGCGTAAGAAAAATAGTGCGGTTACACTGTTGACAAGCTTACGGTGAACACAGAGGTAGAGGTTATGATCTGGATGTGAAATTAAAAATTTCACATCCACAGACTGAGTCCATCAGGTAGGTTCATAAAATGATAATATCGGATTTTTTTCGAGAGAATATTCGACATAATCTTCGTTAATCGAATATTTTTAAGGCACAAAAAATATGTAATATAACTATTGTTTGGCTGCAAATCTATAGTATGTAGGAATTTACAATGGCATAATTTTGTGATTAATTTTGTTTGGAAAAAGTATCTGTGATATATTATGACACTTGCTGTCGCTATTCCACCATGAGAATTTAACTCTGTCCGCCATATGTAAATCGTGCATGAGAGCAAGGACTGTTGCTTCCAAATCCTGTGGTGACAGGCCAGCAAGGAGACATCTAAATATAACCATAAAAAGTTACTCTTGCTAGCACAACTTTCAGAACAGTAAACTTTTTGTCACCTTATGGGTCATGGCCTGCAGTACTATGGGTGGATTTTCAGCGGTGCTGTGGCTTGACTTTCAATGGCTTATCCCTCATATTCTTTGTGTTTCGCTGCTGTCAGTGTACATAGTCACACTATTTTCTATAATACTATTTTTATTTTTTGCCAGGCTGAGAACCTACAAACAAAATAAATATTAATTATACTTTTCAATAATATTCATACAGTTTTTATAATAAATCACACATAATTAATGTATATAAATTTAATTTCTAATTTATTTATTTTCTTTATTTAAAATTATTCTCATTTGTTGACTTGGCAATTCATATATTTACCGAATTCCAAGCTTAGGTACTCATTTCTATTTATACAATTTTTTCTATTTATACAATATTCGTCCCGTTTATTTTATTTCCTAGCCAACTGTTCCTGGAATTTTCCACGAAGCTACGTGAATGGGAGTGAATCAAATACACCTTACCTGTCCCCGTGTCCGCTTCTCAAGAGTTCATCTGTTTTTTATCTCGTTACAAAAATACTAAAAACATTATTCACTGAATTATACCATCGCAGTGAGGAACAAGTATTTGAACTATGATGAATTTCAAAAACCATTTACTTTACTTGTCGTCACCATGCAGTCATATCCTTTTTGACGTCAACAACATCACGGTCGCGTCCAATTCGTCCAATCACGTATTCGTGTTTTTGCCATAGTGTATGAAATTACCACAGATTACTAAGACAAGTTGCACAAATTGAGCTATGGGTGCATCGTGGTGTTGCCACTTTATAAAATTGTATTTGTCACCTTATCTATTTATTTTATTTATATTTATTAGTTTTCTATACTTATTTTTAGTTACGTTTATTTACTGCACCGTTCCAGCGTCTTTATGTCGACACAGCGACCGGCCCACGCTGAAAACCAGCGCTGTGAGCTCAACGCATTATGCGTGAGGCCGCAGCTTTATGCTGAGCGTTCGGCCGTTTTGCGCGGAGGAGACGCATATCCTCCCTATTAATTATTATTGATGTTTTGTTATGTTACCTACTTTTAAGATTGCGTCTTTACCGCGTAAATAAACTGTTTTTCTTTCTTTTTTTTCTTTCTTTTCTTTCTTTCATCTCCGCACTATCCGGATGGCCATGACCCTCTGGCATGCGTTCAGTTTGGCCACAGGTCACTTTCGCAGCGACGGCGCCCATAGTAGCGCTCCATAAAAGGCCATGTACCAAACGGATCCTGGGTAGAGCCTGCGGCATGAGGCGTCTAGCCCCCTACGTTGGGCAGAAGCCACTTGAGAGCAGCCCCAGTCCAATCCAGTTTGGTAGCCAGACATCGAAAGTGCTCCTCGAAATTCCATTGGCTGTCGAGGACGAGTCCCAGGTACTTCACCGTCGACTCGACGCCGATGTGAACTTCTCCTACCGTTATTTGGGATCCAGATGGTGGCGCGTTCAGGGCCGTGAAAACACATGGTCTCGGACTTGTGCATTGCCACCTCGAGCCCCAACTGTTGGATCCTCTCCACGACTGTCGCGTAGGGTGGTAGTCACATATCTTGGAAGTTTAGGTTCTAGGCCAAATCGGTTTCCTCACGATGTTTTCCTTCGCCGTTTTGAAAGCAGTGGTGATGTAATAAATTACACAATGTTATGTTTCTGGCTGGGCTTGTACCTTCGACCTCAACTCGTTCAGAGCCGTTACCACTGGGCCACCACTGCTTTCCAGCCACCAACCCTGCACTAACCGTGCCATCAGTTTATTCTACGTCTGATTACAAAATGCCTACTACACATTTCAGTTCCAGCTATTATAAATCCGTTGTCCGTTCGCGGTCCGCACAGGACATTGTTGTTTATGCTGTTCATTTCAGTTTTTATCGTTCGAGGCCATGAAACTTGCGGAAACTTTAAATGAATTTGCACTTGCATAAAGCGTACAAGGATAATCGCCGGTTGGTACCACCTTCCATGAAAAGTGCCAAAGAGGCCTCTGGGAGTTGGCTTTGGCCCTTCTTACGCCTTTCAAAGATCCAGGACCCCGGGGGTCCTGAGAAAGATAACGACATAAAAAAATATTTATAAATAAAATAAATAATAGTAAATATATCCCTCTCGCAAACACTGTGTACAGAAATTACATGACTTGACTCCGTCATCACCTTTCTATCATCGGACAACCCGACGTACGGCGAGCTATTGTTATATTCTTAAAGCGTACATCGAAGGATTGGAACAATTGCAGCAGTTTTCCCATCCAATTATAATTTAGATGTCTTCAAAGCTAGAGTGAATATGCTCTTAATAATATGATGGATGTTTCACTATCGACGATTGCATTACTGCTTGCCATCGGGTGGGTTCGCAGTCAGGCACTTATCATTTTAATAAAAAGTGCCTACGAGTTGGTTTCAGACTCTCGTATGCCTTCCAAAGGACTCTAGGGGTCCTGTGAAAGATGATGGAAAAAAAATATAAATTATTTTTTACATACACGGAAGAGACCACTGGTAAAAACCAGCTAAAATCATTTTATTATCATCTATCGCTTTTTTAAGAGCCCCAAGTTTAAAACTAAAAAATGTGACGGCAGTTTCTGGACGAACGAGCTTAGTTTTTGTTGCAATTGTGCGCAACGAACATTCTAGAACGTTTATATTGGCAAATGTTGGCGCCTTTTTTATGTTCCACACTCTGTTGCTGAAACTAAGAATGAGTTAGTTTTGCTAAATAAAAATGAGATTTACTGTTTTAAGTGTAGGGCAAACTAGGCTTATGTGCTCCAGTCAATAACGAGTCCCACTTGAAAACTAAAACACGCATTATTTTATAATACACAGAATAAACAACGCGAGTCAATCTTGCCTTATAAAATACTAGCCAGATTGGCTTAAATAAGCAACAAATTTTAAATGCGTGCCTTGTCATGAGAGTTTTATATATTCGTGAACACATTTACGATGCAGGAGTAATTCCTAGTATGGAGGTTTTTTTTAAACAAACACTTCATTCTTAAAAATATCAACTTGGATTCTATAGAGCGCCGCTATATCCTTCGCCGTAATGTTGGCTCCCCTGTCTGTCTACAGAACAAGATTTTAATGAAAAACATTTTTATAGCAAGCTTTTATAGTTCGGTATACCTATATAATTAATGCTCGTCAAGACTTGGGCTTGTATGATTCGTCATACAAGCCCAAATTCGATGGGGTTGTGTAGTTTATCTACCAAGTTCCTATAACCACCTTCCAGTTGCATCATCAGATCAGCTCCACGTCATAATGATTTTGCATTGTCATCTGATTTACACATGCATGCAAAATTTCAGCCCAATCGGTAACCGGGAAGTGGGTCAAATTTAATTTGCAAGATTTGATGACAGAC
Source organism: Mythimna ferrago (assembly GCA_910589285.2). Lineage (NCBI taxonomy): Eukaryota > Metazoa > Arthropoda > Insecta > Lepidoptera > Noctuidae > Mythimna > Mythimna ferrago. Next base: position 7,011,047 of record OU342689.1, read on the forward strand.
AAACATCGGGACAGGTGAAACTAAATAAAAGCTTGTAAAAAAGAAAAAAGTTGTCTACTCTAGCAAAATTTTTGCAAGAAATGCGAAACGAAATCGATTTTAACCGTAGTTGCAACACTTTTTGGAGAATTATGGGGGGAATGGGACTTTATTAAAAAAAAGCAGGTCTAAAAGGATGTTATCTATGGAGAAGTACGATATTGAGGCGTGGCGTTTTCGGTATTTTAAATAATTGCAGGACAATTGAAATGGAGCCCAGCGTCCTATACTTTATTCCAAAATAGATTTTACAATTTCCAAAAGAAAAAAAAAGAAAATTATAAGGCAATTGTTAAAAGTAACGAAATATCAGTTAATCTGCCTAATATTAAATAATTTCATTGCTAAAAAAATAGCAACACTGTTTTTCTGTATTGCCAACATTACGGCGAAGGAAATTCTTATGTAAAACGCAATAAAGTATACCTAATATAAATTCTCAATACATTTTTCGACATTTCGCATCTGAATTTCCTCCACAGTCACATCAAGTCATCCATATCCAAAATATTATGTAAATCAAAATCAGACGTCAATAGAAATTAATATCATACACTGACAAAAAGATTGACTGACTGACAAGCAGATTGATTGCGTTTTAGCCACCTAACCCTTTCATTTCGCGTCATGGCCATGGCTTTGGGCTGCGTATTTATGAAGTCAGTTTATGTTGTGCTGATGCCAGGTAGGGTTTTTAAGACGATATTTCAAGAGTTCGGGAAAGCACAAATTATGTTAAAAATAAATCTTTGTAAAAATATATCCAGTCAATGAATTCGTATAAATGCCATGTCATACAATATTAATAAATTTGGAATTTGAATTCTAAGTGTGTTTTTAGAGCTTAATTTGTGAATACAATAACACTAACAATAACCTTACAAAAAAGTAATGAGTAAGGGCGATAAATTAGCAATGGGAATAAGTAAGATTTTTTTTTCGGAGTAGAAGCCCTACTAGCTCTTAACGCGATCCATTTGACAACCTAAACTGAACTGTTAAAGGGATTGAACTATATAGGGTGTATATAGCGTCTATCTCTCTTTCTCGCTCGCACGCTTGACATTTTAACACATCATGGTAACGCCCCAGCACTAATAAAGAAGTAACAGTTTCCAATCACGATTCTTTGATATATTACATAAAAATATTATAACTATACAGGGTGACTGGTAATTAGTGACCGATACGTATACACGGGATTGTACTTATGATTACAAACAACTTTCCAAAAGAATTTTTTTATGCTCATTAGTTTTATCACAATAACAAAACGGCTGTTCACGAAAATTTTTGCGCGCGCACCGCGACCTCTCAGCTGTTAGCCGCGTAAAGCCATTGTCTCATGTACCTTATCTACAATGTAGATAGTGCACCTGCGCCGTTTGCAAACCCATCAGTGTAGGTACTACGCGTTCCAAATGAGAATAGGACCGATTCTTATGTTTTGACGTCTCGTCTAACCGTCAAATCGAAGAAATTTTCATTGAAGAACTTGGAGATGAGTAAAGTTGAAGAACTGGATTCTGATTAAACTTTTTTCATTCACAGTTCATAAATAAATTAAATTTTTCGTAAATTAATTAATGTTTAAAAATTTCTATCCTCGATTTGACATTAAATCGTGACGTCACAACATGGCGGGCGATCCTATTCTCATTTGGAACGCATTGTACCTACATGTGCCGGTTAAATAATGAGTATAAAAAAAAACAGTTTCTTTGGGAAAGTGGTATGTAATCATGAGTACAATCAAGTGTATAATTATAAGTATTAGTAGTATAAGTTTAATTATAAGTGACCGATAATTATCGGTCACTAATTACCAGTCACCCTATATATTGTATATCACTGTTTTACTTGTTATAGAATGTTATATTTAAATATTGTACCCATATGGTTGAACCTTATCTCGATACAAGCTAGTTTAAGCGACAGAGTCAATAATATTGTACCACGCCAACTATAGTTTCCTCTTACGCGTCCAGGAAGCACGTGTCATCAATCACGACTCGTCAGTAAGCGTCTTGGTCGGGGTAAATCTCTCTTTTTTACCCCGTGACGTCATTCAGGGTAAAATCCCCTACATCACAGATACCCGCATTATCGGGCCTGTTTGTGTTTTGAGATTTATTTTTTATTATTTACCTCTACTTTGGTCGGGGTATGGAATAGATTTTGGGTGTAGTGTTTCAAAGAGTTCCGTGTGATGTATTTTTGTAGTGTGAGCTTGCTCCTATTTTGTGTATGAAGGGTCTCACGGAAATGGTATACGCATACACAATGCTAGTCAGAAAATGATTTAGATTTTCTTTTATCAGCGTGCTTCTTACTTTTTCCACATACGACTCAGTATGGATGACTTGCTTAGAAATTGATTGTATTAAAAAAATACTGAGTAGTTGTCTACTAATCAATCTGTAAGTAATTCAAAGACTTTTGAAGTCTATTTTTTTAAGATGAACAATAAAAAAGAATATTTGCAAATTGGTGAACCAATTTAATCAACGGAGTTCTGAGATTACACATAACACAAAAAAAAAACAACAGAATTGAGAACCTCCTCCTCTTTTTGAAGTCAAAAATATAGGTACCTATGTTATTTTTTAGGATAATGCTAGAATGATGTGTTTAACCTTTCAATCGTGAAAATTACGGACACAATAGAAAGACAATAGGTGCGCAAACGCCGGCGTTTAAATGAATTCTAATTCAATGAATTAAAACATAATACAGCTAATTTCATACAATTGAAAAAAAATCTCAAAGATTCTCCAGATCCCATTTCACCCTAGAGCGTTAAAAGTCATTAGATGATTTCCCAACTCACTACTAAAGAAGACTCCTCATCATTTCAGCCGAAAGACGCTCATTGTAGGGCAATTATTCATATTCATAGGTCTCCCCAAGTGTCGCCACAATGTACAGTCCTGTGCGTCTCGCATCCATCAGGTTCCTGCAACATCCATCACCAGGTGATAGCGTGGTGAGGGTTGCGGGAATCTCAGGAATTAGTAGTGAACCGATGGGTCTACCTTACCAAATACCAGACAAGTAAGTAAGCAAAGTAAAATATAAATATTTGACTAAATAAACATTTCTAAACCGCCATTCAAAAACCATTTTCTAAGTAATGAAAACCTTTTGAATAACGCACTTACCAAACATGAATGCAAAAGAGCATTGCAATCACAAAGAGGGTCCAAATTATCAACTACCAAGCACACAGCCTCATTCATAGGATGAATGAAACCCCCAAATCAGTCAGAGACAGTAATCAGGGGCAGACACTCCCCCAGACGTAGATAATAGCAAAATAAAAGATTCCAACATTTAGCTCTACGAGGAATAAAAGGAAAATTAATTTGAAAGAACATCTGTGAGTAAAATAAAAAAAAAACAAAGTTTGGTTCTATAGCTTTTTGGAGGGGAACAGAACGATTATTGTAATGAGTACGTTTACTGCATGTCTTTTGACCATTAATTTATTATATTTTCTGCATGGACCTTGACCTAAGAGTTTAGCATATTCGGCCTTATAATGTTCCCACTGTTGGGACTAAGGCCTCCTCTCTAGGAGAGGGAATGAGTCTTAAGCCACCACGCGGGCCCAGTGCGGCTTGGTGGATGTCACACGTCTTCGAATTTTTGATTCTAGGACATGCCGGCTGCCTCACGATGTTTTCCTTTACCGTTTTGAGAGCAGTGGTGATGAAATAAATTAAACAAAGTAATGCGCTTGGCTAAGTTTGAACCCGCGACCTACAATTCGTAAGTCAGGATCGTTACCACTCGCCCACCACCGCTCGACTTCAGAGTTTCTTTCGGTATTTCTTCTCAGAGTAATTAGTAAGGAAACACCGGTCTCATCTAGTTTAAATTAACGCAAAAAAATTACGTGTAGGTATTATTGTTTCTTAGAATCTATTGGCAAATTAAAAATCATTTATCATTCTCGCTCCAACAAAGAGCAAGAGAAGTGATGGTGTCCCACCTAAAAAACAATGGATGGGCACACCACAATTATGGCGGTAAGTCCCCTCTTTGAGGCGTGGCTGGAAAGACCTCACGGCGTCCTTACCTTCCGCATGACACAGGTCCTCACCGGACATTGCACGTTCGGGAGGTTCCTGTTCCGAATTAAAGCGGAAGTGACGCCCAGGTGTCGCCACTGTGCGGAAAGCCCGGAGGACACGGTGGAGCACACAGTCGAGGTGTGTCCTGCTTGGGCGGAGCATCGCCGTGCCCTCATGGGAGCGATCGGCGGCGGAGACCTCTCTCGCCGGGCCTTGGTTGAGGCCATGGTCCGGAGCGAGGAGGAGTGGCAGGCGGTCGCCGACTTCTGCGAAGCAGTAATGCTCGCTAAGGAGGAGGCCGACCGCATCAGGCAACGGCGCTCTCGCCGCCGCCGGGATTCCGATCCCGATTTCCAGCCATCGTAGGCGCGGGCTTGCGGACAGTGAGCAATGGGTAGCTCGCTGTCCGACCATCCGGTAACTATCCGGACCAAGTCCAAGTCGTCGACGGCGCGCACTGTTCCCACGTGCCTCAAGGAGTTGTCAGCAACAGCAGGGGCCCAGCCGGGTCGAAGCCTACTGGAGCTAGTGTTATCCGAAAGGGAACTCGAGCCCCGGTATGAAGGCTTGAAGGAACGGGATGGGTTTTTTAGTCAGTAAGAGTCTGACACTATCTCCCGCTCCGCCCAAGAGCGCGGGTTGTCATTGGATGATTTTTAAAACAAAAAAAAAACCTAAAAAACAATGGATGGAGGTTACCCGGGCTCTTTTTTATTCAGAATCTCGATTGCAAAGCTTCTATTACTATAGTTTTTTGACTTTTTGCATTTTTTAGTACATTATGAAGGGTCAAAGTTCATGCAAATAGCACAAGATATCTGTTTCCAAAATATCTAAATAAAAATGTGTAATAACGTCATAATCGCGTAAGAGCGGTTGTATAAAAAACAGTAAAAATGTATGTCGAATTGCATGCCCTCATCGGTAATGTACATAATATATCTACTACACACTAGGTCAGGCGTGCCGAACACTCATTTCAGTCGGCTCAGCCCCCCTAGCCAAGTTACAACTGTATCGTGTCGAATTCCGTTCTCCAATCGGTAACGCTTCGGTATCAGCAATTGTAGAAAACGATAAGTGGGTAGCCATGTTGACGCACCTGCGTCGGCCGCTCGTTCTACAATGTAGCGTTTGTTTATCAAAGGATGTAGCGTTAAACGTTGTAGAAATTTATTCTATCATTTTGAACGATATGAACTTGGCTACGAATTTTCTATTCGTTTGTTCCGACCACGCGACTTTACGTTGATATGACGTCATTCCCATACGTTTCATCACTTTTCGACAGCGTTAACGATTGCAGAATAACAACTTGGCTAAGCGTGCAGGTGTAATGTCGACAGTACACCTTGAACATTACACTTTATTGAAAGAAACGCGTAAGTACTATGAAATTCATGGCGCTTAAGACATTTTGATCTCGAAAAAAGTATCGTTTAAAAGCTTAAGATAGCTTTTAAACGATACTTTTTTTAACATTTTAATATTTTGATAAATAGTTTCCATGTTGGCTTGTCTATCGCTTGAATATAAGTCGATGCATGCCCTTAATTACTTTTGTTAACAGTTAAAAATGAAAGAGCAATGGACCAAAGAACTGAAATAGTTAAATCAGTCTACAGAAGATCGTTATCCCCACAAGACCAACTCCAGACCTAATCATAAAACCAAATGCTTCGTCTCAAGTGCCTTGAAGCTCATTGAAAACTGAAGTTGACGTTTCAGTTTCTTCTGCAAACACTGAGTAATTAAATGTCTGGTAGAAAACAAGGCTACCATCTATAATCTAAACTTATTTACACTAATATAATAAAGAGTAACCATGGAGTTTAGAGTAACCATGGAGATTCTTGCCGGTTCTTCTCATAGAGGAATGGACCAATTTGGAACCGTGCACTAGCTTCTGACGTTTTATAAGTGCCCATGTAGACCTATGTGAAAAAAAAAACATTTTGAATTTTGAGAGGTTGTTTTGTTTTTTTTTTGTTTGAAAAAAATTTTTTAGCAATCGGACTAGTACTTTCAGAGATTACCTCCAGTCTCTGAAAGTACCTAGTGGTCCGATTGCTAAATTTTTTCACCGATAGAAAGCTGCTTTAGGACATGGTCTACTCGTATGCCAAATTTTATCCAAACCTGTTCAGCCGTTTGAGCATGTAGTAATAACAAACATACACATACATACACACACCTACAAACTTTTCCCATTACATAATAATATATTATTCCCAAAAAAAAATACAAACAAAGTTAAAGACAACATGTTTTTTTTTAGTGTCTATGTCCTGTGAAAAGATTCTTAATATAATTTTACTCGACACTAAACCGCTCTTTATAATATAATGTCTAAAATAAAAAATAAAAATACACGGTGGACTAGGTCGAAAGCAAAAAAATGATTTTTTTTTATTGTTGATAAGTTCGCGCTTGACCGCTATCTCACCTGGTGGAAAGCGATCAGGCGTTCCACGATGGAGTGCGCTTACCTAGAAGTAACTTAGTCACTCTTGACATAAAGATTCCCAGGTTGTAGCTATCAGGAAACACAGACTCTGTCAGGGAATTCCACTCCTTGGCTGTACCACAGCTGAATGTATTCCCAAAACGTTTATGTGTGTCAGATTATTTTAATAAAATGAGCAAATATAGTAGTATTTGGTGGCCAAATTTTGGCCATAGACCAGCAAGCCAGCAACCACAATCACGAAATCCTTAATCATATTCCAAACGCAGCAAACATTGTGTAACATAATCAAAGAAAATTCTTCGAAACAGCAGGTTCTAATACAGACAATGGTAATTAAATAATTTCATATATGTATCTCATTAACTTTATTTATTCGTTTGCCCGGCCTGATGTTTATTATGGAAATCCTACGACCCTGTACCAAGGGATTGCGACCATAGATAATAATATTACAAAGAGTTTGGTTCATATTAATGCGAAGAATATTTAAAACATTCCTTCGTAATTATTTTTTTTAAATAGATGTTTAAAATGTCATATTTATTAAATGACATTTAGTTCGAATTTCGAAGCTAACCTGAAATACTCAGAAGTTAGAGAAATCTAAAAATATTAATGAAAATGTCAACCTCAGCAGACGTAGGTATAATAAGATTTTTCTGCGAAATAGATGGTCATACATATTTATAACATTTGGAACGGAATACCGACTCCTTTCCAAAAATATCTTAACAAGACGTCCAATAAAACTGACTTTCCCTATATTGCGTATCGTTCCACCACCTTGGTAGTGAGGCCTGAACCTAATTATGGCGACGCTCATTTTGGCGCGAAAATGTGACAGTTCGTTAGATGCCGACCGCATCTTGGCGGGAAATGGAATTGTTAGGTTATGAGAGAAATAAGTTTATACTCGCAGACGTTTTAGCTGATCCTTGTTATTTCTTGTTTTCGTAAATGGGGAGCGTAATGTAGAAATTTAGTATTGTGTAGATAGGCTAGGTATCTACTCTGTTTTTGGAGCAGAATATTAGGTTATTTCGGCTGTGAAAATGAATGGTACTGTTTTGTTCATGTGACAAATATTATTCTATGTTGTACAGAAAATTTTATTTATAAATACAACGATTAATTTCAACGAAAACAAAATCGCTTAGGTACCGCACAACAAAATGGCGGCACGAGAAAATGTTAAATACAAAACAAAAATCAAATTAACGCCAGAAACAGCCAGGTAGCGTCACGACGATACTTTTAAATTAAAACAAGATTAAAACAGGAAAAGAAGTAGGTATTTGGCTGTGAAATAAGTAATCTCGGAACAGACAAAGACACTTGATGAAAAACTTGAACGAGATGAAAAAGAAACATTGGAAATTAATTTCGTCGGCTTTGAAGTTTGTCAAAATAATGAAAGATTCTGTCAAAATATCTGTGAATGTAGCCGAGGGTTCTAAAATGTTGGATTACTTGCAGGGTTTGTCGTGATTTGAAAGATGATGTTTTTTTCTTGCTGATTTTATTTTGACATCATTGTGAAATGCCATTTTCTGAATGAAAAGTGTACTATGGTGGTCATTTTTGCCTGATCACTTAAAATTTCGCTTGAATCCTGCGGCGTGGTGCCAACCAAACCTTTTGAAGTTTTCGTTTCGAGTGCAATCAAGAATGAACTTAGCAGTAGTCATAGGTTTTTTAGTCAGTAAGAGTCTGACACTATCTCCCGCTCCGCCCAAGAGCGGGGGTTGTCATAGGATGATTTTTCCCATCGGAAAAAAAAAACCGGCCAAGAGCGTGTCGGGCCACGCTCAGTGTAGGGTTCCGTAGTTTCCCGTCCTCCGTCACAATAAGTGTACCCACTTATGAGATTAAAAAAATGCTTGCATATACGATTATACTACAAACTTAGTCCAGAAATTATTTTGTAGAACCCTTTTGTCTTTTTTGTACAAAAACTATTCTTTCCATCAAGTTCGAAATAATTTTCCTAGAAAGTCCTTATAAAGTTCTACTTTTCAGATTTTTTTCATATTTTCTAAACTTATGGTTCAAAAGTTAGAGGGGGGGACACATTGTTTTTTACTTTTGGAGCGATTATTTCCGAAATTATTGACATTATCAAAAAATGATTTTAGTAAACCCCTATTCATTTTTAAATACCTATCCAACAATATATCACACGTTAGGGTTGAAATTAAAAAAAAAATCACTTCCCACTTTACATATAGGGGGGCTACCCTAATAAAATATTTTTTTCCAATTTTTACCACTTTGTCGGCGTGATTGATATACATAATGGTACCAAATTTCAGCTTTCTAGTGCTAACGGTCACAGAGATTAAGCGAGGACGGACAGACAGACGGACAGACAGACATGGCGAAACTATAAGGGTTCCTAGTTGACTACGGAACCCTAAAAAGGTGGAAGTATCTTAGATGGTACATACTTGGATATTATAATTATGTAAAAGGAAAAATAAATAGAAGGCCCCTGATCTCCCATTTATTTGCTCTAAAAAGTTGGTCAGTGGTATTGTTCGAGCCACTGCAGTCCCGGACGGAACGCCAAGAGCCACTAAGGACATACGGGTCAATTTCCGTAGCTCGCCATCCCGCCGTCCGGCAACCATATAGCCCAAGTCATCGACAGTGCGTAGTGTTTCACGCACTCCTTAAAAAGATGTGACAGCATACCGAAGGGCACCGCAAGGTCGATGCCCGCTACGGTCATGAAGATTTCCTGACAAGGAAATTCGTGGTACTAGAACGCAAAGGGTAACCGAAGAACATAGGTGTGGTTTTTGAGTCTGTCTAAAAAGTCAAGACTTGGGTAATTATTACAGTAAAATGAAACCTGATGTAGTCAACGCTGGTTCAATAATCAAGTTTGATTAGGAGATCTTGATCATTGTTTACTAATAGAAAAACCTTATAAAAAGTATCAAATATAAGTATTTTTTAAATGATTAAATATTAAATAAAATTCCCAATTCGTTTGACTTTTTAGACAGACTATAGTCAGTAAAAGTCTGAAACGCTCTCCCACTCTATCCTAAAGCAAGAGAATTTATTGGATAAATTCGCACCTCCAAAAAAGAGTCGATTTTTCCGGTATAAGTGTGACATTTTCTCTCGCTTGAAATTGTTGCCAAAAAAGGTATTTGACCATTTCGAACCCCAAAAAAGGGGACAAAAATGTTTTTGAAACACAAATATCTGATCCACGAATGAAGAAAGATAAAATAATAATATTTATTGCAATTAATACACACAGCATATACATAATCAGAAAACTATTTTATATCTTTGAAGTGCAAAATGTTGTGGAACTCTGGAACCCAAATTAAGATTGAGTACTGGGGCCCTCGTTCTTATTGATCTATAACAAACAAATTTTGCAAAAGGAATCGTTCAAATCTTCTAAAGTATCACCAAAAATAACATAAACATTCAAAAACATATAAACACATTTGAAAATCATGTCACTAAACAGATAAAATCATGTCTTACCTGAAACCTGAAGGAAATTACGTGGAAAATAATGACGTTGACAATAATTTGACGCTCCGAGATGTGTTGAGGGACCCTTTTCACACCCTTTTTATAAAAACCCCATGTCAGTTGAACATGGATTGGCTTATCCGGACCGTAAATATAACCGGGCGATACATGCTGGAGTACAATACGATTTCCACTTGAATGTATTTGGGTACATTTTTGGAATGTATGCTAAATGATATGTGATGTTTTCTGGCTTAATGAGCAATGTTTCTTTTTTAATAATTGATATAAACTAGTGCTCGACTGAGATCCCGCCTGATGGTAAGCAGTGATGCAATCGTTGATGGTGAGGCGCACTAGTTTATTATGAGCCTATTCACTCTTGCCTTCAAGACAACTAAATTATAATCGGATGGGAAGACCGCAGCAGGCAAATTGTTCCAGTCCCTCGATGTACGTGGTATAAACAACGAGGTGAAACGCTTGATTCGGACCGTATAGGTTTCAACAACATAAGGGTGGATGGATACTCACCGTTCGTCGGCTTGTCCGATGCTAGAAGTCAATGGTGATGGTGGATTCAAGTCATGTAATTTCTGCGCAAACTCTCCAAAATGTATCCTGTAAAACACCGAAAGGCAGGCTAGGCTACCCTTCGCCTGTGCTCAAGACTTTGTAGACTTTGGGGACATAACCAGACCTGGATCACCAATTAGTCTCTTCGCACGCCTTCTTTCCTTGTTTTAAGAGAGTGATTACGCAATGTGTCGAGAATAGGGAATTCAATCTTGCAAGCGCAGGAGCTCACCTTTTATGCGGGATCAGAAATGTGGGATTCCTCATGCAGGACCCTACGATTACGGGATTGATGCTTTTTCTAAAAAATAAAGTGGATTTAGACGAAGCGCTGTTCTGATTACCTATTTATTGGACCCAACATAACCTTATTAACAAACGATTTAAAAAAATTCCGTTAAAATAATTTTGTTTTACAGCTATAAATTTTGTATTTCTATTTTGTGTTGTCCTAAATCGGAAGTGGAACGAAACGTAATCAACATTAGTTTAAGGGTGAGTTGCACCAATTAACTATAACGATAACCAAACCATAACCAGCCGTGAAACGGCCGCCTATTGGTCAATTCGACGATTTGACAACTGTTAACGGCTTTATTATCGTTATAGTTAAGTGGTGCAACTCACCCTATCGTTTTATAAGTGCCCATGTAGGCCTATGTGAAATAAAAAACTTTTGACTTTGACTTTAACTTTGACTTTGACTTTGACTTGACTTTGACTTTGACTTAAGTAATCTATTTTTCTAAATTTCAATGATAAAACATTAAAACATCATTAAGTATATAGATTTGTTAGTTAATACCTAACTAGTTAATAATTCAAAATATTTTGCAATCCGCGGGATTACTGACTTCAATTCCACTTGCGGGATCGTGATTTTGATGCGAAATTGTAATTGCGAAAGTAAAAAAAGCTAGTGATATATTTAGGCATTTAATAAATACATATAATAAATCTGTAGAAGTTTTTAGTTGTGCGTGCATCACGTAAAATGTGCGAAATCGATGTAGATAACTTTTATACCTTAAAATTGTGTGTAACTTGATATACTTATTACTTATTTTTTGTTTCATCGCAATCGGTTGACGATATCGAAAGATATATTTATGAATTTAAAGTGTACAAAAAGTAAAATATCACACATTAACTGTTAGGCGGTATGATGTTCGCCAGGTCAGCTAGTAGTTGTATATTATCGTTATCGTATAATATTAATACCTACTCGTAACATATGAAATGATTTAAGACTTTAGCCTTACATTTACTTTGAGATTTAAAAAACAAACGAGTAATTTACACAGCGCCTGATTTCAATTACAAAACTAAACAAAGTTAAATCTAATAAATCTTAGAGAAACATTTATTTAGGCTTTATAAAATACTAGCTTTTCCCGCGAATTCGCTCCCGTACCAAACCCCACAAAAACCGTGCATGTTTTCGAAATAAAAACAAGCGTGACAATTCACTGTCTCGCTTTTTAACCGTGTATTTTTCTAACTTAAGAGCACCCAACCCGTAATACTATTCGCATACATGATATTTTGGAAACAATGATATTTTATGGAAGTAGAGCAGTGGTGGCCAAATGGTAATGGCCCCGACTTACGAGTTGTAGGTCGCGGGTTCGAACCTAGCCAGGTGCATTACTTTGTGTAATTTATATCATCACCACTGCTCTCAAAACGGTGAAGTGAAACATCTTGAGGAAACCGGCATGTCTTAGAACCAAAAATTCGAAGACATGTGACATTCACCGCACTGGGCCCGTTTGGTGGATTACGGCCCTTTCCCTCTCCTAGAGAGGAGGCCTGAGTCACAGCAGTTACACAAAAAGTTACATTAAAAAGGCTGATGATGATGATGATGATGATGATGATGATGATGATCCAGGTTTCTATTGAAAACAATGCATTAAATTTTAAGTAAAACTAATCCCGTAACCATCTCACTAATTCCTCATAAATTAAAAAGTAAGAAAAATTGGTTTATGGGAACATTTAACCGAATTCTGAATGATTACTTTTTGACGTACTTCCTAGAAAAAGACTTGTAAAATATTTGAGTGAAAATATTTGAGAAGTTACCGAATACCAAATGAGCGTTCACGCGTTATCTCTCTTTTTTCGTGTTGCCTATATCAAACATAGCGTTGGATGGAAAAACAAGCTTTTAAACTCTGCACGCATTGACGATAGACGATTCGCGAAAGGTCCTCTTAATTAATCATTCAAAAGTCTCTTTCAAGCAAACAGACAACATTATTTTCTTTATAATATTAGTAGATATATCGTAAATATTATTTGAAATGTTACGAATGTGAAATATTATTTCATTCACGTTCACAAACTGTCACATAAGTTTGAAACACATCTGTGGAGGGTTGAATAGATTCACAAAAGATTTCAACATGTTACATTAAAATTCAATTCTTGTATTTTCTTTAAAAGAAAATGTATTAAAATAATATAACAGTCTAAAATTTATTTAAAGGCAAGGCTTTTAAAATAATAGTTGTAAATTCTGATTTGTGTTTTTTTATGAGGCTAAAAAAAAACATATTATTATAGGTTTTATATTCGTAAATTCCTTGAACTCAATTCTCATGATATTTTTTTTTCTCTTATTATTATATTCATCACACTGATATTATATTATATGCCGAAAGGTTCTGGAGTGGCGACCGCGTACCGGAAGACGCAGCGTTGGAAGGCCTCCTACAAGGTGGACCGATGACCTGGTGAAGGTTGCGGGAAACCGATGGATGCGGGACGCACAAGAACGTTCGTTGTGACGACGCTTGGGGGAGGCCTATGTCCAACAGTAGACGTCTATCGGCTGAAATGATGATGATGATGATGATGACTGATATTATTAAGGCGAAAGTTTGTGAGTGTTATCTGAGTATATTTTTTCTTTTATATTCTCTACTATACTCACTTTTTACGTGATGTGGGTCCTCACGGGACACATGGTCGTTTTGGAAGAATCCTAAATTGGATACGGCTGAAAAAAATGCCCCGTTGTAACCATTGTCTGGAGCGCTCGGAGTGGGACAGTGGAGATCTGCCTTGCTAGGGCCTAATCATGGAGACGATCGGTGGCCGCGAGCTCATGTGTCTGGTTCTGATCCAGGCCATCGTATGTAGCCAGAAGACATGCGAAGCAATCACCTCTTACTGCAAAAACTGAAGAAACACTATTGCATTTTAATCAGTAATAGTCCGACATAGAAATGTGCCGTTGCCGGAAATATTGTCGTGAAGTTGGAATATTGGTGGCAATATTACCCGAAGTTTGAATATTGGTGGCAATATTACCCGAAGTTTGAATATTGGTGGCAATATTACCCGAAGTTTGAATATTGGTGGCAATATTGCCCGAAGTTCGAATTTTGGTGGCAATATTGCCCGAATATTGGTGGCAATATTGCCAGCAATATTTCCATTTCAGGCAATATTGCCAGCAACGGCACATCTCTAGTCTGACACTCCCTCTCGCTCTACATAGAGCAGGAGAAGTTATTTGATGAATTATCGCCCCAAAAATAAAACCGTCGAAATCTATCAAGGACATTTCAATAATTCTTCATCCCCCATCTAGAGAAATGCGTAACAAATGTACGCGAATATCTCTAAATAATTCATGACCAGAACGAACAGCAACATTTAATAACAAGCTTCCATTACTTACCAAAACATAAATAGACGTTAAATGTACAGACGACAAAACGGTTTGGTTTTTTACTCGTAGTATTAAAGGCTTGCGCTTGTCCACCTCTCACCTAACGGTAAGTGATGATATGGGCGACGTTGAAGCTCGCTTGCCTAGAAGTAATCTATTCACTCTAGACTAAGACCTAAAGGTTGTAGTTATCAGGTAACACAGACTCCGGCAGAGCATTCCACTTCTTAGCTATAAGTACGCACAATGAATGTATTCCCAAAATTTTTTGTACGTATTAATGTATTTTAAACCTAATTTTTGGCATGATTGTTCTACATTACATGTTTTTCTTAATTTCACTCGACCAAGGGTGTTTGTTTTCACTGAAATCTTACAAGCCAAAGACCCACTTTCCAGTTTTCGATTAAGCTGTAATTTGGCCTACATAACTATGTAAATCAGATGACAATACAATACTATTATTTTAGCTTAGGACTGTAATGTTATGGCGAAAACTCTGGTTACCTGTCACAATAATGGGATAGTAAAGTAGATATTTACGTTTTAACAAATATGTCGTATTGTCAGTTGTCTCAAATGGAACCACTTTCAATACCTGTCAACTTGTCTGTTTTGTCGGCTGTACCTAAATATACGTTGGAATGCGTAGACAGTTTCTGTGTATAGTAAATATTAATATTACGTTTATACAGCCTGAATCATTCCTGTAATATTATATGGAGACGTTATTTGCTTTTTTTGCTTAATTCATCATAACAAGGTAGGGTTGTCGCTTCTGTTTGAAATGTATATTTATTTATACATAAGATAAATATGACGGTGCCTTTGTACTTAACTTCTCAGGCACCAGTGCACCGAATATAGTACACCTTATACCATCTAACTTAAGCCATATTACGTATAAATAAGGTTTAAGTTAGCTGGTACCAAGGTGTATCGAATTCGGTAGGTATAGGTACACTTGTGCCTAAGAGGTTAAATAAATTTTTCAAAAGATGTTAAAGTTGGCGCTAGTTGTTTAGTGTCGATGACGTGTGTCACGTGTCTGGCACACGTCATTCTAACACAACATCGAGCGCTAGTGCGATATAAGTTGACGACAGACGAGCAATATGATCGAAGACTCGGTCGACAGCATATGTGCACGCTACGTGTTTGGTCGAGCGCTTTCCATCACGTTAAATAGTGACCGAGCGCAAGCCTATCAACAGTAAAAAAGTTAATAAAAAACCGGCCAAGTGCGAGTCGGACTCGCCCATGGAGGGTTCCGTAGCAGCAAGTAACATAATATAAAAGTTCTTGTAGTTCGTTGTAACTTTGATCGATGTTTTAATAATAGTGTATTTTTTTAGATTTATGACGTATTAAAAAAAAACTACTTACTAGATCTCGTTCAAACCAATTTTCGTTAATAGTTTACATGGTAATGCACATCATAAATT
The DNA here is from genome assembly GCA_910589285.2 of Mythimna ferrago. Classification (NCBI taxonomy): domain Eukaryota; kingdom Metazoa; phylum Arthropoda; class Insecta; order Lepidoptera; family Noctuidae; genus Mythimna; species Mythimna ferrago. The sequence goes on from OU342689.1 coordinate 7,026,839, forward strand.
TTTTTTAGTTTTATCATTCTCTTATTTTAGACAGGGGGGGGGACACATTTTACCACTTTGGAAGTGTCTCTCGCGTAAACTATTCAATTTAGAAAAAAATAATATTAGAAACCTCAATATCATTTTTGAAGACCTATCCATAGATATTGACTAGGTGAATACTTACATTTAGACAGCTCCGTATTTACTATCTAATTAAAAATAAATTTACGTTAACAAAAACATACTTATTTTATCTAAGTGAAGCCACAAGGACAACAAACCAGTGAGAGTGTTATTTGAGACATTAGTGCTCCAAGTGTGTGAAAAACTCAATATTTATACTGCTAATATCCCACAGTAATTTGACAGTTTAATGGTGAAATCAACAGTCGGAAGTTCTTTATATACCAATACAGTGCGGTCCCAACAACTTACTGCAAGAAAAAGTAATAATTGTGAAAAAAAAACATCACAACAAACACATCAAAAATCTGTGCAAAAATGTGTGGAATGTCAGTCCGATGACTCAGGATTGTAACGTCTTTTATTATTTAAAAATTACGGCAATAGAACAAGACCGTCTAATTCGTCCGAATTAAGAAAGTACATGTGGCTAAGTTGGTAACGCACTGACATATTTGACCAGGTGAATATAGTGTCTCGAGTTCGATCCCAGCCAGCCGAAATAATTTTTGTATTTCTAAGGGTTTCTGAATCTGGATATTCTATAACATGGCAAGTAAAAACAACTGCGCCGGTTGTATGAGCGCAATAAAAAGTAAAGAATACCTGCAATGTTCGACATGTAACTTGCGATACGATCTACTTTGTTCCAATATTACCGTCACGAGGTTCAAAGTAATGAAGGTTGCGGACAAAGCAATATGGAAGTGTCAAGTCTGTGTAAGCAAACTCCCAAAAACTAACAACATTGATACACCGGTAAGATTAACACGAACTGACAGCCCTACGAACTCACCCGACGACTCAAAACAGAGCCCGGTCACACCGGTTGATACTAACATCACAAACCGTAAGGGCCATATTTCACCGGGACGCCACTGGTAGCGCAACTGGTTGCGCCACCAGTAAAATGTATAGAGCTCTATAGAGCGTTACTCACCTGGTGTCTGTTTGGTAGCGCAACCCATTTGGCGGCGCAACCAGTGCGGACACCAGTCCGGCCGCCAGTCACGCCCCCCACCAAAGAACGTGTATAATAAGATGGAAATCTAACCTTTGAAAACAATAATTAACCAACTGTCAAACGTTAGTGACAGTGAACCAAGAATCTTGTACAATACAATCTGGATTGATTACGACAACCTTAAAGATGTAATAAAGAAGTACCATACAAGAATCTTTATCCCTTTCTACCAGTGTGTATAGACTAGTTCGTACTACGAGACATTCTGTTCTAAAGAAGTTCAAGATGTTATTAAGGACGCTTTGACCGTTTTAGACAAATATCTCGTTTTTTCGGGTACCATTATAATGCACCAAGAATCATAACTATGAGGATGTCACGGTATCAAATAAAAGATAATATACATATTCATCTCTAGGATGGCATAAAAAAATATTATGGTTTTGTATAAAACTTTCATATAGTTAAATACGATTTTACCAACGCACTAATCAAGAAAATTACAAAATACAAGGGTCTGAATAGGTCGCGTAAGCTAAATCCAGTGCACATTTTTAGCTTAAAAATCATAAAATACCACAGCTTATATAGTCTTCTACACCTTTAATTAATTATTTTGAACTTACATAAATAACTTTATGATTTATGACCAAAATAAAACCACTCTAAAAAAATCTTCATACATTTTTCATTGAACCCACCACTTCCAAGCCTCAGTCCGCGCTGAACGCGTCCGCGTTCTGAGAAGCACGGGCCGTTTCGCTTTCTTTAAAAAACGTATACTGCGATTGTATGCATTGATACTTTTTCGAAATAAAATTAAGTACCTAGTTATGAGTATAAAAATAAAAAACGACTTGGGAATTTTGTATAATATTTAATCATTAAAAAAATACTATTCGATACTTTTTATAAGGTTCTTCTACTAGTAAATAATTATCAAGATCTCTTCATCAACCTTGATTATTAAACCTGTGTTAGCTACATCAGATTTAATTTTACCCTAATAATTAGCTAAGTCGTTTGACTTTTTAGACAGACTCTACCACACTTTTTTTTAGAATTAGACAGGTATTGATTAACTGATATAGAATGAAACTAAAAACAATATTTTTAACAACTTTAATTGAGTAAATTGATATGAAAGTCATTTTTGGGGGTTGTGGCTACGAATATATCATTCTTTTAATTGAAGAAGGTGGATGTAATTTTTTTTAACTGACTTCAAAAAAGGAGGAGGTTCTCAATTCGATTGTTTTTTCCTTCTAAATTCGATGGAGACCCATTCCCTCTCCTAGAGAGGAGGCCTGAGTTCCAGCAGTGGGAACATTAAAAAGGCTGATTATGTATGTGTGTATATCTATAGGGATTTTGGTGTTTTTACCAAGAAGTCTCTGTATTCATACATACATTACATACATTCTACTACAGTCAAAAAGTATCATTTGATGAAGTTGAACTGATGAACAAGACCAATAATGGCCAATTAAATATACAAAAAATTTAACAAAAATATATAACCATAAAGTTGGTACAAAACTATAGAATCAAACCAAACTAATAGTTAGTTTTTTAACAAAAACTATCTATAACAACAATTAGTTACTTATGTTTGTTTTACAGTAACTGTAAAACGATCAAAATAACTTTAAATGCGGAAGTCGGTGTTAAATAAAAAAATATACCAGAAACATCGACTTCCGAAATTAAAGTTATTTTGATCGTTTTAGTGTTTTTTTGTGTATTCTTTATTCAAGTCGAGCCGATTTCGACTATTCTGCCAAGTCCATAGTAAATTGGAAAAACAAGTGTGTTTATAGAAATCTAAGTAAAGTGAGAATATTAAAAGCCGTCCAAGACAAAGATTGTAATAGCAAATGTACTGAAACATACTAGGTGAAATACCTTTAAGTGTTACTTTATTTAACCTGTTTTTTCTTTATTTTAAGCTTAACAAATTACACCTTATCAGTGTGGAAATAAATAAATAAACTGGTTTTCATCTGTTAACTCAATAAGGTTTAATTGAAAACTAGCATTAGGTAAAAAACTATATTTATAATTCACAATAGGATCCCTAAATTGATAAATAGTTTTCACACACTCGCAATATTTTTGAAAGACCTATCTAACGACATCCCACATTATGGAATAGTCTACAAAACAAAATAAAAAAGAATTAAAAAAAGGGCGTACTTGTATCGTACTCTTCAGTACATTATTGAGGTTGACGTAATCAATCCAGATAGTATAAAAGATCCTTGGGTGTGGCGACCCAAGAACGCTCTCTATCCCTTTCTACTAGTGTGTCCATAGATTAGTTCGTACTACGAGCCATTGTGTTCTAAAGAAGTTCAAGTTGTTATTAATACATTATATTTTAGAAAACTAATCAAAAACTAATATGTATATTAGACAGGTAAGACCTTACCACGATTACAAACTACGAGAGCCTAGAAGTTTTCGATAAGACAATTCTTCGAGAGTAAGCAAAAGAGAAGTTGATAGGTCATCGGCCTGCCAAAAAACCACGCCTCACCGAGGTCATTAAGAAGAGACTATTGCACAGGGCCAAACAACATCAAAATATGACTGTTTCAGACTGAAGTCGGTTAAAAATAAGACTTTAAATAGTACACTACATTGTTAATAAACTACTGCCATTATCTGATGAAATAATATAATTTTTCAGACATGTTTCTCCGATGAATCGACGTTTCAGGTTTTGGTTGACAAAAGCTCTTTTGTCCGTTCAAAAAATGCTCCTTTCCGACGACGCCCTGGAGAATAGCTCCATAAAAACCGGTGTTAAGAGACAGCTAAATTCCCAATTAGTATTATGATGTGGTCTTTAATCTCAAGCAAGGGTCTACATATCGTGAAAGGGACCGTGAGGCATGACCAGTACAAGCAAGTACTAGAAACTGGACTGCTGCCGCATCTCGAAGAATGGTTCCTTATTGACGAAGAGTCCATTTTTATGCCCGAATCTGCATTGTGCTACAAAACCAGGAGTGTTACTGCATACTTGGCTAAAAAACATAAATGTTTTACCCTATACCTTTTTTGCCCTATGATGAGTTCCCTGACAGTTCATTTTTTTCCGTGGCACGCATACTACTTTAGATTACTAAAAAAATAAACTGGCAAAAAAAAAGGAAATGATAAAAAAAATATTGTCTTTCGTAAATTACTAAGTAAGTTATTGTGGTTATAATTAACTGTTAATAAGTTAAGTAAATAAAATAAAAAAGAATAGAACTTAAAAATGTGTAATGCGTTAAACGGAACTTCTGCCAATAGAGATTGACACTACTCGACGACACACTAATCGACAAAATCGGAGCGGCCATCTTGTAATCGCATGTAAAATTGGAAAAAAGTAATAGAAAAAACTCAAAAAACTATAACAGAGGACTAATATTAATCATCGCGGTTAGTTGAAGAAGATTCCGATTCCGATATGGATATGAGTTCAAATCAAGAGTCAAGTTCTGACAGTGAATAATAAATAAATTATTATTTTAAACAGACTGCATTTTATTTACCACTACCCGTCCCCCGCGGTTTCGCCCGCGTTATTTCAGGTTTTTAGTTTTTGTCAGATTTTTTAATTGACTGTAAAAATTCTTCAAAATCCGTAGACTAGTTCTTGCGTGAAAGAGTAACAAACATCCACACACACATACAAACTTTCACATTTATCATCTATAAATCTAAAATCGGTAATCCGATTCCATTACCTTTGCCAACTGATTCGTTATTGTAAAAAATCGATTAAATTTCGTTAGGTCACATCACTATAATTGTCAGACAAAAACTGTCAGGGAACTCATCATAGGACAAAAAAACTAGTCAATCAATACACCAGACATGAACGCTATTGAAAACATGTAGGAGCTCACCAAGCAGGAGATCGCTTAGCAAGTGATCACCACCAAACTAATAAATTATTTATTATTATTGTTATATAAACACTAGCTGATTAAATTGCAGCTCTCAACAACACAAACCTGCAACAGGATGCCAGAATTTGCATAGAGAGCATATCACGATGAATGGAATCTATCACAAAATTCTGGAAATATTCGTCAAATTGACTACGTATCTATTTTTTTTTTCAAAAATATATAAATAATTTTGCTTTTAATTTTCGTTGTTTTTATTATCTCAATAAAAAAAAAATATAAATAAAAAATACCAGCCGGACCTACAAGCAACCTTTTTTCAAACCTATTAACCTGGCCGTTAGCGAGGAGTCGGCTTCAGAAAATCACTGTTTTATGGCTCTTTTCGGGCGCTTGGGCCTTAAGCGATATGCGCGAGTCCAAGCGAGCAGGCACCTTCCGATTTCACCTACTTTTTCTGTCGTCAACTCGCTCAGACTTGAAAATCTGACGTATTTATGTACAGTCAACTAAAAAAAAAAATTATAACATAGGTACCCACTAAAAATGTATTAGAAATTGTATTCGACTTGACTTTAAAATAAAACACTTATAAATCAACATTACAATAATATAATATTGCATATTTACCTATTAATTACCAACAAATCACAACATTATCAGCAATAAGCAACCAAAGTTGACGTCCAAATATTAGTTAATGTTAGCACACGTTTAAGTAAGCGGAATAGGAGACTTAGAAATACACGTAAGTGAGTGAATATGCAGTATCGATACGTCATGTATGTGTCAAAAAAGTTAAGAGCGCCCACACGATGAACAAAATCTTTCTTGGATGCGTTCCATTTCACGATTAACCTGTGACCTTCAGTTGCCCTTTGCATTCTAGGACTACGGGTTTCCTTTTTAGGAATTCGCCGGGGTCCTAGCTTGCGGGCATCGGCCCTTCTGGACTCCTACGGTTTGATGTCATCTCTTTGAGGAGCACGTCGATCACTACGCGCTGTTGACGACTGAGCTCGGTTCGGTTAATTACCGGACGTCCGGATAGCGGACTACCCATTGCTCGACGTCCGCAAGCCCGCGTCTACCGTGGTCCGTTGTCGGGCTCGGAATTTCGGCGGCCGATGGTCCTTTGGCCTCCTTCTTCGCTAACATTACTGCTTCGCAGAAAGAGGCGACCGCCTGCCATTCCTCCTCGCTCCGGACCATAGTCTGAACTAGGGCCCTGCGTGAAAGGTTGTTGCCAAAAATTGCCTCCACGAGGCAACAGCGGTGCTCTGCCCGAGCGGGGCACAACTCTACCATGTCCTCGGGTGCTCCACCGTGTCCTCCGAGTGGTCCACACAATAGTAATACCCGAGCTTTACTGCCGTCTGAATCCGATGCAGGAACCGACCGAACTTGCCATTTTCGGTGAGGACCATGCAGGTGCAGGTAACATGAGAAAGTCAAAAGTAACGTAAAATGTTTTTAAAGTAACTTGGGTATCGTGTACCATTGGCCACATCCTACTCGCCTCATTCCTCACCTTTAACATAATATCCCGAAATCTAAGTAGATAACCGGTATAGCCTGCGTGAAAAAATCCACGGGCAATAGCTAGTTATTTATAGTAACTGTTATTATTTGACTGTATTTTATACGTTTAAGCGAGAGGACGACAGAAAAAGTAGGTGAATCGGAAGGTCCCAACTCGCGCGGACTCGCGCGAATTGCTTAAGCGAGTTGACGAACAAGCCATATTAGGTAATCTCTGGAAGTACTGGTCCGATAGCAAAAAGTTTTTCACCGATAGAAAGCTGCTTTATTCCTGAGTGGGGTGTTCGCGGGCGAAGCCGCGGGCAAATGCTAGAATATTATATTTATCGACCGTGAAGTACCAATACCGCCTAAAAATATTTTTTCAAGAAAATCATAATTTACCGCTATGAATTTAAAAAGGTTTTTCCGCGTGTTTTAAGCGATTATCACACTGCCACGCATGACGCTGTACGTTGCGTGTCGACGCACCTACGCGCGTACTTGCGGAAGTGCAGATCTGCATCATCGTACGGGTTTTTTACGCACTCACGCGCGTTGGTGCGTTTTGTAAATTCACGCAGGCTCTGACTCATTTCATACAAAATCATACGATAATCGTCTTAGTAAAATTCGAGTAATTTTTTTTGTTTTCAGGTCTGACAGACAGTTTGGTGTTATTGGTACTTTGCTGTCGATATAAAAAAATACATTAATTAATATCAAATGCTGCAGTGACAAAAATAATAACAATTAATTTTGTAAAATCATGGTTACCCTAGTTAAAACAGAGGTAAGAAAGGGATACACCGACCCTTTCTCGTTGTCTTGTTCAGTACATTTTTCCCCGTTTGCTTGTCAATATGAACTTAATGGCAATGAGAATAAAGAACACTATAGAGTGTGTTTGCTGCGCAGGCAATCTAGATTATCCGTAGGATACATAAAATCTTTGCTCTGGTGTCTGTTTGGTGTCTTGTTTGGTGTCTTGCTATATTTCACTGGGACACCACGGTAGCGCAACCAGTGGCGCTACCCGGGTGTCCCGGTGAAATATGGCTCTAATAAACGCCACCAGAGCTTGCCATTAAGTCCAATGGAAGACGACACTATCTTAGAACTAACAAAGAGTTCCTTCAGAAAGATCATTAGACAAGAAATCGCAAGCGCGCTCAAGGAAGCAGTGGCGGTGCAGTTCAAAGAAATCAGCGATCTTGTTTCCAGTTTTCGTACCTCACTAGACTTCTTTAACGAGAAATATGAGGAAATGAAAGTAACTCTTGATCACAACACCTCAAAATTACAAGCATTAGAAAGGGAGAATATAAAGCTGCAGTCATTATTACAAGACCACAATAAGCGCATTAATTTAATGGAGCAACACAACAGGTCCACCAACATTGAACTTCAAAACGTTCCAGAGAACCGTTCGGAGAACATAGTCACTACCATATTGCAACTTAGTAATATAACTAAATGCCAAATAAAGGAAGCTGATATTGCCTACTGCACTAGGATTGCTAAAAAAGACGCCCAGACTGCCCGACCTAGATCAATTCTCGTGAAATTCAATACTCCACGTATACGAGATTCTTTCCTCGCTGCGGCAATAAACTTTAATAAAATCAACATCAATAAAAAGCTGAACACCAGCCACCTCGGCATCGCTGCAGATAACCCAACTCCGATATACGTGGTAGAACACCTATCGGCAGACAACAAAGCCCTGCACGCAGCGGCACGACTTCGTGGCAAAGAGCTCGGATACAAATATGTGTGGGTGCGTAACGGCAGAATTTTTATGAAGAAGAACGATCAATCGGAACGTATAGCGATAACTTGTCAGGATGTCTTAAGGACTGTTGGCTAGTCCCTTCATTATTTTTATTTCTCATTTTACAATGCACGAATATGTGTTTATATATGTTAACATTCAGTCATTCTCTAAAAATATATTATCAAAATGTACGCGGTTTAAGAACTAAGACAGATACTTTTTACCACAACATGTCTCTTCAAGACTACGACATTATCGTGCTCACGGAGACTTGGTTGAACGACGGCATCTACGACTCGGAACTATTTGATGACAGATATGTAGTATACAGGCGAGATCGCGAGTCTAGTAAATATAGAATGCGTAAAAACGGAGGCGGGGTTTTGATGGCAGTAGCTAGGAACTTAAACTCATTTCGATTGCCACACCTAGAGAGTCAGTGTGAGGATCTGTGGATATCTGTTGACTCCGACTCTACCGGCAATAAGAAAAACAATATCTTCATTTGTTGCGTCTACTTACCTCCCCCAATAACATATAAAACCACGAAAACTTTTCTAGACTCTGCCCAAAATGCGCTGGACAAAAATGAAAGGACGCTTGTCATTGGCGACTTTAATCTTAGTAATATAGCGTGGAAAATCAATGAGGAAACACAAGTGAGTCCTACAGTTCCATGCCCTACCCATAACAACGATATTACTAAACTATTTTTGGATTACATTTCGATGAATGACTTAGGCCAGTTTAATTATGTAACAAACAATAAATCCAGAACGTTAGATTTAGTACTCTGTAACACAGCGGTTAATAACCTGACAAATTGCCTAACACATTTGACACAAGAAGATCCATTGCATCCGCCACTCGAGTTTTCTATTCCTATAACCATTGACACAAAATACTTACTAAATAAACCGACTACTAAACCTAATTTTTTTAAAGCAGACTATGACAAAATTTTGACATCCCTTATTTCTATTGACTGGGAAAATTCTTTGAGCGGTGGTTCCTCGGTTAACGAAATGGTTAGTACTTTTTACGATATCTTGCATAACATTATCAAGCTACATGTACCACTGAAAACTATATCTCGGAACCAATACCCATCATGGTACACACCTAAACTTAAGCATCTTTTTAAAGAAAAGAACAAAATGCGAGTAAAGATAAAAAAATATAATAACCCCCTTGACGTCATATCGTTCGAAAGTTTGCGGGCCACTTGTAGTAAACTAAGAACACTTTGTTATAAAAATTATATTGAGAGATTAGAAGCCGCGATTTCAAAAGATCCTAAAAGTTTCTGGTCTTTTATTAAAAACAAAAGAAAATCCAGCAGTGCTTATCCCGCAGTTATGTGTTATAAAGACAAAACCGCATCAACTGGTCACGATATTTGTAATCTGTTTGCTGAAAACTTCGCAGATGTCTACAATACTACAACTTCGTCACAACCACCAAATATCAACACAAATAATAATTCGCTGTCTCTCTGTAAGCTAGAACTCAATGCTGGTGAAATATTCCGAACTCTAACATGTTTAGACGAACAAAAAAGTGTAGGAGACGACGGTATTCCACCTATCTTTATAAAGAGATGCGCGAAAGCGCTAGTTTTGCCTCTTAAAATTATCTACAACAAATCTCTTCAAGACGGTATCTTCCCCGAGCAGTGGAAAAAAGCGTTGGTGGTACCTATTTTCAAGGCTGGAGAGAAGAAACTAGTTACCAACTATAGACCTATTTCTATCTTGGTCGTCTTTGGTAAGGTTTTTGAGAAACTCATAACCGAACGTCTTTCATCCCATGTTAAACATCTCATTACCATCCACCAACATGGCTTTATCAAATCCAGATCTACGACCACCAATCTCATGTGTTACGTATCATCCCTTTCAGAATCTGTGGATAGACGAATTCCTGTTGATACTATATACACTGACTTTAGTAAAGCATTCGATAAAGTGGATCATGCTCTTCTTCTAATAAAACTTCAGAATATGGGTATAGGAGGATCATTGCTTGAGTGGTTTCAGTCTTACCTTACTAACAGGGCATCAAAAGTTGTTATGAGTGGCCACCATTCTAAGTCCTTTAGAGCCACATCCGGTGTTCCGCAAGGTTCCCATTTAGGTCCAATCCTATTCAATATATTTATTAATGACATCATACACTGCTTCAAACATTCTAATTTCTATCTCTTTGCTGACGACATAAAAATAATGAAACCAATGGTGACTGAACGTGACTCTGCCTTACTGCAGGACGACCTGGACAGACTGACGAACTGGTGCCAAAGCAATTTAGCCGCAACAAAATCACTTTACCAAACTCTTATATCATACACCAACAAAAACTAAAACAAGTGGAACAAATACGTGACCTAGGAGTCATTTTGGACAAACAATTGAAATTTGATAAGCACATCCAACACATATCATCAAAAGGGTTTAAAATACTAGGTTTCATCTTACGTAATAGTAAAGATTTTAAAAACGCCTCCACCAGAATAAAATTATTTAATACCCTGATTCGCCCCATACTTGAATACAGCAGTCCAGTCTGGAATCTCCACTATGACATATATATCAAGCATCTGGAAAGTGTTCAGAGGCGTTTCCTGTATCATCTTTGCTACAAAGATCGATTAGCCAAAAAAGTTACTAGCTACAAAGATAGATTAGAGCACTACAAATTGGTCTCACTTGCTGACAGACGAAAAATGGCAGATCTGGTGCTACTGCATAAAATATTTAATGGAGCCGTAGACTGCAGTGAACTGCTCAATAAAGTAAATATAAACGCGCCATCTCGCCTGCCACGGAAAAACAGTTACAGTTTATTTTACGTTCCTGGATCAAAATCCAATCTAGGACACTTCACCTCTCTTCCAAGACTCTGTAGGCAGTACAATGATTTGTCGAAGCGTTTCAACTTGGACATAACCCTGCCAATATCAAAGTACAAAAAAAGCCTGACCACCGCAAAACAACAGTGATTGTAATAATAATATAATTAATCTTCTTAAGTTTAATTTTGAATTTTTTAATATTCTTATTTAATTCTAATTATTAATTTATAAGCTTTGACTTTAATAATTGTTACTAATTATTTAATTCATAATACCATAATATTAATTTAAATTGACCATAGACTAATGTATCCCTTTTGACCTTTGTATCTTGACTCTATTTTTTAGTTTTAATTTGACATGAATTATTGACATGTGTTTTTTTGTCGAATCTGTTTGGTATTTTTTTTGTGAAATCCAATTTTTTCTATATTTCACCTAGTTATATGTGCATGCTGTGGTCTCCTGTAACTGAAGGAGCACATGTTGAAGGACCCCATGCCCAATGTTTTATACTGTGTCTGTGTAACCTTTGTTGGAGATCCTAATAAATAAATAAATAAATAAATAAATAAATAAATAAATACCCCACACGTTTGCGTTTGATGAAAAAAAAAAATTTGAGTTTCAGTTCTAAGTATGGGGACCCCCAAAATTTATTGCTCTTTTTCTATTTTTGTGTGAAAATCTTAAAGCGGTTCACAGAATACATCTACTTACTAAGTTTCAACAGTATAGCTCTTATAGTTTCTGAAAAAAGTGGCTGTGACATACGGACGGACAGACAGACAGACATGACGAATCTATAAGGGTTCCGTTTTTTGCCATTTGGCTACGGAACCCTAAAAAGATAGATATTTAAGCAAACGATTATGCCATTATGTTGTGACAATCGCTTTTTTCAGTCTTAATTCGAAACACGGTAAAAGGTATGCTGTAGTTGATTGTACATTTTTGTTCTCCAAAACTGCTTTGTGGCAACCCTGTGAGTAAGGCAACCAATCAATTGAGCGAATCACATCGTCGGCCATTCCGTCGAGTCGCTAACTACCACACAACACAATCGCTGCTGTTTCGGATATTCTGGGGAATTCCGGATTTGTATCCCATTTTTTTAGACAAGCATTTGCCTACCGCTTCGTTCGGGTGGTAGTCGGAATTCATTTTACGGGAAGATACGGCCAGGGCATACAGTGCATATTCCGATTGAAGGCCTTTTTTTTTTTGGAAGTTGGTAAATTTTAATCACATCCTTTTCTCGCTCTAGGGTAAAGCGAGAGAGCGTGTCAGACTTTTACTAACTACAATCCAGCTATGTTCATTTGGTGCGTGTAGAATATGATGTGCTATCGATGACTGGACTCGGTCCTATCGGACGGCCAGACGGTGAGCTACCCATTGCTCGTCGTCCGCCAGTCCGCGTCTATGAATCTAGATTCATAAACATGGGCTTACGTTAAAAGAATCTAAAAAGAATTGACAAAGTATTGTATAAAATACCTTGTCAACTTATACTTATTAATTTAACTTCAAAATGTTAATCATCATCATCATCAGTCTTTTTAATGTTCCCACTGCTGGGACTCAGGCCTCCTCTCTAGGAGAGGGAATGGGCCGTAATCCACCACGCGGGTCCAGTACAAGTTGGTGAATGTCACATGTCTTCGAAAAAATTTTAATATTAATATTTAATAGTTAAAGTGCATTTTCCTTCGTTATTCTGCACATGATAAAAATATTGTAAGCTTCCTGCGAGACAGGCCTCGTCTTGCAGGAAGTCTTTGAAAATTCTCTCTTATTTAATTTTCCAATGAAAACAAACTATTCTAGCCTTAGTCTTAGTCTTTATTTTTTTAGCAATTTTATTTTTATTGTATTCTTATTCGAAAAGGTTATTTTTTATTACGTAATATAATCCGTCTAACCTCATCAGAAAGCTTTAAGTCACCCAAAGAGCTATGCTTGGACTTTCCTTGAGTAATCATATTAAAATTAAAGATATCCGCAGGAGAACTAAGGTTACCGACATAGCCCAAAGAATACATTGCTCGCAGAACAAATGGTTGATATGGCTGAAAGGTTCTGGAGTGGCAACCACGTACCAGAAGATGCAGCTTTGAAAGGCGTCCCACAAGGTGGACCGATGACCAGCCCATTTATCGAGGAACACACAACAACCCACGCTACAACCCATGGGAGCAGAGTAGTAACCAAAGACGCCAGTGAAAGCGCAGAAGACAGCTAGTATTTTAACTGTGAGAGTCAAAATGGCGGGAGTACTACAGCAAATTAAATTATAGTAACTACCGATAAAATGTACCTAAAATGTACTATTCAGTACCTAGCTCTAAAATATCTGTACATACCTCCTTCAAATGATATGATAAGAAGTTGTGTGAAGTCAGTGTGTGCTACTGCGGAGAGGAGGACGAGTGCTTGGACCACGTTTTGTGGCGATGCCCCTTGTACGATGATCAGCGAAAAAAGATGATGGACGGGATCACTCGCTCGGAGGAGGGACCAGTTTACTACTGCGACCTCGTCGCCTCCGAGGTTAACTTCCGACGACTAAAAGACTTCGCGTACAGCTGGCACAAAATTAGGAGCGAGGTCGAAAGAGAGGACGGGTCAGGGTCGGGCAGCGAACCCGCATCGTTTTTTGTGGCGTAAAAAACCCATGATAGGGGTGTCAGCAGGATGCCGCTCCAGAATGAGGAGAATGGCATATTGAGGGACAGGACGCAGAAATTTGTAAAGGAGTCAAGAAGCGGCTGCGGTGACAGCACGCTCATATTTATATGGGTGGTCTGTGTCCGCAGCCGTCTCCTTGCGTTTCGGCCCATATGACATGATGTCGGTGGGGCCATGGGTGGTTGGAGGGTGTACCTCCTTCAAAATGAAATGATTTCAAAATTAAGGCACACCCGCCATTTTGACGTGGTACACTACATCCGCCATTTTAACTCTCAGTTTTATTTATTTTAGCATAATTGACAAACTTTCAAAATAATCTTCTTATGTAAACAATCAACTCAGAACTACTAACAAAACTAAGCAAAACTTCTCTCTTCTAACATTTCCCTGTAACACAAATAAATCTCATCGGCTAAGCGAGAACAAATTATGAACATTCTATAATTAACAGCAAAATTATCAAACAGTAATGGACTGACGCTATCGAGGGCCACAGGAACGTTGAATAAAGCAGAACGCTCGCTTTTAATCCGCGCCGATATTCGGGTTTATTTCAGGTTTAAGGTATGAGAAATTAGCGATTATATATTTGTTATAAAATAATAAAAGTACACCATGAAAGCAGTGATGGCCGAGTGGTAATGGTAATGGCCTCGACTTGCGAGTTGTAGGTCGCGGATTCAAATCCATCCAAGCGCATTTTGTGTAAATTATTTCATCACTGCTCTCAAAACGGTGAAAGAAAAGCTCGTGAGGAAACCGGCATGTCTGAGAATAAAAAAAATGACATGTGACATCCACCAACCTGTACTGGGCCCGCGTAGTGGATTACAGTCCAATCCTTTTCCTAGAGAGGAGGCCTGAGTCCCAACTGTGGGAACATTATAAGGCCGACTATGTTATGTTCTGATATAAGAAAACTGATGAGAGATGTAGGTACTGGTGAGAGATGTAGAGGTAAATTGATAAGTGCTTAAATCTTTTCTTATTCATAAAGAACATTTTCTGGGGATAATTTATAATATATTTACGGTGAAGAAGTTGGCAAGAAGCTAGTACGATTTATTCAAAACTCAAGTCGCATCATCTTATGAAATGAAGTTCTGTTCCGACATAAATGTTAATTCACAATATCGATTTCTTTCCAAGTTTTTTGTGTTTCGTTCGAAAGCTAACTTTTAATTTAATATAGGCTCGCAATAATATGGTCGACTATGGGGCACGCTTGCATAGAAATAACCTATTCTTACTCTTGACTTAATGACGAGGTTGTAGCTATCAGGAAAAACAGACTCCGGCAGCAACTTCCAATCCTCAGCTTACGCGCAATGTGTTTGCAAAATGTTCTGTATGTATGGGTTGGGTGGGCGGCTCTTTTAGACGGTGAAACATGTGGACGCATGCCCCGCTTAGGCGGGGCACCGCCATGTCCTCGTGGAAGCGATCGGTGGCAGCGACCTCTAACGTCCGACCCTGTTTCAGGTCTTGAAATGGGAAGCAGACCTTCTTCTGCGAAGCAGTAATGCGAGTGAAGGTGGTAGCTGGAACCGTGAGGGAAAGGATGTTCCCACGCCCCATAACGAACGCTGCAGAAGACGCCCCGAGCATCGGAAGTCACGGGGCAACTCCCGACTGCCGTAGGCGCGGGCTTGTTGCCGACGAGCAATGGGTAGCGTCCGTTCGTTCATTATGGACTAATTAAAAAACAAGTGTTTTCTTTTACTTTATCATTGATGATGATGATGATTTACTTAGTTAGTTCATTGTTATGAAAAGCAGAATTGTAAAAAAATCCAGCATAGCAAAAAAATAACACGTTTTTCTCAACATCGCTTCTCTTCCATTTCCAATGAAGACAGTATCCAGTTAATTATATCTTAGATGAATTTTGTTTGTGCTTAATACTTTTTACACAAAAAGGGCAACGTAAATGGAGTGTTCTGCGAAAATCTTGTTTCATTGAAGTTTTAAAATGCCCCCAACAGTGTAAAAGGATTCCGATGAACTCTGACATAAACAAGTGAAATAAGGAATGATGTTTATTCTTTATTTTTTATGCTCATAATAGCATACAATTATACCAATTAAGGCTTCATAGTAAAAAGATAGCATCATATTTTTTGGGCAGGGCACATTGTTCGCAGAACAGATGGCCGTTGTGGCCGAAAGGTTCTGGAATGGAGACCACGTACCGGAAGACGTAGCGTTGGAAGGCCTCCTACAAGGTGGACCGATGACCTGGTAAGGGTTGCGGGAATCCGATGGATACGAGACGCACAGGAGCGTTCATTGTGGCGACACTTGGGGTAGGCCTATGTCCAACAGTGGACGTCTTTCGGCTGAAATGATGATGATGATGATGATGATGACGGCTTCATAGTAAAAAGAAAGCATTATATTTTTTGTAAAACAAGACAATTCTGGCGATGATTGCCGGCAGATTTTTTCCTTATATCGGACATTGCTGTAGCAGACATGTTGCTACAGCAATGTCCGGTCATATCCGGGTGTCTTCAAGGCTAGAGTGAATAGGCTCGTAATAAACTAGTGCGCCTCACCATCAACGATTACATCACTGCTTACCATCAGGCGGGATCGCAGTCAAGTACTAGATTGTAACAGATAAAAAAAAAAATATCCAACAGTGTGAATGTGTTTTGTTGAGTATTTGCTGTATGGATGCCGTTGGTTGCCTGAATTAAATGCTTTTTATTATATTTTATTTTAAAACTGAAATTCTAGTGTCGTTCATTGATTTTTTGATTTGTTTTTTTTTTTTTTTGTTTTACCAATTTATATAACATTTTGCGTGTATATTTGAGTGGCAGAATAGTTTGAAAATACAATTGAACCAGGCGAAAATCTAGCTTATGGATAGGACAACGCTGCCGTCCTCTAACTAAAAAGCAGCTAAGTGCTTTGGTTTCTAAGTAACTTAGCTGCTTTTTAGTTAGAGGACGGCAGAACGTCTGTCAACACCAATAGGTTTTTTTTAAGGGTGGAAATCATTCAATGACTTCTCTCCACCGTGACTTCGCTCCACACAGAGCGGGAGCTCTGGGTAGAGCGAGAGGCCGTGTCAGATTTTTACTGACTAAAACCACACCGGTTTTCTTTAGTTGTCCTTTGCGTTCTAGGACTACGGGTTCCTGCTGGACCCCTATGGTTTGCTAAAATCTCTTTGAGGAGCGCGTGGATCACTACGCCGTACTGTTGACGACTGGGCTCGGTCCGGGCCGGACGGCAGGCGACCCATTGCTCGACGTGCGCAAGCCTGCGTGGTCGGGCAAGTCAGGGTAGAAATTTTGGTGGCTGGGGCGTAAGGACCTTCGTTCCCCACACGTGCGGCCTCCTCCTTCGCTAGAATTACTGCTTCGCAAAAGGAAGCAACCGCCTGCCATTCCTCCTCGCTCCGGACCATAACCTGAACCAGGGCCCGGCGCGAAAGGTCGTTGGCGCCGATTGCGATTGATTGGAGTTTTTGTTGTCTACTATGTTTTTTGCGCAAAATAAATACTTTTCTTTCTTTTTCTTTCGATTGCCTCCACGAGGACACGGCGGTGCTCTACCCAAGCGGGGCACACCTCTACCGTATGCTCCACCGTGGTCAGAACTGCTAGTGTATTACATGTTCAGATATAAAGATTTTAGAATTTATTTGATAAATATAATTAACGATCTAACTGAATAGCGTTTATTATATTTTGAATTACCAATTTTGCGCTTGTGTTGAGACCTCTGCCATCAACATCGCGCCGCCGGCGGTAATGAACGAGGGGTGCACAGCGGGGCATCAGCTGGCCGGCGACGGCCGCCCGGCTCGTCGCGCACCCCGCTTCGTACACCGACCGCCAGTCAGCTGTTACAAGCCCAGACGAACGTCCGCGCTCGCGCATCCTTATTTATTAATTATGTTTGTTCCGTAGACGCGAATTTTCCTATTGTACAACCTCGGTACTTTCGTTCAATACAAACCATCAATTTATACAGTCCACTGAGTTTTACTAGCCTTCTTCGTGAACCAGTCACGGCACGCCCCAACACTTGACTGTATCCACCGGTAGCTTTAAACAATGGATTATTTTTAAATTTGAATGTGGGCCCAGTTAATCAATAAAAATACAGAAAATAAATTGTCTGGTCAAGTGGACCCGTGGTACCAAAATCAAACGGGTCCAATTGACCACAGACCCTGAATCTGTCTACACAAACATTTCTCAACATAGTTTCAAAATGAACTCCAACAGCAACTGTATCGATTAGCCGCACAGTTTACCATATTGTTAGTTATGTTTATGTTGGCAACACTAGTGCTCACAGTTTCCAAGTTGCATCATCCAAAACTGTTACGCAACCCTGGGGTACAACTTTCTAGTGTTCACTAAGTACTAAGTTAAATGTAGCTTGTAATCATCCGACAAATATACCAGAATACTAACCCTGCCCAAACCACAAGGATATTATCAATCCAGCCTGTTTTTAACCGACTTCTAAAAAAGGAGGAGGTTCTCAATTCGGACGTTTGTATTTTTTTTTTATGTATGTTCGGTCAGAACTTTGTCGCTTACGATGATGATGATGTAGCCGGAATGTAGACACGGGAACCTCATAATAAAACAATGTATCCTAGCAGGGTTTGAGTTAATTGGAATTGTCATGAGAAAAAAGTACTCTGGCTCTAAGTATATTGCAACTAAAAAGTGTGAAATAAAAAACTTTTTACAAAAAAAAATAACCGACTTCACCAAAAAAAACACTAAAACCATCAAAATAATTTTAATTTCGGAAGTCAGTGTTAAATAAGGAACAAAAAATATTGACGAACACCGACTTCCGAAATTAAAATTATTTTGATGGTTTTAGTGTTTTTTTTAGTGAAGTCGGTTATTTTTTTTTTTTTGTAAAAAGTTTTTAATTTAAATGTTTGGACATATCGGCTGCAATGAAAGCTCTTTGACACATTTAGTGTTACAGGTTAGAGTAGAGTCACCTACCAGATGGACAGACCTCATTAAATCATCTTCAAAGTATTCCCTCATTGAATGTAGACGCAGTGCCACGAATAGAAAGAGATGGAGAAGTCTCGCAAAAGTCGCAACCAAACTACCAGATGATCCATTACCACGACCACTCCGCCAAGAGTAAAGAAGAAGACCCAATCAACTGATGACGTGTAAAATAGTAAGACCGATCTCTGGGCTTCTGACTACCTATAACGACTGTCAAAGATCTGTAAAATAATAATAATAATAATAATAATAGTAATATTCCACAACTATCACACAACGCCATCTAGTCCCAAGCTAAGCAGAGCTTGTGTTATGAGTACTAGACAACTGATAAACATACTTGTATATTTCTAAATACATACATAATATAGATAAATCACACCCAGACACAGAACAAATGATCATGCTCATCACACAAACATTTGTCCTGGGTGGGAATCGAACCCACGACCTCCGGCATAGCAGTCAGGGTCACTAACCACTAGACCAGCAGGCTAGTCAAGGTCCTATTAGGTGACATACTTTCCGAGACAGGGCCTTCCCTGTCTCGGAAAGTAGACCCCTGAACCCCTATCCATGTCGGAAGACCCCTGTCTTCGTTCAGGCTTGACGCCTTCCAGAGTTTCGCCAAGACATCATAACGCGTTTTATTACTATTATTTTCACGCAGGCGTTTGTTTTTTTTTTTTACATTTATAAATTTTAATCGACCATCTGTCAATTTCACTTGCCTCATAACCTCCGTACATGTAACCACCTGTTTGAAATATATTGTAATTCGCTTGACTGCATATATATTGTAATTCGGACTGATTTGGCACCAGTATATCCCTAAAGATACAACAGTCTTGATAAAACAAATGGTCGCAAATCTATGGACCGGCTTCGATCGGTCGTCGTCACTATATACAGAAAAACATATAATATATAAGCAATACAATGAACAGCATCACTGTCTCAGCACAGATCAAAAGACTTACCCCACAAAAAGAAATATCGAACACTGGAATATGCCAACTTACCTTAGAATTTTCAAATGGTGCTTGGCGTTAAGACACCCTTTAAATTCTTTTTGTCGCTACAAAACACCTCAAAGTGAACGAGACAGCTAGAGTGTTTAAGACGACTATTAAACGTTAAATTTTTCCAATGAGACTAAGATCCTTCACTGTGGCTTATACATCTATGTTGTATGATTGATTTGTTTGATTTCCATTTATACAAAACTGTCACGCTACATATGGGCAAAGCATTCATAACACTCATCAAAACTCATCTAAAAGAATTTGTTGATAGGACCGCCACAATTAAACGGTTATTGTAAAAATAAGTTACAACAATGACCAAAAAAAAAATGTGGGTAAATAAAGTTGCGCCAAAACAGTTTCATTTGACAATCAATACCTCACGCTACAGTAGCAAGTCCTTGTAGTCTTGATTCTTGATTAAACGCAATCTAACTAGCCTGTCCCCCCAACCGACAAAACTAGAATCCCAGCTAGGCGGGTATACGCTAAAGCCACGGGCTTTTTTGAAAAGATTATGCCTTGATCACACGTACCGAGTAAAAGGGCGAGACAGTAAAATGTTGCTCGGCCGAGACAGTGAGGTAAGCGAGTTGTAGAGATAAATGGTATGCCGACTACTCGGCGCAGTGTTTACACGAACCGAGTACTCGGCCCAGAGTACTGTCTCACCCGTTTACTCGGTACTAGTGATCAAGGCATTATGGTAGCACCGAAATTCAAAGGACAACTGAAGGACATGGATTAGTTTTAGTCAATAAAAGTCTGACAGGCTCCACCCTGGAGTGACATAAGTCGTTTGATATTATCCATCTCAAAAATCTAGCCTTTCCTATACAATGTTGGGATTGATGTGTAGTCTAACCGTATACAGCTGAGTAGCAGCAGATATTTTACAAGAAACGAATGCCTATCTGTCCTCCCCAATAGAGTAACACAATAATATATTTTAAAACAAAATAATTTTCTGGCTACCTATTCTCGCTCGAAATTAAATAAAACATCAACGGATACCGTTGTCACCTAATACACCTTATCTTCGAAGTTTTGCTTCCTCACTTAGTTTATTGTGGATCATTGTACGTAAGCCATAGCAGCCCGCATCGAGCCCACCTCTTTCTAGAAGCTGAATGAGCCTTCCAGTTTATTCAGGGCCTCCAAGGGAAAATTCAGTGATATTCTTCAATTTCTTTATGCTTTGGGGTATATTTTGTGTTGTAATAAATAAAATGTTTTATCCATCTATCTATTTTTTCAAACTTTTAATTTATTTCAGTGTCTGGTACTTTTGGATTTATTTATTTAGTGCTGTTAACTAATGTTGCTTAGGCAGTAATTATAGCGTTTTCACCTCATGAGAGACTGCCTATCTATCTTCATAATTACAAAGTTTAGAGGAACCTTCTCTTGTAATAAAACTAACCTGGGGCCCAAGTCTGCTATTTTTATAAATTCGTCATTCCAATACGATCACATTGTCATTTTGCTAAAAGTTCGTAATCTGCTAATTCATATTCTATTATTATCGATCATTAATCGGTCAATGGTATCGTAATAGAGTTGTGGTAGATTGATAATATCGAGCATATTAAAAACCAATAACTGCACAATAACGTTCTAATGGTTGAACACTGATCAAATAAACTGTCAAAGTTTTAGCAGATTACCGCATACGTCAAATATTTTTTTGTCAATATGTACGAGATTACTATTCTATGCCACTTCTTTTAATGGAGTGTCAGTGGTTGATCATTGGAAAGTCATAATGACGCCATTATATTAGTAGATTACCAAACTTGTCAAAATCGACAATAATGACATTAATGATAGATCATTCTGACACTATTGTAATAGCAGACTTGAGGCCCTGTTATTTCGTCTTATTATTCATCATCATCATATCAGCCGAAACCAAGTAACATAATGATCGGTTCTGTGCGTCTCGCATCCATTGGCATCCCGGAATCCTCACCAGGTCATCGATCCACCTTGTGGGAGGCCTTCCAATCCTTCATCTTCCAGAAAGCTACTCCAGGACCTTTCGGCTCTATTGACCATCTGTTCTGCGAGCAATATGTCTTACACTGCCACTCTAGTTTGGGCATTCTTCGGGCTGTCTGTAAACTCGGTCCTACTTCGAATATCTTCATTCTTAATTCGATCACGCAATAAACCCCGAGTACTGAGTACCCCGAGTAATAGTTTAGTCTAGTCTTTGACTGGCCGTTTGGTCTAGTGGTTAGTGGCCCTGACTGCTATGCCGGAGGTCGTGGGTTCGATTCCCACCCAGGACAAATGTTTGTGTGTTGAGCACGATCATTTGTTATGTGTCTGGGTGTAATTTATCTAAATATAACATGTATGTATTAGAAATATATACGTATGTTTATCAGTTATTTAGTACTCGTAACACAAGCTCTGCTTAGCTTGGGAATAGACAGCGTTGTGTGATGGTTGTGAAATATTATTATTATTACAATATTATAAACAAACAACCCATTTGTTTAGTGTAGGTACATTACATTTTGAATGAAACATTCGTATAAAATATTTGTTCCAATAACCCGTTGCTTTCAGTTTCATTGCATGAATAACTTTTAACTACCCGTCAATTCAAAATTATGTGGCGTCATATTGAGCGAACACATTCTAAAAGACAATAACATACAGGGATATAATAAATATCGCTTTCGTTCATTTCCGATAAACGGGCAACACTGAGGCAGGCTGGTCAGTCACTAAATCAGTCATAATTACTGCTATAAATGTCGAAAGCGCGGGCGCTTTGGATGGCTAAGCCGGTGTTGCCAGATTGAGATATAAAATCTCCGGAAATAAACTTATGTTAGTGTTTCTTTCCAATGATCCTCTTAAAAAATATTTGGCTCTGAGTCTGCTAAGTCTTCTAAGTTAAAATTATCTCCTTTTTTGAAAGCAAATCATCAAATCTGATGATTTTTCTTATTCTGAATGGAGTGCAAGGTAGTGTCAGACTTATTGTGACTAAAACCATTGTTCTTTCAGTTACCCTTCACGTTCCAGAATCACGGCCACTTTTTATAACATTCCCGCAACCCAGGTAAATATTGGACCAGACCGACCTCATCAATGTTGCCGCCAGCTCATTAAGATGCATGGAACAGAACGCGCCGTCGCCATCGACCCGGGATTGGTTCTTATCGGACAGCAAGCTATCCATTGGACACCGTCCGCAAACCCGCGCCATCTCCAACAACGGGGGAATTTCCAATCATAGAACTATATTTGGTGCCAGATGGTTCGATAAGTTTTTGATCTTCTCCTTACTTTTAGGCATTTAAACAAACAAAGATTTTCGAAAGAAAATCTCCTCAAAATACACTTTCCCCAGTATTTCTCCAACACATCACTTTTTAAAAACTGGCAACCCAGCACTAACCCGCCGAATATCAGCGACAAATAAAACGTACGATATTGGCGCGATAAAACAAATTTTATTGTTGTTGGGTGCAATAATACTGTATCGCTGTTTGGTATTAAAAGTTTTTCTGTATATGTACTTATGACTTTGTTAACCTTTACAAGGTTTCTAGAAGGTCAATGAGGTCTTTTGTTCTTTTAGAGGTGTCATGTAACGAAACTTTGAGGTTATGTCAAAAGGATCCGACCGCCATCTTAACATTTCAAAGTTTGAAATTGGAACATCTTACGTTCTAGAGTCAAATCACCTCTGGTAGTTACCTGTCCCTCTAATTTTGTAAGACCTCTGGAGACTTGAAATGTAATAGGAAACTTGTTTTAAGTAGTACTAGTATTGATGTAATAATAATACCTTCATGTAGTCAGAAACGTTGTTAAGGGCCCTCTTACGACCATCTATCATCAACCTGATCATGGTTTAAAAGCTTATTGTTTTATGCAACGCAATTTTTGATAAAGAGACAATGCGTAAAAAGAAATAACACCAGAATGCTCTGATAGCATTCGGTAATTCCGTTATTCACTCGAATATTTCACAAAACTTGCACCTAGTAATACGTATTTTTACGATGTACCTACTAAACTAATGTTGTATTAGTTGTAAATGCAAAACCCGAAACAAGTATCTGTTTTTTTTTATGTAAAGAATCAATGTACAAATTTTCTTGTCTCTTGTTATATTACCTGGTTGTCCGCACAAATACATGGTCACTGGGCCATCCATAAGGTTGAGGGTTTGTTTTGCTCCCACACTCAGCTCTCAGCTGTTCCCTGGCACGTAATGCCCACTATAACCTGCCGTGACCTATGTTGTATTTAGTGTCGGTGGTTGGTGTCCAATTTGTCACAATTTTTTTTTGGGAAAAAATATACATGTCATGGTGTAAAAAATAGTGAAATCGATTCAGTTACTAATTCTGCACAAACTATATTCAGGTTTTGCATATACTAAAAATAATGTTGTATGTGTGTACATAAATATGCTAGTTGCCTTAAAAATGTAATTAATCCGTCTTTTAGATTATTCAAAAATAAGGGACACGTATTTTTTTAATTTGTAAATTAAACCAAAAATGACAAAGATAGAGCCCATTAAAGTTACGTGTAACGTCACGCCCGCCGCGCCGTGCTGCATTTTTTCGCACGCGGTGACATCACACGTAACTTTAATGGGCTACAGATTTGTTATTTTTTGTTTAATCGAAAAAAGAAAAAATACGAGTCCAATATTATTTTTTAATCTAAAATACGGACTAAATAAAGTGAAATTATTTTGACCCTGGAAACTACCCTATGTATTGTTAAATAAAGAAGCTTGAAGTCCAGTGAAGCGGACACGGGTCAGCAAGTATACAAGAAACAAACAGTTTCCAAACTTCCTGATAATACAAAATCTATACTAATTTCCCGAATAACGGGTACTTGTTGTCGTCAATATGTGTCGGGGTGGAATATTTGATCATATGCCAACAGTCCGTCCCTTGCGACCGTATTATTAAACATTTATTAAGACCTATGTAGGTACATATTATTTGTTTACAATTTTGGTTGTAATTGGTAATTAATTAGTATGTGGTGTGAATTATTTAGGTGTAACGTGAGTAGCTTTGCGGCTTTGATCGCGTAGAAGTTTTTTTTCATTTGGCGGGAAATCATCTAATGACTTCTTTTGGTCTAGGGTGGAGCCAGAGGGTGTGTCAGACTTTTGCTGACTAAATTCTCACCTATGTTCCTTCTCTACCTTGCGTTACAGGATCGCGGGTTTTCCTCTCAGAAGCGAACCCATGGCGCCAGTAGGCTTCGGCCCTGATGGGCTCATGCCAAGAGGCCTCAGTCACAGGCCACAGCTGTGAGAACAATAGAAGTAAAATTATTATTATGTTACATTTATATTATAGACTGTTCCTACTTATCGACATAGATGTCGCTAAGTAGGAACTAAATAATATCATCGCATTTCCGCGCGGAAAATTCTGATACTGCCATGCAGAAACAGTTGTACAATAAGTATAATATTTATAATAGTGTTCAGTGTTGATAATATACAATAGTCCGAAAACAATTATGGCCAGGTGCCCAGACCAACAACACTCGACTGGTCGGAGGATCCTCCCTTTTCAAGTACTTTATTCACTATTCCAAATACCTCTAAAGTAGCGACAAAATATTCTATTTCAAACACATTCCATTTAAGAACCACTAAGAAAGTAACTCCAATATTATGTGTTAAAAAACCGTTTAAAAACACTCCATTCGTGAAATAAAAATCCTATTATCATAATCTTTATCCGCCATTCTCGTCGCAAAATACGCAAACACTCGCATAAATAGGTTTTATGTAGTAAATAAATCTTTGAAAGGGATCTCTAATAGTATTATAAGATGTCGCATTGAAAGTAATATTCTCTCAACATCATTTTGAAAACTGCGTTATCCTTTTACAGTTATCTAATACCTCTGCGCTCCACGTTTTTTAAACGCGCCGTTGACGTGCGTTTTAGAAATGTGCGTCGATGACTCTTTTATCCTATTAAAGGTACAGGCTGCGTTTGTACCGCTACCAGCGCAAGGCAACAGTGAATAGGCTCATAAATTCGTGCGCCTCACCATCAGACATTGCATCACTGTTTATATCAATTTAAAAAAAAAAACGCACGTCAACGGTGCGTTTAATAAACGTGGTGTGCACAGGCCCAAATGATAAGTGCTTAGGCTGCGCGCCCACGTCATTTTGTAGGAGACAAATAGAACACACTGATAGCAATAGTGCAACGCACACGTCCTACAAAAAGTCGGTCAGAAAACAGAACAATGTTACAAGTATACAAAATCGGCCCGATTATCTGTCCTACAAAAAGTCTGACGTGGCGAGCAGCGTTATACGGCAGAGCTGATGGCCTGATGCACATGAGCGGCATGTTGCCAACGGCAGAGATAACTGCAACCGTCAACTCATACTGACACTTGACACACACGTCGGCTCACGACTGCCGCTGATCTTTACAGTTGGAATGTCAAATGTCAAATGTCAACAGATGGCGTCGACGTGTCGATGGCTGCTGTTACCTCTGCCGCTGACAATATACCGCTCATGCGTGTGAGCTCTAATGGATGAACGCCTTAATGTCTAACGTCAAGCCATTGGATGGTTTCCCACTTCAAAAACATTTTTTATCGAATAACATAGAATACATACCTATTTAACCTTCCTGATAAACTGAAATATTCATTACGATCCAATCATCCAAACAAAACAGTTCTATAAGTTCGCACTCCACTGAGCAAAATAATCAAAACAAGAAACCCTTTTTACCCAAAAAAATGAAGAATAACCATTAAAAGTACATCATGCGCAAACAAAGAGTGATACTGCGAAAAATTAAAAAAAAAACCGCAATATTATTTAGCTAATCTAACGAGATACTGTCTCCAAAGACTAATTAGGTCACATTTAAAGCTTAAAATCTAAAAGCGAATAACAGAGTTAACCTTAATATAAAGAAAAGGGTCCCCGAAGCAATAACAGTTTTAATTACGTTAAAAATTATGTTAGAACCAACTTTTCCGGTTGGTATCTTCACCAGTCCGTTTCATTTTACGGTAATGTTTATTTCTGAACGAAACGACGGCCGCAATTTAATATTTTTACTCTAATATTGAAAAATAAGGTAAAAAATACACAATTTTAAAAAATTTCCGTCTTTTCTGAATTAGTTTTCAAGCTTCGCTTCTCCTCAAGTGTATTGATAAGATCTTTTATTTAGAAAACGGTTGTATAGAATCTGTATATTTATAAGTTCTGCTGATTTTGTTGGCTCTAGGATTTATAAAATCTTTGGCTTAATGCAAACTCATTGCGATTTTCGTCGTTTAAAGCTTACTGGTTCGATCGAATCAGCTAAATATTTTATTTTTAGACTAGTTTCTGCCAACAGTATAGCCCGTGTAGTAAGTAGAAAATTGCCTCAAGGTTTTATTTACTATATACTTATTAATGTATATGTATGTATTAATAGTACATTATGATATAAGTGTGTAATTACCGTCGAGACGGTATTTAAACCCGAGCCATAGATCCGAAAACGGTAATCATTAATTACTCACGTAAACGACGTTTTTCAATACACTTGTGAAGAAAATAACTGTAAAACTAGTAAACATTTGTGGCGGTAAAAATCTGTTTTTATATGCGCGCCCATTTTTTTTTTCTTATCCTCATGGGGAACGACGCGCGCCCATCCTGATACTATAACTGTATTAAAATTATGGCGGGGAGAGATTGAACAAAAAGGTTTTAACTACATTAAAGCACTAGTGCGTAATCGTAATCACAATTTCACAGTTTGGTAACAAGTGCCATTATATTCCTAAGTGCAGTGCAATAAGAGTCACTTCATGAGAATGAGTATGAAAATTTTTTTTTTTTATTGATATAAACTACTGCTTGACTACGATCCCACCTGATGGTAAGCAGTATATATTTTAGTACATTTTTTTTTCTAATTTATTTGTATACACTGTGTCTCTAATCCAACTCTCCTGTCGCAGGTCTGCTGGAAGAAATTTCATTAAAATAAGCAGTGCTCTTTTATCTGTAAGTATCTGTTTTTTAAGTGTTTGTTTGTACATAAATGAATAAATAGATAAATAAATAGGTACTCCCAACAGCTGGCTTTTACCTTGGACAGAGGATAAACATTGCCATACAGTGTGATAATATCGCCAGTCTTTTGGGCATATTACAAATACGATAGCAAAGCAGATTTAATTAATTATTATTAATAATTAATTATACTTACACTAGGTTTCTAGTTAGTAAAGTGTTTTTAAAATACGTTAGTATTACATATGTCCCAATCGTTAAATAAATGTAGATTTATGTCCTTATTTTTCATAATAAAATTTATAAAAAATTGTTCAGCTGTTGAGGCGAGAAAACCATAAGAAACAAATATAGTTACTTTTGCATAATATTAATACCTATAGACAGTTGTAAGAACAAAATATTATATTCGCTTTTATAAAAAAATAATTTAGTTAACACCTAAAGGACTAGTAATTCTGGTCTGCAGGAACGTCCGAAATAACGCAAAGTGCAACTGAAGGGACAAGCGAGTTTATTTCAGCCAAAAGACGTCCATTACTGGATATAGGCCTCCTTCAAATGGAGGATTTGGCCATCATCACTACACTTGGCAACCAGGGCCTCAAGTCTGCTATTACAATAGTGTCAGAATGATCTATCATTGATGTCATAATTGTCGATTTTGACAAGTTTGGTAATCTACTTATATAATGGCGTCATTATGACTTTCCAATGGTCAACCACTGACACTCCATTGAAAGAATTGACTTAAAATGGTAATCTCGTACATATTGACAAATGAATATTTGAAGTTTGCGGTAATCTGCTAAAACTTTGACAGTTTATTTGATCAGTGTTTTACCATTAGAACGTTATTGTGCAGTTTTTGGTTTTAATATGCTCGAAATTATCATTCTACCACAATTCTATTACAAGACCACTGACCGATCAATGATCGATCATTATGAATTAGCAGATTACAAACTTTTAGCAAAATGACAATTGGATCGTGTTGGAATGACAAGTTTATAAAAATAGCAGACTCGGCCCCCTGGTTGTTGATCGCAGTTGTTATAATGCACAGAGAATGCTGCTGCCCATTTTGTGGTAAGTCCCTTAGTAGCCTCTACGATATCCTCGGGAAGAGATGGCCTAGTGCTATTCTTTCGAACTGACACCATATATTACAGGAGGATTTTAGTTAAAATCTGTCACAACCTCCCTCACTTTACCCAGAGCAGGATAAGTCATTTTACAAATTCCCACCTCTAAAAATGGACCAGTAATTAGAAAACAGAAATCAGAAACGTTTATTTCATATAGACCAATTGCAGGCACTTTGGAATTGGCAAAATGTCGGTCACTCAAAAAAAAGTGCAGCTAAATTGCACACTCTCAACTCACACTCAAAGCTATGGAGAAGAACGTGCTAGAAACTCCATGAACACTCCATCATAATTATGAGTTATACAAATCTTGGTTACATATTTATTGTTACTTAAACCATTCCCATTACGATCTCTCTTAAAAAAAAATTGCCCTTTCAAAATGAAAAACGGCTTACAATCTCAACCTTCACTCAAAAACCATAACTAAAATTACAACTATAAGAAAGAACAATCAAAGAAATAACCCCAATACATTTTATTCCGCGAATCACAGGCAATAATACTTGGAAATTCCACAAGCAAAACTCGAAGCAATGTAGCTGAAACAATCAACATAGCAAACTCTTCGCAGTTATCAGCAATTAACAGACCTTACAGAAGTTACTGACTCGATAATCGGCTGAAACAAAATTA
Source organism: Mythimna ferrago (assembly GCA_910589285.2). Taxonomy (NCBI): domain Eukaryota; kingdom Metazoa; phylum Arthropoda; class Insecta; order Lepidoptera; family Noctuidae; genus Mythimna; species Mythimna ferrago. The sequence goes on from OU342689.1 coordinate 7,056,602, forward strand.
ACACAACTTCAAAATCAGTTTTCTTCGCTCCTTCACGACTTACCCAGCGTCCCTCCTTATCGATTTTAATATTAACAGCTCCAATCTACTTTCTTTCAAAGTTTCTGCAAGTTTACTTGCTTCGAGTTTTGAAACTGGGACTTGGATTTAGAGTGTTATCATGGCCATCTATCTTGCGAGAGAGGTACGGAATGCAGGATATGAGAAAGTATATCGCTATGGTATTGTTTTTATTGTAATAATCAGGTTCGCGCTTGTCTCGATCGGCGGCGGAAAAGTCTCACGCCGGGCCTTGGTTGAGGCCATGGTCCGGAGCGAGGAGGAGTGGCAGGCGGTCGCCGACTTCTGCGAAGCAGTAATGCTCGCTAAGGAGGAGGCCGACCGCATCAGGCAACGGCACTCTCGCCGCCGCCGGGATTCCGATCCCGATTTACAGCCACCGTAGGCGCGGGCTTGCGGACAGTGAGCAATGGGTAGCTCGCTGTCCGGCCGTTCGGTAACTGTCCGGACCACGCCCAAGTCGTCGACAGCGTGCACTGTTCCCGCGCGCCTCAAGGAGTTGTCAGCAACAGCAGGGGCCCAGTTGGGCCGAAGCCTACTGGGGCCAGGGTTAGTTTCGAAAGACAGCTCGAGCCCCGGTATGAAGGCTAGAAGGAACGGGGTGGGTCTTTTAGTCAGTAAGAGTCTGACACTATCTCCCGCTCTGCCCATGAGCAGGGGTTGTCATTGGATGGTTTTTTCCCACCATAAAAAAAAAGGTTTGCGCTTGTCTACTAACTCACCTGATAGTAAGCGATGATGTGGTCGACAATGGAGCACGCTTGCTTAGAAGTAACCTATTTGCTCTTGACTTAAACACTCCCAAGTTGTGGCTTTCGGGAAACATAAATAATATTTTCTATGTATAGTAACATAGATTTGTAATCATCTAAAAGGTCAACAGGACTTTAAGAGAATTTTTCAATCACCAATCTGACTATCCCCAAAAAGTATCACTATCATCAATTTGCAATCATTAACAAAATGATTGCAATCCATGATAAGTGCCAGTTATTGTGTCGTTCCAGAAGTGGCGGCTACTTACTGTAGAACGGCTCATTGAAAAGACTCCAACAAGGTGGACTGATGACTTGTTGAGGGTCACGTATGTCCCACACATAGACCAGGTCGATGGGGCGGAGCCTGTGTGGCAGCTTAGTGCTGAATTTAAAATGATCATTAGTTATATTACCGTGCTTTTCCCAATACTAATAAGCCCGTTTCCTTAATAAAAATACAAATTTAACAGCAATCAAAACTCAGTATCAGAACTGTTGATGCAACTAGAAAAAGGTCATCAAAGATGGCTACCGATGTTATCTTCGACTGCATGCAGTGCCAAATTCACACAGTTTTAAACTTAATTTCCTTTCTGCAATCATCTTGGCGTGGTGGCAAGCTCCAATTGAATATTATTGCGCTCATTCTGATGTGGATGCTTGGTGAAAATGTAAGTAGTCGATGCTCAATTGTTTTTAAGTTTTTAGAAGATGATTTTTCTACATTCTGTAGCGTATGTACCTGTAACCTGTAAACTGTAACCTGTAAACTGACTAGAAAGTTTGAAAGACCTTCACTCAACTAAGGTAGGATACAACATTTAAACCTTGTAGTTTACATGTCGGGCTTACGGACGACCAGCAAGGGGTGTCATCGTCCGGCAGTCCAGGGGCCCAAGTCTGCTATTTTTATAAATTCGTCATTCCAACACAATCCCATTGACATTTTGCTAAAAGTTCCTAATCTGCTAATTCATAATGATCGATCATTGATCGGTCAATGGTTTCGTAATAGAGTTGCGGTAAAATGACAATATCGAACTTATTAAAAGCAATGACTGCACAATGACGTTCTACGAACTGTCAAAATTTTTGCAGATTACCGCATACGTAAGACATTCATTTGTAAATATGTACGAGATTACCATTCTATTCCACTTCTTTCAATAGAGTGTCAGTGGTTGATCATTGGAAAGTCATAATGACGCCATTATATTAGTAGATTACCAAACTTACTCAAAATTTTCTTACGAGCCTCAAAGAGATGTCAGCAAAACCACAGTGCGCTCAGTAGGACCTCGCTAGGGCTACTGGATGCTCCCTAGGGCTACTGGATTTTTAGAAAAGTTACCGCAGCCTAGGACCACAAAGAGCAACTAAGGGAACACAAATAGACTTTAGCTAGAAAAAGTCTGTTACCCCCTCTCGCTCCAGCCAGAGCGGGAAGAGTTGTTTGATGATTTCCTACCAAATATTTATTTATTTCAGTACAGCAAAATAGCCATTAATACGTTAATCCGTTATCACTTCTTATATCTATGGTTATCACTCTGTTTTCTCACTGAACCGCAAACTTTTTATTAAATATCGTTTTAGATTTACCAGGAAATAAATCCAATCTAGGGTTGGTCCCCATGATTGCGTTGAGCATCGTTAGTATATGGGAGGTGGATCGTGCTACAGTGCGACAAAATGGGATAATTTATGCTGTTTAGAGCGATTATAATTATTAGGAACAAAATAATTGACACAATCGGTATGTCCTAGAAACAATCGAAGACATGTGACATCTACCAACCCGCACTGGGCCCGCGTGGTGGATTACGGCCTATACCCTCTCCTAGAGAGGAGGCTTGAGTCCCAGTAGCAGGAACATTAAAAAAGGTTAATTATGCTTATACTTAATTGACATAACTCTGCATGTAAGTCAGAAGCATCAGCGCCACCATTAATAAATTTTATAGGCTGTTATAATTTGGTCAACAGCCCGCCTAAACTTTAATGGATTGCAATATAAGCATCCTGCATGCTTCGTGTTTTTATTATGGTTAGAATAGGTCATGCCTGAGGTAGGTAACTGTAATCAAATTTAAATATCAGCAATACATGAAGAGTCCTCTTGGGTTTTCAAAATATACAAAGAGATTCGAGAAAATTCCGCGATGTATTTTCACTTCGTAACAGGCGGTTTTCACTGCACTCGCAAAATATTTTGGTATGACGAATGTTGAGAATTTGCAGCGAAATTTTGGTACACATAGTGACGTTATTGAATTCTGTACTTTTAACCATATTTTTATCTACGAACTGCTGGTACATATAATGGTACCAAGCAAAATTTTAAAACTGGGCTTTTTAATTTTGAGCATGTGACTTTGTAGACCGATACACACAAAGTACTTACATATACCTATGTATTTGCATCCGATTTAACATTATCTCAATAATTTCAATCAAAAGATGTTTTTTATCATCTTATCACTTCTTCTCCCACTCTAGAGTGGAACGGGAGGGCGGGCATGTCGGATTTTTACTGACTAAAACCACACCTATGTCCCTTCAGTTGCTTTATAGGACCATAAGTACCTATATCCTTTTCGGAACCGATCCCATGGCTCTAGCAGGCAACGACCCTGCTGGGCCGGTACGGTTTACTACTTACCCGTGGCACACTACGTGCTCTCGACGACTCGTGCTCGGTTATAGACATAAAGGACTAGCGGACGGCGAACTACCCGATGCTCACTTCTCTCGCTCTGGGATTATAATTCCGTGAACGTGTTATAACTTCCAACTTCCAATAATGTTTCAATTAACGTACAATTTGAAAACAAAAAAGTTAAGAATATTTGAATTATTATTATTTTTGGGTAGCCAGCCTTTCGGTGTTTTACAGGTTGCATTTTGGAGAGTGTGCGCAGGAATTGCATGACTTGATTCCGCCATCTCATTTCTGCCATCGGACAAACTGACGTACGGCGAGTAACGGTGCACCGTTACGTTGTTGAAACCTCTGCGGTCCGGACTAAGCGTTTCGCCTCGTCATTTATACCACGTACATCGAAGGACTGGAACAATTTGCCTGCTGCGGTCTTCCCATCCGATTACAATTTAGGTGTCTTCAAGGCTAGAATGAATAGGCTCTTAATAAACTAGTGCGCCTCACCATCAACGATTGCATCACTGCTTACCGTCAAGTGGGATCGTAGTCAAGTACTAGTTATTATCAGATAAAAAAAATTTCGCGGGTTACCTTAGACCATCTTCCAATCTGTGACAAAGCCAACTATGATCTGAATCGCCCCTGTAGCATCAATCGAATCGAAATGTCTTCATCAACAATGTATCACAAAGGTTGCCTGTGTCAACTAAGAATAATTCAAATCAACTATGGAACACAATATCGAACTTTGACTAATTTTAGGTGAGTATTCATCAAATGTCTTTTCCCGCTTTTGGGTGGGGCAGGAGGGCATGTCAAACTTTTACGGACTAAAATCCACTCCTATGTTACTTTATTGCCAGTTGTTCCAGGGCCCAGGGATTCTTTTCCGCAAAACCCATGGCCCCAGTCTGAAATTCAAGGCCGTGTCAAACTTTTACGGACTAAAATCCACTCCTATGTTACTTTTTTGCCAGTTGTTCCAGGGCCCCGGGATCCTTTTCCGCAAAACCCATGGCCCTAGTCTGAAATTCAAGGGCGTTTCAAACTTTTACGGACTAAAATCCACTCCTATGTTACTTTTTTGCCAGTTGTTCCAGGGTCCCGAGATCCTTTTCCGCAAAACCCATGGCCCCAGTCTAAAATTCAAGGGCGTGTCAAACTTTTGCGGACTAAAATCCACTCCTATGTTACTTTATTGCCAGTTGTTCCAGGGCCCCGGGATTCTTTTCCGCAAAACCCTTGGCCCCAGTCTGAAATTCTCTTAAGTAAAACGGGCTACCCTGGACCGTCTTCCAACCTACGACAAAACCAACCATGATCTCAATCGCATCTCAAGCATCAATCACTTCGATTAGTCTTCATCAACAATGTATCACGAAGGACACAGCAACTAAAATTATTCAAGTCAACTATAGAACAATGTTTGTTCCGCACAATATCGAACTTTGACTAAGGTGATCTAGGTTAGAGGCACACAGAGTGAAAATATTAGAAGCCGTAGTGTTTAAGCGCCCTCTATGACGCTACATAGGAATTAATTGGCAAAATCCTACGTCGCAGCAACAAAGTTCTCCATGAGATATAAAACATTTACAGGAAGCCAAAAACAACTACCGGGCAGTTTCCCGGACCTGACATAACACCCGTCTATACTGAGATAATAAAGATTTGCAGGACTTTAATCCTTCATAATACATCCAAAGTGATAATTTGACGGTTTAACGCATGTAGCGACGTCTATGACGCCACACAGAAACAAAAGAACATAATCCTACATCGGCATCGTGGTATTAGAGTTGTAAGAGATGCTGGTGTTGTGACTGGTCCGGGCAGCTGCCCGATAGTTGATTTCGGAATCTGTTATAATCGCGTGGAGAACTCTATTACTAAGCAACTCGATTGTCGAAATCAGATAGGCAGTGTCTCATGTAAAATACTGGTATGCAGTTGCATCCAGTTATACTAAGCAGACTCCAAGTTTAGTTAATGTCAATTAGAAATAGGCAACAAATTCAGCAGTTACAATTTTAAAACAAGACGATAATCTTTTGAGTCAGTAACAGTGAGACCCTTATCATCCAGCCGATTGCGAGCGTCCACGACGTCTTCGCTGTACAACCGCGACGTGTTTGCGAGTTCGCGATGTGTTTGCGAGTTCGCGACGTATTCGCTGCACGCCCGCCCCGCAGCCGCTCGCAAACCGCTAGTGTGAAAAGCCTTTATATTCCTGGCCTAAAAAACATTCTTGTCATACAGGTATTTCTTTAACCAAAATGCTGTGAATAAATGACCTTATTCGCGTATGATATCAGAAACACGTGTATATTATTAGATATCAACAAATTGTTTACAAAGACAAAAAAATAAGTACGAGTATAGGTACAATAACTCTACTTCCACAGAAAAATCGAGAAATCAAAACAAAACATAGCTTCGTAACAGTTGTTGTTTGGACATTAATGTGTAGTGTATTAATCTGTAGGTAAATAGATAAATTATCTTGTGTGCCACCACCTTTACCCCGGGTAGTGATAGCAGAGTCAATTTAAGTTGCCAACTTAATTTATACAAGTTTAGCCATACCTGCTCGAGACTTGTGGCCATTGTTGAACATTGCCCGCTTTAGAACAAGAGGCGTATCTAGCGATTTCGATAAAATGTATTTATTTATTCATTTATGTACACACACATAAACTTAAAAAATAAATTAACAAATACGGATAGAAGAGTACAAAGTTACTGCTTATTTTAAACGAAATTTCTTCCAGCAGACCTGCGACAGGAGAGTTGGTTAAGAGATGTAGATACAGTATTTACAAATGAGTCAGAAAATTTAAAATATACTAGGTATATAATTATATTTATATTCCTTTATTCATCTTTTATACTTGTTAAAATACATTTTTAAATATTCCTTAAAAAAACAATTAAAAAAAAAACGTTTAAATATATAAAAAACAGTATCAAACCGGTATCGGGAACAGGGTCCAAGCTACCGGCGGTCAAGGCTCCAGAGAAAGGAACCTCCTAACAATACGAGCCGTGTCCAGAAGAACTGCTCTCTGAATCAAGCCCTTGATCCAGTCGCCTAACGAGAGCCTAAGGTGTTGGTCGAGGCTTTTGGCTATTAAGCCATTGGCTGACACAACTATCGGTACAATGATCGCTCAGTCCACTTCCCACATGTCGACAACCTTTTTTTTTTTTTTTTTTTTTTTTATGGTGGGAAAAAATCATGCATTGACATCCCCCGCTCTTGGGCGGAGCGGGAGATAGTGTCAGACTCTTACTGACTAAAAGACCCACCCCGTTCCTTCTAGCCTTCATACCGGGGCTCAAGCGCCCTTTCGGATAACCCTGGCCCCAGTAGGCTTCGACCCGGCTGGGTCCCTGCTGTTGCTGACAACTCCTTGAGGCGCGCGGGAACAGTGCGCGCCGTCGACGACTTGGGCTTGGTCCGGACAGTTACCGGACGGCCGGACAGTGAGCTACCCATTGCTCACTGTCCGCAAGCCCGCGCCTACGTTGGCCGGAAATCGGGATCAGAATCCCGGCGACGGCGGCGGCGATAACGCCGTTGCCTGATGCGTTCGGCCTCCTCCTTTGCGAGCATTACTGCTTCGCAGAAGTCGGCGACCGCCTGCCACTCCTCCTCGCTCCGGACCATGGCCTCAACCAAGGCCCGGCGCGAGAGGTCTCCGCCGCCGATCGCCCCCACGAGGGCACGGCGATGCTCCGCCCAAGCAGGGCACACCTCGACTGTGTGCTCCACCGTGTCCTCCGGGCGTTCCGCACAGTGGCGACACCCGGGCGTCACCTCCGCATGAATCCCGTGCAGGAAACTCCCGAACGAACCATGTCCGGTGAGTACCTGCGTCATGCGGAAGGTAAGGACGCCGTGAGGTCTTTCCAGCCACGCCTCAAAGAGGGGACTTACCGCCATAATTGTGGCGTGCCCAGCACTGGGTTGCGATAGTCGCTGACGCCATTTCACCATGAGATCCCGCCGGAGCTCTGTCCGCCATGCCGTGACCTGTCGCGGCAGCGGACTTTCACCCCGGCGTTGCATCTCCACGCGCATATCGTGCATGTGTGCAAGGACTGTTGCCTCCAGATCCCACGGTGGTAGGCCAGCCAGAAGGCTCGCCGCTTCGCGGGAGACCGTGCAGTATCCCCGCACCATCCTTATCGCCATGACCCTCTGACAGGCGTTCAGTATGGCCGCCGGTTGCTTTTTCAGCGACGGCGCCCACACCGGCGCCCCGTAGAGGGCCATGGACCGAACGATCCCCGCGTAGAGCCTCCGGCAGGAGGCATCTGGACCCCCAAGGTTGGGCAGGAGCCGCTTGAGCGCAGCCCCAGCCCGGTTGAGTTTGGGAGCCAGACGTCGGAAATGCTCCACGAAATTCCACCGGCTGTCGAGGACGAGTCCCAGGTACTTCATCGTCGACCCGACACCGATGTCAACTCCTCCTACCGTTAGTTGGGAACTCATTGGCGGCGCATTCCGAGAGCGGCGACCGTGAAAGCACATCGCCTCGGACTTGTGAAGCGCCACCTCGAGTCCCAACTCCTGGATCCTATCAACGACTATCGCAACCCCGCGTGTCGCTAGAGCGACCGCCGCCTGGTACGACTCTCCCTGCGCGAGAACCAGCGTGTCGTCTGCGTAGCAAACCACGCTGACCCCGTCAGGGAAGTCGCCGCGCAGCACGTAGTCGTACCCGATGTTCCACAAGGGTGGCCCTAGTACCGACCCCTGCGGAACACCGCACGACATCTCTCGACGTTTCCAGTCTCCCTGGTGACCGGGGTAGACTATAAGTCTCTCCGACAGATAGGCCTCGACCACTCGACAGAGGTATTCGGGCACCCGGTGGTACCGGAGTGCCCTCCGGATCGTACTCCAGGGCAGGGAGTTGAAGGCGTTGGCAATGTCCAAGGACACTGCCACGACACACCTGCCCCGGGACACCGCAGCCCCCGTCGTGAGGGCTCGCACGCGCATGATGGCGTCCACCGTAGAGCGCATCCTGCGAAAGCCGAACTGTCCGTCCGAAAGGTCCGGCCCCACCCGTGTTAGGCGCCCGACGAGGCGGTTTGCAATGACTCTCTCAAAGAGCTTGCCCACCTCGTCGAGCAGCACAATGGGCCGGTACGCGGACGGAGAGTCCGCAGGGCGCCCCGGCTTCGCTATGAGGACCAGTTTCCCCGTCTTCCAGCAAAGTGGGAACTGGCCCCTCTCCATGCATGCGCTAAAGAGCCCCCTCAGTCGAGGCCCGAGAGCCTCCATGGCCAGGACCCAGGCCTTTCCAGGCAAGCCGTCGGGTCCTGGGGCGGTGTTTTTGGCACTCAGCCTTCGCACCGCCACTCTCATCTCTACCTCGGTCACCTCTGGAGCATCGTCGTCGTCGCTGTTGCGGTCCGCGTCAGACACCGCTGGCGGTGGAGGCGGAGCCATGGGCGGGGGGGAGTGTTCCCCCCGCGCAGGGAACAGAGCGTTCACCGCACCCTCTACGATCTGGGGCCGGAGACTCTGAGTCAGTGGGGGAGCCCAGGGGCGGAGCTTTTCCCGTACCATATTGTACGGGCGCCCCCATGGGTCCGCGTTCAGAGACCCCAGCCACACGTTGCGGGCCTCCAGTTTGGCCCGCTTGATCTCCGTTCGGAGGGTGCGTTTTGCCGCCCTGTATCCCTCATACAGCTCCGCTTCTCTGGCCTCCGCATCCGACGGGCGGATGCGGCGCCTGCAGTGTCTGGCGTACCGGCGTCGCGCGTGACTGCATGCGTTGCGCAGTGCAGCAATCTCCGGCGACCACCAGCACACCTGGCGCTTAGCTCGCCCTGGACGGACTCGGGGCATTGCCGCGTCGCAGATTTGCGACATGGCCTCCCGGAACCACTCCGCCTCGACGTCTATGTCGACAGGCCTGTCCGGTGCTTGCACCCAGGCCTGTACCATCGCGGCTTCCAGGAGGAGCTCCCGGTCCATCTGCTTAAGCGCCCACCGCGGACCGCAAGGGCTCTGTCGGACCGGCGCGGCCGAGGTTTCGGCGGAGACGTCCAACCGGATGTACCGGTGGTCGGAGTACGTCTCCACCTCCTCCATAACGCGCCAGTCGACGACACGCGGCAACAGAGCGGGGCTGGCGAACGAAATGTCCACCACTGATTCACCCCGCATCCGCGCCAACGTGGGGACAGAACCCCGGTTCAGGACGACCAGGCCCAGCTCCAAAGCCCAGTCCTCCACCATCTGACCCCGTGGGTTCGTGTACCGGGAACCCCAAGCCGTATTCCAGGCGTTGAAGTCCCCGCAAACGACCACGGGGAGGATACCGAACCCAGCGACGACGACATTTAGCTCCATAAGGGAGACCTGGAGTTCGTCGAGAGATCTGCTCGGGGACAGGTAGACGCCTACCACTGCAATGTCCCCGAACCGTGCTGCCACGCAGCCCCGCCCCCTCGCAACAGCCTCGAGGGGCGGGGTACCGGCGGCGGCCGACGAGATTAACGTCACCGAGCCGTCTAGGTCCTGAACCCAGTCTCCACGGGGATGGACGTAGTACGGCTCGGAGACGACGGCGACATTTATCGACCACTGCGCCATGCTCTGGAGCAACAGATCCTGAGCGGGGGCGCAGTGGTTGATATTCGCCTGGAGGAGACGGAATGGGGCCGTTATTGGCAGTCCATCGTCTCCTCCCGAGCCCTTCTAGGGGGCACTGCCGCGGCGGGTGCGGCGGTGACTGCGGCGGGTGCGGCGGCGAGAGCGGCGGGTGCGGCGGCGATAGCGGCGGCGGCCAAGGAGGCGGCTGCGGCGGTGAGGACGTCGGCGGGGATGGGCCTACGGGCCCTGCCCTTGTCCTTGGCGGGGGGGTCGCAGGACCTGCCCCCAGCCCGGTGGTTGGCCGGCTTGCCTGCCGCCGCACATGCGTAGCAGTGCGGCGGAGCACGGCATTCTGCGGCCTTGTGACCGGGCTGGCCACACTGGTGGCAGCGGTCGCTGCGGTCCACCTCCGCGGCGCAGTGGGCGCCAACGTGGTGCCCCACTTGGCACCGGAAGCACCGCAGAGGTCTGGGCTCCAGCAGTTTAACCTGTGCGGAGACCCAGCCTACCAACAGCCGTCGGCCCTCCCCGGTGATGGTCCTGGCCGCCGCCACGGGGCAGCTAGCTGTCACCGCTCGCATGCCCGTGCCGTCAGCGCGGATGGTGCCCACCCGGACCTGATCGGTCGTGCACCCACCCGCCCTGACGATGGCGGCCACCACCTCGTCCACCTTGACTGAGTCGTCCAGGCCCATGATGCGCATGTCTATGCACTTTGTGGGCCTGGACACTCGGGCCTCCTCTGAATTGAGGGACGCCCTAATTCTCGCTGCTAGGGCATCCGCCGCAGGGCCACTGGCCGCACCGGGGACCTCTAGGATTCGGGCCCCGGTGACAGTACGCCTCATGCGGAAGCCCCCAGCAGCTCCGAGCTCGCCAAGGTGGGGCAACACCGCCTCCTTCGCCTTCTCCATGACGTCGTCGTACGTCACGCCCTTCTTTTCCGCCTCAGGCTGCAGCGTGATTACTACAGCCTCGGAATTCGGGGCGCGAAGTCTCGCCGCCATGGCTCGCTTCTTCCTATCTTTCCGCCTCGCGCGCTTTTTGGCCGCTCTGGCCGCCTTGCCCGCCTTCTTCGCGGCGCCGACGACCGTCCACGCGCCGCCGGGTTCCTCAGGTGGAGGAGGCGGCGGGCGGGGCCTAGTCGCCGCCGCGGCAGGAGGTCCCGCCGGTTTAGCGGCCGGCACCGCCACACCTTTTTGCCGCCGTTGCTGCCCAGCCGTCGGGGGCGGTCTCGCGGGCTCCGATGCCACAGCCCCGCGCCGCGCTTGTCCCGATGGACCCGCCTTGGGCACAGAAGCCGCAGCGGCGGCGGCGGCGTAAGACGGCGCCTTTCGCTGCTGGCCAGAGGCCGCCAGCGGAGGGCGCAGCACGATGCCCTCCAGCAGGGACAGCTGCTGCTGAATGCGCAGCTGGAACTGCTGCTGCTGCTGTTGCAGCTGCTGCTGGAAAGCAGCCAGTTCCCGCTGCACCAGCGTTAGCAGCTGGCTCTCCGGCTCGGGCTGGGCCTGGGCCCCCCCTCCTCCTGTCGCCGGCTCCTGGCAGCCACCGCTATTGGGCGCTCTCGCGAGCTCAGCCCGGACTTCGGCCTGGAGCTCGGCCCGGAGCTCAGCCCGGAGCTCGCTCCGGATTCTGGCCACCCTCTTCTCGAGAGAGGCGTCAAAGGCTTCCCGAAGGGACTTGGCGTGTCGTTGGGCCGTCCTCTCCTTTGACGTCCTCTCCCTTTTGCGGCTCATGTCCCGCAGCAGGTTGACTGCCATCTTCTGAAGGGACTCCATGTCGGAGTCCGCTTTGGCACGCCTCTCGCTGCCAGATGGCTCCGAGAGGTCCCTCTCTGAGCCGGCCGCTCCGGGGTAACGCCCCTCCGCGGCAAGCCTGGCGGCTCGCTGAGCGGAGTCTTTGGCTGTTAGCCCCCTCCCCTTTCCGCGGGACTGGCCCGCACCACGGCTGATGGTGGGAATTTTGCTCCTCCCCTCAGAGCCAGAGCCAGACGATCCGTCTTCTCTCCTGGCAGACGCGGAGCGCTTCCGGGACCGACCCGAGCTTCTCCCAGAGTTGCACGCAAGCTCCTCCACTTCCGAGCGCCCATCATCCCTCCTGACGAACTCGAAACGCTTCGGGGAGAAACCCGAGTTTCTCCCAGAATCGCCAGCCATCTCCTCCGCCTCCGAGCCCTCCGAGCCCCCTCTGGATGTCGCGTCGGACTCCGACCGCGCATCACTCCCTGGTTTCCTAAAAAACTTTGATTTTGTTTTTAAATTTTCCATAATTGTTCCCACGAGTAGAAACTTTGGGTACTTGCTCAAACACGTGGTTCGCACTAGTGACTAATTTAGCTACCCATTAGTCAAGCTAACAACCTCCCTCACGGTGCGCCGCCGCTTGGAGGTTTGGGGTAATTTTTTATAGAGGTTGTCTTCCTCGCGGCCCGGGCGATTAAGCCAAGACCCTCGTCTCCCATCAAAAGTCAGAAACATGACCTTGGACAATCTCTGGGGCTACGAGACTAACGGTGGCAGAAGGAGGAGCAAGCCTTCCTCCTGCCTGCCCGGCGGCAGTGTGAGTGCACACCGAGCCCGCTCTTACTTCGCCACTGTGCCCTCTGCTATAGCAGAGGGACACGCGTTGAAGCGTTCCTTCAGACAGAACATTCGCAGACGGCCATCGAGGCCCCTTAGGCAACAATACCCAAGGGGGTCATTGGCCGCCTCCCAGGGTGCACCGTCCCGCAGACTGGCCTTCGCTCCGGACGTATCCGCAAGGGAACTACAGCCTGCGGGCACTCGTGGAGGTTTTCTGTCGTGGCACCCCACATGTCGACAACCTCGCGAGCCAAGTCAATATACTTGATTTGTTTGTCTTTCTCGGCTTTCACGAGGTTCTCGTCATGCAGAACGGATATGTCAACAATCATTGCACGCCTCTCGCTTCGGTCCACCACCACTATATTAGGCTTATTATATTTATATTATTATTAGCTGCTGAAATAAGTAGGTCCCCTCTAAAGCACCTAGGGCTACGTGGAATTTCTAAAAGAGTAACCCATAGTCCTAGAACGCAGAGGACATAGATGTGGTTTTAGTCAGTACAAGTCTCTCTCCCACTTTGTCCATGAGCGAGAAAAGTATACGGTTGACTTTCCAACCCAAAAAAAAATCGGTTATTATGTTCTACATACCTATAAGCTATATAGTCCTGTAAAGTTTCAACAACACACGTTCAGTAGTGTAGGTATTTTTTTTTCTTGGTGGGAAAATCATCCATGACATCTCCGCGCCCTTGGGCGGAGCGGGAGATAGTGTCAGACTTTCACTAATTAAACCTGTTCCTTGGTTCCCTTTCGTACCGGGGCTGAATCTTCCTTTCAGAAGCAGACCCTTAATTGGCTCCAGAAAGCTTCGCCCCTGCTGGGCCCTTAAGATTTGTAAAAAGGGATGTAGATGTCGAAGCCTGGCCTTAGAATTGATCACTTCATGATTTGGCCAATTAAAACTGGCCAGATCATTTAAACGTCAACATTTGATGATATGTCAATTCTTCAGTGTGTTTGACACCTAACTCCTCCTAAACGGCTTGATCAATTTATATAAAATGTTATGTGTATATTTGAGTTAGTTTGACTGGCCTGTTGGTCTAGTGGTTAGTGACCCTGACTGCTATGCCGGAGGTCGTGGGTTCGATTCCCACCCAGGACAAATGTTTGTGTGATGAGCATGATCATTTGTTCTGTGTCTGTGTGTAATTTATCTATAGTATGTGTGTATTTTGAAATATATATGTATGTTTATCAGTTGTCTAGTACCCATAACACAAGCTCTGCTTAGCTTGGGACTAGACGGCGTTGTGTGATAGTTGTGTGTAATATTATATTATTATATTATATTATTATTAGTTCCTGGATGGTTTTAAATTATAATTGGGCCCAGTAGGTGGCGTTGCAATCGGGTTCTATAATATTTTTTCTGATAAAAAACCAGTTTTCGGACAGGATAACGTTTAGGTGGACTGCTAGTATACAATAATTTTTTTTTCAATGGTAATGGTGACCAGTACGCTGGCAGCATTGTCACGTTGGATAACATTGCTGATTTGTTGACGCAAAGGTATCGACACATGTTGCATCTTACACTAAAGGCCTACCCAACTTCCAGATAATACTTAGAGATCATATTTTTCAATTGTATATACATATCAGTTTTAAGTGTACGTCAGATGCGCCCCTTTTCCTCAAGGCTACAAACTTGCCCGTCTTAGCTTAAGCGAACAAATTGAGCACCCAAATGCCTGAACAATGTTGTTGGAAGTTTTTATCGCGTATTGTGAACCTATTTGTATGGTAAGTGAGTTGATAAGCATGATAACAATGGGGAGCTTCAGATAGGATAGGAATATTCTGGGTAAATCTGTATCATTTTCAACGTAAGAACTCCGTATTAGAAGCAGTATCGATTAGTTTACTGATTTTGTAGTCTAGTGGGCTGCTGAGCGCTGTGTTTTGCATTACGTTTTTCATCAGTGTTTTGTGGTTTTTCTTGTGAAGGAGAGAGATTTTAGGTTATGGCTAGCTAAAAAGAGATATTACGGAAATATCGATAGATAAATAGATACACTCTTTATGGAACACCATAAATAAAATTACAGTAGTGGCAAAAACTAGCGCCTATCTTAATCACTGCTGTGTGAATAGGCTCTTAATAAACTAGTGCGCCTCACCATCAACGATTGCATCACTACTTACCATCAGGTGAGATCGCAGTCAAGCCCTAGTTTGCATCATTTAAAAAAATATCACTCTTATTTAGATATCCGCAAGATAACCAAGGTTACCGAGACTGCCCGAAGAATCGCTAAACTTAAGTGGAAGTGGGCTATTGGTCGAAGAACAGATGGTTGTTGTGGTGACACTTGGGGCAGGCCCATGTCCAGCAGTGGACGTCCTTCGCCTGAAATCATGATGATGATTATGCTATTTCTATTTTATATGGTGTATGTAGGTAATCTATATTAATTATATATTAATAGCGGTCCCGGCAGAAGCTGTCCTGCCCTAAAGCAAATACGTCGTCAAAAAAAAAAAAATTGAAAACCCGGTTCACTGGGTACCGGGTTTAATAGTAGTTTATGTGACTAGGGGATAAAGCAGTGTCTTTAAGTCAAGGGCGGCATGTTGAATTCCGAACGAAACGAAGGTTGCTGATTTTAATCCCGAACGATAGTGAGGGATTTATAAAGTTAACTCCCGAGCATTGCGAGGGAGTTAATAAAGAAACCTGAGTGAAGTGAGGAATTAAAGCCGCCCAAAACAAATACAGCTTTATCCCCGTGTTGCATACTCTACTTTTTACACCATCTGTGAGATAATTAAAGACAATTTGGTCGACCAAATTATTTATTAGAGGAATATAAGTATTTACAAGTTCATCAAACAAACAAAATTCATTACTCCAAGATTCTATAGTTTAAATTTTCTATAATGCTCCCATAAGTAAGCACGTTTTATTCTATTTTCTTTTTTTTTTTGTTAGTGGCCAGTTTGAATTTCGAGTCAACTTGTTCGATGCACGTACATTTTAATTCACAATGTTGACAATTTTTGATGTTCCTAATTCAAAACTCATTATTCCCTAGGGATCGGCCATACTGCATTATCTCCCTAGGGATAGAATGACTTGCTTTAAGTGAGGTTTGTATGACGTATAAAACGACATTATCGAGCAGGTGGTGTAAAAATGTATTTTTAATTCATCCAAAGATCCACTTAAATATACACACAATATTTCATCCAAATCGGTCAAGCCGTTAAGAAGGAGATAGGTGACAAACATAAGTATAGAAAAATTATAAAGTAAACATAATTAATTATTAATTACTTAAAAAAATATAAAAGTACTCGCACAGAAATCTAAATGGACTGAATGCTTCTGAATTTATGCGAATGTCAGGAAATCTTCATAAATATTACGTCACCAGTTAAACCGTGGTATCGTATTGTACAAAGCCGACAAATCTATTTTTGGAAAAATATTTTGATACCTCCCGGCAAACGAGTCCATGCGGTTTTTCCTACAAAACGACTGGATGACAGTTACACCGAATTGTAACATGCTCATGCTCGTGAACGGGTGCCGTCAGTTGAGACTGGTCATCTCTTAACTGCCAGTGGCTTAATTTTATTTTATTTTATTTTTAAGCTTTTGCATAGCTTCTATCGCGGGCCTTGAGCGTGGAGACCGAATCCAGAAATTCCGTAACGAAAATAACGTAACACCCCCCACTCATTTGTTTTTTGAGCGTGGTGACTGATAAGAAAACAAATGAGTGAAAGCAGCTGTTGGCGTTTTGGATGGGTGGGGTTAAGCAGCTGTTAGCGAGGTCTGGTTTTTGATGGGAGAGGTTAAGCAGCTGTTGGCGAAGTCTGGTTTTGGATGGAAGAGGTTAAGCAGCTGTTGGCGAGGTCTGGTAATGGATGGGTGGAGATAAGCAGCTGTTGGCAAGGTCTCATTTTGGATGGGTGAGGTTAAGCAGCTGTTGGCGAGGTCTGGTTTTGGATGGGTGGGATTAAGCAGCAGTTGGCGAGGTCTATTGCATAAGTTGATAAAAAATGCTATGCAATAGCTTTACCGCGGCAGTCCCCGAGTGCCACACGTCTTTTTTTTATTACTTATATACATTGTGCTCACATAATAGAAGCAACAAGAAATATGTAACTAATAATATGATTTAAAAGAGTGTCCATGGGGAGTTTCTTGCACGTAAGTGCCTATAAATGGTTTATTTGAAATAAATGCTTTTGTTTTTTTTTTTGACAAGAAAATTTCTGTTAGGGATACCGTGGGTCTGGCCGAAGCCTAGTGATTCTTTGAAACCAAGAGTATGGACTCATTCATCTGGCCTAGTTTTCGCACCTATTTATTTT
Source organism: Mythimna ferrago (assembly GCA_910589285.2). Taxonomy (NCBI): domain Eukaryota; kingdom Metazoa; phylum Arthropoda; class Insecta; order Lepidoptera; family Noctuidae; genus Mythimna; species Mythimna ferrago. The sequence goes on from OU342689.1 coordinate 7,073,614, forward strand.
GTATCATAAGCAACTAGGCACAATAGTACAGGATACGGTTAAGAACGACCTTCACCGGTTTGTTTAATGGATGAAACCTATTTTATGATAAATTTAGTATATTAAATAATATAACGCGGGTGGGTTGCCTGAGAAATTCCTGGCCAAACAATTTTTTTTTTTTTATAAAATGCACCGGTGTGTTTAACGAATAAATTTAATACTAACCGAAAGAGTGAAGCCTTTAGAACATAAAAATGTTGGGTTGCCTATTTGTTTCCTGGCATAGCTATGGGTTGCCAGGTATAAACAGGTATGTATAAACAGGTGTGTTTTTTTTATATACAACAAATTCTATATCAAAATAAACGCTGTTTCATTACGAATACGATGTTATAGTGTTGTCTGCAAAAAAATCTGGTATGGATAACGGTTGTGCATTTTTCTAAAAATAAAATAAATTTTCAATTTTTAATTAATAATAGTCTGGCCAGGAATTTCTTAGGCAACCCACCCGCGTTATATTATTTAATACACTAAATTTATAATAAAATACGTTTCATCCATTAAACAGACCGGTGAAGGTCGTTCTTAATCGGATCTTAGACTACAAGAGAGTGCCTTTGATACACTTAGTGATCAGGGTCGCTAAAACTAAAAATATCAAATTGTAAAGAAAAAAAAAACTGGGCATGTGCGAGTCGGACTCGCGCCCTGAGGGTTCCGTACAAACTTAGAACTTACCTCTGTAAATACTTCAATTCCGGAATGGAGTCTCGGAATTTTTTCCTAATCGCAAAAAAATGTGACGTAACAACACAAACATATTTTTTTCTTTTGTTTATTCAGAAGTTTGATTTTTCAAAGCTTCCACGGAGAGCAGACCTGAGTTATGGTTTTAATTTCAACTCGGTACCTCCACGCGTTCTCGAGATAAAAGGCCTTGCTTGACACACAGACAGACAGGTAACAAAGTGATCCTATAAGGGTTTGGTTTTACCTTTTGAGGTATGGAACCTTAACAAGAAAAAAATATTTAAAACATTATAACGGTGATAGGTATTTCTAAGAATTGCATTCGCTTTGACAACAACCACTTGCGTCAAAATTATTTTTTAATTACATTATACCACAAATATTGATAACTCATATTTTTCAAGTTAAGAAAGGTTAATTATACAGAAGCATTGTTTTCACACTAATATTATAAACTCGAAAGTTTGTATGTGTTCGTTAATTGCTCCTTAACACTCAAACGGCTGAACTGATTTCGATGATATTTGGCACACGAATAGATCATGTCCTGGTCCGGGTCACAGAAAAAAGGAGCAGGAGGGAGTGTCAGACTTTTACTGACTAAAACCACATAATAGATAGGTACAGAAGACATTCTCATGTATGTACAGTTGCCATCACGGATCTTGAACGCTCGGCGTCAGAGTGGGGATCGCTTTGCGCATTCCATACATTGGCGAACTAATCGTCTTCGTTGTTAGATACATGCAGCAACGCAGTAAACGAATGAGGAGTGACGTCTATGACGCGATGGCGCGGCCAACCAATCACTGACACTCCCCGCCCCCGCGTCGCACTTCGCACCACTAAAGAGACCGAATATTTGACTTCTGCGCAAGTGTTCAAGATCCGTGATGGCAACTGTACTTTCACTTTTTATACCTACGGACGGTGGACGCACACTAATGAGCGTTTGAGCCGGAACTGTTTGACAAGTGATCCGAGACGCGACCGAAACGTCGTGTCTGTGACTGGTGTCTATGGGTGCGTTGCTCGAGCGCGCTTTGTATGTAGATTGACTTCTGTACCTATCTATTTTGTACTAAAACCCATTCGTGTACCTTCAGTTTCACTTTGCGTTCCTAGGCCACGGTAACACTTTTGATCAATTAAGGGCTCAACCATAGATACGTTGAACTTGGTAATGGCTTTATGGATACAACAAGCATTTCATACTCGTAAATACCATTCAGCAGTTCCCACCGCTTACTTGAGTCCCGAGGTGAAGGATATGGACATGCCCAAAACGGATTTAATAATGTGTCTAATTGGCTGCATCAAAATCTTCTAACATTAATATAAAACTAAGTACATTTTATTCACAATGAAAAAAATTAACTTACCGCTTACTAACTTACCCAAAGGCTGGCTTTTACCTTGGACAGAGGATAAGCATTGCCATACAGGGTGGCAATGCTGCCAGTCTTTTGGGCACATTACCAGTCGACAACAATGTGGAAGAGTTTTTTGACGCCCTATTTTAATTTGATTTTAGTTAGTTGTAATTAGCACAGGGTATTTTTTTTTTGTAACCATAGTTATTTAAGTATTTTTTTAAACTCTTACTAACCTTAATATATTCGCACACAATTGCAACCATGCTGACATTGCTTGTACTTGCCCTACTTTAGTTAAAGCTGACCACATAAAATACTTAGGTGTTACGATTGACACAAATCTAAATTTCCGTAAACATATTGAACTACTGTGTACAAAAATGCGTCAATTAATACATATTTTTAGGAACCTACGTCTTATTGTTTATATGGCTCTGAGTACCTACCGACATATCACGAAGAATCGCCAAACTTAAGTGGCAATGACCAGGGCACATTGCTCACAGAACAGATGGCCGTTGGGGCCGAAAGGTTCTGGAATGGCTACCACTTACCGAAGACGTAGCGTTGGAAGGCCTCCTACAAGGTGGACCAATGACCTGTTAAGGGTTGCGGGAATCCGATGGATGCGAGACGCATAGGACCGTTCATTGTGGCGACTCTTGGGGGATGCCTATGTCCAATAGTGGACGTCTTTCAGCTGAAATTGTGATGATGATTTGGCTCCGTGTCAACCGGTGCTTACCTACTGTATTACTTCATGGGCCACCCCATGAAGTAATTCAGTAGCTTAACTGCAAGGACTATCTCACTTCCTCTATAACGTGCTCAAAGAGCAGTTCTTAAGGTTAAAACCTGGGAAATCTAAAAGGGCGGACCCTTTTAAATTTTCCACCAGCTGTACACAGCATGTAAGTTACAAACAGTACGCCAACTATTTATATTACACATCGTACTTTATCAGCACTCTGAGCTTCTTTTTGAACCAGTACCTTCAACCAGGAGGAGGATTCATAGATTTTATATATTTTAAGGGCCTTTTTTGTAAAACAAGCTCAATAAATTATTAAATATCATAAATTATATTAAATGTAGTACATAGTTGTCGGAGTATCTATTGAATCTCAATTATACAGACACAGAGAAACTATTGGAAGTTTTAGTAAGGTTTAGTTCGTAAGTTGTTATTTCTGTACGCAAGCCGTTATTCATTAGGTAGTCTTGTTAGGTAATCACCCTAAACACAGGTTTTTAAATCTAGGTTTAAAGTTAATTTTCTTTAAGTCCTTAAATATTGATAATTTAGTTATACTCATCGTTGGGAATTACCACAATTAAATTTTGTTTATGATTTACTTTTGGCTATCACATGTAACAATATTGTGTAAAAGATTAAATAAATCTGTTTGCTGATATTCTGAACAACTCGATGAGCGCTTGACCCTCGTCCTATTGCTATGCTTTGAATCTTTAAATTTATGGCCCACTCTCTAGGAGACTCGCGCCGGGCCTTAGTACAGGCCATGGTTCGGAGCGAGGAGGAATAGCAGGCGGTCGCCTCGTTCTACGAAGCAGTAATGCTAGCAAAGGAAGCGGAAGCATGCGTGAAGAAACGGCCCTCACGCCCCAACCGCCGGGATCCCGATCCCGATTTCCAGCCACCGTAGGCACAAGCGCGCGGATGGCAAGCAATGTGTAGCACACCGTCCGATCGTCCGGTAACCATCCGGACCGAGCCCAAGACGTCGATGGCGCGTAGTGTTCCAGATGTCAGCAAATCGTAGGTCGGCAGGGTCAAAGCCTACTGGGGCCATGGGTTAAGTGAAAATGAACCCCGGGGCCCTCTGAAACGCAAGGCAAAGAAGGAACAAATGAGTGGGTTTTAGTCGCTCTACCCAAGAAGACTGACTCGGGCCTTCTTTCTAGTCGCCGTCCGACCGTCCGGTAACAATCCGGACTGAGCCCAAACCGTCGACGGCGCGCGCCTCAAGGAGTTGTCAGCAACCGCAGGGGCCCAGCAGGGTCGAAGCATACTGGGGCCATGGGTGATGCGAAAGATGGTCCTTAGGTCCCTGAAACGCAAGGCACAAACGAGTGGGTTTTATATAGTCAGTAAAAGCACTCCCTCTCGCTCCACCTCCACCACAAGGGGGGGAGATGTCATTAGGTTATTTCCTACCAAAAACAAAAAAAAACAAAACTCTCTAGTAGACTGAATCACTCTCTTGCACAGAGAATCTCCTAGAGAGAAGGCCAGAGTCATAGCAGTAGGAACATTATAAGGCTAAATGCTCATGCGCACTCCATTAGCACCGTTAACAAGTGACACAGAGACCCACTTGAACAAACAACTAACCGGTACATAATTTTCTTGACAATCAATAGCAGATTAGTTAACCATATCAATATGGCACCCATTCATTGGTTGATAACACGGTCGTTTAGAAAACTAATTCATTTGTTACTGTTAGTCACGTTAAGTATAATCATAGTGGGTAAGGTCGAGATGAAGAAATACAATGGGTTCCGTACATATTGGTAGGAAGTAAAATATCTACACTAATATTATAAAGAGGTAAAGTTTGTTTTTGTTTGTAGGAGGTAATCTCTGAAAGTAGCGGTTGAATTGCTAAATTTTTCACCGATAGAAAGCTGCTTTATTCCTGAGTGACATAGGCTATAAGTATTTGTTGTACGCGGGCGAAAAACCGGGCAAAAGCTAGTGTATAATATACATATTCTACGCTCTACCAAGATGTATGAAGATGTAGAAACTAACATATTATGCAGGTTTAATGTACAACTACAAATACGTTGCTAGTTTAGTGTGCTAAATCATTAAGTTCCCTACAAAATTAATGAACATAAAGGCGCTAGCGCATGAGTCATGCTCGTGAACGGGCACCGTCAGATGAGACAGTTATTATCTCAACTGCCGGTTTTTTTAAATTTATTGTTATTCAAATGTTTTTTTTTTTTTTACAACGTGCAGTAATTTACCTCGTTTTCATACATTTGTATAATTTTTAAATTAACGACGTAACCTTAGTAACGGGTTCAATATGTTCTGTCACCTTAGTTGAGATTTTCTACTAATCTACAATACCCTATTTATTATATGTATCTTAAATTATAGTTTGATCGGCCGTGTACGCCCACTTTGCTCGCTTCCTTTGGCCCTCGTTATTTCCTTCATATCAGGATACTTTATACCTCGTAAGTTTTCTACAGAGGCCCTCTGTCGGTCTTACTAAAGCCGACAATGTATTAATATCGATGCGTCACGAAGTCGAATTGTTGCTAAAATAATAATATTTTAGGTAATCAGCAAAATTTTAATAGATGCATACAACTGATAAGTCGTACAAATACTACGATGAAATTTATTTCATTACTGATATTATTTCCAAGTAATTTTTAATATTAGTATTTATGTTTACGTTGTGATAGTACTTGGTGATTCAATTCAAATTATAAAGCTATTAATTTAGGAACATATGGTATTTGTAAGGTCGTTAAAAATTAAAAATACATTTAAATACCTAATAATTGATAAAATTTTGCGCTTTTGATTATTATCGTTTTACTTATTTTTATTTTTTAAACAAAAGCATAAAAATAATACATACATTTTATGAACGAATAAAATTATTACTATTATTTATTGATTTAAAAGAGTGAGCGTGGAGTTTCTTACACATGCATCAGCACAATGTATTTTCCTTAGTAACATGCAAACACCTTCATCTTTTAAATTAGCCGACCTTTATAATAAAAAAGTACCTGTAAATGGTTTTATTGAAATAAAAACTTTGAGTTGAGTTCCACTTTTTCATTCGATCACTCGAAAACGTAAAAAGAAAGAGAGATCAATTACTATCTCGTATATTCAACAAAAATGAGCCTATGGAATTCTATACATTTTTAAATATTTAATTGTAAAAAAATAGTTTTTAATTTATTATTTCATTAAACCCCAAGCGAACGCTATTTTTCTCGCACCTATTGTCTTTCTATTGTGTCTCTAATTACCACGATTGAAAGGTTAAACACTTAAAAATATAATTATATATATTTTATGAATAAGTTTAAAGAAACAAACAACTAATGTATGTATGTGTGTTTTCAACTAATGTGAATGTTATACAAACGCTCAAGGAACCCTAATTATACTTACTAATGATGCAGAACTTGTCGATAACAGGTAAAATATAACAGCGCACTTTGCGACCGTCATTCAGAAAGTAAAACTCGCAGTGTCAACTCAAAAATAATACCAACTGTTCAAACTAATTACCAAAATGAAGGCATATACTGTGGTGTTACTTCTGGCTGCTGTAGTGTTCGTAGAATGTGGGCATACGTTCATGGGGTCCAATGTCATGCGCCCTCTGATACTCCATACAGAAACCCGGTTTCCATCGAAGATGTTCCAGAAAAGGATTGAATTTTTTAACTATACGCTGCCCGCTGTTCCTGGCTATACGAGGAGTATTCAGGTAAATGTTAATGATATTTTGTTTCTGACTGGCCTGTTGGTCTAGTGGTTAGTGGCCCTGACTGCTAAGCCGGAGGTCGTGGGTTCGATTCCCACCCAGGACAAATGTTTGTGTGATGAGCATGATCATTTGTTCTGTGTCTGGGTGTAATTTATCTATAATATGTATGTATTTAGAAATATATAAGTATGTTTATCAGTTGTCTAGTACTCATAACACAAGCTCTGCTTAGCTTGGGACTAGATGGCGTTGTGTGGTAGTTGTGGAATATTATTATTATTCCATTTATTATCTATATATGTACATATTATTTACATTTTTAAATATTTCTTAAAAAGCACATTAAAAATATAAAAAATAGTAGCCCACCGGCATCGGGAACAGGGTCCGCTGAAGCTGCCGACTATTATTATTATTATTATTTTATAAGGAACTAGTTTTTGACAGCCGGTAGTTTTCTCCTATCAAACTTTAAAATCCCCTATAGGTTTTACCCCCTTAGAAGTGGAGTTTCGTAAAATCCGTTCTTAGCGTACGTCTACACCCTTTAAAGAACCTACTTGCAAATTTTAAGTTTGTAGGGGTTAATATAGTTTCTGAGATTTCTTGATTAATCAGTAAGTGGTATTTCGCTTTTATACAGGGTTATTTGTAAAACACTAATAACCTTGCCGGGACGTATTACTAACATCATAAACAGCAACTTTTGTTCTATGACATTTTACAAAACCTAATTCATTAACCAAAAACAAACCTTCAACATTTCGTTGTTCTATCTAACACATTTCAATTCTGTATTTTGCTATACCTACCTACGTCTGAATGACGCGACGCAATCGCATCAAGTCCCCCTCCCTCCGAACCCTGCTCCCGTCCGCTATTGTACTATCGCTTGCTTTGCATAGACTTCGTAATATTTAGAACCTTCATTTTAAATATTTTTGTTTTTGGATGAAAATCAGATGAATTAAAATATGATAAATTTTTAAGTCATAGAACAAAAGTTGTTGTTTATGATGTTAGTAATACGGCCCTGCAAGGTTTTTAGTGTTTTACAAATAACCCTTTTTTTATGGTGGGAAAAAATCATGCATTGACATCCCCCGCCCTTGGGCGGAGCGGGAGATAGTGTCAGACTCTTACTGACTAAAAAAACCCACCCCGTTCCTTCTAGCCTTCATACCGGGGCTCGAGCGCCCTTTCGGATAACCCTGGCCCCAGTAGGCTTCGACCCGGCTGGGTCCCTGCTGTTGCTGACAACTCCTTGAGGCGCGCGGGAACAGTGCGCGCCGTCGACGACTTGGGCTTGGTCCGGACAGTTACCGGACGGCCGGACAGCGATCTACCCATTGCTCACTGTCCGCAAGCCCGCGCCTACGGTGGCCGGAAATCGGGATCAGAATCCCGGCGGCGGCGGCGGCGGCGATAACGCCGTTGCCTGATGCGTTCGGCCTCCTCCTTTGCGAGCATTACTGCTTCGCAGAAGTCGGCGACCGCCTGCCACTCCTCCTCGCTCCGGACCATGGCCTCAACCAGGGCCCGGCGCGAGAGGTCTCCGCCGCCGATCGCCCCCATTACAAATAACCCTGTTTATAGAAGATTAGTATTATAGTAAACCAGGTACACGTGGCCCAATCGGTAATGTGCCCCACTTGCAAAACTATGAAACGTATTTAAAATTCGTCATATTTATAATACTAGCAGATCAGCTCAAATAAGCACCAAAATTTAAATGCGCATCTTAATTGTGCAAATGGGGCACGTATGCCTGGTTTACTCCGTACTTGCTACGTTTTCAAATGGAGAATAGTCCCTTTATCGTTCTGACTGGGTGAACTCCTTTACAATAATTATTCAAATGTATAATTATGTACTAATAGATACAAACCCAACTTCATAAAATGTACTCAACTAAAATTCAAAGCATTAATAAATAACACTAAAGTACAGGAGTTTAATATTGAAATTAATGCTTTGAATTTTAGATATGTATATTTTATGACTTTTCATAAAACATAAAAATTCACACTTGCTTCTACTGTTTGTTTTGAAGTATTTGTGATACTTTCACCTATCAAAACTAGACCACTTCGTATTCACTCACTAAATTTCTATAAAGAACAAACAGCACTAACTCTATCCACCACAGATCAACTAAAACCAACAAATACATTTCTTCTTAGTATTGTTTATCATCGGTAATATCTGGTTTAAGGTCAGTGCCGGTAGCCACAATCCATATTGCGTCAGGGTTGCCAGTATCATCATTTGCCTAGTCTTTTCCAAAAATGTTATGCTACGTTTACAATCATGTGGGCCCAGCCTCGGCCAATCTCTATTGTGTAGCCATTGTATAAGTGGGGAAATCCTGATAACACAATGGCGGTTGGCCGAGGCTGGGCCCTCATGTAAATGTATCATTAGAATCGACTTCCAGACTGACCAGTCCCCCTAGCCAAGTTACAACCGTTTCGTTTCGATTCTCTTGTGTCGAACACGTGACTGAGATGACCTCAGAACAAAGGAATCGGGGACGTGGCCAACTCGAGGGGGACAGATGTAACTCAGCGCAATAGAATCTGACATATCCTATTTTACTTTGAGCGTTTGCCTATCTGAATGTCACAACCCATTGTCTGATGAGCACAGTAAAACATCAAACTTTTACTGATTATACTTGTATATTCCTTCAGTTGCTCTTAGCGATATATACTTATACATATACTTTGACATATACTTGTATATTCCTTCAGTTGCTCTTTGCGAGGGCTTCCGTAACTCTTTCGATCCACAACCCTTGGCAATACTGGTCAGAGTTTTTCTGAATATTCACTAATCTATTTTTTCTTTATTTCAGGGTATTTTGGCATATGACCTGACACACTCGGGCGCATCAGCTAACGTGACTCGGGGCGGCCTCGGCTATAACTTCGTTAATCTTCGGATGAAGAGCGATCGCGCTAAAGAGTTACACTATGACATTTTTATTTATGCTTAATTTTGTTATTGTACAGAAATGATTATATTCTAAGATTTTATTAACTCAGTTTCTTTTATTTACTTTTCCTGTCAAATATTATTTATTTTTTTGTTAAGCGGTAAGTTTGGTAAGCGATGATGACTGTGTTCGACGACAGAGCATGCTTGCCTAGAAGTAACCTATTCACTCTTGTCTTAAAGACCAATAGGTCTGTATTTTCTGGTAGCATATGAAAACACAGACTTCGGCATGAAATTTCACTCCTTAAGGCTTATAGTCCCTTGAACCATCTGGCCAAAATTATGTGGACGCAGCTCTCGCACACGCCTAGGCGGCAGTACGCAAATCTGTGCATTTATTTGCAGCCAACAGCGCCCGGAAAGCGCGCGGCTGACCTTTAAATTCATTTTCTTTGCGAAATGTTGATTGTTTTTTAAATGCAATGTTCACTTTGAAGAATATTTAACCACCAATATTTATGTGTAAAAATGTTTCTAAAGATCCAAGCCGTTTCGAAGGAGAAGGGAAAAGTTGCGAAATTGCTAAATATTTTTTTTAGACAAAAGTATTAATAGCACGAAAAAATCAAATGTTGAAAATGTTGTTCATGAATCTATAAACATCTTTTTTTTTCAAACCTATTAACCTGGCCGTTACCGAGGAGTAGGCTTCAGAAAGTCACTGTTTCGCACGTATGGGTGGGATTGCCACCATCTTTGAATCAGTTACCTCGTTGCGAGGTCTTTGCAAGTACGTCAAATTAGATTAGCATTTTATAAAGACACCTATGCAAGGAAAATATTTGCATATGATTACTGATTTGTCTGCAAAGAATTCTCGAAATGTTTCATCATCATCATCATCATTTCAGCCGACAGATGTCCACTGCTGGACATAGGCCTCCCCCAAGCGTCGCCACAACGAACGATCATGCGCGTCCCGCATCCATCGGATTCCCGCTACCTTCACCAGGTCGTCAGTCCACCTTGTAGGAGGCCTTCCAACGCTGCGTTTTCCGGTACGCGGTCGCCACTCCAGAACCTTTCGGCCCCAACGGCCATCTGTTCTGCGAGCAATGTGCCCTGCCCATTGCCACTTAAGTTTGGCGATTCTTTGTGCTATGTCGGCAACCTTGGTTCTCCTGCGGATATCTTCATTTCTGATTCGATCACGCAAGGAAACTCCGAGCATAGCCCTTTCCATTGCTCTTTGGGTGACTTTAAGCCTTTTGATAAGGCCCATTGTGAGCGACCACGTTTCGGATCCATATGTCATCACTGGCAACACACACTGGTCATAGACTTTCGTCTTGAGACACTGTGGTATGTTGGATAAGAAGATACCGCGTAGCTTCCCGAACGCTGCCCAGCCGAGTCGGATTCGACGGTTGACCTCTTTCTCGAAATTAGATCTACCCAACTGGACTGTCTGCCCGAGGTAGACGTAATCGTCCACAACTTCGAGTATAGAGTCTCCGATCTTGATAGGAGTGGGTGCTACATGGTTGTTTATCATGACTTTAGTTTTGTCCATGTTCATTTTAAGACCCACTCTTTCGGAAGCTCTACTGAGGTCATTGAGCATTGTACTGAGCTCTTCTGTAGTCTCAGCCATGACTACTATGTCGTCGGCAAACCGAAGGTGAGTGATGTACTCGCCATTGACATTAATGCCTAGTCCACTCCAGTCCAGAACCTTGAAGACATCCTCCATTGCGGCCGTGAACAGTTTCGGAGAAATGACGTCTCCCTGCCTCACACCTCGCTGCAGGAGGATAGGTTTCGAAGTCTGGTCCTGAAGTCGGACTGACATAGTGGCGTTTTCGTACAAACACTTCAGCACCTCGATGTACCGATAGTCAATCTGGCACCGTTGGAGAGACTGCAGTACAGCCCAAGTCAGAGCCCGAGGCAGATTATACTCCTCGGTCTTCTGTATAACCTGTCGTAGCGTATGTATGTGGTCCACGGTGCTGAAGCCTTTTCGGAATCCGGCTTGTTCGAAATGTTTAGGCATAAAAAAATAAATGCGAGTGTATAGTAATGATTCTGGTAAAATCGTTTTGAAGTTAAATGCTTCCATATTAGGTAAGTTTAATTTAGTATTTTTTGAAGCCCTAGCAAATCTGAATCATCTGAGTACTCGACAAATGACGAATGTTTAGAAAAATCCCGAGAAATGACCTGTAGTTTATACTTGAGGAAAAAGTCGAACAATGCTGAACAAATAAATGAGGGGAAGTACTACACTACTATGTAAACTCGGTCTCAAACTGCCGCGTCAGTTGGTCTGTCATACGCTCTCAGGGAAAAGTCTACATCGGTTTTTTTGAGAAGGCATACGATAAAATACTTACCTATAAGGAAATCTGGACAAAAATTATTGACTCGGCAATGTCGTAACCTACTAAGGCCATGAGTTAAGTAAAAATGTACCCCGAGGCCTGGGATGCAACGCAAAGAAGGAACATTTGGTAGGTTTTAGTCAGTAAAAGTCTGACATGCTCCGGCCTAGAGCGGGAGAAATCATGGATGATTTTCCACCTTAAAAAAAAGGTAAAAAGAAGAATCTCATCGTGAATGCGTAAAGTAGCTATTCATTGCTCGGCCAAGGCGTCTCCATCAGTGGCTAGGGCGTGAAAATGTCCTCTCTTTCACACTTTCCTATCATCATCATCATTTCAGGCTATAGACGTCCACTGTTGGACGTAGGCCTCCCCCAATTATCGCCACGACGACCACCTTCAGATTCACGCGACTCTAACCACCAGATCGTCTGTCCTCCTTGTGATCGGGCGCGCCAACGTCCTCCGGTACGCGTTCACAACTCTAGAACCTTTCATCGATGGGGACGAAAGGTTTAAACATCTGTTCTGCGAGCAATGTGTCCTCCCACAGTCACTTAAATTTGGCGATTCTTAATATAAAGCGTGCATTCGAATAATCACTTCACGTTTAAACGTTTTAAGCATTACAGTTCTATGTAAAGGCGGCCTCAAACCGCCCCGCGTCTGTCGGTCTGTCACACGCTATCAGGTGAAGCCGGTTTTTTACCATTTTGTTATTTCCAAGCCAATCCGAGCCGCAGAGATTCCGAACCGAAACCCTAGCGGCTAAACTAAACTGACGGGACATCGGATTTCATTTTATATTTAGTTTTAGTTATTTGGTAATAATGGAGATTTAGAATGGCAGGGTTAATATTTTATGGAGCAGTCAAAATGTTGTTTTAAGAGCGTCCTTTTCGAGGTACATTTTAGTACAACAGCTCTTACGTGATTATGATGTTAATACAGATCTTTTTCTAGATATTTTAGATGCACAGCTATCTTGTGGTTTTTATCTAGGATTCTATAGAAATCAAAACATAAATTTGTGTAAAACTAATCTAGTAAAGACCTCTGAAAATCTGCTATTTTACGTGAACCCTGGCCCTCCATAATGTACCTACTCATATATTAAAAATATAAAAAGTAACTACATCAATAGACGCTTGTACATATTTAGTCGACATTCTGAATGACGAAAATTTTTCTGTAAAACTTTTGAGGCTTGAAAAAAAACACGTATTTTCTTTGGATCAAGTTTTGTGGAATATTCGAATAAAACACGTCTCTCTTTTTTTGTATTGCCTCTTCAACAAACTTTGCTTGGGATTGCGTTAGATGAAGCAACAAACTCAATGCTCAATGTTGATGATAACCGAATGGAAAAGGACCCTTATAAGTGCCCATAGAAATTATTGTCTCGTGGAGTGACGTAAGAACTGATAAAAACAGTTCTTAGATTGATAAAAGTGAGCTGCAATATTGTTCGAAGGAGATACTCGGCCCTGGGACATAAAGGGCTACTGAAGGAGCTTGGTTTTAGTCAGTAAGAGTCTGACATCTCGCATTGCCTAGAGTGGGAGGAGTCAATTGATGATTACCTACCAAAAAAATGGGTTATAAAAATGCTAAGGTTTTAAATGAAAAAAAAAAAAAAAAAAAGTAAGGTAGGTATTTATTTTGGACACAAACACACACAGTGTAGAAACAAGTAAGTTATGATTAAAAACAAGGTACAAGAAAGAAGAAGATTTACAATTTCGCTCAGTTTTTTCTACCAAGTATACGATGATATATAATTTTATAAATTGGTACTTGTTTTCTAAATAATATTTTCGTTTTTTTATGCACCTGCCATATTGTCTCTGCACTACCCTAGGTTGACTGATAGAGAATGCCTAAGGCATTAAGTCGACCTTTGTACCTTTTTTTGCATGAAGACTAAATAAATACGATAGGTAACCTCCTCTGCCTAACCTCCTGTGAATACAAGGGCAATGTTTAAAATTCGTGATCACGAATAAACTTGCGATAAAATAGACCAAAAACACAAAGATAACGAAGTTATAAGAAACGTGAACAGTTAATCTGAACAAACTATGACACTCAGTTTATCATATAGAGATAATAGGTAAAAACATACAAAACAACATAAATCTCAGCTTTCCTGCTCATTCACGGTCCATTCGTCGAATCGAACAGACGTCTGCATCTTTCAGTTTCAAAAAGTATATTTAAATATTCCATTTTAATAATGAAGCTGTACGCTTTAGCCTTTTTGTTGGCAGCATTCGTTTATGTGGAGTGTAACCATACCTTCCTGGGAACCAACGTTAATAGGCCGCTGGTGTACCACCATGACGTCCAATATGGGTCCAAGATCTTCAGGAAGAGAGTAGAGAATCTGTACTTCGCGTTGCCTCAAGTACCTTCTAACATAGGACGTGCTATCCAGGTGAGGCGAAAATGATTCATTTATTTTATAAAGTACTAGCTTTTGCTCGCGGCTTCGTCCGCGTACATAAAATATAGCCAATATCACTCTGGAATAAAGCAGCTTTCTATGGATCATAGGCTCGCGTTTGACCACAATCTCACCTGATGGTAAGCGATGATGTGGCCGACGATGGAGCACGCTTGCCTAGAAGCAATCTATTCACTCTTGACTTAAAGACCTCTAAAGAGTTATATCTATCAGAAAACACAGACTTCGACCTCTTTATACATCAGTGTAGATGTAGATTTCATTCCGCATGGTGTCCGAACGTAAAGAATAGCACCATCCCATCTCTTCCCATGGTTGTCGTAAGAGGCGACTAAGGAACACACCAGAGAATGGGCAGCAGCGTTCTCTGTCCATTGCAATAACCAACCACACTGCGATCGCCAACCGGGTTGCTAAGCGTTGCGGACGCCAAGCTATGTATAGCTCGCTGTCCGGCCGTCCGCTAATTAACCGGATCGAGCCTAATCGTCAACAGTGCGTAGTGATCCACGCACTCATCAAAGAGACGTCAACAAACCGTAGGGACTCAGAGCCGATACCCACTAGCTAGACCGTGGGGAATTTCTGAAAAGCAAACCTACCTGTAGTCATAGAACTCAAAGAGTAACTGAAGGACACAAGTATGGTTTTAGTCAATAAAAGTCACACACGCCTTCCCGCTCCATCCAGAGCGGGAGAAGTCATTCGATGATTTCCATCCTAAAAAAAAACTCTCATGCGTGGCGATTATGTCCGACAGTCGACGTTTTTCGACTGAAATGATGATGATGACTTTGTAAAGTTTTAAATTATTTTTATGCTAGCTGAAAGGGAATTGTTTATCTTGGTACGGTCATATGAAGAGGAAGGATAAAACGCATTTTGCTGAAATAGTATTGAATATACATGTGGATGGATGGAGAGGGAGAAGCAGGCCAAAGAAAAAGCTAGGAGTGGCAGGCGGTCGCCTACTTCTGCGAAGCAGTAATGCTCGCAAAGGAGGAGGCCGAACGCGTCAGGCAACGGTGCTCTCTCCGCCGCCGGGATTCCGATCCCGATTTCCAGCCACCGTAGACGCGGGCTTATGGACAGTGAGCAATCAGTCAGTGTCCGACCGTCAGGTAACTGTCCGGACCAAGCCCAAGTCGTGCACAGTTCCCGCGCGCCTCAAGGAGTTGTTAGCAACAGCAGGGGCCCAGCCGGGTCGAAGCCTACTGGGGTCAGGGTTATCCGAAAGGGAACTCGAGCCCCGGTATGAAGGCTTGAAGGAACGGGGTGGGTTTTTTAGTCACTAAGAGTCTGACACTATCTCCCACTCCGCCCAAGAGTGGAGCGTGGAGCGGAGTTGTCATTGGATGATTTTCCCCAATATAAAAAAATAATAAAAAGGGCCAAAGAAAAGGTGGATGAATTATGAGAGGAGAGCTATAAAAGAAAAGGGAGTCAGTGATAGCGTGACGATTGACAGGACTGAATGAAAGAAAACATGTGTTGCGCCGACCTCAAGTAACATGGGAGAAAGGCTGACAATGTTGATGATTATTTCAATGCTACAACAGATAGTGAAACGGGAAAAAAATTGCTACCTTATTGAGCAAACCGCTTGAAGAATTTCTTTTCAAATTGCCCTACAGGAGCTGAATTTTCAGGATCTTTACTGCTCACTTTGGTTGTGAAGTCATGTCCAAAACATTATGCTTCCAAACAGTGCGGTTTTGTATAAATCTCATAAGATTTAAGCTAGAACTACACTACGCATACGTGTGCCACACACGCTGATCTGGGCGTCTCGGTCTCCTTACAATTTAAATGGAAACTAGACTTCTAGAGATACACTAGATCCACGCCACGCGACGTCGTTCCACGTACAAATCAGCTGCCTGATTCACGTAAAATCAAACAAGCCAAATATCGTTGAAGTTTTATAGTCGTTCGATCGAAGTCCTATCCAAAAACGGTATTCACGATCTATCGACTTATTTCCAGTTACATTAATAAGTATTCTACCAGGATAATGTAATACAGATTTTTTTTTAAATCGACGAATTTCAAACGACTTTAAAATCGGTGTCGTCCAAACTCGATTGATGGATGTGAATACGGAAATGGTCTAAACGACTAAATCGCTACGATATCGCTACGGTTTTCATTACGTGAATCAGGCTACTGGGCGTCTCGGTCTTCTTATATTTATATGGAAAGTAGACTTCTGGAAATACATTAGATCCACGCTACGCGACGTCGTTCCACCGTCCACGTACAAATCAGGTGTGTTCCACGTACAAATCAGGTGTGTTACACGTGTGAGTCGGTCTAACGTAGCTTAAAGATGTCTATTGATCGTGAGCAAATGAATTTAAGAATTTTGAACCCGTTTTTTTTTTTGAGTTGCAGAAAATCTACCAGTAGCCGCCAGGTCTTTTGAGGAAAAGATTATTATCTCACGAAACACAATAGATATAAGCGTAATATATGTACCTAATTAAATAACTGACTGAACTGATTCGTAGATATAAGCGTAATATACCTAATTAAATAACTGAGAGTAGTTATTATTGATGACTACACATAGATACCAGTATTACTTAGCTACTTTAATTTAAAGTAGTAGGTATATTTAAAATACCGGCTTCATATTGTTCAAAGATAACAATGTAATTGAAGAACATAGTTACTATCTATGAATAACTAGCATTAAATTAAACATAATGTTGCCTACAATTGATAAGGCAATCAAAACTGATGGGCGTATAAAACAATTAGTATATTTTTCTTATTTATTCACTTTTGGGTTTAGAATTAGTTATATTTACACGCTATTTTTTAATGAACTGATGATACAGTAAATGACTAAAACTGAACGAAAAATATTTTTTGATAGCATAATGAAATCAATAAAAAAAAATTGTTCACCGGTGTCGGCAACCGGGACCCGCTAAGTTAAGCTACCGCTGATTAGGACTGCAAAGATAATACTTAAGATGTTACTCATGCTCAATTTTTAGTTAGTCTGTTGGTCTTTTTAGTAGACTGGCCTGATGGCCTAGTGGTCAGTGACCCTTACTGTTATGCCGGAGGTCGTGGATTCGATTCCCATCCAGGAAAAATTAATGTTTATGTGATGAGCATGATCATTTTGTTCTCTGTCTAGTGTAATTTTATTTATCTATAATATTTATATATATCTATTTAGAAATACGAACGTTGCGTGATAGTTGTGGAATATTATATTATTATTATTTACATCCATAAGCCTACATGCCTATCACTTATAAAACGTCAGAAGCTAGCGCACAGTTCCAATTGGTCGTTTCCTATGGAGAAGAACCGGAAAGAAAACTCTATGGTTACTTTAAAAAAACAAATATTGCGATGATGTGGTCGAGGACTACACAGGTTTACCCCCAGGTTAGTAACCTCTTTACTCATGACAAAAGCCCCATATGGTTTACCTGATTCTGGCTATCAGGGAACATAGACTCCGGAATTCCACTGTAGGAAAATGTCCCATAGAGTGTTGCTGCATAGACAGGTACCTACATCGTTTATTTATTTATTGGCCTACTTACATTTAATACTCTTTATATTTGAATGACATATTCCTTTACACAGCCCTACTGTTCAATAATATAATGTGATAGACGCAGTGTAAATAACCAAAAAATAAAAAAAAAATAAAAAAATAATAGGTACAAATCATTGATTTTTTTTTGTTTTTCTCTAAGCATTACAATGTGCATGTATGCTTAAGCTTAAATCTTTCTCATTATTCTCTTTTTGCACTGTTGAAAACGGCATAAGAATCTGTTCAATAATTTTTCAGTTTATAACAGTCTCTGATCGTGAACATATTGTAGACAGAGACAAAGTCTCCCTACAGCGTTTGTTTTAATTTTGTAAATACTGCAATATTACAGAAAATACAAAACACAAACAAAGCAATAAATACCTAATTTTGAAAAATTAATAAAAGTTTATTTCAACTTATATTATTTCTACTACTATTCCAAGACAATCCTAAGATAAAACACTTCAAAGTAAAGACCTATTACTAAGCGCCCCGCACATGGGCCTCAAAAAATCGGCGCCACAAAAAAAAGCTAGAAGCGGCCGCAAAAACAGCTGAAGCGCGCGCGACACCTTGTGTTCGGAGAAGCTTGAAGCCGCTTCAAGCGTTTTTTTGTGGCGGCACCGCCGCACACGCGCCACAAAAAATGGCCGCCTCAAAAAGAAGCTTGAAGCGGCGTTTTTTTGTGGCCCGTGTGCGGGGACAGTTTATATAGAGTTACACAGACACACTTCAGTTATGTTTTTAAAAGGAAAGAAAAAAATAAAATAAATTCGCAATGTCATAATTATAACTCACAGGGAATGACGGAATCCCCGAGAAAAACGAGTTTTTCCAAAAACATTTGAAAGACAATAGCTTTTCCTGTAGTGACGCGGGATAATTTATTTTAATTAGGTTTTGTTACTGACGAATTTTTAAGTAACAGATTATTCCGTGTAAAGTAAATCTCTCTGTGCATGATTGACTTTGTTGTCAATTAACATTTCCTGGAGAATGTTGCTTTGCAAAATATCTACTTCTAGGATTTGGTTTTAAGAAGGTTACCTTGGTTGAAAAGACGTCCACTGTTAGACATAGGCCTCTCCCAAATGTCGCCACTCTAGAACCTTTTGGTCCCAACGGCCATCTGTTCTGCGAGCAATGTACCCTGTCCATTGCCACTTTAGTTTAGCAATTCTTCGTGGGGGGGTAATCCTGATTTGATCACGCAAGGAAACTCCTTTCCATTGCCTTTTGGGTGAATTTGACAACCTTTTTTCCCTTAGTGTCACTACAAAAAACGGTTCTGTGCGACTTGCTTCCATCGGGCTCTCCGGCCACCGTAGGCGCGGGCTTGCGGACGGCGAGCAATGGGTAGCTCGCTGTCCGACCGTCCGGTAACTGTCCGGGCCGAGTCCAAGTCGTCGACGGCACGCACTGTGCCCGCGCGCCTCAAGGAGTTGTCAGCAACAGCAAGGGCCCAGCTGGGTCAAAGCCTACTGGGGCCAGGGTTAGTTTCGAAAGAGTAGATCAGCCTCGATATAAAGGCACGAAGGAACGGGTGAGTTTTTAGTCAGTAAGAGTCTGACACTATCACCCGCTCCACCCAAGAGCGGGGGTTGTCATTAGATGATTTTCAAACAATAAAAAAAAAATCCATCGGACTCCCGCGACACTCACCAGGTCATCGGTTTACCATGTTGGAGGTTTTCCAATGCTACGTTTACTGGTGCGCGGTCAGCCATAAATAATGCCTGTTAAAAGAAGGCACTGCAGGGAAACTGCGCGGTATCTGGAGTGGCAAGTGTGTACTGAAAGAGGCAAAGTTAAAAAGCCTCCCACTAGGGGACCGGTGACCTGGTAAAGGTCGTGGGAATACAATCGATGTGAGATGCATAAGACTGGTCATTGTGGCGACACTTGGGGGGGGGGGGGGGTAAGGACAGCAGTGCGCTGACCACGGAACAGTAAAAATGTTCCGTGGCGCTGACGATATGTCATGTTTCCAACTATTTTGCACTTCTATCAGTCGTTTTCACTAATAGTATGTAACTATTCCCAGAGTTTTGGAAGCAGTGTTATCAGTAAAGTAATTATCATTGTTAAGGTTACTTGAGATAGTTTCACTTTTTTTTATTGCTATGATATAACGTTTTATTCAAGGCAATAGGTTATCGGTATCGCACAATATTACAACTCTAATTGACATCGACGAAAGTCTTGAATGAATTATGCAATGCTCAGCCATATCTGCATTTATGTATGTCTTAATTTTCTTTCTTACCAGCAGCTTTGAAGCTTTATAGCTTCGTTGTTTAAGATTCCTCCTCCTCCCCTCCCCCAAGCGTCGCCACAACGACTGGTCTTGTGCGTCTCGCATTTACTGGATTCCCACGAAACTCACCAGGTTATCGGTCCACCTTGTTAGAGGCCTTCCAACGCTGCGTCTTCCGGTACGCGATCGCCACTCCGGAACCTTTCATCCCCATCGACCATCTGTTCTGCGTGCAATGTGACCTACCCATTGCCATTAAAGTTGGCCATTCTTCGAGCTATGTTGGCACAATGGTTCTCCTGCGGATATCTTCATGTCTGATGTGATCACTCAAGGAAACTCCGAGGGTGAGTTGCACCATTTAACTATAACGATAACAAAGCCGTTAACAGTTGTCAAATCGTGGAATTGACCAACAGACGGACGTTTCACGGCTGGTTATGGTTTGGTTATCGTTATAGTTAAATGGTGCTACTCACCCCGAGTATAATAGACCTTGCTATTATTACCCTTTGGGTGACTTTAAGTCTTCTTATGAGGCTCATCGTAAGCGACCATGACTAGACAATGAGACAGTGTTTAAAAAGACCATGACAGATAATTTTTAAATAAAAATGGTCTGGATTTTTATGAAATTGCATGAATATTCCTTAGTGATATATGTTACGTATTTTTGTAAAATTAATCAATCAAACGCGTTATAACTTAATAAGAGCTAACTAGTTTTGAGTAATTGAGAGTATTGATTGTAACTTAATATTTAGTTACATACGAGTACATCCATGTATCATTGACAAAATTTATAGAACAGACTTTTATTTCGTGAATTTTCGCTTGAAAGTATAATGCGTTCCAAAATAGGAATAGGATCGACTGCCATGTTGTGACGTCACGTCTTACTGTCAAATCGAAGAATTATTATACCGAGCAAAAGAAGAATTTTTAAGCTATTGCATAGCTTCTATCGCGGGCCTTGAGCCTGGAGACCGAATCCAGAAATTCCGTAACGAAAATAACCTAACACCCCCCACTCATTTGTTTATTGAGCGTGGTGACCAATAAGAAAACAAATGAGTGAACAATCAATCAAAATTCAATTCAATGTGTGAAAGTGTAACTTCAATTAATATCAAAGAAAAAAAAAACAAAGGAAAAAAAAATACTGCATAAATAAAATAAATAAATAATTATAATTGCATAAGTTGATAAAAATGCTATGCAATAGCTTTACCGCGGCAGTCCCCGAGTGCCACACGTCTTTTTTTTTTTAAATTAAATTTATTTACGAACTGTGAACCAAGAAGTTTAATCAGAATCAAATTCTTCGATTTTGTTCATCTCTGAGTTCTTCAATCTTGCCCAATTTCTTGCATTTTTTCAGTTTGACGTGACGTCACAACATAATAATAATAATAATATACCACAACTACCACACAACGCCGTCTAGTCCGAAGCTAAGCAGAGCTTGTGTTATGGGTACTAGACAACTGATAAACATACTTATATATTTCTAAATACATACATATTATAAAATTACACCCAGACACAGAACAAATGATCATGCTCATCACAAACATTTGTCCTCGTTGGGAATCGAACTCACGACCTCCAGCATAGCAGTCAGTGCCACTAACCACTAGACCAACAGGCCAGTCATCAACATAGCAATCGATCCTATTCTTATTTGGGACGCATTGTGAAGTTGTTAGTTGTCCGTCTGGAGGTAAGCGGAACAGAGTGTAAAGTCCCACATATCTCCGATAAAAAAGGAATATCCTCGGACCAGACG
This sequence comes from Mythimna ferrago, assembly GCA_910589285.2. NCBI lineage: Eukaryota > Metazoa > Arthropoda > Insecta > Lepidoptera > Noctuidae > Mythimna > Mythimna ferrago. The sequence goes on from OU342689.1 coordinate 7,095,629, forward strand.
GGAGTTATGTCTGGTTTGGGCAACTGCCCGAATAAAGGCTTCGGGCTGTTGTATAATTATTTTCAAGTCGCGCAGAGAACTCTAATTGCACGATGCAGGATTTCGTAGTTTAGTTCATATGTGGCGTCATAGATGTCGCTACACAAATGTGGTAGCTACTCCATCAAAAATGAAGACCTCACGCTTCTGGCCCTGGTTCAAGTCATGGTACAGTAGTCACCTTCTGCGAAACAGTAATGCGAGCGAAGGAAGTGGCGCAAACCGTGAAGGAGAGAAAATCCTCTCGCAATAGCCTCCACCACAGGACTTCTGGGCGTTGGGTTTTGACCACCGTAGACATGGAGTTGCGCACGGCAAGCAACGGAAAGCTCGCCGTCCACTAAGGACCATGCACTAATCAATGGCACACTGTATCCTTCGTCTTTAAATTCTTAGCAAAATTGACGGAGCCTACTAGAGCCATTGCCTGCTAGGGTTATAGGTGGGTTCAAAAGAGTTACCGTGGGAACGCAAAGGGCAACTGGAGGAACATAGTTGTGTTTTAGTCAGCAAAATTCTGACACTTCTACTAGTTCTACCCAAAGCGGGAGAAGTCAATTAATAATATTCCACAACTATCGCAACGCTATCTAGTCTCTAACTAAGCAGAACTTGTGCTATGGGTAATAAACAACTGATAAAAATATTTAAATATTTCTATATACATAGATACCTACTATAGATAAATTACACCCAGACACAGAGCTAACGATCATGCTCATCTCACAAGCATTTGTCCTGAATGGGAATCGAAGTCACGACCTCCAACTTAGCAGTCAGGACCACTAACCCCTAGACCAGCATTCCAATCAAATTAATGTGTTCCCACATCATAAAGGTACCCCATAAACGTTGCACAAATTATGATAGGTATCTCGTGTACGCCGTGGTAGACTTTAATCAACAACACCACAATTAAAACTATTTCCTTAAAAGCCACTTGAACAAACACTAATTTGTTTTTGCAGGGTATTCTGGCGTTCGACATGACACACACGGGCGCATCGGCGAACGTGACGCAAGGCGGACTCGGCTTCAACTTCGTGAATCTTCGGATGAAGAGCGACCGAGGAGACAAGATACATTATGACGTCTACATCTATGCTTAAAATATAAAAGAAAAACAATATCAAGCTTGACATAAAGAAATTCGTGTTTCCATTATGTTATTCGTTTTATTTATTATGTAATAAATCATATTTCTGTAAATCCGATAAGGATCGCTCATTGTGGCGACACTTAGTGGACGTCTATCGGCTGATATGATGATGAAATCCGATAAGTAGGTAGTAGAGTCTGTCTAATAAGTTAAACGACTTGGGTAATTATTAGGATTTAATTAAATCTGATGTAGTCAACACGGGTTCAATAATCAAGGTTGATTAAGAGATAGAGATCATTGTTTACTAACAGAAGAACCTTATGAAAAGTATCGAATACAAGTATTTTTTAAATGATTAGATTAAATATTATACAAAATTCCCAAGTCGGTTGACTTATTAGACAGACTATACTATTACTTTAACAGAGCGAATATCTGCATCTGCTACTAAACTAGTGCTTGACTGCTATCCCACCAGATGGTAATCAGTGATACAATCGTAGATGATGAAGCACACTAGTTTATTTGGAGCTATTCACTATAACCTTGAAGACAAAATTGGACGGGAAAGCCGCAGCCGGCAAATTGTTTTAGTCTTTCGATGTGCGCGATATAATCGACAAGACGAAATGCTTAGTAGGGACCGTAGAGGCGTCAACAATGTTATGGTGGACACTCGCCGCCGTGTGTCGATATTTCCGATGGTAAAAAGGCGATGGCGGAATCAAATCATGTAAGTAATTTCCGCGCGCTCTCCAAAATGCACCAATAATATAATAGTCTACCGAAAGGCTACCCTATGCCTGTGTTGAAAAATTCGCAATCATATATTCGCGTTGGCGAATAATATTCGCGAATATTCGTCAAAATTTAACATTCTTTACATCAGTTGTATTATCATTCTATATTCGTTCAATCAATACTTAAATACCTTTTTGTTTGTCAAGAAAAATTGCCAAATATTCGCATGTTTCTTGTGAATTCGAATAGTAATATAAAAAACCGGCCAAGTGCGAGTCGGACTCGCCCATGAAGGGTTCCGTAGCAGCAAGTAACATAATATAAAAGTTCTTGTAATGTGTTGTAACTTTGATCGATGTTTTAATAATAATGTAATTTTTCGATTTATGACGCATTAAAAAAAAACTACTTACTAGATTTCGTTCAAACCAATTTTCGTTGGCAGTTTTTATAGTAATGTACATCATATATTTTTTTAAGTTTTATCATTCTCTTATTTTAGAAGTTAGAGGGGGGGGGACACACATTTTACCACTTTGGAAGTGTCTCTCGCGCAAACTATTCAGTTTAGAAAAAAATGATATTAGAAACCTCAGTATCATTTTTGAAGACCTATCCATAGATACCCCACACGCATGGGTTTGATGAAAAAAATATTTTTGAGTTTCAGTTCTAAGTATGGGGACCCCCAAAATTTATTACTTTTTTTCTATTTTTGTGTAAAAATCTTAATGCGGTTCACAGAATACATCTACTTACAAAGTTTCAACAGTATAGCTCTTATAGTTTCGGAAAAAAGTGGCTGTGACATACGGACGGACAGACGGACAGACAGACAGACAGACAGACAGACAGACAGACAGACAGACAGACAGACAGACATGACGAATCTATAAGGAACCCTAAAAATGTGTAAATATTCGCGCGAATGTGAATGCAAATATTCGTTACATCACTAGCGCGTACTGTTCCCGCGCGCCTCAAGGAGTTGTCAGCAACCGTAGCGGCCCAGCAGGGTGGAAGCCTACTGAAGCCAAGGGTCGGCTTCTGAAAGCTTGGCTCGGCCGTGGTATAGAAGTTGCCGTGTGTAAATTTTTCCGATGGTAAAAAGACGATGGCGGAATCAAATCAAGAAATTTTCGCGCACACTCTCCAAAATGCATTCTATAATAAGTATAGCTCCAGGCTTTGTATATTGGTCTTAACCAAATCTGGATCACCAATTAGCCTCTTCGCACGCCTCTTCGCTGAATCGAAAGCCGCTAGATGGCATTTAGCAGCACCAACGTAATGTGGCTCGCGGGCTCGTGGACGGCGACCAATGGGGCTACACCCAGCTATCGCTGTCCTGTAACTGTTCGAACCGAGCCCAAATCGTCGATGGCGTGCACTGTTCCCGCGCGCCTCAAGGAGTTGTCAGCAACCGTAGGGGCCCATCAGGGTTGAAGCCTACTGGGGCAGGCTTGGCCCCGGTCTGAAAGGCAACGAAGGAACGGGTTGGATTTTTTAGTCAGTAAAATTCTGACACTATCTCCAGCTCCGTTCAAGGGCGGGGGATGTCATCTAGATAGTTTTTACGCACCGAAAAAAAAAAACCTAAATATGGCTGCAGTAGTTCACACGCGATCGGACCTGGGCCCCAAGTCTGCTATTACAATAGTGTCAGAATGATCTATCATTGATTTCATAATTGTTGATTTTGACTTTCCGATGATCAACCACTGACACTCCATTGAAAGAATCTCGTACATCTTTACAAATGAATGTTTTACGTATGCGGTAATCTGCAAAAAAATTTACAGTTCCTTTGATCAATTACCTACCATTAGAACGTCATTGTGCAGTTTATTATAGCTTTTAATAAACTCGATATTGTCATTTTACCGCAACTCTATTACGAGACCATTGACCGATCAATGATCGATCATTATGAATTACTTAATAGATTAGGAACTTTTAGCAAAATGACAAAGTGATCGTGTTGGAATGACGAATTTATAAAAATAGCAGACTTGTTCCCCTAGTAATAGCAGACTTGGGCCCCTGGTGCCTTGTTTATCATTAGAGTTTCACTGTTTGGTTTACTACACTAGTTTATGTGTTAAGCCCGTGACTCACTAGGACGCCATAACGATTCAACCACTCAACACGGCCAAAAAAATCTAGCTTTTATCCCGTGTGTATCCAGTAGTATGCATTTGATACTGGGAGGACCTAAATTTTAAAAACATTTTTACAAGTCACTTTGACGATTGAGGTTCTTTTGACATCAGTTCTAATATTTAGATGAATATTCTAATTAGATTCTAATATATTCAAATTCTAAGCGTAATTAACAGTTTCTATAATAACAAATTATGAGAAAACAAAGAAGCCATGAAATTGGTAACTGATGTCTAAATAGCTATAACGTTAAATCTAGGCTAAGCCCCTATAGACATACGAGTAATATAAGCGAAATCATTAACCAACTAATCTACGTTTAATCACAAGTTTCAAGTTAATTAGTGTTGTAATAATTAACTATTTTTGTTCTGTCCCTTTCCAGAACAATGGCTTCATTCCACTGCTTCCATCTTTCGCAAGTCCTTCCTCCTTTCAGTTCTGGCAAAATCTGTCTAGTTTGTCGGGAGATGGAGGTGGTCTTCCACGTTAAGCAATACCTAATTAACAATATTAAATACTTTGCCCTTTATCTAGGGCCCCAGGGATCTCTTTCGCATCACCCATGGCCCTGTTAGGCCCCTACGCTTTGCTGACAACTCCTTGAAGCGCGCTTGGAACTCTACGCGCCCTCGACGACTTGGACTCGGTCTGGACGGTTACCGGAAGGTTTGATGGCAAGCTACCCATTGCTCGCCGTCCGTAAGCCCGCGCCTTCGGTGGCCAGATATCGGAATATCGCGCCGGGCCCTAGTTCAGGCTATGGTCCGGAGCGAGGAGGAATGGCAGGCGGTCGCCTCCTTCTGTGAAGCAGTAATGCTAGCGAAGGAGGAGGCAGCACGCGAGAGGGAACGAAGGTCCTCACGCCCCAGCCACCGAAATTCTGACCCCGACTACCAGCCACGGTAGACGCGGGCTTTCGGACGTCGAGCAATGGGTAGCTCGCCGTCCAGCCGTCCGGTAGTTAACAGGACCGAGCCCAGTCGTCAACAACGCGTAGTTACTAGTTACCCACGCGCTCCTCAAAGAGCTGTCACCAAACCGTAGGGGCCCGGCAGGGCGGATGCCCGCTACCTAGGACCGCGGGGAATTTCTGGAAAGGAAACCCGTAGCCCTAGAACGCAAAGGGCAACTGAAGGACACAAGTGTGCTTTTAGTCAGTAAAAGTCTGACACGCCCTCTCGCCCCACCCGAAGCGGGAGAAGTAATTGGATGATTTCCACCCTTAAAAAAAAATCGCCCAATAGTCAATGAATGTTGTGATACCTTTTAGCTGAACTGTAGACTCTTAATAAACTAGTGCGCCTCTTCATCAACGATTACATCACTGCTTACCATCAGGTGGGATCGCAGTCAAGCACTAGTTTATATCAGATAAAAAAAAATAACGCCATCTACTAGCATTATCAGTACCAGCTTAAATCATTTTAAAATAACATCTATACTATAAAAATGAATCGCAAAATGTGTTGGTAAGCGCATAACTCAACAACGCCTGGACCGATTTCGCTAATTTTTTTTTTTGCTGTGTTCGTTATTATGAGGAGAAGTTTTTATGGAAAAAAAAATGAAAATTAGGGTAGTGTAGGGTAGAGTAGGGTAGTGTAGGGTAGTGTAGGGTAGAGTAAGGTAGAGGAGGGTAGAGTTGGGTAGAGTAGAGTAGGGTAGGGTAGAGTAGGGTAGAGTAGGGTAGAGTAGGGTAGAGTAGGGTAGAGTAGGGTAGGGTAGAGTAGAGTAGGGTAGAGTAGGGTAGAGTAGAGTAGAGTAGGGTAGGGTAGGGTAGGGTAGAGTAGGGTAGAGTAGGGTATAGTAGGGTATAGTAGGCTGAAGTAGGGAAGAGCGGGAGCGAAGCCGCGCGGGTACAGCTAGTTTTAAATAAAGATGGCGTTGTATTTCGATTTTTTTTTCGTTCATTTTTCCTGGACCTTTACGAATATTTCAAGACCAAAAATAGTCAAATCGGTTTTAGCAAGACTAACGAACAGCTATTGAAAGAGAACACCTCTTGATAATGTATTATGTTGCTTGTTAATTAGTTAATCTATACGACCCTAATTTAAAACCAGCCTTGTATGATAGTCAAAATCTTCTTCTTCCTGCCCTTATCCCATATTACTTGGGGTCAGCGCAACACGTTTTCTTCTTCCATTCTGTCCTGTCACCCGTCAAACTATCACTAACTCCCTTTTCTTTCATATCACTTCTCACACAATCCATCCATCTTTTTTTCGGCCTTCCTCTCCCTCTCCATCCATCTACATGTATACTCAGAACTCTTTTAGTAATATGCTTGTATGATAGTCGAAATAGTCTAGAAATAAGTATTCAATTTTATGAGAATGTTAAGAGATCTCAATTCTTTGAGCTAATACGATTTCACGTCAATATAGGTACTCTTCAACTCCACCTGAATCAACATATTATTTTAACCGCTTCTATATCTTTCTTCGTATTCTTAATTCTTATCAAAGAAAGACTAAACATTGTTTTAATTAACCTATTGTAAAATAGTAAATTAAATGGTTCCCCTAACCATAAAGCAATGTCACAAAATCACGGTCAACATGTCGAATTCCGTTGTTAAGTATGAATTCCGAACACAGTGAGAGTTTCATATAATTAACTCCCGAGCACAGCGAGGATGTTAATATAGAAACCTAAGAGTAGAAGAATTCAAGCCACCCAAGAGAAATACAGCTTTATCCCCTTGTTAGAAAATCTAATTTTTACTTCTTCTGTGAGATAATAAAAAGACTAGGTATATACTTAAACAAATTATATTATTAGAGAAATAGAAGTATTATTTACAGGGTAATGTTAACTTCACTCGACGTGTTTTGAGATTTGAAACAAACAAAATTCACTACTAAATCGAACTATGAGTATGAGTTTTTATTTTCTGCGCTCTCGGTCTTTTATTTTATTTTTTGTTTGGAGATACACCTGTAACCACATTTTGTGTGTAAACGTAAATAAGTAATGTTTTAGCTGTTAATATGAATGAATTTATTAATATTAACAATGTACCTACATTTAATTTATTCGTTCGCATTTATTTCATTTCACATTACTCGTATTATAATTCTTAATCAATTTTACCATTTGAATTATATATTGTTGTGTTATTTTAATTATTCAATATATTATTGACTGTCTGCACGTGTTGGTTTAAGCTGTCGTTAATGCAGAGAGTAATTCTAATAAATAAACAAGGGTTAAGTATATTGGGTTACAGAAATCACGAAAGAGCAAGACTCGGTAACCGATTCCGAACATTCCACGTAGCAGAGATATTTTCCAATTGCCCAACCAATGGAAGCTAATATGAATTCCTCTCGGGTCAGGACTCACGCAGTCATATTTCATCTTAGTGAAATATGCCGCGAATGTGTTCGCTGTACTACTGTTTTGTAAGAGTTTAACGTTCATATATTGGAAGTTTAAGTTTTGAAAGGATATGATGGGTTAAGTTGAATCACCTACCTGAAGTATGCAACACTTCTTTTTATGGTTCCGTTTTCATAAGGAACAAAACGGAGCCCATGTAGGACCACTTTATTGTTCGTATGTATGTCTGTCAAGACCCTATAAACGAAAAAAAGAGACACGTCCGTTTATGTCGCAATAAACGTGTATTTCGACATTCTCAAAGGAATCAAAGTTCATAGGGTATTTTCCGTTGATTAATTCATTAAGCCCCAAGCGAACGCCAGCGTTCGCGCTGTCATTGTCTTACTATTGTGTCTCTAATAGACACGATTGAAAGGCTGAAATTTGGGCATGGAGCAAAGTCTCATAGCACACGTATAGGAATAAAACTGAAAAAGGTAAATTTATTGTTGCGTCAAAAAAAAAAAATTTTTTTGATTTAAATATCTTCGAGACTCCATTCGGGGATTAAACTATAAACATACGTGAGTTTGTACGAAACCCTTAGGGCACAAGTCCGACTCACACTTGCGCAGTTTTTACATAGCGTGGGTAGCGTGGTAGATAGCAAGACGAAAATATGCATCTATAAGGCCCAAGCGCCCGAAAAGTGCTTTAAAACAGTGACTTTCTGAAGCCTACTCCTCGGTAACGGCCAGGTTAATAGGTTTGAAAAAAATATATGTTTATTATAGATTCATGAACAACATTATCAACATTTGGTTTTTTCGTGCGATTAATACTTTTGTCTAAAAAATATATTACATACAACATCACATTCGCAATTTTTCCTTCGAAACGGCTTGGATCTTTAGAAACGTTTTTACACATAAAAATTGGTAGTTAATTTATATTCTTCAAAGTGAACATTGCATATGTAAATCAATCAATATTCCGTAAAGAAAATGGATTTAAAAATCAGCGGGGCTCTGTCCGGGCGAAGCTGGCTGCAAAAAAATGCACAGATAGTCGTAGGTACTGTCGCCTAGACGGGTACGAAAGTAGTGACCATTTAATTTCGGCCAGATGGTTCAAGGGACTATAAGCCTTAAGATGAGAGAAAAAGATAGTTGGCACCCGCACCATCCTATAACAATTGTAGTAGGTATATTTTCCGAGGAGGGAAATCTTCTTCTTCTAAACTTCTTGTAATCGAAGTCAAAATGCACGCTGCGCTAACACCACTGACCGATCGTTGGTCAAAAGAATCGACCCAATTGATACAGTTTTACACTAGTACGAGAGGATAGGGAGAATCAGTCCGAAGGCAACCCACACTTAAAATGTACTACTATTGTTTAACAACTAGGTACAGACCTGCTTAAATTTTATTGTGAAACTTACTAAACGATTTCTATCTTTATGTACCTACCTATTTGTGAATAAAGTTATTATTATTAATTATTCCACGCTCTTGAGGAATATCGCGGTCCATTGCTTGTGTTTGTATTCTGTAGCTGTCTAGTTCACAAATACCAAATATGATTGATGTACGTACGGAAAAAAAATTGATCCTCAGAAAAACTCGAGCGCGTCCTAATAAGACAAGGTATGCAGAAAAGTGTATATTTCAATAATCTGACAATTTGAGCGTGGCATAAGCAAATGGGCGAGACATCAAGTAAGATTGTAAGCTTCCTGTTAATATTTTGTTGCAACGAGTAATTGTTTTACAACTGTTTGCTAAGATAATTTTGTTAGGAACATTGAAAGCTTCACACTTATTGATGCTTAGGTATATTGCCCCATGAAAACCGTCGGATTATAAGTTATTAGTTATCCTGATAAGATTAGCTTCAAAATAAAAATAAAAAATCAATCGCGCCCGAGTATTTCGTAGTTACGATATTTTTAAATTTTTGAAAATTTTGACGCTCTTAAATGGAAACTTTTCATAGATTTTTTTTTTTCGTTTTATAACCTAATCTTCACAATGCAATAGGTTCCCATGGCGCTTTAATAACTGAAAATTTAGCATCCGTAGCTCCCCTACTATAATGATAACATCTTCCGAAAGAGTGATTAGTTTTGCGCCATAAGAAACTTAATTTAATGATACATACTTCATTCTATTTGAAATATCTATGATTTATTGACTATGCATACCTACCAGTAATGTCATTTTTAACCCACAGTTTGACTGGTGGAGAATGCTTGTTCGCCTATCTACCACTACTGTATATGAAGTTTACATACATAAATAAATAATAGAAAAAGTCCCAGTAGAAAATAAAGGCAGCAAGTTAGGTAATTTATTCATTAATAATACCCAAGCAACCGTTCCACCCGTGACTTAACCTAACACCTTCAAATATTTGTCTAACAGGTCCCTACCTAAACCAACACATGGCTAGTTAAATCTTACCCTACCTATCAGAGGCGTAGCCTCGACAAATTTAGACGTAGGCAGGGACTTAAAAACACCTTCATAAAGGTTACAGAATTATAATTACATGTTGAATGTGTAACAGAATCAAAAATGTAACACTTATTTATGTGTTTTCAATGTGTTAACCCAAAACACTTAAAAAAGTGTAACCGTAACATATCTGTAACAGATATAAAAGTGTTAACAGTGTTAATAAGTGTACAGCGTTACCAAAGTTACAATTTACTTATTTATGGTACTGTGCAATTATTTCAGTTACACACACTTATTAACACATATAACAGGTTACAGTTTGATTCGGTAGCACTTCTTAACACATAAAAAGGTTACAGTTTCATTCGGTAACATTATTGTATCTGTTACAACTGTTTTAAAAAACACTGTTAAAACACATTATTACGGTTACAGTTTGAGTCCCTGAACGTAGGTGAAGTCGCATCAGTGAGGCCTTTCTTTCATGAATTTGAAAACAAGACAGCGACTGTTGCAACCCAGTGTTCGACCCCATCGTTGTTTACCATCAGATGAAATAGTGGTCGAACGCAAACCTATCTTCTACACTAATATTAGAAAAAAGATTTGTTTTTATGTTTGTAGGAGGTAATCTCTGAAAGTACTGGTCCGATTGCTGAAATTATTTCACCGATAGAAAACTGATTTATTCCTGCATGACATAGGCTATATTTTATGTACGCGGGCAAAGCTGCTGACAAAAACTAGTGCTAGTGTGTAGTGTAGTGTGTAGGCGCTGTGTAATAGTTGTGGAATATTAAGCTATTGCATAGCTTCTATCGCGGGCCTTGAGCGTGGAGACCGAATCCAGAAATTCCGTAATGAAAAAAACCTAACACCCCCCACTCATTTGTTTTTTGAGCGTGGTGACCGATAAGAAAACAAATGAGTGAACAATCAATCAAAATTCAATTCAATGTGTGAAAGTGTAACTTCAATTAATATCAAAGAAAAAAAAACAAAGGAAAAAAAATACTGCATAAATAAAATAAATAAATAATTATAATTGCATAAGTTGATAAAAATGCTATGCAATAGCTTTACCGCGGCAGTCCCCGAGTGCCACACATCTTTTTATTATTTATTATTAATTTATTATAAAAAAAAAAACGAGTTTTTAAATAGTCCTCGTTTGCGTGAGGCCCCTTTGCGTGCGAGGCAGGGGGTGAGGGGCTACTTCGCCCTCATCTAACTACGCGACTGCTACCTATAGCTAATTCAAGTTATGGCTGTTATATTTGGTACATAAACATAAAGTTTAACATGAACATTGAACATCTACAGTTTGAACTTAGTAACAAGTTGTTGAAACTGGACAAGTTTTCATTGTTATTTCCCACACAGACCTTATGTTATTGTTGTTAAGAAATACTAAATTGGAACACGCTCGTTTTCTTTAGTTTAGTTTCATAACGCCTGATCATTTTATTTAAGCAATTTCACGTTACGCAGTGTTGCCTGTCTTTTTGAAGAAGGGACTTTATGTTTTCAGCTGCTTACTAATAATTCTCGAATAGTTAATATGAATAGGTACATTACATTTTTATTTATGATATTTAAAATGATAGTTACATTATTTTTATTGACTTATTATACCTATTTTTTACTTTGTCATTTTTAATAGTAGAAGCTAAAATATTATGTTTTTATATTATTTTATTACACATAGATAGGTTGGTAGGTTAACTACGCCGCAATATGTATGACAGAAAAATTGCAAAATATGTAATATTAAAAATGTAACTGTGTCTAGGTAACTTTATGTAACTTAAAGTTATCAGAATTATTGAGTGCTAAATTCTAATTTATTTTTGTTTAGTAAGTAGTATAGTGTAAGATTTCGATACAATGTTGAAATTGTTAATAATATAAATCAAGTACGTATTCTAATCCTAGCCCTTAGACTTGCCACACTAGAGTCTAATAAGTTAAACGACTTGGGTAATTATTGGGATTTAATTAAATCTGATGTAGTCAACACGGGTTCAATAATCAAGGTTGATTAAGAGATAGAGATCATTGTTTACTAACAGAAGAGCCTTAAAAAAAGTACCGAATATAGGTATTTTTAAATGATTAAATATATTATACAAAGAAGACTGGCGAGAATGGACCCACTTGATTTAAAAATAAAGGAGGCGTCGTTCACTTGCAAGTCTTTGTGAATTTAAATTACGAACTTGATAAAGGATTATATAAAAAATATTGAGTTTTTAGCTCATAGGAATTAAAAGTTACAAATAAATTAAATCTTATAAAAATAAGTTGTCATGCAATTTACGAACGCATGGCGTGTCTCTGATTGCATTCCAATCTTCATAATTAAATAAATTCATCACCTACTTACACTTGTGAACGTTCACGTTTGGCGGTTTTTCTTTTCTTGTTTTACTTAAAACGTAAAGTAAAAAAAAATCACAAAAGTGAATATGCAAAAATACACATTTTTAATAAATAATAATTACAACGCTAGCATGTTTAATTGCTAACCTTTGTTATGCGAACGTAAATTGGAACGTTTGCTATTTGAGACTGCTGTCAGTCTGTGTGATGTCATTCCATCGTTTGTTTTTAACGGCTAACTTGGGATTTCAATGCGATTTTGTGGAGTATTTTTGACGACTTGGCTTTCTATTTGGACTGACGATTCTGCAATAACGACTACCGTTTTTGTCTTTGGATTCCGATTTGCAAGTGATTTCGATTTATTTACCCTGCAAAATGCGTTGTGTTAATTGTCAATTACGCATTGCACGATTACGAAGACATCGTGTATTCGATGAAAACGCTCAGTTAATTGAGAAAGTACAGAGATGGGTTTATCCACGTGATGTAAGTATTCTAATAATATTAATATGTACTTATTTATATTTGTCTGTGTCTGTTGGTTATAATAGTAAACTCGTTTTCCTATTGCAAGAAACGAGTTAAACCTACCTACATATTTATGTCAATAGCTGTTAGAGGGTAGAACATTCGACTGCACGTTGGTGGTCTCAATCCGATTTTTACAGCTATTTTACATGGTAGCAGCACAGGCAAATTGCATAGATCTACTGTTACTGCAGCTGGTGTATTTAATGACTATAACATTATTATTATTTGAGCATAAACAAAGACTTAAAAACTGTTTTTTTTTTTCACGAAATTAACAAAAATATGTATTATATATATTATATTTTTTTTAGATAACTCGAGACAGCTATATTTGTCATTCCTGTTGGGAGTTGATAAATCACAACCCCGATCAAGATGCTAACCGCCAGCAACTTGGCCATCGCAATGTATGTGCTGGATGTGGAAGATCCATATTGAGAATTAGGAGCAGATTGGTAATTAGACCAGAAATGTCTGAAAGAGAAATCCAAATAGGAAATGTTGTGGCTGAATGGATAAGACCCCGTCAGGTAAATCATATTTCATATAAAAATCATAATAGGTACAATATTTTTTATGTTTTCTAAGACTGAATTGTTGGTGCTGTAGTTAAGCAATTGGCTGCTGCGCCGCATATCCCAGATTCAATTTCCATGTGGAACCAATATTTCTGAAGTTCCATCATAGGACCACTAGACATGTGGCATTGCACCACCGGTACATGGTTAGTAGACATCCCACCCCTACGCACAAAACGTTTTAGGAACACAGTTATTGTGCGTACAGCCAAGGAGTGGAATTCCATACCGGAGTCACTGTTTCTGATAGCTACAACTTAGGGGTATTCGAGTGAAGAGTGAATAGGTTACTCTTATAGGCAAGCGTGCTCCATCATCAACCACATCATTGGTTACGATCAGGTGAGATGGTGGTCAAACACAAGCATATCAATAATAATAAAAAAAATATTTTGTATGGCCTACAAATATTTGTTCTGGATCTGGGTGTTAGTGTAGGTGAGTTTACATGTTTATGAATGCCCCCATGATACAAGAGATATTCCTAATGTGGCGCAAAATATAAAAGAAAAACTATTCTCTAATAAAATTGTTCTTTAATAATTGTAATTGGTAAGGTTAATAAGGTAACCATTAAAGATAATATTATAATGATTAATTTCACCTCAATTACCCTATAGAAATTGACTTTTTTGTTTTATAATTGTGTATGATTGTGAGTCAATGTGTTTATTTTTAATTCCTTCTGCTAGTTTATAAATCCTACCCACATATATTTATTATTTTTGTTTTTTTTTTTTCAACCTCTAATTTTTATTGTTTCAGCTAACAAATAGTGATGAGATTTGTGTACCTTGTTATTTACGCGCTCAAAGAGTGTTAGACAGCTCTCAGAGAAGTTCTACCCCTGCTGCCCCTTCCACTCTTGTTCCAAGTGATACTATACAGCCAGAGCAACAAACAGAGGTTGTTCCATCTACATCTGGAATTCCATTGCATGAAATATCTGCTGAGCAAATATTGCCAGCAACATTAACAGATGACACCGCAGAAGTTGAAGAAGTTGGCTTGTCAATTACCAGTCCTCCATTGCAGGTAACTAGTACTGAACAAATCACATTACCTACATTGAGAAGAGCAGCAGACACGGCACGTCGTTGCCTGTTTTTGGAGTGCAATGATAGTGAAAAGCGACGTGTGCCGGATGGGCTGAGAAAACAAATTATTAGGGATTTCAATTTTTATATTCCCAGAAATGCCCGAAGTAGCAGTTTTCATTTAGGTGCCAACCTATTTCATGAATTATATGCTGCTGAAAATGCAATATCAACATTTAGTGCAGCACAAATAGAAGAAATCGTGTTTTTGCTAGCAGATGAAACTAAATTAGATTTTCAAAATCCTGAAAATATTGATGATCATCTTTTTAAGTACTGGTTTGGACGGACAAAAGCTGAATCTAATGAAGTATTAGTAGAAGTACCTCAATTAAATGACCCTAAAATGAAAAGCGGTTTTAGTGCACTTCTGTGCAAAATGCGGACTGGAGATAGCGATGAGAGAATCTCAGCATTATTTCAAATACCTAGAAGAACACTCGAGGAATATATGAATAAAGTACGAGTTATCCTTTGCCAACACTATGTGCCTAGGCATTTGGGATGGGCACACAAACCTAGGCATGAATTTGTGGCCAGAAATACTGCTCTGGCTGAACACCTTTTTGGAAATCCTGAAACGCCCATTGAAGAAAGGCGTTTAATTGTAATTGCTGATGCAACTTACTTAAGTACCCAAAAAAGTAGCAACTACTCATTCCAAAAAGCAACTTATTCCCTTCACAAGTATTATAACTTAGTGAAACCTTTTCTAATAGTTTGCTGCGATGGGTATATTATAGAAGCTGTGGGACCATATCCAGCCACTAAAAATGATGCGTCTATAATGAATGACCTTATATCACAGGGAGGTGCGTTTACATACTTGTTTAGAGAGGATGATGTTTTTATTTTAGATCGTGGGTTTAGAGACTGTGCAGACAACATGACAGCTAAAGGTTTTTTAACACATATGCCTGAAACTGTTTCAACAGGGGAAAGGCAACTTTCTACTCTCCAAGCCAATATCTCGAGATGTGTTACCATGAATCGATGGGTGGTTGAAGCTGTTAATGGAAGGTTTAGTAGAGATTTTAAAATATTCCGTGAAGATTATTTAAATAAAAGATGTCCTCATATTATGGAAGACTTTCGAATTGCTGCTGCATTTTTGAACCATTTTGCTGTCCAATTCAGGGAAAGAGCTAATGTACGTGAAGTTATCGAAATAATAGATGAAAAAATATTTGAAAACAATGAACTCTGTGAAGTTGTACGACAACATAATTTAAATATGAGATCTACACTGTTTCAAAATATCTCACATACAAATATAGAATTCCCTGAATTGACCATAAATGACTTGGAATTAATTGCTCTAGGTACATATCAAATAAGGCAAGCAAAATCATATATTGGGGAGCATCTAAGAGTCCACGGAATGTACACTTTAGAAGTATGCCAGGATAATGCACCTCTACAAGGGATATTTAATGACAGCCAGCCATCTATTATACGTGGTAGAATTAAATCTAGGCATATAGGAAGTAAGTCTTACTTTACATACATTGCATTTGATAGAAGGCTGGAGGGGCGAAGTGCTATAGTAGGCTATTACTGCCACTGCCCTGTAGGAACACGGACAGTAGGCTGTTGCTCTCACGTTATGAGCATATTATGGTACATGGGTTATGCCAGACACCAGAACTATGTTTCTGCACCAGCCTCATTCTTAGACAATCTTTTAGTTAGGTAAATAATGTTTTAATGATAAATTCATTATCCTCGTGCTACTATGTTGTGATAATAAATTAAATAAATGATTTCTTAATAGCGAAGTATATTGTTTCATTCAGCAAAGAACATCTTTTATTTAATAGTGTAAGTGACGCCATCTATTTGGTACCATATGCTTCATTGTTTTTACCCAATAAGGAAGTAGGTACCTACCTATAGTTTTACCAGCAGGCTAAGATAAATGACTTTTCTGTTAGCGTTCCCACCAAACACTACCTAAGTACAAAATAACTGGATGGCATTTTTGTTTGTACTACCATTAGGTATTCTATAGTGTGCATACAAGTTGAACCAAAATTGCCGTCGTTGCTATGGTTACGCGCAACCCCTGTGCTGCTGACCCGAAAATCTGTTACTGCGCATTGAAGGCCATTTTGTTTCAACTTGCCGTCCGTCACCTTTTTTTTTATGGTGGGAAAAATCATGGAACGGGAGATAGTGTCAGACTCTTACTGACTAAAAGACCCACCCCGTTCCTTCTAGCCTTAATACCGGGGCTCGAGCGCCCTTTCGGATTACCCTGGCCCCAGTAGGCTTCGACCCGGCTGGGTCCCTGCTGTTGCTGACAACTTCTTGAGGCGCGCGGGAACAGTGCGCGCCGTCGACGACTTGGGCTTGGTCCGGACAGTTACCGGACGGCCGGACAGTGAGCTACCCATTGCTCACTGTCCGCAAGCCCGCGCCTACGTTGGCCGGAAATCGGGATCAGAATCCCGGCGGCGGCGGCGGCGATAACGCCGTTGCCTGATGCGTTCGGCCTCCTCCTTTGCGAGCATTACTGCTTCGCAGAAGTCGGCGACCGCCTGCCACTCCTCCTCGCTCCGGACCATGGCCTCAACCAAGGCCAGGCGCGAGAGGTCTCCGCCGCCGATCGCCCCCACGAGGGCACGGCGATGCTCCGCCCAAGCAGGGCACACCTCGACTGTGTGCTCCACCGTGTCCTCCGGGCGTTCCGCACAGTGGCGGCACCCGGGCGTCACTTCCGCATGAATCGAGTGCAGGAAACTCCCGAACGAACCATGTCCGGTGAGGACCTGCGTCATGCGGAAGGTAAGGACACCGTGAGGTCTTTCCAGCCACTTACTACCGCCATGATTGTGGCGTGCCCAGCACTGGGTTGCGATAGTCGTTGACGCCATTTCACCATGAGATCCCGCCGGAGCTCTGTCCGCCATGCCGTGACCTGTCGCGGCAGCGGACTTTCACCCCGGGCCGTCACTTGTGTGTGACGTGACAGGTAATGTCATTGCCATACATTTTGTACTTGGCGTTTGGCGGGAACGCTAACAGAAAAGTCTTGCTTGCTGCGATTAATCTAGGCTATGCTTAAAGACATCATTCATCTATAGTTTTAGCCAGGTCACTACCTACCACCAAGTCCCTAGTTCACAAATATTTTCATCTATAAGATTTTTAGGTTATAATCTTCTACCTCGCATAACTTTTTTCTCCTAACTTATAAAATTGACTATGCATTTGCATTTTTGCTAGTTTTGTATAGATCTAGAAGTAGTACTAAGTTTCAATAATGTACGGTTCTAATATCAGTGGGTCCCAATTTACATACAAGTTCGCCATTCTTCTTTATTATACAAAATTCCCAAGTCGGTTGACTTATCAGACAGACTATAACAAAAATCCCAAAAAAAAGAACCCGAGCCAAAGAAAAAAAAGTTATGTAAACGGCCTCGTTGAGGCAAAGGACACAACAAAATAGATCTCACTTATAAAGATCGACACACAAGTCGCCAGAGGGCGACACTTTACAGGAAGACAGTCCTCACTAGAGTGGATATCAGAAGGCTGTAAGTGTGCTTCCGGCGAGGGCCCGCGTCAAAGCGCCCGCCGGATGTGTCAATTTGAAGCTGGCGCCATCTTGGAATCTCGTTGACTCCGGGATGTGTGGGATTTGAAATCAACTTTTATGGAACTTGACCTAGATTTAAGGAACAGTATGAAGTATTTCATGTGGAAGTACAATTTATTAAAAATAAAAATTTCTGTGAACTAGTACTGCTATACCTTAAGAGACTGGAACGCAAAGGGCTAGTTTTTAAGGCGTATAGTCTCTTGAACATCTGCTGGAGTAACCGTACGCCGCCTGGCCGGCATTACGAGTATCTGTGCATTTAATTCCAGCCAACTGCGCCCGGATAGAGCCCCGCGGATATTTAAATACATTTTCTTTGCTAAATATTGATTGATTTACATACGCTATGTACATTCTGAAGAACACCTATCCAGTATTTTTTTTGAGTATACATATTTCTACAGATCATAGCCGTTTGAAAGGAGTAGAGAAAACAAGAAAAATCATAATTATGTTGTTAATGTTGTACGTGAGTTTATAATATTATTTTTTTTTCAAACCTATTGACCAAGCAGATACCGAGGAATAGGCTTCAGAAAGCCACTGTTCTATGACACTGCTCAGGCGCTATGGCCTTAAGTATTTATCATGCATTCACTATGTACTCAATTATCACATCGATAGGTAAATACAAAATTGATAGGTACTTACAACCTGTCAATGCAAACCAATAATTGAAAACAGAGACCATCATTGCCCATTGTACAAGAGAACAACACTATCTATTCGATAATTGAATAATCGATTTACTTAATAGTCCATGCACGAATTATCACCATTAAAGCTCATTCACTAATGAAGTGTGCGATCATTTATCACGCGGAGGCGGCCGCACTGAATTTGTTGGTTCCCGGGCATTTGTCCTCCAAATATTGTGACAGGGGTATGACAAGCAAACTAATTACTTATCTGGATCTTTGCACACTGTACCCGTTTTGAATTTTAATTCTCTTGTACCTTTGCCGTGATTGGAGCAATTGCGTTGGTCGAAATAGATGCCTCATTACCTACAGAATCGAATATTAGAGAGGTATCGAGAATTATTCGCCACGTTACGGTCAGTAGGTCCTCTTAAGGTAGGGTTACCAAATGAGAAAATTAAAAGTCCGCACCAAAACACAAGCGTGTCTTTTCACTGCCAAAAGGAGCCCGTGCACCTTGGTTCCTACTTTTCGGAATTTATCCCTGGAGTACACCGACCGCCTTCAGCTCTTAGGGGTTGAAATTCCCTCAGACCTTAACTTTGGGCGGTTCATTGAGTCCAAAGCCAAGGTAGCTGCTAGGAAGCTGGGCGTTCTTGCAAAGGTCCGGCGGTACTTCACACCGGGACAGCTTTTAATGTTATACAAAGCACAGGTCCGTTCGTGTGTGGAGTACTGCAGTCACATATGGGCTGGTGCTGCAAAATGCCACCTGGCAGCTTTGGACTCGGTGGAAAGGCGTGCAAAGAGGCTAATTGGTGATCCAGATTTGGTTAAGTCCAACCTTCAAAGCCTTGAGCATAGGCGTAGGGTAGCCAGCCTTTCGGTGTTTTACAGGATGCATTTTGGAGAGTGTGCGCAGGAATTGCATGACTTGATTCCGCCATCGCAATTCTACCATCGGACAACCCGACGTACGGCGAATATTCACCCTTACGTTGTTGAAACCTCTACGGTCCGGACTAAGCGTTTCACCTCGTCGTTTATACCGCGTACGTCGAAGGACTGGAACAGTCTGCCTGCTGCGGTCTTCCCGTCCGATTATAATTTGGGTGTCTTCAAGGCTAGAGTGAATAGGCTCTTAATAAACTAGTGCGCCTCACCATCAAAGATTGCATCGCTACTTACCATCAGGTGGGATCGCAGTCAAGCACTAGTTTATCTCAATTAAAAAAAAAAAAAAAAAAGTTATTCACCACTGTATGTATGTAGATGAGAAATAAAATCGGTTTAAGGCCTATCATTGGATTTCGGGCAATTAACCTGTTACCGCAACTCAACTAACACCCATCTTGTTTCACCATCATCACCATCATTTCAGCCGAAAGACGTCCACTGTTAGACATAGGCCTCTCCCAAATGTCGCCACTCTAGAACCTTTTGGTCCCAACGGCCATCTGTTCTGCGAGCAATGTGCCCTGTCCATTGCCACTTTAGTTTAGCAATTCTTCGTGCTATATCAGTAGTCTTGGTTCTCCTGCAGATATCTTTATTCCTGATTCGATCACGCAAGGAAACTCCTTTCCATTGCCCTTTGGGTGAATTTGACAACCTTGTTTGCCCAACTTTATTCACAATGTTAGGTGTCAAGTGCAAAAATAAAAACAATAAAACCATATTCGCAGAAACAAGATCAAAAGTCGCCAAAACAGTCAAGAGTAATAAAAAAAGTTACGTAAATAAAGATACTGAGCAAAGTTTCTTCGAGTAATCTTTTTCTGCACGTACTAATATTCAGCGGAGCGAAGTTTTATTTAATTTTTTACGTGACTGCTTTACAGCACCTTGGAGTCCCAGGATTTGAATAAAGTACCGGGTTCATGTGAGGGCTAATGATTTTTAAGTTTGCCTTTAATTTTTTCTTTCATAATGTAAACTAGTGCTTGACTGCGATCTCACCTGATGATGGTAAGCAGTGATGCAATCGTTGATGGTGTGGCGCACTAGTTTAATAAAAACCTATTCACGATAGGCTTGAAAACACATAAAATTATAATCGGATGGGAAGACCGCAGCAGCCAAATTCCAGTCCTTCGATATTCGCGATATGCGCTATTTTTCTGTTTCCGTCTTCTTTTCTTTTATAAGATAATGTGTACATGAACTGTTGGATAAATAAGTAATAAAAGAGGCGAAACGATCGGTCCGGACCGTAGAGGTTTTAACAACATAAGGGTGGATGCTCGCCCTACTAGTGTTGCCCAAATGCAAGAACAAGACGAGACTTAGCCAGTCTTGGTCTTGGTCTTGCGCCAATACACCTGGTCTTGGTCTTGGTCTTGGTCTTGCGCTCCCAGTCTTGGTCTTGGTCTTGGTCTTGCAGCAAGAGTCTTGCAAGTCTTGCAATTACCTATTAGTCTATTACTATTTATTAAAGTTTACTTTAAATCTTAGAAAAACGTATTAGAATTGGAACATTGTGAGCTTGAATTAACATAGCCATAGTAAAGATCAAGCAGATTAATAAATAACTGAAGATTTGATAAGAAATTCGAAAAATCAACTGACCTATATGTCGTTTTCCATGGAAGTAACTGTTTCTTAATAAACATTTATGATTTATAAGCTTACATTTGCTAAAACATGTAAAAAAACAAATTAATTACAATAACTTGACTGTATTTTAAAGAACAATACTTATCTGTCTAGAAAGAGATTGAACCCTCAACTTATAAGAAATTTAATAAAAGAGTTTTACGATTTATCATTTATTTGAATAAAAAATAAAATACAACACAAATCAACAGCTTTATCATTAGGTTCATCATCATCATCATCATTTCAGCCGATACACGTCCACTGTTGGACATAGGCCTCCCCCAAGCGTCGCCACATCGAACGTTCCTGTGTGTCTCGCATCCATCGGTTTCCTGCTACCTTCACCAGGTCATCGGTCCACCTTGCAGGAGGCCTTCCAACACTGCGTCTTCCGGTACGCGGTCGCCACTCCAAAACCTTTCGGCCCCAACGGCCATCTGTTCTGCGAGCAATGTGCCCTGCCCATTGCCACTTAAGTTTGGCAATTCTTTGTGCTATGTCGGCAACCTTAGTTTTCCTGCGGATATCTTCATTTTTTATTCGATCACGCAAGAAAACCCCGAGCATAGCCTTTTCCATTGCTCTTTGGGTGACTTTAAGCCTTCTGATGAGGCCCATTGTGAGCGACCACGTTTCGGAGCCATATGTCATCACTGGCAACACGCACTGGTTAAAGACTTTCGTCTTGAGACACTGTGGTAAGTTGGACGAGAAGATACCGCGTAGCTTCCCGAACGCTGCCCAACCGAGTTGGATTCGACGGTTGACCTCTTTCTCGAAGTTAGACCTACCCAACTGGACTGTCTGTCCGAGGTAGACGTAATCGTCCACAACTTCGAGTGTAGAGTCTCCGACCTTGATAGGAGTGGGCGCTACATGGTTGTTAATCATGATCTTGGTTTTATCCGTGTTCATTTTAAGACCCACTCTTAGAGAAGCTCTACTGAGATCATTGAGCATTGTACTGAGCTCCTCCATAGTCTCCGCTATGACTACTATGTCGTCGGCAAACCGAAGGTGAGAGATGTACTCGCCATTGACATTAATGCCTAGTCCACTCCAGTCCAGAACCTTGAAGACATCCTCCATTGCGGCCGTGAACAGTTTCGGAGAGATGACGTCTCCCTGCCTCACACCTCGCTGCAGGAGGACAGGTTTCGAGGTCTGGTCCTGGAGTCGGACTGACATGGTGGCGTTTTCGTACAAACACCTCAGCACTTCGATGTACCGATAGTCAATTTGGCACCTCTGGAGAGATTGCAACACAGCCCAAGTCTCGATCGAATCAAAAGCTTTCTCGTAGTCCACAAACGCTAGGCAGAGAGGCAGATTATACTCCTCGGTCTTCTGTATGACCTGCCGTAGCGTATGTATGTGGTCTACGGTGCTGAAACCTTTTCGGAATCCGGCTTGTTCGGGAGGCTGGAAGTCGTCAAACCTGCGCGCAAGACGGTTCGTGATGACCCTGGAAAACAGCTTGTAGACATGGCTCAGAAGTGAGATGGGCCTGTAATTCTTCAGCAGGGTTTTATCACCCTTCTTAAAAAAGAGTACCACCACACTCCTGCTCCATGCCTGTGGCGTTTTTCCCTCGAGTATGACGGAATCGAACAACTTCTGAAGGGCCTTTAGGACCGGTTTTCCATCATTAGGTTATGATACTTTATATCAATTTTTTTGACCAAGAATTAATACAAAGTAACCATCTGGCTGACTCATCACTTAACCTATTTCTATGTTTTCTAATTACTAATGATGCTTTAGAAAATAACCTCTCAGCAGGTACTGAAGTTGCAGGTATTGAGAGAAAATCACGGGCCATTTTCGATAAAATCGGATACTCTGTCTCATGCGTCCTCCACCAATCTAAAATGTCTTCCGAGCTGGCAGTTCTTGGTTTTCTCAGGTACTCCTCCAACTCGTCTATCACTAAGCCTTGAAGACAAGATCCAGATGACGAGGGACATTCATAGAGTTTATCAAAGTCTATTACGTCTTCATCTTCATCACATACTTTATTTTCTTTTTCTGGTAATTCCAGAGATTTGTTCAGTGAGTGTAGACTTTTATATTCTTCATAAAGTTCATTGAACTTGCGCAGACTTTCTGTTTTAAGTTGCTTCCCCCACATTGTCAGGTCAAAAGTCTGAGCCTTATGCCTTGGGTCTAAAATTAAAGAAGTACAATAAATCCAGTTGCTCTTCTTGTAATGTTTAAGCATTTTGTCTCGAGCTGCTTGGAAAGCTAGAATGAGCCTTTCATCCACTTCAGATCGATTAGGTTTCTCATCTAACTGTTTTACCATGGATTCAATTTTATCTAGCAAGAGATTGAATGATACAATGACTAGCGGTAATGTAACATATTTGTCTCCACCAAGTTTTGTACTTAAAAGTTTAAAGTTTATTAGAAATTTATGTAATTTTTCGAGTACCTGCCATTCATTAGCTGTGATTTGAAAATCATTTAATTCGGTGACAGAACTGCACAATATGTCAATGCCCGCTCTCACTTTTAAACCAAATCCAATCATATCATGTGTGGAATTCCATCTCGTTGGACAGTCAAGAATGGCATTTAGATTTGATGGCACGCCAGCTGCTTCACAAGCAGACTGAAACTTCTTCTTCACTATCTCACTTCTTTTTATTTTACTGGAAATACTGCGTAACTTTGTTACAGATGTACGCGAGTCAGCAATATTTGGTGCAGATTCTTCATCTTCCTCATCCTCAGTTTCGTCTGCATAGTCTTCGTACTGCTGATCTTGCGCGTTAGTGTCAGACTCACAGTGTAATGCTAAGGTCTTTAATAAATCTTGTACACCAAGGTTTAAAATGTGAGCAAAGCACCGGAAATGTTGATTGTCTGAATCAAAGTGTGGCGGCAGCTGTTTGCCCAGTTCATACATAAATTTGGTATTTGCAGTTGCGTTGTCGACCGTGATACCTTGTATTTTATCAATTATGCCATATTCCAATAAACATTCATGGAAAATCGTTGCAATATCTTCCCCAGTATGTCGACCGCGTGATGGTATAAAATCAAGAACTACAGATTGATACTTCCATTCGTTGTCTATATAATGAATAGTAACCCCGTAGTAACTCCTACCAGCAATTGACGTCCACCCATCAATGGTAAAAGACATTTTAGATGATAATTGTTGAAGTCGTTCCTTGAGATTCAATTGGAGCTCTTCAAATCGCTCTTTGACTTTCCTTCTAAGTGTAGACCTTTTAGGAAACACCATATTAGGGCAAATACGTCGAAAATATACTTGTGTAGCTTCGTCATCGAAAAATGAGAAGGGAAGATATTTTTTCACCACCCAATCAACTGTAGCTGTCGTGATGTTGTCACTGCTGTTTTCCGACTGAAACAAAACAATAAATCTTGTGTTATTATTTAAAACATACTAGGTTTGAGCGTATAAGAGGAGGAGGTTTGTTGTTGTTAAATCGAGAAAATCGTTAAATTGATATTTGTTATATTAAGGTTGCACTGTACTGTAATTTACCAAAATAAAGTACTTAGTTGTTACTGGCCGATTAAATGAAAATATGGGTGTTTATAAAAAATATTTAAGACGATAATTACATAATATGTCGCACCCCTAGATGAAAACACCACTAACTCAAAAATACTTACGTAAGTTAATGGCGTTTTTGAAAGTATCGCATGAATAGCTACGCGGAGTTAAAATTCTTTTAACTGTTAAAAAAATATTCTTACCTGTCCACTTCTTCCAGCGGTTACTAAAAAGCTTGTGATATCTCCACTTAATTTTGGTTTAACAGGAAGAAATATTTCTGATTCCTTTTTGTGGAAAGATATTAGATGTTTCCTTAAGCCTGAAGTGTTTCTGTTTTTCATTTTTATTTCAATCTTTTTATGTTGGCACAATTTACAGAAGGCAGTTTGGGATGCATGAATTATTTCGAAAAACTCCTCAAATTTGCTTTTGGGTCTTTTAGATCTGTGACTCAAACTCTCGTTACTCGGACTAGAATAATTTGAATCTTCGTCACTCATATTAAATTGTACACGTGATACGTTTTTAGAAAACAACGAGAATTAGTAAAAACAATTATTAAGTTAGACTCGAAGCACAGCTCAATTGGAAATGACTGGAATTAAAATAATTCCTTTATTTATAGTACGTTTCCTTGCTTTCTACCGCGCCGCCTCGCCACGTGCCGGCTCTATGAAAAGGATGCCGCCGCAAATCAAACAATGCCGCGTGCGGCGTACAAACACACACTAAATATTACCTACTTGTACAGACGCGACGCGTGAATAAAATAGAATTAGTGCCAATCACTATTCTTTACATATAAGTGAATGTTTTGGCGTACATCTATACTAATATTATAAAGCTGAAGAGTTCGTTTGTATGTTTGATGACAGAAGTTTTAAAATAAATAAATAAGTCCTGAACGTCACTATACCTCCAAAGTTACTATTCCTCGTGGACGAAGTCGCGGGCACAGCTAGTAAATACTTACTCTCATCATCTCTCTTAGAGATATTCGGGCTGGTTAGTAATACAAAACTCTTATCGCAGGCTTTTTATTTTATTAGTAGGTAAGTACCTACGCTTTTTATATTATTTTATTAGTTTTGTAGAATTTTTTTACACGTTTCAAGTTTATTTAAAAGTGGCTACAATATTTATTAAACGGGTGATATTTGAACACTTTTTTGCTATTTTTTCTTGTAAAAACTTAAGAAATATAATGACTAAATGTACAATAATAGTACCTAAGTAATTAGTTTAAAACCATATAAGTAATCAATATTATAATATATACTTACTAGAATGAATTAATATGACATCTACTACCTATCCTTACCATTTTATCCTAATCATAATACTACTTGCGTGATCAGTATAATGTATTCATTTTCATTCTAAGCACTCTGAAACTTATTTATTCTTTGGAACACCTGTAGGTACTCTTAAAAAAATTCGAAATTATTTTGCATGAGTATACCTACGCCCTATGGCGGCAATCAAATAGTGTCACAAATGTTATGATTTCGGCGTGGCGGCAACGATTGTTTTAGATTTCAAAAGAAGCCGCCGGCGCGTGTATCATAACCATGTACTTCCGAAAAGCGGCAAATTTCTTTGAGAAGTAAGTACAAAACCTTTGATGCCGCATTATCAAAGTGCCGATGGTTAAAACATAACTATGCATGCACTCAGTTTGATTTTAATAGATATTTTTTTATTCGCTATGTTTATGGTATTAGTCGTAATGCGCATAGGTCCAGTTTTTCATATTCTTTGATACAGTTTTTTGCGTCTCATAGAATTCCTAAGCGTACCTACCTATACACCGAACTGTTACACCTAACTACTCAGTGAAATAGCGCTAAGTCCTAGCTGCAAGACGCAAGAGTCTTGCAGGCTATGTCTTGTTCTTGCTCAAGTCTTGCACGGTCAGTCTTGGTCTTGGTCTTGCTAAAAATACGCGGTCTTGTTCTTGGTCTTGGTCTTGCAAAAACGCAAGAACAAGACCAAGACTGCAAGACCAAGACTGAATTTGGGCAACACTACGCCCTACGTCTGGTTGTCTGACGGTGGATTCAAGTCATGCAATCCCCTGCGCACACTCTCCAAGATGCATCCTGTAAAATAACGAAAGGCTGGCTACCCTACGCATGTGCTCTAGACTTTGTAGATTGGACTTAACCTTTCAATCGTGGAAATAACAGACACAATAGAAAGACAATAGGTGCGCGAACGCCGGCGTTCGCTTGGGGTTTAATGAACCAAATCTGGATAATCATAATTTGGTGTTTAGATAGATAGATTGATTCTTTATTGTACACCATATACAAAAAATACATGAGAAACTTAAAATTAAAAATTAATTAATGAATTAATTAATTCATTTTATTGCCCCCTTTTTCACTAACATTAAGGCCTACTAATCTACGAACGCATATTCGTATACGCTTGGCGTAGATACGCTTGCTCACAGCACAACTTAGTTTACATACAAAACTTTGAAACCCTGTCGACTAAGCGGTAACAACACGACTTTAGACAGTTGGCCTAAGCGACACCTGAATGAATATCTACTTAAATAGCTCCGAGTGGAAAATTTTTAAGCGCAATGACATTCAGGTTAAGCCTATTGAAATCAGGGCATAGGAAGTCTAGTTCTTTTTATTTTTGTGAGTACATAGGTACCTGATACTGACATTCAAGACGGTCTGAGATTGCAATATGCGTGGCAAAGGCGTCAGCTTTCTGAGAAAGGAGGAGAAAGGAGGTGTACACAGAAAAGAGGTGTACACAGATACTATACCCTATTCGCGTTAAGAATAGACATTTTTGACATTTAATGAAACCTTTTTTACCGTCTGTTCAACCGATTTTAACTTCTATGTCATAGGCATAAGGATGGCATTAAAAGCAAAAAAAAAATGTCTACAAAAACTACCTATTTACTGCAGCCGATATTTTGTCATGTCACCAACGTAATAAAAGACAAAATCGGTTGAAGGAACAGCAATAAAAGGTTTTCATAAATGTCTAATATTATTTTGAACAGGGTATAAGTAATGTAAGTAACTAAGTATGCCTTGGTGCGGAAAGATTCGAAAGGGGTACCATGTCCCTGTAATGCAAAGGCCAACGGAAAGAACCCAGGTGACTTGAGTTTCAATCAGTAAATGTTTGACTCGCAGAGGGCTTGTCAAACTTTTTTACTCAGAGAGGAAGAAGTTATTTGATTACTTCCAACAAAAATGAAAGGACACAGAAAATAGGTAAGTAGATACCTACCTAATTATGTACACCATCTTTCACAAGTTTTATTTAACTTGTTATACAACATTATCACAGTATTATATGATAATAATATTGTGAAATTAGTTTTAGTTTAGGCGAAACCAGAAAGACGTGTCTAGTATTTTTATGTAAAGATTCTTTATACAAAATTTTTTAACCGTATCATGAAAAATCACAAAGTTATAAGCTTGTTATGTTACTTGGTTATCCATACAAATACATGGTCACTGGGCCATCCGGGCGACTGAGGGTTGGTTTTGCTCCCGCATCCAACTGTGCGCTGGCGACTAATGCCCGCTGTGACCTGTATTGTATTTAGTGTCGGTGGTGTCCAACTTTTAACCTTATTTGAATATTTTTGGGAGACAATATAACATAGTGTAAAAATTATTAGAGTCGATTCAGTTACAGATTCGGAACAATCTATATTCAAGTTTCGCATACACTAAAAAAAAATGATGTAGGTATAACAAGAAAACAGTTTTTTTTTATTAGGAACAATAAAACATCTTAACGAAGATATGCAGCCCTCATTTCAAAAAGCTTCACAACACCAATAAATAAAGTATTTTGATGTAAATTTCGGTATATTTCCGCGCCATGTAATGTGCGTGGAAACGCAAGCGTCGCCTATACTCGTATATCACGTCGGGTCGGTTCACACATGAAATGTTTTACAATTTACTTCACGCGATAATGTATGGATCGTATCGCCGTTCATTTACACTCAGCTAAAATATGATATCACTTAGGAAAATTCTGAAGTGAATTTCTCGCGTAAAAGTATTGTTACGCCATTAAACGTGAACCCGCCATATCTCCGAGAAAATAAAGAGTAGCTCGTAATAATTAAAACGCATTGCTGTTCGAAAGGTCTAGAATGGTTGTGCTTAGTCAGACTTAGAAAAATCTCGAAACATCCACAAGGTACCTACAACTAGTGGGTAGGCATTTATCTAGGATAAAGGAAATGATACTCTCCGACGTTAACAATAGAGTCGAAATTCGCATGAAAGTGACTCTTATTACCACGAGTAATAAAAATGATTTATGACTTCGAGAAGCGATTCAATTGTTCTGGAATTCTGGATCGTTCGTGGGAAGTCGGTATCTAGAATTTTCTTGGCTCCGCATATAAATACGAGCCCCCGGCCGGAAGCGAGTCAGTTGTGATTTCGACTGCGATCAAGAGCGAACTACCCTAGTACTCGAAGTGATTTTACTCAACGACCTAAGCGATAGTGTAACGGTACTCTAGTGTTAATTGCGATTTGGATTATTGTTGACTGGACTATTTTGTTATTGTTTGGGGTGAATAAAGTTGTCTCTTAGTAAATCGGCATTTGATTACCCACGTACGTAACAACTGGTGTCAGAAGTGAAATGCCATTAACACCGAGAGACGACGAACAGCGACCACGAACAAGAAGGCAAATGGAGATGGATGCTGCGCGTCATCGTATGGAGGAGGAAGATCAGGCTGGTATGGTAGCAACAGAAGCTGCTGAGGCGCCAACAGGACCATCCTCGGAATTGAACCTCGCTGCGGTGTTGGCCGCCATGCAAGCTAGTATGGAAGCTGTCCGCCGCGACCAGGAAGCCGCTCGCCGCGAACAAGAGGCTAACCAGCGCAAGCTCCAGGACCTAATCGCAGCTAACCAGGAAGAAGCTCGCCGCGAACAGGAAGCCGCTCGCCGCGATCAAGAGGCTAAGCAGAACCTGATCCTCCATAAAATCGACAACGGCCTCGTCACGTTGGGCGAGAAGGTAAAGAATCTCACCTTAGAGGTCAAGGAGGTTTCCGCCCGAGCTGATAGCCTCGAAACAAGGATAGATGGCCACGAAGATCGCCTGCTGGACATCAACAAAAAAATTATCAAGCTCGAAGCACGCGAACCCGTTGCTGTTGGCTCACCATCGCACACCCCCTGTGCATGCGCCGCAAAATTTGATGTGCCGCATTTTGATGGCACGTCTTCCTGGACGGCATTCAAATACCAATTCGAAACATTGGTTAAGATAAACCGCTGGGATGATGAGCAGTCTTTCGCTGCATTAACTTTGGCTCTACGAGGGGACGCCCTGCTGGTCCTAGAGAACCTCCCTGCGGACGGCAGGACATTGGAGCGTCTCATGGAGGGACTGGACACTCGTTACGGAGACAAGCACCTCGAGCACGTTTTCCGCGCGCAGTTACGCGACAGAACGCAGAGGTCGAACGAGAGCCTCCAGCAGTGGGCAGTCGAGGTTGAACGGCTGGTCCGGCGTGCATACAGGTCGATGACACCAGAAACGGTGGAAGTTAATTTGGTGCAAGCATTCATCGACGGTCTACGGGATACAGAAGTAAGGGCTACGGTGCGACTCGGACACCACCAAACTCTGAAAAGTGCGATGGCACACGCTTTGGAAGTGGAAGCGGTACGAAAAGATTCTCGTACGCACAGAGTACGGGAAGTAGTGGTCTCGCCT
This sequence comes from Mythimna ferrago, assembly GCA_910589285.2. Lineage (NCBI taxonomy): Eukaryota > Metazoa > Arthropoda > Insecta > Lepidoptera > Noctuidae > Mythimna > Mythimna ferrago. Next base: position 7,126,182 of record OU342689.1, read on the forward strand.
TCAGTGCAACCACGTCACCGAGAAGTAGTGGCTTTTTCTCCAGCACAGTCCCGCTATATTCCAACGTGTTACGGGTGCAGAGAAAAAGGACACATTCGTACCGATTGTCCTAAGAAAAAGAGGGAAAGTGTGGACTCCGGAACTCAAGTCAACGAGGAGTCGTTAAACTACATGTCGCCAGGGCCGCGGGGCGGGTGCTGGCTGGTCAACTGAAGGCCCCAACCATCACCATCAATCAAGTACACAATGGAAAAGGGCATAACAATGCTGACGCCCTGTCAAGACGTCCATGTAATGAGGACTGCAGACAACGCCAGCAGAATGAAGCCCGAGAACACGTTAATTTAATTAGGGCTGACGGCAACTTCAAGAAGTCCCAGGAAGAAGATGGCGATATTCGACCTATACTGGACTGGAAGCGTAGCGGAACTAGGCCCCAGTGGAGTGAAGTATCGTCACACAGTCCCGTAACTAAGAGCTACTGGGCACAGTGGGACAGTTTAGTCCTAGAAAATGATGTGCTTTGTAGGAAATGGGAATCGAACGATGGCAAGGAGGTGACCACACAAGTGATAGTACCACGATGTGAAGTAGTCCCCCTGCTACAGGAAATACACGATGGTGCTTCTGGAGGACACCTGGGCATCAAGAAAACTCTACTGAAAGTGAGACAGCGGTATTACTGGCTCAATTGTAGAGATGACATAGAGCAATGGTGTCGGAAATGTACAGCGTGCGCATCTGTGAAAGGACCACAGACTAGGAGCAGGGGCAGGCTTCAGCTGTACAATGTGGGAGCCCCATGGGAACGCATCACTATCGACGTCGCTGGACCTTTTCCAGTTACAAATGACGGAAACAAGTACATAGTGGTGATCCAGGACTATTTCACAAAGTGGCCCGAAGTCTTCGCCATACCCAATCAGGAAGCGACGACAGTGGCGAAGAAGGTGGTCGAAGAAGTAGTATGTCGGTATGGCGCACCTTTGGAAATCCATTCCGATCAAGGCCGTAACTTCGAATCTGCGCTGTTCCAGGAAATGTGTACTCTTCTGGGAATTTATAAGACACGCACAACACCTGCGCACCCTCAGTCGGACGGAATGGTGGAAAGGTTTAACCAAACCCTGGAGAATCACCTGGCTAAGGTTGTCGATGACCATCAGAAGGACTGGGACCGGTATATTCCACTATTTCTGATGTCTTACCGATCGGCAGTGCATGATAGCACGGGACATACCCCAGCAAGAGTGAATTTCGGCAGGGAGATGAGACTTCCAGTCGATGCCATAACTGGCGTGCCACCTGACAAGACTAAGCCAGTTACGAACTACGTAAGTGACCTTCAAGATCAATTGGACGAAGTGCATAAACGAGTTCGTGAGAATAGCATGAACACCAGCGTAAAAATGAAAACTAGATACGACCGTAATGCCAATGCCAAGGGATTTGAGGAAGGTACACTGGTCTGGCTCCACAACCCGCTTCGACGGAAAGGGAAGTCGCCGAAACTCCAAGCTCGATGGGAGGGACCTTACACCGTGTTAAAAAGGATTAATGACGTGACCTACCGCATCAAGAAAGGGCTAAGAGGGAAACCCAAGGTTGTCCATGTGGATAGATTGGCGCCGTATCACGGATCTAATAATGCTCGGGACGAGCATGACTAAGAGGGGGGCACTGTTACGCCATTAAACGTGAACCCGCCATATCTCCGAGAAAATAAAGAGTAGCTCGTAATAATTAAAACGCATTGCTGTTCGAAAGGTCTAGAATGGTTGTGCTTAGTCAGACTTAGAAAAATCTCGAAACATCCACAAGGTACCTACAACTAGTGGGTAGGCATTTATCTAGGATAAAGGAAATGATACTCTCCGACGTTAACAATAGAGTCGAAATTCGCATGAAAGTGACTCTTATTACCACGAGTAATAAAAATGATTTATGACTTCGAGAAGCGATTCAATTGTTCTGGAATTCTGGATCGTTCGTGGGAAGTCGGTATCTAGAATTTTCTTGGCTCCGCATATAAATACGAGCCCCCGGCCGGAAGCGAGTCAGTTGTGATTTCGACTGCGATCAAGAGCGAACTACCCTAGTACTCGAAGTGATTTTACTCAACGACCTAAGCGATAGTGTAACGGTACTCTAGTGTTAATTGCGATTTGGATTATTGTTGACTGGACTATTTTGTTATTGTTTGGGGTGAATAAAGTTGTCTCTTAGTAAATCGGCATTTGATTACCCACGTACGTAACAGTATTTTGACGGAGAACGTATGCAAACTGCAATCAATACTATCTACTGGAGAAAACTGTTTTTTAGGGTTTCGTACCCCAAGGGCAAAACGGGAGTTTTACATTTTACTAACACTACGCTGTCCGTCCGTCAGTCTGTCTGTCTGTCCGTCTGTCAACCAGCGCATCTCATGAACCGTGATAGTTAGACAGTTGAAATTTTCACAAATGATGTATTTCTGTTGCTGCTACAACAACAAATACTAAAAAGTAGAATAAAATAAATATTTTGGGGGCTCATACACAACAAAAGAGCCATTTTTTTTTTGCTACGGACAGTACGGAACCCTTCGTCCCGACCCTTGAGTCGGACTCGTACTTGGCTGGTTTTTGAATTTTGCTAAGTGCATATTTACATATTTTTACATTTCACTGTACCTACTTACTACTGCAGTTTCGATAATATCTCCGCTCTCAGCTTAAAGGTCATAATTCAAAGTCTGAGAAAAATATTTGAGATAATGTATTTTCGTAAGTACATTTTGATAGTAAGATAGATGTTATCGCCATAATGTTCAGATTCAATTTAAAGATTATTTCTGAATGTCAATGGGAACATAATCTTGGAGTCAATTTAATAAGGATAATGTACGTCGTTATGGGCTTATCACACGCTCAAGCTTCACCTCGGTTTTGCCTGCGCAAGCCATTTTGTTCATGTAAGACTTTTTGAGGTTTTCCAACAATACGCACGGTGTTCCGTGTACAAACCTGCTTGCACGGGCAAAACTTTGGTGAAGCTTGTGAGTGTGGCAGGCCCCTTAGGCGATCTTCAGAAAAGTTTGAATCTTTTTGTATAAACAGTAATTTCTTCTCCTCTTCTTTTGGTTTTTAAAATCGTTTTTTCTGATGCACAGGCTAAAAAAAACAATAACACTGATTTACACGTAAGTAAAAGAAAAACATTATAGTTTACAAGACATTTATTTTTTGAAGACCATTAAATAAATAAAAGAAATGGACAAATCGTGTTGTAATAGCGAAAAAAAATATTTATTACCAATGGTTTTGCCAAGTGGCAAATAATTTTTTCCCTTTTTCTGACGCAGTTTTCTTTTATTTTTCCTGTAAAATTTTGCTAAGCTTTCAGAGCCCAATTTAATTGCCAGTTCGAATTTGTTGAGTCGCTTCTTTAGTTTTTTGTTCATCAAAATAATTCGCCCCCATGTTTTGTGCGTGCGGGCTGCAATTTGTAGTGATGTGTCATCTAAATAACTAAATAAAATAATAATGATTTAATTATATTATTATTATTGTTTTTTGTCTTATAAATAATGGCAAAATTTCATTTTCATAAATCCCATTTTAATTGCCTTCGGTATGCCTACTTTTATTAAGAGATATTATTAAAGTACAAATTATGCAGGTCCGGGAATTGTACCCAGAAACCTACCGCAGTCACGTTTAAAACTACAACCGAACACAGGCTGTTCAATTTTATTGTAGAATGGAATAGAATAAAATAATAATAAGCTTTATTGTAGGTACACCAAAAAGTAACATATTATCTTGTACATAAATTTAAAATTAATTAATTCTTAATTGTAGTCTCAAACAGCAGCAGTAATTTATTCAATTTCCTTTACATAAATTAAGTTATTATTTAGTTTTAATTTATTCAAATTCAAACCTGTTTTCTAAACTCAAAAAATTCTAAAAAAGAAAAACAAAGCAAAAAAACATAAAATACGACCTTTCGTCGTTAGTAACTCACGAAAATATTTTCCAAGACATCTCTAACGGCAAAGCAGAAATGGCATCTCGCTTCGTCTCTTTGTAAAATGTTTTAGCGCCAAAAACGAAAATACCACTGCTGTACATTGTTAAGAAGTTGCAAATATTATTATTACAAGAATAATGTAGGTAATTTGAAATATTAACACAACATGTGGGTATTTTAATCAAAATCAAATTTATCTTTTGAGCACTTACACAGTGGCCCATGTTGATCGCGATAAAGTGTGCTCGGTATATTTTACGGCAGAAGTTATGTCATTTGAAATTCTCATCAAGGGAAGTTTGACAGCAAATGAAAAGCAAAACTTTTGCGTTCATAGATGTTTATTGTAATATTATTATTGTAGGTACCTATATTTAAAATTAATGTTCTAAACCTATTCTTAGCGTAGATAAACCTATATTACTTAAAACCCATAATTGTGCGTAGCGTACAAAATGTTCCCTGATTAATTTTTTTCTTTGTGTTTAGGGTCACGATAATTCTTTCAAACGTTCCCGCAGCCTTTTTGCCCAATAACCTAATATCAGTGTAGCTATCACCAAAAAATATGGAAAAATGGTAGTTATTGAAAATCTTAATCTATCATTATTCCCTTTTCCTTCATCAACTTATTCACTAAAGTGATAAATTATTATTCATATTTTATATTATATTCATTTTAGTTTTCGTACACATCAAAACCTAAAAGATCTTTTATTAATCCTTGACTATTATCTTTCGCAGCCAGAAACGACGTGGTACCCTTGGCCACAAGCTTTCCTCCTTCATTGTGAAAATAAGTTTCTATGACTGAAATATTGCCGTTTATTAGTGATTTTGTAACCACATTTATTTTTTCACCAGTACCAGCTACTCCAGTATAACTGTTGACAAAAAATAATGACTAAATACATTACGGTACATTATTGTCACAGTTAAAACTAAGTAGGTACTTATTGTACCTACATATGAACGTGGTAATCAATCGATTGTGGTGTCAAGTAGAATAAAGTAGTGAACGAGAGGTGTCTAAAGACTAATAGACAGAATGTTGGTCATCCGGCAGTGAGATGCCATCACAGGTAGAACCTGGTTGACGATGGTACATGAACGAGGAAATCGATTCAACAAAATAATTCCTATGCCCAGCATGTTGATGACGCATGAAACACTTGGTGAATTATGTTAAAAATAACATTTAGTATCTATGGCTAGGATAGTTAATGGTAACTGTAATAACTACCATTTTATTTTCTTAAAGGGGTGACGTAAACGGTTGCAAACTAGTGTTTCAACCAAGGTAATCTTGGTTGATGCATTTCATTTATGTTGCACTTATATGGATGTACATCAAGCGCCAATACTTTCTGTGGTTGAGAAAACGTGCCTCCTAACCAAAGGCGTTGAAAGTCTTGGACTACTACAATTGCTGTCTACACGAATTGAAACTAGCAAAGTCACTTTGGTTGAGACGTTGGTTTGCAACCATCTGGGCACCTCGTCGAAATAACGACAATGTTTTTTGCACTGTATGTACGTGTGCGAGTTCCAGCGGAAACGCTTTTTGTTGAATAGCTTATAATATTTAATTATAATTTGTAGTTATTACTTTGTACATCCAACAATTTGCCAGCTAGTAATTTAGTATGTGACGTCGCATAATCGTGTATAATAATATAATCGATTACAGAACATCATAAACTCAATGTATGTTAAAATGAAATTAAAAAATCTTTATTATTCCGCTGCAACTAAAAAATGCACACTGTATTTTCTTATTATTAGAACAAAGGCTCATAGAAAAAAAATACATACTAGACATTCATGCTGGTGGTCCAAGAGAGTCTAGCATCAGTATTGCTGAGCTGTGTGTAAAATGATAGCACGTCGATTACAGATGCAATGTAGCCTCCATGCAGTGTACCTGCCATGTTGCACATAGATTTATCCACGATGAACGAACCTCGAAACGTTCCATTTAAAAACGGTTCCAAGTTTATCTGTAAATTAAATGAATTAGGAATCAAAAAGCAGTTTTAAATTTTTTATAAAAGATTTTCTTTTTTACTAATTGACCACTAGTAACGAGATAAGGTAGCACTAACAAGTCCAGTAACTTATGACCTATTGTATCTTTCTATTAGTTTTACTCGTTCTGATTACTACGTTCCAATCCTACATCAATGTTTTCTTTTCAAAGGTAAAGTGTTATAAATTGTACTAGCCGGTAAATGCTGTTAGCACAATGCTAATTATTATATTGGTAACATAAATTAATGCCTCTACAAAAGCGTATTGTTGAATGGAGCACCCAAATCCATACAGCGCTATAGGCATTTTTTGTTTAGCCTGTATTATCCCACTACCGAGCAAAGGTCTCGCCACTGTGTTGCCTTCTCCGGCAAATCTATGTATATTATAAAATGGTCAAATATTGTTTTAAGTTTCTATGTACGGTATCTACAGTATCTCTGAAACTACTGAACTGATTGATAAAATTCTTTTACCAGAAGAAGGTTACTTTATCACTGACATGACTATATATTTTCTACTTCCACGAGTGCAAAGCCGTTAGCAGGAGCAAGTCTCGCATAAACGCTTCCATGTTATCAAGCTTGTATAAAATCAAAAGATTTATATTACATTAAATATCAGAACTTAGTGCACGACAAATATAAAAAAGGTCATTCAAAAGTCAGGCCGTCACCATTTTCTAGTGTTTTGGTTTCACTGGGTGGAAGAAATGGCACAGCAAACTATCCAGTATCCATGCTTGCATGTGATGACGGAGAAATTCATTTTAAATAATTCATCGATATTACGTCAAACTAATAGCAATAAGCAAATTGCTATATTATTATTGTATATTGAGTAAAAAATTGCTTAGGACTAGACAACTACAAATGTTGTTGCATAATTTGACAATAAAACTACATGTTACTTATAAACTATATGAAGTAACTGTCTACATTTGCACGTCCATAAAAAAAATTGCCATCATTTTTATGTTTCTCGTTTTAATTTATCTTCATCTTGGTGCAGCCATGAGGCACACAACAACTATATCTAAAGGTGTTCAGTTTGGTCTACTGAGCAAGCCCTTAAAGTTTGTGGAGGGCTGTCCCTTACACCTTGTATATACCTATTTAGATACCTTCATATATTTTTTTGCTTCTTTTATTTTTGATACGTGATATTGTATATTATTGTGTTTGGGCCTTGTGCTTTACCAAATAATAGTACATTGTTACACTAGGGATGAAAGTAACTCATTTCGTCCCGAGAAGGAGTTGGCAGGCGAGCGTAGCGAGGTCGCTAATTTGAGGGACTAAATTAGTTACTTTCACCCCGAGTTAAGCACTATGCTTTTCATTACGAATACAAGGAAAGTAAAATTAAAATTAAAAGTTTGTAAAACCTGAGTCGTCGTACCTATGATTTTAGGTAGGTATCTTTCTTCTGATTTAGGCGGTAAAAAGTTTACCACTACTGCATTAGCCTCTTCTCTTATGAAATTAGGCGTTAAATCACTATTTTAATCTAATAAACATAACGTGTCAATACAATATCTGTTGTACGGAAATGTAAACAAAACTCGAAAAAACCAACGACTGTTTGCCACTTTCCCACCATTTTGTTTTGTTTTTTCTGTGGCCGGCCAGCTATTCAGCCTCATTAATGAAAAATTAGAAATTAATTGTAATCTTTTATAAATAAAGTATTAAGAAATAGTTGAACAAATTAATCATTTTAAATAAAATATTGTTTAATTAATACTTATCTTTAAGTTATTTCAATATTATATCACGCTGTGATTAACTGGCTGTATGGAAAATTGGAACATGATTCAATAGAAATGTGAATATAGAACTAGTTTGTTTTAATAATTTGACAGCTGTCAGTTGTAAAGTAAAACTCCCTAGGGATGAAAAGTATCACTTTCAGCCCGCTCCTCAAGCAACTTCAGACCTACTTTCAGAGTATGAGTAATGAAAAATATTTTTCTTTCTTTCTTTCATCATCGTTAATAAAGCTAAAAAAAACGATCACTGCTTGACATGGGCCGTCGCAACCATCGCATTCTCACAAATTCACAATCCTCACCAGTCGGTCTACCTTATGGAAGATCTTCAACTCTATCTTTCGGTACGCAGTCGTTACTGTACTAAGCTTTTCTTATCATCGATCGTTTACTCTGCCAAGCAATGTGCCTTGCCCACAGTCACCTATGGTTGGCGATTCTTCGAGCTATGTCTGTAATCTTTACGAATATCCTCCACTAACTAGCCTAACCTCTCTATCATTAAAAGGACCGTACAAGGCCGCAAGGTAGGTACATAGTCCAAAGACATTATAGGTATACCTATAACTCAAAGTGGTTGTTAAAACTACTTACTGCTTTTTTATCAAAGCTGCTGTAAATTGTGCGTTTCTAATTTTGACAGATTACCATTGTCGGTAATATTATAAATAAACTAAACTGCAAATATCATTGCAAGATTTGAAGAAAAGTAATTGTGTGCCTACTTTTACAAGTAGCTTTATTTTAAGATCACTATCAGACAGTATCATAATCATTAAAACTCAATTCAGTAAAGAAAACAAAGACAATGCCATCTGATAAAACATTACGATTTTTACAATTATTGGTGTTTATGAATACTTATTTACGGTCAGATAAAGACTATTGTGTTACTTCTACATTATTATATATTAATACATACTGAAAGTAGGTATAAATAGTAATCAAAACATAATTACCTATATTAATACCTACTTAAAATTTGTGATTTTAAAACATATGTAAGAACGGGTAATTTTAAATAAAAATAAATAAATAAAATCGTAACAAATCTGTGTTGGTACCTAGATTTGTTACGATTTTGTTTAAAATTTCGTGTTCATGTCTTGAGTTAAAGTCGTTGATTTCAACTAAAATGGCACATTTTAATGTCATTTTTACGGTTTCGTAACAGGAACCCTTATAGGATAGGACTAGGAGTGGCAGGCGGTGGCCTCCTTTTAAGAAGCAGTACCTAATGCTAGCAAAGGAGGAGGCCGACCGCATCAGGCAACGGTGCCCACAGTGCCTCAGCTGCCGCCGGGATTCCGATCCCGATTTGCGGCCACCGTAGGCGTGGGCTTGCGAACGACGAGCAATGAGTAGCTCGCTGTCCGACCGTCCGGTAACTGTCTGGACCAAGCCCAAGTCTTTGACGTCGCATAGTGTTCCACGCGCGCCTCATAAAGTTGTCAGCAATTTAACCGTAGGGGCCCTGCAGGGTCAAAGCCTGCTGGGGCTATGGGTGATGCGAAAGAAATGCGCGGGGCCTGGAACAATGGCAAAGAAGGAATAGGAGCGGGTTTTTAGTCGGTAAAAGTCTGACACTATCTCCAAGAGCAGGGGATGTCATTGGAAAATTATCCCACCTCCTCCTCCTCCAACACAATCATAAGATACGTAACTACTTTTTGCAATTTGGAAAAATATTGAGACTCGAATCTGGAATCGACCTGCCTATTTATTAATGTAAGTTTGGAACCTTCAGTGCGCAAGTCCGATTCGCATTTGTTCGGGTTTTTTTTTGTGGTTACCCACAACTGCTTCCGTTTCGGCTAGACCAAGAGGAAGTATCAGTCTTTTACTGACTAAAAACCCACTTATTGAATTCCTTTAGCTGCCCTTTGCATTCCTGGACTGTGATAACTCTTTTGAATAATCCTGCAGCCATAAGTTTATAAAAGAGAGGAGCTAAGTGGGCCGTGCTCTTCCCACTTCCCAGTATAGTCTAGCGCCCACCTCAGAATATTGGGTTATTGATTGAAAACTTTAAAATGGACGGTAAAATACTGACAACTTCACACAAAATATCAGGTATATCAGGGGCCAGGACCTCCCAATAACCGTAGATACACCAAATGTCTGCAGCAGAATGTCAAGTTGCCAAAAAATTGCAACAATTGTTAGGTATCGACTTTTGTTGCCGTATCAATGTAATTATTTTCTGATTTTTGTCTGCTACAGCTTTATTTCAGCTTTGGAATTGTTTGCTAGGGAGCAAGCACTTATATTAACCACATGGAATTACCTAGGTGCTTAGATTAATAATATGATCTTGCTTTGGACAAATTGGGGAGTAACGCGTCTCTTAACTCGTTGTATTCTTATCAAGTTTAATATAGCAGATAGCTACGGCACTGATAAGAAAAATAAATGAATTGTTTTTTTCAAGAGGATATCGAATATTGCAAAGCACTTTAATAAGCACTAATGAATATTAGCTTTTACCAGTAGCTTTACACGCGTTCTATTTATCCTGTGTAAGATATTTATGTTACTCGTGTATTTGAAACATTTCATAATCAGATTGTTATGACACGATTAAATAATAAAACAAAATAATACCTTGCTGAGAACAGTGCTATGATCAAAAGTAGTCTTCTGTTTTAGAAGTTCCATTGCTTTTAGCAGACGATGAGCCCTGCCACTTGTTGCCATTTTTGTAAGTACTTAAAAAACAGTTACAACTTGCAGAGTATAAAAAATAATCTAAACCATTTGCGCTTTCGCGGTCTCTTATATTTTACAAATCGAAAATTATGGTGTTGCTATTGTTCAAGGAAATATTTTGTTTAGTCAAACGGTACAAATAATAATAATCATGGAGAAATGTTATAAAATCTATTACTTATGTAACATACATATATTTTTTTAGATGTTTAGTTTTAATATTGGTTCTTCCAATGAAACGCATACGAATTATTATACGTTTTGGTAGTAGAAATGTTGTATCTCAGTCTGGCAACTCAGGCCGGATCAACAAGCGAGCGGTCTGCTTATGTCGGTTTGTTCGCAAAATTACAAAAATATTATTTTCCACGTAGTTTCCCGCATTTTATTATAATCTCAACGTTTGTTAGTTCCACTTATTCCATTGTGTTATTTCTATATTTATTTATCTACTTAGAAATGATTGGAGATTCAACGTAATCTGAGTGACAGATGTTACGGTGTTAACTCGCGCCACTTTTGGATCAATTACTTGTTTTTGATTGATTAAAATATGGAAGAAAGCAAGGATACTATCGTTGCAATGGAGTGTAACCTACCAGAGTCAGGTAACGGTAGTATTCATTTAGTAATTGCCTATTATTTTCACACTCATGTTTGACGTTCATACGTATAATCCGACCGAAATTAAGATGTTGTCATGTAACTTTCAATTCATTTATAGTTGCCTTTTATTTTTGTTGCTTAAAAACCAATGTAATGCAAATTTATATGCCAATGTAATATTTTTGATGAAATCTCACATTGTGTATCCAAGGATATTAATAAAATTCACAAAACTGTAAGATTAACGTAATTATTGCTTGCCCAAGAATCGACCATTTTTTTTGGTCGGTTTATAATCCAAACATCAATAAGGTTTTGTATCTATTTTTGAGTTACAAATACGTTTCCGTTTATCATCGCTTTTGTTATTTCTTCTGTGAAATAGCATTGTATTTAAGAGAGGCATGAATGATTTGATCTGATAAGCGTATTTCTAAGATGAATAGTCAATAGAGAGAATATTTTTAAGGTTAGAATGAAAGTTAGAATCATTGTTCTTGTACTATTTAACATTTTTGGGTAATTTCACATGTCATAGTTTCCATCTACACTAATATAATAAAGAGGTAAACTTTGTTTTTTTATTTTTTTGTTTGTAGGAGATAATCTTTGTAAGTACTCGTCCTATTGCTAAAATTTTTTCACCGATAGAAAACTGCTTTATTCCTAAGTGACTTATGACTATATTTTAAGTATGCGAGCAAAGCCGTGGGCAGAAGCTAATTGCAACTATACAACAGCAGTGATGACCAATATTTCTAAATAATAATTGGTGTTGTTTATCAGAACAATGTAATATAAGGCTTTCACTTATGTGTGGTAATCCACATAAATTGATAGAAGTCACAAGATGCCATAACTGTCTATGTTTGAATGCAAGCTTCATTCAAACCTTCTTGCGAATAGTAATCTTGTGTTACAAGTTATATTTAAAACTTAAATTCTAGATTAGTAATTAATTGTTTTGGTAAACGCAATAAAAGCTATTAATTACCTTTTTAACTATTTATATATATGTATAATCATATTAATATTGTCCGCCCCCCCTCCCCTCTCCTAGTTTTTCTTCCTTACTTGTACATAATATCATTATTAAGTATTACTTGTTAAGTAAAGTATTGTTTAATAAAATAAATACCTCCATATTCAATTTTTTCTATTTTTATTTTTAGTTCAATTTTGGATGCTAAAAAAATATATTGATTGTATAAAAAATACACTTATTGTAAAAATAAATTTCCATATTTACATTCATTAAAACCATTAACATCAACTCTCAATAAACTTGAAAAATTTGAATGTAACGGACTAACCTGGAGCGTTCACCTTGATACGAACCTTGAACGCATTTTCAACTTTACATAACATCACTCTACTGGATCCGATTCAGACAAGTTGCAACATGTCCACATAGGAACTCGTTTAGTCTAGACAAGAGGTGTGGGCAAGATTTAAAATTATGAACCTTCAAGTTTTTTTATCCTTGAAAACTACTAATGAGTCTGTTAAACCACTTGTTTTTTTTTTAAGAACTATAAATAACATAGAAATATTTTGATTTATATTTTAAAAATAAACCCAATAAAATATTATTGAATATGTTTATAAACTTACATAAATATTATCACTAAGTATTAGATAATTATTATCTAATGTTTATTGATAATAGGCTTAATATGACATAAAAATAATTGAAAAATTATTATTCCATCTGACCTAATTATCAAGTAGATAAGATAAAGAATAATAGCACAAACATTATAGCACAGATTATAGTACGTAGTTCTTTTGTTCAATTATTTTATGGCAGCTGTATAGTCTTTTTATATGGGAAATCATGGGATGACTTCTGCTCTGGGTTAAGCGGCAGGGAGTGTCAGACTTTCACTGACTATAACCCAATGTTCCTTCAGTTGCAATTTGCGAAGGTGGTATGTACTTCGAACAATCCAGCCCAGAGATGTTTCTTCCTGGAGTATGTAAGCGGTTAAGAAACACCAGCCTCGTCTAGTTATAATTTACATAAAATAGGTTATTACAGAAATCTCCACTGACAAATTGTGGGGATGTGGATTGTTACTTTGTTTTCAGAAATCCCCCCTAGCTAAATAAAATCATCTCAGTAGGGATTTTTGGAAAAATAAGTATGAGAATCTCTGCCATATATGTATATGTGATATGTTTGTTTCTAAAACCTTTTTAAAAAATGTGTTATTGGGTACATTTAGATACGTTTCATACTAGGGTGGAACAGGAGGACTGCTTGCTCCTAGTGCGGGAGAAAACATTGGATAATTTTAAACTAGTGGTTCTTAACCTTTTCGATCTTGTCACCCCTATAAAAACTGGCTCGTTGACGAGTCTGTTAAACCACTCGCGATATTATAAATATAACTTTGAATAGGGCATTTTTATTTATATTTTTAAAATAAACATTATCTATACATCTATACATATAAATAAAATTGGAGTGTCTGTTTGTAATATTGAAATAACCACTTACTACGTGCATATAAATATAAATACGGTACATACACCAAATTTTTTACAATTTTTGTCTGTCTGTTTGTCCGGGCTAATCTCTGAAATGGCTGGACCGATTTTTCGGGACTTTTATCGGCAGGTAATAAGGAGTAACATAGGTTACTTTTATTTTAGAAAAAAATAAATTCAAAGTCCTGTAGTCCACGCGAACGAAGTCGCGGGCATGTAGTCTCCTATAAGAACTGGCTAGTAGACTGGCTGTAGCCAAGGAAACTGGTTTACCTGTTACCCTCTATCTCTCATATTACCAGCTAAGCACTAGATTCTGGTGTTTTATAAGTGTCCATGTAGGCCTATGTGCCCTTTTGAATTTTACCAATGAGTATACTATGTTTAAATAGACTTTTTTTTAAACATATAAAAATTGCACTTATGTAATATTTTGCGATTTAGAATGTTTATAAAAAAAAAGAATATTTAGTCATATTGATCTGTTATAATTTATTATTTTTGTACCCCGTCAGGTGTATCACCTAGGAACCATGGGTAACAACAGGTGAAATAATGAGAAAATTTGTATTTTTCAGAACCAGAGCTTCAAGTTCCTGTTGTGGACGCTGCAGGAGATAATCTGGGACCCAAAGAAAATAAGGATGATTCTCAAAATCTGTTCCCAGACAGTCCTGTTTATGAGCCTGATGATGACATTGTGGTTTGTTTACAGTTTATTTAAGTATCACAGTTATTTAAAATAGAAAATAATTATGTAAAATAAATTGCTGTTTTTCACTAATAAATACATATCTGTAATTTTTTTTTTAATTGTGGATAGGCTCGCGTTTGACCACTATCTCACCTGATGATAAGCGATGATGTGGCCGACGATGGAACACGCTTGCCTAGAAGCGTTTTATTTTTAATAAAGCATATCATCAGTAGTTCTAATAGTGATTAATTAAAAAAACCGGCCAAGTGCGAGTCGGACTCGCCCATGGAGGGTTCCGTAGCAGCAAGTAACATAATATAAAAGTTCTTGTAGTTCGTTGTAACTTTGATCGATGTTTTAATAATAGTGTATTTTTTTAGATTTATGACGTATTAAAAAAAAACTACCTACTAGATCTCGTTTAAACCAATTTTCGTTGTTAGTTTGCAAGGTAATGTACCTACATCATATATTTTTTTTAGTTTTATCGTTCTCTTATTTTAGAAGTTATAGGGACGACGACACGCATTTTACCACTTTGGAAGTGTCTCTCACGTAAACTATTCAAGTTAGAAAAAAATTATATTAGAAACCTCAATATCATTTTTGAAGACCTATCCATAGATACCGCACTCGTATGGGTTTGACGAAAAAAAAATTTTTGAGTTTCAGTTCTAAGTATGGGGACCCCCAAAATTTATTGCTTTTTTTCTATTTTTGTGTGAAAATCTTGATGCGGTTCACAGACTACATCTACTTACTAAGTTTCAACAGTATAGCTCTTATAGTTTCGGAAAAAAGTGACTGTGCCATACGGACAGACAGACAGACAGACAGACATGACGAATCTATAAGGGTTCCGTTTTTTGCCATTTGGCTACGGAACCCTAAAAATGGCGAAAGAGCCAAATTACTCCGCATTAGAAACTAGTTGTTCCCCCTGTTTCACTTTCGTTTTTTGTTAGTATTCCGCTCCCGTGTGTCGTTCCTCGAAAATGGGCTATCTGACACTAAACAGTAGTTTCTGAGAACAGTGCGTTCAACCAATTGAACAAACTCTTCAGCTTTATAATATTGATATATTATAGAAAACAATGAAAACTTAAAACATTGTTGCTAACTATTGTAGCTATTTTCGTACGCAAGCAAACACATTATACGCAACATTTTTTGTTTTTCGTGGTTGAACTGAAGACCTTTCGTAATACAATTGCATTCTTCTTTAAACTACCAATAATATCAATCTCAGAAATACAATGAAAAACAAAAAATGTTGCGTTGCGCAAATGCACTGGCAGAACTCGAAGATAATTAAAACCTATAAAAGCATGTAACAGAAACTGATGATAAAAATGTAATAATATTTACTTTAGAAAACGTCGACATTGATTATATTTGAATTGAAAAATGTTTTAGTATGAACATTTTCATTTTCAGACTATTAGCAGTGGAACTGACGACGTCAACGTTATTTCGTCAGACACAAAAGGTAAAACTCATTCTGAACATAACTACAGTGAAAAAATAACTATCACAAGTACTAAACAAAACTATTAATTACAGAAGAACCAACCGCCCAACCTAAAAGAAAGCTATCAGACGACCCTTCAGACAGCAGCGCAAAGATCCAGAAGTTAGAACTGACTGATGATGAGTTCGCCGTCTCCACTCAATCTCTGGACAATGAAGTGTCCGAGATCACCAGCGCAACTAAACGGAAGATCGAGGACCTCGAACTTCCATCCACCTCCCGCGTCCGCACTCCCATCCGGTCCAGCCCAAGGAGACTTAAAAGGTCCAACAGTGCTGAAATAACCAAACCCAAAACACCAAAGACCCCGAAAACCCGACCAGCCAGTGTCGATATCACCAACGCAAGAAAAACACCTCGCAAAGTACAATTAGAACTCGCCAAAGAGGAACCAAAAGAGGTCCTAGTTGTCTCCGACAGTTCTAGCTCCCGACCCAGCATAGAATTCGTAGCAGAAATACCGCCGCCGAAAGTTCCAGAAACTATTGCCGAGGAGAGTTCGGAATTGGATGACTCTCAAAACTTCCACCTAGAACTTTCACCGACCCCTGAGAGCTCAGAAAACTCCGAAAAAGGTAAAACACCAAGCAATAGTGATCCGGTGCTTGTAAAGAATCGAGATGAAGAAATAAATCCAGACAAAATAAGTGAAACAAGAAGCGAAGGATACAAGTACTCTGATCAAGGCAATTTCTCGCAACCTAAGGTAAAGGATTATCAGTTAGAGAAGTCTACAGACCAGGAAAGCACTGATAGTGTTGGTTCACTCAACTTGGAGAGCCCAGAACACATCCTGCCAACTGTAGCATCCAAATTGATCTCGAAGCTTTCAAATGGCGACTCATCTACGCCATCTGAGATTGTGGAAGCCAAGATCGATACTGAAGATAGTGATAGTACTCCCGATATGGCGAAACTGAACTCGATTAAGAGTAAGAGAGGGAAGAACGAGTCCTTCCGGTCCAGTAATAATGCTACTCCTTCAACTATTTCTCCACTGGCGAATGGGCATTCCTTGCCAATCAACACACCGCAAATACCAGTGTTTGACGTTCACATCAGTCACAATGAAGAAAACGAATTCCTCTCTCTCTATGTCGTCCGAACTGACAATGACCTTGGTATGGACATGTGTAGGGAATATCAGAGGATTTCTAAGAGGTTTACGATAGATCCATACATGGCTGATGTGTCAGTCAGCAACTCTCCGTCGAGCGTGACCAGTGGTGGCATGATCAATTTGCCCAATAGAACCTCTTTCGCTTCTACAGTCAGTTCGACGTCAACGTCTAGCAACCGGACTAGTGACGGCGCATTTGTTGTACCACAGCCGCCGCGGAAATCCATCGTGAACCCAACAACATCGGTTAAGGGATACGATGCTCTAATGAAGAAGCTACAAGACATATTCTCCCATATCAGAGAATCATCAGTAGACGAGGGTCTAAGTGATGATAAGGTTTCTGTCGGAATTCAAACATCTGTTTCTAATGATAGTACCATGAGTAACGGTAATGCTAGTCCAGAGGAAGTGAACAAATGCGATAAGGCGACACCAAAGAGTTCATTGAAGAAGACTCGCGTGCGCGGTCGACGGCATATGGCCGGGAAGACTAAGCGAGCATTGCTGCCAACCCAACCGGAAGAACCGGAATACATGCACGGGATGAATTCTCCGGAAATGGTGCCAACCAACGGCGAAAATGGTAAGGAGTCGCCAGTGAAATCTCCCAAAGATGAAAAACCTTTATCGTCTTTGGTGGCTACGCCAAAATCTGTGAGTAAACTGAAGACCAAACGGCGACCAACGTCCCCACGGCCGGCGACCCCAGTAGAGAAAGTGGCTGTAAAGCCTGAATACCCAGGATTTGCTCCAGACACTGTTGTGTTGGCCAAATGGGTTGATAAGCGTTACTATTCAGGCAAAGTGTTGGAGATAACAGAGCCAAACAAATATTTGATCAAATTCGATGATGGGCAGAGCAAGGTGTTGTTGGATGACTTTATAATATTCGGTGATATGAAGACCTTACCTTTGGAGGGGCAGTCGGTGTATGCTATGGTTGATGAGGAGCAGAATTATGAACCTGGATTGGTGCTTGGTGTTGAGGAGAATGACAGCGGAACTGTGACCTACAAATGTACTACGGATGGGTGAGCTATTTTAACTTTATTGTATGCATAATTACTCACATGCATGATATTCATATTGTTAGGAGATCTTAATGATATAAATATCATGCATGTGTGTAGCCAATTACCACCAAATGATGGCCTCTTGTGACTTCCTAATATTGTGGAATATCTACTTAGCAATAATGTTAAAAAGACTTGTGTTTTTGTCATAGATAAATTAAAGTACTACGCGTTCCAAATGAGAATAGGACCGATTCCTATGTTTTGACGTCTCGTCGTACTGTCAAATCGAAGAAATTTTGGCAAAATTGAAGAATTTAGAGATGAGTAAAATTGAAGAACTGGATTCTGATTAAACTTTTTTCGTTCACAGTTTATAAATAAATTAAAGTTTTCGTAAATTTATTATTGTTTAAAAATTTCTTTCCTCGATTTGACAGTAAATCGTGACGTCACAACATGGCGGGCGATCCTATTCTCATTTGGAACGCATTGTAAATTGTCTCATCACAAACTTCAAGTTAATTCAGTCTTGGTAAAACAGTGCATAGTAGAGAATTATGATTTCCGTAAATTATTTCTTAATCACCATTTCAGCCGAAAGACGTCCACTCCAATACGTAGGCCTCCTCCAAGTGTCGGTTACTAGACGCATAGGACCATTCGTTGTTGCAACATTCGGGAAAGGCCTATGTCCAGAATGGACTTGCGCTTAAATGATGATGATGATGAATCAAAGATACGCTAATCATGACGTTACTGACTTTAGGCCCTAGTAGACTACAATTCACGTTAATCCGATATGTAGTAGTTTTATTTTGTTCTTTTTTGGCAAGTGTTATATTATTACTAACACTAAATGAGTCTTATTGTTACTTGGAAATAAAGATGATTATTATTATAGCATTATTAATGTTAATTCTCTAAACTTGTCTTAATTCCTTTGTCTTCCTTACAGCGACACGCTAGTGATGGTAACGGCTAGCGAGCTGTACCTGACGGAGGACCAGGCCCGCTCGTTGAAGGAGTCGGCGCGCACTCGCTCGCCGTCCGCGCCCTCCACGCCGCGCCGCAGGCACCACAGGGAGCTGGACCTCGATAATATTATACAGGTACATACAACATACTTACACTGGTGCTAGTCATGTGGCCGTATTTAAAATATGACCACCCATTTCTAATACACCCTATATTCTATCGCTTTTCTGAAAGAGATTTAAGAATTTTACAGAGTCCTTAAAAATAGTAAATTATGTGACTAGGGGATAAAGTAGTGTCGTAGGCGGCATGTTAAATTCCGAACGAAACGAAGGTGTAAAGTTTTAACCCCGAATGCAGTGAGGGATTCATATAATTAACTCCCGATCACTACGAGGGAGTTAATTATTTCGGCCGAAATCGAAACTTTTTACAAAACATATCGGCAACACATACATTATATAGGAAGGACCGCATTAATAGACCATTTTACCGACCGACCTAACGGACTGATCGGCGAAGCTAGTGGATGACGATAGCGAACCTACCTGAAGTCAGCTGAATGATGCACAAGTAGTGTTGGAATTTTATCCGATTAAATACTCAAAATGATTAAATACTCAATAAATATTCCTTTTTATTGGATAAATACTCGATTAAAAACGAGTATTTATTGAGTATTTATTCATTTTGAGTATTTACTCGGATAAAATCCCAACACTATGCACAAGTAATCACGAATGCAGAGTTTTGGGTGCGGCCGAAGGTTCGTTCGGCAAAATTTTTTCGCTACCTAACCTTTGGAGAGATGAGCTTAATAGCTACCGGAGGGACTGGCCCGTAATGGCTAAAGACAGACGTGTGTGGAAAAGGAGAGGGAAGCCTTCGCCCAGCAGTGGGACATAAATAGACCACTAACCTTCGGTCGTTCACTACTATTTTCTAAGTTGCTTGTCCTGCTGAAAATTTCAAGCTTCTTATTCTTATACAACACTTGTATTCTTTCCAGGGTCCCCGCAGCGCTCGAAGCCGTGACAAGGGCAGCAGTTCGAGCGCGCGCAAGCGTGTCGCCTCACCCAAGAGCCCCAAAGCGTCCACATCTGGTATTTCAGGTAATTTGTAGTTCCAGTACCCTCTACTGCTGCGCGGGAATTTACTTGTCTACATTCAGCCTTATAACTCATGGTAGCGGTAGGAACTGTGGGGTTTTACTCGTCCGATATAACCTTCCGTTCTCCAGACGAAGGGTATTCTGGACTACTCCATGTTTTTAAGTTTTTTTTATGCGGTTTATGTGTACTCCTTTGTTTTGTAAGCACCTGTATGAACAATAAAAATCGAGTTTGACTTTTTTTATTTTTTTTTATTCAAGTGAAATTGGTCATTTTTAGGGTCCCGTACCCAAAGAGTTAAACGTGATCCTATTACTAAGACTCCTCTGTCCGTCCGTCTGTCATCAGGGTAGGTGTATCTCATGAATAGTAAGGCTTGAAATTTTCAAAGACGTATTTTTGTTGCCGCTATAACAACAAATATTGAAAAAAAAACACAATAAAATATTTAAGTAGCTTCCCATACAACAAACGTGATTTGTTTTTGGCTACGGACGGTACCGGGTAAAATGGGGTGAATATAGAAACTTTAAAGGATATTTTCTCGATATTTGAATATTTTTTGCAGCATTTAACTATATCAATTTACTAATGAATTGTTATTCTAAAAAATCGAAGCTTTGTTACAGGCCGATATTATGGTATCAAAGTGAAAAACCAAACCAAAGTTTTGTCTCTATCTAAGTCTCTATTTACCCCGCTTTACGGTACGGAACTCTTCGTGCGTGAGTCCCACTCGCACTTGGCCGGTTTTTCATTTTATTTATTTCTTGTTGTACACCTACCACAGTGTCTTATTAACCCAAAGATTGACTGGTAGGAAATCTACTTGTATTGGGTCTACCTATATAACACTAATTACTTTACATAAAGATTAAATAAATAAATGAACCGAGTCTAAAAATAAGAATAGATTAAATCCTAAGATTGATAATAATACATAACTTATATGTTTAGTGAATTTGAAGTTATCTTTTTTTTTCTGTAGAATAAAGTGTACTATTTCGACACACTTGATACGGCCCGGATAGCTCAGTCGGTAGAGCATTGGACTTTTAATCCAAGGGTCCAGGGTTCAAGTCCCTGTTCGGGCGGCTACTTTTTAATTATTTTTGTTTTATTTGTTGTGGTATTTTTCTAAATATTTAATTGTATAAAAATATTAATAAATCATCATAATTATAAGGATAAGAAGTTTTGTTATTGAAACTGCCAAAATCTTCATAACATTGAGGAAACAAGCTGAAATAACAAAGTTAAAACAAAAACCTGACTACGAACTTAAATACGGTGGTATTTATAAAAAGAAAAAAAAACATTGGTAGCATTGATATAGGTACTTATAGAAAACGTTGATAATATTGATTAGCAAAATTACCTTTTTTTCTAGGTATCGAATATACTTTCATATGCATTTAGTATAAAAAAAAATGTTATATTGAGTTACAAACTGACACTTCTATTTCATATGTATACTCGTAGATAAGTATTGACCTAGATCAAGAAAACTTAAGTTGATAACATTGGCATGACAACAGGCTTCTAGTACCTCACATAATTATGTAAGTAGTTTTCAAGTGACTGATAATTATGTAAAAGATAGTTGACACCCGCGGCTTCAGTTATATTTCTCATATTTATAAATTACTTTAATAGGCGTGGGAAGTGTCATTTTTGCAATTGGAACATTTGGAACATCGGCTCAAAAGATACAAACGTAACATTTGAAACATCGGCTCAAAAGATACAAACGGAACATTTGAAACATCGGCTCACAAAATACAGACATATCATTGGGAACAACGACTGAAAAGATTCAAACACGGACACTGATTGACATGAATCGTGATCTGTTACGTTGCGTCACATAGGTAGGTACACTAAAAGGTTTATTTAATTGAATTTTGATTTGAGAATAATATAAAGCAGATTTTTTAGTTCAGATCTTTAATTATATTTATGCTATTTACGTTTTAATTTGAATTTTTTAGACATGCTGGTCACTTAAAGTAAAGGTTGTTTCTGTGTTCCAATTATAATAATATACAAATAATATTCCACATATATCACACAACGCCGTGTAGTCTCGAGCTAAGCAGAGCTTGTGTTATGAGTACTAGACAACTGATAAACTTACTTATATATTTCTAAATACATACATATTATAGATAAATTACACCCAGACACAGAACAAATGATCGTGCTCATCACACAAACATTTGTCCTGGATGGGAATCGAACCCACGACCTCCGGCACAGCAGTCAGGGCTACTAACCACTAGACCAACGGGCCAGTCAATTGTTCCAATTTCCAATCTTTCGGAACACTAAAACGTTTCGGAACAGTGAGTCGGTTCAGTAAAGAGTTACACACGCCTATACTAAAGTTTATTTGCATGAAAATATCATTTATGTCGTGTGAAAATTATCACATGGGAACATAATCCCGGCTTAAAAAAGTATATTATGTAAGGGCAGAAGCCTTTACATATAATGTTGAATGTTATAAATGAAAAGATGTTAATTTTCTATGAATAATGTTTAATAAAACACTTCACTAATTTAATGTTACTTAAAAAATGATAAAGTAAATGTTACTTAAAAATACTAATAAATGTGTTCTATAAAATGTTAATAAGATGTTAAAATGTTACGAGAGTTCGGTGCCAAACGTACTACTGACGCACTTGTATACGTGACGATACAGCAAACCGATTTGCAGTAATTACTAACTAGGTCTGAGTCCAATGTACAGATGCTGATCGTACATATTATGTCCTATTCTTGAACACTGCTTACACGTGTGCAGATTTCTATACCCGGCCTGTTCAACTGCTTGAGTGTGGTGTAGTAACAAACACACACACAAACTTATAAGTACCTTTTTTTTATTGTGGATAGGCTCGCGTTTGACCACATCTCACTAGATGGTAAGCGATGATGTGGCCGACGATGGAGCATGCTTGCCTAAAGATAGTTTATTTGTGCATGAGTTACCAGTACAAAAATATAGTTTGCAAAGCATTGTGTTACATAAAAAGACAAAACACTCTTGACTTAAAGACCCCTAGGTTATAACTATCAGGAAACAGACTCAGGCAGAGAATTCCACATTTTCGCACCATTTGCTCACACTCGGACATTTCTAAGTTTTTTTTGTTTATCTTGCATTTTTTTTTCAAATACGTTTCCTAACACTATGAATCACTCCTGTGTTGTAGATGCGTCCACAAACATATATGTAGACTCACATACACAAACCACCTAGATTTGGAACAACTCTTTAAGTCATACAATATATTTATACCGTGCGGGAATCGATACCGTGACACGCAGTGCTGCAGCCGATTGCTCAGCTACTACGGTACCCGTGCCGTCAATTGCATAAAAAAAATTGCTGTTCTTTAGTCTAGCGCTAAATCTCAAAAACGGTATGACTGATTTCAATAACTATTATTCGCTTAAAACAGAAAAATATAGGAAAAAAACCATAAAAAAGTTAAAAAAAAGAAAATCGTAATTTTCTACGGAAAACATCTTAATGGTGGGAAGTACCTACTATTGGTGCGCCACGCTATCAGCGCAACTCGTGCAAAGTTCATGCAGGAGGTGCACGCCGCGCACGTTCTCCGTGCGCGCGTTTCGTGCGCATGTAATTCCGTTAGCTTGCGTACTGTATATTAGCGGGCGGGGGAAGTACATGTAACAAAAACGGCGGCCGAACTTAAAATGCACGCCCACAACTCGCGAGTGAGTGGCTAGCGGCGCATTCGCCAGATGTGGACAAAACCTAAAATCACACCTGATTTCCTAGCATTTATAAAAAAGAGTTCATCCTAACTTAACTCCTTACCCCAGGTGTAAAAACTAAGAGCACCCCGCACGGTCGCAAGCGCCTCGCCAGTGAGAGCAGTGAGATGAGTGAGAGCAGCAACTCTGCGCCGCCCGTGCGCCTGGAGGAGGTGGCGGGCGTCGAGCCCGAGGTGCAGCGGACGCCGAGGAAGATCGACGGCGTTAAAGGTAAGGTTCATTTTAGTAGGTTATTCATCAAGGGGGATAAAACAGTGCACGGCAGCATGGTGCGATGTATGTCACGGGCATATTGAATCCCGAGTGTCGAGAAGGATTCTTAGGGTAAACCCCGAGCGTAGCGATGTGAGTTAGTGTCGACCCCCGAGCAAAGAAAGGGAGTTAAGCTAAGAATCCAGTGTGGCGAGAGAATCAAGTTAGCCCAAGACGAAGCTACCTTTATCCTCAAGGAGAGTACCTATAATTTGCCATTTGCGAGCAGCTCTATCTTGCACTTCTATTTTATCCTATTTCGTTAATAATATAAGATTATCTCATGAATATGACGACTTTGGAATACAGTATGAATGCATTTTACCAAGAAAACTACTTGTTAAAGTGGAGATAACTATCTCCACACCACAACTACATATAAGTAATACCTATTGGTCAGCAATGACAATGACACAGAAAAGATGAAAGAGGTTAGAAAGGAAATACTTTCCGATTTGGTCTCCCACCCTTTAACCCCACTACAGGCAATAAACCAATACGAACGCGCATTACGCAACTAACAGATCAGGCACACTTCTACGGTCCGGACTAAGCGTTTCGCCTCCTCATTTATACTGCGTACTTCGAGGGACTGGAACAGTTTGCCTACTGCGGTATTTCCGTCTGATTATAATTTAGGTGTCTTCAAGGCTAGAGTGAATAGGCTCTTAATAAACTAGTGCGCCTCACCATCAACGATTGCATCACTGCTTACCATCAGGCGGGATCGCAGTCAAGTATTAGTTTAAAACAGATAAAAAAAAAAACTTAGATTGCAAGTTTGCTATTGGTAGTTGAACTATGAGCATTGCCCTACTTTGTGGCTCGCCTGCTCCTCCTACAAGCCCATTTTAACCTCTTTCATCTGTTCTGTGGAATGACCTAAAAATGAGCATTCTCAGAACCAAAAAAAAAACAATTAGTAGCAGCTATGAAGTCAATCGATATTTTAGTTCAATAAATAATCACACTTACCTATCAACAAATAAGTCACAAAATTGCCTCTCCGCAGCCGGTCCCTTGCAATTGAAAGGCGCATCGAAACAAAACATTGGCAAGAAGAACTCGAAGCTGACCAAGTTTGAAAACGACGAGGACACAGTATCTAAGATGGGACCGATACCGGGACCGGACTCCAAGCTGTTTGCGGGACTGCACTTCTTGCTGACTTGTACGGAACCTCCGAAACGGACGCGGACTGCTGCTACCACTGATAAGGTAAATATTTCGTTGACTTTGACATGAATTTATTTCGTAAAGTATTACATTTTGTACATTTTCTTTGATTATTGTAAATTAGCCTTTGCCCGCGGCTTCACTCCCGTTAATTGATTACTATATTCTACTCTACCCAACTCTATCCTATCCTACTCTACTCTACCCTACCTTACTCTACCCTATTCTACTTAACTCTACCCTACACTAAACTTCCTCTTCCACCAATTTTCAGCCAAATCGGTTCAGCCGTTCTTGACTTAAGGCCCAAGCACCCGAAAAGTGACATAAAACAGTGACTTTCTGAAGCCTACACCTTGGTAACGGCTAGATTAATAGGTTTAAAAAATATATATGTTTATTAAAGATTCATGAACAACATTAACAACATTATCAACATTTGATTTTCTAGTGCTATTAATACTTTTGTCAAAAAAAAAATTTAGCAATTTCGCAACTTTTTGCAACTTTTCCCTACTCCTTCGAAACGGCTTGGACCTTTACAAACATTTTTACACATAAAAATTGGCGGTTAAATATTCTTCAAAGTGAACATTGTATATGTAAATCAATCAATATTTCGCAAAGAAAACCGATTTAAAGCGCTTTCCGGGCGCTGCTGGCCGCAAATAAATGCACAGATTTGCGTACTGCCGCCTAGGCGAGCGCGAGAGTTGCGTCCACATAATTTCGGTCGGATGGTTCAAGGGACTATAAGCCTTAACTTACTTGATAAATAGTATAGCTAACACGACTTTCTTTTGTGTGTGTAGATGTGGGAGATATGTGGATTGTTTTTTTTTTCTTTCAGCAATTTTAACGTATCTATACCCTAACGGCCTATCGAACTCTCCTTCTTTAGTATTGTTCGTCAAGTCGTTGCGCTCCTTAGTAGTCTAGTAATACTTGCAATGACTAATCGACTCAAATCTGTGTGGTTCTTTCCTCAAAAGGCCATCTCAAACACTAATCTGCATGGAGCTCATATAATAATAATAATTATTTATTTATTTCAAGTAACATTGACTTATATACAAATATAAAAAATAATAATCAGTCATATGATTTGACCATTACATGTTTGCTGTGTGGATTGACCTCTGAATTTATTTCGGTTTATTGGTCTCATCTAGTTAAAATTGACGAATACATCGATGTGTAAAAGTGCCTTTAAAGCCTATTTGCAAAATAAATATAATTGAATTTTGTTATTTTGGATAGACTAGATACAGTTGATGATAATTCCTAGGCCACACAAAGCGCGGAGACCCGCCACTACTCGTCAGAAGAAGACGGTGAGACGACCTCGTCAGTGGCCGGCACTGACACCGAGGACCTGGAGTTCTGCGACCGCCCCTTCAACAAGGAGCGCCTCAAGGAACAGCTGGAGGCCGGCGGAGGCACCGTGTACAGGTACAACACTGAACACATTGAACATATGACATTTAAAAGCCATCACCTCATAACTCCACCGTAGGCGTGCGCTTGCGGACGGCGAGCAACGAGTAGCTTGCCGTCCGGACCGATCCCGAGTCGTCGACGGCGCGTAGTGTTCCACGCGCACCTCAAGGAGATGCCAGCAAAACCGTAGGAGCCCAGCAGGGTCGATGCCTACTAGGGCAATGGATTCGCTTCTGAAAAGAAAACCCGGGGCCTTGAAGGAACATAGAGGTGGGTTTTGGTCAGTGAAAGTCTGACACGCCCTCCCGCCCCGCACAAGAGCGGGAGAAGTCATTGGATGATTTCTAACTTAAAAAAAAAACAGCTAATAGCTAAATTTCGTTTTTACAATGAATGATGACAGTTTAATATGTGATGGAACAGATGCGCCAAGGAAATGAAACTAAGTTTGAGTTCCAACAATCAGTTTGAATGTTTTGATTAATGGTTCCCCATATAGTGTTTCATAGTAATGTTATCAATTCATTATTTTTCTTTTCTACACTATTAGAAAAATGTTTGTTTTTTTATTTAAAATTAGGATCGGATTGATTATAAACATGGTCTTACATTAAGTCAACATCTTAATTTTTATCTGTAATTAATTGAGTTCCATAGATACTCTTACCACCAACAATAAAAAAATCATACTATAGTCTATTCACGTCAAGATAATAGTGACTTATCAGTGCAACTGCAAAGTAAAGGTTGAAGTTCATACTGTGGTAAAAATTAAACCTTTCATATTGAAGCAAACTTTTTATTACAATGCATTTTTGAATATTAATTATTTTAAAATATTCAGGATCAAGAGAATTTTCACTTTTATTTTTTAAAAGGTACTATTAATTATTTAAATTGATGAAAGATGCGTCTGTACCGTTTGAAGTGTTTATTCCAACTGGTCCATATGAACACGATTTTTTAATTTTAGAAAGGTGCGGTAAAACCCTACAGAGTGTGATAGGACAACTTAGTTAAAACTCCAGTCATTTCAGTGGACTGTGCAATAAAATGAATAGGTTGGAATAATAAAGCGGTACGGCGAGAAAACAATAAAAAGTATGATTGAATATATGATGCGCGCACTCGGTATTAAAGTGGGATGTGCAGTGACAGGCCTCTCCCCGCCACCTTTACAGTCACCCGCCACAGGCCGGCTCATAGTGATGCCCGCGTCAAGGCGCGTGGCTGACTAACAATGATGTTTCACTATTGTCTTGACGCGAATACACTATAGTTACAGGTTTAGGTAAGGTTTTATAAAAAAAAAAACATGTGGATGGAGAAACATTTGGAGGTATCCGGAACAGAAAGCAAAGTCCCGCAAACCTCCGTTGGTAAGGGAGGATCTGGTGGGCATATATTCAAATCGCGCGGAGGACTTTGCGCGATGCAGGATTATTTCTTATGTGACGCCATAGATGTCGCTACAGTTTAAAATAGTTTTTATTTCTCTTTCTAGCCATTTCGACGACGTACCCAAAAATAAATACAGCGTGTGCAAGTTGATCGCGCCGCGTCCCTGCCTCACGGCCAAGTTCATCCAGTGTCTAGCGGCAGACATCCGCTCGGTGTCGCACGGCTGGGTCATCATGAGCTGCATCGAGAGCACTCTGCTCGACATCGACTCCTTCGCTCTGCCGGCGGGCTGGTCTATACTCAAGCAGAGGTTCATCAACTGGGTAAGTTCGTCCAGTGTCTAGAAAACTTCACTCACCATGTCTTGGAATAGCATATAGGTTACTTAATGTCTTAAGGTGGCGGTTCGCGCCACGACAGAGACAAACGATCGAGACAGGAGATCGCGACCGAAGACTGCGACCGTTACTTGACGTTAGGCAATGTATGAGCGACAGTTCTCCTGTCTCTGTCTCGCTCGCGAACTGTCGCTCTTAAGAGTATGTTCCCTTGGGATAATTTTTTACTATCATGCAGACTAAACTGCTGAACAACAGCTAGTTATAATAATTTCAAGACAGCACTATAGCTTGTCTTCTGTATTAACTACATTTTTACATTTATTAACTCATACCATTTTACCAGGTGCCGCCCTCAGGCCGACGCAACGCAACCTTCTTCAAAGACAAGATCATCCTGCTGTGCGGCGACCAGGACACGTTCGTGAAGTTCTGGGAGCGAGTGTGCACGCTGGCGGGCGCCACCACGCGCGTCGTCAACGAGGAGGAGCTCCACACGGCCGGCGCGGAGGCGCTCGTCACCGAGTGGGACTGTCCGCACGAGGTGCAGAACAAGGCCAACCAGGACCAGGTGCCGCTCGTGTCCACGACGTGGGTGGTGCAGTGCCTCATAGAAGCCCGCGTCATTGCCCCCACCTCCCACGAAAAGTTCTCATTTATGTTCGCGGAGCCAGAATGATCCTGGGACTTTAAAAAGATCCTCATAATACGTGAACATTGACACTTGAGGTGATGCGACAGTGACGCTTAGTGTTTTAGTGAAAGTGATTAAACGAATTTTATACTTTGCCAGTGGTATAAGTACTATCGGTAAACGAAAATGGTGACCATTTTTATAGCGACCATGCAAGCGTCAATCAATTCCCCCAATCATGAATGATGGTTTTCGACAATCAGTACTAAAACCGTCAATCATCGCATTAGACGGTAGGTTTTTCGTCAATCAAAGCTTTGACTGTGACAAAACTGACAACAAAACCTATCGTGTAATGTTTGCCTAAGGTAGCCATATACACTAGGATATATCTGATAGGTTGGCTTATACAGCTAAGTTTTACAGGTAAACCGGAGCGTGTATGTTGCACAACTGTGCTGGTTTCCACAGAAGCTTACCTGATAGGTATGTACATGCAAACCTGTCACGTATACACTAGCATGTATGGCTACCTTTAGACTTCATCACATATTCATGTGGCAGACTGTCTTTGACTTGAACGCGACAAGTTTTTGTACTCCATTCGCTACAAGATTAAACATTTAAACAAAACCTTTTTTACTGTCCATTCAAGCGATTTCGACTTCTATTCTGGAGACATAAGGATGACATTGAAAGCAAAAAGTGGTTGCAATACCGACTATTGCAGCTACCATATTTTATCTTGCCACCAATGCAATAAAAGTCGAAATCTGCTGAACTGATAATAAAAAAGGTGTGCAAATGTCTAATCTTGTTGTGATTGGAGTATAAGTGTGGTTAACATTTTCTAATACCAAACGCATATGGTTGCCAAAGTACAAAGTATAATGGTTACTAGGCATAAGTTTACAGAGTATATACATGTATGGTGACAACTTAAGGGCGCTTGTACACGCTAAGAAGTTTCACCATGATTGCAGCAGATAAGACCAATTCACCGTGTACATATAAGCACGGAAATTTATCGTGGCACTCCCTTACCATCCTTGCCCCTCTACCGCGCCACAGCAACATCACGCAGCGAAGATGTTTGTCTTGGTCAGCGCCAAAGCAGTGTAATGCAAATTCTTACATAGGCCCGGCGACTCTACCGTGTACAAGAGGTCTTAAACAGTGTCTAGAGATTTATAATGTATTCAAAAAGACATTTAATCACTTAGCTTCATTATTAAAGCGATATGTTGCTATTTTTGTAAGCGAAAGTTAATCAAAAAGAAATATTTTATACACAACCTACTGCTCTGCTTATACCACTGGTAAAATGATAAAAAAGTGAAATAAACTATAACTGCAAACAAGTGCAGGTGAAAAGACTTGCAGAGTTTTTCTAAACACGAGTCTTGGTGTTATTAGTCTTTAAGGAATGTGTAGGAGTATTCGTCAAATGGATTTATTATTGTTAATTTATGGCGTCGCGTAAATTCGGCCTCTAACGGCCCGTTCACGACCTTGCCGTTGTGAGCGGTAGCTATGTGCGGGGCGGCGAGCGGTAACAACAAATATGAAAAAGTTTCGCGCACGCCACGAGACAAGGGTCAATTTATACTAGCGCAGAGTCGAAGCGCATCGAAGCGTCTATCCAAAACTGAACATAACAAATTCAACCTTAACTCCAAAGCGTAACGCACACATTACTTCTGAGATTTTAAAAAGACGCGCGCATTCTTCGGAATTCGCGCGTCTGCGCGTGAACAACGCTGTATCCATGCGCCCACTAGCGTACCTACGCGTCATCAGTCGGAAATTGGCCAATTCAATAGCACTGCTCTTGATGCCCATTACTACACGTACGAATACGCGCGCATTCGTGCGGTTTTGCTTTAGTTGTAAAGAATTTGACGCTTCGATGCGGTTCGACCGCTAGTATAAATTGACCCTTACCGATGCCGCCCCGCGAGCTACTAACACCGAATTCGTAAACTGGTCGTAACCGCCCGCGTCTGATTGGTCCGACAAAGTATTTTCGTGACCTATTCGCCAGGGTCGTGTTTTTGCGACTGCGTATTCCATATCGTTTACAATGCGTTCCAAATGAGAATAGGATCGCCCGCCATATTGTGACGTCACGATTTACTGTCAATCGAGGAAAGAAATTTTTAAACAGTAATTAATTCACGAAAAATTTTATTCATTTATGAACTGTGAAGGAAAAAAGGTTAATCAGAATCCAGTTCTTCAATTTTACTCATCTCAAAGTTCTTCGATTTCGTCAAAATTTCTTCGATTTGACAGTTCGACGAGACGTCAAAACATAGGAATTGGTCCTATTCTCATTTGGAACGCATAGTAACTGTTCAATCTCCATAGGTGACAAGATGGAGTGTTTGGTCGTGGATGTGCGACCCTCACAAAATAAACGAGAGAGTCTTTGTCGGATATATTCGACGAGACGGTTAATGGTTAAAAAATTCGTAAGTTCTCACATGGACTTTAAAACATTATTCCAAAAGTTGGGTCGGCAGCTATAGAGGCTCATTTTCGAGCACCTTGAATGTTTTTACAGCACGCCGAGTCTGGTGAAGTTGATAACCGTTTATTGTTCATCGTCATTTACGAATCGTGAATGTGACGTAAACAAGGTCTAGTAAGCTATGCGTCCGTGAGGCCTAGTTTCTCACGGGTAGGATCAGATTAGCTAAAGTTTGATCTTATAAAGTCATAAATATTAAGAATAAATAAATTCTCAACTTTTAAATTAAAAGGTTCATATTGCGACTGATTTCTAATCTAATATCTATTACTTCATTTTCTACTTAAAGCCGCACTGTATCTGGTTCTCTACCATAGATATTTCTCATTTTTTTGAAATTAACTTTAGAATTGAGAATTTGAAGTTGCGAGTTGGTTATAAAGGGGGGAGGGAAATCGTCCAATAACTTCAGGTCTTGGTGGAGTTAGTGGGAGTATGGATTTTACTAACCTTTTTTTGGTGGGAAAATCATCCAATGACATCCCCCGCTCTTGGGTGGAGCGCGGGATAGTTTCAGACTTACTGACCAAAAACCCTCGTCTCGTTTTCACACTGCCCGTGTCCCCAGTAGGCTTCGACCCTGTTGGGCCCCTACGGTTTGCTGACAATTCTGTGAGGCGCGCGTGGAACAATACGCGCCGTCGACGTCTTGGGCTCGGTCCGGACGGTCAGCAACGAACTACCCATTGCTCGCTGTCCGCAAGCCCTCAAGGTGGCTGGAAATCGAGCCCCGTACCCTCACGCGTGCGGCCTCTTTTTTTGCTAGTATTACTGCTTCGCAGAAGGAGGCGACCGCCTGCCGCTCCTCGCTTCAGACCATGGCATGTACCAAGGCCCGGAAGGCTTTTACTAACCTGTGTTCCTTGAGTTACCCTTTGCATTTCTGGACCACAGCAACTCTTTCAAACATCTTCCCAGCCCTAGCAGGCAAGCACTTCTAAATGCCAATGATTTACACGTTCTTATGCCAAGTAGAGTTTGACAAATTACTTAACTTCAAATTCTTAATTTAGAAACCAGGGGCTAGTCTTAAATAAGCTGCAGTAATCATGTATTTATAGTAAATGACACTAAAAAGTTCAAAGACTTGCTGACTTTAAAAAGAATGATAATATAAGTAGCTAAGTATAATCTAATAGATATAAATTGGTATTCTACTGTATATGGTCTCATTTAGTTTAAGAATTTATATAAAAATTGTCATTTTTGTGAATAAATAGTTGGTACAGTTATCAGCAGAAATTGCGTCGATTCAAAATCGATATTTAGCCAAAGTGAGCTAATGATATGTTTAAATTACTATCTTGAACAATATATTAAGTATCATGTCTTTTGTTATTTATTTGATTTTATTTCACTCTGTAGTTAGTAGGGATAATATGATAAGTTTTTCAATTAAACTAGGATTGAGTGGGATGGATAAAATCAGTATAATGTTATTTCTTCTTAATTTTTGTATAAAATTGACATTCGTTCCTTTATAATAAATATGATTGAATCATGGATTTTCGACAGTATTTTGTATTTGTATAATTATTCGACATGTTACTCTAGGGTGTCACAAAATTAGGATTAAGGTAACTTGATGTTTATAATTGAAATTCTTTTCTATTTGATTTCTCAATATTGTCGGTGTCGTTCAAATATGGCCTACTGTCTATGGACGCGTAGCTTTATAAACGCGTATTCGTTTGCTTTACGCAGGCGTACGCCAAGCGTATAATGTCGAATACGCGTCTATGAAGCTATGCGGTCGTGGTCAGTAGGTCTAAGGTTCTTCTTACACTTTGACTCAGTGCAAGTTGTATTTTAAGCCCAATGTATGCCAGTCAAAGACCCTTTGACTGAACAGTTCCAATGAGGCTAGTCCTGTATCATAGTTGTCTAGTGATCCACTGCTTCTAACAGACATGGGAATCTTAGCAATATAAGGTGAATGATCCGGGTAGCCTGCAACATTTTAATTAAGGTACGTTTTTTTTTTTAAATTGACGTTTTACCTCGTCTCTAAGCTAGTTAATATAGTTGTCTAAATACATACAATGTCTTTACCGAAAATACAATTTTTGTTACCATACGGTAAAAAAAAAACGTACCATGATTTGAATTTCACAGGTTTTCCTGGATAATTCGCTTTAATTGCGTCATTAAAGAAACACGTATTAAATACTCATTTCAACCGAAAGGCGTCCACTACAGGACATAAGCCTCCCCTAAGTGTCGACACAACACACTTGCACTACACAAAATGTAACAAATCCTAATAATTCTCTTGTAAATTATTAGATTAAGATTTGAATGAGATTATATAGAAAAGAAGGACAGAAGTTGAGAAATATGCGATGCTAGGACATACCTGATGAACTATAAAATTTAAAAAATCAGTCGACTGTGTACAAATTCGATGAAAAGTTCACTCAATCGATCTCTCAGAAGGGAGCAAGTTTGTTTGATCGTATAAAACTTAAGCGGAATACTGGAATTATGTACAAGTAGGTAAAAGTTGAAATTTAACATAATTCGATCTGACTTTGTACATAGTAATTGTGATGTATTTCCTAATTATAGCACACACTAGTTCTTCATGTGATTTTCGACAGCTGTTTAGTTTAAATGGTGTTATTGTCTGTATAGGTACCTACATATGTGTTTGTGTGGACGCGGCGAGTGCGATTAGGTGAAGAAATAAGTTAAATTAATCATTGCAAGTGCTGTGGGAATTCGGTTAATCTGACTTGACTGGTTATCGTGAATTATTCGGATAAATTAAAATCTTTGTATGAAAGTGATTTTTGTATTGTATTTTAACATCAGAAAGAAGTCGATCCCGTACGGTATTTTGTAATTTTTGACCGTCACAGTCTTGTATGACAAAGATAGATAGTCCAACACGCCACGGTCATGGCTACTGGCGCTGAGAGCACGGTTTTTAGATGTGACGGCCTGATTAAGGCGTGGGCAAAGTGTGTCATCATTGTGATCGGAACATTTGCATCTGAATAACTGAAATGTTGCGGAATTTAATTTAATTTTGATTTAATAATAATATTAGGGAGATGTTTTTCAGATCATTAATTGTCTTAATATTTACACTATTTACGTTTTAATTTGAATTTTAAAAATACTGCTGGTCACTATAGTGTTTCAGTGATCCATTTGTTCCAAATGATACCTACTTAAAACGTTACTGTCGTTCCAATCTTTCGGAACACTAAAATGTTTTGGAACAGGGAGTCGTTTCAGTAAAGAGGTACACACGCCTAATTTGCTTGCCTTATAATTGTAAATCCGAACCGAAGTCCGAATAACTGAGTTTCCACTGTACTGCAGTTATCAAATAAGTACTAAATGTTAGTCATAAATGTTCCATAAATGTTTGATATCAGTAGTCAAAAGTCTGAGGCCCAAACTTAAAAAACCCTGCCAAATTCTTGTACATTTTTAATCCTGAAATATTTAACGTATAGTCCGGTGTTCTGATGTCAGTATAAATGAGTATTGTACAGTATATCTTAATGTATAATAATCTAATCTGAATGTGTATATGATATTAGAATTGAATGTCTTAAAACTAAGTCTAATTACGTCTATATTAAAGATGATATTCCTATGTAATGTATGTGCGTGGCTGAAATTAGATTTTGAGCTAAAATCTAAAGATTTCTAAGTATAGATGGAGGCTAGTGTGTGCCAATCAAAATTGATGTAAAGTTTCTAAGTGACGGATAGTGTGTAAGTGCATTTTTTAGTCAGTAATAGGTTTTTTTTTATTACGTACATTTTGGCGTCATACAGTGTTGCATTTTCTTTTTGATGTTTGTTTTTTTTTTGTTATTCTATCATTGTATCTTCGTTGTTAAGGAGTCAGATAAACATGTAATGTGTAAACTATGAATAAAATGATAGAAGTAAATTTTGTCTTGTTTGATTTTCTTGAGCGTGTGCGAGCTTTTCGCGTTGCTTTATTAGGTTGCGATCTACTGATGTGGCGACATGTTAAAATATGTAAATTTTAGTGTAACCGAATATTCTTTGTAACACTAAACCACCTACCTCCTAATTTAGTCACGTAAACACCTTCCTTATTTGGAAAAAGAATGTAGGTAAATGACATGTTGTCGACTAACTCCCGGGATGAGCAATATTTCCTAACTATTCCAGGACATGGACTATTTGTGAGCCAATTTCATCGAAATCCGTTCAGTTGTTTGAGCATGAAGGAGTAACAAGCATACAAACTCGTCCTTAGATAGTGTGTCTTATTTATTTAACTAGCTGCTGCCCGCGACATCGTCTGCGTGAAGGCTCTACAGCACCAAAAATACCTAAGATGCCAGTGTCGCTATAGTATAATAAGTAAACAACTTTTAAAATAGCATTAAAATATAAGTTTTTTTTGCAAACGAAGGAAGTGAAGAGAGTTACATGGGAATCCTGCTGAGTTCAGTCATAAGATGAGACTGAAGGAAATAGAGAAAATAATGCAGGAATACATTCCAGGACACAAAAGAGTAAAAATACGTACAAAGGTATCATACCTTACAAAGGTTACATACGTTGGTAGTTACGCTGCCAGTAGCCAAAATGTAAAAAGAGTCAGTACTGGTGACGCGGGAGCAAGCGATGTACAGTTGCCCGTGTGAGAAGCAACTCGTCCTGAGGTCGACACCCACTGCTCTCAGTGTCTGCCCCTATGACTTATTGATGGTCATCGCGAAGCAAACAGTCACGGGGAACTGTACGCGCTTGAACTGGAACGGGAAGTTGTGAGGTATGAGGGGAATGCGTGGTATAAATACTGGCTCGCCGACGCCACAACCCGTAAGAATTTCCGCCTCAATGGTGTGTCTGTGGAGCGAGATGACTTTAAGGCGGGTCCCGTTACACAACTTCGGAGGAGATAGGTTCCAAAGAAGCATAATCGGGAGACCGACCTTCAGCTTGATGGTATGCGCTGGAAGTCCACTTGCTGACAGGGAGTTCAGAAATTCCACGGGATAATGTGTGGCGTCATCTTGCTCGACAACAGTGTTTATCGAGGTGTAGACCACTTCATTCCCCTCAATTTCCGAAAGAATACATTCGTTATTTGCTGCAGCCTGATCATTTTTGGGCGTCGGCGTTATCGCTCACACACCCAAGAAGCTGGTGCGATATACGACTGATGTCCCCGTACACACAGCAAATGAGTTCTTCTAAGCTGGATACCACTCTACCGAGAGACTCACAAGACTTAGAAGGACATCGGAGAATTCTTGCAATGCACGTGCATTGCCGCCGAGCCGAGCTCTCATATTAATGATCAAGCGCAGCGTACGAACTCGTGACCACAACGAAGATCGTTTCAACGAAGCATTTACCTCGTCAGCCCTCGATCCCCGCGTCATCGCCACTGAACAGAACTGTGACACCACCCATCAAATGTTCGCACTGAACAGAACTGTGACACCACCCATCACATGTTCGTCCCTGCGGATGTCCTGCAGGTTTCTGTCCACGGCCTGAACTGCCTTCCTATTGGCCATCGTACACTCATCCCATACGATCAGAGAGCAGTCCTTGAGTAGGTACGTGTCCCTTATCGCTGTTACGTGACACACCACAAACAGGCGTTTCGGCGCTCTCAAAATCGATGGGAATTTTAAACATAGCATGTGCTGTCTTGCCACCCGGAAGCAGTGCGGCAGCGATTCCCAACAACGCTACAGCAATAGCAATTTTGCCTTGCCTCCTGACCTCTGCAAGTATGCCAGTGGTAACAAATGTTTTTCCTGTTGCACCAAGAGCATCCAAGAAAAACATTTTACCCTGGTTTTGCCCAACGCTTTTAAGGACGGTGTCATAAATTTGTTTTTGCTCTGAAGAGAACAAAGTGACATGGTCATTTCGTATGGTGGTCATTTCGCCCGGATCGTAATTTGTCTCAGCGTTATACCTACTCCCGATTTCCACGGTCTTGATGTGGTGATGATTGGGGAGCTGGTAACCCATATTCGATCAGTGGATTACTGCTGATAGAAATGACCACATCTTGAATTGAACTGAGACGGGTGATCAGCACGCGTTCATCAGTTACTTCGACTTCGTCTCTAGTAGCAGGCCTCAAAGTTCGTAGAAAATCTTCAGACAGATGATGGCGATACTTCTCCCACAAAGCTACCGGATTCGCGACTCCACAAAACACCAAGATGACGGCAAAAAGATGACACATGCGGCTGGGACTAACACTGACGCTCGCCTCTGCGAGGATCCCAATTTTGGTCACCTTCGAGAAGGTGACGTGCTACGCAGGCTGCGTGGTAAGTGGGATACTCCACGCCATCAAATGTCCTCAGAAAGGCGAAAGATGTTGGGCCTCGGATAGTGTGAAGTAACAACCGCAGAAAATAGCATTCGCCATTATTCGGATGCACGGTATAAACCTTACCCAATGCGGCGTCCTTGAAAATTCCCGGAAAACCTTCCAAAGCACCTCCTCGTCGATGTCGGTTAAATACACCACTTTGCTTGTCGTACGTGTAATATGAAGGCACCTCGTCATACATAAGGGATCTCGCAAACTGGTCGACTTCACAGAGCTGGAAAAATGTCACCATGTAATACTTACCACCGCAATTTTGTTTTAGTTGTCTTCCTCAACTCTACTCAAGTTTTTCAGGGTTTTGTTGGAACTTGAATTTGTCAAAACGAACTATATGATACAACTTTTATAAAGAAAATGCACATCACATCACCATCTATGAATTTTAAGAATAACTAACTACATGATCAAATTTAAATTATTAATTTCCAAAAAGTGTTAACATGTAATTTGATTTGATTTTTATGAATTCTCATAGATGGCGCTGCTTCAAAATTGTCTCTATACTACTAACATTCATTAAACTATGTTTCTCTGCCCAAGTTGCTTAAATGGCGTAGTTTTTATGGTGTAAGGCTAGATAATAGCATGGCTTACTCAAAAACAACATTTAAATATGCATCGTTAGATTACACGCTGTCACAGAATGCTTAAGAAAAATAAAGATTCACAGCTCCTCCCCCGTAGGTGATAGCGTGATAATATGTAGCCTTTAAGTTGACCCGACCTCTTAGTAATATTCATGCAAAATTTGAAGTAAATCCATGCAGTACTTTTTGAGTTTAGCCCGGACATACATACAGACAAACAGACAAACAGATAAACAGACAAACAGACAAAAATTCTAAAAACTATATTTTTGGCTTCGATATCGATTGTAGATCACGCCCCAAGTATTCTTTTTAAAAAATATTCAATGTACAGTTTTGACTTTCCTACGATTTTATTATAATATATGTATAGATATTCTATGATTTATAGGTTCGCGCTTGTCCGCTATCTCACCTGATGGAACGCGCTTACCATCGTTCACTTATTTTGGCATCCTTAGGGTCAATTTATACTAGCGCGGAGTCGAAGCGTCAAATTCTTTACAACTAGGAATACGCGCGCACTCTTTTACGTGTAGTAATGGGCATCAAGAGCAGTGCTATTGAATTGGCCAATTTCAGACCGATGACGCGTAGGTACGCTAGTGGGCGCATGGATACGCGAGAATACGCGCGCTCCAATCAGCGGTGTTTACGCGCAGACGCGCGAATTCCGAAGAATGTGCGCGTTTTTTTAAAATCTCAAAGTAATGTGTGCTTTACGATGTGGAGTTAAGGTTGAATTTGTTATGTTCAGTTTTGGATAGACGCTTCGACTCTGCGCTAGTATAAATTGACCCTTATTTGGTAAAGTCTTAGGTAAAGTAGGCACAACGGATCTTGAGCGCTCGGCGTCAGAGTGGGGATCGCTTTGCGCATTCCATACATTGGCGAGCCAATCCTCTTCGTTGTTAGATACGTGCAGCAACGCAGGGAACGAATGAGGAGTGATGTCTATGACGCGATGGCGCGGCGAGCCAATTACCGACACTCCCCGCCCCCGCGTCTCATTTCGCACCACTAAAGAGACCGAATATTTGACTTCTGCTGCGCAACCGCTCAAGATCCGTTATCGCAACTGTAACTTTGTGCCGTTAACATTGCGCGCACAGCTAAAAATTAAAACAGTGTCATCTTGTGCAGGCTGTTGAATAGAAACTCTACTTTAAGCGACATCTACTGGATTATTTGCATATTAATAAAGTGTACAATCATCACCACATCATAATTATTTGAAGCATTCGCTAGATGTCACTATTCGTAAGTTTACAATATATACCGACAGATGTCGTAGCAGTTGTTTAAAATCTTTGTATTCACTGGATGAACGAAAAACCTACTTACCTTCGACCTGAAAATGCAATGAAAATCTATTCTTTGCTCAGAAGGCTTAATATGCTGGTGGCACAATGAGGCTGCACAGATTTTACAAATTGATATCTAGTGTTATATCTGATGTCTGAGAAA
Source organism: Mythimna ferrago (assembly GCA_910589285.2). Classification (NCBI taxonomy): domain Eukaryota; kingdom Metazoa; phylum Arthropoda; class Insecta; order Lepidoptera; family Noctuidae; genus Mythimna; species Mythimna ferrago. Next base: position 7,166,265 of record OU342689.1, read on the forward strand.
GTATAGTACTATCCAGCTGTTGTCCCTTGTCGCTCGAACCTTCTAAGGTCGGGGCTTCTCGCAGACTATGAGAATAAGTAGCGAGATAGTGCACGTGTGTTTGCGCAATTTGCGCATATAATATACCTACTTGTGCCCTATACCTATATTCTCCTGCGTTGTTAGTTGGCATTTATTTGCAGTAGGAACCTACAAAGATATAGGGTAAAACCGGAATAAATGCCCCATCAGTATAGGAACCCCGATTGAAATTATTCTAGTTTCACGGCAGAGTTGCTATTTTATTAACCTATAGCACAGAATATGCATTGACAGTGGGAACGCATGCCTTTGTGTAGCTGTTGCAGGTGAAGACCAAGTTTTTTTTTGAGTTCGGAAAATATCCAATGACTTCTTCAGCTCTTTTTCGTGTCAGACGTTTACTGGATGAAACCATACAAATACCCCTAGCCAAGTTGATAATCTGCAATCGTTAACGCCAGTTCAAAACTTCAAATATACAGGAATGACGCCATCTCAACGCTCAGTCAGGTCAGGTGGTCAGAACAAAAGAATCGAGGGCGTGGCCAACTTGAGGCTTTCGATGCAAGAGAAACTGTTGTAACTTGGCTAGGGGGTAGCCTTTGGAGTTCTAAGACTTCATCATTTCAGTCGATATACGTCCACTGTTGGACATAGGTCTCCCTCTAGCGTCGCCACAACGAATGTTCTTGTGCTTCTCGCATTCATCGGTTTCCCGCAACGTTTTAAGACTACAGCAGCTAAATTATGAATTTCTGAAAGGGAAACCTTTCAGAATTTTTTCCTGCTTCAATTTTTTGACTGATCGACATTTTGATAATTCAGTTTCAATTCAATTCCATACACAAGCAAGGCCAATAATTTCATATACAGCAAGGCCGATGCCTTGCTGGGTTATATTATACAAAATGCTGACATCTTTTTGACGCGCGTGTGGCACTCTAACCGCCGCCGTTAACGACTCAAGTTCGGTTCTTACCGGACGGCGAGCTATTATTGCTCAACGTCCGCAAGTCCGCGCCTTTGGTGGACGGGGGTCGCCCTGTGACTTGCGACACCCGAAGCGTCTCCTGTCGCGGCGGCTGGAGCATGAGGATGTCCGTTCCCTCACGGCTGCAGCCATCTCCTTTACTAGCTTTACTACTTCGCAGAAGGATGCGTCCGCATTCCATTCTGTCTCGCAACGGACATAGCCTGAACCAGAAACGGCGCGAGATTTCGTCGCAGCCGATCGCCTCGACAAAGATAGTTTAGTTGGTGCTCAGCCTAAGCGTGGCACACCTCGGTTATCCGGTATTCCGATGTCTTCCAGATAGACTGCACAATAATGACAGCCGGGCGTTTCTTCCGCCTTAATCCGGAATAGGAACTTGCCATGTCCGGAGAGAAACTGCGCCATGCGGAAGGTCATAACGCCGTGGCGCCTCTCCCTCCAGTCACTCCTTAAAGAAGTCCCTTCTTACCGTCCAAACGTAGCCTGCCCAATGTGATGGAATTCAATTATGAATTAGGCAAGTATCCTTTATACGGAATAGATGACCGAAAATGTAAGTATCTATGGTCCGCATAAATCGCTGGTACAGCTACTTTTTTTTTCTTTGTAGATAAAAAGTTAAAGGCCCTACTAGCCAGTTTTAGAAATTAAATAGGTATTTTGTTTATTCTACTGTGAGATAATGTGACTTCAAAAAGTGTTAGGTATACGTATCCCGAACTTACCCTATACAGGTCAATGACTTGAGATACGGAGCGATGAACTACTTAATGTTACCTACATTATTCACACAAGCAAGATAGGTTATTGCGGAATAAATTAATACAAGTAGGTAGGTACTCTGCTTTCTTAACCTAGACAATATAATAGCGCACTAATATTCTACATAGTCCCTCAAAACTTTAAGACTGAATCAGTAGCTAGGTACATAAATATTCTGCAAAAACAGGACTAGAATCGTTGTAAGATTCCTGGAAAATGGCGTCCTTACATCAAAAAAACAATGTAAACCAACAACAAAAATAACACCGACCTCTTTGTTAAGATAATGAATAAAAAGCAAAACTTATTTATCATGAAACAATACAGTCAGTATGCCTGACCTGGGGTTGAATGCTTGATACGTGAGTGAACCCGACGCAAAAGTGTATCGTTATTAACCCTAGGCCAGCATAGGGCCAAGCTTAAGGTTACCTATATAAAGCATCTTTGGAACGTTTTGTGAATCCAGTTAACATCAAACTCACGGTATTACTGGTCGTCAAGGGGTTGGTGGTAGAAAAACACCACTTTTTAAAAATTACTTTGATTTAGAGACTAATTTTGAGATTCAAAACTACTGTAGCTACAAAATATGATAGTATTTTCTGATTAAATGACAATATGGTGTTGAAAATGACGTGGTGTACTACCCTTGAAGTGGATGAAGGGTTGAAAAGTGTACAGACAAGAAAGTGTGATAGTGATGTTGTGAAGTGAAATGGATTGCAGTGAATTAAGGATTTAAAACAAAGCCTTGGATGTGCCATTATGTATCATGTCTCTTAAGACTTAGGTAAGACCGTTAGACTTAGGTGTCTAAGATGTTACGTTGCGAAGCCTTATGCTTCTTTACGCTTCACGATGAACAGGCTTATTACTCTTATAATTTATTGAATCAAAATGTATTAAACCGATTAATGATGGTTCTACACAATATGTATTTTGAATCCCAAAATACATATTGTGAAGAACTTTTATTAATTTCTATGCACTCTGCCTTCTTTTTCTCTTCAAAGTAGGTACCTACAACATAATTATTTTTGAAACATTTGGTAAATAATGTACATATCGGCGCTTGAAAGGTAAAAATTATCTACTAAGCGACATTGAGTAAAATTTACAAAATGTAACTTCACTCAATGAAAAAAAAAAAGTCAAAGTAAAGTAAATCAATGTAAAGTTTACTATGTCGCTTAGTCATTTCTGCCTTTCAAGCGTCGATATGTCTATCGATTTCGTATAAACGGTGGAAGTGCTTTGAAATTAGTGACGCCAAGTTTAATCCAAGCGTTTCCGAAAATATTAGAGCAAGTATTATATTTCAAAATTAATAAAAGAAAGCCAGTTTAAAACTAGTTGCCTAGATACTACTTGTAAAGAGAGTGATTTTTCATGCCCACCAAATTGAAGGTTCCGTTAAATTGTTGATATTTTTGTTAAAACTACTGTGATATTTAATGTATTTAATTATCTAATTTTTATTACTAATGTCAGTTGGGTACAGTAATTCTACCTCACGACGGCCGATATTTTTTTGGGGTGGGAATTTTAATGTGTGCAGGTAGGTTCACGTACCATCGCGGTCATTTCTGCTTAATCACTTAAAAAAATTTCGCGGCGCCAAACCAAACCCTTTGAAGTTTTCGTTTCAAGTGCAAGCAAAAATGAACTTAGAGGTGGTCAGGCGGAAGTGTCTTTGATGGTACATACATCGGCCTTCGTGAGATAAGACAACTGTACTGTCCTCGGAAGCCCAATAGAGGTACTTACCGGAGTTTAGAGTTATACTGGTCATAACTGTAGGTTTCAACAAAACTGTTACAAATTCAAAAATTCTGATTACTTTGCATAGGATAGTTTGAAACTTACCGCATCATCAGGTAGGTTCGTCGTAAATCCTGTAACTTTATAGGAACAATGAAAAATGAAAACATTATTATCCATACCTACTTAACTTATTTATAGCCTTACACCGGAGAAAGAATACTTTTCATCAACATTTAAACACGTCTTAAAAACCATCTGACCCAGAAGCTATTTTTAAAGCATGTCTTATGAAGCTGAAAACCATTTTTAGAGGTCTTAATATCACTGTGCTGTCCGTCTGTCAAGACCGTTTTCTTCATGAACGCCTGGTATTAAGCTGAAATTAATATCAAATACTCAGGCCCCTAGAAGCAGTGAAAAAAATCAAACTTCTCAAAATAAAAACCCTGTAGAGCACTTCCCGTTTGACCTAGAATTCAGAAACTTCGCAAGTAGCAAGGTCTCTGAGCACAAATTGTTAAGTTTGTGCAACTTGCAAAAAAAAAGAAATTTTGAAAAAAAAAAAACGGCCAAATGTTTTTTTCTACAAAATTTCTTTTTTTTTACAAAACAGACTTTGAGTTACAGCGTTTTTCGGCTTCCGAGGGCAATAGGTATACCTAGAGACAAGTAAATTCATGATCATTTAAAAATTGTTAACCATTTAAACTTGTTACTTTGCAAAACTTTATATCATAAAGTCATAATGTATACCTAAGTTATTGAGCTGTTCTACATAAATGCCTACGCACAATATGTTATTTACTTACATAATTATTTACTTTATGTACATACCGTACCTACTTGCCATTATCAGACTCTTGTCAAAGTTTATCAAGCACGTATATTTCAACATCGCTCTTGTGACTATCATGCCTGTATTTTAATTGGGACATTTAATTATTTTTCTTATAATAAATAAACTTTTTATAATTACAAAATGCATTGTTTTCTTTACCTTCCATAATTCCTGTTTCAATATAGAGTACTTAAGAGATTGGGATCCGTAAGCTCTTGGTTCTATAACTTATTTTTAAACTGAAATGTTGCTTTTCATCAGTCAACGAGGGACTGTAAATTGGTAGACCTACAGATAATGCAGAATATTCAGAGTAGTGTAGGAGTCCCAAATACGAGTTCTAGGTCGCAGGTTCGAACCCAGTCATGCGCAATACTTTGTGTAATTCTGCTCTCAAAACGGTGAAAGAAATCATCGTGAGGAAACCGGCATGTCTTAGAACCAGAAATTCGAATACATTTGACATTTACCAATCGAAATTAGGCCTACGTATTGGATTACTGTCATTTCTTTTGACTGACCTGTTGGTCTAGTGGTTAGTGGCCCTGACTGCTATGCCGGAGGTCGTGGGTGCGATTCCCACCCAGGACAAATGTTTGTGTGATGAGCATAATCATTTGTTCTGTGTCTGGGTGTAATTTCTCTATAATATGTATGTATTTAGAAATAAATAAGTATGTTTATCAGTTGTCTAGTACTCATAACACAAGCTCTGCTTAGCTTGAGACTAGACGGCGTTGTGTGATAGTTGTGGAATATTATTCCCTACCCTGAAGAGGAGGCCTGAGTCACAGTAGTAGGCAACATTAGAAAGCTGATATTTAAAGACAATTTTGCATAGAGTTTTAGCTCAAAAATTGTAACTTGGTACTTAATGGTATCTTGCTGACCATTTTCCGGTCATGATAACCAATCTCAGCGGATATTAGCCAAGTACTCAAGAAATATTATAGTGCACAGACCTAAGGCCCTGAAAAGCAAAGATCAACTGAAGAAACACGAGTGCGTTTTAGCCAGTAAAACACTGACACGTCCCTCTCACTCCACACAAAGCCGGAGAAGTTATTTGACAATATCCCACACCAAAAAAAAAGCTTAACGTAAAATATAAAAAAGTACATTCCCCAGACATCGCCAGGGGACGTATCCTAGTCTCCGATAAGTAAGAACAAGACATGTCCGACGCCAGATAACGTTATGAACGTTTAATAAATATTATAAACGACTAGTTGTTTACGTCCTGCTATCGCGGCTGATAATAAAGAACATTGAGATCATACGTTTCATATAATATTGCTGTAATAATTATATGATGGCTTGGTTTTAGGCTTAAAGTCACCCAAAGGGCAATGGAAAGAACTATGCTCGGAGTTTCCTTGCGTGATCGAATCAGAAATGAAGATATCCGAAGGAGAATCAAGTTTGCCTACATAGCACGAAGAATCGCCAAACTTAAGCGGCAATAGGTAGGCCACATTGCTCAGGTAGACGCAGCGTTGGAAGGCCTCCAACGCTGGGCACGGTGGACCGATGACCTGGTGAAGGTTGCGTACAGAATCGTTCAGTGTGGCTACACTTGGGGAGGCCTATGTCCAACAGTGGACGTCTATCGGCTGATATGATGATGATAGTTTTTAGTTTTTAGAACTTGCAGCACTTCCTTTTAGACAAGCGTGCTCTATACACATACTCAAGTCATCAACGGCGCGTAGTCTTCTACACGCGCCTCAAGATCTTCAGGATTAACATGGTCGAAGCTTCCTGGGGTCATAGATTCGCTTCGGAAAGAAAAGGCCTCCTGGAAGGCAAAGGCAAATAAGGAATAATAGGATTTAGTAATTAGAAGTCTGACACGCACTACTGTTTCGCCCAAGAGCGGGAGCAGGCATTATAATTGGACAGCGTTATGTCAGAACGGATTAAGCGACACTAGAGAGAATTTGAGAAAATGAATGCTGTCCATTTATGATTTCCCTTAACCTTAAAAAAAAATGGCGGACACATGCAGTAGAAGGAAATTATATGGTTTTATTTATTTATTTATTATATTCTTTATTGTACATCACATCAACAAAAAAGATACAGGAAAAATATTATTCAAAAAAAGTGTAAGTACAATGGGCGGTCTTATCGCACAGGGCGATCTCTTACAGACAACCTTTGCATGGACTGAAAGAGAAGAGAAAAATTTAGGGCTCTAAATAGATAGTATCCAGGTGATTCTTAAAATAGGTAAATCATTAGAATAGAATAAACTTTATTGTACACCAAAAAGTAATATAACTTATACATAAACTTCAATCTATGGGTGCAATGGCGGTCTTATCGCTAAAAGCGATATCTACCAGATGAGCTTAGGATGGGTAATAAAATAAATAATTCATTTAATTTTTATTTAATTCTTCTTTACTGAGATACATTCTTGCTTGACACAGAACAAAATAGTGAAAAAAAAGAATTCTGTAACATTGAATTTTCTTGTTACCATATTATCCCGTCATACTTTTTTGACTGCCCTGTTGGTCTAGTGATTAGTGGCCCTGACTGCTATACCGGAGGTCGTGGTTTCGATTCCAACCCAGGACCAATTTTGTGTGATGAGCATGATCATTTGTTCTGTGTCTGGTCGTAATTTATCTATATATGTATGTATGTATTTAGAAATATATAAGTATGTTTATTAGTTGTCTAGTACTCATAACATAAGCACTGCTTAGCTTGGGACTAGGCGGCGTTGTGGAATATAAAAAAAACTCTATGTTTCCCTCTATAAAAAGCGTCAATACGCATAGACAAAACCCCACTTACTGTGCCACGATATACGGCGTCAACAACTTTCATAGATAAGAATAATACAGCGTTGAAAGTACCCCAAAAAATCATATTCTGAGGGAAAGACTCCCTGGAGGACAGTGAGTGCTATCTCTTACCATTTGGAGTGTCGGGATGTATGGCGGTTATGATAATAAACGGTTTTTTGTTGATCGGTATCGAGAAAAGATATAAAGGTACTTGGTGGACCGTTTTTGCTTTGTTTTTTTTTTGTTGTATACTTTCGGAAATACGAATTATTATATATAATAATAATTCGTATTTACCAATTATTTACCTACTATAATTTGGGTGCCTTCAAGGCTAGAGTGAATAGGCTCTTAATAAACTAGTGCGCCTCACCATCAGAGATTGCATCACTGCTTACCATCAGGTGGGATCGCAGTCAAGCACTAGTTTATATCATAATAAAAAAAAAAACAAGCTTTTGGTTTTTTTATTATAGGTTCGCACTTGACCGCTATCTCACCTGATGGAAAGCGACGATGCGGTCGACGATGGAACGCGCTTACCTAGAAGAAACCTATTCACTCTTGACTTAAAGATTCTCGGGATATTAAAATAGTAATGAATAAAAACGACTTGTTGACATATTTACCGTAATCTTTGTATTTGCTACTTTTGTTTGATCAATTTGTCAATGTAATGGATTTATTTCCAAAATTCAGTCCTTTTAATAGTATACTCGTAGTAGTTCATAATTAATTTAATTGCAAAAACTTCAAAAGTATCTATCTACGTACAGGGCGAAAGGAAACCGGGTGATATTTTAAATATATACTGTGACGCAGCTCAGCTCGTCGGTAACCAACGTATAGGGATACTTCCTGAAATGAAACACTTCGGGCGGCGCACTCTTATATTTTTCTTACTTATTTTACGAATACATGTTATTCATATAAAAATCACTTCAGCACTGAAAAAACAACAGACATTCTTTTTTTCTACTAACTTTCAAAACTATTCTAGAACAGCATAATCCTTCGAATTATATTTAAAAGCCAGTTCGTTGGTTATATAAAAAAAACAACTCATGCGATCTCCTTTCGATATCACATGAGCTACGCCCCAATGAATAGAAATGTTGAGGCAACAAGCATTTATATTCTAAAAACTTTCGAAGGACTAAGCATGACCTACCTATACCTAACACAGAGGTCCCTACCTATGGAGGAAAAAAAATCACATTATGGTGGTCGTCTCTTTAGGAGCGAGCCTAAGTCATGACGAACGATAAACAAAATTCAAAATCTATTTACAAACTTGCGCTAACTTTTCGCTTATCATTCAACGTTGTCATGCTTAAACCCCACCGCAGCAAAACCTCCAAAAAAGCCACAGTGCTGCACCCTTCTAACCTAGGATGCCAGAGTGACAACCACCCAGACTGGGATTACATTCTAAGACTCAATACTTTTATGACTAATTTCTTCGGACGCTTATCGGGTCAGAGGACAAGGAGTCATTCTCGCATTGGATCCCCTACACATTCTCATTATAAGAGTCTACTCCAGAGTTAATCAACAACAAAGATTATTAAAAATAACTCCCCAAAATAGCTAAATCATTAGAGTCAATTAGACTCTCTTTGCATAGGCTATGCCCCATTAGCAAAGTTGATATTAGCTCAGTTTGAATACTGCAAAATCCTCTCATAAGGGATGACCGACGGGTCTCTTAAGGGAGGACGGGAGGATATTTTCCTCTCGCTAATAACTTTAATAAATCATTCTGGAGTACAATCTTGCCTAATCTAACTTACGCATACACTTCTATAGGAGGCATTTATTTTCTCTGACTCTGCCCTCTGAGAACATTGTAGTTTCTTTTTATCTGGTCTGATTCCATCTCCTGAGATCTCATGTCCCAAAACAGAAATTATATTATAGCCGAAACTGCATTTACTCGGTTTCAGTGTAAGGTTTGCTTTCTTTAATCGCTCCATGACATCTTCTAATGACTCTAAAAATTCAGTGAAATTATTACCCCAAACTAATATATTATCTACATAACAAATAGCCTTTTTGTACTTTATCCCAGCTAATACTTTATCCATAGTTCTCTGAAAAACAGCTTGACTTGTCTTAAGTCCAAAGGGTAAAACATTAAACTCATATAATCCTGATGACGTAATAAACGCTGTTTTATGTTTATCTTTCTCACATAAACGATGTTGCCAATAACCCGAATTTAAATCTAAATCAGCAAAATAACGTGCTCCCGCTAAATATATCACAATATCTTCTATAATTGGCAACGGATAACTATCAGTAATTACCTTTTTATTTAATTTTCTATAATCTACACAAAATCTCCACGTTTGATCGGGTTTTTGTACTAACACTACCGGGGATGCATATGCGCTCTTGGATTCTCGAATAACTCCATTATTTAACATTTCTTCGACTTGCGAGTTAATTATTTCAAGCTGCTTTGGAGAAACCCTATAGGGTGGGTGATGAACTGGAATCTCATCTACAGTTCTAATGGTGATTTCATCTAAGCTACATCTACCTAACTCTGAGGCCGTAAATGCAAAATTTTCCCGATATGAGGAAAGGAGGTTTTTTAGCTTAAGTTTTTCATTAAGACTTAATTCTGAGTTAATATTAAGTTTATTTATGGTAGTACATTTTTCAGAAATATTTGACATTAAATCTTCGTCATTTTTTTCTATTAGTTTAGAAAAATAAAGATAATTATTTTTCGAAATATAATTCAACCTTCCTCCCTCTCTGGGTTCATGTCCATAAATGACATTATTTTTTTCATTTGTTCTGTCATGCTGGTCATGATGTACCATAGGGCGTGACATTGACGCGACATTTCGATCACAATATTCACAAAACTTTACACAAATATTATTCAATATTATACAACTATCAGCGAAATTTATAATTGCATTATATTTATGAAAAAAATCCTGACCGAGGATTAAACTTTGACTAATGTCCTTAATTATTACAAATTCATTAACAAAAATACGTGAATCTATCATAAAAGTTATCTTCACTTTTCCGAGAACCTTCAGATATGATCCTGATATTGCTTTCACAAAATGATTCGTCCCGTCATTGGTACTCTTTAGTTCAAGATTCGTAGCTAATTGCTCTGATATACACGAAATTGATGCTCCAGTGTCTATCAGCGCACTATAGGCCTGTTCAGCTATAAAAATATTAATAAATGGAGTAAGATCACCAGTATTTTTTTTTCTGTTTTCTGTCCGGAGTTGCTCTCTCTCGGACACAGCTTGCAACTCCGCTTGTTTCCTTATCGGCTGTGCCCTTGCTCGTTTGGGTGGTTGGGTGCTGGTGGGCTTCTTTGGCTGGGGGCAGTTTGTGTACGATTATTCCAATTATAACGATGTCTAGGGCGAAAATTGTATCTGGGTGTATGGAACGTCTCCGCATCGCCCGCACTTTGTGGTGTGGCACTTGATGTCGCCGGGATAGATGGTCTCGGGGTTGATGGGGACCTTTGGTTTGTATTGGGGAGATGATCGAAACTAACACACGGGGGTTGCAATGGTAAATTAATTGAATTATGTTGTGTTTCGCTAAAAATCTCCTCGACTTGCTGAAGCGTGGCTCGTAGCTCCGCTTTTGAGTTATATAATCGAGTTGCTAATTTCAATTTATAATTTATGGTGATCCCTTTTAGAAACGTTTTAATAAAAATTTTATCGTCAGATATGCCCGCTTGTTGCCCGTAATCAGCCAGTCTATAAAAAAAAGCCACAACATCCTCTTTCTCGCTTTGACGAGCGTTATAGAATTTTTCTACATAATCCGTCCTCGACGGGAATTCGTTTTTTAAGCTATCACATAAATCTTTGAATGATGTTTTTTCATTATAAATAAATTTAAAATAAGCTAGAGCCGGACCATCTAAATATGCTCCCATAATTAATGCTAGGTCGTTTTCCGCCCATTTATTTATCGCTGCAATTCGGCGGAATTGCAAAAGAAAATCATCAAAGCTCGTGCCGACGCCCGAAAAAAATATTATTTGTGCCATGTTGTATGTTTGTGTTTTTCCTATTTCACTTAGCTTTCACTCCAAAGCGTCGGTCGGCGCCTCCACCATGTGGCGCAGCTCAGCTCGTCGGTGGCGCAGCTCAGCTCGTCGGTAACCAACGTATAGGGATACTTCCTGAAATGAAACACTTCGGGCGGCGCACTCTTATATTTTTCTTACTTATTTCACGAATACATGTTATTCTTATAAAAATCACTTCAGTACTGAAAAAACAACAGACATTCTTTTTTTCTACTAACTTTCAAAACTATTCTAGAACAGCATAATCCTTCGAATTATATTTAAAAGCCAGTTCGTTGGTTATATAAAAAAAGCAACTCATGCGATCTCCTTTCGATATCACAATACTGCATATGCCCGTAAAAATGGCCGACTTTCTTTAAGAGTGTCATAAAAAAATGAAAAAAAAATGCAGGCTTTTCTAAGATAAAAAAATAAAATATACAATGTTTTCATATTCTACCCATTCAACTCCCTCTGGCGGCGCTCAGCCTAGTAAGAAAGTGAAATTAGCTCTATGATAAGTCTATACTAATATAATAAAGAGGTAAAGTTTGTTTTTTTTTGTTAGGAGGTAATCTCTGAAAGTACTGGTCCGATTGCGAAAATTTCTTCACCGATAGAAAGCTGCTTTATTCCTGAGTGACATAGGCTATATTTTATGTACGCGGGCGAAGCTGCAGGCAAAAGTTAGTATTTAATAAAAATATTCCAGGTAGCATTTTTTGCGTAATCGTGTTTGGTAGGAAATCATCAAACACTCTTCCTGCTGTAGGTAGAGCGGGAGTAAATGTCAGAGTTTAACAGACTAACACCCCCTGTCCGGGTAATGGAAATAGGCTAAGTCACTATTGGGTAAGTATACACCACTAATTTTTAATTAGTAAAAATACTTAAAGGGCTTATTAGAAAAGCCCTTGTTATTATTTAAGTAAAGTCTCAATAAATAATATTCATAAACAGCAAAGTTATTAGCGTTTGTGTTTATCCCAAAATGTCTCTCAATTTATGGAAATATTGTGCAGGCTATTGATTATGAATGAATAAATGACGATTAATGCAGGCTATTGATTATGAATGAATAAATGACGATTAAAATGGAAAAAACACTGCCCGCAGTATTTTCCACTAGCAATTGTTATGTATGATTTAATCTATGATGAATTTAAGTAACTTTTCGTGGTCAATTTTAGGATTTCGGTTTTTTCTACTTTTGAATACAAAAATATGATCAGTAACGCGTACAGATACAGCCCCATTTTTTTGTGTAAGTACTAATTAAAAAGTAGGGGTGTATAACGACATCTATGGCATCATATAGAAACTAAAAAAATTGAAATGGTGAATGTAGACATGATGTTATATTTTTTTTTTATTCCTAGATAAAATCTTCATTACATTTAGATACTTCCTCCCATATTCTATCAGATACGACCTTATGAAGTCATAATCCCTCACCTCCTATATGGTCGTAAATTTCGTAAATGAAAACCACCTAACGTATCTTTCAGCCCATGAAATCGCTGCCAATGTGTGAGTGTCATTACAGCCGAACGTTTCAGCCAATGGCGGCACGGTAGGGTCGTGACACGCGTGACCCCGCCAATGACGCGGGGTCACGCCTAGCGTAATTACTTACTGAAAGCGCGACGCAACTGTGTCTTAACTTAGTGGTAGATAAATGGTTTATACCTACGTCGACGAGGTAGACGGAGACGGGTATCGAATAATCTGAATGACGACATTTTTACAAGCTTTTATTTAGTTTCACCTGTCCCGATGTTTGTCTGTAATCATATCTTGCAAATTAAATTTGATCCACTTCCCGGTTACCGATTGTGCTGAAATTTTGCATGCATGTGTAAATCAGATGACAATACAAAATTATTATGACATGGAGCTGATCTGATGATGGATCCGGAAGACAATCCCATCTAGTTTGGGCTCGTATGATTTTTCTTGACGAGTATTAATTATATAGCTATTCTGCGCTATAAAAGTATGCTATGAAAAAATGATTTTTATTAAAAACTTGTTTCTGAAAAAAAATTAGGGGTTTAAAAAACACGTATTTCCAAGAACAAGGTTTGTGAAATATTCGAGTAAATCACGGAATTACCGAATGCTAATAGAGTTTTCAGGCGTTATCTCTGTTTTTTCGCATTGCCTCTTCATCAAACATCATAAGATGACCCCCATTTTTTTTTTATAGGTCCTAATAGGTAGGTGATTTTATCGAAAGAATACAAAAACAGTGAAATTTAATATTATTGGGCGTCTGAACTAACATAGTAATAAGGGATAGGGGAGAGCGGGGCTACAAGTTCCGATTTTCAGTTAACCTCAAAATTTGTTAAGAATATTTGATTTTACTATTCCTATTTTGCGATTAAAATGAACCTACATATTTAATTTTGCTATTAAGATAGTTATCCGAGTCATTTACTGTGGGATTTTTTTGTTATTAATTTTTTTATGACCAAAGTCGGAAAGTAACAACTTACCCCGACTCGGGGCAAGTTGTTAACAAGCCGGGGTAAGTTGTTACCATATCTGTTAAAGCTATTATTTGTGAAATAAAAAACAATAAACGATTAAACCAAGTAAAACAATAAACGATTAAACCAAGTATGTTTATTCAGTAGTAAATAATCAACAATATCTTTAATTCTTTAATTCTTTATTGTACACTATAACAACACAAAATAAGTGGATAACAAAGTTCATGTACATAGGCGAGCTTAACTCAAAGTTGAGTTTTCTTCCAGCAAACCATTGAGCGATAGAGAGAGATGACAATAGAGGGTAGGGTCCAGTGTACTATTTTAAAATTAGAAATATTATGAATAAAATAATAATACATAAATATGTATACCTACATACATAAATACACACACACTTTATATATTATAAATATATATTGTATATATATATATATATGCTATGTCATTGTGAAAGGAAATACTCTTTAACTTTCCTCTTGAAGACTTCTAAAGAAGGGCTGTCACGTAAGGAGTGTGGGAGGGAGTTCCACAGACGCACTGCTGTTACAGAGAAAGAACCATCATAACGGCTAGAAGTGTGAAACGGGGTACGAAGAAGAAGAGAATTGGCAGTGCGACAGGGTTTACCCCTCGGGACGAAGTACTCAAAGCGTTCACGAAGGTATTGCGGAGAATTAGGGTTGTGCAGGATAGTGTAGAGAAGAGATAGAATATGGGTATCACGCCGACGCCGAATCGGCAACCACTTCAATCTGGTCCGAAACTCCGACACATGGTCGTATTTGCGGAGGCCGAAAATGAAGCGGATGCACAAGTTCTGCAGTCGCTCGAGTTTGTTTAGGAGAACCTCCGTTGCATCGAGAAAACAGACATCCGCATAGTCTATTAACGGTAGAAGAAGAGATTGCGCAAGGGTGACCCTAGTATGAAATGGTAGGAATTTTTGGAGACGTTTAAGGGACTGAAACGAGTAGAAGACCCTCCTACTAACATCAGCTATATGAACATCCCACGAAAGGTTAGTATCAATATGGACGCCTAGATTCTTAGCACTTTTCGAGTAAAGTATAGGTACTGAGTCATAAACTACTGGTGGGAGAGACTGGTGATTCAGTAAACTAAGCATATATCTGCCACCAATAATGAGCGCTTGAGATTTATTTGGATTCAGTAAGAGCCCAAAGGACTTAGCCCACTTGTTGATATTTTCAAGGTCATCATTGATGGCAGCTATAGTCTCAACGAGTTCGCCGACTTTAAAATGACGATATAACTGCAAGTCGTCTGCGTAGAGATGATAGTTAGAAGTTAGGACCTTAGTGAGAGCGTTTATAAAAACTGAGAAAAGTAGAGGAGAGAGGACGCCACCCTGAGGTACACCCGCAGCCAAATCACACCATTCAGAGGAATCCTCATCAGATCGAACAGACTGCGAGCGGCCCCGAAGATAAGATTTGAACCACTCAATTACTGGTGCAGAGACATTAAGGGAGGAAAGGATTCCTAAGAGGATGTCAAAATCAACCGAGTTGAAAGCACTACTGAAGTCCAATAAAACCAATACGGTTAGACATTTATTTTCCATAGCTAGTCTTATATCATCAGTTATTTTGATAAGGGTTGTTACAGTGCTATGGCCAGGTCTGAAACCGGATTGGTAGGGACTTAGTAGGCTGTTACAGGATAGATAATGAGACAGTTGCTTCTGAACAACACTCTCAAGGACTTTGGAGAGGATCGGGAGGATGGATATTGGTCGAAACTGGGATGGTGAAGTAGGATTTGAAACTTTAGGAAGCGGTAGGACGTGAGCCTTCTTCCAAGCAGAAGGAAAGGAATTAGTGAAGAGAGAGAAATTTATAATGTGAGTTATGACAGGAGTTATTTCACTCAGAATAGGTAGGAACATTTGGAGCTGAAGGCCATCGTCGCCTACCGCCTTGGTAGATATGGATTGGATACATTTCTTAATATCTAGCTCAGTAACTGAATGGAAAGAGAAAGAAGTATTATCAGGCAGAGGAAGATTAGCAAGATCATTAAGAGTATAATATCCTACGTATTATCAGGTAAAAATTTGTATGTTTTAACAAGTAACTATAATTTGTACTTAATCAATTTATTGAACATTTAGTCATTAATCATATTGCTTTGTCTTAGGCTGAAAATATAAATAAAATAATAATAATAAAGAAATACCATCTTATGCAAAAAACAAATAACTGTGATTCTGATATATATTCTAAAGATTAATTAGATTAATTATATTAATCTTCACAGTTCAGGCATACACAGGTGTATAATGCTTGATTCTGCCTTCATCCCAATGGGCCCAGTTCTTACATTCTTGACACTAAACCCATTCTTCTCCAGAAAATGAATTAGAGTAACTATCACAGCACACTAGGCAATAGACAATACTCTAAGCTGTCCTCTTTACTCTCAGAATATTCACTACTTGTTTGTAATACCTGTCGTTTAACAGACTTCCCCTTTTCTTTTCTATTTCCATTTCCTTGCTTTATTTTACTCTTCTCTTTTGTTTTCTTGCTTTGCTCTTCTGATAAGACTTGGTTTTTCAAGAGTATCCGTTAGAATTGTGGATTTCCTTATAAGTCTCTTGTGCGTTCCGATTCTGGGAGGCGCCTATAGAAAAAGACGTACAATTTCTGGAGAAAATGGGACATGCTGTCCGAGTTGTTCTTCTATGGCACCTGAAGATGGAGGCAGATCAACAAACCCTGATGACCCTGGCGCATCAAAGATTTGATTTTCACTAATACTGATGTTGGGGTCAAAAAGCCAAAAGACCAGCCTTTCGGAAAGCGCTCATGACGTTTACGGGAGTCACTGTGAGAGGTAGCGCATATTTAACTATTTCTGGTATCTCGTAGGGTAGATGTTCTTTTGTAAGTCCGCATACTGTAAAAAAAAATAACAATCTCATTATGGTGCTCATTTGGGGGAGGCCTATGTCCAGCAGTAGGCTGATGATGATGATTCATTACTGGTATAAATTCATTGGGGCAAGTTGTTCCGAGGTCACAACCTGCCCCAGAAAAAAGGAACATCTAGCCCCAATCACACGAGTTGAAAAAAAAATCAAAATATAAATTAGGTTACAAAACATACGTCATTTACGCATAGTGTATCACAACAATAGATAAATCCTCACACTGAAACAATAAAACAATAAACGCAAATCGTTAAAATTCATGAAATAGACCAAAAATGATGAATAAGAAAATATTTACTTACGTGAATCCGCGGCGCACATGCTACCGATCCAATATTTCCGGCGCCACTGGCCGTTTTAAGACGGCCGCCGTTAGTGCGCTGTGGCGTTGCATTTTGTGACGTGTTTATTCAATATTTTTATCTCTTTTCCTCGCAGAGATATTTCAATCGGAACAACTTACCCTGGTAACTTCTAGCCCCGTCCTCCCCTACTAACATATAATGTGGACCAAAAGTTGTTGTTCATTAAACCCCAAGCGAACGCCGGCGTTCGCGCACTTATTGTCTTTCTATTGTGTCTGTAATTTCCACGATTGAAAGGTTAATAAATAAATAATTATTATTACTAATCTACACTAATATTATAAAGAGGTAAAGTTTGTTTTTTTGTTTGTAGGAGGTAATCTCTAAAAGTACAGCTCCGATTGCTAAATTTTTTCACCAATTGAAAGCTGCTTTATTCCTGAGTGACATAGGCTATATTTTATGTACGCGGACGAAGTCGCGGGCAAAAACTAGTTAAAAATAATGGTGTATAACTTCTTCTGTAGGTATATAAACTTGACTTATTATACATAAGTATATGCACTGCTAGGTACTTATTTTATGTAACACAGCGCACCAGGAAAATGCACAATCGCATGGAACTAAGCAGTGTCAATGCAATTAACTGCACTCGACCTTATAAACTTTGAAATAAGGGTTATTTTAGCACAGCTACTTAACACGGCTTCAGTCGGTCTTTGACCTGCTACACGTAGAGAGAAATACCTATTTAGTAGAGTGTGTAAGTATATTAATCTGGTTTTTAACATTGGACAGACAGGATAAGCATTGCCATCGTCGACCACATCATCGCTTACCATCAGGTGAGATGGTGGTCAAACGAAAGCCTATCAATAATAATAATTTTAAAAAAATACAGCGTGGCAATGTCGCCAGTCCCAAATGGCACATTACCAGTCAATAAAGATGTCATAAAAAAAATTGAGGTGGGAAATTATCCAATGCTTTCTCCCATTCTAGGGTAGAGCGAGAGGGCGAGTCAGACTTTTAGTGACTAAGACCTACCTTTTGTCCTTCAGATGACCTATGCGTTCCAGGGCTGTGGTGACTATTTTGAACATCCTATTATCCCAAAAAATATTTTTTCGTTAAATTATAGAAGAAATAACTAAAAATAATCTAAAATAATCTAGTAATCACTGAAAAACTCTTCCGTATTGCTGGCGATTTCCTCCTTCTTACGTCGTATTCCTCAATGCTGAGGGTCGTGACCTCCCTGCTTCATCACTTTACTTTAAGTGTTTTTCCATTTATTCCGGTCTCTGGCGGTGTGAAGGGCCTTATATACTGTGGAGTCAAGAGCGGTGCGGATCTGGTCGCTGGCGACTTAGACACGCCATCATCATGGCGGTAAGTCCACTCTTAAAGGGGAGGCAGGAGAAGCGTCACGGCGTCCTCACCTTCTAAGGTTCTCACCGGACATGGTAAGCTCAGGAGGTTCCTGCACCAGATTCAGGCGGAAGAAACGCCCGGTTACGCACATATTTTGGCACTAGTTACGAAATCAAAACCTTTAGGGTATCCTGTTAACCTAGAAACTTGTAATTTGACACGAAGTAAGGTCTCATAGCACAAGTATAGAAAAAATCTGAAAACTGGAAATTAGCAGAAACGTCACAAAAAACAGTTGTTGCGATTCAATCTTCGAGACTTAATTTTGTAGGAATTTTTTGACGCCATTTTGGTAAGAGTTATTGTGTATATATAAATATATAGTTTTAATTAGTAAAGTGACTTTATTTCTCATGTTCTTTTATGTTTAAATAAATTCGGGAATTGATGAATGTAAGGAAGGTGAGCATTTACGGAACCATCGGTGTGTGAGTCCAACTCGCACTTGCCCGGTTTTTTCTTACATTCTGTCTCTCCCTCTCCATCCATCCACATGTATACTAAATACTAATAACTGTTTTACTAACATGTGTTTGCATCCTTCCTCTTCTCATGACTACACCAAGACAAACGATTACCTTTCAACTTTTCAGTCACTGGCGCCACTTTCAAATTTACTCTAATATACCTACTCATTTCAGACACATTTGTGTCTAACACAAATAAATATTATAAATGTTTCGTTTATTAAACATAAAAATATTTTAATAAATAAAAGAACATCTGTAAAAATATTATTTACAAAAATATATAATTTTGATAATTAATAGTAATTGGTCTGAGCTCTAGTCTAGACGAAGATGACTCTCAAACTTGATCTAGATACTCTCAATGTTAGCTCGCCGTCCAGCAGTCGGATAATCGACCGAACCGAGACCCAGTCGTCGACCAAGGGCGGATTCAGGGGGAGGGTCATGGGGGTCATGACCCCTCCCTGGGCTAGGTTCAGGACGTAGGTGGACTTATGGCGGCGTCCTTACCTTCCGTATGACGCAGGTCCTCACCGGACATGGCACATTCGGGAGGTTCCTGCACCGGATTCGTGCGGAAGTGACGCCCGGGTGTCGCCACTGTACGGAATACCCGGAGGACACGAAGGAGCACACAGTCGAGGTGTGCCCTGCTTGGACGGAGCATCGCCGTGCCCTCGTGTGTGCAATCTGCGGCGGAGACCTCTCGCGCCGGGCCTTGGTTCGGAGCGAGGAGGAGTGGCAGGCGGTCGCCGACTTCTGCGAAGCAGTAACGCTCGCAAAGGAGGAGGCCGACCGCATCAGGCCACGGCGCCCTCGCCGCCGCCGGGATTCCGATCCCGATTTCCGGCCACTGTAGGCGCGGGCTTGCGGACAGTGACCAATACGTAGCTCGCTGTCCGATCGTCCGGTAACTGTCCGGAACGAGCCCAAGTCGTCGACGGCGCGCACTGTTCCGGCGCGCCTCAAGGAGATATCAGCAACAAGGAGACCCAGCTGGGTCGAAGCCTACTGGGGCCAGGGTTATCCGAAAGGGAAGCTCGGCTTCGGTACGAAAGGAATGAAGAAACGGGGTCTGTTTTCTAGTCAGTAAGAGTCTGACACTATCTCCCGCTCCGCCCAAGAGCAGGGGATGTCATTTGGATGATTTTACCCACCAAAAAAAAACACGACTATGTGACCCCCCCCCTGGCGCCAAAGCTGGATCCGCCCTTGTCGTCGACAATACGCGCTGTTGCGATATGTAAACCATACCCAGTAGCGCAGATGCCCGTTAGGGCCGCGGGGATTATCTGAAATAAAAACCCGTAGTCTTAGAACGCAAAGTGGCACAGGTTTGTTTCTAGTCAGTAAAAGTCAGAACCTCCCTCCCGCTTCACCCAGCCCGGGAGAAGTCTTTGGATGATTTCCCAATTAAAAAACAAAGAGATGACTCTCAAACTTGTATTCTAGGCCAAGACGATGCTTACTTTGACTCAACATTATATACACCCCTACTTTTTAATTAGTACACAAAAAAAATGTAGTCAAAAGTAGAAAAAACCGAAATCCTAAAATTGACCACGAAAAGGTAAATTCATCATAGAATCAATCAAACATAACAATTGCTAGTAGAAAATACTGCGGGAAGTGTTTTTCCTTAATAATTGTCACTTATTTATTCATTAACAATAGCCTGCACAATATTTCCATAAATTGAGTGACATTTTGGGACATAAATCAACGCTAATAACTTTGCTGTTTATGAATATTATTTATTGAGATTTTACTTATGAAATAACAAGGGCTTTTCTAATATGCCATTTAAGTATGTGTACTAATTAAAAAATAGTGGTGTATAGTATCATTTACTCAGGTCTTCCAAAATCAAGCTCCACATAGGAACACCAGCATTGTTCTAGACTACCTAACGATATAGAACCTACACTGAAAAGCTCGTCCGTTTAGCCCGAGTTACGGTGTCAAGGTAGGAAGCTGACCGGCGCGGGGCGGGGTCACCACCCTCGCTCTATTGATTTTCAGCTGAAGACGCCTTTCTTGCTGCCTCTCCTGAAAGGCGCTGAAAATTCGAGATAGTGTGGGATGTTTCTGCGATTTCAGAAGTAAGTTAGTTTAAAATTGATGCAAGTTAATTAGAGTTTAACATGTTATTTTATCGGATATTTAAATACTATAAATCACAAGTTTTAATCTCTCATAGATTGAAGTTTATGTCTGTGTAGGGAAATGAGGATATCAGGGATTTCACGAAATTCCGTCAGATGTCGAATATTCTTAAAGTTTATTACGTCTTCTTCCTGAAAGTATCTAGTGATATGACAAAACACCAAGTTAAATAAGTTATGTTAATTTTTGGTGTACAACAAAGTTCATTCTATTCTATTCTATTCTCTAAAAATTACGTTACATCCAAAAGTAGATAATATGATTATAAAACGTTGTAACGATTGTAATTTTGACAAAATACCGTAAAACAGTAAAATGTCATTCAGTTATAAATTCATAATATTTAGAAGTTTAGTTTTTACGCGAGTAGTATATGTATTGCAATAGCATCAGTTCATCAGTGAAAGTCCCGTCAAAATCAGTCCAGCCGCTTCGAAGACTAGACATTTTTCCGTCTTACTTAAACAAACAAAAAAATTAAATACATTATTTTTGTTAAAGGTATCAACAAAAATAATCAAAAGCATTGTTAAAGGTACTTTCATAATTATGATTTAGTAAAAAAAAATATATTTTGTTTATTACAAATGGACACTTCAATTTTATTTATCTGTATAGAAGACCGAATCACATAGCGACACAGATTTTTCTTTTTTTAATCTTATATATTTAGGGACTTTTGGTCACAGTACGACCATGCCAGCCCCATCGTAACCTAATACAAGTCAACAAGTTTCGGTATCTAATGAGAATAAGTGAAAGTCCAAATTGTACAGAATGCGACACGGTGGAGGATGTCCACCACTTGTTGGTGGAATGCGTCAGGACACGAGCTGCTAGAGAGGTGCTGATGAATACTTTTAAAATTAATTTAATTGAAGTTGGTGTTATTCAAAGTATACTGTCCGAAGCCCTCTCTAACGCAGCCATCGCTGTTTATAAAATAGTGAGTAAGGTTGTGAGCCCTCATAGTTGATAAAGCTCGACACAGATTTAATATAGCAATATTGCCAATGATGCCGATGTCAACAGTAGCATATTTTCAGACAGACAAAAAACAGTAGAGAGACAATCATTAGACAAATAAAGTACCTACTCCACTATAAACATAAGGCTTCATACAAACGTTTACAAAACACGAAATCGCTCAAATGATAATACCAGCTCATTCACAAATGAGTCTCCTCTGACATCAAAGAGCACAGAACTCCCTCATTAGACCTCCTCTTTGATCTCGACCTGCTAAATATATGCATAGTATACCTATATATTTATAAAAAATCCAAAACATCATAAACGATATACGCTTCACAAGCAATTTTCAACTCTCATAACACAGGCGAGGTTTGAAAATCGAAAACTCCAGAGTCGGTCGCTTACGACATTTCACACAGGGTTGATATAGTTATGTATGAATAGCGTGTGCTCAACGTGTGTAGATAAAGTCTATATGCCTGTTGTATTTACTTTGTAAGGCTGGGGGTTTTTTTTATTGCAAAAGGCCTTAGTTGACATTTTCTGTACAAACAGCCTATGATGTTGAAAGTTACTGTTGTTTATTTAGGTATGTATACTCCAGAATAATAAGAAATCTAGTACATTTTGATACAATTAAAAAAGTTTGTTATTGCGTCCGAGGCGGAATTTGCACGAGCAGAGGGCTTCAGTGACTTTGCACGTGTATCAAACGAAGTTTTTTCAATACACTTACCTATGTATGACTCGTAGGGGATGACGCACGCCTCATGGGGTTCGACGCGCGCCCAGTCGAGAAATGTAATAAAATTATAACGTGGGCGAGTACGCGCACTTTTCTGCACTTGTGCGGAAAACTGTTAATAATTGGCAAAAATAATTGAGTTTTTCAATCGGTGGGATAAGAGCGGGTTGAAAAATTGTTTGAGCTGCAATAAGTTTCTCATTCATACTTTTGTCGGAGCCGAGCCTTCCTTTTAGAAGCAGAGCCTTGGCCCCAGTAGGCTTCGACCCTGCTGGGCCTTTTTTTTTCGATGGGAAAAATCATCCAATGACAACCCCCGCTCTTGGGCGGAGCGGGAGATAGTGTCAGACTCTTACTAACTAAAAAACCCATCCCGTTCCTTCAAGCCTTCATACCGGGGCTCGAGCCCTGCTGTTGCTGACTAATAACCCTTTCCTGTTCCTTCGTTACTTTACATACCAGGGCCGAGTCCTCCTTTCAGAAACAACTGGATTGTATTGCATCACTCCTTACCAACAGGTGGGATCGCAATCAAGCACTAGTTTATATCAGCAGCTTTTGCCCGCGGCTTCGGTCGCGTACATAAAATATAGCCTATGTTATTCAGGAATAAAGCAGCTTTCTATCTGTGAATAGAATTTAGCAATCAGACCAGGACTTTTAGAGATTTCCTCCTACAAACAAAAAACAAACTTTACCTCTTTATAATATTAGTTTAGATAAAAAAAAAAACCTTGGCCCCAGTAGGCTTCAACCCTGCTGGGCCAAACCCTGCTATTGTTCCTTTTCATGTCCTCTCTAGATTAGTAACTAAGCCAGTCTAAATATCGGCGGCGCTCACAGCATCTCAACCGCCGCCGGGATTCCGATCCCGATTTCCGGCCACCGTAGGCGCGGGCTTGCGGACGGCGATCAATGGGTAGCTCGCTGTCCGACCGTGCGGTAACTGTCCGGACCGAGCCCTAGTCGTTGAAGGCGCGTACTGTTACCGCGCGCCTCAAGGAGCTGTCAGCAACAACAGGGGCCCAGATGGGCCGAAGCCTACTGGGGCCAGGGTTAATTCGAAATCTAGTTCAAACTCCGGTACGAAAGGCAACAAAGGAACAGGAGTGGGTTTTTAGTCAGTAAAAGTTTGACACTATCTCCTGCTCCGCCCAAGAGCGGGGGATGTCATTAGATGATTTTCCTACCAAGAAAAAAAACCAGTCTAAATAATAATATTTAGACTGGCTCAGTAAACTTTACCTCTTTATTAAATTAGTGTAGATAAAAAAAACCTTGGCCCCAGTAGGCTTCGACCCTGCTGGGCTAAACCCTGCTATTGTTCCTAGCCACGTCCTCTCTAAATTTGTAACGGACTGCCAGACTAAATATTGTAATATTTAGACTGGCTCAGTACCTAGTGTTTGCGCCGCGTCAACCTGTCTCACTAATTACCACGACCGAGGTTCACTTCCCGTAATGAACTGCTGCCACAGACTTTGTATTATTTTAATAAATGATGGTATGTTGGGTATTAGGTATGATTTCGGTATTTATAACGTACTAGTTTTTGCCCGCTGTTTCGCCCGCGTACATAAAATATAGCCTTTGTCACTCAGGAATAAAGCACTTTTCTATCGGTGAAAAAATTTTAGCAATCGGGCCGGCATTTTTAGAGATTACCAACCTCCTACAAACATAAAAATAAAAAAAAAGACGTGTGGCACTTGGGGACTGCCGCGGAAAGCTATTGCATAGCATTTTTATCAACTTATGCAATTATAATTATTTATTTATTTTATTTATGCAGTATTTTTTTTCCTTTGTTTTTTTTTTCTTTGATGTTAATTGAAGTTACACTTTCACACATTGAATTGAATTTTGATTGATTGTTCACTCATTTGTTTTCTTATCGGTCACCACGCTCAAAAAACAAATGAGTATAACCTAACACCCCCCGTTAGGTTATTTTCGTTACGGAATTTCTGGATTCGGTCTCCACGCTCAAGGCCCGAGATAGAAGCTATGCAATAGCTTAAAAAACAAACTTTACCTCTATAAAATATTAGTGTAGATTAAAACGTGATACGACTTTTTACGCTTTAGGGTAGAGCGAAAGGGTGTTTCAAATTTTTACTAACTAAAACCACACTTTGCGTGTTAGACGACCACGGTTTGCTTTTCAAAAATTTCCTGTGACCCTAGCAACAAAATTATGATGTGATTTCCTGACTCTCGTAGCACATTTGCTACGCCGTAGAGCGCTGTAGGTATCTCGTAGTCCGTTTACTTTTTGTGATTCATCTTGTATTTGTTGTGCAATTGTGCAGTTTTTTTTTTTAATAATATTTCATAGTTATACACCACAAATTTTTAATTAGTACAAATACTTAAAGGGCTCATTAGATAAGGTCTTGTTATTATTTAAGTAAAGTTTCAATAAATAATATTCATAGATAGCAAAGTTATTAGCGTTTGTTTATATCCCAAAATGTCACTTAATTTGTGGAAATATTGTACGGGCTATTGATTAAAGAATGAATGAATGGCGATCAAAATGGAAAAACACTGCGCGTAGTATTTTGTAGTAGCAATTGTTATGAATGATTGATTAAGTTATGAATTTACCAATTATCATGGACAATTTTGGAATTTGTTTTTTTTTTTTTTACTTTTGACTACACGAATACGCTCAGTAACGGATACGGATAGAGCCCCTTTTTTGTACTAATAAAAAAATAGGGGTGTATACTTGATATTTCATTTAAAAAACTGCAGAATTTAATTGCGTTTTGAAGTTTTAGATACCAAACCATTCCTTCCTCCTACAACAAAATAGTTCCTCAAACCAACTGTACAGCTACCAACACTTTACAAAAAACCGCACATAATCTTCCCATCCTCCAATATTTTCCAATAAGCCCACTAGCTTACAATCTGCGTCAACCGTGGAGCGGCCGGATCAAAGGATGGCCCTGTGAACGGGACTGCGATGAATGGTTACCAAAGGGGGCGAAAGGGATGATAGAGGATCATCCCCTCACAACCTTAGCTTGCCTGTTACCGGGACTGATTGAGGTGATTAAAATATAGGCATTTGTGTTTTAACGTAAGTTTTAAAGTGATTGGATTTAATTGTTGCGAGTTTGGAGAGATAAAAGTAAGTAGAGATCTAACAACAACTATTATTACTTATCACTATAATCTTGTTTTCGTCTTGCCACTTATTTTCTTACTTATATATATGTTTTGTATACATATGTATATCTATGTCATTTTTTATTTGCACCAAGTACAACCCATTTTGTGTCGAGGCATATCTATTCTTGCCAGGTTGCCTGGAAGAAGCTCGCTGTCCGGCCGTCCGGTAACTGTCCGGACCAATCCCAAGTCGTCGACGGCGCGCGCTGGCCCGCGCGCCTCAAGGAGTTGTCAGCAACAGCAGGGGCCCAGCCGCGTCGAAGCCTACTGGGGCCAGGGTTATCCGAAAGGGCGCTCGAGCCTCGGTATGAAGGCTAGAAGGAACGGGGTGGGTCTTTTAGTCAGTAAGAGTCTGACACTATCTCCCGCTCCGCCCAAAAGCGGGGGATGTCATTGCATGATTTTTTCCCACCATAAAAAAAAAAGTTTGCCTTGAAGAAATCGCAGAAAATTTAATATAAATAATAAATAAACTAGCTATCACTATTGGCAGGCCTGTTGGCTTGGTATTCAGTGGCCCTGACTGCTATGCCGGAGGTCGTGGGTATGATTCCCACCCAGGAAAAATGTCACAGACAGGGTTAAAATCGTCGGTTGTTATCATGTTTCACCAAAAGCGTCCAAGGAGCTTCTCCGAGTTGCTTTCGCCCCCTCATATAGGCATATTGGAAGGCTCCAAAGGTCCAGGACCCCAGGCTTCTCAGATATACACAAAAAACAATAATATCGTCCTCCACCATTCGTATCGCAGTCAGTTCTGCTCCATTCAAATATTAGTGAGCCTGGCTAAATAGGCGCGCACTTAATTAGCGGGATTGAACCGCGATACCCGCGCTAATTTACTAACACAACCTGTCGACGGGCTGCAAATACACCGGTGGGACAACTGACACTGGGGACTTTTATACAAAAGTTCACCGTATAGACTCGTTCTTTGTTAATCAAACCTCCATGGTACGAGTGTGTACGGTGACGGAATTAGAAACAAGTTTTCAATGAAAATTCATAGCAAGTTTTTGTAGCGCGGTATAAACTTTTATAATTAGTATTTACCAAAACCATTCCAAACAGCTGAAACGCGATAGGGTTATCTGAGTTGCTATGGCCACCTTCTGGTTCCATCATCAGATCAGCTATATATAGATAGATAAAAGTCCAAAGTTTTCCCAATCATCATTCAGCACACATTGCTACTAATTGCATGAAATGTATTAGCTCTTTATTGTGATGTTAATTTGTGACTGATTATTGTTCACAATCCCCTATAAACGTTATGATCAATGAGCATAGCATAACTGTGTAAATTGTGTTTATGGTCAATACTAAACCATGATAGACGGCCCACTCTGCAGAGCCTGCATGGAGGAGGACAAGATTGATTTGCTTCTAAGCTGCCCAGCAATCGCCAGATACAGGGCAAAATACTTCCAGTATCCAGGTACCGTCCGACCATCCGGTAACTGTCCGGACCGAGTCAAAGTCATCGACGGCGCGTAGTATTCCAGGCGCGCCTCAAGGAGATGTCAGCAAACCGTAGGGGCGCAGCAGGGTCAAAGCCTGCTGAGGCCATGGGTTGTACGAAAAAGAACCCCGGGTCCCTGGAACGAAGGCAAAGAAGGAATAGGAAAGGGTTTTAGTCTGTAAAAGTCTGTAAACACGGAAGGACGGGAGATGTCATTAGAAGATTTCCCACCTAAAAAAGGTTACCCTCAGCGAAATGGTCAGTAACACCGAGGCGTTGCTGCCCTTTCATTGAAGCCTCTTCATGATGCTTGTGAGCTCAGATTTGTTGCTGCGTTTGATTTGAGAAGTTATTTGATGATTTCGTAACCAAAAGAACTACTACAATATATGTACTAGCTTCTGCCAGCGGCTTCGCACGCTTGAAAGTAGATTTGTCCATACAAGTTTTAGGAATTCCTTTCTGGCTTAAGCCAAGTGCTAATCTTACACTCCTGGTCCCAGTAGTTTCGGCTGTGCCTTGATATGTCAGTTTCTCTTTTTATATTCTAAAGAGAAGACAATTATTGAATGTTATCTGTGCACGAGTTAGGAGTCGGTCGTCCCAAACAACTCTAATTTAAAACCCCAAAAAGTAATCACATATACGTCGAATGAAATCCAAACATTTTAAGCACAAATAAAGAGATCGGATAACAAATCGGAACGGGGTGTCGATAAGTGTGTAAAACCCGTATTATAGGACAACCATTATAAAATGACCTGAATCGACCCAGCGAATTACCTGTTTAGTTCCTTGAAATTGCATAGCTGGGGAGGAGAGAGGGGTCGGTTTAAAATGGTAGTAGATTACGACTCGGATTGTCAAGTCTTCGAGTGGTAGAAAATCGCATCAGTGGTAGAATAGGGATGGGAACGATTCTTTTTTTGGGAGAATTTTTCGAATCTCTTTTGCATTTCGATGGTCTAAGGATTATTCGTAATGCGATCAGATTGTGTTTTGTGTTTGTGTATGTATGTTTGTTTGTTTGTGTGTGTTAATCTTGTGCGAATGCGTGATGACGTGATTATGTTTGTTAGATGTTGTCGACGAAGATTTTGGTGGGTGAGTAAATTTAAAAATTGTGACATTTGGTTGTAAGAAGAATTTGTTTCTTAAAGTTTTGAATTTTGTTGATAGATAAAATTTTACTTACCTACTTGAGCTATTGAGAATTTGACAAAGGGAGTATAAGCGACCATCTTTGTTTGAGTAAAAGATATTAGACATAGAGCGCACTGGTGACTTTTGTCACAGTGACAATAATTTTTCTACCCATTTTTTGTAACTGTCACGTCTTTAAGTGCGCGCACTACATGTTGGGTTCATAAGGACGGTGACTTTTTTGTTAAAAGTTATGGTGACAAAGTCAACAGTCATGCGTGTTATGGCTTAGTGTAGTTATAACAAAAAAAAAAACTCAAAGACTTTATTTTTTAATTTTGTACAAACAGCCAAAACTGTTGAGGAGCTTCTAACACAGGCGTCATCATAAACTAATCTAAACTTGTCTAGAAATAAACATTTTGTATTTAGGTATATTGTATTTGTTGAAGTGACTGAAAATTTGAAAGGAAATCGTTTGTCTTGGTGTGGTCATGTGAAGAGGAGGGATGAAATGCATGTTACTAAAAGAGGTCTGAGTATACACGTAGATGGATGGAGAGGGAAACCACAGAAAAGATTGAATGGATTGTGTGAGGAGTGATATGAAAGAAAAGGGAGTTAGTGATAGTCTGACGGGTGACAGGACAGAATGGAAGAATACTCAATACTTTATTGCAATTCACATGTATACACATGTACATACCTAGATGGTTTTGAAAATTTTCATAGATCAATATGGATCCTGTCGGGCACCGCAAAATGTAGGAGAGAGGAAAACCTCTACTTAACCCTTTTAATTGCTACTTAGCCCTTTTTTTTGGGCTAAGTAGCAATTCACGAAGTTCATTATATAATTATTTTAGATCTAATTTACTGCATGTCGGTGTATTATTATAGAAAAAAAACGTGTTGCGCTGATCCCAAGTAATATGGGATAAGGGCAGGAAGAAGAAGATTGTATTTGTTGAAGTAAGCTTCCACCTTATCTAGAATCTCGTAGAAAGTACTCTACTTTGTTTATGCAAAATAAATGTCATGGCCACAGATCTGTGCTTACCCCACGACGTTAACCGTCGTGATAGTGTAAGTCTTGTAATCTGCAGATTAGCGGCTGCTGAACAAACGTATCGAGGGAGCGGGTAAGTCGCTCTTATCAGTCTTATCTAAACCTTTCGTGATGACAGTTTACAACGACTGGTAAAGTCAGTTTTAAATAATGAAGGTGAGTTCTTTTTTTAAAGCTTCCTATTACCCCTCGAGCGAAGATTTCTGTACAACTTGAATGACCTTGAAAACGCTTAATTGTCGTTTTGTACAAACGTTTCTACATCATTTTTTGGCCGAAAATTTTTGGTTTCTAAGTATCTTTGTTTTTTCCTGAAAAATCCAGAAAAAGATTTTTATAATTTACTTTTGGTGATTTACGTAAAAACGCGCAATAACGTAATAATAATACCACCCCGCACGAGGGGTAAGCCGATTTTTAAAAAGCAGGTGTTTCTCAATTTGTTCGAATTTTTAATTTATTTTGTTTGTTCCTCGATTAGGTCCTCATATACGCCTGGACCAATTTGGATTTTTTTTTTGCTTGAAAACATAATGAGAAACCCATATTCACAAACTTTCGCGTTTATAATGTTAGTGTGAAAAGTGTTTGTTATTGTCGGCTCCACAATGATTTTTTTTTATTGTCGATAGGTTCGCGCTTGACCGCTATCTCACCTGATGGAAAGCGACGATGCGGTCGACGATGGAACGCGCTTATCTAGAAGAAACCTATTCACTTTTAACTATATTTTCTCAAAATAAGTACTTAGCTGCTCATGCCATAGAATTTATTACCCTATTCTAGTATAAATACAGTTCAAACCAGCCTGCGCAACTTCACAAACTGCAATTAGCGACCCACTAAAACTGAACATGAAATTAAAGAAAGTTATTTCCAATTCGGAAATCGTTGCGCAGCGCAGAACGAACGGTGAACGGAATTCATACAAAAAGTACGGAATTCCGAGGGGCGGAACCACCTGTGCATAATCCGCATACTTTCACGGCTCTATGATACAGGATGTTCGGAAGTTTAAATTTCAATTTTTTTTTTTTTTTTTCTTTTTATTTGTTGAGAATAGGATTTTATTCCTAGTGTGAACACTAGGATTAACTGCTGTAACGTGGGTGCATTCACGAATTACATTTACACATACAAGACAGTACGGTTGGTGCTGTGGTTGAATATTTGGCTGTTGTGCTGCATGCCACAGGTTTGATTGCTGCACAGAATTAGTACAATTTGATACAAGTGCAGAAAATTTGTCATTGCGACCTAGTGTGTTATGGAGCCGAAGGCTGCAGTGACTAACATGATAAATTAATTAAAAATTAAACACGAAGGTGATATAGAAGGCATATTAAACCTAATTGTAGTGCGATAGGAGTCAGTTTTCGAGGAAGTGTGTTGAAAACTTATTTACCTACGTATCAATTACAGGTTTTTTTTCAAATTTTGTTAAATCTAAGTGAAGAAAAAAGTTATTTTAGCTAAATGTATTAATTTTCTCAACACCACACCCTGTATCTCGCCACTCGATCCCGTGGGAGCGTTAGACGCATCATTTCTACCAATATACTTTAACCAGGAAATAACTGTTTTTGTAGGCATGTTGGTATCCCTGTAAATCATATGAGTAGGTTTTGTACCTAATCTTGTGAGTATTATAACTTGCGGTAAAGTATGAGAATATGAAGTAGGTAAACAAAGTAGGAAGAGAGTGGTGGCCCAGTGATAACGGCCTCGGTTTACGAGTATCTACGTTGCGGGTTTAAACCCAAGTAGGAGCATTACTTTGTGTAATATATTTCATCACCGCTGCTCTCAAAGCGGTGAAGAAAAACATTGTGAGGATATGAAAAAATCGAAGAACCGCGTTGATACTGCCCGTGGATTATAGTCCATTCCTTCTCGTAGAGCTAAGTTTTAAGATGTGTCCTCTTAAATGTCTTTATCTACACTAATATAATAAAGAGGTAAAGTTTGTTTTTTTTGTTTGTAGGAGGTAATCTCTAAATTCGAAAGATCGATTGCTAAAATTTTTTCACCGATAGAAACCTGCTTTATTCCTGAGTGACATAGGCTATATTTTATGTACGCGGGCGAAGCCGCTGGCAAAAGCTAGTGCCTTATAAACGTGTCCTTCACTGTCGTGGCCGGATCTTAAAAATTGATCATATTATGATACTAGCTGTGCCCGCGACTTTGTTCGCGTGGACTACAGGATTTTAAATTTATTTTTTCTAAAATAAAAGTAGCCTATGTTACTCCTTATTACATCAGCTACCAGCCAAAAAAAGTCCCGTCAAAATCGGTCCAGCCATTTCAGAGATTAGCCCGGACAAACAGACAGACAGACAGACAAAAATTGTAATAAACGTTATTTTGGTGTATATACCGTGTATATATTCATTTGCATATAGTAAAAAGCAATTATTTCAATATTACAAACAGACACTCCAATTTTATTTATATGTATAGATGCATTGATGTATAGAAGATAGATGGCCAAGTAAAACTGGCCTGATTACTGTTCCTAAACGTTTCTACTGTTTTAAACGTCAAAGTTTGATGATATTTCAATCTTCCTATGGCCTACTTTCTTTGGACCTTTTATATCATTGAAATCCTGTATCAATGATATATCCAAATGAGGATTGACATTATAATCAAATGTTAACGTTTAAATGATCTGGCCAGTTTTCGTTGGCCATATCGTGAAGAGTTTAATTCTAAGATCTGGGCTCGACATACTCATTTTTTTTTTATAATGGATAGGCTCGTGTTTGACCACCATCTCACCTGATGGTAAGCGATGATGTGGCCGACGATGGAACACGCTTGCCTAGAAGCAATCTATTCAATCTTGACTTAAAGACCCCTAGGTTATAGCTATCAGGAAACACAGACTACGGCAGGGAATTGTTAGGGCAACAGGGATATTATAAGGTTGTTTTTGCTGTGAGTCCTCCTCACAGTACGTAACGTTTTATGAAACGGTTATCTTACCAGTTCATAAAGTAAGAAAGACATAAAGAGAATTTATTTGGTGACAGAACATATTACTTGATAAAATTAAATTTAAAATCTTGCAGGGTTCCTTTTTTAGAGTAGGCAAACACAAGCAGTAGTTATAGTACAGGATACGGTTAAGAACGACCTTCACCGGTTTGTTTAATGGATGAAACCTATTTTATGATAAATTTAGTATATTAAATAATATAACGCGGGTGGGTTGCCTGAGAAATTCCTGGCCAAACAATTTTTTTTTTTTTTTTTTTGTAAAATGCACCGGTGTGTTTAACGAATAAATTTAATACTAACCGAAAGAGTGAAGCCTTTAGAACATAAAAATGTTGGGTTGCCTATTTGTTTCCTGGCATAGCTATGGATTGCCAGGTATGAACAGGTATGCATAAACAGGTGTGTTTTTTTTATATACAACAAATTCTATATCAAAATAAACGCTGTTTCATTACGAATACGATGTTATAGTGTTGTCTGCAAAAAAATCTGGTATGGATAACGGTTGTACAATTTTCTAAAAATAAAATAAATTTTCAATTTTTAATTAATAATAGTCTGGCCAGGAATTTCTTAGGCAACCCACCCGCTTTATATTATTTAATACACTAAATTTATAATAAAATACGTTTCATCCATTAAACAGACCGGTGAAGGTCGTTCTTAATCGGATCTTAGACTATTAGATATCTCTCTTTAGTTGGACTCAGCAATATGAGAAACCCATTTGATAAATAAAATTCTTATAAGAAATAAACATATTGGACTACAAACTGCAATAAACATTATACTAAATTCAAAAAAGGATCTAATTTATTCTAACAAGAAAATGTCATTACATACAGTTTTTTTAATACTATTAGACTCAATTTACCATAACCAATAATGACTAGTCCCATAACAATCGCCACCCCACTTATTAGCCACTGCTAGTCTATGGGAATGTTGTCCAAACTTTTTTTTTTCATTTCCTGATGCGTGATTTGTACGCTGTCAGCGAAAACATTTGGTTTTCGAACGTCACCTGTTCGCTGGTTCCCACGAAATGGGTCACATGTGTTCGAATTACAAAATCTGCATAGAATTCGATTATTTGAATGTCTTTGCATTGTTTTTACGTTTGAATCGGTTTGGATTTCGAATTTGGGTCAATGATAGTTCGTTTTTCTTTTGGTTAATGTTTTTGGCATTTTACCGAGATACTTGACAGTTTCAATGATTCCACATATTATTGCGCAGACACTTGCGATCCCCTCAAACCCTAAGCGAGCGTTCGCACGTGATGCTGCGCCATTCGGTTGAACAATAAGATTATTAAAAGTCCGCGTAGATTATTCAAATTTGAGCGTTTTATTTATTGGTTATGTATCTAAGAATGTAAATAAGAAATTCTTCATAAAGTAGTCTGTAAATTTCGAAAATAAGCAACCTTTCCATTTTTCCCGTATTTATACCTATTTAAATGCTTGGGGTCTCAGGGGATAAAACTACACCAATTTATTATATATCACAATGTCAACAGTTGTACAACGCAACTGAACTTCATTGAAAGTAATCCCACCAAAAACTTCAACTTCTTCACCACAGATTATTGAAAAACCGACCCTAATTTTATAAATGCTTGGTACAAGTTTTTTATTTTTATTTTGCTAATCAACGAAATGAGATGGCAAAATGTGTCTGCACTATTATATTAAGTTACCATCTCCTGTACCGCATTTAATGCAAATAAATGGCTTTGACTTTGACTTTGACTTTGAGAACTTCAAATCGTTTTTGTTTTTAGTTATCGATTTGAAAATACAATATTCCAATCCGACTAAACGTGGTTTTGAAGCTCTAATTTCTCAACGAAAAGTTTAGGCCCATAAAAGTTTAATAGGCCACAAAATGTGTTTAAGTGTTTTTCCAATATTTCAATAAAATAAGTCATAAAACTTAAACAAGGTGGTTGGTTGCTGATAAAGGGGATATTAAAACTTCATTTATAGCGCCATTTTCTGTGAAGACTTCAATTATAATTTCTGGGATTTTTAGAAGGTGTATCTAGCAAGCTACAAAAAAGGTAGATTAATGTGTTATTTTGTTTTATTACTTTTAGGAAAACTTACAGCTAATTTTTAGAATAAACACTACACACTACACTACACTTTCACTTATATATATTTTTTTTTTGTAAGAGGTAAAATCATCCAATGACATCTCCCGCTCTTGGGCGAAGCGGGAAATAGTGTTAGACTTTTACTGATTAAAAACCCACTCCTGTTCTTTCATTGCCTTTCGTATCGGGGCCGAATCTTTCTTTCAGAAACAGATCCTTGGCCCCCAGAAAGCTTTGACCCTGGTGGGCTCCTACGGTTTTCTGACAACTCCTTGAGGCGAGCGTGGAACAATACGTCTTCTTTATTTTATTTAACCCTTCGTATACCTACCGTAAGAGATATAATAAAAGACAACGAGAGAGCGTTCGCTTGGAGTAGAGCTTGGGGTTTAAAGAATTAAGACGTTGGCGTTTAAGTTATCAGGAGTATCTTCTTAATCAAAATATCTTCGCACACATGAAGTCTGCATTTATTTGCACTTACTTTTTTGTTTTGAAGTGAGAAATCATCAGTGACTTCTCCCGCTCTACGGTGGAGCGAGAGGTCGTGTCAGACTGTTATTGACTAAAACTAACCTTCAGTTGTCCTTTGCGTTCACGGTGTCGACTTAAGTAGGCTAAGCGGTGCGAATAGTACAAACTATTGGTACTCTATTGCAGTAGGCCTTAGACTCCGCATCACTTGGTGGGAAATCATCAAATGAATTCTCTATGGGGGATGAGAGAATTTGTCAGATTTTTACTAAATGTAACGTGTGTTGAACACTCTACATAGTAAGATAGTAGAGGTAGTAAGCTATCTATTGCTCGCCGTTAGCAAGCCCGCGCTGATGGTGGCCAGATTTCGCACCTCAACTCATTTGGAGGCGGCTGCAGCGTGTCTTCTTCACTAGCATTACTGCTTCTCAGAAGGACACGGTCGCTTCCCATTCCATCTCACTCATGATCATGGTCCGAACCAGTACTGGACGAGAGAGGACGCCGCACCTACATTCCCTTCCATACCCTCGGGATGATTTTCGATATTCAAGCGGGCGAACCCACTGGCAGAATCTAGTTTCCTCACTCAGGTGCGATAATGGCTCATAAATCATTAGCGAACTGATGGCAAACCTTCTACGATTAATTTTACGGCGCGCTGTCAACTTGATCTTAAGTACCTAGCGGTAGTACTTACTCATATTTTTAGAGGTAGGTAACTACGAGTTGTAAAATCGCAATATACACCGTTAAATTTTAGTCGTTTTAATCCCGTGGAGGGTCGATCCGGTACATGAAACACTATCGATTTGTAAAGATAAAATTAAAAAATAAAGTACCTTTTTTTCAAAACTCGTATTAATTTACGCATGTACGAAATTAATTTCTCTAAGAAAACATCAGCTGAGCGAGTTCAATGACCTATAGGTAGTTTGTACGCAACGCCGACTACTACTTATAGGTCATTGAACTCGCTCAGCTGATGTTTTCTTAAAGAAATCAATTTCGTACATGCGTAAATTAATACGAGGTTTGAAAAAAAGGTACGTTATTTTTTAATTTTATCTTTACAAATCGATAGTGTTTCATGTACCGGATCAACCCTCCACGGGATTAAAACGATTAAAATTTAACGTTGTATAATATCTATTATTTGTGTTTTCTTTCAACAAACATTTTTTATACAAGGTGTAAGGGACAGCCCTCCTCAAACTTTAAGGGCTTGCTCAGTAGACGATATTGAACAACCTTCCACAAAAATTTGTGTGTAAGTTTATCATTTTCTATGGTGAGGCGGATTTTTTTTTCGTTTCCTGAAAAAAAAAAATTGTGGAAGGTTGTTCAGTTTCGTCTACTGAGCAAGCCCTTAAAGTTTGCGGAGGGCTGCCCCTTACACCTTGTATATTATATGCGCACACTACGAATTTACTAATCATCCACCATAGTAATCAAACCATCCAATTAGTCCCCTCGAGCGCCGATTGTACATACGGTTGTATAACTTGAATAACCTTGAAAAACGCTTAATTGTCGTATTGTACTCGTACATACGGCTGTTTGAAATTTATTCGGCTGAAAATGTTGGTATTTTCGATTTTCCTGGAAAAAGGTTTTTTTTTGTGATTTTACTAAAAAACACGCCATTGCGTAACAATAATACCCCTTAGCGCGAGAGGGGTTAAAATGAGAACCCGTGAGACAGATGCCCACACTTCATTGTACAACTAACATTCGTGCCGAGATGTCAAAGTACCGGAACACAACGTACCCACATGTCCACGGTTTTCCACGACAATTGTACTGAAATATCCATAAAATTAATTGTTACTAATATGTAACTACTTTCACACGAGACGCCGCCCGAAATTAGCGTGACACTAGCGGTAATGACCAATGTCCCCTTTATCTTAAATTACCAACTTAACTTTTACTAACAAAAACAAAATAACACAGAAAAATGAACTTTAATGAATTCGCTTTATGAGCTAGTGTCAGGAATGACTGACCGCAAATAAAAAGTTGTTCGAATTTTGACGTCTCAATACT
This sequence comes from Mythimna ferrago, assembly GCA_910589285.2. Classification (NCBI taxonomy): domain Eukaryota; kingdom Metazoa; phylum Arthropoda; class Insecta; order Lepidoptera; family Noctuidae; genus Mythimna; species Mythimna ferrago. The sequence goes on from OU342689.1 coordinate 7,203,565, forward strand.
CATTGACAGCTGCGGTCAGCCATTTTGTATTTTTTGACAGATTTACGATGTCCACCCACAGTCGGCATGCGACCAACTTTTTATGGGCATATTACATGGTCATTAATGGTTTTCTATTGTGGATTGTATTGAAATATCATTATTAAGTTGTAGAATATTGGGCAAAGCTTGATAGGCGTTTAATTTCGAATGACGGTTATCTTTTATGTTTTTGTCAGTGATTTGCTTGTCACGAGCCGTCATCTCCTTTCTTCCGGTTCCATTATAATATCTTGCCGTTATATTATTTATTTCTGCGGTAAATCACAATACATACTATAAACTAGTAACAAAGAGCAAACTTCGGTAGGCTGTGCTGGATTCTATCCCATAGATAGACCACGGAATCTTTCCAGCACTAGGGGTGCAATACTATTAGAATCGTATTTTTTTAATGAGCGGCATAGCCATCGTCAGGATTGTTGGGTTTTGTAAATTTATAGCGGTGACACTCACTGATAAGTTTAGTTTGTATGGAAAGTTGATATGACAAGTTTGACATTACCGTCTTCTTTAAGTAGCTACTGAGACATCTAGATATTCTTTTAATCTATTAATCTTCCTGCTGGATGTTGTGATGAAAATTGGTGTAATTTTGTATCTCCACACCATTGGTTAATATCTAAAATAAAGAAAAAGAAAGAAAGAAAGAAAAAACTTTTATTCGTACCTCACACATACAGTAGAATATGAAAAAAAATCATAGAGAAACAGGGGCGATCTTAGTAAAATACTGACTCCCTCAGCGAAGTTTGAATCTAGGCTGATTCAACATAATACAACGTAACGTGTTTTAGATATAAGTTTTTCTTTGTTATGTTTTGTATGTACAATAAAGTATATAATAAATAAATAAATAAATAATATTTGCCGCTTAATACTGCAAAAAAAAATTGTTATAATCAGCATCGGCAAATAAAGTGACTGTAATTTGTATCAAAACGTAATACTTTCTAAATGTACAAACAAGCGAGCCTAAAAAAAAACTCAATGATTTTTAGGGTTCCGTATCTCAAAAGTAAAAAACGGAATCTTTATAAGATCACTTTGTTGTCTGTCCGTCCGTCCGTCTGTCTGTCTGTCAAGACCCTTTATCTCAAGAATGCGTGGAGGTATCTAGTTGAAATTAAAACCGTATATTCAAGCTGTGAAAAAATCAACCTTCTAAGTTAACGAATAAAAAGATACGGCCGTTTATTTCGCAAAAAACGTGTATTTCGATACTCTCAAACATCGAAATTCTTGGGATACTTCCCCTTGACCCAGAATCCTGAAATTTGGTACAAAGCAAGGTAGCACAGGTAGGTATAGGAATAAATCTGAAAACAGTAAATTTGTTGTTGCCTACGTCACAAAAAAAAACTTCTTTTACAATTCGGAAAAATCTCAGAACCCATTCGGGAATTGTAGTTTGCACGGAACACTCAGTGCGCGAGTCCGACTCGCACTTGCCCAGTTTTTTTTTTTTTTAACTCGGGAACACGCTACCTATTCTTAACTATCCATTCAATGCCTGCAAAATGGTAAAATATGAAGGCATTACAATATAAAGACCGAATCTAATTATACTGAAGCCCTAGCAACTATCACTAGGGCACGATACTTGTAGGCAGGTACTTACAACTATCTCTACATAGAAAAGTTACAATTTCGTTTCCGTCTTTCGTGACTTAACTTCCGTTTGCTTCGAGGCTTCTTAGTAGGGTGACCAGTTCACTCGGACAATCTAAGATTTTTTTTACCAATAGAAAGCTGCTTTATTCCTGAGTGACATAGGTTATAATTTATGTACGCGGGCGAAGCTGCGGGAAAAAGCTACTCGTAATATAATAAAGCTAGGTATTGAAACAATTTATTTAAGGCCCTACCACGATCTACTAACGTGATCCATTTGTCGACCTAAATTAAACTGGGATGGAGCTATATACATATAAGGTGTATAGCTCTCGCTCCACCTTAAAGCGGAAGAAGACATTGGAGGACTCTATCTAAAAAAAAAGAACCTATTGTTTACAGCACGCTAAATGACCTGTGGGCCTGGCGTGACGATTTGGACTTACTAGGTAGAAGTCAATGCCAGAAGTGGCTAAGGATAGAGAAGAGTGGAAGAATGGAAGGAAGGCGTCTGTCCTGCAGTGGGATACAACAAGCTCATAATAATAGATAATAGACTAAACGCTCACCAAGACCCCAGCAGGCAGACGAGCATCTTACACTAAGGTAGGCACTAACTATCGACTAGAGACTCGACCCGTCCTCCCATCAAGCATGGTCACCTCACAATCACTGAAGTAGTCACCGCAATAGTATTACATGTCAAACGCAATCCTCTTACCCCTCCCGCCTCCCCCTACTTACGTTTGCCCGTCTTTAACCGCCGTTTGTAAGGTTTCACGCAAAACTTGAGGTTGAGATTGGTGTGTGTTCATGCTGAACAATAGGTCGGATTTTTGGGTAAAAAAAAATCGAATCATGTATGCCAGGGCTACAGGCTTCTTCGGAAGAGCCACCACATGGAGTCCCGAAGTTCAAAAGGTCAAGGAAATTGAAGGAAAAAAGTCAGTAAAAGTCTAGAAAAAATGTCTAATCGACTTTTCTATGTTGTGGTCAATTTAATTCTAATGTAATTAAATTTTGCTTTATTGTAGAAAATAGCATTCTATTAGTGTAAGAATTTTTAAAATCGGTCCCGTGGTTTTTGAGTTTATTCATTACAAAAAAAACCTACAAAACATCTTTTTTCTTTTTAATATTAGTAGAGAAGTAGTTATAGACAAATAAAAAAGAAGATGTCTATTTTTTTAATGTTTTTTACTTGGATACTAAATATTTTAAGTCATGTCTTCGTATGAATAGTTACTTTGTTTACTATTAGAATATAGATGTACACATACTTATTTTTATAGCATTTGGCAGTAAATGTCAACCTTCATGGCAAACTTCGCTGAGGTAATCAACGCTACAATAAAATTCTCAGCTCCATTTTTACCGAGATCGTGACTGTTTCAATGATTTCACATAATATACACCGATAAATTTTAATCGTTTTAATCCAAGCAAATAATAGTCGGCGTTGCGTACAAACAGCCTACAGGTCATTGAACTCGCTCAGCTGACGTTTTCTTAAAGAAATTAATTTCGTACATGCGTAAATTAATACGAGTTTTGAAAAAAAGGTACTTTATTTTTTAATTTTATCTTTACAAATCGATAGTATTTCATGTACCGGATCGACCCTGCACGGGATTAAAACGATTAAAATTTAGCGGTGTATTGTCCTGTCGCGCAGACACTTGAGATACAAAAGTACACCAATTTTACATCACAATATCCATTAAGAATCAATTTGAGAATAATTAAAACACTCACTGAACTTCACTCGAAGAAACCCGCCAAAAACTCACAAAGAATCTATTTTTTAAAATATTACAGATAAAAAATAGTGAAGTTCCTTCAGTTGCTTTGAAAACCTTTATCTTATACTTCCTGAAATTGATGCATTGCCAACATAATAATATTTAATTACTTAATACCTATCTTTGGATAATCTTATCATCATGAGTCTTCACAACAGATGCATGTTTTTATAAACTTCTCAACTAACACATCCTATTTTAAACCTTATATAAATGATTCTACGAATCAAAATCCTTTAACAAAGCTACGTCTACAAATCTCTTTATTGTAAACGATTTTAAATCTTATTGCATTGAACTAAAAATTTTAATTTTTTCATATCGATTGTCGTAACCAAAAATCAGACGACTTTCAAACTTATTTCTAAGACCAAGAGTTGATTTTCTAACGAATTTATTTTTCCAGTGATTTATGAAGAAAATGAACTGTAGTCTAAAACTTATTAATAAACTACAAGAATTTGAAGGTGGAAGTGAGGTTAAGGGTGAGTTCCGCCATTAGGGTGTTTGTACACGTCTAATGGTTCCTGAAGAATATACTCTGGGGTAAAGGTCACGTCACATTACGTGTGGAGAATACCCATATGCTGATAGGTACGGTGTGTGAGTTATGGGAAGAGGAAATGCAAATTATGGGCAAAATTCTCTGCCGGGTACTGTTTCCTGAAAGCTACAACGTCAAGAGTGAATAGGTTACTCCTAGGCAAGCGTGCTCTATTGTAGATCACAGTTTTGTCTTTTCAGAATTTTTAAAATTCTGTTCTCAGAATTTAGAGTGAGTTTACAATGACGTCAAGGTTGGTGCAATGGGTGAGTGATCGGCTGGTGCGCTGAAAAATATACAATTATGATACAAATGGAGAAAGTTTATCATTGCGACCGAGGCGAAAGTCACCCGAGCCGCAGGTGAGAGTGTTATGGAGCCGAGTGCTGCAGTGAAAAATTTTCACGTGTATCAAACGACGTTTTTCAATATACTTACGCAAAAATAAAAAATAAACTTTTTACGAAAAAGTGAAATCAGTTTTTTTTTTGTAAAAAGTTTTTTATTTCACACTTTTTTAGTTGCTACGAGTATATTTAATTATTTACACTTATAACCAGAGTACCTTTTTCTCATGACAATCCCAATTAACCCAAACCCTGCGATACATTGTTTTATTATGAAGTTCCCGTATCAGACCAGTTCGATAGTACCTTATAGCCTAAGTGCATGAGATGCACTTAGGCTATACAATTCTAATAAGCTCAAACTCGGCTAGGATACATTGATTAATTACGGAGTTCCGGGGCCTATCTTCCGGCTCCATCATCATCATCAGATCACTTCGATGATACCATTTTCAACATAACTATTCAGGACTATTAATTTATTTGTATTGTCATAGTCGCCCGAAAAGTGCCATAAAACAGTGATGTTCTAAGGCCTACTCCTCCGTAACGGCTAGGTCAATTGGTTTGAAAAAAATATATGTTTATTATAGATTCATGAACAATAATATCAACATTTGATTTTTTCGTGCAATTAATACTTTTGTCAAAAAAAAATATTTAGCAATTTCGCAACTTTTCGCAACTTTTCCCTACTCCTTCGAAACGGCTTGGACCTTTAGAAACATTTTTACACATAAAAATTGGTGGATAAATATTCTTCAAAGTGAACATTGCATATGTAAATCAATCAATATCTCGCAGAGAAAATGGATTTAAAGCGCTTTCCGGGCGCTGCTGGCCGCAAATAAATGCACAGATTTGCGTACTGCCGCCTAGGCAAGTGCGAGAGTTGCGTTCACATAATTTCGGCCAGATGGTTCAAGGAACTATACGCCTTAACTATGTTCATTGTGATATCTGTGTGAGTATAAAGTTCCGTCGGCCATTTCTGCTCTTCTTCGCCAGCTCCACTTCATCAAATATCACTTTTGACTGTGAATACTTAAGTTCTCGATGAAAATACCAAAATAACTGTGTGGTTGCCTATAATATTTGAGAAGTTCCCTTGATTCCTCATGTATCCTATCATCAGAACTAGATTTTGAAAAAAATGGGACCAATCTGAAAGCATATAATTTAAGGGAAAAAAATTGCAAATAGGTCCATAAACGACGGAGTTCTGAGGTAATAAACATAAAAAAAAATACAACCTAATTGAGCACCTCCTCCTTTTTTGGAAGTCGGTTAATAAACGGGGGTTACCTGGGGCCCAAGTCTGCTATTTTTATAAATTCGTCATTCCAACACGATCACATTGTCATTTTGCTAAAAGTTCGTAATCTGCTAATTCATAATGATCGATCATTAATCGGTCAGTGGTATCGTAATAGAGTTGTGGTAGAATGATAATATCGAGCATATTAAAACCAATAACTGCACAATAACGTTCTAATGGTAGAACACTGATCAAATAAACTGTCAAAGTTTTAGCAGATAACCGCAAATGTGAAATATTCATTTGTCAAAATGTACGAGATTACCATTCTATGCCACTTCTTTCAATGGAGTGTCAGTGGTTGACCATTGGAAAGTCATAATGACGCCATTATATTAGTAGATTAGCAAACTTGTCAAAATCGACAATTATGACATCAATGATAGACCATTCTGGCACTATTGTAATAGACTTGCTTGAGGCCCTGGTGACTTGTGGCTATCGCTTAGCACCCAGCCTTATACGATAAATAGGTACAACGCTCGTTTATAACGACGAGGCGGAACGCTTAGTTCAGACCGTCTGTGTGTCAACAATGTAAAGCTGGACACTCGCGGTACTTACGTCGGATGGTACGGTAGTAGAAAGGCGACGGCGGAATCAAGTCATGTAATTCCCGCGCACATTCTCCAAAATGGTAGGTATTTTCGCGGTAAGCGGGCTCCATCGTCGACCGCATCGTCCCTTTCCATCAGGTGAGATAGCGGTCAAGCGCGAACCTAACAATAAACCTAAAAAAAATCAAAAAATGTTTATTTATCTCCACAAATTACATTTCAAACATCGACATGTTAGTTGGCAGTATGAAAATTGCAATTTGTGGGATATTTGGAGTCTAAACTAGGCCTACGCGTGTATCTTAAGAACTCCAACTCAAATGCATCCTATAGGCTTGTGTAAATACAAACATCAATTAGTTACACAACCAAAAGGATACGCAAGTAGCCCACCAATAAGACGGTCCCGGAAGTCCAGCGGTAACTCGACACCGTCGCAGACACGTGCTACTTCCGACCAGGACACTTGAGAACTGAGACCACTTCCATCGGGGAAGGGTACTTCAACATATGTCCGATAAGTTATCTGTGCCGCTAATTGTTGGACTCTTAATATGGATTTTATATTTGAGATAGGAATTCATAAATCACTTATTAGGTTTAAAAGTGTTACTATAAAATAATTTAAAATCATTAGTGTTTAGGCTTGCATGATATCATTATCATCATCATCATATCAACCGACAGACGTCCTCTGTTGGACATAGGCCTCCTTCAAGCGTCGCCACAACGACAGGTCCCGTGCGTCACGCATCCATCGGATTCCCGCGACCCTGACCAGGTCATCGGTCCGCCTTATTGGAGGCCTTGCAACGCTGCGTCCTCCGGTACGTGGTCGCCACTCTTAACATGATAATTTAGTTTTAAGTAAATAACAATAAAGTTACGCATGTCGTGCTTACCTATAAGGAATTGTTACGCTAGTCTAAAGTTTATTTGATGTATCTAATATATTTGTACGTATGTGTATAATATGTAAATAAAATAAACAAGTTGGGGCGGGTCGGTAGTAGACCTACTATTTACTTAATTAATTATGTTTTGAAATCTGTAGCCCGATTCACGTAATGAAAACCGTAATGATATCGTAGCGATTTAGTCATTTAGACCATTTCCGTATTCACATCCATCAATCGAGTTTGAACGACACCGATTTTAAAGTCGTTTGAAATTCCTCGATTTAAAAAAAAATCTGTATTACATTATCCTGGTAGAATACTTATTAATGTAACTGGAAATAAGTCGATAGATCGTGAATACCGCCTTTGGATAGGACTCCGATCGAACGACTATAAAACTTCAACGATATTTGGCTTGTTTAATTTTACGTGAAAAAGGCTTCTAATATTTATACATACCCCTGATTTTGTTTCGGTGTTTCTTCTCAGGGTAGTCAGCTAGGAAACACCGTCCTCATCTAGTTTAAACTGACTGAAAACAAAATTGACGTGTAAAAGTGTTATTTTTAAAACCTACTTGCAAAATAATAGTAGTTTATGTGACTAGGGGATAACACTGCTTTATCCCCTAGTCACATAAACTACACATTTTCTTTAAGTCGCGGGCGGCATGTTGAATTCCGAACGAAACGAAGGTTGCTGATTTTAATCCCGAACGATAGTGAGGGATTTATAAATTTAACTCCCGAGCATTGTGAGGGAGTTAACAAAGAAACCTGAGTGAAGTGAGGAATTTAAGCCGCCCAAGACAAAGACAGCTTTATCCCCGTGTTTCATACTCTACTTTTTACGCCATCTGTGAGATAATTAAAAGACAATTTGGTCGACCAAATCATATATTAGAGAAATATAAGTATTATATTTACAAGTTCATCAAACAAACAAAATTCACTACTCCAAGATTCTATAGTTTCAATTTTCTATAATGCTCCCGTGTCGTCAGTACGCACGTTTTATTCTATTTTCTTTTTTTTGTCAGTGGAAGGTTTGAATCATAGTGATTACATACTCTTTGGTTTGAATTTCGAGTCAACTTGTTCGATCCGCCTACATTTTAATTCACAATGTTGACGATTGTTGATGCTCCAAATTCAAATCTCATTATTCCCTAGGGACCGGCCATACTGCATTATCTCTAGCCTTGGGCATTGTCGTTCACTTAATGGATCTAGTTCATCAAATCTCGTTCCGTGAAGTGAACTCGTTCCGCTAACTCGTTCCACAGTTCATTTCGCTCCTTGACTTGGTACGATATATAGTACTACTGATTCAGAGAGCGAAATGAACTGTGGCATAGACATGTTTTCGAGGAACTTGTTTAGCTATTCGTTCATAAACTGTGAACTATAACAATAAGATACGTCACCTATGAAATTCAGTTATAATTAATAGATTCGATTTCCGTTCATACTTTAATAGGAAGAAGTCACTCACTCAACGCAATTCGACTCTCTAACCAATTTAAAAAAACCGACCTCATAACGTAAACAAAGTTGCATAAAATAGAATGTTAATCTAAAATAAACTTATTGCTTTAGTTCATCGGAACGAATCGCTCCGGAGTTACTCAAGTCTGTAGACTAGAGACGCGGGAGTATTTTGAGCCGGTGAACTATGGAACGATAATTCCGCACAGTACTGAACGAGTTCAGTTCTTTACTGTGTTTGAGCAGTTCATCGGAACGAATCGCTCCGGAGTTACTCAAGTCTAATTATCTCCCTAGGGATAGAATGACTTGCTTTAAGTAAGGTTTGTATGACGTATAAAACGACATTATCGAGCAGGTGGTGTAAAAAGATCATTTATTTAGTTTACAGCTAAGATGGAATTCCCCGCCGTACTTTGTGTTACTTTAACGATACTACGACTGCGTGTTCAAAAGTACTCTTCTATTTAGATAAAAAACTGAGCTTAGATATACATATAATTATATAATAAAATATCTGGGGTGGTCGTACGTCAAATGTAAAAGTGCTAACATTACGTATTAGCAACAACTTCCCCGGATCAAGAGTGAAAATGTAAAGATCATTTTGATGATGATGATGATTTTGGTTTAAGCTCGCCTGTGTACATCGGCTTTCTTACTAACTATAGTATAATCTGTAAAGTTATATAAAATAAGAATCCTAACTAATATTATAAATGTGAAAGTGTGGATGTTTGGATGTTTGTTACTTAATTAAGCAAAAACGGCTGAACGGATTTGGATGAAATTTGGCATGCATATAGCCTTTGACATGGAAAAGAACATAGGCTACCTGTTATTCCGCTTCACGCGGGTGAAGCTGCGTGCAAAATCTAGTATAAGAATATATGAGATAGCTTCTAGACATCTTCGATCATCGACGATAGCTGATCTGATATGCCATAGTTTTCTCGTCTTCTCTACAATACTTTTTTTAAGCAGGTTAATTCCAAAAGTGTTTGCATATTTTATAACATTCTCAGTATTGTCTTATCTTTTAATCTATTAAAATAACGTTAATAGCTCTTAATGATCACATGTGAATGAATTAATCTGGTTTCTCATTAATTTAGGACCAACAACCTTGCGTTTTATAATTTACATGCCATTAAAACATGCAAATTAAAAAAAAAACACATTTAAAATTGGAACTATCTAATGATAAAAGTGTGTATGATTTTACAAACCACATAAGTAGCTATAAAAATCACATAAAATTGTTGGAAAATAAAAAAGACGAGTCCTACAAAGAAATAGCATAACGCTTTCGTAATAAATGTTGTCTTAAAGCCGCCATTAAAATTCATTGCCACTGAGCATATTTCCCTTTTTATGAAGTTGCCAGTGTGAAATTTTAAATTCCCTGTTGAAGAGTTGGTACCTATTAACTTTACGTTATTCAGACGATGTCTTTACCTGTGATTTATTTAGAACCAAAATAATTATAAAGTACTATTATGAGATGTTCTCTCTCAATCGGACCATAGGAGATGCAGTAGTACTTAAGATCTTAGAGATTTTTTTTTTAATAGGTACATATTTTTACTGTGGGACTTTTACTGACTAAAAACCCACTATTGTTCCTTCGTTGCCTTTCGATCAAACCTTCCTTTCAGAAGCAAACCCTTGGCCCCATTAGGCTTCGACCCTGCTGGTTCCAATAGGTAGGTATAGGTACCTATATAATCCCATAAGCCAAACAACACTACAAATTAATAAATGACTTGATAAACTGAAATATCCTGAATTTGAGCTAATTTCTTTAAAATTGGCAACACACGTTTTTATAACAAGACAATTCGTAGTCTTCCCGCCATATTATTTCCATACTTACAGCCACAACAACAAACTTACTGATAAATTTCTAAAACACAAAGTTGTTAGAAAATGATCTTTATTTTCTTGAAATAAGGTGTGAGTAAGGTTATGTGACTGGAAAATGTAAGTTTGTGATAGTGTTGCGATATAAAATCGCAAAGACGGGGGCGGAGACGAAATGTGTCAGTTTTATAACCACATTAGAAGGGAAACTGGAATAATACTGGCCTGAATAGAGTTTATTTTGTTTTATTCATGATTTAAAAAAAAGTGTCACTCGTAGTGTTTGTCATGAAAATTCTTCCGTCAGGATGTAGTAGGTACTTTACCGCGAACGCAAAAGGTAACTGAAAGACAAAAGTGGGTTTTAGTCAATAGTCAGAATAAGTCTGACAAGTCTCTCTCTACCCTAAGCGAGAGGATGATTTTGGAATTAAAAATAAAAGAGTGTACCATACTTAGATGATTTATGGTTATTCTTTATCTAAGTAGGTACCTACTTACCTATTTCCAGCTTCACAACTAAACATTCTTCAACATTTATTACAGACCTAGATTTTTACATAATACTTTGAATAGGCCTGAAAATTTGCAGTCTAACTGGCTCGAATCCAGTAAAGCTGCCTAGCTTTACTGGATTCGGGTCTGTAGTCGTTTGGGCCCGCTCGGTTTGGGTCCGCGGGATCAATTGATACAGTCCCATTTTGAAGGTGTCGATTGGACCCACCGGCCAATTTTAATATAAGTACAGTCATGAAAGAAAGTCAAATGTTTTAGTTTTATTTTTATGGCTTAAAATATGTATATACCTAATATTATTTATATTACTGAGAATATATATTTTTGATTTATTCAATTACGTACTTACACTTACGTACCACATTTGTCTACAAACATTAAAACTACATATTTTTTACTGTAATAATACCTAAATTAAGTGTACGAGCACTACTAATTTCAAGGTCAAGCATTTGGGCCTTTTACGGATTACCTGCTCGGGTCATCCAATCATAGACCTGCTTTTGTAATGTCTTTTATAAACTTTTAAATCTAACTGAATTGCGTTTTATTATATTTTGACTTACCACTTTTGCACTTGACTGTATCCGCTAGTAGCTTTAAACAATGGATTTTTTTTTAAATTTGTATATGGGTCCAATCGACTACCAAAAATAAATAAAATAAATTGTGTGGTCGTTTGGGCCCGCGGGACCAACATCGAGCGGGCCCAAACGACTACAGACCCATTCGAGCCTGTGATCTCGTTTGAATTATCATTTACTTACCTTGAACGCTGAAAGTAAAGAGTAAAGAAACAGTACTTAGAAGGAAAGTAGGTATGTGCTATAGCTACCTACCGATTGCAAAAGCATACATAGCAGCCTATTTACCTTAAAAGTTATATCAGCTAACCAAAAAATTGCTTAAAGCCTAGCAAAGCGTCTGCATTAAATCGAGTTACATGCGCAATATATCGCGTTCCGCGCTCAATGTAGCGGAACGCATCAAATCCATACTTGTAATGGGGCTGCGTTCCATTTTTAAATTTATTACGATTTATTGCTTTTTATTTGCACGGCTTCTGAATTCAAATATTTTTGTCTCCCCCCACCGTGACGAATTGGCGGGATTTTAACAGATTTATTGAAAAAAAAAGATGACGTAATTTTTGGCTGCTTTGTCCAGCATGTCCGGTAGAAATTACTATGCTAGGGTTTTGTTCATGCATTTTGCTATTGACACTATTTTCAGAAAAACATTAAAACTTGTTCTCAAGAACTTTCATTCATCTAATTTGATATCAAGCATTTATTCGTTCTCTTGCCAAATTATTTAGGGACCGGCGCGACATATCTTATCCATTTATACTTCTCTACAGCATGCACTATTACCAATATCCGTTAAAACGTCCAATTGGCACCTTCATAGATGTTTGTTTTCAAGCCAAGAGCATACAATAAATTATACAGCGGCTCTTCTAAGAACTATACCAAAATTCAGACCAGCTGTTTCTTAGATAACCCAAATACATCCAGCCAGACACAATCAAGTTTAATATTCTTCGAAGATTGTGTCTGGAATACACCACAAACTGCAGTAGCCGAAAGCTTGCGATAAGATCGGTCGTATCTTAAAACATTCACTAAGAAAATAGCACTAAAGTTCAGATTTCTGACAGCTGGTATCAGTATTCGGTATCCATTAACTCCGGTCAGAAGTCACGGACGAAAGATATGGTAGCGTTTATTTTTAAATTTAGAATGAATGAGCGATGTTTCGCCAGCCAGTGTCTTTTTATCAATGGGTTTGCTGAATGCAATATTTGAATGACTTTATTTTAAAATAAGTAATATTCGAACTTCTTTTGTTTTTTTTTTTTTAAATATGGGTACAAAATCTTGAATTTAGTTATTTAGTGGGATTTTTTTCGATTGAGTTCAGTAGCTGTTTCAATTATTAGTAAAATTCCTGGTGAATGTAAAGTTTTCAGTCACATAATTTACTTCAAGTTTCATTACAAAACGGGTGTAAAACATTCTAATATTTTTGTACCTAGTATTTGGCACAAATTTTACATCACAATACGACCTACTAGGAATCAATTTGCTTATTAAACCGCCAAAATTCAATTTACTGAACTTTATTTGCTTTGCTTCAAAATGCCGCCAAGAACTACACTCACTATGTACAGTTAGAATACTTTTGACAGTGCATGTGACATCTTTAAACCATCTGACAAGTCTGAGAGGTGACAGACTGTCTGTGACATTCGCGTGTTGTTTTATTTCGGCAATCTGCGACGAGTGCAATCAGTAATAGACAGTGGTAGACTGATTTGCTTCCAGAACAACAATCTATTAGGTTTTTTCATATATTTAAGTATATAACATAATATTTCGCCTATATTCCACAAAGGGTTAATTAGAGGTATTCCCATGAAAGGTACTAGGGAAGTAGGTAAGGAAGTGGTTACCTATATCCGATGAATGATGATGATGATTTTTTAAATGTCATAATTTTTTAAAATCCAAAAAAAATTGTCAATTCCATAGACAATTTCAATTCTCTTAGTCTGTCTAATAAGTCAACGGACTTGGGAATTTTGTATAATATTTAATCATTTAAAAAATACTTATATTCGTTACTTTTATAAGGTTCTTCTGTTAGTAAACAATGATCTCTATCTCTTATTCAACCTTGATTATTGAACCCGTGTTGACTACATCAGATTTCATTAAATCCTAATAATTACCCAAGTCGTTTAACTTATTAGACAGACTCCGCTGATCCGATGTCACTGAACCTTTTAAGCTAAGCAGTCGCGTTATCGATAACTATTTTCTTTCACAAAATCCTGCCAAAAACCCGTATCTCCAGAAATACATAGTCCCATATGTATAAAGTCACGAAGCGAACATTATCTGGTCCATAAGTTCGTTTCCTAAAACCCGCAGTTTATTTTCCTCGTAAGATAAGACGTCCCGTTAATAGCACTTCGGGAACCTATCTGAGGCCCTACCACGAGCTCATAATACGATCCATTTGACGACGTAAACATACAGGATTACTTGGTATTATAGTCTGCATAAAAAGTGAAACGACTTGGATTTTTTTGAATATTCATCATATCATTTAAAAAATTCTTATATTCGATACTTTTTAGGGTTCCGTAGCCAAATGGCAAAAAACGGAACCCTTATAGATTCGTCATGTCTGTCTGTCTGTCTGTCTGTCTGTCTGTCCGTCCGTATGTCACAGCCACTTTTTTCCGAAACTATAAGAGCTATACTGTTGAAACTTTGTAAGTAGATGTATTCTGTGAACCGCATTAAGATTTTCAAACAAAAATAGAAAAAAAGCAATAAATTTTGGGGGTCCCCATACTTAGAACTGAAACTCAACAATTTTTTTTTCATCAAACCCATACGTGTGGGGTATCTATGGATAGGTCTTCAAAAATGATACTGAGGTTTCTAATATATTTTTTTTCTAAACTGAATAGTTTGCGCGAGAGACACTTCCAAAGTGGTAAAATGTGTGTCCCCCCCCCTCTAACTTCTAAAATATGAGAATGATAAAACTAAAAAAAAATATATGATGTACATTACTATAAAAACTGCCAACGAAAATTGGTTTGAACAAAATCTAGTAAGTAGTTTTTTTTTTATGCGTCATAAATCGAAAAAAATACACTATTATTAAAACATCGATCAAAGTTACAACACATTACAAGAACTTTTATATTATGTTACTTGCTGCTACGGAACCCTTCATGGGCGAGTCCGACTCGCACTTGGCCGGTTTTTATTTCATTCTTCTATTAGTAAAAAATTATGAAGATGTCTTAATCAACTTTGATTATTGAACCGGTGTAGACTACATCAGATTTCATTTTATTCTAATAATAATCCAAGTCGTTTGTCTTTTTAGACAGACTCTACCTATATTACTAAGTATTACAATTGCCGTCACGGATCTTGAGCGCTGGCTTTAAGTTGCGCAGAAGTCAAATATTCGGTCCCTTTAGTCGTGCGAAGCGAGACGCAGGGGGCGGGGAGTGTCAAGTGATTGGCTCGCCGCGCCATCGCGTCATAGACGTCACTCCTCATTCGTCCCCTGCGTTGCTGCATGTATCTAACAACGAAGACGATTGGCTCGCCAATGTATGGAATGCGCAAAGCGATCCCCACTCTGACGCCGAGCGCTCAAGATCCGTTTCGGCAATTGTATGTTATTGAAATTATATTGTATACTACCTTATTTTTAGTATTATGCTGAAACACCTGTCTAGTGTTTTTACGTAAAGAATCTGTACAAAATTTGAAAACTGTATTATGAAAATTCACAAAGTTATAAACCAGTCATAGTACCTGGTTGGCGACATAAATTTTCGTGGTCACCAGGCCACCCGGGCGTCCTTACCTTCCGCATGACGCAGGTCCTCACCGGACATGGTTCGTTCGGGAGTTTCCTGCACCGGATTCATGCTGAAGTGACGCCCGGGTGTCGTCACTGTGCGGAACGCCCGGAGGACACGGTGGAGCACACAGTCGAGGTGAAGGTAGTATGAAGGCTAGAAGGAACGGGGTGGGTCTTTTAGTCAGTAAGAGTCTGACACTATCTCCCGCTCCGCCCAAGAGCGGGGGATGTCAATGCATGATTTTTTCCCACCATAAAAAAAAAAGGCCACCCGGGCGAATGAGAGGTTGTTTTGCTTCCACACCCAGCTGTGAGCTGGCTCCTAATGCCCGCTATAATCCGCCGTGATCTGTGTTGTACGTAGTGTCGGTGGTGTTCAACTTGTGACCTTTTTAAATATTTTTGGGAATAAAATATAACATAGTGTAGAAATTATACACCATGTGATATTTTTTACACCATGTTATATTTATCTGAGTGAGTCCAATGATCTGTATTAGTAGTCGGCGTTGCGTACTTACTACCTACAAGTCATTGGACTCGCTCAGCTGACGTTTTCGTAAAGAAATTAATTTCGTACATGCGTAAATTAAGACGAGTTTTAAAAAAAAGGTACATTATTTTTTAATTTTATCTTTACAAATCGATAGTGTTTCATGTACTTACCCGATCGACCCTCCACGGGATTAACGATCAAAATTTAGCGGTGTATAATTCATTCAGTAACTGATTCTGAATAAAGTATATTCTGGTTTTACATACCTATACTAATAATAATGTTTTATAAGTCATTGGTGTGCCTAATGCAAATAAATAAATCCCTCTCTCGCTCGCACGTCTAACACTTTAAGACATAGCGCGCACTGGTGACTTTTGTCAGGGTGACAATAACTTTTTTGTAATTTTTTACCCATTTTTACCTAACTATCACGTCTTCAAGTGCGCGCACTACATGTTTGGTTCATAAGCACGGTGACTTTTTGTCAAAAGTCACCACCACCACCACCATTTCAGCCGATAGACGTTCACTGTTGGACCTAGGCCTCCCCCAAGCGTCGCCACAACGAACGATCATGTGCGTCCCGCATCCATCGGATTCCCGCAACCTTCACAAGGTCATCGGTCCATCTTGTAGGAGGCCTTCCATCGCTGCGTTTCTCGATACGCGGTCGCCATTCCAGAACTTTTCGGCCCCAACGGTCATCAGTTCTGCGAGCAATGTGCCCTGCCCATTGCCACTTAAGTTTGGCGATTCTTCGTTCACTTAAGTTTGTCAAAAGTCACCAGTGCGCGCTAGATCTAACACATAGTAAGGCCTCTGAAGCTGAAAGATCTTTTACAGTTTAATGGGAGAATGTTTTTTTGTGCATGGGAGGGGTCAGAGGTGACGGACCAATGGCGGTGCGTGACGTCATCAGATAAAGAAGTTAGAGTGGGATGCGAGATTTTCTATTCTCGGAGCGTCTTGTGGAGTACAGGCGTGGGGAAACTGATTGGGAGGCTAAGATAAGAATTTATTGATTGGGAAGAATAGGTTAAAATGCTTATAGGTACACTTTTTTTGAGTTGGGAAATTATTAAATGTCTTTTCCCTCTCTGAGGTGGAGCGAAAGGTCATGTTAGACTTTCACTGACAAAAATCCATCTTTGTTCCTTCCTTTGCTCTTTTCTTTTGAGGGTCATGGTTTTCTTTATATGAGGCACTTACTTGGAAATACATATTATTACGACTGAGGTTGACCCGAATCAAAGTGTGCGAATCTAAAAAGATGAGGTGATAGTCATGTCATGTGGATACGTACAGCCCATCTGTCCTTCAAGTTATACAAACTATTATTATTATTAAAAACAAATAATAATAAAGAATATTTATCTTTACCTAGCGGTCCCGACAGAAGTCCAATCCGAAAGCCAATTCTTTTATACGTGTGTTTATCATCTAAGTCCTCCGAAACGGTTTAATATTTTTTTTTTTATTATTCTCGCGTTTGACAACTATCACACCTTATTTTAAGCGATGATGTGGCCGACGATGGATCACGTTTGCTTAGAAGCAATCTATTCACTCTTTATTTAAATAGCCTAGGTTATAGCTATCAGGAAACACAGAGCCCTGCAGGGAATTCCACTCCTTAGCTGTATGTACGCATAACGAATGTTTTCCCAAAACACTGCACGAATGGGTAGGATGTCCACCATGTACCAGTGGCGCAACGCCGTATGTCTTGTGGTCCGCTGATGGAACGGACTTGACGAAATTAAATTATGCAACTTCAGTGCACACTCCCCGAAATGTAAACGATAGAAAAGAGACAGGCTAGCAATTCGACGTCGATGCTCAAGACTTTGGAGTTTTGACTTGACAAGTGCATCATTGCCTATGATCTTCTTGGCACGCTTGTCAATCGACTCTAGTGCAGCAAGCTGGTACTTAGCAGAACCATCCTAGAGATGAAAGCAGTACTCCATATACGATCGGATTGCGCTTTACCGATTAGAATAAGATTTTGTGTATGTAACGCAACGAAGCAATCGGCTGTTCATTTTTGTTTGTCGAAAAGTTGGCTTTCGGTCAGGATTGTAATTTTCCTGTGCTGATAGACGTTGGTCTGCCGGGACGACGGGTTATAAAGAGACTACTTTATAATATTGGTGCAGATGAGTCTTTATAATATTATTACAATAGTATGGAATAGAAAACTTTATTGTTCACCAAAAAGTAATACAGTTTGTACATAAACTTAAATCTATGGGTGCAATGGCGGTCTTATCGCTAACAGTGATATCTTCCAGACAACCTTAGGATGGATTGAAACGACTAAAATAATACAGGGTCTGCGGTGTACCTACTGCTAACAATTTAAACAAACACTAGTTAAGATTTTATATGAAATAATTACATACCTATATAAAACACAATACATAACTTTGAAATAATTGATATATTTATTTATACATGTACATATATATCTACATATTTTAAATGTTACACAATTTCATTGAAAAACAGAACAAAAGGAAAAAGAGTAAAGTAGGGTTGGTGGAAGAAATTAAATTAAGTAGAACCAGGATAGCGTTAGAGAAAGAAAATGGTCTTTTACTTGATTTTTGAAGGAAACTAGTGACTGGGCTTGCCTAATTGGTAACGGCACGCGTTTCACAAACGCACAATGAATCGCAAACAAAGTCGTTTGCGATTCATGCGGGTCACAAAACTTTGTAGAATGCGAGGCCATCAAAGGTTTCAAATTCTTATTATTATTTAACTCTCTCGAATTTAAAGTAGATAGAGACTATAATACTTACTTCAACGATCACGGTTGCACTTTTGCACACGACAGTACTACTTCGGTTTATTCTCGTCGACTGCACGTGAACGGTGAGCGTTGAAGTGGAATGGGTACCGCCAGACTTTATGTTTTACTTAGGTATCATGGGTTAGGTACCTGTGATATATTGTATCACATACTAGCTTTTTCCGCGGGCGAAACCACCCGCGGACATAAAATATGGCCTATGTCACTCAGGAATAAATCTTCAAATTTCTATACTTAGGTGAAAAAAATTTAGCAATCGGACCAGTACTTCTAGTGGTTACCTCCTTTATACAAAAAAACCACTTCCTTATAATACCTATTAGTGTAGATGAAAGGTGTTTATTTAAAATGTCCAAAAATATTTCTGTGTCCGAATTTCTTATTATAATATTTCAAACGAAAAAAAAAAGATTACAAGTTGGGGAATGTTTGAAAGAGTTACGATGGCCCTAGAACGCAAAGTGCAGCTGAAGGAAAACAATTGGCCTCTAGTCAGTAATAGTCTGACACGCCCTCCTGCTCTACCCAAAGCGGAAGAAGTAATTATTTCATGATTTTCCATCTCAAAAAATAAATAAGTAAGACTAATTTACTAAAACCCATTTCAAAAAATCACTTCATAGCAACTTTTTTAAACGTCAATCATCAAACCATAAAAAAAGCTAATCCCAAAATTCTTTTTTCAAAACTCTAAATCCAGCCACACTCATTTCGAATATTTCACCAAAAAATCTGTCCCTAGCGAGCCATATTTAGTAGTTCAAACGCGTATAGAAACACTTCATTTACACATCACAGTCAACTGGCAGCACCGTCTCCGCAATATTAACTGTCGAACAAATCACTCTTGAAACGAAAATAAATAAAATACGCATAGAAAAAATGTAAAAAACTCATTAAAAAAAGCTTTCCGTTATTTAGATTTCCATAAATACTCTACGGTCGACTAAAGTTTTTGAGATACATCTTCCCGGATGGTTTCTTGAGGGTCGATCGGGAAGTTTCGTTATCGTCACGAAATTGTCGAAATTTAAAAGTTGAAGATAAGCTTTCGCTTTGGATTCTTATGTTTTTTACAGGATTTTTTTTTAAATGTAGGTACGGTGTAAGACTGTAAGCCATATTTCGTCATAAGTCTTAATAAATAGAGGATATTCTTAATTTTTTTTTTTTATTTAAGTACAAAATAAGTACTTAGGTATTATAAAGATACTAAAATGATTTTAAAAATCAAAGTTAAATGATACATTTCAACCAATAATATTAAAAGACAGACTTGATTATTATATATCATAATTTTTATAAGTAGGTGCCTGGTAACCTGCTTACCAATCTTATCGCCTTTCTGTAAATTATGCCAAATTTTGAGAACATCTTATTTGTTTAAAGATATAAAAATATGACTTCTGAGTATCAAATCTACATAACATATATTTTTATGACTGTTCTAAAAACGGTCGCTATCGAAAACGCCCGAACGTTGTTCTTGTCGAAATATATCCAGAATACTCCTCATTGTATTTATTTGGGTTTCAAATCCTCGCGACGTTTCAGTCGACATAAATCGTGCGCGCGACATTTCCGACAAATACGCGCTTTACCACGCTAACGACGTTTTGTTCACCATTGTACTTCATTCCTTTGGCTAGGTAATTAAATGTTTGAAATAAGTTCTGTGCGTGATTGTACTTTTTAATGCAGTTTTTAAATATATATCTTTTTTATAGTTTTATTGAAGATCGCAGTTGATGAAATAAATAAAGTCGTTGAAAAATAAAAGCCCCGTTTTTACATTTGAGGAAAATTCTAGAATGAACGAAACCGAAAGAAACAATAAAATAGTAAGTAGGGGCCCGGTGTAATAATAGCTACTTTAATAGTAGCTATATTACACCGGACAAGCCGCCAGGTAGTCAAAATACAAATGTCAAAACGGGCCTTTTTTTGATAACTATAGATAGCATAACGCTTGATAGATTTTGTTCAGTATTGTTAGTCATCAATTTCAGCGTTTCTTACATATTAATGAAAGAACATTTTCTCTGTCTGTTTGGAGTTTTGTGAGATGAGTGTATGACTGTGGTGTAGTTTTAATGATGTTACGAATATTTGCATGCCTATTCGCAAATTTTTCGCACTTTTTTGCCATGAAACATGCGAATAGGTATATGGCGAATATTTCTGACAAACAAAATATTGTTTAAAGTATTGATTGAATGGATTTAGAATGGTAATACAACTGATATGAATTAGTTATGTAACGAATGGTAAATTTCTCACATTCGTGACGAATATTGCAGTCGTGCATGTTACATGCACTGAATAAAATATCACAGTCAATCGAATACCGATGCGTGCATATTTCGAATCGAAATAGCCACGCAACACAACAATAGCTTGGAAGGTGTTACATGTCTGACTCAAGGCAGCGCTGGACACATTACAAAGGCTTGCCCAGTCTGTGCAACCCATTGAGGGCTTGTCAGGCGAGCAATGTGCAGAAAATTGAACGGAAGCCGACCGAGAACAAATGGGTTTAAAATAGGAACCTATGACTGGCTAGTAATGTCACATCCCTTTTTTAATCTTAAAGAATAAAAAATGTGTGTAGTTTAATTCAGCCATTGAATACACAAGGTTAATCTAGTTCTGAAAAAAAAATCACATTCAAGTCACTCATAGTGTAGGCAAAATGTGACTTCGATACAGACGTAAAGTTCCTTCAACATGCGAAAGCTGCCTTTTAACAAAAAAATAAGTTGAAGAATAGATATTAAGGCTAGTGTCAACTGGGTTTCTGGAGGATTTCTTCGAGTGAAGTTCAGTGGGTGGGTGTTTTAATTATTCACAAATTAATTTCTAACGGATATTGTGATGTTAAATTGGGTTAGTTTTGTATTTCAAATGTTTACGGAACTGGTAAATATTTAGAATAATTGAAACAGGTGCAATTTCGGTAAAATAGAGCTGAGAATTTGATTGTAGTATTGATTGTCTAGCGAAGGACTGCCTACATTTTTTTTGAATTTGTATTTGTACATTTGCTGCCAAATACTGTAAAAATATTAGAGTGTGTTGCAATATTCATTAAACCCCAAGCGAACGCGTTCGCGCATCTATTGTCTTACTATTGTGTCTCAAATTGACGTATCTGAAAGGTTAATGGGGAAACAAAGTCACTATACCGTAGATATATCAAAAATTAAATACTTTCTAAACTTGACACTGGCTAAATACACAGTCTGTGCCAAACCAAAAGAAAAAAAAAACTAGTGTCAACTGTTCCATTTTTAAAATCAAATGTGAAAGTGTCATCGTCCGTATGCGGTTTTTTTTTATTTCCCAGGGTCAAGATAACAATAAGAAAATCCTATTCAAATCTAACGGACTTAGAGGCAATTAATCATTTCCACTGGCCAGTACAAAAAGGAAACAAACCGGAAGGTCGAGTCCACAATGGTCAACAAGTGGACAGTTCTCAAGGGCCCCTTATCAATATTCAAGAAATTCAACTTTTTCTATGCACGCATAAATTGTGTCCGCGGCCATTATCCGCGAATTCTTGCAAGAACATTAATTATAAATCCTTCGCGAATGACTAAAGGTCATGTTTGGTGCGTGAGAATGCGTCCGGCTCAAAAGACCCCTATTTGAATATGCCCTTCGGTGAAAGAAAACATTCCTTTGTGAGCCATCGGTCAGCCATTGTCGCTCAGTGCAGTGTCATCGTATTATTATTCAAATTTAAGCAGGTGATGCAAACAGAACTGACCTATGGCTATTTTTTTTATCGCAGTAAATTTTTATTTACAATATGCAATTATTGGGTTGCGTGAATTTGAATTTTGGTTTTATTATAATTTTGCAAATAGTATTCTGTCAAATAAGTATATCTTTTTTGTTATTGTTGACAGTCTCGCGTTTGACCACTATTTCATCTGATGGTAGGCGATGTTATGGCTGACGGTGCAGCACGCTTGCCTAGAAGTAACCTATTCACTCTTGACTTAAAGACCTAGGGGAAGATGTAGCTATCAGGAAACACTAACACCGCCAAGGATTTCTACATTTATACTATAATCCTTCTCCTTACCGTAATGTAAGCACAATAGTACCCAGGTGATTCTTAAAATAGGTAAATAATTAGAATATAATAAACTTTATTGTACATCAATAAGTTATATAACTTTTACATAAATTTAAATCTATGGGTGCAATGGCGGTCTTATCGCTGACAGCGATATCTACCAGACAACCTTAGGATGAAATAGTAAAATAAATAATTCATTATTTTAATTTTTATTTAATTCTTCTTTACTGAGATACATTCTTGCTTGACACGGAACAAAATAGTGGAAAAATACAATTCTGTAACTTTAAATTTTCTTGTTACTATAATAGGGTAGTGTCCAGGGTCAAAATAATTTGATTTTATTTAATTCGTAGTTTAGATTATAAAAAAATATTGGACAAGTATTTTTTCTTTTTTCGATTAAAAAAAAATAACAAAGATATAGCCCATTAAAGTTACGTGTGACGTCACCCCGTGCGAAAAAATTCAGCACGGCGTGACGTTCCACGTAACTTTAATGGGCTATATCTTTGTCATTTTTGGTTTAATTTCTAAATAAAAAAATACGAGTCCCTTATTTTTGAATAATCTAAAAGACGGACTAATTACATTTTGTACGGCAACTAGCATAGTAGTGTATCTACGTTAATCGCATCGTTTTGCCATTGTGAATTTAGTTCGCAGTATTTAGAGATTGGCCGTCTTTAAAAAAAAATGAAATTTTGTCAAAATACCAAAATTCAATAATAATCACTCCTCAATTTATTCGACACCACAAAAATGTTCATATCGCAAACATAATTCATCAAATCTACTTCAACTTGGTACTTATTATATCCATGCCACCCCTGTTTAACAAAGATTTGGGAAAAAATGGGAAAATATTCTCGATAGGGCTGGTCATCAATCAATGCGGATTACCGGACGATCGCTATTTTAATCATTAGAGCCATATTTCACCGGGACACCCGGGTAGCGCCACTGGTTGCGCTACCGTGGTGTCCCAGTGAAATATAGCAAGACACCAAACAAGACACCAAACAGACACCAGAGCAAAGATTTTATGTATCCTACGGATAATCTAGATTGCCTGCGCAGCAAACACACTCTATAGTGTTCTTTATTCTCATTGCCATTAAGTTCATATTGACAAGCAAACGGGGAAAAATGTACTGAACAAGACAACGAGAAAGGGTCGGTGTATCCCTTTCTTACCTCTGTTTTAACTAGGGTAACCATGATTTTACAAAATTAATTGTTATTATTTTTGTCACTGCAGCATTTGATATTAATTAATGTATTTTTTTATATCGACAGCAAAGTACCAATAACACCAAACTGTCTGTCAGACCTGAAAACAAAAAAAAATACTCGAATTTTACTAAGACGATTATCGTATGATTTTGTATGAAATGAGTCAGAGCCTGCGTGAATTTACAAAACGCACCAACGCGCGTGAGTGCGTAAAAAACCCGTACGATGATGCAGATCTGCACTTCCGCAAGTACGCGCGTAGGTGCGTCGACACGCAACGTGCAGCGTCATGCGTGGCAGTGTGATAATCGCTTAAAACACGCGGAAAAACCTTTTTAAATTCATAGCGGTAAATTATGATTTTCTTGAAAAGATATTTTTAGGCGGTATTGGTACTTCACGGTCGATAAATATAATATTCTAGCATTTGCCCGCGGCTTCGCCCGCGAACACCCCACTCAGGAATAAAGCAGCTTTCTATCGGTGAAAAACTTTTTGCTATCGGACCAGTACTTCCAGAGATTACCTAATATAGCTTTTTCGTCAACTCGCTTAAGCAATTCGCGCGAGTCCGCGCGAGTTGGGACCTTCCGATTCACCTACTTTTTCTGTCGTCCTCTCGCTTAAACGTATAAAATACAGTCAAATAATAACAATTACTATAAATAACTAGCTATTGCCCGTGGATTTTTTCACGCAGGCTATACCGGTTATCTACTTAGATTTCGGGATATTATGTTAAAGGTGAGGAATGAGGCGAGTAGGATGTGGCCAATGGTACACGATACCCAAGTTACTTTAAAAACATTTTACGTTACTTTTGACTTTCTCATGTTACCTGCACCTGCATGGTCCTCACCAAAAATGGCAAGTTCGGTCGGTTCCTGCATCGGATTCAGACGGCAGTAAAGCTCGGGTATTACTATTGTGTGGACCACTCGGAGGACACGGTGGAGCACCCGAGGACATGGTAGAGTTGTGCCCCGCTCGGGCAGAGCACCGCTGTTGCCTCGTGGAGGCAATTTTTGGCAACAACCTTTCACGCAGGGCCCTAGTTCAGACTATGGTCCGGAGCGAGGAGGAATGGCAGGCGGTCGCCTCTTTCTGCGAAGCAGTAATGTTAGCGAAGAAGGAGGCCAAAGGACCATCGGCCGCCGAAATTCCGAGCCCGACAACGGACCACGGTAGACGCGGGCTTGCGGACGTCGAGCAATGGGTAGTCCGCTATCCGGACGTCCGGTAATTAACCGAACCGAGCTCAGTCGTCAACAGCGCGTAGTGATCGACGTGCTCCTCAAAGAGATGACATCAAACCGTAGGAGTCCAGAAGGGCCGATGCCCGCAAGCTAGGACCCCGGCGAATTCCTAAAAAGGAAACCCGTAGTCCTAGAATGCAAAGGGCAACTGAAGGTTAATCGTGAAATGGAACGCATCCAAGAAAGATTTTGTTCATCGTGTGGGCGCTCTTAACTTTTTTGACACATACATGACGTACCGATACTGCATATTCACTCACTTACGTGTATTTCTAAGTCTCCTATTCCGCTTACTTAAACGTGTGCTAACATTAACTAATATTTGGACGTCAACTTTGGTTGCTTATTGCTGATAATGTTGTGATTTGTTGGTAATTAATAGGTAAATATGCAATATTATATTATTGTAATGTTGATTTATAAGTGTTTTATTTTAAAGTCAAGTCGAATACAATTTCTAA
Source organism: Mythimna ferrago (assembly GCA_910589285.2). NCBI lineage: Eukaryota > Metazoa > Arthropoda > Insecta > Lepidoptera > Noctuidae > Mythimna > Mythimna ferrago. Next base: position 7,229,312 of record OU342689.1, read on the forward strand.
TACATTTTTAGTGGGTACCTATGTTATAATTTTTTTTTTTAGTTGACTGTACATAAATACGTCAGATTTTCAAGTCTGAGCGAGTTGACGACAGAAAAAGTAGGTGAAATCGGAAGGTGCCTGCTCGCTTGGACTCGCGCATATCGCTTAAGGCCCAAGCGCCCGAAAAGAGCCATAAAACAGTGATTTTCTGAAGCCGACTCCTCGCTAACGGCCAGGTTAATAGGTTTGAAAAAAGGTTGCTTGTAGGTCCGGCTGGTATTTTTTATTTATAGTTTTTTTTTATTGTGATAATAAAAACAACGAAAATTAAAAGCAAAATTATTTATATATTTTTGAAAAAAGAAAATAGATACGTAGTCAATTTGACGAATATTTCCAGAATTTTGTGATAGATTCCATTCATCGTGATATGCTCTCTATGCAAATTCTGGCATCCTGTTGCAGGTTTGTGTTGTTGAGAGCTGCAATTTAATCAGCTAGTGTTTATATAACAATAATAATAAATAATTTATTAGTTTGGTGGTGATCACTTGCTAAGCGATCTCCGGCTTGGTGAGCTCCTACATGTTTTCAATAGCGTTCATGTCTGGTGTATTGATTGACTAGTTTTTTTGTCCTATGATGAGTTCCCTGACAGTTTTTGTCTGACAATTATAGTGATGTGACCTAACGAAATTTAATCGATTTTTTACAATAACGAATCAGTTGGCAAAGGTAATGGAATCGGATTACCGATTTTAGATTTATAGATGATAAATGTGAAAGTTTGTATGTGTGTGTGGATGTTTGTTACTCTTTCACGCAAGAACTAGTCTACGGATTTTGAAGAATTTTTACAGTAAATTAAAAATCTGACAAAAACTAAAAACCTGAAATAACGCGGGCGAAACCGCGGGGGACGGGTAGTGGTAAATAAAATGCAGGCTGTTTAAAATAATTATTTATTTATTATTCACTGTCAGAACTTGACTCTTGATTTGAACTCATATCCATATCGGAATCGGAATCTTCTTCAACTAACCGCGATGATTAATTATTAGTCCTCTGTTATAGTTTTTTGAGTTTTTTCTATTACTTTTTTCCAATTTTACATGCGATTACAAGATGGCCGCTCCGATTTTGTCGATTAGTGTGTCGTCGAGTAGTGTCAATCTCTATTGGCAGAAGTTCCGTTTAACGCATTACACATTTTTAAGTTCTATTCTTTTTTATTTTATTTACTTAATTTATTAACAGTTAATTATAACCACAATAACTTACTTAGTAATTTACGAAAGACAATATTTTTTTTATCATTTCCTTTTTTTTTGCCAGTTTATTTTTTTAGTAATCTAAAGTAGTATGCGTGCCACGGAAAAAAAATAACTGTCAGGGAACTCATCATAGGGCAAAAAAGGTATAGGGTAAAACATTTATGTTTTTTAGCCAAGTATGCAGTAACACCCCTGGTTTTGTAGCACAATGCAGATTCGGGCATAAAAATGGACTCTTCGTCAATAAGGAACCATTCTTCGAGATGCGGCAGCAGTCCAGTTTCTAGTACTCGCTTGTACTGGTCATGCCTCACGGTCCCTTTCACGATATGTAGACCCTTGCTTGAGATTAAAGACCACATCATAATACTAATTGGGAATTTAGCTGTCTCTTAACACCGGTTTTTATGGAGCTATTCTCCAGGGCGTCGTCGGAAAGGAGCATTTTTTGAACGGACAAAAGAGCTTTTGTCAACCAAAACCTGAAACGTCGATTCATCGGAGAAACATGTCTGAAAAATTATATTATTTCATCAGATAATGGCAGTAGTTTATTAACAATGTACTGTACTATTTAAAGTCTTATTTTTAACCGACTTCAGTCTGAAACAGTCATATTTTGATGTTGTTTGGCCCTGTGCAATAGTCTCTTCTTAATGACCTCGGTGAGGCGTGGTTTTTTGGCAGGCCGATGACCTATCAACTTCTCTTTTGCTTACTCTCGAAGAATTGTCTTATCGAAAACTTCTAGGCTCTCGTAGTTTGTAATCGTGGTAAGGTCTTACCTGTCTAATATACATATTAGTTTTTGATTAGTTTTCTAAAATATAATGTATTAATAACAACTTGAACTTCTTTAGAACACAATGGCTCGTAGTACGAACTAATCTATGGACACACTAGTAGAAAGGGATAGAGAGCGTTCTTGGGTCGCCACACCCAAGAATCTTTTATACTATCTGGATTGATTACGTCAACCTCAAAAATGTACTGAAGAGTACGATACAAGTACGCCCTTTTTTTAATTCTTTTTTATTTTGTTTTGTAGACTATTCCATAATGTGGGATGTCGTTAGATAGGTCTTTCAAAAATATTGCGAGTGTGTGAAAACTATTTATCAATTTAGGGATCCTATTGTGAATTATAAATATAGTTTTTTACCTAATGCTAGTTTTCAATTGAACCTTATTGAGTTAACAGATGAAAACCAGTTTATTTATTTATTTCCACACTGATAAGGTGTAATTTGTTAAGCTTAAAATAAAGAAAAAACAGGTTAAATAAAGTAACACTTAAAGGTATTTCACCTAGTATGTTTCAGTACATTTGCTATTACAATCTTTGTCTTGGACGGCTTTTAATATTCTCACTTTACTTAGATTTCTATAAACACACTTGTTTTTCCAATTTACTATGGACTTGGCAGAATAGTCGAAATCGGCTCGACTTGAATAAAGAATACACAAAAAAACACTAAAACGATCAAAATAACTTTAATTTCGGAAGTCGATGTTTCTGGTATATTTTTTTATTTAACACCGACTTCCGAATTTAAAGTTATTTTGATCGTTTTACAGTTACTGTAAAACAAACATAAGTAACTAATTGTTGTTATAGATAGTTTTTGTTAAAAAACTAACTATTAGTTTGGTTTGATTCTATAGTTTTGTACCAACTTTATGGTTATATATTTTTGTTAAATTTTTTGTATATTTAATTGGCCATTATTGGTCTTGTTCATCAGTTCAACTTCATCAAATGATACTTTTTGACTGTAGTAGAATGTATGTAATGTATGTATGAATACAGAGACTTCTTGGTAAAAACACCAAAATCCCTATAGATATACACACATACATAATCAGCCTTTTTAATGTTCCCACTGCTGGAACTCAGGCCTCCTCTCTAGGAGAGGGAATGGGTCTCCATCGAATTTAGAAGGAAAAAACAATCGAATTGAGAACCTCCTCCTTTTTTGAAGTCAGTTAAAAAAAATTACATCCACCTTCTTCAATTAAAAGAATGATATATTCGTAGCCACAACCCCCAAAAATGACTTTCATATCAATTTACTCAATTAAAGTTGTTAAAAATATTGTTTTTAGTTTCATTCTAAATCAGTAAATCAATACCTGTCTAATTCTAAAAAAAAGTGTGGTAGAGTCTGTCTTTTAAAGTCAAACGACTTAGCTAATTATTAGGGTAAAATTAAATCTGATGTAGCTAACACAGGTTTAATAATCAAGGTTGATGAAGGGATCTTGATAATTATTTACTAGTAGAAGAACCTTATAAAAAGTATCGAATAGTATTTTTTTAATGATTAAATATTATACAAAATTCCCAAGTCGTTTTTTATTTTTATACTCATAACTAGGTACTTAATTTTATTTCGAAAAAGTATCAATGCATACAATCGCAGTATACGTTTTTTAAAGAAAGCGAAACGGCCCGTGCTTCTCAGAACGCGGACGCGTTCAGCGCGGACTGAGGCTTGGAAGTGGTGGGTTCAATGAAAAATGTATGAAGATTTTTTTAGAGTGGTTTTATTTTGGTCATAAATCATAAAGTTATTTATGTAAGTTCAAAATAATTAATTAAAGGTGTAGAAGACTATATAAGCTGTGGTATTTTATGATTTTTAAGCTAAAAATGTGCACTGGATTTAGCTTACGCGACCTATTCAGACCCTTGTATTTTGTAATTTTCTTGATTAGTGCGTTGGTAAAATCGTATTTAACTATATGAAAGTTTTATACAAAACCATAATATTTTTTTATGCCATCCTAGAGATGAATATGTATATTATCTTTTATTTGATACCGTGACATCCTCATAGTTATGACTCTTGGTGCATTATAATGGTACCCGAAAAAACGAGATATTTGTCTAAAACGGTCAAAGCGTCCTTAATAACATCTTGAAAATCTTTAGAACAGAATGTCTCGTAGTACGAACTAGTCTATACACACTGGTAGAAAGGGATAAAGATTCTTGTATGGTACTTCTTTATTACATTTTTAAGGTTGTCGTAATCAATCCAGATTGTATTGTACAAGATTCTTGGTTCACTGTCACTAACGTTTGACAGTTGGTTAATTATTGTTTTCAAAGGTTAGATTTCCATCTTATTATACACGTTCTTTGGTGGGGGGCGTGACTGGCGGCCGGACTGGTGTCCGCACTGGTTGCGCCGCCAAATGGGTTGCGCTACCAAACAGACACCAGGTGAGTAACGCTCTATAGAGCTCTATACATTTTACTGGTGGCGCAACCAGTTGCGCTACCAGTGGCGTCCCGGTGAAATATGGCCCTTATGCCCAAGAGGATACAAGTGGATGTACGGATACGAAGATGTTATGGACTGAATGTTGTATTGGTGTATTTTGATTTTTGTGTGCTACTGAACTGTTGGCTGAAATTTGAATCAATCCAGGTTTTTATATTTTGTTAATAATTCAATATTGTTCGGGTGAAATGCAATATTAAGGTTTAAGTATCGCATGCATGCATCCATGATTATGGTCAGGTTTAATGTCACTGCACTGTTGAAAAATAAAAAAAATATAAATTCATACTAAGTGCTTTTAACCTTTCAATCGTGGAAATTACAGACACAATAGAAAGACAATAGGTGCGCGAAGGCGTTCGCTTGGGGTTTAATGAATTAAGAAAGTTAAAAAATTTTCAACTATGCTCAAATGATTTTTATTGCTCCTAAAAAAAAGTATTTTAAAGCTGGGTACATTTAAGTGGTTCAACTGGTCGGTCGAGGAAAATTTTGCAAGTTGAAAGTTTCTTATTTCTTACAATTTGAAGGCATTGGTGCAGTAGTTGACCGATTGGCTGTCGGGGGTTCTATCCCAACCTAAAGATAGACTTTTCGGGTCTAGGTGCCTTGTGTCTGTTAGTTTACATGTTTGTAAACGCACGCACGATGCAGGAGTATATCTAGTACCAACGTTTTCATAAAAAAAAAATTGAAGTCAATGATTACCTATTCTGCTCTCAAAAGCGAAGAAAACATTCACGTGTTTATGGTTTGTTGGATATTTTGTTATCAAGAAGCTTCAACCATCATTATCAATGGGTCTATAGATTTGACATATCTCAAGGAACACCAGTCTATCAACAACACCTCCTTCCTATTTTTATAAGGCCCATCTTTAACATATTGAAGGGGAGTGTTTAGCTCCGGTTTGAGCGAGAGTTGTAAAATTTTACGAGTGCAGAGAGGGAAGGAATCAGTCAAGCGCAGGATTGTGTCCATTACAGAGATTGGATGGACGGTATTTCTGACATAAAGTATGTCTTTTTAACATACGTACTAGGTACTAAGATGAGATAACTTGGATTAAGGAAATAGGTTGTTCTTATCAATACACTTACTCGAAAACCCGCTCTTATTCCACCGGTTTTAGGCACGCAATAGAGTGTTTTCCGCACTCGTACAGAAAAGTCCCCGCAGCCCTCGGCTCCAGAACACACTCGCCTGCGGGCCGTACGAATTCAGCCTCGGTCGCAATGAGAAACTTTCAGCACTTGTATCAAAATGTACTATTTTATAAGTTGGGAATTCATCCAATGACTTCTCCATGTCTAGATGGATTGGGAGGGCGTGTCAGACTTTTACATAAAAACCACACCTGTGTCCTTCAGTTGCTCTTTGCGTTCTAGAACTACGGGTTTCCGGTTACGGTTCCGACTAACGAGTTGTAAGTCGCGAGTTCAAATTAAGTCTACTGTACCTAGTGTAATTTATTTCATCACCACTCCTCTCAAAACGGTGAAGGAAAACATCGTGAGGAAACCGGCATGTCCTAGAACCAAAATTCGAAGACATGTGACATTCAGCAACCCGCACTGGGCCAGCGTGGTGAATTACGGCCCATTCCCTCTCCTAGAGAAGATGGCCTGAGTCCCAGCAGTGGGAACATTAAAAGGCTGATTATGCTTAGGTATGCTTATCTGTAAAATAAAGAATATGTGTGTCTCTGGACAGGATCATTTATAGCATCAATTAAACGGTGACAGTCATACAGGTATTTTTAGGGTTCCGTAGCCAAATGGCAAAAAACGGAACCCTTATAGATTCGTCATGTCTGTCTGTCTGTCTGTCGGTATCTCTGTCTGTCGGTCTGTCTGTCTGTCTATAAGACTATATTGATGAAACTTAGTGAGTAGATGTATTCTGTAAACCGCATTAAGATTTTTGCATAAAAATAGAATAAAAAACAATACATTTTGGGGGTCCCCATACACAGAACTAAAACTCAAAAAAAAATTTTCCATCAAACCCATACGTGTGGGGTATCTATGGATAAGTCTTCAAAAAGATATTGAGGTTTCTACTATCATTTTTTTCTAAACTGAATAGTTTGCGCGAGAGACTCTTCCAAAGTGGTAAATTGTGTGCCCCCCCCCTGTAACTTCTAAAATAAGAGAATGATAAAACTAAAAAAAATATATGATGATGTACATTACCTTGCAAACCGCCAACGAAAATTGGTCTGAACGAGATCTAGTAAGTAGTTTTTTTTTAATACGTCATAAATCTAAAAAAAAAATACACTATTATTAAAACATCGATCAAAGTTACAACGAACTACAAGAACTTTTATACTATGTTACTTGCTGCTACGAAACCCTTCATGTGCGAGTCCGACTCGCACTTGGCCGGTTTTTAATTGCTAGTTTCTGCCCGCGAATTCACTCACGTCTCTTATTTTATCATACTAATATTATAAAGGTAAATTTTTGTACATGTATGTCAGTATGTTTGTGTGAATATGTTTGGTACTCCTTCACGCTCGAACGGCTGGACGGATTTGAATGATATTTGGCATACGTGTAGCTCATACGCTGGAAGCTATTCTTCATAGCATATAGTTTACCTGCGATAAGGTATTTAATGATTTCCAAGCATCAAAAAAACACATGAAAAGATACCCGCTACCAGTGGAGCAAAAACAAAAAAATCGAGTTTAGTTTCCCTTAAAAAAATCTGTCATTTATAGACAGGTTTTAGGTTTATTTTTTGAGCTGAAAAGTCATCGTAATACTTCCACTCCTTCAAATGGAGCGGGAGTATGTGTGTGTCGGACTTTTAATAAAACAAAAAAGAAAATCCCGCCGCCTGAAGAAATTCTTTGACCTGAAAACTATGTCACCTGTGTTGGGCTTGCGGACAACGAGCAATGGGGAGCTCACCGTCCGACCGCCCGGTAACCGTCCAGACCAAGCCCAAGACGTCGACGGCGTGTAGTGTTCCACGCACGCCCCAAGGAGTTATAAATAACCGTAGGGGCCCAGCAGAGTAAGCCTACTGGGGCCATGGGTGATGCGAAAAAAGGAACAGGGGTGGGTTTTTAGTCAGTAAAAGTCTGACACTATCTCCCGCTCCGCCTAAGAGCGGGGGATATCACTGGATAATTTTCCCACTTAAAAAAAAAGTCATCACAAAATTTCTCCCCCTAAAATTGGAGTGGGAGTGTGTTTGTCGGATTTTTACTGAAACAAAAAGGAAAAACCTGCCCCCTCAAAAAAATTCTTTGGTCTGAAACCTATGTCACCTGTGTTACCCCATGTTTTCATAAAATACCCCTAATTAATGCCCAAACACATCATATTTCTTGTCTCTATTCCCATATAAAAACGTCGGCCAGTACAAACAGTCGTGCCACCTCAGACAATGGACTCGAACCCCCTTCCTTGCGTTAAAGGGTTGTTCGTTGATCCGTTGAGCCCGGCCTCCTATCGCGATAGCCTAAAGATTACACAATCATGCCATATTTATGCCACATTAATGCCAGTTACGCAGTTTGGCGGATTTTTTGCCAGTTGCCTGATGGTCGTCTATTTTTATGGCATGGATTAGTTAGCTGTATCAATGCTTTATGGTGAGCATTGATTTGAAGATGCTATGGCTGTGTCAGTGAATGTAGTTGAGTTTTGGACTACATTTATTTTTAAACTACCTGACTCAGCGAACTTCACGTAGAGTCTGTCTAATAAGTCAACCGACTTAAGAATTTTGTATAATATTTAATCATTTAAAAAATACTTATATTTGATACTTTTCTTATGGTTCTTCTGTTAGTAAACAATTATCCCTATCTCTTAATCAACCTTGATTATTGAACCCGGGTTGACTACATCAGATTTCATTATATCCTAATAATTACCCAAGTCGTTTAACTTATTAGACAGACTCCTAACTTCTCCAAAACGGCATGATCGATTTGAAAGTAAATTTGTGTGATGATGATAATGATGTTATTGATTGTAATGGGACCCTGGTTAGACCTATGAATGGTTTGAAAACACACTTGTCCGCGGTAGGTGGCGCTGCAGTCGAATTCTAATTTTTTTTTCAGAGAATTTGCCAGGTCTCAGGCAGGACCGCTAGTATTCATGTAAAAATCAAAAATTAAAAATTTAAAAAGAACCCGACGCACTAAATCCTAAACTAAATCTATAAAATGTGAAAATTTTACTATTACGCATTCCATGATTCCATCAGCCACCTTCCAGTTCCAGCATCAGGTCCTCGTCATCATGAAAAATGTGTAGAACAGGTTAAGATGAATCTAATGAGTCCAAACTCGATATGTTTACTAGTATTTTTTTTTTTTTGAAGATAAGTGGCTATGCATCTCCCGTAGTGTAGGCGATGTAGTAACTGCGACCTAAAGGATCTATTGTGACTCGCCACCATGTTAGAGTAACTCTTTTAGCCTGGAGGCTTCCAGGAAATCTAGAATTTACTTTAGCTTTTAGAGTTTTAATCTCCTCCGGGCGAATAATGTGTCGGCCCAGATGGACACTGCGTTTGTGGATAAGGGGGTCATTCACACAAAAGCTGTTTAGGCGTCTCCCTCTCCTGATTACAGTACCGGCAAACATCAGTGTCACTCAGTTTCATGTAAAATTGGTGCCTGTTTAGTTTGCAGTGGCTGATTAAGGCGCGGGCTATCGCACAGATGTTCGTCCTGCTAAGCTCAAGAAGCTTGGCAGTTCGTTTTGGGAGTAGCCTTCTATAAGAGATTTGGCGTGTAGCAGTCCTGGTTGTAACAACCAGCGCTTTTTGAATCGCCAAATTGGTTGCCCTTAAGGGTCTGCATGGCCTGGTTCTTTGAGATACCACAGATGGGTTCTGGTTCTATCTGATGACCTTGAGCCCCAGACCTTGCAAGTTCATCGGCTTTTTCGAATTTATGGTATTCGAGTTCAAGGCGTTAAGAGCTGCCTGGCTATCTGAGTAAATCAGAATTAATTGGTTTATTTAGTTTCGTTGACGGTTGGCCTCCGCACATTCTATAATGGCGTATACCTCCGCTTGGAATATGGTGGCATGTTTACTCAGATTCAAGCTTTTGCTGAATTTTGGGCTAATGTCAAATATTCCACATTCTACTCGTACATTCTCACCCATTTTGGACCCAGATCAGGCTTCCAGCCTTGCAAATAATGAGGTTGTTTGACCAATCCTCTCTGCTCGGCAGTTCCACTGTGTAATTCCTTGTGAAGTTACACTGTGGAAGCATGACGTCTGTTGTCATAGCTAGTTGATCGTGTTCAAGTACTGATTCGTGTAGCGATCTCAGTGCTTGAGAGCGCCAGTTTACTTTGCCAGTGCTGTTTGTTCTGTACATGCCTGCTTTCGCCTCCTTCGCAATGAATAGATGAAATGGCGGTAGGTTAAGCAGGGCATTTAGAGCAGCTCCTGGGGTTGTGGACATGGCCCCTGTTGATATGAGGCATGCAAGTCTCTGCAAACCATTAAGTTTGCTAATGACTGTCACTTGGTTGTTTTCCTCCACCATACTGCGCTATGTTTACTAGTAGGCATTCCGAGGTTCCATCAGACACCTCCCAATTCTATCATCAGATTCACATCATCATGAAGAATATATAGAACTGTTTAAGAAGAATCTAATGAGCCCAAACTCGACGTATATACTAGTAGGTATTCCAGGGTTCCATCAGCCACCTCCTAGTTCTAGCATCAGGTCCTCGTCATCGTGAAAAATGCTCAGAACTGGTCACATATATGTTGTTTATTAGTAAAGTAAATACCCATTAAGTGTTTAAGATCCCTACCGCAGTTAACCAAGGAGCTGATGACCTTGAACACCTGGACAGATTTTCATAAATTATTACTACTAAGCACCATCTCGATTGGGTCAGCTTTCAAATAAAAAACCGTATCTAATTCGTTTCGGAGCTACGATGCCACGGACACACACACAGACAGACAGACACGTCAAACTTATAACACCCCTCTTTTCCGTCGGGGGTTAAAAAATTAACTTAATTTAATTTCGTGAAATAAAATAGCTGCTTGCCGTATTCGGACATTAGGACCAAGCATATCGTCACAAACTATTTCGGTCCTTCAATTTATTTCAGAATATAACTGACTTACGGCATTTATTCATGAGGAAGTAAAATGAAATTGTATAAAATGCTCATAGAGGAAGTATTAGCGGTATTCGATGGGTGGACCTTCACGATTTATATTTTGATATCCATACCGGGGCTGAGGGCTACCAAGGTTACTATCCAACGGACCTAGCCTTAACAAACTATGGAATAGACTTTTTAAAATATTTTTTTTGCACGCAAAACATTTGGTTGATGAGGCAAGTTCTAGAGTGGCGATCACGTACCGGAAGCAAAGTGGACCGATGACCTGTACCTCTACCATGAGTTTAAAGCAATAGTATTTGTCGATACTCGATACCGACTACGTAAACATTTTGTATGGCAAATTTTACAGCGCCTCTAGCGGTCACTTACGGAACCAAAATTTACCATACAAAATATTTACGTAGTCGGGTATCGATTATCGACAAATACTATTGCTTTAAACTCATGGTAGAGGTGCTGGTGAGGTTTGCTGGAATCCTATGGAAGTGAGACGCACAGATGTCCAATGGTGAAAATTTTATTATTCACAAAAAATATTGTTATTATTACAAAATCGAATACAAGTTAATGGGTCTGTAGTCGTTTGGGCCCGCTCGGTTTGGGTCCGCGGGATCAATCGATACAGTCCCATTTTGAAGGTGTCGATTGGACCCATCGGCCAATTTTAATGTAAGTACAGTCATGAAAGAAAGTCAAATCTTTTAGTTTTATTTTTATGACTTAAAATATGTATTTACCTAATATTATTTATACCTATTACTGAGAATATATATTTTTTATTTATTCAATTACGTACTTACACTTACGTGCCTCATTTGTCTACAAACATTAAAACTACATATTTTTTACTGTAATAATACCTAAATTAAGTGTACGAGCACTAGTAATTTCAAGGTCAAGCATTTGGGCCTTTTACGGATTACCTGCTCGGGTCATCCAATCATAGACCTGCTTTTTTAATATCTTTTATAAACTTTTAAATCTAACTGAATTGCGTTTTATTATATTTTGACTTACCACTTTTGCACTTGACTGTATCCACCAGTAGCTATAAACAATGGATTTTTTTTTAAATTTGTATATAGGCCCAATCGACCACCAAAAATACATAAAATAAATTGTGTGGTCGTTTGGGCCCGCGGGACCAACATCGAGCGGGCCCAAACGACTACAGACCCAAGTTAATACTGAAATAAATCGAAAAAAAAAACGAATACAAAAGAATCCACTGCCATCTTATCCCTCAAGTACCTACGTGTGTCCAAGAAATTTTACAGTGCAATTTTATTTATAGCAAAATTATACGGTGGTGGCTATGTCCGTGAGAATCGAGTAGCGGGGACATCGGGGAAGCCGGACCGCGGCCATTCTTATAGATTTTAGGACATTTGAATAATGCACCCGATAGTTTGAAAAAAAATAGGGAGATTCGCTATGATAGGGCGAACCATTTCTTTTTAGTTTCGCTGCGTTTTTACCCCATTGCCAAGAAGGAATATTGAAGGGAATAGTTTTAGTCTAGATTATTAAAATGGATCCTGATTATTTCAGTCAATATTTTCTGTTTTAGAATTTATTATTTGTTTTATTTTATGTGTGTATCGCTTATGGACATAATGAAATGTTGTAGTAATTAAATTACTTTCTATACTTCCTGACTGATCTTGTTTTTTTTCTGTTCAGTGTTTATTACGCAGTCGGGTTTTTGACGATAGAATTCTTAGATATATCATGCAATATAATTCATTTTAAAGAAATTATGGTGGTGATGATGGTTCATCATCATCATTTCAGCCGATAGACGTCCACTGCTGGACATACGCCTCCCCCAAGGGTCGCCACAATGATCGATCCTGTGCGTCCCGCATCCATCGGATTCCCGCAACCTTCACCTGGTCATCGGTCCATCTTGTAGGAGGCCTTCCGACGCTACATCTCCCGGTACGCGGTCGCCACTCCAGAACCTTTCGGCTCCAACGGCCATCTGTTCTGCGAGCAATGTGCCCTGCCCATTGCTACTTGAGTTTGTCCCAAAAAAGACACCTGCTAAGAAAATCGACATAGGGACGCCCAAAAACATTTGATCCTTAATTGGAAAGCGAGGTACCTTCGAATCTTTCAAACTGCACTCTCTTTGAACATTTTTCAATAGGAACTTCTTAAAGGAAACGAAAGACTTATGCATACATAACTCCATAACATATAGACGCTAAGAGGGTCCTCTCTGTAAATATTAATCTCGTAAATTTTATGTCAATAGTTTCCCTCCTACCCTCTTTGATGGATAGGGGTACGATATTGATGTAATATATAATAATATTTGCACTAAAATGCCTCATTTTGGGGTTAATATATTCATCGTGGTTGTTTACGAGTTTTGGACGAAAGTGGGTGAGTCCACGGTTGTTGTGTTTTGATTGGACGTCTTTTTTTCTAAAACGTGGCTAGGATTTACAAAATATAATATACTAGCTTTTGCCCGTAGCTTTGCCCACGTTTGCCCACTCAGGAATACAGCAGCTTTCTACCAGTGAAAAACATTGTAGCAATCGGACCAGTAACCCTAGCCAAGTTGATAACCTGCAATCGTTAACGCTAGTCGAAACTAATCAAATGTATGGGAATGACGTCATCTCAACGTTAAGTCACGTGGTCATAACAAATGAATAGAAAATTCGCAACCAAGTTCACATCGTTCAAAATCGTTTCTACAACGCTTCATCCTTTGTTATACAAACGCTACATTGTAGAACGAGCGGCCGCCTCAGGCTCGTCAACATGGCTACCAACTTATCGTTTTCTACAATTGCTGTCACCGAGGCGTTACCGATTAGAGAACGGAATTCGACACAAACTGGTTGTAACTTGGCTAGGGGGGCAGTACTTCCAGAGATTACCTCCTACAGACATAAAAACAAAAAAGAATCTTTACCTCTTTATTATATTACTGTAGATTCTTAAATAAATATTAAGAATGACCGATAACTAACTCTAAGGGCGAGTTGCACCATTTAACTATAACGATAACCAACCCATAACCAGCCGTGAAACGGCCGCCTATTGGTCAATTTGACAACTGTTAACGGCTTTGTTATGGTTATAGTTAAATGGTGCAACTCACCCTTATAGACTCGGAACCTCGACTCTGATTTCCAGTCACCGTAAGCGTGGAATTGTGGACGACGAGCAATAGGTAGCTCGCCGTCCGGCCGCCTGGTAACCGTCCGGACTAGAGATGTGCCGTTGCCGGCAAAATTGCCGTGCAGTGGGAATATTGGTGAGAATATTGCTGGAAATATTGGCAAAAAGAGATGCCAGCAAAACCGTACGGGCTTAGCAAGGTCGAAGCCTACTGGGGCCATGGACTTACTTCTGAAAGGGAATCCCGGAGTTGTGGAACGCAAAGGCGAGGAAGGAACATATAGGCGTGAGTTTTAGTCAGTAAAAGTCTGACAAGCCCTCTCGCTTAAAAAAATAGAGCCACACTGGTTGGTTTCTATGTTCCGATTACGTGTCATTCTCATTATCAAAAATTATGAAATCTTTAATAATCTTCTAAATATAAACACACATCCATACTAATATTATAAATGGGAATGTGTATGTGTGTGTCTGTTTGTCCGTCTTTCACGGCGAAACGAGCGACGTGATTTTTTAAGTGGAGATAGTTGAAGGGATGGAGAGTGACATAGGCTACTTTATAACACGAGCGAAGCCGCGGGCAAAAGCTAGTCGACTATAATTTACAGTTAATATATTCATAACTTCGAGTTTTGGTATACACATAAGTAAAGTTTTTTTTTTACAAATCATCCCAATAAGAATGAATCTTTTTTACTGTAAACCAGTATTTTTTTATTTAATCTTTAAAGTAGCCAAAAATGTTGACACGTATCTACCCCAATTCAAACATATACGTGAAAACATGAGCGGATGAGCGGTAAACTTCTTTTTATATAAAAATCGCCATAAATATTTAATCTATGGTCGAACATCTAAGAAAACAACACAAAAAATGTTTTCACAGCCACTCTCAGTGAATAGCTTACCAATTTGCGTATCTTTTGTAATCTTTTTTTATAAAAAAAGACATGGAGTGACCACTAACAAGCTCTATTTAAAAGAGAGCATCTCACGCCCTGAGAATTTTGAAAAAGTTTCCCTAATTTAATAGTTTTTTTTTGTCCTTTTAGATTTCTTGACCAAGGGACAGAAAAAACACTGTGCCAGCTGTATGCGGCAGTCTTGTGAAATATTTGGCTAGTTGGATACTTTATAATTACTTACTTAAAGTATGTAAGCATCTTGTATATAACTTATAATAATAAAACCTTTAAATAAAGAAACTTAATTACAACAAAAAAACACTATTTAATTAGAATATTACTAAAAAAATCCCATCTTTTAGTAATACTCTATTTCAATATTCCATGTAATTACTTCAACATTATCGAGTTTCTTAACAAATACATATTTTCTTAATTATTGTTGGAGTAAATCTAAATATTATGGTTCCTCTCTACTTAAAAATCTATTCTTTTCAGTAAAATCATGGCTACACCGAATTTTCGAACTAGGTAACTTTAATCCGAATTCAAACATCCACAAAAATCGCCGCCAAAGTTCCAATTTTAAAAGATAACGATCTAATGTTCCAAATTCGAAAGCAAAACATGTCGGCATAATAAAGACGGTGCCGAAGACCGCACAAAAGTGCAGGGATGCATTGTCCGAAAGTTGCATAAACTTGGCACAAAATATAATTGCCTTGGCCCCCTCGGCCATTCACGCATTACAGGATTTAAAAAGAAAAAAAAAATTGAAATGACATTTCGTATTCAAAACATATGTCATTTTCTGTATCGATATGTCCATTGTTGTCTCTGGACGATCCTTATTAGCGAAACCGTGAATTTGCTGACGTTTCCCATGACGGCTAAATTTTATATTCGTATTATTTTTACGATTTACGGATTTCTGGACGACATATCTTTATTGTTGTGCTTTCGGAAGCTATACGGATTAGTTCCGTATATGCTTCGGTGCATATTTATTATTTAGAAAAATGCAGTTTTGAATTAAAAGTAGTGTGAATTTGGGAATTTGCGTATGTTGACCCATTTGTGTCTTGTGTCCAAATGACGTTCTTTTGTTGATTCGACAGATGCAGGATTTTAAGAAAGAACTTTATGACAAATTACTAGGGTTGATTTGATATGGATGCTAAAGATGTTGAGAACCTTCTAAAATTAAGATGATAAAAGTTCAATGTATATATTGAACTTACTTATATAGGTAAGACGGCCAATTCTCATTTCGGCGACAAACATTGTCAAAAATTTTAGTTTGTTTTTTATAGATATTGTTACTGAGACAAAAATACGTACGAAGTTTTAAATCATGGGAATTGCGTTTTTGAAAATAAATAAATAGGTAAAAGTTTTTTTTGAAAATAAAATATGAATTTTATTCACTGTTTTTTTTCTTTCTAAACTTTAAAAACGTTAGATATACTACTGTCTAAATCGCACTAATTATACCAATGAAATATTCCACTCTAAACAAACGCATGCTAACACATTCAAAACCGCGAGGGGGTAAAAACGACCCCATCAGTTAATAATCCTCATCGATATGGCTCTGATTACGTCGACAACAAAAGTCTAGATGTACCAGATAACCCTGCACTGGGGTACATTACACCCCCAGGGTGATGTAGGGTTGATCGCAAATGTGCTGCATTTATTCCATGTTCTGAATTAGGTAGGTACAATAAACGATCACTCGAATATTATAACAGCGAAAGTTTGTATGTTTGTTTGTTACTCCTTCATGCTCAAACGACTTAATTTGTATGAAATTTGGAATTCGGATACACCAAGTCCTGAATTGGTACAAGAGTCATAATTGGAGACATATTGCTAATGTTCCATTCGGGTATATTTTTTTACTTTCACGAAGACTACTGGCAGACAGCAGTTATTTAAAAAGAAAAAAAAATAATTGTATGTTAAATCTTTAATGTAGAGACTGGTTTGATAACAAAAATTCTTTTACTGATAGAATACTATACTATGTATCTCTCAATTTCACAGGCGACTTACTTTACCCTGTTGGCCAGCCAATTGTAACTAGTCCCTAATTATTATTACTAGCCCGTAGTATTCCACTGCTGAGCGCAGAGAGGGAGGCCTCTTCCCTTTCTTCTTTTCATATTTTTCTAATCTGTGGCTTTAAGTATGTTTTCTCGAAGTATGTATATATGGTGTAGAAGTTAAAGCTTGTTAAGATAAATGACAAAAAAAGGATTGGATAAAAAATCAATATTTACAGAAATGCCATTTTCCTCTCTGCTGTTAATTCAAGGAATATTACAATAATAAGTGTACTTATGTTATTTTATCAGTCTTAATGGGTAATCCAAGTACACAAAAAGTAAGTTGTTTTTTTTCCTGTTACAAAATGGTTGACAATTTTGTAACAGGAAAACTATTAAATTGACAAACAAAATCAATCTCTCTGGAAACTCTCTGAACGTTTCTCAATGGAAAAGGGCATTACAATGATGTTGTTTCTGCAGCACCCAAAAGTTGACTGGTAGAAAATGCTAACAGTGACTTTTTGAGGTAACGGTCGGGTTTGAAAAAAAAATATCTTTATTAGAAATTCATGAACAACATTACAACTACTCCTTTGAAACGACTTGGATTTTTAAATACATTTTTACACATAAAAGTTGGTGGTACGGTAAAATATTCTTCAAATTGGACTATATGTCGGAGGGAAATGAGGATATCAGGAATTTCACGTAATCCCTGTAGATGTCGAATATTCTTATTTATTACGTCTTCCTGCTAAAGTCCATCTCCGTGCTTTTCTGTGCATAAAATATGTAATATTCATCGACTGTTAAAGATACATAAATTAAATTTGTTTTAAACAAATATGACAAACGTATTTTTTTGTTGTTGGCAACCCTATTCCCACAAAAGGTGACTACGTTGAAAACCCACGCAATGAGTGACATAATAACCAAACTACAGATCACAGATAAGCTATTAATTTGGCTCAAGTATCCTTTTCCATACCGAAATTATACCCCTAGCAGCCCAATTTATATTTACTGTCACAAACCCTTTTAATAAACCCTATTTCGTTGATATAAAGGCCATTTTCGTTTTTAGTATTGGCAATAATAACTCAGTTTTTTAATAACCAAGAAATTGATACGAAGCTCTTTTATGTGGCAACACAAAAGCTGTGTTGTTTTCCCAGCGTTTGAACCGCGAATATGTTACCCTTGATTGGGGCGAGATTATTTTGTATGGCAACCCTATGATGATTGATTAATAGGGAGATCTGGGAGGACTTCACTTGAGAAAAAATCAGAATTATGAATAACCACAGGCTTCACATTCAATACTGTTGTTCTATTGTAATTGTCATGGTAATCATAAGAGATCTTTGTAGTTCTTTCAAAAGGATTTTGTTTCACCCCCTAATTAATGATTAATTAATGTACGGTCTGGACTAAGTGTTTTGCCTCGTCGTTTACATCGAAGAACTGGAACAATTTGCCTGCTGCGGTCTTCCCGTCCAATTTTAATATAGATGTCGTCAAGGCCTCTAGTCATGAACCACTCTTTAGTACTTACTTCCTCGTAATTTAAGTATGTAAAGTATACTAGCGTACTTATACCTGGTAGAGGACCTACTCCAATCACCGGTTATATAATGCGTTGATCTTGATATCCTATAACTCAAGGTTTATATTGTTATGGTGTTATATTTGCTCTCCTGAAAGTAGTGTAAATTATCTAAACAAGTCCTTGCACGACCTTAAAATATTGCATACCAACATACGAAGTCTCAACTGCAATTTTGATAATCTTGTATTATTTATGAGTAGACTGCCATACTTACCAGACGTTATTATACTTACGGAGTGCTGGTTGAGCAAGTGTCATAACATCCCCACCTTAACTGGGTATAACTCACACATTTCATCTTTTAAAAATCAAAACGATGGTGTAGTTGCATACATCAGAGATTGTTATAATCCTACTGTTGAAACACCTGAATTCAGCGATGCCAATTGTTTAATTCTCAAATTTTCGGATAAAGTTTCTCTGATTGCTTTATATCGCTCTCCTTCATGTAGAGATCTGACACGTTTTCTGTGTAGTCTTGACTGCATACTTGGGACTCTCACTCAGTTTAGAACCACAGCATTAATTGGTGACATTAACATAAATATTGCACCAGATATTTCTGACCAAAATGCCGACGAATATTTAAATCTTACAGCATATCATGAAATGCTTGCCGCTCACACTTTCCCTACTAGACTGTCAAGCTGCTTGGATCATGTAATAATTCGCTGCCATACCCCTGCTACAACTCTGGTACTTGATTCTCTCATAACGGATCACTCTCCTCTCATCCTTTTCTGTAGCATGAACACGAAAACCAAACATAACCAAACCCTTTCTAAGCCCAAGATCGATCTCCCTGGGGTTGTCGACTGCATCGCGAATACTGACTTCTCACCTGTCTTTAACTCTGTTAATGCCAATGAAGCTGCTGCGTCCTTTGTCTCTATGATGGCTGCTGCTATTGAAGCTCATACTATATCTTCATTACCACCAAGTAGACGTCGCATTATCAAACCTTGGATTACCCCGGGCCTATTGAGGTGCATACGTCATAGAGATAGATTATACCGAATCTTCAAAAAATGTCCTGATAATGACACACATAAGTTAGTCTTGTTTCGATATCGAAATTTTTGCAACAATTTACTAAAAAAGGTCAAGAGTGAGTACGAACGCGCAGAGTTCGAAAAGGCCAAGGGAAATCCGAAAGCTACATGGACTCTTATTAAACAGATCGCTCATTTAAACCAAAACCGAACACCCTCCTTAGACCTTTTAAAATCCTGTGACGATCCTTCACATTCAGTTGACATGGTAAATAGCTACTTTGCTAATGTTGGTAGACTTTTAGCAGTCAATATCCAGCAATCTGACCCGTGTTCTTCTCCTACCTCTTTTGACAACGGTTCTTCTGAGCCACCACCACTGGGTTCACTAGCTTTGTTTGATGTGGATAGTTCTGAGCTAAATAATTTAATTCTTGGCCTGAGAGATAAATGTGCTGTTGGTATTGATGGTATCCCTACCTCAGTTATGAAATCAACCAGAGTTACAATCATCCCAGTACTTGTTCACGTGTTTAATCTGTGTCTGTCTTCGGGTATTTTCCCCGACATTTTTAAAACCGCAGTCGTTCACCCAATCTATAAATCTGGTGACAGAGGCAGTGTCACTAATTACAGACCCATATCAATCCTCACAACTCTTTCAAAAATGTTGGAAAAAGTCATTAACAACAGATTAACTAAATTCCTTTCAAAATTTAACATTTTAGCCAACAATCAATTTGGTTTTAGAAGTGGCAAAACCACTGACGACGCCGTTTTAGATTTAACTGACACCATTATTAATAACTTCGAAAATAAACAAAAAACTTTAGCTATCTTTTTAGATTTATCTAAAGCTTTCGACACTGTCTCTGTCCCGATTCTTCTCTCAAAGTTGGAAAACGTTGGTATACGTGGCACCGCTTTGGATATCTTTAGAAGTTATCTGACCGGTCGCGGACAGTACGTGAAGGTTGGTAATCATATGAGCAAAAAAGAGATAGTTGAATTTGGGGTGCCTCAGGGCAGCGTGCTCGGGCCGAGTCTCTTCCTGATTTACGTCAACGGACTGTGTCGGTTGTCCCTTCCTTGCTGCAAAATAGTTACTTACGCAGACGATACCGCTCTCATAGTTCATGGCCGTGATTGGAGAGGGGCTCACCTAAATGCTGAATTAGCCCTTAGTTGTGTAATGAAATGGTTAACTGCCAATCTTCTAACCTTAAACATCAATAAAACAAAGTTCATTTGCTTTTCCATAAATAAGTCAGGTCAACCTTCAATACCCGTTGCCTTTCACGCCCATACTTGTCTTAATCCAGAATTAGCCACAAAGTGCGACTGTTCTCAGCTAGTGGAGACCAAATCGGTTAAATATCTTGGCGTAATAATCGATTGTCATCTTAAATGGCATCAACACATTGACTCTGTCGTGGCCCGCCTGAGGAAACTTTTATACATATTTAAGAAACTTAGAAGCTCGGCGGACTTTAAAACTCTAATAAATATATATTTTGCACTTGCTCAGTCACTCTTGGGATACTGCCTGACGGTCTGGGGCGGGGCGCACAAAACAGCGATGTTACGGGTTGAAAGAGCTCAGAGGGCGCTTTTGAAAGTCCTTTCGAAAAAACCAATTCGTTTTCCTACGGCATCTCTGTACTCTCTGTGTCCAGTCCTCACTGTCAGACAGTTGTTTATTTCTCGAACGGTGCTCCGTAAACATAACCAGCTACCTTACGATCCAGACAAATGTGCCAGCAGACGCCGGTCTGATCGGGTTTGTGAAATAAAACCGCGTTCTACTGCAGCTACACGTCGCCATTTTGCCCACTTGAGCTCAAAGTTGTATAACAGAATTAACAAAAGTTTAAATATCTATTCAATGACCAGGATTGAATGCAAGAAGAAACTCGCAATATGGTTGAAATCACTTTCCTATGATGCTACAGAGGAACTTGTGGAAATTTAAAACAAAACAAAATAACATGCAAAACACACACACACACACATTCATTCACTCTCACACTACATTAGGTACTCACACACTCGGCACTCTTTACTGATTAATTTATTTATTTTAATTTTAATTTAGATTTGTATTTTATTCCTTCTCTTAACATTGTTAAGTTCTTAAATTTTTGTTTCTTTAGTCTGGAACAATTATCCCTCTCACTGGAGTCGGGCGTTGATGGCTGCGCCACAGTTTTAACTTTTGCAGCCATCATCGTTTTATCTTTTGCTTTTTGTATTTTGTTCTTAGCTCCAAATAAACGATTATTATTATTATTATTTTTGGAAAATATTTTCAATTCTCAGCGCTTTCGCTGGTTTTTAACTACATTTACGAGCCGAAGCCAAGTAAGTGCAGCGTGTGGTGTGTTATGTTTAGGATGTGTTATGATGAGGACCTAATGCGTTTTCATCTATTTGCATGAACTTTCTAACAATTCGACATGTATTCAGGATAGCTGCTTTTTGCAAGGTGATATATAGAGTTTCTGTCAAGTTTATTAATTTCAGGCTATGTAGTAGACAATTTGGGATGACGCCTGTTGTGGAAAGTACGATCGGAACTATATAAACTTTTTCTTGTCGCCAGATTCTGGTAACTTCATCCTTGAGTTCTGCGTATTTGCTTATTTTCTCAGTTATTGTTTTCTTTATATTATGTGTGTTGGGTATAGCAATATCTATTAAATATGTAATTTTATTTATTTTGTCTTGAAGGGTTATATCTGGTCTATTATAATGAATTGTTCTATCGGTGAGTATGGCGCGGTCATAATAAAGTTTATGTGTATCATTTTCTAGTACAGTTTGAGGTGTATAGTTATAGTAAGGAGTGTTCGTGTTCTGTATGAGTTTGTACTTGACCGCTAAACTTTGGTGTATTACGTTTGCTACCTGGTTGTGTCTATGAGTGTAATCTGTCTGCGTGAGGGTGGTGCACGCTCCTGTGATATGCTGGATAGTTTCTGGTTGGAGGTGGCACTTGCGACATTTATCATCCGTAATTGAAGGATCTTTGATGATATATTTTCTGTAATTTCTAGTGTTAATTATCTGGTCTTGAATGGCAATCATAAATCCTTCAGTTTCCGGGAACAAACTACCCACTTTAAGCCATTTGTTTGAAGCTATTTTGTTTACGTGGGATTGTTCTAAGTCGTGAGGATGTCGGCCATGCAAAACTTTTCTCTTCCAGTCTTCCATTTTTTGTGTTTGCGGGTTGTCATTGGTAATATTTTGTGTATCTAAATGTGCATTTAAGTTTAGTGGGGTGTAATTCGAATCATGTAAAACTACGGCTTTATGGATCTTACTTGTGCGAGATTTTGTTTCAAAGAATGATTTTAGTTTGAAGACTTGTTTTCGCCACATATGCTGGACGTCTATTAGGCCTCTCCCTCCGTTTTGCCTTTTGATAGTAAGTCTTTCTATTGCAGATTTAGGATGTAAGTGGTTATTTTTTGTGAGTGTTGTGCGGGTTATTCTCTCTAACTGTTCTGTATCTGTTTTTGTCCATTTAATAACCCCAAATGAGTAGGTTAAAATGGGTATGGCAAATGTATTTATGGCCTTGATGAGATGTTTACCAGAAAGTTGAGTTTTACATAGGGTGTTAAGTCTTTTCTTGTATTCTGTCGTAAGCGTATCTTTTATCCTAACGTGGTCCAGTCCTTTTAATTGCATATACCCTAAGTATTTGTATAAATCATTTGATTCCATTGCTGTTATAGTATCTGTGTAATTTACTTCATAGCTGCCCGGCCGTATCCTACCTCGTATGATGTGAAGAGTTTTACATTTATCAAGACCAAACTGCATGTTAATGTCTTGACTAAACTCTGCTGTAGCTTCTACTAGTTTTCTCATATCTTTTTCGGTTTGTGCATATAGTTTAATATCGTCCATATAAATGAGGTGTGAGATAGTTGTTTGATCAGTAGAGTGTTTGAAACAATATCCGGCACGAGAGCGCTGCAGCAAATGAGACAGAGGGTTTAGTGCGAGGCAGAACCATAGGGGACTCAAGGAATCACCTTGGTATATACCCTTCTTGATATAAATTTGACGCGTTAAAACGCGATTGTTACCATGATTTATTTGAAGTGTGGTTTTCCACTGTGACATTATGTTGCGTAAAAAGTCTATTATTTTTGAGTTAATTTTGTATATTTGTAGTATTTGTATTAACCAAGAATGTGGAACACTATCAAAAGCTTTTTTATAGTCGATATAAGTGCAATGGAGATTTCTGTTTTTTGTGGAAGCATGTTTATGAATAGTAGAGTCAATTATTAACTGCTCCTTGCATCCCATATGACCCCGCCTGCATCCTTTTTGCTCTTCCGCCATTATGTTGTGGCGTTCAATGTGCGAGTTGATTTTTGTTGTGATTAGTGATGTTAATATTTTATATATCGTAGGTAGGCATGTGATAGGTCTATATAGGGAAGGTTGTGGTGAAGTTTTAGTTTTGGGCAACATGTAAGTTATGCCTGTTGCAATAAATTCGGGTATGTTTTGTTGACCTAAAATTATTTCTGTTAAGTTTTTTGCTATGGGTTTATACAATGAAGTTAACTTCTTATACCAAAAATTATGTATTTTGTCTATACCAGGAGCTTTCCAATTATGGAGTCTACCTGTTACATGTGACACATCAGATTCTGTAATTTCTAGGAAATCCATTTCTTCGATTGCCCTCCATTTTGTTTCTTCCTCTGCTATCCACGCAGCTTTATCATTGTGTTGTACACGTTCTTCCCAAATACTAGACCAGTATGCTTCTAATTGTTTTTTTGTTGGTAGATCAATTATATCTGAGTTATTCTCAGTACTTGTGTTGGTGTCTGATTTACGTAGGTTTCTATAGAACATTTTTTCATTTGAACTAAATGTGGTATTATCGACTTTGCGTTGTTGTGCTTTTTTGTATCTTTTAAGCCTATGAACTTTAAGTGATAGTTTTTGTTTCAAGGTGTCTAAATACTCTTCAGGTTTTCTGTTGTTATTCTCGTGCCTAGTGTGTGTAAAACTACTCCTAAATATAGCCTCAACTCTTCTTACTACTTTACTTGATCTGTTGTTGTTGATGTATTGTGTAAGTCTACTACAATCAGCTCTTAATTTGTCGATGTCTTTTTCTAACCTGTGCTGCCACGCTGGTTTGACATTCTGTTTTGGCCTTAAATTTCCGGTATCTTGTGAGATTTTAAACTTAAGTTCTTCACATATAACCACCGCTGTGCAATATATGAGTGTGTGTATATCTATAAGTTGTGTGTCATCAGAAATAAATTGATTTAGAATATTCTCATTAAATAAGTTGACTAAACGAAAAAGATCACGGCTGTGTCGAAGTTTGGGTAATTTTGGTCGAACTCCTGGGTCCATCCCTGAGTATAGTGTCAGAGTTGTTCTGAATTTATCATTTATCTCTTGAATATATAACTCTGTTGCCAAGTTTTGTTCTGGGACAACTAAGGTCTCAACATCATTCTCTAGCATCAGAGTTAAAGATTCAGTTTGTGTGGATGTATGCGATATTTGCGTATAATCTTGCGATTGGTTATATAGTAGAGAACTACTAGTTTGTAATTGAGTGTGCAGTTGTGTTTGTGGGTGTCGATCTATTTCGGTTATATTTTGTGATAGTGTTGTTGTGTTTGTATTACCTTCTGATTCTTGTAATTGCAACCGTGTTTCTTCTTTTAATTGCTCTATTATTTCTAGCGATAATAGTTTATTTCTGACAATAGCTCTTCTCTGATCTGCTATTCTTTGTTCTGAGACTGTTATCTCAGGGTATTGTCGAGTAAAACGTTCATGCAATTGTTGTCTGTAAGTGGTCATATCAGTCTCTAATTTGGTGATGTAAAAGTAAGTACGCATGATAAATAGGTTTACTTCTTTGCTCCATCTCATGCGAACTCTTGTTTTTCCAGCCCTGGTGGACGCCGGTAAAAAGGAACTAGCCTCCTGCGTAACATTCAGGGTTGGAGTAGGCGGGATTGTATTTAAACTAGCAATAGGATGTGGTGAGTGTGATATTATGGGTGACGATGGCATGGATGGTGATGATGATCTAGAGGGTACGTATGAATCTGTGCTTGGGCTATACGGTTCCACAGGGGTGTTTGTCCTGTCCGTAAGTCTGTCACCATCGTCAATGACTTCGGCTGTAGTATCTTTGTCGGTGGGAGCCCGCCTGCTCAACTCCTCACCGCTGACGGTTCGCATGCTGTGACACCCAGCGTCAGCTCCAGGTGCGCCCCGGCGATCGCCCCCGGGCAGCGGTCCTAAACGTTTTCTCTTTGAACGTGTCTCCATGTTGAATGGGTTTCCAGAGCCACGTTAGCCACGCCAGTAACTTCTCATTCGTGTGTCCGCCCCCCACGTGATTAGATGGTCAATCAGGACGTGTGGTTGTTTAGGGGGCTTATTATTATTATTATTATTATTATTATTATTCTATAAGGAAAAGTAATACTTAAAGTCCTAGAATATGTGGTCCAAAAACACAAGGTTTCGATGATACCATCAATCATAAATTAATTTTGGTAAAAAATTTACATCCGTATAACAAATCTTTACTTTTGTGACGTTGCCAGTCATCGATGAAATCTACGAGTATAGCCGTTTGCAAATAAATAAATGATACGAGTATTACATATTTACATTGTCATATTTCACCTAAATCCGTGAATGAAAATGAAAACAAAAAGAAGATAATGAAAAAATAGTCTTGGGTATAACAAAAAAAAAATGCGTTGTTATATTTTAAAACTATTTTTTTATGACTTTCTAATAACTAGTGCTTAACTGCGATCCCACCTGATGGTAAGCAGTGATACAATCGTTGATGGTGAAGTGCACTAATTTATTAAGAGCCTTTTCATTCTAGCCTTGGAGACACCTAAATCGGAGAGGGAGACCGCAACAGGCAATTGGTCCAGTCCTATAAACGATGAGGCAAGACGCTTAGTCCAAACATTACAATTTCAATTATAATTGAAATAGACGAGCCGAATCGTTTAGTCCAAACCGTAGAGGAACTTTTGTAAGGGTGTTTACTCGCCGTACTTCGTCATCGTTTTACTTATTACAATTTCAATTATAATTGGAATAATTAATCTCAGGGTTAATAATCATGTAGCGCTTGTATATTGATGTAGTACAATGTTAGTCGGGTCATCAGATTGGAGCCAGTAAAGAGATATAAGCACTGTATTATGTCTAATAGCGTGCAAAGGTCCAATTTACGTATTGATGGAACGAGGTCGGGGTCTGATTATACGTGTTGCAAGTAGTATGTTTTTTAATTACAATCTGTTGATGACTTTAATTAAAGGTAATTCAACAGCTGAACGGATTTCTGAAAAGATTAGACTGACGAACCGGGTGTTGTGGTGCTACGCGGTTGGTATGATAATGGTAATTGTTATGCATGTGTAAGTACATGAATTGTTAAAACAAAATAAATACGTGTCTTCATTATGCGTACGGCTAAGGAGTGGAATTCCCTAAAACTAAGCCGGTAAAGCTCTTTGAAAATCTATCTACTATTTTGCATGAACTTAACTAAATATACTCATTTTAAAAAGTAAAAAAAAGTATAACTGTATTTTCCCATTTTTTAAAGGTTTTTAAAAAAAAACATGTAGGTATGTTACGAAACAAGTTTTGTTAAATATTCGATTGAGTGACAGAATTAGCAACTGGCAACAGTGAGCGTTTTTTCGCGTTGTCTCTTCACCAAACATTGCGTTGAATGAAACAACAAGCTTTTAAACTATTTTTACGTTGACTGTAGATGGATCGAAAAGGGCCCTGTTTAACTGCGCGTCGTCAAAATTCGAGTTCAATAATTCCAAATCTAAGCCACTTCGGCCTTCTTTTTATCTACGTTTCTGGTATAAATCTCCGAAATGCCACTCATATTTAAAACTAACTGTAAAAACAAACCCTCACGATGCTAGTCGGGGTTACATTGACAAATTTACGACAGTTTTTGCTAATTTCTTCTTTTTTTTCTAAAACTTTATGGTTCCTGTAAGTGGCAAACGGTTTTGCGGTAGTTTTTTTGTTTTAAAAGATTATCAACCTGTCTTAAGGTGTTAAGTCAATCTTATCTCAAGTTCGGTTCGGACTTGACAGGTTTTTGTGATAAATTACCAATTTTTTTTTCGAGTAAACAAAATTGATGGGTGTGGACTATTTTTAGACCGACTGAGATGGCTGCATTTCTTATTTGTCTTGATACTAGTTTTAAGTACGTAGGTATATATTCTCTTTTTTAAATGATATTTATTTTACAAATAGGTTTTTTAAAAACACTCTTACACGTAAATTTTTACGTCAGTTTAAATTAGATGAAGCCGATGTTTCCTAGCTGACTACACTGAGATGAAACAACGAAACAAACTTAGGGTTTTACTATCGGTTTACAAAAATTATCATATCATAAAAAATACATACTACCGAACATATAACCTCCTCCTTTTTGAAGTCAGTTAAAACTGTTTATTGTTTGTTTTTCGGATATCTAGACTGAAAAGTTAGGAAAAGGTTAATGCACTTTATTCCAAATCTATCTGGCGTCTACCATAGTAGGAAGTAGAATTAATTTTTATACACCTTTCTTACCAATTCATTCCAGTCCATGTTAATTATGGTAGTTTCCTCATTAAAGTAATGCCAATCCGCAGTAACAGGAGCCTACACTTTGACACATAGCGTAGTTTATGACCGCACAGACGAGTTCTGCTATTCCACAAGTTAATTAGTGACCTCACGCGGAAGGCGTTAGGGTCACATGGAACTCATAAAGTTGTCAAAGAAAATTAAATATGTTTCTACCGACTAGACTACTGTTCCATTCCGTTACGATATATCTTTTCACGTTATTTATAGGAGACAATTTATTAATCGTAAAAATATGAATTGTTGTTCACATTTTTGGGTAGAGTCGGTCTAATGATAAATCGTCCAAAAAAATGTCCTTCTAGAAGCTCTTCTGGAAGGACTTTTAAAGTCCTGCTAGCAGGACTTTAATTTGTATGAAATTTGACGCTCGTCCTTCTGGCAGCACGCCGACTGCTGGCAGGACGACTCAGACAAATTACTAAATCAGGGGAAACAAACATTTTGAACTACCCACTTTTAATTATTTATTTATTTGAAATAAACGATAAGGTAGGTAACATAAATTTATTGTTCTAATACATTGATATGTTTATATTCTTTTGGTAGGTACTCAATGTTGTAATTACAATTGTAGAATTCATTTTATATTTTATAAAGTATTATACCATTCAATACTTTTCACGCGGTTTCGTTTCTACGTGGACGCGGGAAAAAGTTATTGTGTTTCTTTCTATATAATTATAATTCTTCTGTAATTGTGTTTGTCTCCTCCTAAACAATTTGATCGTTTTGGACGAAATTGTTATTGATATTGATAGCTGCAATCGGGTTCTAATTACTTTTGCGTTAGATAAGTTGGCTAATAAAAATTAAACTCGTGATTGATCATTTTACAGTTTTTAATCAACAGAAAAATAATAAAGAAAAAAAAAAACATTAAGCTGCAATTCCGTTTGTTACATGGTATGCGAAACAATTGCGCTCTGTTTGAGGAGCACAGAAGACGCATCGCTTTCCGCATAATAATTTTTACAGTAGTAGCTGGCTTTCTGTTGTCTTTTGTGGTTGCGAATTTTGAAAGTGCTTCTTACATGTGATCTTCTACAAAACGAATTTGATAATAAAATGTCAGCCACAACAATAAGATGTTGCAAATGCATCACCAAATTGTTGACGACCCCACGCGTTATTCGTTCCCGGCGCATCGCAGTGAGATTCTAGCGAGCGCACGCGATCTCCACGGCTAAATATCGTGGCCATCTCGCTCACAATGATGCTAGAATGATGCAACAAACACTCCTACAATCAGAAAGAAACCGACTATCAACTTGTAGTTTTACAAATCCTACCAGCAGGACTGATCACGTAATATTCATTAAAAAAGGTGCGTCCTACCGAAAGGACTGAAAGTCCTGCTAGCAGGACGCTGGACGATTTGTCACTAAAAAGTCAATCGACTTGGGTAATTATTAGGGTACAATTACATCAACACTGCTTGAATAGTTACATGTAACGTCACGCCGTGCTGCATTTTTTCGTACGAGGTGACGTCACACGTAACTTTAATGGGCTATATCTTTGTTATTTTTTGTTTAATCGAAAAAAGAAAAAATACCAGTCCAATATTTTTTTATAATCTAAAATATGGACTAAATAAGATGTAATTATTTTGACCCTGGACACTGCCCTATTATGATCAGGTCAATATTATCTTCCACATGAACACGTCACAATCAGATAATAAAATACAATGAACATAATCTAAAAATATCCCTACAATCACATACATAACTCTTTTACAAAAATCAACAAAAGGGTTAAAAATCACTGCGAGATACACTAAAACCACTTTTTAAACAAATCAAACAGAAACCCGTCGACTCGTGCCTTTGCGCAGCATCCCAACCCTACCGCTGCCGCTGTTAACCCGCGAACGCGTGCCGGGATCAATAGTACCCACCTCCGAGATACCTCAACCCCTATTGTACCCGTTTATCTTGGGCACAATCCCTTTTTATCCCTTTTACAGGGCTAAAGGGTACATGAATCGTGCGCAAGGATTCTGTACTTATCGCGTGCGTATTGTTAAGATGGAAACGAGATGTAACCCTTATTTTTTGGAGTTTTTTTTTTCTTTTATGTAACTGTTAGTTTTTATCTTTTATTGGGTGCGAAATGAAGTTGGTTTTTTTGTTCAAATCAATACTTACTAAGTTATTTAATTTTGAAGATTTTTTTTAACTGTCAAATTTGAAGTTTTTTTTAATAATAATAATGATAATTAAATTCCCCAGTGATCGAAATTGTGATGTCCAACGTCTAAGTTCTCAATGAAATTCCAGTTTTCTAAAGAACTTTCATTTCAAATCAAGTTTGAGCGCGATCCGCGATTCTCAGCACACGTGAACTCGCCCCGTGGGACCACACATGGCTCTGAATGAAACTTCTACAATCTTCAATATCCAAAACCAGATTCCTTTCTTCATCAATATTCACAATATTAGAAGAAGCCCCTTTTTTACTTATCTTTTTTTCTATAGGGGTGTTCGTAACGTCTTTTTTCTTTGGACGAAAAATACGATGGTGACCCATGACCCGAGGACCCTTTGAATGTTTGAAATCTAGTTTGTATGAAAAAAGCGTGTCTAGCTGTTTTGTTTGGTGCTCACAATGAAGTGAATACATGTCCGAGACTGATTGTATGTGGTTGGGGCAGTTTACGTCCTACTATGTGACAGACGTTGGATTCTATGTGACTACAGTGTACCTATGTAATAGTGACGCAAGTCGTATAACGGCTGGCAGTTTTTTTTTCTGTATAAAGAGAATGAAATGTTTTTTAAATGTTTTCAGATATTGCATGATATTCAAAAATTTACAGTTCTTTTAATTAATCCCACTATAAAAACATCCCATTATAAAGACGAAAGTTTGAATCTGGGTCTGTGTATTTGTTACTGATTCGCGCCCAAACGTATGAACGGATTTGGATGAGTACAGGTAGACCATGGTACGAAAATCTTTTCTTTTACGAGAATTAAGCTAGAACTACATTAGACCGATGCACACGTGGACAACGCCTGACTTGTACTTACGTAGAACGACGTCGCGTGGCAACGATCTAATGTAGCTCTACAAGTCTAGTTTCCATGTATAATGTATGGAGACCGACGCGCTCAGATACGTGTATATGAGGACCACGTGTGCGCAATTTAGTTTTAGCATAAATTCTGACTCTCAATCGGGTAAAGCCACTGGCAGAAACTAGTCGCTTATATTTTTGGGTAAAGTCATAATACTATTTACTACTATTATTCGTTATACTAACATAGGATAATTGATCTTTGTTGTCCGCTAATAAAATTAATATTTTTTTTTAATTAAAAATATGTTATTAAATATCAATGATTTATTAACGTATTAAGACGCCATGTTAAAAAATCTAGAGGAGTGCTAACCACGATCACATTTCTATCGGAATGACTTCATCATTAATAACTGCGAATTATCTAACATCTATTAATAATATTTCTAATCGCAATATGTATAGCTACTCGTGCCAACCGCCTCTTAATATCACGTGTTGCAAACTTAAAAAAAAAACTAAAAACATTTTTGTTAAAAAACTTTTTGCAAAAAATCCCCTACGATACACAATAGACTATGCGCTCCCGTTAAGTAACCCAATTTTTACACCATAAATAATAGATAAAGAAAAAAACGTAAAAGGTAACGGTCTTCCGTGTTTCTTTTTTTAGTAAAAAAAAAAGATCCGAGTATGTAAGAATTAATTTATGAAACGCCTCAATGCTTACGCAGAAAGTGGGTATTGAGAGCGAAAATTAGGCCACATTCATAGGTTTTTTTCTTGGAGTTTTTTTTTGTTATCTTTTTTATCTTTTTCATAATGTTTTGTGACAATATTGACAGATCAGGCCCCGTTGAGGACGGACGTTGAGTTTGAGGATTTGTAAATAAAAAAAAATAATATAAATCTCATTGAAAATTAATACCGTTTTTGAAGTTTCTTAGAGGCTGATTGGCTTCATTGTTAAATGTTTTTTGTTGGTGTCTCAAGTTTTCAGTGGCTATGAATTTAGATGAGATTGTTTGTGACAGCTTTTTTAGTAGGTTTGTAGGGCATTTATTTATTTTTTGGTGAATTGTAACGTAGGTGTTATAGGCTTTAAAAAAATGTGACAGATTCGCTACAGTATTTGTATTTTTTTTAACGGCAAAGAAACGTCAGTCGTATTTTTTGTTTGTTACGATACTTATTAATTGCATAGAAGTTTCTCGAAACTTTTATTACAATTGAACAGTAAAAAGTACTTTTATTCTAGTTACTTACCGACATTATTTTTTTATCAAAATCTTTAAACCCCGCCTTAATCTTTTACCTCCAAAAAACGAGTTCTCAACAAATAAAAAGTCACAGCATCCGTAACCGTTTAAGGGTTAATAATGGTAATGACAACCATAACCCTAACCACGTGCCGAGATGAGGGTTAAGTTAAAAATGAGAAGATGACAGAAAGGGTAACTTTACGTAATTGTTACTTAAACTTATCTTTATGTTGTTTTTTTAAAGGGGAATATGAAATTCTTGTTTTCACTTCTCTTGTCTATGTAAATGACTATGTTGAGAACACAATTTTTGACGATTCATCTCTCTTTGAGTTTTTAAGCGGTAATTCACTTGTATGGAATACTCAGAGTGTAGCATTTCAGAAAATAAAAAAAAAGAAATTGGAAAATTCGGAAAAAAGCTGTAAGTGTTTTTTCTCTATAAAATTTTGTTCGAACTATTTGGACAGCATATTGTCTGTTAGGCAGCAAGTCCTCATTTTAATTTCAATATTTCGTCCACTGCTGAACATAGGCCTTCATAAAGTATCGCCACAACCACCGACTCTGCGCGTCTCGCATCCATCTAGCTGATCCATGAGTTGTGCGAAAGTATACCACGGGGCTCTGGAACGAATTCAAAGAAGGAACAGGAGTGGGTTTTAGTCAGCAAAAGTCTGACACGCCCTCTCGCTCCTTCCAAGAGCGGGAGAAGTCATTGAATGATTTACTACCTTAAAAAAGCCATCTAGATAGTAGTAGGTTACTTACTTAGTATTCGTGTAAATTACATTATTTATTAAAATTTTACCTAATTTGTTATCTCGATTAAATTATTTTGAAATCAAAACTATTAACATTTTTTTTTTTTTTCATTTGAAATAAGCAGTACCTTTGTACTCTTTTATCTATATTTGTCCATTTCATTTTTAAGTGTTTGTGTGTGTACATAAATGAATAAATAATTATTTTTTTTCCTTATATAATGAATATTATAATTTAATGATCTTTTTGTTTTGTATTTTTCCTGCCTTTCTGGAGCTAAACTTTATAATTTATGAAATGAAGGTTTTTGTTTTTATTGGTTTTATTAAAACTCGTGTCCAGTTTTTTTTTAAGACGATTAACTTAAATAATAACCCATACGAAAAAAATGTGATCTGCCTTTTTAATTCCGAAACCCTAAAAAGGAACTAATAGATATAACAATATTATAGAGTGGTCAAGTCCGTACTTGTGCATTGATTAATCCTGTCTCAAGGGAAATATGATGTTGTCAAGGGTGATCCGTTCGATTGGGATTTTATCAAGCCAATAATAATAATAGCCATGATTTTTGTTCGGACTAGTTGGTACCCCCGACTTCACCCGCATCAGACTCATAAAACAGCATAATGCCAGTTGATCACAATTTCAGGAAAGTTTCTTAGTGCAGAATCTATATTTTTTTTCCAAAATAACAACTTATGTTAATTCTTATAACATAAGCTAAAGTCTACCAGTGAAAGTTCTATCAAAATCGGTCCAGCCTTTTCGGAGATAACCCGCAATGACCAGCCAGACAAACTGACACAAACGTAAAAAAAAAATACATTTTTATTTAAATATAGCACACAATAAAGCAACTTTCTATAGGTGAAAAAATTTTAGCAATCGAACTAGTACTTTCGGAAATTACCTCCTACAAACAAAAAACAAATTTTACTTCGTTATGATATTAGTGTAGATATCGAATATTACAGTCATATTATTATGCATTAAGCAAAAACATATTATGCATTTTGATATAACAAACAGTCAATTCAATTTTATTTATATGAATAAAAGGTTAGCTGAGCTGACCCGATAGACATCGTCGTTTTGTCACCAAAGTTACAAAAAGAAAAGTGTTAAATCTATAAAAAATTAAAGTAGTTTATGAATTAACAGCTCGGAACCGTTTGAATTTAGTAAAGAAAATGTAGTTTTTGGTTTTCTGTGCAATTTTTTCAATTTAGTCGTCATAAGAACCATCCTGAAACTTTAACAATAGTTTATAAAAACTTCGTCCAAATTGATCATTTACTTATTTTCAAAATTTGCGCTTAGCAACACAATAAGCCACTCATTTTAAAAAGGAAAGATAATACTGAAAAATATATCTTACAAAAATAGAAATAAAAAAACAAAGTAAAAAAACTTATAGTTAATAAGATATTATAAATAAGGAAATATTTGAGAGTGTGTATACTTGTGTGTTTGTTATTTTTTCTCGCTAGAACAGCTCATTGGATTTCGATGAAATTTGGTAAACGGGTAGGCCATGTCCTGAAATCGCAAAGTACACAGGATATAACTTTTAATCTCCGGAATATGTTCCCTTGAGATAATTTTCTTCTACCACGCAGGCAAAGCCGCTAACATCAGCTAGTCTTTCAATAGGGAGGTTCTCATCCCTAAATCCAATATCGTTCGTAACTAGCACCTCTCACTGCACCCGACTGCCTCTCTTTGTGCTCGCCGCGAACCAACAGTCCCCGGTTAATCGTTCAGATTAAGTGGCATTAACGCTCCCACACAATCCCATCACTTGCCAACAAATCTCATTCCTACTGCACTTTAATCCTATACCACAACCTCTACTACGAAATCTGCATAATTTTTATTACGACAACCATTGCTGACGCAACACTACAAAGTTTACGTCCTCACTAAACAGATGCGGTAATGTATGTCGAGTGCAGTCAAATTGTAGCTGATGGATATCGTTTCCCCCAAAAGCTCTCGCTCGCTAGTCAATTAAGTGATCAGCCCAGGGGTTCTACACAATTGGTCGCCTCCGCACAATGCGACGGTGGCGCCGCGCTACTATACTGTATACAACTCGCTACGGTTTTATTAGACGGATTGTGAGGGATGACGCTTTTTTGAGGATTATAACTGAAGCATATTTGAGGTATTAATATCGAGGGTATTACAAAGCTAATAATGCACGAACTGAATAGATGCTAATACGCGAATGCACATTAAGTGATTGTTATGTTTATACGGAACAGTTTAATCAGATTCTATTTGTGATGGGTTTACTGTGGAACTTAGTAACAAAGAGTCAATAAACTCAAAATTTCTAGGAAAACAGTCACAAAGCCTAAATTTCTTATAGTAAACTCCGATTTATTTCAACCCGCCCATCTTTCAGTGGAACTGAAACAAAAAAGCCAACCGTATCTATTTTTATCGCAATTTTTTTCACATTGCAGACGCGGCGAGTCGTCGGGTCCCGGGCGTCCGTGCGTAAAATCGGATCATGAACGAGTTAGTCGAGCGCGACCAATAGTTGCGAGCCCCTGACCGATCCATGGATTTTAGAATTACTTTTTCTGGGAAACTTTTAAAGCTTTAACGTGTCGCATAAAAGCGTGTGTATGGATTTCTGTGTAGCCTTTATAACTTTTAGGCAAAAAAAAATAACCTGTGTTTATGATTTAAAAAAAGTTATTAGGGTTTTAGTAACACATCAATAATTTGCTTTAAAGCGCAATGAACATTAGCAAGATGGCTTCAGAACAAATGTAGTATGAGTGAGCAAATGTGTTGTGGACAACCTAACACCTGTGTAGGTACATGTTTGTCGGGTATAATTAACGTAACTACGAAAACATCTGATTTTAATTTTGTTGCTCTGTTTCCGTACTTAGTCTATGGTGCTCCATTGTATGTGATTTACGAGAAATTAATATAATAGACGAGTTTTTAGTACGCACCTGATTACGAACGCACTAATCGCAGGAACTGCTGGTTCGAATTGAAAAATATTTATATTTATCAATATTATTTTAGTGTTAAAAAGCCCATTTATCGAGGACGCTAATAGAGGCTATATAAAATCACGCAACGAGCCACAAGCGAAGCAGTAGCTAAAGATGCTGGTAAAACCGCGGGAAACACATAACAGTTTTACATACAAAATAATTCTTGGAAGTGTTATTCTACGAACAGATAATAAAAACATCTTCCTTATTCATAAAATTACTAGCTTCTGCACGTGGCTTCGACCGCGTTAGGGAGCGAATTTTGGGAAATCCTCTCTTAACTCATCGAATGCCGTAATTAGAGACACAATAGAAAGACAATTGCTTATGTCGAACTGTGTAACTTAAGACATTCAAAAGGTTAATGCTTACCTATGTCATAAAAGGAAGCCTTGCACAAAATTTCACGCTCCTAGTCCCAGTAGTTTCGGCTGTGCGTTGATATGTCAGTCTCTCCTTTTATATATGTGTACAAAGTGTAAGGGACAGCCCTCCACAAACTTTAAGGGCTTGCTCAGTAGACGAAACTGAATAACCTACCATAAAAAATTTTTTCAGGAAACGAAAAAAAAAATCCGCCTCACCATACAAAATTATTAACTTGATTGGACAGTTTGTATGGAGAGGCTGAATTTTTTTTTCGTTTCCCGAAAAAAATTTTTATGGTGTGTTGTTCAGTTTCGTCTACTGAGCAAGCCCTTAAAGTTTGTGGAGGGCTGTCCCTTACACCATTTATAGATATACTAGATTTTGCCAGCCGCTTCGCCCGACTAAAAGTAGGTCTTTATACAAACTTTGGACTCCCGTTTCATCCCCTGAGGGGGTGAATTTTGGGAAATCCTTTCTTAGTGCTCGCCTACATCATAAAAGAGTATGATTTTAATTTGGTTTTGATTTAATTTTAATTTTGATTTTAATTTTGATTTGAATTTTGATTTTAATTTTGATTTTAATTTTGATTTTAATTTTAATTTTGATTTTAATTTTTGATTTTAATTTTGCTTATTATTTATTTTATTTTGACTTTATTTTGATCTTATTTATTCTATTTTATTTTTATGAGCAATGTTACTAACGTAGTTTTTAAGTGCTACTAACATAATATGGATGTATCTGATTTAAATAAATAATAATAATAATAAAAGGAAGCCTGCAAAATTTCACGCTCCTAGTCCCAGTAAGTAGTTTCGGCTGAGCGTTGGTATGTCAGTAAGTCAGTTTCTACTTTTTTATATATAGCTATATAACTATACTTAAGAACATACAGTAGTTAAAGATAAAGCTTGCATGGAGCCACTACGTGAGGATGGCCGATAACCTTAGACATGTCTTATCTTTGAAGAAAAATAACCGACCGAGTTCCACTGGGTTGTAGCACAATCGATGTGGTGAGATGATTTCAACATTTTCGATTAATTTTTTGAGATCATGAATTGATGTTTGTTGACAGTACGATTGAGATTACGTTATATTCCTAAATAATGTCATCGATAAATTATGTAAAAGTGTATTTGTCTGTGTATACTTGTTACTCCTTCACACTCAAACGACTGAATGGATTTGGATGAAATTGGGCACACGAGTAGACCATTTTCACGGGTATTCGATGTCGCTGGCAGAAGTTTATTATACAAATATTATAAAGACAAAAGTTTGTGAGTGTAATATTTATATTTTATGCAACTTATTAGACTATGTTCTGGGATAAAAAGCTATCCTATATGCTAGGATAGCTTTTTATCCCAGGAATATTTTCCTTTGTGATAGCAGCTTTCTCTCTGGCAGCAGCTAGTGCAATATAGCAAATAAGATCACATGTGTAAAACAAACAAGTTACTTTGTATTTTTATTGGTAACCACGGTGATAGCTACCACGTATTTTTTTTTCCCAAAAACGTCTTATCTGTAAGTTTATATGTATGTATGTTTGTAAATAAATTACGCTTATCAAAGATCCAAAAAAAACATGCTGTATTGGCTGAACAGATTTGGACGTTTTTAACATAGATATACCATAGACTAGATAAAGTCAGACTATACTTTATTTAACCTGATAATGAATATTTTTTTGTTTACACGCGGATAAAGCTGTTGGCAAAGACAAATAAGTATGGAAATGTGGATGAGCAATATACATGTGGATGTGATTTTTCAGTGGCATGAATAAGAGACTACCAATTGAACCAGACAAAGCTCTAAATTTAAACACAGAACCGAAACTGCACATGACAGAAACATTAACGGATGCTGCGCCAAAAAAACTGGATATAAGGTGATAAATATATCATTTTTACAAACAAGACCGGACAAGACACATTGGCAGACGGTCTTAATTTATCCAGTGGCAAAGAAACAAGTGGACAAACAAAGAAACAAGTGGATAAACAAAGAAATAAATGAACAAACAAAAGAACAAACGCGTGATTTAACGCTGACATACTCGATACTTGTTGCTTGTTTTATCGTATCGATCTTAGTGTAAATTGTAATGGGGACTGATTGATTTATTCAGAGCTTTGCAGGGAATGTTTTAAATTGTTGTTGAAGGTATATTTAGTGTTGTTTGTTGGAGCTTGTTTTGAAGTAGTGACGTCAGCTTTTGCTACTTCATTTTGCCAACAGAATTCTTCTAAAGACATTCTATCTTGTTTGACTTCTTGTCTTTCAAACTGATTATTAGAATCATAAACCTTGACAGTTAGGTATGTGTTCAATAGAAGTATAGGTTCGTTTGATGTCTCAAAGTAATAGCAGTAGTATCCCATCAATTGTTATTGACGGTATAAATATATGATCGTTAGTTGGAGCTTGTTTTGGAGTGGTGATGTCAGGTTTCACTACTTTATTTTGCTAACAGTATCTCAGTAGTCTTCTTCTTTAAAGACATCCTATCTTCTCTAACATCTGGTCTTGACTTCTTATCCTTCAAACTGATTATTACAATCTTATGCCTTGATAGTTATGTGTTCAATAGATGTATAGGTTAGTTACATGTACTCAAAGAAATAGCAATATTGTCCCGTCAATTGTTGACGGTATATTTTGTGTTGTTAGTTGGAGCTTGTTTTGAAGTGTTGATGTCAGATTTCACTACTTCGTTATTGTAATGGTATTCTTCTAAAGGCATCTTATCTTCTTTAGCATCTTGTTTGATTTCTTGTTCTTCAAACTAATTATCAGAATGTTATGCTTTGACTGTTGCATTTCAATTTATTATTATTATTATTATTATTATACATCTATGTAAATCATCTATGTCATTTATGTATGTTTATAACTTTTTTTTATTTATTATTTGCTGAATTATATAGGGTTTAGCATAAGTTTATTCTGATTTTTAATAAATTATTCACTTACGTAAGAATATAGCATGTAACTAAAAAAATATTGGATGTTTTATAAAAATTAGATATCGATTATAACTGTTTCTTTCCAGTAATCGTTGTCATTGTATTAAAGTAAAAGCAAGATTCGTTGACCTTTGAGTAGGCTTGTCTTAGGATCTTTGTTCTTATTATCCAGATTATATTTTTTTTTATTTCTTCTACAACATATTTCTATTCAAGAAACAGAAATCAATAGAGAAAGGAGAATTTCCCTAAAAATATAGTTTGTCGCAACATCGTACCTAACAAATACATTCCTAGGTCAAGCCTATTTTTAAATAGGCTTGACCTAATAAATCCAGTATAGGTATATTTTATTTTTCATCATCCATCCTCAGCCTTTTTAATGTTCCCACTGTTGGGACTCAGCTGTTGGCTCTCATTTTATTTTTTACTTCTGCATATTTCTATTCCACGCTGTAGAAACAAGAAGAATTCTGCAACCGGATCGATTGGTACCTGACCCAATTAGGAATGTCTAGGCAGATGGCAGAATAAACTGTCCTCCTCCCAAGTTCCTCGAAAACAGATGCTCCAAAATATTCTCTCATCCAATGTGTGTGCTGCCATTACATTCCGCCGAACGCCCGCTGAATGGTGTAGCCAGCTCAAAGTCTGACGATTGATACATGTGACGTTATACGACAAGCCTTTCTGTGCGTTTTATTTGACAATTTATGTGTCCCACAAAACGTAAAGTACTTTTGAAGTAAAGTGAATGTCTTACAGTTTTTATTTTTTACGGTAAGTGAAATTTTTAGTGTCCATGTCGTTTCGGTAGGGACCGCTTTGGGCTTTAAGCGGTGAACGTTGATTTCTTTTTTCGGATCTAAGGATTTAAATTGTTGTGATGTACGGTCAGGCAATTACTTGGGATAGCTATTTTGTAGTTAAATAAGTAGTTAATTTATTTAGTCTTGGTGTGAGTGTTTTGTTGAGATTTAAACTAGGCATTGTATATTTTGTTTAGTTTCTTCGATTTTCCTATAATTAAGTAATAGACATCACTTTAAACGAGTATATAAATATATTCGTTTAAGAAAATAGAAAAAAGAAAAATATTTTATTTGGCACACAGTTTAAAAACAACATGTAGAAACAAAAAATATTAACATTGTGTCTTATAATGTTAGTGTTTTTTTTACTGGACATACTTTAAGCTGGCTGCTCCAAAAAAAAAATAACGTTTCGGTGTTTAATGTGCCATTAACTTAATTTTTCTGCCTGACTGACTTGTTTGACAATTCAAAAGTGCCTGTAAATGGTGATTTTGATTTTAATAAAATCACTAGTCTCAAGAAAAGTACCTATCTATCACTTATATAATATTGTGTTTCTCATAAAAACCTTTTAACAGAGCTTGATTAAACCATTATGTCGATTTTAAAATCTTATCTTTGACAATTTGATACAACACAAACATAAACTCCAACATCTTCCATAAATTAACCAACCAGCTCCAAAACCCAGGCAAACGAACACAAAAACCACGGAACCATCAAAATATCCTGAAAAAAGTAAAATAAGAAAGAACAGCCCGGTCGGGGGACGTCTCGGGCACCGGGGTACCTGCACCCAATTACTCAGTCACCCAAATGGGGGGTAGGGGGATGGGGGATGACATACAGACACCGCTGTCACGATCGATGGGGACTCCGGAGATAAGTTTACTGCGGCAAGGCGGCTGCCGCCTTCAAGGAATCGAGAATATGGTTTATTTAAGAAATGGCTCGTTTTTATGATGAGGTTTATTATAGATGTACCTAGTTGGTTAGATGTTTTGGGTGCAAGACTAGGTTTGAGTAGCAAGTGGACTGCAGGAAACTCTTTTCATACATACTTGTATTTGTTTTGAAACATAATTACGTACTTATCGAATTATTTTAATTATTAGGGATAATAAACAGTTACATACAGTTACAATAGTATACAAAAAATACAAAAAAAAATAACAACGTTTTTCACGGAAACTTTTATTCTACAAGTTCAAATTATATAAAAAAAAAAAAAAACAAAATTATCCACTACCTACTGATTTTTTCACTATTTTTTTTTTATATAAATTTACGAGTAGAGAGTGTCCTTAAGTACAGTCTTGCGTCAAAAGTGCTGTTGTATTCTACCAATACTAAAGTGTTTAAAATTTCAGAAGAAGAACACAATTAAGAAGAGAATTTTAAGAAAGTCAATGGTTCATGACTAATTTCATTTGTAGCATAGAATCTAATGTATTAAAAACTACATATTTGTGTACGGTTGATCTTCCTATAAAAAAAATCGACACTAGTGCAATGGCACTTTTGACCGCTAACTTTAGTACTTAGTAATGTTTACATTTCTTTTTCATTTCTCCTTTCAAAAGTCTACTGGAAGACTTTTATAAAACACAAGTGTGAAAAACACACACAAGAATCTTTGTACTTATATCTAGTAATAATGTAATTTTTAATTATTTATCTTCTTTTAAGTACATAAATTATTATTAAATTACTCATTTAAGACTAACATTATCTGAAGAAACTTAGGTTTTATTTGGTGAAACAGTTTTAAAATTAGTGCTGCGTTCGCTTCCTTATATCTTTCAGTATTAAGATAAGTATTTAGTCTAAACTCAGTAATGTGTTTATCAACGAGGTCAAAGAGAAACATATTTTTAGAATTTTGCAAGTAAAGACGCTGATATGAGAGACTACTATATAACTTTAATCGTAGTTTATCGAGATGTGTAGTCTATAGTATGATTATTATATTTTAACTAGCCTCCACCAACCCGCACTGGGCCCGCGTGATGGATTACGGCCTATTCCCTCTTCTAGAGAGGAGGCCTGAGTCCCAGCAGTGGGAACATTAAAAAGGCTGATGATGATGATGATGAACTAGCCTATAGTGTCCTACTGTTGGACAAAAGGCCTCCCTCTATTCTTTCCATTAAGGATATCTAAGTCGTCCAACCACATCGTCCATCTCCGTGATTTCAGGGCACCAAATTTGTGTTTTACGGGCCCACCGCTCGATCAGCACACAGCAGACATATCCACGTCAACAATCAGTCTTGGAGCGGAGTACAGTGTTTTGGATACGATTATTTAGTTTAACATCTAGTGTAGGTACTAGATTTATAGAATTTTGTCTATTGTTAGCACCGATGAAAAATATCTATGGTAACTAAATTCATAGCAGCAATAAAAAATACTGGGACAAAAATCGACTATCGAGTCGATTTCTGCGGCATTGTTAAAAAGAGTCACCGTGGCTCTGGAACTAAAAACGACAACTGAAGGAACACAGGTGGGTTTAGTCAGTAGAAGTCTAACTCACCCTCTCGCTCCACCCAGAGCGGGTGATATTATCTGATGTTGTCCGATCCCAAAAAAGACGATAGTTGATATAGTAGATATATTCCTCTTAACATACCCAGCAAGTCAAGTAGACATTATCAATGGGTTCCTTACTCTAACCCATCTGGAACGGAATTGAACGCCCGGTTTCTTGATCTACAGCCAACGTTCCAAACATTGAGCTATGGTTACTATCACGGGAAATACACTCATCTCACAATACCGTAGTTCATTTATCACTGATTTCTGATTTAAGCATTTGAAGTTGAGTATTTCTCAAACTTTAGCCTGAAAACCTATAGCATTAAAATAGGGATTAAGGCATTCATAACTCAATATAATCAGCTGAAAAGCTCGCTCTCTATGACTTTGTCAAACTTAGGTATTGACCAAGAATCTTGATATATAAAATCTTTGGTTTTTTTTTTTTTTTTTATAATGGATAGGCTCGCGTTTGACCACAATCTCACCTGATGGTAAGCGATGATGTGGCCGACGATGGAGCACGCTTGCCTAGAAGCAATCTATTCACTCTTGACTTAAAGACCCCTAGGTTATAGCTATCAGGAAACACAGACTCCGGCAGGGAATTCCATTCCTTAGCTGTACGCATAATGAATGTACTCCCAAAACGCTTTGTACGTATAGGTGGGATGTCCACCATGTACCGGTGGCGCAACGCCGTACGTCTTGTGGTCCGATGATGGAACGGACTTGGCGGAATTAAATTGTGTAACTCTAGAGCACACTCCCCGAAGTGTAAACGATAGAAAA
Source organism: Mythimna ferrago (assembly GCA_910589285.2). Taxonomy (NCBI): domain Eukaryota; kingdom Metazoa; phylum Arthropoda; class Insecta; order Lepidoptera; family Noctuidae; genus Mythimna; species Mythimna ferrago. Next base: position 7,272,993 of record OU342689.1, read on the forward strand.
CAGACAGGCTAGCAACTCGGCGTCGATGCTCAACGCCGAGTTGCTAGCTCAACGTTTGGTATTGATAGTTAAAAATACTTACATTCAGCTGAACATAGAACTTCCTTTTTTTTAAAAATTGTCATTTTCGATACCGTCATTTGTTTAATAAAATATGGCTCAGCTCTTAGTGAGGTCAAGGTTTGTGAAAGAAATATAAAATAAAATCGCTTTCTTCATCATTTTGTTTTTCTGTTCATCCACTTACTGGAGTTAGTCTAATGGTGCGATCATATTGTACAGTATTAGTAGACTTACGTAGGTTTCTATGGAATGTTGTCTGTGCAACGTGTCAGACATATGTCGGTGATCTTTGCAAGTTTGTTGAAATACTTAATCTAACTACGGATCCGATCAAAAAATAATGTCACTAATAGAAAACGCACAGATGCTGAGTATCATCATCATCAGCCTTTTTAATGTTCACACTGCTGGGACTCATGCCTGCTCTCTAGGAGAGGGAATGGGCCGTAATCCACCACGCGGGCCCAGTGTGGGTTGGAGGAGTATCATAAGTTTTTTATTCCTATCTACTAAATTCATGAAATCTGTGTCTCGAACCACGATAGTGAAACTCCATTAAGGCTAATAGGACTTTAGCTAGAAAGCTAAGTAACAAATTACGAATTTCAAGATGTCGCTCCAAGAAAACTTTCCTCTCGGTCAGGGCAATTATCCATAGACTGTAGAGCAATACGTACCATAGACACACGTAGGTGTGCTGGGCGGGGTCGACCCCTGACCCGCCCTTCCACCCCCTCGCCCGCTTCGCCACCGCTCTTTCACCTCAAGGGTGAAGTCCCGAGCTTTTCAACTTATTTATTTTTAAAGGGAAATTTACTGAAAGCTTTGAGGCGGTAAATGGTTTGTTATGTAGTATGTATGGCGGTAAAAGGTTTTGTTGAAGGAGATGGGTAGAGATAGAGGTTTCAGGACATCATCTTGGTTGAAAAAATAATTAAATATATATAAACTTGCTTGACTACCATCCCACCTGATGGTAAGCAGTGATGGTGATAGTGAATCGCACTAGTTTATTAAAAACCTATTCATTTTGCTCTTGAAGACATCAAAATTATAATCGGACGTGAAGACCGCTGCAGGATTATTGTTCCAATCGTTCGATGTACGCTTAGTCCGGACCGTAGAGGTGTTAACAAGATGCACACTAGCCGTAGTCGGGTGGTTTAATAGTAGCCATAATGGCGAAAAAAGGTAAAGTCTTTACTTGGCAGTGGATAATAATTTTAGCCTAAAAGGATAATTAAAATGAAGATAAAATGAAGATATCCACAGAAAAACTAAGGTTGCCGACATATATAAGTTCTGGAGTGGCGACCGCGTACCGGAAGACGCAGCGTTGGAAGGCCTCCTACAAGGTGGACCGATGACCTGGTGAAGGTAGCGGGAAACCGATGGATGCGGAACGCACAGGAATGTTCGATGTGGCGACGCTTGGGGGAGGCCTATGTCCAACAGTGGACGTGTATCGGCTGAAATGATGATGATGATGATGATGAAAAGGATAATTTGGTGATGGTGTTAATTTCTACTTCAAACTTTTATCCGTTAGGTAGGCAAATATATTTTGCCGTAGCAAGGCATGTCTTGCATGACTTTAAACTTTTGTACACTGAGGAGGAAGAAACTTCTGCCCACCCTCATCATCCAGCCAGCATCATCGGACCATCAGATGTACGGAGACGCGTCACCGGTTACTGGACATCCCACTTATACGCACTAAACGTTTGGGAACACATTCATTGTGTGCATACAGCTAAGAAGTGGAATTCCCTGCCGGCTTCTGTGTTTCCTGATATCGACCACCCGGTGGAAGTCAAGAGTGAATGTTACTTCTAGGCAAGCATGCTCCATCATTGCTTACCATCAAGTAAGATAGACAAACGCGAGCCTATCAATATTAAAAAATTATTTTAAAACTGGTAACCCTAATCAAAACGTTCTTTAACGGGGCAGCCCTGTGCCTACGTCAGTCACGTCACGTAGCCCGGGCATAGCTTGTGTCTGTTGACGTCTGAACTTAAGGGCACCTCACTAACTGTGTCATCAAAGTACTTACAGGTAATATCCTGAATAGGGATATAGGTAGCTACCTACCTTTGCGTTGACATGAATTTAATCTACACTTACACTAATATTATAAAGAGGAAGTGTGTTTTTATGTTTTTTTGCTTGTAGGAGGTAATCTCTGAAAGTCATCGATATACACCGCTAAATTTTAATCGTTTTAATCCCGTGGAGGGTCGATTCGGTACATGAAACACTATCGATTTGTTAAGATAAAATTAAAAAATAAAGTATGCTTTTTTCAAAACTCGTATTAATTTACGCACGTACGAAATTAATTTCTTTAAGAAAACATCAGCTGAGCGGGTTCAATGACATGTAGTTAGTAGTCGGCGTTGCGTACAAACTATCTACAGGTCATTGAACTCGCTCAGCTGATTTTTTTTAAAGAAATTAATTTCGTACGTGCGTAAATTAATACGAGTTTTGAAAAAGAGGTAATTTATTTTTTAATTTTATCTTTACAAATCGATAGTGTTTCATGTACCGGATCGACCCTCCATGGGATTAAAACGATTAAAATTTAACGGTGTATATTGTACCACATGAAAGTACTTCTCCGATTACTGAAATAATTTCACCGATAGAAAGCTGCTTTATATATTTATATTTTATATACGCGGGTGAAGCCGCGGGCAAAAGCTAGTAAATAATAATAATATAAAAAAATTGAGGAGTAAACGACGACCATTATTCGAAAGATAATTTAGTTTATTAATCTTTACCGACATGTTTGACAGCACGTTTGGTTCAGTGGATGAGCGATTGACTGCTGAGCTGGCTATCGTGGCTTTGATTCCCGCATGGAACAAATATTTGTTCGTACAGATAGGTGTTTCGATTCTGGGTGTCTTAAGTGATGTGAAGTTATCTATTAATTATTAACTTTAACACACCAAGTTTGTAGCTATTAGAAAACACTGGTTTCGATAGGAAATTCCACTGCTTTCCTGTGTGCACAATTAATGTGTTCCGACAATACTTTATATGTCCTTCTAGTACCGGTAGTGCATCGCATGTTGTCATCATCATCATTTCAGCCGATATACGTCCACTGTTGGACGTAGGCCTCCTCCAAGTGTCGCCACAAAGAACGATCCCGTGCGTCTCACATCCAACGGTTTCCCACAACCCTCACCAGGTCATCGGTCCACCTTGTAGGAGACCTTCCAACGCTGCGTCTCTCGGTACGCGGTCGCCACTCCAGAACTTTTTTAAGCACCAACGGCCATCTATTCTGTGAGCAATGTGCTCTACCCATTGCCACTTAAGTTTGGCAATTCTTCGTGCTATGCAGGTTGCATTGCAGGTTGTGTTTATATTAATTTATTCATTTACTTTTTCAGTTTACTTGCTTTTCTAACTTGTAGATAGTATTAAAATGAAATTAGTTGCTAGCATTAAATCAAAAAACCTTTTTTTAATAAAAGCTAACTGGCAAAAAGACCGATTCATTCATTGTAGCGATCAGCTCAAAGTTTCTTTTGCACTATTTTAAAAATAAATGCCAAACTAATAGTCTATTGCAATTCGATCCTGATCAATTTGTTCACGGTGATGTCACGCCAGCCGGTCGTGAGAGACCAATTGAATTAATTTGATACTAGGTATAGGTAAGATTCAATAAGAAAATATTTTATAGATACGTATATATTTTAAACCGAAAACTTGTGAAAAGTGGTAGAGCCGTCAGCAAACCGTAGGAGCCGAGCAGGGTTGAAGCTGGCTACTAGGGCCAAGGGTCTGTATCTGAAAGGAGGATTCGACCCCGGCACGAAAGGTAACGAAGGAACAGGAGTGGGTTTTTAGTCAGTAAAAGTCTGACACTATCTCCCAAACCGCCCAAGAGCGGGGGAGATCATTGGATGATTTTCCTTCCTAAAAAAAATGGTAGAGCCTAAACGGCTCTACCACTTAAAGTTTCCGTATATTTAAATATTTTATTTACTATTAGAGAGATTTACGGTGAAGGAAAACATCGTGAGGAAACCGGCATGTCCCAGAACCAAAAATTCGAAGACATGTGACATTCACCAACACGCACTAGGCCCGTGTGGTGGATTACGGCCCATTCCCTCTCCTAGAGAGGAGGCTTGAGTCCCAACAGTGGGAACATTAAAAAGTCTGGTGATGATGATGATGATTTACTATTAGTGGATTCAAATTAAGGCAGGTGCCTTTCTTTGTGTAATTTATTTCATAACCATTTTTTTTTTCTAATTTATATAAATCAGTGCTTCAATGCAATCCTACCTGATGGTAAGCAGTGATACAATCGTTGATAGGCGGCGCACTCGTTTACTAAGACCCTATTCACGCTAGCCTGACCGGACGGGATACCGCAACAGGCAAAATAGTGAAAGAAAACATCGTGAACATCGGATGTTCTAGAACCAAAAATTCGCAGACATGTGACTTGTGACATCGACCAACCTACACTGGGTCTTCGTTGTAGTTTCTTTTAGTAGAGAGGAGGCTTGAGTCTCAGCTGTGGGAACATCATAAGGTTGATTTATTTATGTTTACTATTGAGTCTTCGTGTTAAGGATTAGTCAGCTATACTCTGCGTTACCGAGTGCTAACTGTCCATGGTGCACCAGGTGTCTATAATAATTGCAAGATATTTTTAACGCCGCTCGGGGAGGTTCTTTTCATGCACCCCCAATTACTGGCCAAATAGTGATCCAGAAAACCGGCATGTCCTAGAACCAAGAATTCGAAGACGTGTGATATTCACTAACCCGCACTGGGCCCGCGTGGTGGATTACGGCCCGTTCCCTCTCCTAGAGAGGCGGCCTGAGTCCCAGCAGTGGGAATATTAGAATAAGGCTGGTTGTGCATATAATTAGCAGTCAGAAAAAAAAATACTTTCAGTACATCGACACGAAAAGAAGATTACTACGAGTATTTGTGTGAAACTAACACCTTTTCAGTTATTATTCAGTAAAAATACTTAGTTTTATATATTCGTAAAATCCAATGACTAATATTGAATAATATTGAGCAATAGGTAAGTAATTTACCTACATAATACTATTTTTTTTTAAAGTATTGCAATTGACCACAATCTCACATGTAGGTAAGTTATTTGGTGGAAGTTTTTTTTAATTATTGATAGATTTGCGTTTGACCCATATCTCACCCGACTGACGATAAGCGATAATGTGGTCGACGATGGAGCACGTTTGCCTAACCTAAGCAATTTGGAGAAGCAAATGACTACACTTTTGGTGCAATTCACCCAATAATATCTAGAAGATGAAATGTTTTAAATGACTAAAGTAGAATAAGTTATTCGTATCAAAATTGAAATTCTAATTAGGATTTGGCAGTAAGAATTTATTCAATGGATTCATATTGAAATTAAATGTCACATTGTATTAGTTGCTGAAAACTAGTACTAACTTTTAATCAATAGTAGCGCTATAGTAATAAAACATTCGATAATCGTCGTGATTCAGGAGTCCACCAGATTTCATGTTTCCAACAAAAACCATAATATCTCATGAATGGCTATTAATCAGTTCAAAACTAAATAATAATCTCCGCATCATTTAAACTCACAAAAAAAAAATCAAGACTCAACATTCAACCTAAAACGCAAAACGGCTTAACTCGCAAAATTAACAAAAAACTGTCGAATCATAGTGTCGCGTCGGCGATGCGTCAAACTGCGTCGACGTCACGCTGACAAGTGCGCGGGAGTGTACCCCCCCTCGTCTCGCCCCGCGAGAGGCCACGCCCCTGCGCACGCGCCGCCTACCGGCCATCTAGATTGATCTAGATCTAAATAACGTTACATGCGTCTCAATGTGAGCCATTGTGTTTTACTTGTATAAGTATGGAAATACAAATATTCATTCAACGATGCGAATATTTATTAGTTCATGTGGAATTGGTTTCAATTTATTTCTATTGATTTATTTTTTATTAGGTCATTGACTTGTCTGCCTATGCCACTGAATGATTGTTCCTATAAATCTACTTGTACACTCTCCCACGCAAAACATAACCATAATCGCTAAAACCATAACCAAAAACATAACCTTATATTTTCATAAAGCCGCACAAAATGCTGAAATAACCGCCATGATAATACATACATACATTACAGTTAAAAGGAGAGCCACTTGATCACCTGTATGTGGATAGTTAAGTATACGGAGTGCCTATCAGCCCGCAGAAATATGGAGGCAGCGGGAAAGTTGATACAAAGTAGGATTTTCAGGTACCGTCCGCATCAAAAGCTCTGAAATGCGAATGAGATTATTTCTGTTAAGTTTTCGCAGAAAAATGTGGCAATTTAAAGTAATAATGGATGTAAAAGGAAGGAATGAGCTGTTGTGTAACTAGCTAAGTCTAGTAGAATAAAATTAACAGATATATCGTGTCATATTTGCATAAAAAATACGAAGAAACTGTTGAAATGATAAAAATTATTAAATAGACGTATGTGGATAAAAAATACACCCAAACAAACGATAAAATCGTTATCCTAACGTTCAACCTATTAAAAACAAGTTTATTCTATTCATAAACAGAGCTAGAAAGAGAGAGCAACACATTGCATAATAAAACTGCTATCTGACTCGACTCTTCTAAAAACGTTGCACAAATAAACCGCCCAACGAATTTTCTTACCGACGGTACTCGGCTGAAAGATTTCCACCCCGCGCCGGGGGGAGGGGGGCCGCGGTCGAGGTGGCGGGGCCTTCGCTCCCTGCCCCTGCAGGCCACCGGGCCAATGGCGGCGCGGCGCGCCCTGGCCCGACCCGGCTCAGTCGCGCCTGAACCGCGACCCTTGACACACAAGCGCGTCGCGCGGTCTCTTGCCCTGTGACGGCAACCGGCATCATCACGCACGGAGCGCTAGTTTACGGCGGGGTCGGAGGCCCGGGGCTTTGTCCTCCGAGAGCCCCTGACCTCCCGCCTCTCGAACTCGGCTTTCGCGGCAGCTGGCGGGAAGACGAGCTTCTGCCGTCGACGCCCGCGAGCCAGGCCGCGTCGACGCAAAGCGGATCCTCCGCGACGGACAAGGGCCAGAACGTGGAGTGTGTGGTCTGCGGCGACAAGTCGTCGGGGAAGCACTACGGCCAGTTCACTTGTGAGGGTACGTAATCTTGTGTGAAGTGAAAGTGAACCAGTGTCTTAGCGACGGAAATTAGCCGTGTGTCTGTGCGGCTCCCTTTGATTGAAGTGATCGAGAACTTAGTTTCTAGGCTCTGGTGCGTGATCAGAAGTTTTTGCAAAGTTTTTTTTAGGGAAGTTAGAGCAAAATCAGGTTAATTAGTAGGAAATGAGTCGGAAAACTAAAAAATATTCAAAATTTTGACTTTGCCAAAAGTTGGTAAGTCGCTGTCAAATAATGCGTAATAAGCCGAAACTTTTGAGGAATCTTGACAACTCGCGGTTTTATGAGACCAAAGCTCAAAATTGACATTTTGAAAAAATCCGTCGATACTGGATCAATGACTTGATACTAAAAACTAAACAAGTTATGATACGAGTCTATTTGTTAACATGATTGATGATCGAACGAAACGCCAATTATCGTATTAAATGGAATTATTACTACAATTTTGGCAATTTTCACCGCGACTACAAAATTATATGGTATGCAATGTTTCCAATGAGAGACTTATACATTTTGAGTGAATTTCAACATACACTAGTGCGCAATTAGGAAAGTAGGTACGACATACTTACAAAAATTGACAAAACTGTTAGTATAATTTATTATTTTCCCAAACACCAAACTAAATAATACCAAACAAGTCTCGCTAAGTTAAATTTAATAAAAGCTATAAATAAATCAAGAACGGTAATTTCTCGTCCCCTTTGACCTTTAAAATCTCAATTACCGGCACTCGACTCGCGACATTTCTAATCAGAATGCAATAAGACAAAGTTTTCACAAAGTGCCTGCCTCTAAAGATAAGGGGTTCCTCACTTTTATGCAAATTACGTGAAATTGTTGTTTTTTGACTTATGCCGTTCTGGTTTTGGGGTAAACTCGGGGTTAGATGACTTTTATTGCTGCATTTGTTTAATTGTATTTTGAGATTTTGAATATAATTAATAAATTTTCATCTATGTAGACATAGATGAGTTGTGTGAACATTTAAGAAAAACTTATTTCAAATTAAAATAAAATTACTTCAATTAAATTATAAAAATAAATAAAAAGTAACATTGAAAAAAAATAACAGCTAATTAATAAATATCAATTTTGATTAAAACAAAGACAACAAAACTAAATCCGACTTTAAAAAAGAGACTAAAACTAAACCATGCAACAGTAAGTGAAACGAGTCTTGGTAAACCACAATTACGGGTGCATGTCACCAAATGATTACGTTCAAGTGCCGTAGATGACCGCAAGCGATGAGCTTGGGAACCCGTCTTTACACCTTATTGTTTCAGAAAAAACTGCTTTCTATACATGATCTGATTACTTTGTTAACTCAACACTGTCAATCATACTAGTTTTAATGTCTGCAGTTTTCTATGACAAGGTTTCACGTAAAATTACTCTTAAATAATTATGTATATTTGACCTTGAAAAAAATATTTTAACCTTTATAGAGATTTGACAGTATCCTTATGAAATAAAAGATTTATAATTGACTGTGATTTCGATGACAAGGGAAAAAATTACTTCATCATATATTCAAATTCATTATATTCAAGCATTTAGGACTAAGACAGTATATCTTCTATAACATTCTCGTTGTCTTAGAGACTTGATAGTGCTGACATAGTAGATACATAATTGAATGTGATTTCTATGTTGGGTAGCATAAAAAATTACTTCACCATTTATAAAGAATTTAGGACTAGGATAGTACATCATCTATTATATTCTCGTTGTCATTAAGTTCTGATCGTATACATATATAAGTAGATTTATATATGGATGTGATTTCTATAACAAGTTTACACAAAAAAATAATTTGAAAGAAGATTTAGAAATAGGAAAATATGTCACTTATGATATACTCGTTGTTGTTAGGATTGGACAGTATCCTTCGGACAGGTCTGATATAATTTATGATGAATTGGAAGTGAATAATAAAAAAAAGATAGTTAGATTTAGAGTGATAGATGGATCTTTTTGCTCCACTCGACAGCTCGTGCCCGATTATAATTGTAAATGATTGATATTATTGCAAAAATATTTAAGCTATCTTTTTTGGGAGTTTAAATTAAAACAGTTATCATTCAGAATTTAGTGAACATCCCGTTGCTATATTTTTATTTTCACAACTATTAAATGGATAACAATTATGATTTTTACAATCTTGATCGAAAACACGAGATGGAAAAAAAAAAACAAAGTAAAACTACTAAAAATTATAAAAATAATCAAAAACATTCAAAATATAAAAAGACGCCTATACCACAATATTACTATCGCGGTTCAAAATTATTTAGTGATTATTCCGTGGCAATAATTTTATTTTCACTATTAATATTAAAACGATTACAAATTTAGATAGTTAGAAAACACAATAAGACGGTATAATTTATATATAATAACACAAAATAACATAACTAAAAATTCCCAAAAAAAAAAAAATTGAATCTACCCAAAAATTCAAAATACAAAAGGCGCCAAAACCGCGATAGTAACCCGACCCGTTGATGACATAATAGTTGGCATCAAGTGCAGTCATTACATTGGTCTCTCAGCCTTGACCCTCGCTCCTCGGGTGAGCCAGCCTGCATGAACCATACTTTCGTGATATGTGCTTGTAAACAAAACACTTTCAAAGGGACGCTCTCTTTTGTTGCTCTTTTTTTAGTTTTCATAACCTGTTATTTATACTTTTTTTAATTAAAGTTTGCCTTCACAATACAAATGCAAGTTCTAGTTTTTAGATGCCATACTGGTTTAAGGTGTCAGTGTCAAATTAAATAGAAGTTTAGAGATAAAATAAATTTATCTTTAGCTTCTTATTGTAAAATATATTGCCCAGACTTGATACAATATATAATTTTATTCTGAAGATGGAATTTTGGCGCATATCAGCTTCTTCGTAGCATCATCATCTAAATTGAAGCATCAGTACCAAAAAGCTTTTAAATTGTATCCCGTTTATTGCTTATTTTATTTTGTTTCTGATTGGTTTTATTGTTTTATTCAATTTTGCTCATTTTTCATTTATTTCAAGCTGATTTGATCATGCCCTCTTGGTTCCTAATTTTATTTAATTTCTCCTACTCTAGGATTCTGTATTTGGGGACTTGCGGGTTAATTGTAACTTGTTTCAGAATAAGTTGCTAGATGTTTTATTCATATAAACTATTACAAGTATTCACTTTCATATAACTGGCTTTTACTATACCTAACAAGTTAGAAATTTCCTACTTACATGTAATCAATGCACATTAGACTTCACACAAGCATTGCATTGTCTTACTAACGTATCAGAATTAAAATTGTTAATTCACACAATAGTGTCCATTGCCGTTGGTATTTCAGCTTTTGTTGGTTGCGCCATGATAGCATTCTCTTACAGGTTGTCAGTCACCTTTCAAATGAGGTTATGAAATGTACTATAAGGGATTTTGTAATTTAATATAGTGAAGATTATTATAAAGAAAACCGGTGTGATGATAGCGTTGAAGTTTTAGACGTAGTGTACTGAGTTGTGTAACCGAAAAAAGGCTGCTATTTCTTAGGCAACTATTTTCTTAAATTCTTCTTTACGAAAAGTCATTCAGGATTGCAAAATAACTTGGTGTATATGAACAGCCTAAGTGTAATGAATTTACTAAGGGTACTTAAGTGAGCTTTAAATTGCGACATATTTTTTTTTTAGTTTGTTTAAAAATTAAAATTTTAATCTTCCTCATCATCACCTGCACTATTTTTTTGTTTCTTGGGATCACGTAATACATTTTCTTCTTTTTTTTAACATTCCTTGTACAATTTGATTCTCAAAAGTAATTTTGTGGCTTGCGTCTTCCTTTTTTTGATCACTTTAATTCTGTACGTGTATAACGTTACGATTCCAATTAATTCATGAAACTTATATTATTTATCCCATTCATTCTTAATCAACTACCTATTCTAAGTTAATCAACAAAACACAGCTAGCTTCACTTCACCATTCAGTTCAACTTTTTTATCACTCGGCACTTCATACAGAGTTCAAGCATAAATTATTCCAAAATAAAGCCAAGTATCCGGTATATTTTTTAGGAAACTAATTGGTCGCAAACTATTTTGGTCTTGTTATCGAAGCAGACCTGGCGCCAACGAGGTCCTGACCTTTGATATCAAACGCCTCGGAACTGATAAATATAATTTAAACTAGAAAATTCATAACTCTTTGTCTATCAGGTTATGATTATGTAACTCTGAAATTGTCACGTATGTAATGAATGGAATTTGGACTGTGTTTATGAAATTTTGTTTGGTCTGTTTTGTGAATAAGCTTTGTTAGTTCAGTAGTAACGTTGTGAGTTATTTCGTCTAGAACTTCGGGAGTTTATGTTTGTTTAATAAAAGCTTGATGACTGATATCTGCAATACTTAGAGAAATTACTGCTAATATTTCTGCAGTATTATGTTATCATTGTTTTGATGCAGATGTTTTTTTTTGCTTTACATCTTGACGAATGCAAAGTTATCTGCAATTTTGCGATTTTCTGATAGTTTCAATAAGTTACTAAATATTCATAAACATAGAAAATCGTCGTTCAACAATCCAGAAATAATAGTACTTTTTTCAATAATATTTTTGAAAAAGAAAATTTATATTATACTATTCCGCAAAATTGCGGATACATATATGTACCCGTCAAATCCTATTCTTAAGTTTTTAGTATCCATCTAAAAGATCGTATGAAGTACTTTATACAGAAGCTCTGCTAAAGAGCTTTCTTAATACCACTGTATTCCGGTGTAGGTTCCTTCACATTTTTTTAAATGTGCCCATAATGCAGTCTCCAACACCATTAACGTTCGATGGCTACCATCCAGTAATAAGATTTGTTTATACACTAAATATGTAAAAATCCAACTAAATGCGTACGTTAATATACCACAAATCTACATAAGTTGTACAATATTTCAGCTGGGCTATCACATGATAACTCCCTAAGAGTGTATCGATAAAGCGCATTAGTGTTGTGCTCATAAAGTGTTATTTTGATGTCGACAAATCCACTTTATTAGCGCTTGGACCCCCCGCTGATAGAATTAGAACTTTGTCGCACTGAGACCATGCAGCCTCAGAGGTCAATTTGTATTAAAAGTGTTTATAGGCGTTATAACGACAAAGTCCCTGACCGAAGCGCTTCTTTTGACTTAAATGCTCGCGTCCGTGAGCGACAATAGTGATCGCAGTTGACACCTGGGTGAGGAGATGTGTGGTGTCGATGAATTGTTTTTATCGATGGTTTGCTGTTTTGAAACTACTAATTACAGTTGAAAAAAAAACAAGATCGTTTGAAACAATAAGTCCTACACTAAATTTATTCTAAAAAAATAACCTAGATTTAACATAGAAAGTTAAATCTTAAGCATTTTTAAGCTATATAATTATAATGTACTACAAAAATGAAAAATATTTCAAAAATTTAAAATCATAAAACATTTACTTTATTACCATTATTTTGATAACACACCTCGTAGATCTTATTTCAAAGACATCGCTTTGTACAGACGCAAAACACGCAATAAATTATTATTTAAATTTCATTATACAAAATAAATATCACAGCAATGAATAACAGCGTCGTGCTATCGACAAGCGGTGGCATCACTATCGACCACTACAACCGGTCAGTTTATGGTATGTTTTGTCCCGCGATACCGTGGCAGTTAACCCTATCTTTACGAGCGACTCTAAACATAAGTGTCGTTCCGAACTTATTTATTTTTATCTCATTCCACTTTTTAAATTGAATCCAAGTTCGGCGCGTGTGTGGTTCTCCTCTTTCCACTAAAACTGTCAATAAAACGCTCAAACGTCTTGAATCATGTCGCCTTTTAATGAAAATTTGACTCTTTTTAATATATTATTTATGTGAATTAAACAAGTACTAGCTACGCCTTAATAAGGTAAACATTCGACCGTGTGACGTTAACGACCATTTTCGAAATTTAAAAGCTGCCATATTGTTAAAGAGTACTCGTGTTTGTCACGTCGTAAATCCAAAATTTATATTTTCTCTTCTCGATAAACGTGAGTAGTTTTATTGGAAATTTATTGTGAATTAATTTTATTGTTGATTTAAAAAGAAAACTTGGATGCATAATGTTGATTGATTAAGAAAATTATGTATCCGAGTTTAACGATAAAATGGATGTCGATGTCCGTACGTCGATACATTTATATGTAAATCATCAGCCCTTTACGTTGCATTTTAAATGGTTTATTGTTAAAGTGTATTAATATTCATTATTTGCTTCATTAAGCGCCTCAAGGTAACATAATTTAAAACTCAGGTGCTTTTGTGAAGGAAATGTATCGTAGCTGTATCGTAATCTGTTTCCGATCCATTCTAAAAACCAATAACGTCATTTTACAAAGGGGTTTAATTTACAATTTAGATTCCTATTCAAATCAAAGTTATTTCACAGACAGTATATTTCACATTACATTATACCTAAAATAAATTTAAAAAACGAAATATTTACTTCAAACAACAACGTTTTTTTATCTCTAATTCTAAAAACCCATTCTCAAACAGCTAGTCAACTGTGCATCTGCATACATTAATGTAAATAATAATTGTTCGGCAACACAAGGGTCGTATATGTGTGTGCGCAACATTCTCAAGAACAGGACCTAGATCATTAAGCCGATCCGATGGGTCATTAAAGCGAGTAATTTTTCATTAGACTCCTTCTTTTGTGCATTCGTGTCTTAATGAAATGATTAAGGGAAGCTGAGTATCGATATGTATGTTATAGCTATAGTGTGTGCGCATCACTATTGCGAATGCATGGTTAGGTTTTTGCAATTAATTTTGCGATATTTTAGTTTCTTTTTTACATGTTACATAGAATTGAATTTTGATTTTTGTTTCTTTGCATACTAGATAATTAAGATAATTATACTTAGTAGCACTTACACATTACATTTACACAAATAATACCATATTATTTTGCACCTGTATTACGGTGTCAAGGGCAACTCTACCTTAGAATCGAGAACTTGGCCTTATAACTAATCGAAGGCCCTAACGATCTGAGTCCTAACTCCGTGATTGATGGTCTTCATTAATGATCATCTCAAATAATAATTGATTTACCTTCTAATTCAATTTTAAGGATCGTTACGATTTTAATAATACTTTTGTTGTTGATTATGTGTGGTGAATTATGAGAATTACTTAATGGGACAAATTGTTTATGCTTAAAGATGTAACGATCATATTGTATCGACAAAAAAAGGTTATTCTTCCCCTATATGTTTACAAAATCACTTTTCTAAATGGACCTCATTATAATTATTATGAGCATCAATACTTTTTTCTGCTATAGTTTGCATTTGCAGTGTATCAAAGAAAAAAAAAACAAAAAATATTTTGAAGTAACTGAAGCGTAATAAGATTCATTCAGGCTTTTTGCACATCCGATCTAAAAAAGAGCTAAAATTCTAAAAAGAAGTATATTTAAAATATTCAGTAAACGATTACTGTGAAGAGACTATTGTTATTCTTTTTTCTTCAAAACAGATAAAAACATTTAACTTATCAACAATATTAATTATCTCTACTACTGCCACAAATCCATAAATCTAGAAGAAAAGCGGAAACTCTTGTCCTACAAGACAACAGCACTGGCCACTAAATGAAGATTTAATGGCGTTTAGCTATCTTTATTTATTATACTAGCAACACCGACAGGTGCTGTAAATACCTATTATTTCAAATTAGGCTTCTTTTATTTTATTTTGAAATTGTTAGTTTTAGAAATAAATTAACTCTGATTTTGTCGTGAGCAGATGACACTTTTTTTATGCTGCTCAGTTGTAGATTTCAATATTTTGGGGTTGTCAGATTGTTTAATATTGTTCAAAATTGCTGTTTTTATAGGCCTTGTATCCTGTTTTTAAATAGACTGTACACTTTTTTTGGGCAAATATAAAATCATATTTCACATTTACTTTGTCATCATAAAATGCGTTCGCTTTTAATACGAATGTTGCCTGCTACAAAATTGCTGGCAATACATTACGAGGTCACGTTCTCAATAAAGGCATTTGAGTAGATGGTTGATATTTATTACTAATCACTTTAATGGGATTTTTATGGCGTTCAACAAAACACTTGCATGCCTATAAATTTAAAATTCCATCTGATGCATCAACTAAGATAATTTGGTGTTACGCGCGTCTCTGCATTAGGTTTTTTGTTTACCTCTGGAGTATAAAGAGATTTCTTATTATGTCAGGCTTTTTTTCTTGACATTACTTGGAGTCGCATACCGTGTCGCATGCATTCCAGAAATTTTAATGTAATTTTCTTCAAATTTCTCCTTGACTAGAAAAAAATTCATTGTACTTACGTGCAGCTAGGGAGTGAAATTCCTTGCCGGAGTCTGTCTTTCCTGATAGCTACAACCCGGGAATCTTTAAGTCGAAAGTGAATAGGTTTCTTCTAGGTAAGCGTGTTCCATCGTCGACTGCATCGTCGCTTTCCATCAGGTGAGATAGCGGTCAAGCGCGAACCTATCAACAATAAAAAAAAAGATCTTTGACAGTCTAACAGATAATGTGTGTACTATTAATTAAACTACTCCAACATCATTGGACAAATCTTTACCAAGATTTGAATGTTCTTTCTCAATACCAAACTACTTTAATGAAATATTATCTTTAATTTTACTTTAATTTCTCGCACAATGTCCAGCGGTGGTCGATAAGCCGTGGAACGCTCTAACCTGACAGGCAGTAAATAATGTAACCGCTTTCCCGAACAAAACCATCCGTTACCTTCATTCTCTCACCAGCTTCATTCATAAATCACAAGACAATATATGCGCATAATTGCAATTTTAATGAACCTAAATTCTTGAATGAATCTCTTCTATAAATATCAGCAGTTACTGCAATATTCAATTGTGTATGGTACAATAATGTCGCACGTATGCCCGGTCAGTCGCAAGTCGCATTGCGCAACAGCCCTGCGACTTTTATTGCGGTGATAACTCATTGTGGCTATAATATTCGCTAGTGAAGTCGTAAATGTGATGCATGATGCATGCGATGGGATAGCAACCTGCCACTTACACTTTTTCGAACTTTTAACCTGGCTGGTTATAAAATTTATAGTGTACAGATACATACAGATTGTAGTTTTCGAAATGACACTTATAAAGTTGTATGCCCAAAACATCACAGTACCTTCTGCTGATTTTATGACTAAGTATAATTTGATAGTCGACATTTACATGCCACCCACATACCCACTAATGCCCACCATGATTAAAAAAAATCATTTTAGTAGTCTTTAAGCTCTATTTCCATAAGAACTGTCGTTTTAATGCTAACTTCTTGCAGTTACCCAACCATGTTTGGTTTATTAGTTCTGTTCTTCAATACTGAATCAGTATTGATATTTTTTTTTTCACATCTTATGCCACCATTTTTATATTTTCTATTCCATATTTCAAACTATTTTGCATACCATTTGTCAGAATTTGTACCGAAATTTTCTTGTATCCATCATCTAAGCCACCATTGCGGTCAAGCGGGTGTTACGTCATATCTCGTGCTACATGTAGGTCAGCAGTAACCTGTAATCTAGTCGTCATTAGTTCGCCAATAATTGTGGACACTACACTTTACTGTCGATAGAGTTCCGCATCTGAGAATAATTCTATAGTTTTAATATTTTTAAAGTCGGTAGTGTTAAGTTTACTTTTGATATTGCTTTGCATTTTCATAATTATGATCTAGTTGTAAGTTATATTAAACTATTTTGTCTATTTCTTCTTTTTAGTTCAATAGATTGGGCTTTTTAGTTCATCATCTTTTGGAATATTAATTTAGCAAATACAAAATCAGCTAATTCTGATAAAAGATTAACTTTCTTTATATTGTTATATTTTTGCTCTTCAAAACCCTTTACGTATAACCTCCAATATTTCAATCCATTCGAACATATTTATTTTGCTTCATATACTGAACCCAAGACAACAGTAGTGATCGCTTGACGAGTTTATTTCTTTATAATGCGTCAACCATTGCCAAGTTGACATTCAAGCAACCTGTCCGTTTATTCACATTTCGATTGTATTTAATGATATCATAGCTAGTTCTTTATTTTATCTAGTATTAGTCATCTGTCGGGTATTTAACAAAAACATTCTTGTTTTTATATTTTTGAAAGTACTTTATTATTTTAACTCTTACTAGATGAGAAAAAAGCAATTCTATCGTTAGTCCTTGCAAAATTAGTAAAAGGTATTATAGTTCCCTAAACTAATAGTTGTAATTTTTAACTGATCCATAAGTTCGACGAGTTCTGATATTAGAAAATTATTAACTTAGAAGATTTTTGCATTTCACTATTTGCCTTTAACATCCTCTTTCTCTTTAGTTTAGTAATCATGCCGTGAACTATGAAGTCTTTCAATTTCAAGTTCATTGGTACAGAAACCTTTATTAACCATTAATACTAGTACGAAAGCACGATAACAGCATAAAATTTCTCTTCCTTTTACAACTTCAGTCTTAAATTATGACCAGTATTTCAATGATTTTTATGACAGTCTATATTAAAGAGTAATTTATTCTCTTCTATTAGGAAAATACTGTTAATGCATAGTTCGCTTTCAGTTTATATTGGTTTGCCAGTTAGTCGTCGTCGTTCATGAGAATTTGAACACTAACTTCTTTATTTTTTGTATGCTGCTAAGGAATTAATAGGAATTCATCCAACCGGTATTCCTATTGATTCCTCTTGCGATCTTGGAGTCTTAAGTTCCGAATCATCTCTTGAAATGATTACTTGTCTTTTATTCAAGTTCTAATTTTTTCTATCTAAGCTTGTTTATTACCACATCTGTATACTCTGTTAAGTTTGTCACCCAAGTCCACTATAAAATTCTTCGTTGCAAAATAAACTCAACCATACTCTGGTTAGCTGCGATGCACTATCTATTTCCTTCCAGTTCACTTTCTCAACAATTCTCGGGATTTATGTCAAAGAATCTAAACCTGTAGCCATTGTTTTTATTTTCACTTCAAATCTTTGTGTCGATGCAGTCGTTATCATCTCGCGTGGAATACAATTTGCAACTGCTGATGTTCCCAACGATAACTGGTAATTGGGAACCAGTGTTCCCGAGGAGGTGGTGAGCGGTGTTAGCAGGGAAACGCTGCGGTTGGAACGCAGGTGTGTCTAGAAATGTCAGATTTCAGAATTATTATCAATATTGTCTGCTATCAAACAAGAATTAAAGTGATTGAGAAAATACATAAACTAGCTAACCGTCTCATAGAAACTCAACCAATAGTGACAGACATCAGTATCAATATCTGTATTCCATTGGCAGTACCTATCAAGTTATGAAAAAAAACACCAACACGGTTTAAAAGTTAAAAATATATAGACCCTTAGACAACCTCACTCGTTCAAAATTGTACCAAAAAACAAAAGCCACAAGCATTTTCTAACGAGCGTCTAACCCGCTGCACGTACCACCAGCCTGCGGTAACCGCACAGCGGCTTATCTGCGCACTGGCTACGTGAGCAAACCTCTAACGGTATCGCAACCAGCAAGAAACCTCGCAAGCTACGCTTTGTTGCCTAAACACGCTGAATTTTCAGTTACCGCCTGCTTATTCTTTAACGTCGTCTGGCGTATATTCGATGTTTTTGAAATAGTGGTTGTGTTTTGTTTTTTGTGAGATTGATATAGAAGTACACTCATATACACAAAATGAAAAGTGTGGTGTTAGATTTATCCTAACCCTTTCTGTCAACCTAACCTTCTTTCTATCCTTTTAAAATCTATTGCTTTATAATCAACATCTTCAACAGTAATTACTTTACTATAAGCAATTTATCTGTCTTTAATGGCGTCTAAATGTATATTTAGAACAATTTTACCCGTCGCCTTTAGTTCCCCAGACATCTTCCAATCTATGGTCACGATTTTGAATAGTGAGATAATTATAATTGCTGAGTGCACTTTACCAAACACAACGCGTTCAATGAAATCCTTATGTTGATCTAAATCCATAAAATATCGCACAAAATGGAGGATTTTAGGTTTATACATCAAATTTTCCTACGTGAACGTTCATTGGTCATTTAAATAGGTACCAATTTAGTTTTGAAAGACTATTTCCTCATTATTCATTCTGAATAACAAAAGCCTTGAGACTACGAACAATATAAAAATACTCAGTAAATAGTTGCACAAGTATAAATACGTAGAAGAAAAATAAAAGATATTGTATGTACTTTAAGACGTAGCACACTTTAACATTTTACTATAACGCGCTCAATAAGGAACATAATAATATGTATTTTTACTTTGACATTAATGTCCGAACAATTTGCGCAGATTAAATGTTATTAACTGACCATAATGTATGTAATTTGAACAAGGAACTCTTTGGGTGGATACAAAAATAAAAGAAACGGTTCGCGATAATATTTGCTGCGATATGGTTGTTTAAGAAAAGGTGATATTTTTTTAAATATTAAAATAAGAGAAGTTAGTACAAAAGCAAACATAAAGCAGGCTATGATATCCCTTATGAATAACTCGAAACAATTTTAAGTAAAAAATGACAATATTTCTGGAACACTTACTTAAGAACATGACCTCTCAAGAGCAGCCATGTTTTTTTTAAATTCTTTCCACTAATAAACAAATATCAGATACTTAAAATACTCTAATTTTATGACCACATCAAGGTTCACATAAAATAATCATGATAAGCCATAATTAAATTAATAGTAATTAAAATGAAGAAGTTAAAGTTTAAATGAAACGAGATCTTTTATAGCTTTGATTTTATTTCGGAAGTCAAATCGTTTAAGATATCAAATCGTTCGATTGTAATCTAAGATCATTGGTTCAAATCGATAGATGGAACTCTGTGCACGATTTGTAGGAGTATCGATTTTCTGTGAGTTTCGAATAAAAGAAAATGGGCGCCTAATGTAACTTGAAACAACTATAAAGTTCGAGTGTTGATGGCAATCGAGAAATCTTGGGTATAGTACCGAATAGATCCCATAGTAGGTCTGTCTGAGAAAGTAGAATTAAAAACATACCTTTTTAGAAAGAAAACTGAACCAAATAGACTGACTGTTTTCTTTCAATATGAGTTTGCATTATTTGGAATCCTATATATTACATACGTATTTTGTGTAGAAAATTAAAAAATGCACCCTAAATTGCACAATTTAGGTTGCCTTGATTGCTAAGTATCTCTTTGATAAGCAGGTACTCCAAACAAGCAAGCTCCCACAGCCTACTGAGGCAATAAGTAACTGATACAGCTGCCTTCATTTATAGATAAACATGGATAAATGTCTTTGATATTTAAATGTACTAATACATAATGATTAGATGTTTGCATAACTTCCTTACAAATGCACAAGATTGTCTAATCACAGTATTTTATTAGAAGTTTGTTTTATAGCAAGTGAACATGCTACTTCTAAAATAAAATCGTGACAAGAACACCGAAATATTAAAACTTAGTATAACGATAGCTTAAGCTAAATATAGTTTCCACAAACGCTATAATTTCTCATAAATGATTGCGTTCACATTTAGAAGATATTTCTCTAAATAATTTACTGTCTGTGACCATACGATGTTTGATTGAAAATTTAGATTTATTTTCTTAAATGCCAAACTATGTTATACTATCTCCTTGTGGGACACTAATCGATTATCAACCGTATTGACTTTTAAATTCTAGCATATTTCATTGTGTTTTGACTAAAGGCGCCACGTAGCGCGTTTCAAAGCAAATTGTTTCTTATTCTAATATTTACGCATAATGTATTCATGAGATTGGTCTTAACTGTCTTAAGATCGTTAAGTTGGTATTTTAACTGTTTTATAAATTCGTATATATTTGACGCTTCCATACAAATCGGCATATTTCGATATCGGGTAGCCATTGATATATGGTATTATGCTAATAGGTATAAGCATATTAACAAAATAGGCTAACAGGTAATTACTACCGACAATCATAAAGTATAGTAAATTATTGGGATATCCCCATGTTTGCATACGATCACAAAATATGTAAGCTTGTTGACAGACTCGCATATTTTACACGCTGATGATGATGTACGAACAGACTTCCGAATTTTAAGCATGCTGTCGCATGAAAGCCAGATTTATGAAGTGATTAAATCGTAAATCGATAGAAGTCAGTTCCACCTTATCAAAATATTTAAAATTAATCTCAGCAAAGTATTCTCAACTGATGATGTTTAAAGTGAAAGTGTAAAAACTAACATTACAATTGTGAAATCTCTCCCACAGGTTGCAAATCCTTTTTCAAGAGGTCCGTGAGAAGGAATCTGACGTACTCCTGCAGGGGAAATAGAAACTGTCCAATCGACCAACATCATAGAAACCAATGCCAGTACTGCAGGCTAAGAAAATGTCTCAAAATGGGCATGAGGAGAGAAGGTGAGTCAAAAATTATTTGAAAAAATCTATAAAACTTTGAAAAAAGTTAGCATGAAATTTTCAAATTGTTTACCAGGTCAAAATTTTGGTAAATACATACTAACAAAATTGGCAACGTAGATAGCAGAGCAACTAACATCCATGCCTATATTGAGACATTTCATACGCGTTTTAAACTGAAATTTTCTTTTGTTCACCGGTACTTTTTGTCAGTATGTAAGTATTAGGTGATAAGATACTATAAATTCGCAAGTTTTTTTGCTTTAATATGATGAAAATATGAATGTTCTCACACCACCTTTACATTTGCATATTTAGTAGATATTTTGATATGATTTGCCCTTCTATTAGATTCAAATTTAATGGAACTTTCCCATTCCATTTTTCTAGTATTTTGTTTTATAGCTTTATTCCTTTTAATGTACGAGTAAATCTACGTCTACATTTAACTACCACATAAATTAATTTGATTGAATCATGACCTTATACTGTTACAATTATGTACAACAAAATTATTTCTTGCTACTGATAAATTACATAATACATCAATAATACTAGAATATGCGGTGTTAGTAACAAAAAGCTCGCTTTAAAGATACATTGATTGTCACAAGTATAATTAGTGAAATCATTAATCTTCCCGAGTCATTAGTGGAGAGACTGCCCAAGGGCACAACTCTAAGTAACTGTTGACGATCAATGTTAATATAAAGTTATGGGCTGTAATAGGTTATTATTACGATGGAATTAATATGGCCGGTTATTGTTTTAAAGACAGCGCTGTGATTGATGGTATTCAGGAATTCGTGTGACCTCGTACGTATCAAGAAGTAGTGATAACATTTTCAAGTTGCTAGTAAACTTAATGGTTTTAGACTTTGTTAGCTGATGGAGAAAATGAAGTTTTCTTTTGTTTATTTAAACGCGTAACATTTAGCGACAGCAGCAGTATTCTTAGTTTTGTGCCAGGTCAAGGCTGTTCAGAAATGAGGGAACCTTGACGATCTGTCAGTTTTATGATGTGCGACAATATTGCTTTTAATAGCCTATTCAATACAACATTGTGAAAATAACGTTAAATCTTTACAAACAATGGAAAACTACTGCAACATAACTAAATTCGGTTTTCCAATTCATTTAGTAATAATAAAAAATGATTTTCGTATGGTTTGCAGTAGACATATAAAAAAAAATATTGCGGTTTTAATCATTTCAAAACATTTCATGTCCTAAAATTCGCGTGTAGCTAAAATTATTTACCGAAAACTCGGAACGACACAGGTGCACATTTTAAAAGATAACACGCGACCGAAGTAATTTCCTCATGTCATAAAGGAAACGGTCTTGACGGAGGGCACCGAGGTTGAAGAGTTCATAACGTGGACGGAACACCCGCTGAGGCGCTTATTATAACCCATATAGCCTCCAATGGCACCCGTTTGACGACCTCGGACATTAAATTTTTGTTTCTAAAATTATCTTTTTCTCTGCGAACTATTTCAGGAGTTTTAGCACCACCTGCCAGTTCTATATCAACCTCGTTATACCCATACATTAACATTTATTATTTTCTAAAAATGATCACTGACTTCATTATCGTTTTCTGTATCTGTGAGTCCAACAAAACTTTTTACGAGTCCCACCTTTGCATCATTAGGGTTGCTCCCTTTGATAATGCAGAGGCCAGCTCGTACCGGAAAGGACACGGTAACCCGCGGCTGCTCTCATTCAACCCTTGAGGACCACACTGAGTATCTCGACCCCGTCATATTTTGGGCAACAAACGATTTGTTTGCCCTGAGAACAATAGAAAGGTGCGAACTCGTCTCCTTTTTATACGAGATTAACTGTTAATAGAAAAAAAGTAAGTGTGCCCCTTTTGTCGCTTTGTAATCGTCTTAGATATCAAACTGGTAGATGCGGAGATTAGAGAGAATCTTTTGTACTTTTTTTATAATATTGTTTCACAGTTGGTGGATGTTTTGTAAAACGTTTTAGCTTTGAAAAGGTCCATTGAGGATGAAGCTACCACCTAATACGTTTAATTGTGATAGAACTTGATGTAAGAGATACGTTTTTTGTGTGATGTCCGCTCTATCGTTTATGTAACCGTTGTAAATGAGTGGTCAGTTTTGCTTTTAACCTTTCGTACAATGTTAGTTATTTGTTTGGGTTTGAAATTCAAGAGAGCTTTCGTCGTCATCATGATATCAATGTTTTTATAAGTTACTCAATAGTGTTATTCAGATTTAGCTTTTTTGCTTTCTCCTTGTACAATCTGATAATAATTCCTATTCTAATTATGAGAACTTATAATTCTAGAGGCCGATTATTATGACGTTCAGTCCATTCAATTTTAGTCATTAATCCTGGTACATTATTTATCTATTAAAGTCGAATGGGGCATAAATGGGATATAATTTCAGTATCAACTCTATGCAAATTCAAATATGAAACAAAACATACATGTGGATTGATTAATTAAATGCATTAGAGGACCGGTTTATTAAAAAGTGCATAAAAGGTGAACGTGTAGTGTGCCTCGGGTTTGCCCGTCATTTGAACAATGGAGAAGCACCTTTTGTTCCCGACGCATCAATCACTTCTCATTGTTTGCTATATCTTAATAAGTTTTTGTGTTAGGCCGGTCATTTAGAAAGATTCCGGGTCCCCCAGGCCTGAATTATAATGGGCGATTTTTGCGGGTAGATTGGAAAGTATCTTCTGTGTGGTTTTTAAAAAAAGTCATAATTTTTGCAATAAATTGAATTACTACGCAAATATTGAATGGTTTTGGACTTTGTTTTCGGATCAACATTGAATTCGTTCGTTTTCCAAATTTTACTTTCTAATATGTTCAAAATATTTTTCATTCACGATCATTCATATTATCAAGTCCATCATATTTTTTCTGCTACACAAAGTCAAAGTCAAAGTCAAAATATTTTATTTCACATAGGCTTATGTGAAATAAAATATTTACATGGGCACTTACAAAACGTCAGAAGCTAGTGCACAATAATTTATTCAAGACTTAATATTCCTTAGCTACAAAAATTTCAAGCTTCCTTGACCTTTCGCTTGCGATACCGTCACAAATGAATCCATGCACAAATGACCGCTGACCATGCACAATAACGCATTGTACGAACATGTCAAAAACATCATCTTTGCGTTCCCAGGGCAAGATCGAAGGGGCAAATTCGCAATATTTGTCCCTTACGCCTTAAACACGCCTCTACGTCACAAAGACGTAGGTTCTTAGAGGGCGGGTTTTCGGACACCTGGTTATTATGGGTCAACTGACCGTAAGACCGGGTTTGTTTGGATTAGACCAGTCCTAGTTTTGCAAATATTGAAGCGTGAGAAATTTAACGTTTTTGCTTTTTGCTGCTAATGGATTGTGGTTATGATTTATGATACGGGATTATGGGTTGAAGGCTGGAACTGATTCTTTTAGTTTTGGTCAAAAGCATGGGACTGAGGAAGAAGATGGTTAAGCTTTTTAATGAAATGGCTACTATACTTGTAGTATTATACCTATGGTAGTTCAGTAATTACAATTTAGAAAAAAAAAACTACTTTTAAGCAATGTATTAGAATATTCAAAAAGAATTTCATGAAGCTGCCACAAATAATAATACACTGTTAATCAAAACTGACCTCAACGATAACACATAGCACTTACAAATAACGTTCTTACGGTTTTACCCACAGATTGATCCAACTTAATCGTGTCAACAATCAGTACGAACGCTCTGGACGACGAGAATAACTCACCACATACAGACCGCCTCTGTGCGTCATAGCCGAAAGATTATATCACTTCTAGTGAGCATAATAACTGTGACATGTCTTACGACGCTCTCGTACAGCGTGTAATGGCCTCTTTCTCGGAAAAACAGACTCTTAACATAAAGATACCATCGTAACACGCTTTCCCACGGAACCTTGCGAAAACACCCCATCCCTAGTGGACACTGGTCAAAAGTTACAACACTACCAAAACATTAATTAAAAGGCGAAACATAAAACCAGTTTTTGGCAAGGTGCACGACCCTTCGATACCAAGCTAATTATATTTCCGCACGTTTTATCATCCATTTGCATGAGAATCGGGCTACAACTACAATAGAAAACGCCACACTAATCTGTTATAGTAGAGGTTTTTGTACGCAGGTATACGGACGGGTTCCGCTCAATAGTTGATAGAAACTTGATAGGTTTTCACTATAAACATTGGCTTTACAGTGTACGGTAGTGAATATTAAATTTCACATTGCGATGAAAGGAGATTTCATCGAGTTATTGTGCCCTTAAAATAAATAGCCACTTACATAACACAGACTTTATGTCATGCTCGTACACTTTTCCTCATGGCGTACTCCAAAGCAGCGCCATTCAGAAAGTGGTCGCTTGGGGTCACGTACGATGATATTGGATTTAAAGATTGCAATTCATAGTACAGAAATACTTGGGTCAAACTTCACAATCGATCGAACCGTTCGCTATAGACGACTTTTACAAAATCATAAACTCAGCGTAGAATTACACATTGAATTTGTTAACAGTATTAAAATTACTTTTACGATATAAAGGCTATCTACGCCGGCACGCTTCCACACAACCTTTATTAAATCTAAACCCATTCAATATGATCAAAAGGCTCTTTTAACATAAAAAGGTGGCCAAGTTCCAACAAATTCAGGTGTACAAAATCCATTCCGAACAAATCGTAAACTCCGAAGCGAAATGGCGTCACAAAAAGGAATCAAAGTGTAAAATCATTTGTGTCGGATTAAAAAAGGAGCTAGCGAACGAGCGTGAGATGTATACCACTATCAATCAACCGGTGATTTATATTCGTCCATATGATGTATCGCCGAGCCAGCCACACGAAATGGTAAAAGTATCCGATAATTAACTTTTTAAAATTTGACGGACGCCTTCATCTCGGTCAGGGAAATAAACCTTTTATTTTGGTGTAAAAAGATGAACAAGTATTATCGCCGAATGTGGCAGATTGTAAAATTCCTTTGTCTGATGATGAAAAAACCTGTTGCTCACGTTACGACAAACACGCTGGTATGCGGAATGTGTCTACGGTAACATTTCTAATGGCGCCAACAATAGATTTTGTTATTTAATTATTTAAATACATTATGAATATTACTTAGTTTTGGCATTGTATTAATTAATTGTCACATTTTTGGTCGTTCATTTCGTCAAATATGGTGTGAAAGCCGATATTAATGATATCAATTGTATGATCAAAAGCGATTGACTGACCTGTCAAGTGATGTAATCTTTAAACTTAGAAAATGTGCTGTTGTCAGAGAATGATATTAATAATTCATTGGCGTTTTCTTAAAAACAAATTAGTAATCAATTAGGAGAATTCTTGACCATAAGAGGAGTTAATATTAACGAAAGTGCTGATGATAATTTTGTAGATGCTGCATAACTGAGAAGAAATTTCAAAGCGACCAATCGTAAATTTACCATTCATCAACCTGCACCCAACATGGCACTGTATGGCCCGTCAAAATATTCTACAGGGGGTTCCTCAATAGCGTTCCACTTGCCGGCACGGGATCGAACGTGGACCCCCGCGGCGCGCAGCCTGTTCCTAACGAACTGTGTAGGTGATTTATCAGTACGTACTCTCACACTCTCGATACTAATTCCTTTACGATGTGTGATGTTGGCTCATGAAATATATCTTCGGCAGATTTAATATCAACTTTACGTTCATCGGCAGGTATTTTAGTGTTTAGTTCTTCATTTTTTTAATGATTGTGTTTGATTTCAATTTTATAAATATCTTTTGGATGTCATATATTATTTCAATTATTGCAATACATACAAAAAATATATATTTACATTATAAACATAAATCATTTGAGTTGAATTCGTTAATACGTATCTCATTTTCTGTTCATCGTTTTAAAACTCTGATCCATTTCGCCATATATATTTATTTAACAGAAAAGTTAGCAGTAGTTGTGCAGAAAATATCGTAAAACATTTTGCTCATAGCAAGCCACGTGAAAGGTCGTCTAAATCAACATTGATAGGGCTCCTACAGGTGAAATTTTCTCACAGCCAACTCGTTCCGTTCTAACGTCGTATAATCTTGAATACTTGAGAGTAATGCACGGTCCGCATGTATATTGGTTACTACGTTAGTAGTCTCAGCAAACCTGTTCTGTCTGGTCGTGCCCTCTGTACCGTATCCAGCTATAGCACATCTGCATCCAACATTATAGTTTCACTTTATATTTAAACATCATTGCTTATGATTCTATGAACCTCACATTCTGTAGAGTTTTTTACGGAATTTTTCATTTCCATATCATCCAACCAGATATCAATCAAGGTCATAAAATGCCAACAAAAGCGGATTCTCTAAATTATATATTGCTGACAGCTTAATGGAATACTGAAGCTCCCATCAAAATCATAGATTACGAACAAATAAACACAGCAGATCGAGATATTTAAAAACAAAAACTAATTTAATATGTTAATGTCAGTGATGGCTCAATAAAATTAACGATAACAGTCCATAATAATCATGACCGTATTTAAAATTGAAACAACTTTTTCTCCCGACCTGTCGCTTGGAATTCATCTAGCGTCCGCATCTCTATATGTCAGTCCGTCTGTACGACGTACGTCCGTCATTACACGTGAATCATCCTCGGTATCGTGCGCTGAGAATTTCGTGAGGTCACAGTTTACTATAGCGGTTTAGGCGCCCTGCGGTCGTTTGCCTGACAGAGACGGCGCCATCCAACTGTCCATGTGCTTGAAAGGGATACGTAATGTCTTCTCTGTCTAACGCCGACCGTTTCGTGACCCCACAGCTAATCACATATCTGCAAGCGTATTATGATTATCGCAAGGCTTCGTTTCGTCTTCGTCGCTCGTACGTTGTTGTGGTCAGTGACTCTGTGCATGCTGCCTTCGTTTTATTTCTCTCTAACATCATTTTATATGCACAATTTACTTTAAGATATCTTGGAAATTTATTGTACGTCTTGTAAGCTTCTTGTGGATTTATTAATTCTCTTTTGTTGTAAGACATAAGCGAATATGGATTATTAAATCAGGGTTAACCCTGATTTAAGTCGTTTGTAACGTGTTAAGTAATATGCACATTAATGTCGTCCTCAGGTTCCGATACATTTGCACGTTTATTTATCAGCACATGGGTGTAACGAAACAGATTTACCTGTTGCCGGCCTGACATAAATCTCTCGCGGCATTTAATAAGTCGATAATTACAAAAACCCGACGCGAGCTAATGGGGTTGTGGAGTGCTCGACAGGAATGCGCTTAATTCTCAGCACGTGCCTCTCAATAGCTTTATTATACAAATCTTGAACGTTTCCTAACCGACTTTATCTTTACGATAACTTTAATTATTTGATTTGGTACTGTTTTGATGTCTTCCGTGTCCGGTTTTTAGTGTTCATTTAGATATGCAGTTCTCGGTGGGCGGCTTTGTTTACATTCCTTAGAGTTAACGACTTTCTATCGAATTTCGATATCGTCTCTGACATTCCTTTTCGCTTAAGAGAATCTATATCTACCGCTGGGTGCAACAAATCAAAATCGTACGTTTATCGTTTCATGTCGTACTAATCGAGGTTCTAATCGTGTGTCCCATCCGTCACTGACTTAGCGTCTACTACTTTCTACATTAGTAACAGACAAATCTTTAATCTGTATATTAGAAACAATATTTCTCACTGTCGTAAAAGCCGAGAATTTCCTAATGATATCAAAACACAACCGTTAGAGCAACAAAAGGTGGATGGTCGACCATTTGTCGATGTACAAGAGTCGGGCGACAAGTCGCGTGCTAGGCTCTTGTTGAAAAATGTCCGACATAAATAACGGATTATCAAGTTGTATCGAGTCGTAACGAGATAGTGGCTAACAACTAAAATAAATAGACGAACGGTAAATGAAGTTGTGTACCAAACTTTACAATTTAAAATGTACGGATGATGTTTATTATGTATCTTTGAAAGTAAGTAATGTCTGCGACTTGCCTTCGTTAATGTTACAATTTATTGCTGGATATTTATACGTTGTTGCTCGTTTTGTGTGTCATTAGCCGTGAAATGTTATCTTGATTAGTGTTTATGTATTGATGAACGAGATAACTTACTTGGATGACATTTTAGTCGTTTGTGATGGTTTTGTTCTTTGATGATTCTTCTTCGTGTATGAGAGTTTATTTGCTCTAGTAGAGTCTAGTTTTATGTTTGTTTATTTATCTTTAACTTGTCTATACTGTATATCAACAGAGAATAATATTTCATGTTTTCAAATGTCATGCTAAGCTTGAGTGCTTTAATTTCTTTGTGAATTATTTCTATCTTAAATTTTATTTAAAAGCTTATTTGGTCTACTACACATACAGTGTCCACCAGTTTAAAGCAAATAGTGTACAAGTATATGTAATTTAAACTCAATTCCTTAATGATATCCTCCATCTCAGCTATGTTTGCAAGAACGCACAAGAGCAAAGTTTTTATTGCTAAAATAATTAAAATTATTACGTAGAATTATTATATTATAACTGCTACTTCTTGTGAAGTAATTAACGTAGTTCTTTAACGATCGTTATTTAATTCATTCTTTGCCACTTCATCTTGTCATGTGGCACGTGTTACTCATACTTAAACATTTAAGGGCAAAACAGAAGTCTAAGATAGTTAGACTTCTGTTTTGCCCTTAAATAGATAGTTTTATGGGTATTGGTATTAAGTATGACAGGAAAGGTAAAATAGTGAGCAGTGGTTGCCGAATGGTAACGGCCCCGACTTACGAGTCGCGGGTTCAAACCCAGGTAGGTGCATTACTTTGTGTAATTTATTTCACCACCACTGCTCTTAAAACGGTGAAGGAAAACCTCGTGAGGAAACCGGCATTTCCTGGAACAAAAAATTTGAAGACATGTGACATTCACCAAACCGCACTGAGCCCGCGTGGTGGATCACGGCCCATTCCCTCTGCTAGAGAGAAGGCCTGAAGCCCAGCAGTGGGAACATTAAAAGGCTAATTATGCTATGCTATAATAATATGAAAGGTAAAATACTTAATGTATGAAAATGTGGCGGTTAAACAGGATGTATGGAAGAAGTTCTATGAGATTAAGGCGGGTGTCTACCCGCCTTAATCTTTACCTTTTACCTTGACTATGGAGTCAAGAAGAAAGAAGGAGTTTCTTCTTAAATTAGCTAGTAGTAGGCATTATCTTCCCCTTTTTATTTTATGTTAGTTGAGACAGTGCAAGACGTTTTATCATTTCATTTCTTGTTGTGACGCTATCGTTAACTTTCATCAAGATTCATTGAAATTTGTCTTAACAACTTAGACTAGAGACAGAGATCAAATCTTCTTTTCTTATGGTTATTACAGCCTTGACTGACAGTAATTTAAGTACTAAAGGCCTTAAGTTTGCATGATACGAACCTAGACCACGACGTTTACAGTAAGATGGTTTAATCTTGTTTCAGTGTGAGTAAGAGATGGCGCTAGACAACCTGTACAGCTCTGTCTCTTACCCACACTGAAACAAGATTAAAACAATCTTACTTTGAACGTCATGGTAACCCCTAGGTCTCATACCTGTAACTCCTTGTTAAACAGCTACTGCTGGTCTTCGAATATCTTAGTTGTCAAACTGAAGTAATTGTGACATAATATATATTTCGCCAATGGACACTTTTATGTCTACCTCTGTTTATTTCTAAAATAGCAAAAATTTAAGTCTGTTTTAATTGGTTTGTATTACAGCTTTAGTCAATAATTTAAAGCCAAGATGATAAGCTTTTGGTCCATCATTAAGTTACACTTCTTTAAATCTATCAACATTCTTTAAAAGATAATCAATTCGTTCCTCATTCCTTTCGGAAATAAACTTCATTTTGAAGATTTCTATATAATTAAATACACATATCTCTATTTAAGTTTCTGCTAAAGCTGTTTAATTTAAACAGCATAAACGGTAACACGCCTATAAAACATATCTTTAAAAACAAAATAACATAACTCCATCAAACATGATTTTACACAATCAACTCTAATCATCTTTAAACTGGTTCAGTTTTTATCGAACTTGAAATCTTTTTAAAAGGACTTAAGTCGTTTTATTTCTAAGTGCGGATTTAGCGTGGTATGAAAATATCGGAATCTAAATTGGTTTCCAGTTTAGTTTTATTAATATTTGTTATGCAAATACAAGTTTATTGAGAATCAATTTAATAGTTATTCTTCTTGGCATCTATCAGTTCACTGGAACAAATTAGTACACGGCCAGTAATTTAGGGCTGTGCCAACGTAACGAGAAAAACTAGAACATGTACGGTCAGCGGTCAAAAGTGCAATAGCACTCTACCATTGTCAAGTGTCTTTTTTTGAGGTGTGAAATTAAATGACTTCCCCTCTCTTAGGTAGAACAAGAGCGCTTGTCAGACTTTTAGTGACTAAAACCACACCTGTGTCCTTCAGTTGCTATTTGCGTTCTAGGATCATAGAATCAGAAATTCTCCGTAGCCCTACCAGGTATTGGCTCTGCTGGGTCCCTACGGTTTTGCTGACATCTCGTTGAGATACGTGTGGAACTACGCACCGT
The DNA here is from genome assembly GCA_910589285.2 of Mythimna ferrago. Lineage (NCBI taxonomy): Eukaryota > Metazoa > Arthropoda > Insecta > Lepidoptera > Noctuidae > Mythimna > Mythimna ferrago. The sequence continues at coordinate 7,305,416 of OU342689.1, forward strand.
CGACTACTTACTCGGGTTTGTTCCTTACTGGACAGGCGGACGACGAGTTATCCATTGCTCGTTGTGAGCAAACCTGCATCTACGCTGGTTGGACATCTCCTTATTACACCTGACGCCCGTGGTGTCTCCTGTGGAGGGGCTGGGGCAAAAGGATATCCTTTCCCTCACGTTTTATGATTAAGTGATAATTTTTTTTTTTGTAGTAGAAGTTAATTGGTTCACAACTACCTACTTTATTCAAAACTTCATGCTACATATTATATCAGTCATTAACGGTTGGCTCACTTCTTCAAAAAAATAGTCACTTTAGCTTTAGTAGAGGCCAACTGCACTTTTGACCTCTGACGTACCTACTCATGACATAAATATTCGAAAACTATTTGTAGCATACCTGAATGACCCAAAAAAAGTCCACATTCTTCCTTTTTTTTTAAAGCTATTCACAATATGAAGACGGTGACTGGTTCACATATATAAAGAGGAAAATACGGTCAATAATTAACTAGAAACACAAATTTTATAAAATACTTAATTATTTCTAGAAAATTGACAAGGTGTAAACATGAAATTTTCTACAATTAATTATCTGAATAAAAAAAAAACAAATAAATTGTCTAAATTTTATGATTAAAAATAAATTATAATAAACTGCTTCGACTGCCAGCGACATCAGTCGCGCCTACAAAAGAACACCATTCTGGAATAAAAAGTATCAAATTTTCTATTCTAGGACACGGTCTACCTATGTGCCAAAATTCATTCAAATCCGTTCGGCTGTTTGAGCGTAAAGGTGTAACTAACATACACATATGCATGCATACAAACTTTCGCCTCTAAAATACACATCAGTTTTATTAGTAGCAAAACATTCCATTAATTCAATAACAATCTGAATTTTAATGTTGAAATTGTTTTGAAAGAAATGGCCGACAATATCCTTTACATTTTGTGTACCAGCATTTACAGATTAAAGCCCGCTCATATGCCTAAGTTCAAAGTTGATAAAATATACCATTTAGTAGGTCAGCGCATCTCCTTTCTATTGCTAACCTTTTCCCTTTAGCTAAGGTACTATTACAAGTTTATTTATACTCGATTTCCATGTCTTTGTGCGCTTTATTGTTTAAGGTTCTCATATCTTCACGAATATCAAAACGTTCTTCAAATAAACGTTTAAAACTTAACATAAAATTCAAAGCATTTATTTTATTGAAATCATTTACTGTCACTTTAGAATTGTCAATAAGCGGTCTGTAGCAAAAAGAAAAAAAAATTGATAAAGCTATTTAGACGTTCCAACGCGTAGTTCTCCACAAATACTCTTTTAAATTTAATATACCTACACAGGACAATTATTAAACAAATTAAATTATAAATAAAATACACTTAATTTATTAGAAATAATATATACACTAAAGGCCTAGCTAAATAAGACTCTTTTGAATAAACAATTAGATCTTAATACTTAGACTCTGTAGACATTAGAAGAATTTAGGTAAACTTCTGTTAGTGTTCCTTATCTCCTTCCTGTCTTTATCCCGATATCTTTGTGTAATTTATTTCTTCACCACTGCTCTCAAAACGGTGAAAGAAAACATCTTGAAGAAACCGCTATGTCCTAAAACCAAAAATTTAAAGTCATGTGACATTTGTCAACCAGCACAGGGCCAGTGTGGTGGATTAGTGCCCATTCCTTCTCCTAGAGAGAAGGCCTGAATCCCAGGAGTGGGAACATTATTTTGTGGCTGATTATGATTTGGTAAAACAGAAACTGTTTTGTCTCACTCACAGAAGCCTTTCCTTTTCTACTCAACTCCCAATTCTGACATTTGGTATTAAGATCGACGCCTGGGTCTCTCTCGATGTCGATGGACGTATTGAGGTACCTAATCTGGTGGTCATCGTCATCAATTCAGCCGAAAGACGGGCACCAAGTGTCTCGAACGATCCTGTACATCTCACATCCATCGAATTCCCGCGACCCTCACCACGCTACCTGTTCATCTAGGAGGCCTGCCAACACTGCGCCTTCAGATGTGCGGTTACTACTCCAGAACCTTTCATCTCCATCTACCATCTGTTCTGCGAGTGAAGTATCGCGCCCACTGCAACTCAAGCTTAGCGATTATGTTGCCAACCTTGGTTCTTCTGTTCTCTGTTTTAACACAACTAACTACTGACATAAAAACTGACAGTGCGTTTTGACAACCCTGTCATAATTGTAGGGCATTTAAATAGTTATAAACGATACACTGACTACAGTTAGTTTATCCTTATGACAATCGTTAATTGTAGCAAATTATAGTTTAGATTGTGTACTCGAGAATGTCGGTCGCTATTGAGTCATTGTGTCAATCAATAAAATAAAACTGCGATTTGTATCAAACAGGTTGTGTTTGCGCTATCTATACTTAATATAATTATAGACCTCATAAATGCAGAAAAAAATTGCCAATGAAATAAAACTCAGCCCGTAGAATATCTACAGGTGAAGTTTTATTTTCTTAGTATTTTTTTAAAGGGAGAAAGTACCGCTTACACTATATGCCCAACTCGTGAAAATCTTGCTGTACAGCTCATTAATATATACGCATAACTGTGACAGCACGGTTGGTATAATGGTTGAACGATTGATTGCTGCGCTGCGTGTTGCGAGTTTGATTCTCACTCGGAACAAATATCGTCACCCTCCCTGCTAACTGTCGTAACTAGCAATAGATATTTTTCCAGGGCGACCGTTTTTCGGTCGGGCGTTAAAATCATATTCCTGTAGTTGCGTTGGCTGCAGCTTTATTAATGAATTAATAAGTTTTATAAATTAATCCTGGCATATTTTTTTAGTTAGTAGTGGCCCTAAAGCCCTAAATTACGAAGGTAGTGAGGATATTTTTTTCCTTCTTTTACACTTTCGCTAAACGAAATACTTGAATATCTTCTAAACGGTAAACGATACAGATATGACGATTAGAAAGAAATTATTCGAAATAATTTTATGAACACGTCGGTATCGCGTATCAGTGCAGATACGCCAGTTAGTGAGATCAGATACGACCGTTAACGGGGAGGGCGACGAAATTTGTATGACCTACAGATAGTTGTTCCGGGTCTGGGTGTCTTGTGTATGTGAGTTTACATGTTTGTATACGTACACACGATACATGAGTTATTCCTAGAGTGGGTAAACTTGACAAAAAAAAACTCAATTTGATGTAGAGAACAACAGATTTCAATTTCAGGTAACCAAGCAATACTGAGTTAAATCCAGACCACATTAAATTGAGTTTATTTTTAAATTCAATTTTATGTAGAGAAGAACAGATTTTCCGCAATTTCGGGGTTGGTTTTTTTTGTAAAAAGTTTATACTCATGAGTATTTACACACCTTGACTAATATCCTATAGTGGATTTAAAGTCACAACTTCACTACAGCCTAATAAAAATATATATGGACGTAGCTTTAAAAAAATCTGAAGTTTTCTACGTTAGCTGTAGGAACCACTAGTCTAAGGTATCGGAGACCCCGTCCGGTTGCTGGTCACTTATAGTCAGACGATCATATTGAGGTTAATATGGTTGTTCCCTTTCTGTAAACGAATTATACCAGCACGCTTAGCCAAGTTGTTATTCTGCAATCGTTAACGCTATCGAAAAGTGATGAAACGTATGGGAAAGACGTCATCTCAACGTAAAGTCGCGTGGTAAAAACAAACGAATAGACAATTCGTAACCAAGTTCACATCGTTCAAAATCGTTTCTACAATATTTAACGCTACATCCTTTGTTATACAAACGCTGCGAACGAGCGGCCGACTCAGGCGCGTCAACATGGCTACCAACTTATCGTTTTCTACAATTGCTGTCACCGAGACGTTACCGATTAGAGAACGGAATTCGATTGTAACTTGGCTAGGGGGGCAGTAGTACTCGTAATACGATGAGGCCAAACCAGTCAACTTTTAGGTATTAACTTTGCATGTGTGTCCAAGTTATAAATCCAAATAACTAGGGTCGGTGATGGACAGGAGGTCTGCTGGCTGGACTGGTTCCTGGTTCCACCTCCCAGGTCCTGAGCGGTGAGCAACAGCTGTCTCCCTCCTGGGGGGAGATCCTGTGAAGGTTTGAGTCGTACTAACTCAGTCTTTAATATGTTAGTGTAAATCAATAGTGGCCCAGTGTAAAAGCCTTAGCATAATATGACATTTACAAGGCGCATTACTTTGTGTAATTAAAAAAAGCTTGCCGAAAATTCCCCAAAAAAATAAGATTAACCCCACCCACGTCAGCGAGCTTGCCGACGTCGAGCAATGGGTAGCTCACCGTCCGGTAGTTAACCGGAACGAGCCCAGTCGTCAACAACGTGTAGTGATTCACCCGCTCCTCAAAGAGTAGAAGTCAGCAAACCGGGGGGGCTCAGCATAGCCGACGCCTGCTTCAGTTAGGACCGCGGGGAATTTCTGAAAAGGAAGCCCGTAGTCCTAGGACGCAAAGGGCAACTGAAAGACACAGGTGTGGTTTTAGTCAGTAAAAGTCTGAAACGCCCGCCCTCTCACTTCACCCAGAGCGGGAGAGTCCGGAGCGAGGAGGAGTGGCAGGCGGTCGCCGATTTCTGCGAAGCAGTAATGCTCGCAAAGGAGGAGGCCGACCGCATCAGGCAACGGCGCTCTCACAGCCGCAGGAATTCCGATCCCGGTTTCTAGCCACCGTAGGCGCGGGCTTGCGGACAGTGAGCAATGGATAGCTCGCTGTCCGACCGTCCAGTAACTGTCCGAACCAAGCCCAAGTCGTCGACGGCGCGCACTGTTCCCGCGCGCCTCAAGGAGTTGTCAGTAACAGTAGGGGCCCAGCCGGGTCGAAGCCTAATGGGGCCAGGGTTATCCGAAAGGGAACTCGAGCCCCGGTGTGAAGGCTAGAAGGAACGGGGTGGGTTTTTTAGTCAGTAAGAGTCTGACACTATCTCCCGCTCCGCCCAAGAGCGGGGGTTGTCATTGTATGCCTTTCCCACCAAAAAAAAAAACCAGAACGGGAGAAGTTATCGGATGATTTCCACCGAATAAATTTCGAAGATCGTATCGAGTTAAGCAGTGGTGGCTCTTGGTAATGGCTCCAACAAACCATCGCGGTCATTTCTGCCTGATCATTTAAAAAAAAATTCGCTTGTGTCCTGCGGCGCGGCGCCAAACCAAACCCTTCGAAATTTTCGTTTCGAGTGCAAGCAAAAATGAACTTAGCGGTGGTCAGGCAAAAGAGTCTTTGATAGTACCTAGGCAAGTATCGCCATTTCTCTTATAACTGTGAAGGAAATCTTCGTAAGACAACTGGTATATCCAAGAACTAAAAACTCAAAGACATGTGACATCCGCCCAACCCGCACTGGCTCCACTTTACGGCCCATTCCCTCACCTAGAGAGAAGGCCTGCGTCCCAGCAGTGGGAACATTATAAGGCTGACTACGTTATACTTATCTGTATGTTATTATTCTATGACCAGCTTTTCCAAGCCTTCGCTAAAGTGTCCTGTTACATGAGACAGGTTAGTTTTTAGGTGATCTAATGATTTCCCCCTCTCTAGGGTGGAGCGAGAGGCCATATCCGACTTTTACTAACTAAAACCACACTTGTGTCCCTTCAGTTGCTCTGTGCGTCCCAGAACTACGGATCTCCTTTCAGAAGTCGACCTATGGTAGGTAGGGATCCCGAGATGGTGGCGCGTAGTGTTTCACGCGCGCCTCTCTTAGGCGTATAGGAAAGCCACACTCCAATACAGAAGGAGACCCCATGGGGATCAGGTCACCACTAGTCCGGGGCAGCGGAAGTCAAACTGCACCCGCAGCCCCCAAAACAAGTGTACGAGGGAATACCGGGGTGATTTTAGTCAGTAAGAGTCTGACAGACCCCTCCACCTACCCCGAGGCGGAGGACATCCATGAGGATTTCCAACCCGACAAAAAAAAATGGTAGGTAGGGATAAAGGTAGCAGAAAATATATATAAATACTTTTATAGAATAGAATAGGACAGAATATTTATTAATTTATTTGGCGTAAAATATGGTACATCAAAAGAAAATTATTATTAAACTTAAATGACCTTTATTTATAAATAAATAAAAATGTTTCTATCAACATAGTCATAATATGAAAAGGACATAATTCTTTCGAGGTTAACCGCTTTTCTTTATAAAAATTCTTTATGGCGCGAAAAAGATTTAATGTCTTTTTTTTATTAATATTGGCGCCGGTTGGATAAAACCGGTTTCAATTTTTTTTTTTCTTTTTTAGAGCTAGAATGATAACCTGTAGTTAACCTTAGGGTGCCAATGTTGTTGACCATAATCTTTAAAACACAACTTTTTTATTTTATTTTTTTCAATACACTTATTCGAAAACCTGTACTTATCCCTACCGCTTTTAAGCACGCAATTTACTGTTTTTCGCACTAGTGCGGAAAATTGCGTATGCTCGACCTCGCTAAAATTTTACTTCATTTATCGTATCAGGCTGGGCGCGGTCCTATCCCCACGAGTCGAACGACAACCGCCGTTTATTTATGTATACGTGAGTGTGTTAAAAAACGTCGTATTAATATACGTGGTCACTACAGCCCTTTTTTTTATGGTGGGAAAAATCGTCCAATGACAACCCCCGCTCTTGGGCGGAGCGGGAGATAGTGTCAGACTCTTACTGACTAAACGACCCACCCTGTTCCGTCTAGCCTTCATACCGGGGCTCGAGTTCCCCTTCGGATAACCCTGTAGGCTTCGACCCAGCTAGGTCCTTACTGTTGCTGACAACTCCTTGAGGCGCGCGGGAACAGTGCGCGCCGTCGACGACTTAATTGAGCTTGGTCCGGACAGTTACCGGACGGCCGGACAGCGAGCTACCCATAGCTCACTGTCCGCAAGGCAGACCCTACGGTGGATCACTGCAGCCCTCAACTCCTTGCACCTTCCACCTCGGTCGCAATGACAAACTTTCTCGATTTATATCAACGTACCTTTTTTTTTGAGTAAGTCTTTGGATAACTTAGTTCCTAGATAGAGCTTCCTAAACTCTCCTATTAAAAGAAGGAGAAAAAGATGTATTTTTTCCGTCAAGAATTTTATTTCTTGTTTTTATTGTTAAGCTTGCATTAGGCCCAAGTGCCCGAAAAGGGCCATAAAACTGACACTGACACTGAGTGACTTTCTGAAGCCTGCTCCTCGGTAACGGCCAGGTTAATAGGTTTGAAAAAAATATATGTTTATTAACAACATTATCAACATTTGTTTTTTTTTTGTGCGATTTCGTCCAAAAAAATATTTAGCAATTTCGCAAATTTTCCCTACTTCTTCAAAAATCAAAAATCAAAGCATTTATTTCAAATAGACCATTTGCAGGCACTCTTGAATAGTCAAATGTCGGTCAGTCCAAGAAAAGTGAAGCTAAATTGCACGTTCCAAAGCGTTGGTCTCTATGGAGAAGAACGTGCAAAAAAACTCCATGGATACTCTTTTAAATCATATTATGTGTTACATATAATGCATCCTTTTAAACAGCTTGGATCTTTAAAAACATTTTTACACATAAAAGTGGTTAAATATTCTTCAAAGTGAACATAGCATAGTGTATTTCGCAAAGTTAATGGATTTAAAGGTCAGCCGCGCACTATCCGGGCGCAGCTAGCCGCAATTAAATGCCCAAATACGCGTACTGTCGCCTAGGCGGGTAAGAGAGTTGTGTCCATTTAATTTCGGCCAGATGGTTCAAGGGACTATAAGCCTTAACCACCATCTCACCTGATGGTAAGCGATGATGTAGTCGACGATGGAGCACGCTTGCCTAGAAGTAAAGATAAGTAGGCTTTCATTACATAATGTCTAGATAGATAATGTTCGTCAGTTTATGTTCGTGAGAACTAACTAATCTTGACGACCTTTATGTTCGTCAGAACTGACCATTTTTCTATTAGTAAGCTTCAAGATTTAATTTATCTTCATACATTTAAGGCTTTTTGTTAAGTAAAGAATATTATCAAAGTTTTCGTTGTACAGGTGTCAAGATGTCACTCAAATGGACATGAGTGTTGGAAAAAAAATTTAATGTTACATTTTTTTACGAAAGTAGTTATATGAGCCTTAGATATAATATTATTTTATTAATATATTGATATAGTTGAGAGCGATAGAGAGGAGAAAATATATTTTTTTTTAATTATTCAAAAATTTCAAATAATCACTTAAGTACATTATTTTTGTTGACTGTACTTTTAAAGTACTTGTAACTTGGGACAAAACACAACTTCAATATTGATGAGGGACGAACAAATAATTTTTTGGAATGTGGGACAAAACTTTGGGACAAACGAAGAACAAACCAAATTTTTTTAAACAAAATTTTGACATATTTCATGTTGAGGTTTCTTAAAACCATAACTAAGATTTAAAATCATGTTTTTTCCGATATATTATAAGTAAAATGATAAATGATATAGGTTTTTAAAAATACTTTTACACGCCAATTTTTTCGTCAATTTATACTAGATGAAGCCGGTGTTTCCTAGCTGAATACCCTGAAAAGAAACACCGAAACAAACTCAGGGGTCAAAATCTCTTTAAAAGTCCATATAGCAAATATGTAATGGTCAAATCATATGAGAACGATGCAAATTAGTGTCTGAGATGGTCTTTTGAGGAATGAACCACCCAGAATATGAGTGGTCCTGTCCAGCCAGCGCAAACATTTGTCAGTATTCGTTTATTTCAACTTAGGACTATTAAGGAGCTCAACTCAAAAGCAGTTCTTATTAAAATAAGCAAGTAAGCTATACTTGGTAAGACATACCTACTGTCTTATAGCAAGAATAAATTACCTAAGTTTACTATACCTCGCGCTCGTCGGATCTCACAAATGACATGACATATTGTTTCCTCAACGCAATCTGTGTCAAGATCACATTTGACCAATCTCGACCAACTGTCAACCACCCCTATCTTAAGGCCATAAGGTCGAAAATTCTTTAAATGAAACGAAAATAATAACTTTGTTTTGATCTGTGTACAAATCTCGAATAAAAACAATGTAAAAGACACCATTTAGTGTGGTCTCCACGTAAATAGGTTGGACGTGTCATGATTTCTGAATCTTATGTCGCAATTTTCATAGATATTTCTACATTTTTTCCCTAATAAAGAAGATCCAAAACAATAACAATGTTCTCTTTTTAAATTAACTTCAATATTATTTTATAAACAAGGATGTTTTCGCTCGCTGCCGATGTCAGTCCACCAGAATTCTTGTCTATGACTCATCTTTAACCATAAACAATTATAATAACCTCTTTCCTTTCACATTAATAAAATGTAATAACTATTTTTATTTACCAAACTAACGCGTTATTAACTAAACCGTTATCAAGTAGCCATTTAATTTATATTAAACACACTGCTAATTTTCACTTAATCCCGTGAAGTATGCGCCGTGGGTGCCGAACGATTTAATCAATATTATTTATACAAGAGAAATCCGAAATGAGACGTAGACTTATGCAAATCAGAGCTAATGGACCTAGTTGTATTAACCTTACGGGAAGCCCACTCATATTAACGCTAATTTACATTAATTTCCATTCATAAACTTCCACCTGTCAATAGTTAGAATTGATTCTCTATATTTAAAGTGAATTAAGAGAATATTCTGTTTGAAATGACGTTTTCGCGCGTTCGAAATCCGAATCGTAATTAGAGTTGAGCGCCATCGAACAATCGCTTTGTTGGTCGCGCCGAGTGGTCATCGATTATACGAGAGATAGTGATGTTCCGTCGACGTCGAGACGTACCGGAGATGTATCGGCAGATAGTGTAATGACGCGCTATTAGGCTAGGTGTCGACGCGCGGCGTGGCCCGGCGTGGGAGAGCCCGCGGCCTACATTTCCTTCTGAAACCGGCTAATCACGCGCGCAATTACTCTAATTCAAACGGAATTATTCCGACGATGTAACACTTTAATTGAATTGTTGATGCGAGCCATAATTCGTGAATGCGTGTTATTTCGATGATTGGTATCGTGATATTTGGTTGGTAAATATCGATATCGAACGAAGGTATGAATCCGTATGTAATCGTTGAAATAATAACCCGAATCTAAGAATACGAAATCAAATGTCATAACAATTTATAAGAATCTAAGTTTAGTAAGTTTGACTGTGGGAAGCGCTCGTTACGAAACAACCGTGGGGCGAATTCCAGTCATCTTGTCATTCAAGGAAAAAATAATAATACAACCTGTTTACGTGTTTATTTTTTTCTTGTTGTACTGACAAGAAATAAAAAGGCGGTGCGCGCGTGCGCGGGCATTCGCGCCGGCCGCGATGCGTTCCCGCCAAAAAACGTGGCGCGCTCCGAATGCTTGGCGCGCTATACATTTTTGTTCTCCTGTGAGCATTTCCGAATGAACGATTAGAAGCGACGATTCCGCGTTTTCACGTCGATTCGTCTCGGATCGTATCGATGATTTGTGGCGTCACGATCTTTGAGATGCCTCGTTGTACTGAGAAACAACAGGTTAATTCTTTAACGTCTACGTCTGTGAAGCTGACTCGACATTTAGAATCGACTAAAACAAATGTTGTCTATTACAATATACTAGTTTTTGGAATTATAATTTTGCATTTTTCTGATTGCTGTCGATTTGTAAATGTTTGTTTTAGAAAAAAATTTACCGTTGGCTGCGGTTTTTTTATTTAAATTTACAGTAGGCTTCACTTATTTGCATGTTATTCACCTGTCCGGCAAAATCATGATCGTGACAGTTGAAAAAGTTTAGCAATTGATAGAACTTTTTTTTAAATTGATTGTGCGGTTTCTCAGCGGGTATTTGAATTTAGAAATGGCTTCTAAAGGTTCATGAATTAAAATCTTTTTGGTTCGAAATGGAAACACGTGACGTAGATTCGTTAACTTTTTCTTAGAATATAAACATATATCTATTTTTCTAAATAATATAAATTGAAATTAATATTTCTTCTATAGCTAATTTTTTACTGAACTTCATCGTATTTGTCTTTATCTTCTAAAAATTTGACCAGATATACCATTTAAATTAATTTTATGCACTATGATAACAATCTAGTTTTCATTCAACATACGTAAATAATTCTTATCTCGATCTTGATCATAAAGATTTTAAATGAACACAAACAGTAATTTGGCATAATTATTTTATTTTAAAATCTGAAAACTTGATCAAGATAAAAACTAATAGACATTGCCAGTTAAATGAGATTATCGACATCAAACTATAACTCCTGACAAGATAACGAACGAAAAAGTTTACTAAAATAAACTATACTTATTAGACTTAGCACACATAAGAGAACACACTTATTTTTAGATGATGAGTAAATAATTAAAATAAAATAGTCGGAGTAAAAAGGGCAAAAAATAAAATCGACATCTTACATTTTATAATATTATTATTTAGACGTCTCTATTTAGTTTTGTTAGTGGTGAAAAAATATTTTGGGCGTTGCCATAATTTAAGGTAACTACCAAAAAAAAAAAAAAATATAGACGCTTAAACTAATCTCTTTACTTTTGAATTGATTCGTGACTTATTTATAAATAACCATAACATGATTAACTTATGTGCTTTTAAAATAAATCCATAACTACCTATAAACAACTTTCTAAATAGAAGATATCGATTATAATTCGCAAAGACATCAATTCGATTTACAAATCTGTGTAAAACACTCGCTATAGTGTTGTAAACAACTGGTATTTACTTCACCAATCGATATTTATCGGTAAAATAGGTACTTGCAGAAACAAACAAGTAGGTGCATAAATATAAATACTTTGGTACCTACATATTTACAAGTAATTCATAGTTAATAATAGTGTGTAAAGGTATCAATCATGATTGCCATGTTATTATTGTTTTATTTAGACATTAATTGTAGTTTGTTTGCACAAGATTTTCCATGTCTTTTGATTAGTTTTTGAACCTTTTTCTTTATTAAAACACTTTTTTGTAGGTAAAACGTATTCTTGAAATGAGGCGTAACTTGATCACGGTAATGAGAATTTTTATTTTACAATTTGTTTGACAGATTATCTTTGATATTAGTTTATAAAGTATTTACATATTTATTATGCACTAATTGAAAAAAAACACTTAAAGAACTACTGATAGGCAATCAGATATAATAAACTGTGGACACTTAGGTCCTCAACGAAGTCATTCATATATCATCAATAATACTGATCAAAGAGTGCATAGTTCCCATTCCTTTTGCATATGAATGACATAATATGCACTACTGAAATATCTGTGGTAATGCTGGATCTATTTGGAGTTGAAACAGGCTATGAGGACCGAGTGCTCATCGAGTTGCTCGGAATATCGGCAAGCAGCTAGTTGACTTTTTGACTGTAGCTCCTATTGCATACGTTTCTAATCATCCCAAACACGGTTACATTAGTGAACCTTCCGGCTTCATCACCAGATCAGCTCGATACATCCCCTCCCCCTTTTCTTTCAGCCTGTCATTGACTACACGTATAAACAAAGCAATTTTACTTGTTACGACAATTCCGATGTGTTCCTATGAGGAGTTCTGTTCCATATCTTCGAAGTTTATGATCAGATCATAACAATATTTCTATGGGACCAACTTGAAGCACAAACGTTCAATAAAAAAAAAAATCAAAATCGGTCCACAATTGACCGAGATATCGGTAAAAAAATAAAAAATAATAAAAAACTGTTTATTGAAATCGTGTTTATTGGTCGCATTCTATTAAACTCATCATTGAATACGAGGTCCGACCATTAAAGCCAACGATACAACTGCCTGCTGTTTTAGTGCAAATTATCTATTTACTGCTCCAACTACTAATTGCAAACAAGAAGTAATGAGCCAACGTATTTATGATATCGTAATTATTTGTAAAAGGAGGAACTGGTAACGTTATACCGAACGTTACTTCTGAATTATTGGGTGCGAACTCCGAGTTCAGGGAAATGTAATTGAGATTTGTGCGAATATAATGTGGTCGTTTCATGTAGACCGAATGGTGTGAGAAATTCTTCGTCTGCTGCTTGTTATATGGTTCTTTTAGTTCTGCTTTTAAATCTAGAATCTAGCCTAACGTGTTTTGTTTCTTTTGTTGCAGCTGTACAAAGAGGTCGAGTACCCCCGACGCAACCTGCAGGGCTCGCTCTACCCGGCCAGTACGCGCTGGCCAACGGCGACCCCTCCGCCGGCCTCAACAGCCATCCCTACCTCTCCTCCTACATCTCTCTGCTCCTCAGAGCAGAACCCTACCCCACCTCCCGGTACGGGCAGTGCGTCCAGCCTGCCAACGTCATGGGAATAGACAATATCTGCGAGTTAGCCGCGAGACTACTCTTCTCCGCCGTCGAATGGGCGCGGAACATCCCCTTCTTCCCCGAACTCCAAGTGACCGACCAGGTCGCGTTACTAAGACTCGTCTGGTCGGAATTGTTCGTCCTCAACGCATCTCAGTGTTCCATGCCCCTGCACGTGGCGCCGCTACTGGCGGCCGCGGGGCTGCACGCGTCACCCATGGCGGCCGACCGAGTCGTAGCCTTCATGGACCACATCAGGATCTTCCAAGAGCAAGTGGAGAAGCTGAAAGCGCTCCACGTCGACTCGGCGGAGTACTCTTGTCTGAAGGCCATCGTCCTCTTCACGACAGGTAAAATTTTAGACAGTCTTTTTGGGGAGGCGCGGTTGTTGCTTTACAGAGTGGCGGGGGCTGGCGGCTCAGTGACCAACTACGGCGAGTTGCTCGTACTGGTGCGCACGCACCTGGATGCGTACGCAGAGGCAGCACGAGCACAGATACAGCAGCCGCCGGCTCCGCAGCCGTCTACCGCTTCATCCGGGTACTATTCCACTTTGGACACGTCTTTAGGGGTCAACTCCTCGCTGTCTTACGGGAGCTTCCTATCGACTCCTACTAGATTACCACCTAACTATACTAGTAGTCCTAGAATGCCTGAGGCTAGCACATCATCACACACATCCCCTTTCAGAATATGGGAGGGTAGTGGGAAGCTCCCTAAAACGGATCAGGGAGGTTGACGCCTTACCGTATCGGTTACGGGTCGGAACTGAGGTGTCGGGTTATGACGGAACGCTTGGCGTATGTTCGGAGTCGCTCGCGTATTTAACCGTTAGCGTATGAGTATGATATATATGTATGTTGTATACGGGGATAATAACTCTCGCTCCCCGAAGCAGTCGGACTGCACACGTCCGGGGAGAACGCGACTTATTGTTCTTGGAGTTTTCTTTGCGTTTCTCGCGTCATTGTAAATAATTACATATAAAATATGTGATATATAGGTAGGCATTGCTTCGTTGAAAACGATTACTAATATCGTCGAGACGTCTTTACGTATTAAGTTTAATTTATTTTCATGTAGATAACTAACTTTTAATATGAATACACGCGCGTAATTTATTACTAACTACTTTCGTTTCATTTTCATTTTATGACTTTAACCCTTTTTATTAATTTAATTAAGCTTTCGATGATAAATTTGGATTAACTATGTTTTATAAATATGTTGATTTTGGCAAAAATATTCGTAATTAAAAGTAATTTATTGGATAGATGAATTATAAATCATATTACTTTGGTGTTTAAAGTTAGTTGGCATCAGATTTATGTAGCCTATAGATCGTTTAGGGGATTAGTGGACTACCGAAGTTACAGTTCATATGTCTTATTTGATATATGCTTATCCGTCTTCAGTTTTTTAGAAATGGATGGACTTTAATTTAAGCTTTATAATAAGGAAGTTGATTAAGAAATTTCTTGTATGGAATGTGGTCTAAAATGGTTGCGTAAGTATTGTGCAATCTGATGATCTAATATTTATAATTAGAAATTAAGTAAATTTGTTGATTGATTTGTAATAATTTTGCCAAAGTCAACAGAAGACTTTACAAGCGCGGATCCACCGTTATGGGCACGATGGGCATGGCCATAACCCTAACAGGCTTGTTACGTCACATTTTCATGGTTATGCTGATGATGCTACTTTTATAATTTTCGTGAGCAAACTAACTAACATTATAGAAGTTTATTCATTTACTTATTAGTAATAATGATAATATATTTAATTATCAAAAATACGACTTAAATGTAAACTGACACAAACAAAATTTGAGCCCTGACTCCTAAACTAGGAAGATCCTGTATCTTAGGAGGCAGTGTATTCGCATAAATTAGTATTTGCCTCACGGATTTGTCCACGTGGAACTGAACACTACAAAATCTTGGCCAGAGCGTCATACTTTTTGCGAACATCTCTTTTGTAGAAACGGAATTGCTAAGCATGCGGAGCTGCAGCCTGATATCACGCCCACATCCCGCGTGTGTATTTCACGAATTACAATGAATACTAGTATGAAAAAGGCATTTTCGAGGGCTACGCGTGCTGAGCAATCCCGCATGCTTGATGATATCTGCACAATATTAAAAACACCCTAAGCAATTTCACACTGCGACTCATACTTAGGCGATTTTAGGGCAGCTGTTAGCTATGACTACAACCGTTTTTTTGGGGACTGGATCCGCGCTTTTTAACATATACACGTAAACCACGAGAAAGTTGTATAGGTACGGTTTTTCTTTCTTCTAAAATTAGTTTTTATTTAATTACATAAAATACGAATATTATTAATAGCAATGGGTAGCCCGTCGTCCAGTCGTCCGGTAGTACTAAGCCTAAAAGCGCGTTGTGTACCACGCGCCTCAAAGAGATGTCAGAAAACTGAAGGGATCCTGTAGGGCCGATACTTATTAGGGCTGTGAGATCGTTAGAAAGAGTAACCGTGGCCATAGAACACATAGAGCACCTGAAGGAACACAGTTGGTTAGTAAAAGGCTGACACTACCTCCCGCTCTACCTAGAGCAGCAGAAGTAATTTTAAGATGTTCCTCATAAATATAAATTTTGCCAGGTGCGACTCGGATTCGCACACGAAGGATTCTGTACATATATTAAAATCATATTCTTTAATATCGTATCGTACCTATATTAAAATCACGCAAAAAAGGCCGACATATTAAAAAATATTTTTTCAGCATAGTATGTTCATGACATACAGCCCGTTAAATAAACAGATGGACGATTGGACATTAGAGATATAGTAGAATAGGGTCCGAGGGCGCCTCTTAAGGTACGCAACCTTAAAAAGATGTTTATAAAAAGATGATCACTGAAAGATATATTTTGTATAAGAAAGTATTAAAGAAAGTACTTCTCACGGACTCAACTAAAATTATAATCATTGTAAAACCTGCATATAATAAACAAGTACTGCACAGTAACTTATCTAGAAATTAATACAGGAATAGATATTAAACTTTCGCTTTCTCAGGCACACGATCGCGAAATTTCCAGCTTTACAACATATTAAAAGTCTTTGACAAATTTTAATGGCTACTTGTATAATTTTATCCGACATTAACTTTTAGGGTTGTAATCGCGGCTTAATGCGGATATTTTAAGCGAATTACTCGGATTTTTATTTCTTTTGAAGTTAAGCATTATCTCAATTTGATTGGTCGTTAAAAAATTTGAGTATGTTTTTGTAATCTTTAATGTTTTATTGTTATTTCAATAGAACAGTTTCGTAACTGTTTATAATCTTACTTAATCTATATAATATATATAAAAGCGAAATACCACTCACTGATTAATCGAAATCTCAGAAACTATAACACCTATAAACTTAAAATTTAGCAGGTAGGTTCTTTACAGGGTGTAGACATCCGTAAAGAACGGATTTTTTGGACTAAGGCGATAAAACGGAGGTCCAAAGTTTGTATGGAGAAACCTACTCGCGGGTGAAGCCGCTGGCAAAAGCTAGTTGTAGATATATTTCTGTTTTAATTAAAAAAAGTGTGATATTTTACACATTATATACTTACTAAATCAGTCTACAGTTACCTCGATGACATTAAAACATCATAATTAAGACTTCAAATAAGATGTAAACAAATTCGTAAAACAAGTTGTTTCGTATAATTAATAAGTTTATATTTATAATTATACAAGATTACATTTCACGCTCGAACACAACATGTTTTGGCCAAATATTGGTTAGTATTCGATTTAAAGCCTAAAGGTAGCCTGGGAGAGAATGCCTTGTTGCATTAATTCCGCTTAAGTACCATTACTGTACCATCGTGGACATTTCTGCCTGATCACTAAAAATTTTCGCTTGAATCCTGCGGAGCGGCGCCAAACCAAACCCTTAGAAGGTTTCGTTTCGAGTGCAAGCAAAATCAACTTAGCGGTGGTCAGGCGGAAATGTCTTTGATGGTACTTCTTCTTCCTGCCCTTGTCCCATCTTATTTGGGGTCGGCGCAATACGTTTTTTTCTTCCATTCTACCCTGTCACTCGTCATGCTATCACTAACTTCCTTTTCTTTCATATCATTCTTCACGCAATCCATCCATCTTTTCTTTGGCCTCACTCTCCCTCTCCACCCATCCACATGTATACTCATAACTCTTTTGGTAACATGCATTTCATCCCTCCTCTTTACATGACCATACCAAGACAAACGATTCCCCTTCAGCTTGTCAGTCACTGGCGCCACTTTCAAACTTCCTCTAATATACTCATTTCTCACTTTATCCAATCTCGTCACACCGCACATCCATCTCAACATTCTCATCTCCGCTACATGCAATCTTTTTTCATCCGTCTTTTTCACAGCCCAACATTCTGATCCATACAGTATGACAGGTCTTATCACGGACTTGTAGATTTTACCCTTCAACTTGAGGGGCATCCGTGGGTCACAAGTTGTTCCAGTGACCTGTCGCCATTTCATCCATCCTGAATTGATCCGATGTGTTATGTCTCGGTCTACCTCCCCATCTCCTTGGATAAGCGACCCGAGGTACCGAAAGTCGGAGCAGATTGGTATGGGCGTTCCAGCGAGAGCTAAGGGCACAGTACCGGAGAGACCGCCAAAATCGCAGAATAAGTACTCAGTTTTCGTTCTACTTAATTTTAAGCCTTTGATGGTACATGTAAATAAATACAACCAAATTGACAATTTTTCAGAAACTTATCGCTGTAGTTACAATCTTTTGTAAATCCTCAGTTTATTTAACCATTTGATTTCAATACTCCATTGAAAAATTTAACACCGTACTACATTTTCACATACAGTGTTTTATTCATCGTCATACAACTTTACCGTATTTTGTCCCGCACAACTAGCCGTCCCCTACGATTGTCCGCACAAAACACGCCGTACTTGTCGCGGAAGTCCCGTACTCGTTGCGAAAGTCCCGTACTCGGCGGGAAACTCGTCCCGTACTCGTCGGGTAGTCGTCCGATAATCTCTCGAGCGCGTGACGAGACGCTTCCGACGTGTCTACGACACTTTCGCCACACACCGAGTGCTAAACTTTTGATTATAGGATAACAGACTAGTATAGATCGTAGATTTTTCATAATTATTATTCATTTTCTAGTTAGTCGTTTTGTTTGGCAATCAGACAATAGTAGATGTAACCTACTTAAGTATAGTTCAAGTTTCAATGCGGCCTCAAAAACATGTTTGACATTATTTTACTGAAATTCAAACATAACCTATAAAGACTTGTATCAAATAAATAAATTGATTATTTCAGTACGACATACGTATTATTAATTCCAAAACTAAAATAACAACCAAAAACAAATAACAATCAATAGTCAATTTCAATTACTAGTCCAGTCGTACGGCACAAGCAAGTCCCACTAAAATTCAACATTACTACATCAATAAGGATTATAATTTAGTGGTGTATCACCGTTTTAGTGGTCGTTCTCGGCTTGCGGTACAGTCAACGGCAGTAAACAGTTGAATGCGTAAAGTTAGCAGACAGGGAGTGATTGAAGGATATTACAAGTTCGGATATATCCGCGGTATATCTGGCTGTCAAATGGACATCATTTTGAGAGGGTTGGGCTTACACATGGTTCGAATTTCGAATGTGATTCGATATTTCAAAGGATGTCTTTGGAGAAGTTAGATTTGAATTTTGGAATGTCAAAGTAAGAACCTGTCTATCGTTTTAAATGATTTCAATTTATGTTTTTTTAAATTGCCAACCTACCTTAACCGATATTACCTACTTATTATCTTTTCTGTAAGAGAAAATATTTATATTTTTTCTTGCTGTGGGACATTTAAAGACTAATATTACTTTTGCCAAATGTCATTTATATAGGTAGGTATATAAATTATAAGTACTATCGGTAGAAATGCTTGATGTTTTAAAAATGTTTATCGGTTAGGTTCCAATGATTTTGATTAAGTAATCTGAAACGAATAAAGCTGTGGACGTTGAAGTGCGTTCAATACAGTATACTTTAGTCATTATGTGGACTTGCAGAGCAATTTGAGCTCAGCATGACAGGTGTCGTGACTTTGATTCTTATTTGAAAGATTGGTTCGTCATTTTAATTTAGTTTTCTTGAGATTGATCGGTCATTTTTTGTGGCCAAATGTAGACTTTTTGATACTGAATCAAAAATTGACCATAAAAATTGTAGAATGCATCACTACACGTTTAAAACTTTTTAGGGTCTATCGTTAAGTTAAATGGAATATAGAAATTTATATTTTTAGTTATTTCAAATACTTGTTTTTTTTTTTTTGAACGGTTTGGCCATTTAGCCAGTGTCAAGATTAGACATATCTAGTTTTTATCAGAATTCAATAACTTTTTCCAGTATAATATACCTAAATGTAACACCTTTAAATGTTTTTGCTGTATTTAGCAGTAAATATATCGGTATTATCTAGTTGGCCTTCTCGGCTTTCGCTGAAGTAGTGGAATACTGGAGTAAAATTCTTATGTCTATTTTATCGATGTTTTGTATCAGACTCGTGATATTTTTTCATCACAGTTTCCAGAATCAATTTATTAATAATTTGAACAGCCACAAAAATTTATTCCAAACATTCCTGCCGAAAATCCAAAACATATTTTATTTTTTAAAAACAGAGGCTCATTTCATTTTCGACCACAGATAATGTATGTTCGACATAGACAAACCTCATAACAGTCATACTTTTTTTCCCGATTCTGATCACGATATAACTTATCAGACATAAGTACGGCACCTAACACAACACTGTCACTACACTAAACTGAATATAAAACTAGTTACAAGTAGGTACTGAACGACCGATATACCTAGAACTTCCCTGTCCCCCGGTTTCCTACAAGGAAGTGTTGACAGGGAAGGTTTTGATTCTCCATAGAGGGGTCTAGTGTGCTTGGTTCGGTATTACGCCTGGGGGTACGATGAATATGCAACACCAATAAATGTAGTTTTATCCACGCCGGCTAACTTTCTCCGTCCACAGTCCCAACTCTACGCGGTCGGGTAATAGTTGCACGAACTAACTTTGCGATGTAGTTGGATTATCGCAGATTGATTTTTTAATTTTAATTTTGCAAGCGATGTCAGATTGCTAATTGATTTTCATTAAAATAATTAAGTACTATTTAAACAGAAATCTATTTTATAAAGAGAAAAACTGTAAAGCCTGAGTGTCATGTCTAAGAGAAATAAATTATTCTTATGACGCACGATGTATTTTTCAATATTGCAATAAATCTGAATATATGACATAATTATCGTGTTTTACAAAATAAAGCATCAGTTTAAACGTGTACATTTTAATCTTCACACGTTTTAGTGTATAATAACTGCTACTAGGCGAATTATAATTCATGCTTAGATATTGCTTTATTCGCCTAGAAAATGGCATCTAGTCAACGAATCATCAATGTATGCTCCAACTATTGGCAAATGTGCAAGTAGGATGTTTTTTTTTTCTATCGGCAACCAATAAATACAAGAAACAGTGACAATTTTTCTTTTTTATAATTGTTATTATCCAACTTAAAGTCCTTGAATGATAGTAGGTACGTATTCTACTAATAACTTTCAATTAAAAGAGACTTGAAAAACAGAATTTCACACAATATTTAAGTACTTTATTGTTCGAGGGGAATAAGCGAATGTTGGTCAAAAAGAACGTCATGTGCCATAGTACCGTAAAATATAAAAGTAGGTACAATATATCTGTTATATTACAATATTGCATGCCACAATTTACGTTTGAAACTGAATGAACAGTGTTTTTATTGCATGACTTGACTTTATTATTATTACAGCAGGAAAACCAACTAATTATGAGATACGACATTATTACAGACATAGTAACGCTTAACAAGCTTATCAATTATTTATTTTTTTCACAGAAAACAAACGAACGTAATTTATTTTAAAATTTACATAAACGTCAAAATCCGTTAAGAATTCAATATTTTATTCTGAAGCGAAATAATTAACGTACGGATAAAAATGTTAGTTTGTTGTAGATAAATAATGTCAAATGGATTCGTAGGTAGTTTTGGCGTTACTCATACAAAAGTAGAGGTATTGCGTATATATTGGGAAACATTGTCCTTATTTCAGCCTGATAAGCCGCGCCTATAAACAATGAATGAGGTATACGTTGTCCCAAATATTGGACAAAAAAAAAATTGATTGTCGTACCAAACTCCGGATGTGAATATTTCTGTCCCATCTATATTCAATTAATTTAAAAACGTGTTAAGTGATCATTCATGTTGTCTAGTAATAAAACAGTTAGCAAAATATTCGGACGCCGGCAAAATGTTGTTTCGTACGGAATTTAATTTATTTTCGAACGAGTTTTTATTAATATACTTGAGCCGATAATTTATGGGTTGTTTGATTAAATAAATCTTAATCGATCTGCTTGGATTTAACACTTAGTTATCAATGAAAAATAAAAAAAAAATGCTTTGGAATAAAGTCCGTCAATTTATTTTGAATATTCTTATCGTTTTTACTTTAATTTTTCTCACGACAGCTTCTCGTAATTGTTGCTGATTAATGTACAGCCTATTTAAATTATGAATTTTCTTTTTCCGATACAATGTTTTCTATGCCTATTCAAAAATAGTGGACAGGAATCTTCATTTTCATTATACTTACACAGATAATTTACATATAAAAAAATAACTAACTATAATTTATTATTAACTAAAAATTAATTGCACAACTTAATCCCGCCAAGCCCGTCCCATCTTCGGGCCAATGGAAGCACGGAGATGCGCCACCGGTAGTACATGTAGACATCCCACCTATAGGTTTTGCGAACACATTCATTGTACGTACAGCTAAGGAGTGGAATTCCCTGCCAGAGTCTACAACCAGGAGATATTTAAGTCAAGAGTGAATCCTTCCTCCATTGTCGATCACATCATCGCTTACCATCGGGCGAGATAGTGGTCAAGCGCGTACCCATCAATAATAAAAAATAAAGTTTTTTTTTATTTACTACAAATCTTAAATTACCCAATTCAATCTTTATCAGCTGAGTCTGTCTAAAAGTATGAACTAGTTCATTATTTAACGGAAGTGCGCCAAATAATAAAGAGACTATAGAGGGAAAGAAAGTCAGCTTTATCACCGGATGGAAAGTTCCATTCAGGCGTAGATATATATATATATATATATATATTTAATTGATATAAACTAGTCCTTCACTGTGATCCCACCTGATGGTAAGCAGTGATGTAATCTCTGATGGTGAGGCGCACTAGTTTATTAAGAGCCTATTCACTCTAGCCTTGAAGATACCCAAATTATAATCAGACGGGAAGACCGCAGCAGGCAAATTGTTCCAGTCCTTCGACGTACGCGTACCTATAAATTCCACGAAGCAGGTTTCATCTACGCCCGAGAAGAACATCACCTCTCCTTTTGTTAATTATCAAAATAATATTAAAAAAAAACACTTAGCTTTCACACTTCCCGGTGCCTCCACCATTTGTAGGGATGGGGCTCAAATGAAAAATAATATTCTAGTTCAATTAATACTTATTATTGTTAGAAGCACTCTTTGTTACATTATTTATATAAATATTTCTACTCAATTTCTTCTAATCAATACGGTTTTCGAATATGAATCCCTAGTTTTTTTTTTTAAATAAACCTTAACAGTAATATTACCTTGCCAGTTCGCAAGTTAATGAATATGTGACCTTTTAAGATGCTACAGTACCATAGAAAACGCAAGTCTCATACATTCGACTTGAGATTACAAAGTAACAAACTCGACCAATCGCTGCACCGTAATCATGACAACGCACTTAACAGAAATCACAATTACAACTTATTAGACACAAATCACTATAATAATTATTCGTATGGCCGACCACCTCAGATATTCCCATACAATTTATAAGAGGTTTCGTAATTTTCTAAGTGCCGTAAATGTTGTATCGATGACTGCCCATTGAGTTTTATTTAAGAGACCCCACACACCTTTCTTTGGGCATTTGATATGAACCGGTATGCCCGAAGAGCTGTGGTACGGGTACATCGCGAGTGCAAACTTAGTCAAATTCTTTACTTTGTGTAATTTATCTTATAATCACTGCTCTTAAAACCACAATGAGCGATCCTGTGCGTCTCGCACCCATCGGACTTTTCCGTATACTTTTCCGGTAGACTATTGCCACTCCAGAACTTTTCGGCCCCATACAAAATCTCTTCTGCTAGCAATATACCCTACCCACTGCCACTTTTTAGCGATTCTATACATATACGAGTATTGAATCTCTTTCACAAATTACTACAACCAAATTTCGCCACAGACGCTGAACGTGATCAGCACTTTTAAACTGATTTTAAAAAAGCTGTCAGTGTCATAACTGTTTGGGATGTGAAACTTTGACACTAACAGTTCTGGGATAAAGTACTGAGTTTACTTTTTTTTTTATAATGGATAAGCTCGCGTTTGACCACAATCTCACCTGATGGTAAGCGATGATGTGGCCGACGATGGAGCACGCTTGACTAGAAGCAATCTATTCACTCTTGACTTAAAGACCCCTAGGTTATAGCTATCAGGAAACACAGACTCCGGCAGGGAATTCCATTCCTTAGCTGTACTTTATCGTTCATAGTTCAGAATAACTTCTAAAGGATACTTTTCTTCGGTACTTCAAGTTTTTGTTATATGTTCGCATATTGCCCAATCTATTCGCATAGTGTGACCAACTCTTAATAAATTTAGATTACGCATAGTCACGTTTGACGCATGTGGTTCTATTTAATTTATTCATTTATTAGCATATGAATTTATTTTGGAATTTAGGTTAGAATTGTCGCCTACCGTATTTCTGTCTAACTTCAATTGTTTCGTTATATTATATAAGGCAGGACTCAAACGTGTGTCTTGTGTCAGATACAAGCTACCGATGAATAATTGATTTCTTTAGAATCAGTATGAAATCATTCACTCCCTGCGCACACGTAAATATTTGTGTCCAGTTTCTTCCGCTTAACACATACTCATGAAAACAAAAAGTGTTGGTAATTGAAAACTAAAAGTGTCACATTTGCGCAGTACCATTAGGCCCCAGCGCCCGAAAAGTGCCATAAAATAGTGACTTTCTGAAGCCTACTCCTCGGTAACAGCCAGGTTAATAGGTTTGAAAAAAAATTATGTTTATTATAGATTCATGAACAACATTATCAACAATTGATTTTTTCGTGCTAATAATACTTTTGTTTAGCAAAAAAAAAATATTTAGCAATTTCGCAACTTTTCGCAACTTTTCCCTACTCCTTCGAAACGGCTTGGTTCTTTAGTAACATTTTTACACATTAAAATTGGTGGTTTAATATTCTTTAAAGTGAACATAGCATATGTAAATCAATCAATATTTCGTAAAGAAAATGGATTTAAAGGTCAGCCGCGCGCTTTCCGGGCACTGTTGGCCGCAAATAAATGCACAGATTTGCGTACTGCCGCCTAGGCGGGTGCGAGAGGTGCGTCCACATAATTTCGGCCAGATGGTTCAAGGGACTATAAGCCTTAAGCAAGAACTACATTAGACCGACGCACACGTGTGCCACGCCTGATTTGCACGTAGAGCTGCGTCGAATGGATCTAATGTAGCTCTAAAAGTCTCGTTGCCATATAAAATGTATAGAGACCGACGCACCCAGATCGGCTTAGCCCACGTGTGCCCAATGTAGTTCTACCTTTACTCTTTTGTTCTTTAGAGGGTTTCTTGCTTCATTAACTTAACTACTAACTACTTTGTAGCTTATCTATAATATGTATGTATTTAGAAATATATAAGTATGTTTATCAGTTGTCTAGTACCCATAAAACAAGCTCTGCTTAGCTTGGGACTAGACGGCGCTGTGTGATAGTTGTGGAATATTATTATTATTATATTATTTTGAAAAAACGTTGACTGTTGCTTAGATCTTTGGCTAGTTTTAAGCTACATTCACGGGCCAAGCCAAGTTAATGTAGCGTGTGTGTGATTGGTGTAGAGTGGGTATTATGAGGAGAAATTTCATTTTCCTTTATCTGCATGAACTTTCTCACTATTCTGCGGTTATATTATATTATTAATAATAATGAGAATCATAGGATTTCCGGCCATTTCTCCGGTGTCCTTTCTCAGGAATGTCTTACAAGTAATTTAATGTGGATACAGCACACAACATTTAAACAGTTCCTGTTAGGTTATTAAAATATAACCAACCTGGAATTTCAACGGGACAATTCCAAAGTTCCAAACCCTGAGAATTGAGATTCTCTGAAGTATTGGTTCTGTACTTATACCTATATTTAATTTGAAGTTATCTTTCTCATAGAGAAAATAAACCCTAGTGTTTAGTGCTGCAAAAAGAATTGACGTAACGAACTCCACAGTGACAAAAATATATGTATCTATTAAGTAGATAAGAGATAGCGCACAGGCGCAACTGTATCCGCAACTAATTTGTTACGGGTTTTTACATTGATTTACAAAACCCCTGGGTTTTTGGTATATCAATGGGTTTGTATGAAAATGCGTCAGAGACAAAAACAAGTTGCTCATGGACACCCTCCCTTACAATAATAGGTGTGTAGTACACTCTTTGGTGTCTTTTTTGAAGGTAGAAAATCATCAAATGACTTCTTTATCTCTAAATTGAAGGGAAAGGATGTGACAGACTTTTACTGACTAAAACCCACCTATGCTCCATCATTTTAGCGTTCTAAGGCCACGATAACTCAACCGTTTCCGGAACTTATCCGACGTGTAGCGATGATTCATAATCCCATAGACTACTGGTATTCGTAAACAAGGTTTCGGGAAACCCCTAGTTCCCCACACTGTAATTCTATTTTTAAATTCAAACCTTCTTCCGCATCGAACATCCACTCTTTAATACGTTAACACATCAAAAACAAAAGACGGTTCCTTACAATCCTTCAGTCTAAAGACGGCGGTGACAATATATAGCTATCTCTCTCTAGCTGTAGGTGCAGCAGGTTAGTGTGAGTAGTGTGTACGTCTGGATAACGGTACACAGTTCGTGACGCCGAGGCCGAGGGACGAGTCACGATTTGAAAAAGTGTCGGGCCGACGGGACGGAGTCCCTGCGTTCCGAGATGATGTTGCTTGGTGCAATACGTAGGCTAAATAGTTCTGAGTTGAACCATGTTGACCTATGGAGCTATTAGGTATTGAAGTCTGCCAATGATATGCTTGTGACACCAGCATGCAGCTGTTAGAAGAGCTCAGGGGCACGAGCTCTTCACGCGATCCATTTTAGGACCTAAACTGAACTGTTAAAGGGATGGAGCTATATAGCGTATTCAGCTCCATCCCTCTTTCTCGCTCGCACGATTGACATTTTGACATGTCATGGTAAGTCTTCAGTTAGTGAAGTTCAGTCAGTCCGCATCTGTAAACGAAAAACTTTGTCTCCCGAAAAACCCTCTCTTGTTACCAGCGATTGAAATAGGTTGAGTATAATATAAATACCAAAGTTCAAAGAAGTAAATAAAATAGAGTAGATTATACCTCCTCTAAAATTTCAGAATCATAAACATGGTACACTACATCTTTCATCCAACTCTCCTGTCGCAGGTCTGCTGAAAGAAATTGCTTTTGAAATAAGCAGTATCTTTGTGCTCTTCTATCTGTATTTGTTCATTTTATTTTTAAGTGTTTGTGTGTACATAAATAAGTAATTGATATATAGTTAAACAGAATTTAAAAAAAATCGAAATTACTTGAATACATATGAACTAAATTATTAGGTACCTACCTACCTATTCTGACCTCTGGTCATTACCTATCACTAAATACAGTGTGTAAGGCACAGCCCTCCACAAACTTTAAGGGCTTGCTCAGTAGACGAAACTGAACAACCTCCGACAAGAACTTTTTTCCGGAAACGAAAAAAAATCAGCCTCTCCATACAAACTGTCCAATCAAGTTTATAATTTTGTATAGAGGCCGATTCTTTTTTTGTTTCCGGAAAATAAAATAGAGTCAGCCCTTAAAGTTTGCAGAGACCGGTCCATTGCACCTGTATATTCTCGTCTCGACTAGAGATGTGCCGGTGCCGGCAATATGGGAATATTGCTGGCAATATTGCCACTAGTATTCATACATCGGGCAATATTCCCACCAATATTCCCACCAATATTCCCACCAATATTCCCACCAATATTCCCACCAATATTTCCACTTCACGGCAATATTGCCGGCTACGGCACTTCTCTAGTCTCTACCATATTGTTCCCTTGCCGTTTCCCTCATCTAGTCGCCGTCACCTTTAACTTAGACCACCGCCCCCAAGCTGCATACTGCAACAGTATTACACGTTCTTTATATCAGCGAGACTTTAATACATGAGACGCTCACAACATGTATACTTAGGAAAATTCACTGCAAACTACCTACTTCAACTTGTTTATCTGAAGATACTGTTACAAGGACATTATTTTGGCTTGCGGAATAGTTCGAATGAGGTAAGCTAGAACTACATTAGACCGACTACCGGACCGTGATTTGTATGGAAAACGACGTCGCGTGGCGTGGATCTAATGTAGCTCTACAAGTCTAGTTGCCATATAAATTGTGTGGAGACGACGCGCCCAGTAGCCCGATTCACGTAATCAAAACTGTAATGATATCGTAGCGATTTAGTCGTTTAGACTTTTTCCGTATTCACATCCATCAATCGAGTTTGAACGACACCGATTTTAAAGTCGTTTGGTCGAAGAGTCGATTAAAAAAAAAAAGAATCTGTATTACATTATCCTGGTAGAATACTTATTAATGTAACTGGAAATAAGTCGTCGATAGATCGTTTAGTTTCGAGCCAGTTGAGTTGTCGTTCTATCCAATCCCGATTAAGGAACACGTGAATACAGCTTTTGGATAAGACTTCGATCGAACGACTATAATACTTCACCGATATTTGATTTGTTTGATTTTACGTGAATCAGGCTACTGGTCCAGATCGGCTTACGTGTGGCACACGTGTACGCAGTATAGTTCTTCCTTTACCGTGGCGCTGGAACGCTAAGGGCAACTGAAGGAATAAGGCTTTTAGTCAGTAAAAGTCTTGCAGATCTTCTCGCGCGACCCAGAGTGCGAGAAGTTTTTAGATAATTAGCATAACATAGTACAATCGGCCTTTTTAATGTTCCCGCTGCTGGGACTCAGGCCTCCTCTCTAAGAGAGGGAATGGGCCGTAATCCACCACGCGGGCCCAGTGCGGGTTGGTGGAAGTCACATGTCTTAGAATTTTTGGTTGTCCGTTCTAGTACTACGACCTCACGACGTTTTCCTTCACCGTTTTGAGAGCAGTGGTGATGAAATAAATTACACAAAACATGGCGTCTGCCAGTGTTTGGTAGAGAATGACTAGTTGTATTAAGTCTGCTTATTTACTACTACCGTACGTAAAGAAGTTTACAGAATGCATTTTGGACAGTAGACAACCCGACGTACGGTGAATATCCACCCTTACGTTGTTGAAACCAGGGATGTAACGGAGGTAATTTTATCGGAACCGAAGGCGGAGTCGGAGTTTTTAAATTTGATTTATCGGAGTCGGAACCGGAGGCGGAAGAGTGTCAGAAGTGGTGGCAGGAGAGAGATTTTTTATTTAGGGACAAATAAAACGAAAAAAAAAGGTCAGTAAAAACTTTTTCGTTTTAATTTTTTAATTATAAAAAAGATGAACGTGTCGCGTGCTTCAACAAACTAACAACAAGTCATAAAAAATTTACAATAGAGTGCACGTAGCGGGAGTCAGGGGCATTCCGGACCTCCGATTAAAACCTCCGATTTAAAAGTATCGGAGCCGAAGTCGGAACCGAAGGTGTAATAATATCGGAAGTTCTGACTTAACGGAGTCGGAGTCGAAGCTCCGTAACATCCCTGGTTGAAACCTCTACGGTCCGGACTAAGCGTTTCGCCTCGTCGTTTATACCGCGTACGTCAAAGGACTGGAACAATTTGCTTGCTGCGGTCTTCCTATCCGATTATAATTTGGATGTCTTCTGAATAGGCTCTTAATAAACTAGTGCGCCTCACCATCAGAGATTGCATCACAGCTTACCATCAGGTAGGATCGCAGTCAAGCACTAGTTGCTTGCTGGGGTCAGGATTATCCGAAATAGAAGCTCGGTCCCGATACGAAAGAGAAGAAGGAACAGTTGTGGGTTTTTAGTCAGTAAAAGTCTGACACTATTTCCCGCTCCGCCCAAGAGCGGGGGATGTCATTAGATGATTTTCCTACCGCGAAAAAAAAAACACTAGTTTATATCAATAAAAAAAAGTTTAAATAAATAAATAAAGTTCACAAAATATTAATAAACAATTCCACGCAAAACGATCTTACGTTATCTTGCACATCCTAATACATTGTGGTCCAACAGCAATAGTCCTCAACATGTCAGCACTCAGCCGATAGCCGATTGTCTATGGTCTATAGTCCATGAACATGTCGGGGCTCGATAGCCTCCGATCCTGGGAACCTGTTCCCGAGGTTAGGTCCAACAAATTGCGCGAATATTACCTTCTGATATTGATGTTTTAATATATCTACCAACAGTCTACATTTTATGTTTACAACATTAACGTTTTGGGAACACATTCACTGTGTGTACAGCTAGGGAGTGGAATTCCTTGCCGGAGTCTGTGTTTCCTGATAGCTACAACCCGGGAATCTTTAAGTCAAGAGTGAATAGGTTTCTTCTAGGTAAGCGCGTTCCATCGTCGACCGCATCGTCGCTTTCCATCAGGTGAGAAGGCGGTCAAGCGCGAACCTATCAACAATAAAAAAAAATAGTTTTAGTACATGCGAATCCCGAAACACGTGTCTAGTACTTTGATGTAAAGAATCTATGTACAAATTTTCATTACTGTATCATGAAAAAACACAAAGTTATAAGCTTGTTAGGTCAGCAAAAATACATAGTCACCGGGCCATCCAGGCGACTGAGTAGTTGTTTTGCACTTGCACCCAGCTATTTGCTGGCGCCTGATGCCCGCTATGACCTGCCGTGACCTGTGTTGTACTTAGTGTCGGTGATGTTCAACTTGTGACCTTTTTGAATATTTTTGGGAAAAAGATATAACATGGTGTAAAAACTATTGGAATCCACTCAGTTATTGATTCTGAAAAAACTATATTCAGGTTTCACATAAACCAAAAATTATGTTGTATGTAAATCAATTGTTGTTGTTCGTTATTCCCGCTTAGAGATGTGGGAATTTTGCTGGCAATATTGCCACCAATATTCATACTTCGGGCAATATTGCCACCAATATTCATATTTCAGGCAATAGTGCCACCAATATTCATACTTCGGGCAATATTGCCGCCAATATTCATATTTCGGGCAATATTGCCACCAATATTCATACTTCGGGCAATATTGCCACCAATATTCATACTTCGGGCAATATTGCCACCAATATTCCCAGTTCTTGGCAATATTGCCGGCAACGGCACAACTCTAGTCCCGCTAAAACCCAAAAACGGCTTGATTGATTTTATATTAATTTTGGTTTTGGTCGCTTTAATACCAACCTCCAGTGTGGGTTTAAAAGAATCAAAGTTGGTATAACCCATTTTTGTATGGGAATTACCTTATACATTCGGTAGTACTAATTTCACGTGAGTGGAGCCGCGAGCCGCAGCTAGTTTAATTTAGATAAATATTAGAAGTAGCTAGGTAATTAGTTGAATGTTCTTAAAACAATACCTAATTAAGTAGGATTTCTCGTTTTCATTGTCGCGAAGTGACTCCTAAATTAATGCCTTTGCCTACATTGGATTTTCAACGCTATGTTCAGCTCTGAAAGTAGAAAATTTATTAGCAATCATATCATACTAAAATGCGAAAAACATACTGCACATACTGTGTTTAATAAGGAGAAAATGATCTTAGAAAATATCTTACTGATTACTTATAAAAACCTGTACTGCATCATGAAAAATGACTACAGTATGATTGACCTCATTTCGAAACCTCCGAAACAGGCTATCCCAATTTTAACACAGAATGAGATGGCTAAATTTTATTCAGTAATATAACAAAGTAAGCCTAATAACCTCTTTATATTATACAACAGGCAAATAAACTCATAATCGCAGCGCCCACAATCTGAATGACAAATCAGAAACTTTTTAAACCTTAACAATAACTTTTGCCAAGTCCAAATTTGGCTTATTGTTGGAACCAAGATTGGAACCAACCAGCATTCCGTACACTTCCTGACCGCGCCAATCACCAACCTATTGTAGCCCGATTACTTGCAAATTCTATTAAAATATGCTGTAGAACTTTTCGCTCCGCCAAAAATTTTGCAATCCATTGTAACTTCGATCCAACGCTTAATAAAATACGCATAGAGAATGCAGCAATGTACACTGTGTGTTAAAATAATTGAATAACGGCAGCCCAACATGTGGTTTTGTGGTCAAGATATATGGATTTCCTATGACTGTTGGGTTTTTGATTGAAATGTCAGTTACACGATGTATTATAGGAATTTGTTGAGAAATTGATTGTAGGACCATTATTCTTGTCTTCACATGTAGCTGGTCAATACAAGACATCGTAATAAATATTAATATGCGGAGAAAATAGAGAGAATTTGCATTAAGATGTAATCTGTGGAGTATCGTGCGTAAGCTATCAAGTGCCGATTCCGCAATGATATTCAAGCAAGGAAGAATAATGTTCGTTTGCCTAAATATATTATTATACAGGTGGATTTTCAACTCGGTCATATTCAGTTGAAAACCCAACGTTAAATATAGAAAAAGTGACATTGCAGTTTTGTATGGGCCATAGGTAATTGATACAGAGATGACCCACCAATTATATCCCATTAGTAGTAGTAACGGTAATTGGTAGAAGTATTAGTAGAAACGGTCCTTAAAAAATGTCAATACTCTATGCGCGCCTCAAAGAGATGTCAGCAAAACTGTAGGGCCCAGGGTCGATGCCCGCTAGGGCCCAGGGTCGATGCCCGCTAGGGCAACGGTGAATTTCTAAAAAAAAAGTCCGTGGCCCTAAAATAATGGAAGGACACAGGTGTGGTTTTGATCAGTAAAAGTCTGACACGCCTTCCCGCTTCACCCCGAAGCGGACGCGAATATACTCTGCCTCCTTTCAATATTGCGGTGTGAGCTACCCAATATGTTCAATTACATTTTTCCCCAATATCACAATAAATATGACAAAAGGGAGTAACGCAATAAAACATACACAGATGCGTACCAAATTCTGAGGTTACACTCGTTACATAATATTAATATACAAGAAAAAACACAACAAATAAACGAAAATATACGAAAAATTGATATTCGCCCGTTTCCAATTGGACCCTCGTCACGTGTCAAAGAATCAAATACATCACTGCAATTTCCCATGCAAAAGAAAATGCACTGTAACGTCTAACACACAGAATGCAATTTCGTTCAACTTGGTCCATCAAAAGAAATCGACGGCAATCTATCAAACGAATAAAGTCGTAACTGTTAATCATGACAATTAAATTAATACTTTATCACAAAGGAATAGAATAGCAATTTCAATGATAGTAAAAACTTTAACCCTAAAAAGAAGAATGCAAATATTAATCAGGCTGATAAGTGTGGGGTGTTACATTCTTGTTCGGATTGCGTTTGTCTGACTGTTTATCAGATGACACTGTGACGGGTTGGTGAGGGTTGTAACAATAACACGTGCAGGTTTTATCAGTGACCAGAGATAATTCGCTTGAACGCGTAGAATAAAAAAACTTTTTGCTTTTTGGTGTTGTGGATTCATTCATCTTGTTCACCTTGTTATACAGGGAGTAGCGCCCTCCGAATCCGATTTTTTTTTTCTTAAACCTTTTTAGGAACTTATGGGTATGAGGGTGGGATTTTTTTTCTTAAATATAAATTTTCTATGTTGTTTCTTAAAAAAATATGCATTATAATGTATGCGCATAAAGAAAAAATATAAAAAGAAAACTGGCCAATTGTTAGTCGGAATCGCACACGAAGGGTTCCATGCAACATTAAAAGTCCTAGATTGTAGGGTCTTTACACCTTTTAATGATAATAGTTTGAATGATAGGCAAAAGTACGTAATAATAACGTTTATTGAATGATAAATAATACTAACTAAATAATGAGTGCACGCGATTTGAGTGATAATTGTGTACTAAAATATAGACCACGCGTAGCGAGTAAAGTGCTGACACAATGATGTCAAATTTGTACGTGCTTGCACTGTACATGCTCCGGGGCCCGAAAATATGAGAATGAGATGAAGGATTATGATTTACAGAATGATAACGATTTACAAAATGATAACTAACAATATTATGTTTACAAACTTAAATAGACTAAGCTTAAGGTATGTCACTGAATTGAGTTCGAACGGATGGCGAAGACCCTTTGTTCGTGGTGCTGATGGTAGGACGACCCGCTGCGGTGGTGGTGGCGGGAGCTACATAGCTCACGCTAGCCTCTGCCCGCTCTGATGTAGTCTCTGCCTGTTCTGATGCCTCTGCTCGCTCTGGCCGCGGCCTGCGCGCTCGCACGCGTCTCCATGCGTACAAGATGGCGCAAGCTACGACGACTCCAGCCAAGGTGTAGATGGCGACATAATGGTGAATGTCATGGGATGACACCCGATCCGCCAGCTCCTGATTGGATCTCATATCCTTGAGTGCCTTTTCGATCGTCTGTATGTCTTCTCGTTGCTCTCTAAAATCATCTGTCTCCTCCATTGGAGTGATGAGAGGTATGGACAGATTAATTATGTGATTTATTGGTGGAATCTCTATGTTCATGACGTCAATCTTCATTTTGATGGAGTTGGATAGAGATTTGTGTGCGTAAATCGTAAACATTCTGTCTTTAATGACGCAACTGTCTCCAAGTGTAATGACACCTGTTTTGCTGAGTTGCTCGATTGTAATATCGTCATCGCATATGACTCGCACATTGCATTGTCCACAACAAAAGTATAGGAATGAATTAAATAAGTTCAATTCTGCCCAGTTATCTCGACATTCTTTCGTTTCAGTCTGACATTGATTAGAGGCTTGGTGTTTCAGACATAGGTTGGTGTCTGACGTCATCTGATAGACGGGCCTTTTCAGTGGACAAATGTACTCGTCGGTGTCGTATGGAATGCATCTTTGTAAGTCACTTGTAGAAACCGGAATGTAAGAGTCTTTGTGCATGTTGATTGCTAGGTGGGTTGCTACAGGTACTATGTTGACCATGCTTTCGTTGGCTTGTTGTGGAATCGGTATGAGGTTGTAGAGCTCATAGTCTTCCCTGCTCACAAGAGGAATTTTGACTTCGAAAATCAGGAACTCTCTGGTAGCTCTCGCTTTCATTTTCAATAGGTGATATATCTTCGCCAAGTCAGTCTGAATATTATTAATTGGTAACGTTAGGTCCTTAGAGATTTGCCCGGTTATAATATTCAGTTCGTTTTTCAACTGTGCCGGTGTCAACAAATGAAAGTTGAATTTCTCATAGAAAATATTGGTCACTGTATCGACTAGCGTCTCCTGGATATCTCGAAGGTTGGTCATGATATTATTGGCTATGAATGCTGATAATGTAAATTCTGCTTTGTTGTTGGTGTGTTGGATTTCATCTTCTAGTTTACTAAGGGCTGTGTTGCATTTGGTAATGTATTGATTGATTATTTTGTGCTGCTTGTCCAGCGTGTTTTCAATTCTCTTGATAACATTTAGCTCAGCCTCCACAACTGACGTCTGGTTTCTCCACAGCTTGCTAAGATGGTTTTGATTTTGTCTGATTAAAGCAATATCTTTCTGATATTGTTCAGCGAAGGTTTCGTCCAAAACTCCGAACAAACTATGTGCAACGTAGCCAATGCCGTTGATAAGCCCGCGACGTCGGCGAACTTGACCTTGCTGACCAAGTAAAACGTTGTTGTAGTGTTCAAGTTCGTTGTACCCGTGACGCAGTTGTAATCGGACTACGTCGCATTGTGATATTTGATCCCTGGAACATATGTTGTCTAGATGAGTGACAAACTTTCCCAGTAGGTTAATTCCTTGCCAAAATGGAGCCATATCGCAGTAAACGATGAGTTTCCATTCTTCACGTTCCAATCTCATGTTTGCTAGCTTATCAAAAAATATATTTTTATTCTCTGCAACTTTGGAAATTTTGTGCTCGCATGTTCCTGAGCAAATAACCATCAGAAGTACAAGTGTTGTAATTATGAAGTTGCTTAATTTTGACGATTTGGAGGATGTTCTATTTTTTGATTCATGTGTATTTTTTGATTGACGTTCCTGGTTCTCCTTTTCTGTGTCGTGACTTTGATTATTATCGTTAATCGGCAAAACGGATAATTTTGTAATAGGTCTCTTGAGTGTCCCATTTTTCGTTCGTAGTGTCACTACTCTGACGTGTCCGTCTTTCCCTGGATGAAGTTCAATAATTCTGCCCATCGGCCATTTTCCCGGTGGCAGATTGATGTCGTGAATGATGACGATGTCATTGATCGTCATATTCTGATGAGGTTTGCGCCACTTACTGCGAGCTGATAATTGGCACAGATACTCCGCTCGCCACCTCTTCCATAGGTCATCAAATATTTTTTGTGTGAGCTGCCATCTTGTCCGTAGATCTCTCTCTGTCTCGATGATAGTTAACGTTGGTCCGCTTGCCAGAAAGTGAGATGGTGTGAGACAGTCCAAATCTTCAGGATCTTCGCTGAGTGCGCATAATGGACGGCTATTCAAACATGCTTCTACTTGAGCGAGCAAAGTCGAATATTCTTCAAACGTTAACTTCTGATCTCCTATCACTCGTTTGAGGTGGTACTTCAAACTCTTAACGGCGGCTTCCCAGAGACCTCCGGCACTGGGCCAAGAGGGGGCATTAAAATGCCAGGTAATCTCCATACTGGTAATTGCCTCGAAAAAATTGACGTCCAATGTGTCTTGGATGTTTATGAATTCTTTGTTAAGTATTCTGCTTGCTCCAACAAAATTCGTGCCATTGTCACTATAGACATGGCTTGGGGTGCCTCTTCGAGCTGCCATTCTCCGTAAAGCCGCTAAGAACGATGAGGAGGTCAGGTCCGACACTAGCTCGATGTGTACAGCTTTGGTCGCCATGCAAACGAACACAGCGATGTACCCTTTCGTGGTCTTGACACCTCGGCCCTTGCTTGCTTTTACGTCGACAAACCCGGTAAAATCAACCCCTGTATGGTGAAATGGTCGTGTCGGATTACTGCGTGCTAAAGGAAGGTCGCCCATTAGTTGTTCATGTTTGATTGGATCGTGTCTTCGGCACTTGATGCAGTTTCGAAGACGCTTCTTGACGGCTCGGTTTCCTCCCAAAATCCAGTATTGGTAACGGAGCCAGGCTTGAGTGACCCTTGCTCCCCCATGGAGTGTCATATGATGTCCTTGATCAATCAACAGGTCACTGAGATGGGTGTTGTTGGGAATGATGAGTGGATGTTTCATGTTCTGGCTCATCTTCGCGTTGTTCAGTCTGCCACCGACTCTTAGTAGTCCTTCTTGATCCAAGAACGGGTTCAGCTTCAGCAATCTGCTTTTCGAGTCTATTTGCTTCTGACCTCGGAGACTCGTCATCTCCTCCTTAAATACCGACAGCTGCATTTGTTTAATTAAAAGATGTTTAGCGATTTTTATTTCGCTGACCATCAAATACTTTGGTTTGAGTTGATTGCGAGATATGGCGCGCAAAGTCCATGCAAGTACGCGCGCTGCTCGATCGAAATTGCTGTATTTGTTTAATAGTTTTAAAACAATGTCCTCATTTTGTTGAATTACGTTGCTTTTCACTGACTTTCTGATTTCTTCATACGTGACGTAAGTTGGTAGATCTTGACTCTTGTTTTCTTTGTATGTTGATAGCCAGGCTGGTCCATGCCACCAATGAGGGTGATGTTTCAGTTGGTCCGCCGATATTCCTCGGCTCGCGCAATCAGCTGGATTTTCAGCCGATTTCACATAGCGCCAGCTGTTGGCTGGTATTGTTTCTGTTATTTGTGTTACTCTGTTCGCCACAAATGGTTTCCAGCGATGCGGATCACCCTGAAGCCAACCTAGTACAGCTGTTGAATCAGACCAGCCGTATATTTTTATTCTGTTGCTTGATAAACAGTTCTGGACCACTTTCATCAGTTTTGATAACAAGTGCGCAGCGCAAAGTTCCAATCTGGGCAAGGATATTGATTTGGTCACAGGCACGAGCTTTGATTTCCCTGTAACTATGGTCACTGGGGATTGACTCTCTGCCTGTTCCTGATTGATAATCCTGCAATAAATTACACATGCGAACGCCTTGACTGATGAGTCACAGAATCCATGTAACTCTATGCTTGCATTTTTTGGCGTCTGCAGCCACCTTGGAACGTTCATATGTTCGATTGCTGGTAACTCTTTCTTTATTTTGAGCCATTCTTCATTGATGTTTATAGGTACTGCATCATCCCATTGAAGATTCAACGACCAAACGTTTTGGAACAAAAGTTTCAATTTGGTAGAGACAGGAGACAGCCAGCCCAGTGGATCAAAAATCTTTGAAATATCAGATAGTAATGATCTTTTCGTGGATGGTGTCAATGATGTTGTGTCTATCTTCATTTGGAACTTGAATTGATCGTCCTGGGGGTGCCAACGCAGTCCCAAAGTTTTCGTGGATTCTTGATGCCTGAATTCGAATGCTTGTTCGTTGTCTGATATGGCGTCATCTTTAATGTTGATTTTATTTGAGGACCATTTTCGTAAGTTAAAACCACCAGATTTCAACAAATCGATAAGGTCGGCCTTGAGTTGTTTAGCTTCCTGCAGGCTGTGGTGTCCAGCCATGAGGTCATCCATATAAAAACATTGTTCGAGTACAGCTGATGCTGCTGGATACCTTGAGCGTTCGTCTTCTGCTAGACGCTTTAGCGTCATCATAGCTAGGAATGGAGCAGCCTTGGTGCCGTAGGTGACTGTTGTCAGTTCGTATTCTCTTAGAGATTGTCTAGGCGAGTCCCGCCAGACGATTTTTTGATACTGTAGGTCCTTTTCATTACAGAAGATCTGTCGGAACATTTTCTCGATGTCAGCTGTCATTGCATATTCATACTGTCTCCATCTCAGAATTAGTGTAAACAAATCCTGTTGTAGATTCGGACCGCTGAACATTAAATCATTTAGACTATAGCCTGACGATGTTTTTGCTGATGCATTGAATACCACCCGCAACGCTGTTGTTGTCGAGTCCGGGCGTAGAACGCAAAGGTGAGGTAAAATGCAATCCGGCACATTCTTCCGTATGCACTCGCGCATGTGACCCAGTTTGATGTATTCGTCAATGAATGTTTTGTAATCTTCGGAAATGTTTTTGTTTTTAGAAAATTTTCTTTCCAGTTGATAAAATTGGGCTACGGCTCTTCGTTTTGATTCTCCCAATTTTTCTTTGATATCTGGCTTTAGTGGGATTCTAACCACGTATCTGCCATCGTCTCGACGTACTGTTTCCGAATTATATTGTTGAAGGCATTGATAGTCTTCAGAGGACATGTTAGTGTCGGGCTCAGTGATATCTTCAATGCTCCAAAATCTTTGTATGTCTTCTATATTGTTCATGACAACGTTGCATTGATAGGACTTGACATTTCCGCTTAAAATCCAGCCAAGCTGAGTCTGTTGTGCGACTGGTAGAGATGAATTTTCCTTGATGATGCCGGGCATGATGATTTCCGAGTAGATTTCTGCTCCTAGCAATAAGTCGATAGGTCGACAAACATTGAAGTCTGGATCTGCTAGCTGGATGTTTTGTAGATATTCCCACGATGGTTTTGAGAAACTGTGATTTGGTAAGTTGTTGATTAATTTCTTCATAACAACAGCTTCTGTCTGAAAGGTGTAATTGGTATGTAATGAAGATGCTACCAGGCTCAGAACTCCCTTACAATTAGTTTGACTGGCACTGACTCCAACTATGACACCTTTGCATGCTCGGCGGGGGAGTTTCAGGATTTGAGCTGCGTTCTCAGTTATGAGAGAGGCTTGAGAGCCTTGATCTATGAGAGCTCTCATTGTGTGATATTCCCCATCAGCACCTTGTATACGGACAAGTGCTGTTGCTAGGAGAACTTCAATAAGTGTTTCTTTGGAAACGTGCGTCACGTTACTTCGTGTTTTGTCTTCACGTGACGTAGACGGTGACGTATTCATGTTCCTGGATACTGTGTTTGCTTGTAGGGCATCATGTAGTACGGTGTTATGAGTTCCTTGACATACCCTGCATCTTGACTCTGAACGGCATGGTTTATTTTTGTGATCAACTAAACAATTTTTACACAAGTTGAACTTTTGAACCGTGTTTCTTTTTTCGTCTGACCCAGATTCCAAAAATGGTTTGCAATAGAATAATCCGTGGCTGTCGTCTTTGCATAGTGGACAATACTGTGTCCTCATTGCACAACTTTTTGCTGCGGAACTGCGTAGGAATGGTTTATTGAAATCGTTTTTGTTGTTGAAATTATTTGATTTTGATTGATTCCTTTTGTTGAATTGATGTTCAGAATCTTTGTTGCTACTTGGAGATAACGACGATGATGATTTGGATGTATGGTGCTTACGTCGTGTTGATTCAAGAGCAGTGTATTTGTTCTCCAAAAATTTTAGAAAATCTGCTAGAACAGGCAAAGCTCTAGGATTTTCTAATGATTGAGTGTATTCACTGAGGGTCTGGTTGTCCAGCTTCAATGTAAGTAAATGCACAACCGTTGGCCCCATGGCAATTACATCTATGCCAAGATTTTTCAAGGCGTTCATGCATTCATTGATGGTGTCGAACATGTTCTTGATCTGTGTGTCGACTTGGTTTTGCATTGTAGGTA
This sequence comes from Mythimna ferrago, assembly GCA_910589285.2. Lineage (NCBI taxonomy): Eukaryota > Metazoa > Arthropoda > Insecta > Lepidoptera > Noctuidae > Mythimna > Mythimna ferrago. The sequence continues at coordinate 7,345,748 of OU342689.1, forward strand.
TTGATAGTAGTATGTTCATGTGAGAGGTAAAGATCAACCTGTCGTTGTTATACCTATGGTTCAAGATGTCCCAGCAGATTTGGTAGTTCTCAGAACTAATATTGAGATGTTGAATGATCCTTTCTGCTTCGCCTTTCAGCTTACTTTTTAATAACTGCATCTTCTGGGCACTTGGAATAGATTTGTTGTTGTGGACTGCTTCCTGGAATAAGTCCTTGAATGATATCCATTTGTGATAGTTCCCGGAGAATGTAGGTATTTCAATTTTCGGTGTAAAACTTTCCCGATATGAAACGGAATACATCTTACTATTAACCAACTTTTTAATGTCAATGTACAGTTGTTCATACTTGTTATATTCTTGCTCATAATCTTCATCTTCCGAGTACATCTCACTATCAATTTCCCAGTGCAGGGCGTCGATGGTTGACCATTTTGTCTGAATGGTTCTGAGCACATCTTCGAATTCCCACTTTTCGGAGAGGCTCTGTATGTCCACGCCTTTGATTGCCCGTGATAAAGCCTTAAAGTTACTCTTCTGTTTGCGCAGCATTTCCTCTAATCTACTGGCATTTCCCCGAGAGACAATCTTCTTGAATAATGATGTGGATTGACTTCCACTAGGCTTGATGTTCAGTTGATCTGGATCAACCGACAATGTGTCTGTTTGCTGTCGCTCATCCGCAGTTTCTTGGTTGCGAGTGTCTGATATACGAACTGCTGGAGCGCTAGGCGACTTACCCTCCTCCAAACTGGTGAGTGGTTTGTATTGCTGGATAGTAGCACGAGCTTCATTGTAGAGAGTCATCGTCTTGCTGTAGTAGTTCTCCGAAAAGTAGGTATAACCACGATCTTCAAACTCACATAATCTAACATGATTCTCTTGAAACTCCCGCCAGTATGTATCCAGGGTTTGCAAACGTTTCTTGATATTGGCCGGAGTCTTGCGTTCTGCTGAATCTTTTTTAAAGTTCCGCAGTTGCTGCTCCATGGCCTGAATGATCTGATCTTGATTGGCCAAAATGTCTTCCATGTTGGCGCTCATGATTGGTCGAATATGCTAAGGTGGATTAAAATGTAACTGATTTCCAGTAGACGGATGTTACTCTGTCCACAGGTCGTAGTCGCAAGAGCTATACTTACGTGCCCGCAGAATATTCACACTGTCGAGAACGCGAAATAGTCCCGCTTATACGGAAGCTCGAAGGACCAAAAAGATGTAGGGTCTTTACACCTTTTAATGATAATAGTTTGAATGATAGGCAAAAGTACGTAATAATAACGTTTATTGAATGATAAATAATACTAACTAAATAATGAGTGCACGCGATTTGAGTGATAATTGTGTACTAAAATATAGACCACGCGTAGCGAGTAAAGTGCTGACACAATGATGTCAAATTTGTACGTGCTTGCACTGTACATAGATAACATTAAAATCGCGCAAAAAAAAAAAAAACACTACCGACAAAATAACGTTTCTTCCATGGAAACCCCTAACTTTATTTAAATTTTTATTATTTGTTCTTGTAGCGACAATAGAAATACGCATTCATTGAAAAAATCAACTCTCTACCTTTTACGATTTATTAAATACAGCCCACTGACAGACAGACGGATAGTGAGGACTTAGTAATAGGGTTTTGATGGGACCATTTAAGTATGAAACCCTAAAAATCATAATAATATTTTTAGTACCTACTTATCCAGCTCATTTTGAAATAAATGTCCGCAAACCGACCAGCAGTGCTACCACGAGCTCTTAACGCGATCCATTTTACGACCTAAACTGAACTGTTAAAGAGACGGAGCCTATATAGGGTGTATTATATATACGACTAACATTTTAACATATCATGGTAAGGCTCCAGAGTTTTTTTTTTCACATTTCCCTTCCTATTTCCGTATCCATTGAAGCTCATCACTCGTAAACTGCCCTAATCTCCCAGATAACGCAATCGGTTCCGAGTACCCACAACCCAGGCGACCACTCGAAACCAAATAAAGCAGAACATTAGTTCGTGCGGGCGATATTAATTAGCAGATGGTTATCTCGTCTTATTTAGAGCCTGCCGTGGCCCGTGGCCATGTCCGCTTGACCCTGGCTTACCTGGCTGGGCCGTCATGTATACCACATTACTGTTATAGGGTTAAGGAATAAAAATACTGAATAGGCAACGCGGTACTGTCACGCGCACAATGACGTGTTTTAGCGATACCACCTAAAAAAAAGACCTAAATTGCAAAATATTAGTTTTTGAGGACTTGGACTTGGAAAGTTTTTTTTTTAATTATTCGTAAGTAAAGCAAAATTAAAAAAAAAACTGGCAAATTTTTCTAAAATTCTATTTATTTTGCATGAACATGCTTAAAAGGCCCCCCCCCCCCCCCGCATGACAACGGTAACTCAAACAGCTCATCTTTAATGGCATATTGAAAACAAAAAAAAAACAATTCATAATGCGAACCTAATTCCGCAACATAGTCTAGGACATGAGGATTTGACATACTTTTTATCAACATTTTTTACCAAGCGGGTGAAGCTGGGGTTTTATTATATCTAAAAATTAATCTGTTTTAATTACCTTTATCGGTAGCGCAAACTACATAAATTACCACCGATTTATTAGGAAAACAATTGATTTACTTACTAAAGCTTAATGCACAAATCAAAATGACTATAAAGCAAAAACAAACGTCTAACCTTAAAAAGAACAAAATGCATAAACTGGTCTATACGCTACTAAACACGTCTTCTGCCATAAATCTTTTGATTTTCACACAAAGTAGGTAACGCCATGATACAAAATACTGTAGTGTACCTACCCAACCATTTAGCTTAGCCACTAATGTTCACCAAGACACGAAAATTAGGTCCGTATTGACCTTTTAATGGCGTATTAGTAGGTATTTACTTTGTATTGTTACTTGTTCGCGAGCTAAAGTGCCTACGGAGTTTATAGGATTAGTGTTTATGTCCCTAATGGCGCATCGTTAGAGAACAGTTATTTTGAAACAGGTTGTAGGTACGTTGTTTAACCTAGATATGCAGCTGGTTTTAGGGTATACTTAGGTATACGTTGGATAGCTGTACAATGAGTGTCTTCAGAAAAAATCTGTATTACTCCAGAGGGTCCTTTTTCACTCGCCTATCGTCAACGTCGAGCATGATTTAAATGCTTGTTGTTTTATCTAACGCAATCCAACACAATTTTTGATGAAGAGGGAACGCAAAAAAATGTTTTGATTTCTATAAAAGCCTAGATAATATCCACAAGATAGCTTTGTATCCAAAATATCTAGAGAAAGATGTGTAATAACATCACAATCACGTAACAGCAGTTGTATGAAAATGTACCTCGGAAAGGACGCTCTTAAGGCATTAAGTCCGCCTCTATACTCTTGTATGCATAAAGAATTAAATAAATTAAATAAAAGGCCTCTTTTGACATTTGAGAAAAACCCTAGAATTTAACTTAGAATGAAACTGAAAAAAAAAAACAATATAATAATAATTAGGGGTCTGGTGTAGTATTAGCTATTTTAGTAGTAGTTACACTACACCGGACAAGCCACTAGGTAGTCAAAATACGAATGTCAAAATGGACTTCTTATTTTTTGACCACTAAGTGTTTTCAGTGTTTTTAGCGAAAATAAGAATACTTTTACATATCCTCAAAATGCCAAGGGAACAGAAAATTTTAACAATATATTTATAATTCAATTTATTGATCCAACATTGGTGTTGGTGCATCGAATTATTTTCGTAAAATATAACTATAAACAAAATGTAGTCGGATTGGATACGGCAAGGTGTTCGGAACGTGAAATATATTGAATATTTTATCGGCCATTGTTTCCAGGTCAGCAATATTATTGACAATTTGTTGTTTTTATTTTTTTAACAGTTTATTTCTTTTAAATAAAATAAAATTGACCGCGAATGTATGAGGTTGTATAAAATCAATATTTTGAATCACATTTTTTTCAATGTCACCTTATTTAACGAATTGCTGACGATTCGGACACAGTGTCCGAATTGGCACAGTTTTATTTCATTTTTTTTTTTACTAATGATTCGGACACACACTGTTTAGCATAGTCACATAGAAAGTTTTAAAATATGATATATGGGGAAAAAAGCGTTACCAAAACTATTTTAGAGTGGATTTAAGGCGACAAGTTAGGGAAATAAACTTTATTATTATATTGTTTTTAACTGACTGTCGTCAGTAAAAAATATTGAAAACTAGCTTCTTCCCGCAGCTACGCCCGCGTACATAAAATATAGTCTATGTCACTCAGGAATAAAGCAGCTTTCTATCGATGAAAAGATTTTAGCAATCTGACCAGTACATCCAGAGACTAACCTCCTACAAACAAAAAAATATAAAAACAAACTTTACCTCTTTATTAGTGTAGATGGGGAAAAAAGTGTTACCTACTAAAACTATTTTAGGGTGGGTTTAAGGCGGCAAGTTCGGGTAGTAATTTTCTTTATCTGACTGTCCTCACTGAAAATATATTGAAAATAAAGTGACTCGATTCAGACACTGTGTCCGAATATATTGTGTCCAAATCATCATCCATTCTATAATATATAATATAATATAATAATAATAATATATTCCACAGCTATCACACAACGCCGTCTAGTCCCAAACTAAGCAGAGCTTGTGTTATGGGTACTAGACAACTGATAAACATACTTATATATTTCTAAATATATACATATTATAAATAAATAAATAATTCTATTTCACAAGTGCAGCAATATCCGATTAAGTTAGCCCAATAAAACCTGTAATTAATGGCAGTTAACTAAACTATAACCATAATAAATTACAACTCAGTTAACCCTAAATCGCGCTCGTACGTGATAGGTTAGCAACCTGCCCGATCTGGTTCGATCTTTAACCTGTACCTAGTAGATCTGGCACACAATGGCGGATGACGTTTATTTGACGTAAGGCGTCAAAAATTTTGCTACTTATATTTTTAACACCTTGTATGTTAATTAGGCTATTGTTGTCTGCATCAGTCTGTATGTATAATAAGATTAGCCTGTGCTAATTTCGTCAAAATACTAAACAAACGCCCTGTAAAATAAAATAAACGGTAAAGAACCAAAGATATCTTTAATCTAAATGAATAGCAGTTCGTTAGTCTCGCTAAAACCCGAGAACGGCTGGAATAATTGGGATCATTTTGGTCTTGAAATATTCATGCTATTCCAGTTACAGTTTAGACGGTGAAAAAATCTGGAAAAATCGCGAAAAAAATTCGAATTCAAAGCCATCGCGAATTTAAATATCATTTTCAAATTAATTATGCTGGTTCTAGTAATGCCTGTAGATGGCGTTATCCTTTGAGAGCTTAGCTCAAAGGACTATTAGGCAGTACGAAGTTTGCCGGGTCAGTTAGTATAAAAAAAAAGTGTAAAACGTGCATCTATTTCTTTTATAATTTTTAATCGATACAGTCCCATTGCTGGAACAATATCTCTAGTTTAAAAAAAAAGCCTAACAGATAAAAACCAACCTCACAAACAAAATCAGCATAATTATCCATAACCCATCAACTGCGATCGATAAATGAGAAGCTAAAACAGTGAGTCAAGGGGTCGCCGGGACCGAGACAATGGGAGGGTTGTGGTCACAGATGTCGTTTATCGGACGCTCGTCTAATCTTTAACCCTCCTAGCATTCGAGGGTTGTGTTTACGAAAACGGTAAATGAATTTGATTGGTTTTTAGTGGGTTTTAGTTTATTTTTGGTAGAAAATGTTTATTTCTAATTTTCCTGTAATCAACCATAAACACACTTTAAAGAACATACCCCTATCGCCTTTGGGTCATGGGTAATGCGAAAGAGATCCCCGGGGCCCTGGAACAATGGCAAAGAAGGAACAGGAGAGGGTTTTTAGTCAGTAAAAGTCTGACACTATCTCCTGCTCTGCCCAAGTGCGGGGTATGTCATTGGATGATTTTCCCACCTAAACGTAAAAAAAAATCCTTATAACCTTATCTTTTGATCTCAGGGCGTTTATTCAGGTTTTCATCCAAGTTTGTATCTACCTCCAGAAAACACACAGAAATTAGTCAAATTCTATGCTTTTTTTGCTGACTAAAAAAACAAAATCTAAACTCTTACTAAATATTCAAAACTAAACTAAAAACTAAAACCCAATAATTTTCACTTACCCCTTCATTCGTATGTAAATAACCCTCACAATGATAGCGCTATAACTTTTTAGGCGATGTTTGTTCAAATCACTCTGGCTAGGGGTGACCGCATTAATTGAATTACGTGTAGCTTCGCGTTATGATGACGGGTTACTATTTGAGTTTACTTTAAGACTACTCACATAAATTGGTGGAAGAACTTCCCTACTTACTTTTATTATGATTGTTTAGAAATAGTTTTAGGGCTGCAGGAATGTTTTGAAAGAGTTACCTTAGTCCTGAAGTAATTGAAGGAACATACCTAGGTCAGTTTTAGTCAGTATAAATCTGACACGACCTCTCGATTCACCCAGAGTAAGAGAAGTTATTTGCTGAATTAATGATATAACAAAAAAAAAACTAACCATATTTCAGTTTAATTTGGTCTGGGATTTTTTACTTTGATGCGCAATCTTGAGTGATGTTCAAACTTTTATTAACTCTCAAATGTAGTTTTAATTTAAAAAAATAATTATTTAAAACGATTCAACTATTCGATCATTGTCTAAAAATTATATGAAGTAATTAGAATAGGTAATTTTTATTAATTATATTATCGGTCTGCAATAGAAAACTCAGAGTAGAAACGTCTGCAAAACCTTTTGTACCATTTTCCCACTATTAAAGGTTCCCATGTTCTTAAAATATCTCACAAAATTCATCCTTTTCCTATCTTGACAGCAAACTCCCTTTTAATTCACACCGATTAGATGATTGTACGCGCTTACCACCCCACTAGTTCCGCGGCAAACAATCCGAACGGAATGATTCGCCCAAAGTAAGGACAGGCGTCAACTACTTGTATCTTGCCATTGTCTTCGACCGCCGAAGTTCGGGTCTGATAAGGAGATGGGCCCACAATGTATAGGTCCCAAGTTTGTTAACATGGGGATTTGAAAAGCCGTTGAAACCGTTTAGACGTGGCAAAAGCGACAGGTGAACGCTTTTCTTTGCTTATCGCGGTAAACACAGCGATAAGTTCGGAATAAGGCGCACCACCATTCTGGTTTTACCTACGCGTTCCATTTTCGAATTTATTCATTGTTGTCGTTTAAAAAAAGAACGGACTCTTGGAATAATTTTACATTCTATAAATAAATGAATGTAATTGCATTACTTTGACAGAACTTGAACATCAAAATGTCTCAGTAAATTACACAGATTTTTACGACACCAAATTTCATTTCCCATATCGAAAACGACAAATTACAAAACGACAGTTTACACTTGTCGCTTAAAAATAAATTAGAAAAATAATTGGATTCGGTGTGCGTATGTGACAAAAAATAGTAAAAAGCGGTTGAAAAAGCGGTGTAAACTCGTAATATTGTCGTAAAGTGTGTGTAACAACAATTTTGAGTCGTAAAAGGGTGTAAAGTGAAGACTGGGATAGTTTACGAATGTGCTCGCTGACGGCCCCCCGCGGCCCGCATTAACACCGATATTACTATTATCGCGGTGTATTCCTATTAAGTGCCACGAGATTACATTTACCAAACTACCGGCCGGCGACGGGTTAACACTGTTTGAATTTGGAAAGCGCGTTTGTTTTATGTTATTAAAATTTGAAAATTGTTTGTTCTTTTTATGATTTTAAAGAACACTTTTGGAAATCTGTTCAGATATAATAATTATAAAAAAAATTAAGTATTTAATAATTATACATCGAGACCGATCGATATCTATTGATAAGTAAAAGTTTCATTTTTTTTTCTTTAAACTTAAATTCTGCCCTACTGGACCTAATATAGGCCACTTCCAATTATAAGATTTAAAAAACAAAACATAATATTATGTGTCAACTTGACATATTATAATTATGTCAACTTGACTTATTACATGCGTAGTGACAGTGACAGATCAAAAATTATTTTTTAAAGAAAAAAAAAACTTAAATCACTTTTAACATCCACATTTTTGACAACCCCCTATACCTGTGTCCAATCAGCCCATTCGCGAGTTGCACAACACGGCATTGTTCGCTGAGGTCGAGGTCTGTGCTTAGCTGACCCCTAATTGATTTGTGCTGGGCTTAAACACAGCTTACCGTCATTACGAGCTAATCAAATAATAGTTGTGCTTATCGCTTTAATGATGTTCATTAAGAATTAGGGTTCGTTGGCTGGATATTGTGTTTTGGCTTGAGCGTTAAAGAAATAAAACAAGAAAGATAGAACGAAAGAAAGAAAGAATGACAGAAAGAAAGAAAGAAAAAGATAGAAAGATAGAAAGAAAGAAAGAAAGAAAGAAAGAAAGAAAGAAAGAAAGAAAGAAAATTATTTTATTGAGTTTAAAGTCGTATGAGTCGATTTACAACGTTAAACAACACTTACTGAGGTCAGTCTGTGGATGGGTGACCATTCATTACAGGCAGATGCCTCCCCTCCTTCGTGCCTCGGAAAATAGGATAACTACATTATCGGTTTAGACAAAAAAAAATTCAACACTCCTTCTCATTCCATTCAGATCTGGAAAAATGGAGACGATAGATATATATTTGATGGTTTCCCATACCAAAATAAGCAAAAATTATTTTGGGTCCCATTTTTAGTTACATAAAAGAATTATTAATAAATATTAACATAATCTCTTTAGTGAGCCTATTACCTACGTCCTACTACTATTAAAATTAATGTTACCCAGAATAATAATTATTGTTTACTAAACCCAAAATAATAGCTCTTTAAACACAAAATAAGCATAACTACACAACATACAACTAAAAACCATTTTCTAACCCCCCAACGAGTATCCCAATATTTCAGTACCTGGTCGCACTGACCACGTAAACGACCATTAAAGGGTTAACAGCCGAAACAAGAATAGCCACAAATCAGAGAGATATTCAATCTCGGGCACAATAACATTAGAATATCGGCTAAACGGCTAAACTAAGGGGGTCTGTGATAAGTAAGGGTTAAGTCTAATGTTCAGGCTGGATATGACAATGTTTCACATGTTGTTAGAGTTTGGAAAGATGGCTTTTGGCACATCTTGTAAAAAAGCAAAATGTGTTTACAGGTGGCTCTTTAAAAAAAAATAATAATAGAATACTCGTAGAATAAACTTTATTGTACAGCAAAAAATAGCATAATATAAACATGAATTAAAAACACTAAAAAAAAACATAAAATATCAAAACCACTAAAAATAAATCACATAAAGGTAGAACTACTCCATAGCGCACACGTGTGCCACGTACGCCGATCTACGTCGGTCTCCATACATTTTACATGGAAACTAGACTTGCAGAGCTACATTAGATCCGATGCCACGCAAAGCGCCTCCTCGTACAAATCAGGCGTGCGTGGTGCTTAATCAGTATGAAGCTAAACTTTTTTGTCGGCCGATATCTCAAAAAATCAATTTAAAAATTCATTTTGTTTACGCACTTCATAACTAATATAGCTTCATAACCAAACTGTCAGCAGTCTGCAGTTTGCCCTGTCTGTTTTTTATTAGTATTACTTTTAAAATCAAAGACAAAATAGTCCATAGATTGCCTAGAGCTTTTTACTCGTTTTGTCACGCTGTCACTGTCAAAACTATCGGAATCAGAACCAAAGACAATGCACCATTATACCACCATTCACAAACATATTCGTCGCCCATCCAGCTCCACTAATTCCTGACTTAACGATCTGTAAAGGGAGACGGAAGGGATAAGGTGGAGGGCTTGGAACAAATTAAGGGATCCTAATGGTTATCGGCGGATCTACGGCAGGCAATGTTTAAACTGGCCCTTACACGCCCTTACAAGCGCTGGATGAATTTTAATGTCCCCAAGCGTAGTGTGAGATGTGATGGCTGATATTTTGATAAAGATTAGGGTCTGTTCGTACTGAGAGGCGGCGATGCGCGATGTTTTTAAAATAGCGTCGAATTGTATTTATTAAGTGAGAGAAAAATGTAATTGTCTAAAAAACCTATTCAGTCAATCAGTTAAATTACCAAAAATACTGGACTCGTATTTTAACTAGACTCAATGCGATGAAAAAATTGTTATTTTTGATGAAATAAGAAATATTTTTGTATGTAATCTGATGTGCAGGCTAATTTTTTTATTAAAGAATCATCCCTCAGCAAAAACGACCTACGAAACGTGAATCTATTATGAGCTCTACTCTCGTAACTCCTCTTTCATGAAGGTGACTGGATTAGATATGAGTACAATACTCATATATAATCCAGTCACCTTCACAAAACTAAAAATAAGAGCACTCAGTTCCAAAATCTACTTACTCATAAAAATCAACCAGCTGAAAAGAGCAAGGGTATAAACTGTGGCCGTACAATACCCTACAGTACCGTACCTTACAATATTACTAAACATCATAAACTTATTGCAAAATCTCTATAAACAGATTGCATTAAAAATTATGAGAAAAATAAATGTAATAAAATATACTATTTGAAAAAGTGCGTGCAGCATCGCATCGCGTCGTGTCTCGATGTGAGCCAGCCCTTACAAGACAGAGGATGTGTAATAGTGTTATGACGGCTTTGAGTACGTTTGAGACTTATGTTATTGTTTATTGTCTTTATATGCTGTTTTATGTTCAGGATTCATAGAAATGGTCCTGATTAGTCTTACTCTAAGAAGTTTAGTAATTTGTGATGGAATTCCTTGCACACTCGTCTCCATAGAAAACTTGAAATGTGCAATTATTACCTATATTTTTCTGGCTGAGTGATTTATTGACAATTTCAAAAGTGCCGTTATAGGGTTTATTTGAAACTAGCCCACGACTTTGTCTGCATGCAAAATATAGCCTATGTCACTCAGGAATAAAGCAGAAAAATCGGTTCTTCACCGATAGAAAATCGGTGAAAAAAGTTTTACCAATCGGACCAGTACTTCCAGAGTAATTGGAAAAACGGTATTTTATTTTTTAAGTGGAGTTTTGAAAAAACGGTACTTTATTTTTTAATTTTACCTTTACTAAGCGATAGTGTTTCATGTACCGGATCGACCTTCCACGGGATTAAAACGATCAAAATTTAAGGGTGTATTATTATTATTATATTTCAGTCCTTTCCATGCGACAAGTTCATATAAAAAAATGTTGTAAAAGGCAAATTTCTCGACTCGGAGGTCCACTAATCCGAAATAACTTGTTTAAAAATAGCATGAACACTATAAGTAACCAGTTTCATTCAATTTTTTTTTTCTTTTTCCGCCATCTTAGCAGCCATAAATAATTGTCAGCGATATTAATTATGATGTTGTCTTAATTTTAAGACGCACGCACCATTCATCTTCCAAGTCTTATTCTCGTGTGCCATAATTATTCAAATTATCTCCTTATCAGGTCAAAACAGTTTTCCGACAACCCCCTGAAATTAACACACATAAAATTACAATTTCAACTCTATTTTTAGTAGTTTAAGGTTGAAATTACATTGGGGTGGAAAGCGATTTTTGTTTTGCAAATGTCTCCGTTATCAGACCCGCTTTTGATATTTTAATTTTCAGTTTTGTTTTAATTAATCTTTGTTTTGGTAGTGTTATGGTTCGTTTTTGGTATTACTGAGCGTTTAATTTCGTTCTGTTGTTTATTATTTGTCTGACTGCATATAAACCAAACAAAAATAAACCTACCTAATATATAATCAAAGGAAAAAACTTGCTAAGGTAGTTTTTATTAAATAACATAATTATTTTTTGGTAACTTATCATACTAGATAATTATGATCTGGTAAGAGTCGCGGAAATGCGATAGATGCGATTCGCATATGACCATTCGTTGTGGTAACACTTGGGGGAGGCCTATGTCCAGCAGTGGACGTCTTTCGGCTGACATGAGGATAATGACGATGTTCGTTTGTTACTCCTTCAACTTCAAATGGCCGAACTGATTTCCGATGAAATTTGGCATACAGGTCTTAAAATGACACATAGGATAATATTTTTTATTCCGGAAATAATTATAAATATTATTTTTTCAATTAATAGGTTTAAAATTTAATAGTAGAGTCTGTCTAAAAAGTCAAACGACTTGGGTAATTATTAGGGTAACATGAAATCTTATGTAGTCAACGCTGATTCAATAATCAAGGTTGATTAAGAGATCTTGATCATTGTTTACTAACAGAAGAACCTTATAAAAAGTGTAGATTAAATATTATACAAAATTCCCAAGCCGCATGACTTTTTAGACCGACTATATCTTACTTCAAACTTACCTTACCTTTTTGATAAATTGCTTAAAAATTCAAAATTCCAAAAAAAACCGGGAGTTTTGATGATTTTTTTTTAACGTCAATCAGTTGTTCACTCCAAAAAAATGTTAACAACGCCTAAATTTTTTAAGTTTCCATATTTTTTCTTTTCCTTTACTTAAGTTATGTTAGTTTGCGAGACAGAGTGGAAGAAATAACACACACACTTTTTACCTGTCACACTTTTTTGTACAGATCAAATTGTCAATAAAAATGAAGAACGTCCCATCTAATAAATAATGAATGAGTCCATTCTACTAGTCCTAAAACCTCTCTTCTATTTAAACAAGCTCAAAAACCCAACACAACTTGAACTTAATCTCATTTGTATGTTAAATGCAAGTAGCCTCGACATCGAGTATCTTAGGCCATAAGTTACACCCCTACGATATCGATCTAATCTATCGATGCACGTTTATCGAGTCGATAGAAACGATACAAAGTTTATCGATAGTGCATTTGTCACGAACACTCAGTCGGGGCAGATCTTGTTAAGGGGAAGTAATTCTGTTAATTGTAATTTGTAAGTCGATTTTGTGATAAGTAACTGGAGTTTACTTGATGATTAGTAACTTCAAAAATATTTATTCCTTATTGTATGTATTAAGTAACATACTAAATGAAAAAAAAAAATGTTTATTTCGTAAGTAATTTTTATTTATTTACTTAACTATTTATGTACACTCATGGAAATACAAGAAAAGAGGAAGGAAACAGAAAAATAGTACAAAGGTGATGCTTATTTCTAATGAAATCTCTTCCAGCATACCTGCGACAGGAAAGTTGAAGAAAAAAGAGAAGTAGACACCGTGTGTAAAAGTAAAAGTTTTATTCTATTTTAAAAATGTAGATTAAAATAAGCTTTATTGTACACCAAAAAAAGTAACAATTTCACAGAAACTTACATCTATGGGTACAATGGCGGTCAAAAAAAAGGAAAAAAAGACAACGCAAGATGAAAAATAAGAGATATATTTTAAATTTAGTTTCTGATTATTTTCAAGATATTTTTAGTATGCAGTCCCTGACTTTAGTGAACAGTCTCAATTTTTGCCGAATTCGAAATTTTAAATAAGTGAAAATTTAAATAACGTCATAAGAGATTCCTCTTAAAATTGACACAATGAAAGAATCCTAAGATATATTTAAAGACACCGCTCGATGTAGATTCAATCGATCGTCCATTGTTTCAATTTATTCGATTTACCGACCGATCGATATAACGCGATCATCTCTATAAGTATTATAGAGCGTGGGAAAGTCGATCTTTCATTATTGTTTTCATATCGATATAGAGTGGTATCTAGATTTAAAATATATATATCTTGCGAATAACTTTGATGATTAAAAAACTTTCAAAAAAGATTGATTAATTATTGTTGTGGAGGTTTGTATAGTCAAGAAAATTAACTTGAATTTTATCAACTTTACAAAAAAAAAAAAATCTTCAGCATCATTTAAGCCGACAGATATCCATTGTTGGATATAGGTAGACCTCCACCAAGTGTCGTCACAATGACCGGTCCTGTGCATCCGTATCCATAAGATTACCGGAACTCCTCACCTAGTCATCAACAATGTCTAGTACAAACAAATACAGTTTTTACTGAAATTGACTGACAATTTACGTTAACAGTCCTTATTAATCATCTTCTCTTTATATTACAAGTGAAACATAAAATGTTTGGTCTATACTAATATTATGGAACTGTAACAGTTTGCCTACTGCGGTCTTCCCGTCCGATTATAATTTAGGTGTCTTCAAGGCTAGAGTGAATAGGCTCTTAATAAATTAGTGCGCCTCACCATCAACGATTGTATCCCTACTTACCATCAGGTGGAATCGCACTCAAGCAGTAATCTAGTTTATATCAATTAAAAAATATAAATATTTATATGGACAAGAAAGATTTATGTTTTAGTTTGTAAAGAATAAACTCAATAACTACTGTTTACTCATTTCTCACTTTAGCACTGAGTTACATAGACATAATACTTTCTTCTTTCACAAAGGGAGCTAGTTGTGAATATTTTTACGTCGTTTTAAATTAAGAATGATCCAAAATGGCTTTTTACCTAGCTTCAAGATACAATCAGTGTAGAACTGACAGGGCCGACAATCCGACATATAGTAACATACGTAACGAATTTCTAAGATAACTCCAAGTTAATTACTCAAAAAACAACATTATCTTTTTGATCAGCGCATAGTGCCCATGTTTTATAGTTTTGGTTTGGGGTGTGGTCTAAAGCATAAGTGGGAGCGATTTTTTTTTTGTGGAGACAGAAAAATTAAAGCTTTCGCGGTGATCTACGCGTTACCACCATTGTACCCATGATGTAAGTTATTTTAAAAGTTTTGTTACTATTTTGGCGTACAATAAAGTTTATTATATTTTAAGCTATTCTACATTATTAATAGAAATTGTAATTACGTCTATGATGTCACTATTAATTAAAATTGAAAGTTCTGCATCGCAGTTTTAGAGTTCAATTATCGATCAGTTGCCTGGACCAGACACAACGCTAGTCTGGTCGGAGGATTCTCCTTTTTTAATGAAGGTTTATAGATCTTTACACACTATTGCGCACTTTAAACTTACTTCTAAAAGTTTGTACCTACATATGTACCTAGTAGGTAGTATCTATATAGTGCACATTTATTAAAAGTATAAGTTATAATAATAATTTATTAATAATAATATTTTAAGGCCACAATATTATGCTTGTATTGAAATTCCTGTGTGCAGTCTGCACATTTATTTAACTTTACAAATTACCTTCAATTTTTATTAGATCAAAAGTAGAACTAAAACATATAAAAGACTTTGTAACAAATAGACATCTTAGTCTATTTGTTACAAAGTCTTTTATATGTTGCAAACCAGAATTCATTAGTAAAAGTAGCGATGTAAATATTACTAAGCATTTAATTTTATAGCCCCAGTAGATACGCCGTGATTCCTAGTCCCGATATCGTGATTTCGAAACTACAGACAAATTGCTACGTGTATGTGCATACCCATCAGAACTTATCGTTTACGACAGATTGGAAATACCACGCCAGGATGAAGAAATATTTTGGCATACTACTTGCCTACCACAGTTGTCTGTTATGACTACATTTTCAGATAAACAATCATTTTCCTTTATGAAGAGCCTATTATAATAATAATAATCCACAACTATCACACAACGCCGTCTAGTCCCAAGCTAAGCAGAGCTTGTGTTAGGAGTACTAGTCAATTGATAAATACACCCCTACTTTTTAATTAGTTCACAAAAAAAATGGGGCTCTATCTGTACCCGTCACTGATCATATTTTTGTAGTCAAAAGTAGAAAAAACCGAAATCCTTAAATTGACCACGAAAAGGTAAATTCATCATAGAATCAATCAAACATAACAATTTGCTAGTAGAAAATACTGCGGGCAGTGTTTTTCCTTAATAATTGTCACTTATTCATTCATTAATCAATAGCCTGCACAATATTTCCATAAATTGAGTGACATTTTGGGACATACACCAACGCTAATAACTTTGCTGTTTATAAATATTATTTATTGAGATTTTACTTATAAAATAACAAGGGCTTTTTTAGCTTAAGCCCTTTAAGTATGTGTACTAATTAAAAAATTGTGGTGTATTTCTAAATACATACATATTATGGATAAATTATACCCAGACACAGAACAAATGATCATGCTCATCACACAAACATTTGTCCTAGGTGGGAATCGAACCCACGACCTGCGGCAAAGCAGTCAGGGCCACTAACCATTAGACCAACAGGCCAGCCAAATAATAATATTACATTACGCGTTATTCAGCACACGATATTCAGACTCGTCTTATTTTTCATTCATAGTAAGAGAAACCTTATTACGCTACGCGACACGAGGCGACATCAACTAAGACTGTCTGAATATCGAGTGCTATAATAAGCCATTTAGTCTTTCTTAGTTTCTTAATTAATAAGAGCCGACCCCAAAAACAATTGTTAAAATAATAATTACTCAAAACATCAAATGTTAGATACTACTTATTGTGTAATGCTAGCGCGGTTAAAAAACAATAATAAGTATATATATATATATATATATATTGTTGATTTGTGATGTGTTATATTTTATTACTAAAGTTTAACAAGCAATATTATAAACTGTTCTAACATAGTTTTTTCAGTTCACCTATTGCTGGGCATACAAATATTGTTTACCAAATAACAATATTTGTATGCCCAGCAAGGCAACGCATAGCGAGTCGATATTTTTATTTGAATATTGGTTTTCTCCGATTACTAAATGTATAAAAGGTTGATTTACGTCCAGTCGGTTACGATACAAAATCGATAGAGTCTGTCTAATAAGTTAAACGATTTGGGTAATTATTAGGATTTAATGAAATCTGATGTAGTCAACACGAGTTCAATAATCAAGGTTGAATACGAGATAGAGATCATTGTTTACTAACAGAAGAACCATAAAAAAAGTACCGAATATAAGTATTTTTTAAATGATTAAATATTACACAAAATTCCCAAGTCGGTTGACTTATTAGACAGACTATCTAGGTACGAAAACTAGGCCAGATGAATTAGACATTCTCTCGGTTTTGATAACATTTTCGGAATCTCTTAATGTATACAAAATACCCAGTTGTTAACCTTTGGAATCCTCCTTCATCAAAATAAGCGTAACAAAGCGTTTAGGCTTTAAAATCTTTACATATGTAAGTATATCAACTTATACTACAAAATACTTGTCTCCTATTAAACCATTAATAAAAATAAATAAAAAAGAAAACTATAAAATCATGTACCCTTGCACTGGACGCACCACACGCCGCGTCCGTCCATCTGTCAGAACCACGTTGACAGGTGTTAAATCGTACGCGGAGCGGCGCATACGCATCGTAATTAGTTGAGTCATGGCTATTAAGTAATACCTGTTTGCCTCTCAACGGGGAACGGAAATATTGAACATGTTTTTGGACTAGATTTGTAATAAAAATGGAGACGTGCTAGTCTGGAGTTGAGTGGAGGTTAGTGCTAGAAAATGTTGAGCGTAACAATATGATAATGACTAACTAGAGTCTGACTAAAAAGTCAAAAGACTTGGGTAATGTTAGGGTAAAACGAAATGTGATGTAGTCAACACTGATTCAACACTGGTTCGGCGTTGATTAATTCATTGAACCCCAAGCGAACGCCGGCGTTCGCATTGTGTCTCTTATTAACACGATGGAAAGGTTAAGAGATCTTGACCATTGTTTACCAATAGAAGAACCTTATAAAAAGTATCGAATTTATGTATTATTAAATGATTAAATATTATACAAAATTTCCCAGTCGTTTTACTTTTTACACAGACGTTTAGCTTTTCAAAAAGTTTAAGTTGGGCACAAATTATGAATCCATTCATATATTTATATATCGAGTAAAGTAGGGTAATTTTGGCCCTAGAGTATAGGCACAAGTTTATTAACCAATAGGAACATGTGAAACTGTGTTTACTGTGTCTCTATTGGTTAATGAGTTTGGGTCAAAGTTATACCTCAGGGCCAAAGTAACCCCACTTTACGGTACTATTTTTTTTGCAAAACCTTTAGTTAGTTTAGCTGTTTTTTTTTTTGACTTATTGCTTGACTGCGATCCCACCTGATGGTAAGCAATGATGCAATCGTTGATAGTAAGGCGCACTAGTTTATTAACAGTCTAGCTTTCTATAATATGTTCATCACAGAATCTCTTTGAATAGAAACTCCAATTTATTCTTCAATTAATGAACCCCTAAACATAGTTTCCTACGTTAACGATGAAACTGATATCACCACGGTTCCGTACATAAACAGCGCTAGATTTTCACCCGCCTAACGGAGTATACCAATAAAGCGTAGATCAAATGAGCATATCTGAGCGTAGGGCATCCATTCACGCTGCTTGCCTATTAAATCAATGTCCACCGTATATGTATTACAGTACAGTCTGTCTGTCTGTCACGCGATACGAAGAAACATTGGCCCTAGCCGAGCCCCCGACTCGAACAGATGTTCAGACTTTATATTTCCATTTTGTTGAAGAATTTCAAGAATTATTGCCGTGAAAGATTACGATACACTACCAAGTAAAATAATAAATAATTTTATGGACCAAAAGCCCATACAGAACTCTTACAAGAACTGATTTACGACTCACAAACAGCCGTGTAATCCATTGAACCGATGATACACTACAATTTAAACAATAATATACCATCTTCTAAACCGTAGAACAAAAGGCGTGACCCAATATGAATAATCATAAAACCACATTAAGGAATTAGACGTTGCACGCCCAATAACTCTATCTTAACATCTACAACGCGACCGATTGAAATAGTTATCAACAAACAAACAATATAGTACACCTGACGGACCAACACAACACGGCAGGTTAATGTAAGTTCACACGTGAACCTAAGGTGAGAGCGATCCACCGGCGGCAAGGCCGAGAAAACCGATCAATTTAAAATGAAACTTACCTGACACGTAATAAGGTCAACATTCCCACGGTCGATGTTTAAAACACAATTAAGAAAGTATCCAATAAGGCTCGGAATGTGTGGTTGGAATGTGGACTGTAATGCAAGGTGGTAAGGTTGTGATTGTGTGGGTGGTGGTTCGCGAACCGGTTGGCTCGGTCGCGAACTTTTACCTATAAATTTGTGTCGGCTAGCCGGCATGCGGCGGGCGTGCTCCGTGTCTAGAAGCTCTCGTGTACTCGAGTCTTATGTTATAGGAAATTAGAGGGAGCTGAAAATATACGAGGACGTATATAAGATTCAATTACCTTAGATAACAGTATCGCTTGCTTACACTGTGATATCCAAACTAGTTACATTACATAGTTCTACAACTCATTAAGTTTCAGCATAAATAAATATGGGGAATATTTTTTACATAGAATATAGTATCGTGGAACACGTAGGTACACACAAATATTACGTAAAGAATTAAATCCTGCCTGAAAAGTAGAATAATATCCCAAAGGAACGTATTCCCAAGATAAATAATGTACACATATATTAAAAACTTTCACATTTCACAAGTAATGTCAGTACTATGATATGAAATAAAATCAGGTTTAGCTCTTATAAATTACATTGTTCCATTTGATGCTGTAAACCACACACCTAATGAAATAAGTATCAATTCCTCTTGGCATAACTAAAAAGTTATCATATTTTAGGTCTACCTTTTTTAAAAAAGGTAGTTACCTTTTTTTGATCATCAAAAAACTCATCCCACCCTAGATAAAGAAAATGAGTTTCTGAATTTTACTGATTAAAACCTACCTGTGTTCCTTCAGTGGCCATTTGCATTCCAGCGCCACGGGAACTGTTTCAAAAAATCCCACCGCTCAGTATCTAATGACATCTCGTACTCTACGGTGAAACGAGAGGGCGTGTCAGACTTTTGCGGACTAAAACCCACCTGTTTCTTTCAGTTGCTCTTTACATTCTAAGGCCACAGTCTCTCTTTCCACAGTTTCCGCAGTACATTTCACCTACCTAAAGTTGCAGCCACAACACCTTATTAAAAATCGCTACCGCTTTCACTGGCACCCCACCCCAAGGTAAGGGCTGATGCATTTCACAACGAGTCAATTAAAGGCACCATCATTAGTGCAATCTGTTTTTACCGAGCACGGGTAAATGTTAATACTGTTGCGCTTTCATGAGGCTTCGAGACAAAACGGGACATGTGTCGACGAAACTGAAGCTTTTAATTAGATTTTCTCCTCAAATTTAAAGTAAATTATGTCAACTTTCTCATGGTGGACATCCCACCTATACGTACATATAAAGCGTTTTGGGAACACATTAATTATGTGTACAGCTAAGGAGTAGAATTCCCTGCCAGAGTTTGTGTTTTCTAAAAGCTACAACTTGGAATCTTTAAGTCAGATTGAATAGGTTACTTCTAGGCAAGTGTGCTCCATCGTCGACCACACCATTGCTTACGATCAGGTGGGATGGTGGTCAAGCGCTATCAATATAAAAAAGACGTGTGGCACTCGGGGACTGCCGCGGTAAAGCCATTGCATAGCATTTTTATGAACTTATGCAATTATAATTATTTATTTATTTTATTTATGCAGTATTTTTTTTCCTTTGTTTTTTTTTTCTTTGATATTAATTGAAGTTACACTTTCACACATTGAATTGAATTTTGATTGATTGTTCACTCATTTGTTTTCTTATCGGTCACCACGCTCAAAAACAAATGAGTGGGGGGTGTTAGGTTATTTCCGTTACGGAATTTCTGGATTTGGTCTCCACGCTCAAGGCCCGAGATAGAAGCTATGCCATAGCTTAAAAAAAAACATTTGATACTTTTTTGGCTCAGCTGTGTAGCACAATTTTTTAATGATTAACACTCTATTTTATTTTAAAGATATAAACATGTGCTTGACTGTGATCCCACCTGATAGTAAGCAGTGATGCAATCGTTAATGGTGAATCGCTCTATTTTATTAAGAGCCTATT
This sequence comes from Mythimna ferrago, assembly GCA_910589285.2. NCBI lineage: Eukaryota > Metazoa > Arthropoda > Insecta > Lepidoptera > Noctuidae > Mythimna > Mythimna ferrago. The sequence goes on from OU342689.1 coordinate 7,366,721, forward strand.
CACTCTAGCCTTGAAGACACCAAAGTTAAAATCGGATGGGAATATCGCTGCAGGCAAATTATTCAAATCCTTCGATGTACGCGATATAAACGATGAGACAAAACACTTAAATTGCTCTCTTGTGAACTACTGAGAGCAGTGGTGGCCGAGTGGTAACGGCCCCGACTTACGAGCTGTAGGTCGCGGGTTCGAACCCAGCCAGGCGCATTACTTTGTGTAATTTATTTCATCACCACTGCTCTCAAAACGGTGAAGGAAAACATCGTGAGGAAACCGGCATGTCCTAGAACCAAAAATTCGAAGACATGTGACATTCACCAACACGCACTGGGCCCGCATGGTGGATTACGGCCCTCTCCTAGAGAGGAGGCCTGAGTCCCAACAGTGGGGACATTAAAAAGGCTGGTGATGATGAACTGACTGACTGTCACTAAATGATAAATATTGACACGAAATGATGAATATTATTTCTCTAAATATTCTTCAATCAAAAAAAGAAAACAAATTACTGACTGCAGAAACATTTGAAAGAGTTACCACTGCATACATCCATAAAGGGCAACGAAAGGAGCAGGGGTGGGTTAGAGTCAGTACAAGTCTAACATTTCCTCTCGCCCCACCCAGAGAAGGAGAAGTTATTTGATGATTTACTAGTTTAAAAAAAAATGGTATTATCTTAACTTTAAACAAGTAGATACAAGTAGGTACTTCGAGCTGACAGATGCTGTAAATCTAATTACAAGTAAGTAGGTACACTATAACCTGGTTATAAGATCGGATGATTATTATTACAGGCAATAGTTATTCGATATTATGGTGCTATAAATCCAGTTATAAATAGCAGAATTTAATCCGTTGTAGTAAAATAGATCAATAGTTTGGTTTAAGAAAAATGCAATTAATCTGAGGGGTTTTTTTATAAGATTATTAATCCTATAGTAATTCCTAATACCTCCTGTATCGTGGGTATGTTCACAAATGTGTAAACTTACAAACTGAAGATATCTAGACTCGAGGCATCGGAAACTGTAGGTCATACATAAAATAAAGTTCAGTGCAGGAATCTCAGCAGCCAATTTCTCAACCACTGCACAGCTGAAGACCCAGCAGGGCCGAAGCCTACTGAGACCATGGGTGGTTCGATACGGAACCCTAGGGTCCTGAAACACAAGGCTAAGAAAAAACATTGGAATAGGTTTTATTCAGTATAAGTTTGACACATCCTCCCGCTCCGCCCTACTGCGAAAGAAGTCAATAGATGATTTCTTACCTGAAAAAAAAAGAAACCGTTTCGCTAGAATATTTATAAAATGTTTATGTACATATTAATGACACAGCAGAGTTTGTATTTGAAGTACAAACTTGATTTTTTTTTTAATTCATAAACCCCAAGCGAACGCGCACCAATTGTCTTTCTAATGTGTTTCTAATTACCACGATTGAAAGGTTAATGAAAAGTGTAGTATCTCAATCCAATATAACTTACCATTATTCGGGTATACAATATACATACCATGTAGACAAATAAAGTTTAAAATATAAATCTTTCCTAGGGTAATATTTATTACTTGCAAAGATTCAAACATTTCGCTGTAACGAAACACATAACATTGGCTACTTGATACGCTACTTAATCAATGCGTGGCGAACACAGGTAAAATACGGCCCTGCATCTTCATAATTCACTAGCATCAGCCAGCGGCTTCGCCCGCGTGAAGTTAGAAAATTATTCCAAGGGAACATACTCCCAGTATAAAAAGTATCCTATGACCTATTCCAGGAGATAGTCTACCATCACATCCCTAGCTTTTAAACTGTCACATATCTACAAATGTTATTTGCGACAGTTTTACGTGCTCTCCAAGGCATGGGTGTCAGTAATGTCCTAAATTAACTTAGAAAAGTAGGTAGGCATATGACTTGGAAAATTCACATTGATACTTGCCTTGTTTCGAATCCGCAACCTCATACATGAGAGGCAGAGGCCTTAACACACTGGGCTATCGTGACACCTATGATAGTCTTCTCAGGTGCCAATTTTAGTCCAAATCCGTTCAGCCGTTTGGGCGTGAAGGAGTAACAAACATACATACCTTTTACCTTTTTATTAGTATTAAAACGTGCACTAAATATTTTTCTGCCCGGTAAAAACTGCTATCTATTTTTGTATTTCTCCGAAGTTAAAAAATATACGAATGTCTTGATTATTTATCATCACAGAAAGAATGTGGTGAACTTTCTTAATTCACTATTTTTCATTTATCTATACCTACGTATGAGTCCAAACTATTCAGAACGGCAGCAAAACACCTAATATTGGCATTAAGTATTTTGGCCGACATCAACCTTTTCCCAAAGCCAATAACAAAATCGTTTATTTCAATTAGACCAAAATGCTATTTTTTTTATAGCGTAACATTTTGATAGTGCATTTCAGTCGTTTCTTTTTTTAGTTTTTCTCTAATGGGCTTTTGACTATGAAATGCTACCAAGATTTAAGAAAAGATCTTTTTGGTCACAATTTCAATCAACCTGACATAGAGCCAAATGCGAGCCAAATAAGTGACATTGATGTGCACATATTATGATTTATACAGCCAACTTAATAATATTTTAACACAATTTAAGAAAGAGCCCTTCAGACTAACACACGCAGTGCGAACGCACTTAGCACTAAAAGCCTAATTCTTTATGCACCCTTACGGCTTTTTACCAGCAACCGCCATTTTACTTTGTCCAAGTGTTCGAGTTATTTATAGCAAGGTTTTTAGATTATTCGCTAAGAAATTGTCAGGGAAAATTGTTGTGATTTTCTTTACTGTGTAGTTAATATCTGGTATATTTTAGGGCACCTGAAATATAAAGGTCGTGTTTTAGTTGGTATTTCTAGTTATTTTGAATTGAGGATTTACAAAAACTATCCTGAAATATTTTTTTGTAAAATTAGTTTTAGGAAAAACCTCCTAGAAGGACTTGGGAGACACTTTTACCTTTTTGAGTGGGAGAGTAATTCTCAAAAAAAAAAAACATCGATTAAATGCATTTTATAGCTCTGCTTATTACCTTAAATAAGTTTCTTAATTATATTCATTCATTAGTGATTTCATTAAAAAATCAAGCCTAATTTATTTATCAACCAAAAAAAAATTATAAAGTCAAAAAACAAATATTATAAATTCACGACTTATCCCAATGAAATTAAAATCTCAAATTACGAATTAATGAAGGTGTCGCACTAGGCCGTCGTAGTTTGTTTAATTATTTCAACCATTACTTTACACAATTTACATAAAACTGTTTACAACTAATTTATTTTTACATAAAATTAATAAACTAATCAACTTAGTTAATTTATTATTATTAAAATTGTGTCAGATTACGGCCCGTTGTCACCATCCAATTATAGTTAGAAAAAAAGCAATTGTATTTAATGATTTTTTAATGTTTCGCATAGAAATGCAACCAAAACTTTTTTCTAGAAAATACTATTTTGCTAAATTGTATTTCTAACTTTAAGATTTGTCAAAAGCCTGCAATACAACAGTGATATTGTATTTCACGGATTCGTAATTTAATTTGAATAAGCAATTTAATGTAATCTTGCAATTACCAGTTTGTATTTATTACATCCTGAACTGGAAACTGACTACGAGCGTACTGTATGCAGTATTTTAGATAATAAGTAGGTGTGTTGACTGCTGGCTTGCTAAACTGTAGTTTATGTAGATAACTTTTTGCAATCGTAAAATCTTTGATATAATGTCTTTATCTTTGCCACAAATGGTGTTCGTTCTTAATAAACGCGTGAAGACTTCCACAGACAGGCTCAACTCGATAATGCGACATAATATCGATGTAAAAATATGTTTATTATTTTTTATTATTTGACTATTTCTTACTATTTATAATCTGTAAAGTTATGTACAATAAATAATATAAGAATAAAAAAATGGTCGTCGTCGCATCGATGGAGCCTAACCCTGGCCAAACAGTAGACATAAATTGTCGTTTACAAAACGGTTCTACATGATTTCTAGAAGAACTTAGTCATTCTTAGTCTAACACTGAGTCTTGTCAACGGCCTTAAAAATCTTAACAGAGAAGCGCTAGGGTAGTTCTCAAATCGTATTTTAACCAACGTACAACTTAATATAATCCTGTGAAATACAAAAAAACTTAACGAAATTTGAATTTCACGGGCAACTCTGAAGCGCGCCCGCTCTTAACACTTCCTATCTCCAAAGATAAAAGCACGAGACTATACCACATACAGCCTATAAAGAACAACAGAATTCGCCATCTCGATCCTGAGTCCACTAGCGCCATTGCTATTGACGCGAGGCCATTGATTTATACGCGCCAACCCCCGGAATGAATAAAGAACCAACGGCCCCAAGCGGCCATTTGTCTCTATCCTTTATGGTAAATGCGAGATTTAGTAGTTTTTATTTACTGGTAAGAAAACTAGCCAGCAATGGACAGTGTTGGAAAACAAAAGAACACTACTTTTCCGTTGACTTTTCTGTAATTTTCAATGCAGTTCCGCTCATGTAGTAAACATAAAAAATACATTTAAAACGTCACACACGAAAAGAACTGCAGAGTTTTATGAAACAAAAATGACAAATGGCGTTGGCAGATCGCCTATATTTCATCAAAAGAACATTTTTAAAACTGCAATACCGAAAAACATTAATAACTAAGTGAAAATATAATGTCCCCTCGCATTCCGTGACTCCCCCTAAACTATATTCCGAAAAACAAGAGGAAACTATTTTCGTCGAACAAAAAAATGTTTCCGGCAGAAGATTTATAGGCCACCTTACTCACAGCATAGGCCCTCTTCGTATAAAACGCGTGAAATGAAGTGTTTCCCTCCCCCTTTGGTTTTTTCTTCACTTTTTCCTTAGCCACAGATTTTTTATTGCTCAATTAATCCAATAAATTCGCGTTGATGTGCGTTTTGACTCGTGTAACAGGGCTTTTAAATTTTATTTCTTCTTTTTGGTTTGAAAATGGAACGGCATTTATACAGATCATTAGCAGCTGTCACTTTTGAACATGGAATTAATTTTAGCGTTTCATTTCTTCTGGTTTAAATAATTATACATGCCATAGCCAAGTACTGGTTTATTTTAGTTTATAAGCAAACATCAAATGAAATAATTAAGTAGTCTACACAAATAGTAATTTCGACAACGTAGTACAGAATTCCCCCTCAAAGAGCATTGTAACGCTACACGTATATGGGTATCAAACTTTCAAATATCATATGGTCAGTCAATAAAAAGGTCCACCAATGGACATTCGCGTCACGTTCGCCCTCACTTGTCGCTATACCCATTGCTGAAATTGATATACGTCACTCAACAATTTCCAATACACTTCTAGTAACTCTTAACACAATGGAATAAAAGCCAAGTTAGTAAAATTTGTACGCAAACACAAATTGGCTGCATAAGCTATGCCCAAAATTGGTTGCCCTCTCTGGTCCGATTTACAACGGGTGAACATGGAATATCCGGAACAGTGGGAAAGGTCTTATTGAAATGGTGTTCTTTAGCTTGACCGCGTACTTTCTTCAGGGTTCTGGGCGCCTGGTACCAATTGCTTGAGAAATATTATTAGTATGAAGGTCTGTGGATAGTCATGGTTGATAAAATACAAAAGTTGGAATTGAATTGTCTTTTTTTTTTTTTGGTCAGTAAGAGGAGTGAGAGGGAGGAGGGAAGAGGAGGAGGGTGTCAGGTTACTTTTTAGTAGTTTTCTTTGTCACGTAAATTAACTGAGTAGACAGTTTTAGGTACATTTTTAAAGTGATAATTTGTTTTTTGGAAGTATCTCTTCAATGAATTAGCCATTGGATAAATGATATTTATTTTGCAAATAGGTTTTTTAAAAACACTTTTACACGTCAATTTAAACTAGATGAGGCCGGTGTTTCCTAGCTGACTACCCTGAGAAGAAACACCGAAACAAACTCAAGCGTCAAAATCTCTTTAAAAGTCCATACAGCAAACATGTAATGGTCAAATCATATGAGAACCATGGAGATTGAAGCCTGAGTTGGTCTTTTGAGAATTACTACTAAATCAAAGCAGTTGTATATACACCGTTAAATTTTAATCGTTTTAATCTCGTGGAGGGTCGATCCGGTACATGAAACACTATCGATTTGTAAAGATAAAATTGAAAAATAAAGTACCTCTTTTTCAAAACTCGTATTAATTTACGCATGTACGAAATTAATTTCTTTAAGAAAAAGTCAGCTGAGCGAGTTCAATGACCTGTAGGTACTTTGTACGTAACGCCGACTATTAACTACAAGAAACTTAAGCAAGCTTAGGCTTAGTTTGCAAGAAACTTAACAAAACGTTCCCAATGTTTAATAAACGCATTCATAATCAAAATCCGTCGCCTCAACCCGTTCGCTGCGACGATAAAAGTCGCAACGCTAACATTAACAGATTTCGTCTAAAGATAAACATTATGGACACGACGTAGGCGGCGCCGGGGGCGTCTCCTAGTGATATACGATACCCGACAACGATTGTATCGATTCAATTAATTAACATATCTATATGTTACATATTTGTAATACAAATAAGCATACGATTTAACTTTCTATAATTTATATTCCCGACATTTTTTTGCTTTAGTTCGATATTTTAAACAACTTTCCAATAAAATATTTAATATAATCATAATTACTGTCAAAATAAACATAGAAATAAAAATACTGCTCTTTTAATTTTCATCTAGCGTTATTTACATCGAAACGATTTTATTAAGTCTTCTTTTGAGTAAATATAGGAATATTTACTCACTTTATAGTCAATATAATTTCTTATTATTAATTCAAATCGATTAATATTGCATATTTATTCAAGAATATTTAATAAATTAGCGAGAAAAAAGTTTTTTTTTAACACATACAATAATTTATTGAGGGAAACCGTTAATTTTTCAAAATATAATAGAATATATTTTTCTAAATGTCCTTTGTCTTATTCACTGTATCTGCTTTAGTGCGATTTTTTTACCGTACCTACTCAAATGTACGCAATTGTCAATTTGTATTAAAACTGAATGAGCGCCATCTGGTGGCAATAACAGAAAGCCTTATTTATTTGTAGACTATGTGTTCTATGCAAACGATTACGTAATTGGACCTGAATGGTCTTAATATAATTTTATAAATTATTTTTACTAATATTATGCATTGCAGTCTGAAATATATAGGTAATTTACTAGCTTTTGGCCGCAGTTTCACCCGCGTACCTACATAAAATATAGCCTATGCCGTTCAGGAATAAAGCAGCTATCTATCGGTGAAAAAATTGTAGCAATCGAACCAGAAGGTACTTTTAGAGATTACCTCATACAAACAAAAAAACAAAACCTCTTTCTTATATTAATGTAGAAGTGTAGATTTAGAGACCCTATTTCAAATGACTAAATGTTTTTCAGAGGACTTACTACGAATTTTTTCGTAGTCAATTGCGACCTTGAATTGAGTACGAAAAAATCTATCGCTGGTTCTTCCTTTATTTCGATCATTGGTTGTTCCTTATCTAATTCAATACGCAAAATGCGTATCCATTCGTGAAAATTAGACCGCTCGACGTTCATGACCAATCGCATTTCAGAATGATGTCGTGAAAAATTAACAGAGTCACAGATTTTATTATCAATCACGACAAGTTTCACGGTCGCATTTAAGAGCCGGTTGCAGTCACAGAGTATTTTGTAGGTACGCTTACTAGCCCGAGTCTATGTCGACTTCGCGGTCCAGTAACAGCGATTTTATTTAAAAAAAATACATAGTAACTATAAGGGTGAGTTGCACCATTTAACTATAACGATAACCAAACCATAACCAGCCATGAAACGGCCGCCTATTGGTCAATTCGACGATTTGACAACTGTTAACGGCTTTGTACGTAACTTACAAATATTTCTTTCAAATATTTAATTATATTTCAATAATCTCATAGATATACCTACACGTTTGAAATCGTAAGTTAGAGCCCAAAATAGATTCCTGTTTTTTTTTTTATATAAAGAGAGATCCTGCTAATTTATATCATATTTTAATATTTACTCAGCGGTTGGTCATATGATTAATTTTAATACAATTATTTTTCATGGTTGTGGACTTCAAGAGGTTCAACAAAGTTTTTTTTCATAGATATAAACCAGTGCTTGACTGCGATCCCACCTGATAGTCACCAGTGATGCAATCGTTGATGGTGAGGTGTAGGTACTAGTTTATTTAAATGAATGGTTCTGTATTGTTCTTTCTTCAAAAGACCATCTCAGACAAATCTGCATGGTTCTCATGTGATTTGACCATTACATATTTACTGTATGAACTTTAAAAGAGACTTTGACCCATGAGTTTGTTTCGGTGTTTCTTCTCAGGGTAATCAGATAGGAAACACCGGCCTCATCTAGCATAAACTGACGAAAAAAAATTGACGTGTAAAAGTTGTTTTTAAACCTATTTCCAAAATAAATATCATTTATCATTTATCAATGCAACCTCGCCTTAACGGTTGACGTAAGATTGCCATGATAAGCGATGTTACTTAAAACGTAGACGCCAATTGATTATACACAGTATGTTTACATTTTTAGGTTATTAGAACAACTTTTTCTTGAATGTTGAAATAGCAGTTCCGATTAGATTTGTTGTTTTTTCGTATTTTCAGCAACTGCAATACGGCATAAAGTATCACACAGAGAAGGATACTTTTTTACATGGGATATCTTTAAATGACTTTTCCCGCTCTGGTTGAAGCGAGAAGGAGTGTCAGACTTTTACTGAATAAAACCTATAGTGTCCCTTTAGTTGCACTTTGTTAAAGTCACGTGACGATCAGCTGCTGCGCTGCGGGTCGTGAGTAATTCCCGTACGGAACCAATATTTGGTCTACAGATAGGTGTTCCGGGTCTGAGTGTCTTGTGTATGTGAGGTTACATGTTTGTGAACGCATCCATGATACAGGAGTCTTTCCTAGAGTTGGGACAGTGTTTCTTAAAAAAAAGCCACGGTAACACGGCAGGCTCTTAACTGGCCCCATCAATCTTGCTGTATCTCTTTGAAACGTGCAAGGATTACTAGACGCCGTCGACTCGGTATTGATTCTTACCGGACGGTGAGTTACCTTTTGCTCGCCATCCGGAAAATGTCTCAGCAGCAATATGTCTCAGTCACATAACGAAGGTCTCCTTAACTCAATAAAAGAATTGATTATACCTAATTGGAACAAGATTTTCAGACATACTCGTACAAAAATAAATAAATGAACAATGATACTTCATTCAATTTGAAATTTCTTTTATTTATTTATTGTGCACACCTACCACGGTATGTAGTCTTTTTAACCCAAATATTGACTGATAGGGAATGCCTTGTTACATTAAATCCGCTTATGTACCACTACTATACATAAAGTTTAAATAAATAAATAAACATTTTACCTTTTTGGAAACTGTTTTATTACTAGACGTTTTAGTGTTGGGGATGTTACATTTAGGTATGGTAGTCATTTTTTATCTTGTTTTTTTTTTTCAGTTTGAGAAAATAAAAACTTACAATTTTTGATTTTGCTATATTCGTATAAAGTAACTTTAATTCATTAAACCCCAATCAAACAAGCGAAGCCAGCGTTCGCGCACCTATTGTCTTTCTATTGTGTCTGTAATTTTCACGATTGAAAGGTTAAAAGACTACTCTGAAAGAAAAATCAACACTGAACATTTCAAAAATTATAATTTCCGGAAATAATTCTTTTTTTTAAAATATAATATAAACAAGTGCTTGACTGCGATCCAGCCTGAAGGTAAGCAGTGATATTTTATCGTTGATGGTGAGGCGCACTAGTTTATTTAGAGCCTATTCTCTCCTTGAAGACTCCAAAATTAAAATCGGACGGGAAAACCGCAGCAGGTAAACTGTTCCAGCCTTTCGATGTACTCGGTATAAACGACGAGTGGAAACGCTTAGTCCGTACCGTAGAGGTGTTAAAAATGTAATTCCCACATATTGTAATTTTTGAGTTTACAATTTGTGAATTTGCGTGTAAGATTTATGTGTTGTGAAAATTACATTTACTTATTTTTTAATTAGGTTACTTTCATTGTAAAGGTGCAGTATCTAAGTACTAATTACAACTGCGTTAAAGAATATTTATTTATTGAATGCTTTATGCCCCAAAAGTGCATAGGCGGACTTAGGCGATTCGCACTGCACTTTAATGACAGATATACGGAATTTAAAAACGTTCTCTTCAAAAGTATTGTTCAATCAATCAAATATATTTTTTATTATACAATTCAATCGATGCAGAAGTAGATCACGTTTTATTTTTTTAGTTTTATTTATTTTTTTGTGGTTTGTGTTTTTATTATTTTTACTCGTAGTTTGTTGCTGTTTTATTTAACTAAATAAACCGTGCATTTTTTTTCCTCGATGCTTTGGTTTTGATTTTGCATGCATTTTTCATTACATACTGTTTTTCTTACTTTTTTTTGCATGTTTCAACAAAGGCTTCTAATGTCACTCATGATGCGACAACACTTTTATATAAATTTTCAAATAAACAGGTCCTAATGGGCCTACCACACGTACAAACTCACAAGCAAATTTTGCTTGTGCAGGCCAATTTGTACATGGAACACCGCGTAAAACTGTACCTATGACTTAGGGTGAGTTGCACCATTTAACTATAACGATAAAAAAGCCGTTAACAGTTGTCAAATCGTCGAATTGACCAATAGGCGGCCGTTTCATGGCTGGTCAAGGTTTGGTTATCGTTATAGTAATGGTGCAACTCACCCTTACCAACCACTCGCACGGTGTTCCATGTACAAACGGGCCTACGCAGGCATAACTGTTGTAAACTTATGCGTGTCGTAGGCCCGATGTAGTATCGCATCGTCGTTGTCACATTATCGCATCGCACCTGTCTGCACAAGCCTAATCCCCGCCATACACGCTAGGGTATACCTGATATGTTTGCCTGTGCAGGTAAACCGAAGCGTGTACCTATGTTGCGCACTTGTGCAGGTTTCCACACAAGCTCACCTGACAGGTATAACTGTGCAGGCAAATCTGTCAGGTATAGGTACCCTAGCGTGTAAGGCTGCCTTTAAACGTGGTGACGGTTACTCTCGGTGGTGGTACACTGTTAAATATCATGATAACACTATACTAACCACATTTTTTCTTTCTGTTGAGCATTATATTCACCTAAAGTAACCAGTCCACTGTAGCACTGTCATTGTCACTAACACACGAGCGTCGAGAAAGGGGTACAATCGACCATGTTCATCACGGTAAGTCAAAAGCACTAACTTAGTATTACAGGGTTGATTGAAGCGAATCGTTGTATAGTGTATTTTTATTTTCTTGTTCAATTTTGTAAACAAACCGCTCATTTAATAGAACTAAGACGTATTTTTGTGATCATTTTTCATGAGAAGTTTTTTTTATGATTTGGAGATAATAATTAATTATTTTTTTGTAATGATTCTTTTCATTTATATTTTGGTATTTATTTATTTATTTATTGTCTATAAAATACTAAGACATATTTTGGACCTAATTTAAAAAATGCAGTTTTCTGCAATTACGTCATTGTTCTATTAGATGAGCGAAACATTGAGATCTAAACCCAGTTTCTAAAAAATAAAAACAGACACTTCATAAATTAAGCCCAAAGACTTACCACGAGCACTTAACGAGATCTATTTGACGACCTAAACTGAACTGTTAAAGGAATGGAGCTATAATGTATCCCTCTTTCTCGCTCGCACGCCTGATATTTTAGAACGTCATGGTAAAGCCTGGTCAATTGGTGTAATTGGCTGAAAACGAATTCAACCAATCACAGCAACGTTCGTTTGATACTTTGTCACATTTATTCTTTTTTCAAAAACTGGTCCCATGTTTCCAATTTGATTGTGTTTAATCTTCAATCGTATGACACTGCCCAGCGCGTAAAGATTATACGATTTGCTTCAATGAACGCCGTGCCTATTTTTATTGGTTACGTCATTGTTAAATTACTTTTAAGTGCAATCTGCAAAACTATTATGTGATTATGGTTCTTAGTGACTTACGATTTTCTTGCTTTTGTGAAAGATTTTTACCAGTATCACATGAGCAACGGTATTAAAAAATCTTGTATATGTACTGTATACATGTATCTTTAGACTTTACAGAATCAAGCTTTTCTTCTAAACAGCTGCTTTATTAGACTCTGTAATAAAACTTTATAAATAGTTTATCAGATCGCATTTACAATAAAAATGTAGAAACTTTATTTTATGCTAGATTCTTTTTTATTTTCTTTTTTATTTATTTCACAGCATCTCATTTAAGTTGCATAAAAACTTAAAAATCATGTTCCATTTATTTAAATCTCGAACTAAAAATCATGTTCCATTTATTTGAATATCGAACTAAAAATACTAACACATCTAACCCCATTTTGCGGCGGTGGGTCTAACAGACCCGGTGGGGAGATGCGGCTAATAAGTGAAACAGAGATTTATGAGTGCACAGATATGCAAATAGAAATTTGCGGTCCCCTGCCGATAAAAAGACGCCAGTCCCCGCGGGGCACTGTTTGTCCAAATGTCGGGGGATGAAGGCCTTCTAATTATTTTGGATCATGTATCTATGAAGTGCGCGTAGCTTTCAATGTTTGTTTCGGTTTGCAAAGACTTTTTAACGAATTTTTATTTTAAGAAGAATCTTTTAAATAGGTATATAAAAAGTTATCTCCATAGAGCTAGATACAACAAAGTGCACATTATTATCTCCTAAACAACGAAAATCTCTAAGGAGGCACTTCAGGCAGTCCCTATCTCTACCCATAAGTTAAATCATAGATTATTTACTATATAGTCTCCTCACTAAACTTAGGCTGCGAGGTGTTAACTCGAAGCTATCGCCCAACGTATCAGCAATCCTTGTACTTAATGGTTTTTATCAAACACGGCCGTATCTGAGGGAGGTTATCGTGTAATTCGTGAAACTTGTTAAGCCTAGATTCAGTTATCTCGCTCAACGCTCTTACTTTGTAAGGGGATTGCTAATTATTCGCACCGGCGCGGGAAGGTGACGGCACGCTAACAAGATTATATTATTTCATTCGTTCCCGTTAATCTCGTTCCTTTTTTGAAGCAGGGAAGTTTTAGTGTTAGATTAGATGTTTTGACGGTGTTTCTGTCTGTTGAAGTGAATTTAATTGGTGTTTTAATTTGTACTTTGAGATAAGACGAGATTTTAGCAATAGCAGTCAACCTTAAGGTGTGTACTTATCAAATAAATTGGCAAAAACATACCAAACGCCAACTAAAGCAATAAAACCGTAACTTTTAAAGAAATGTAAACAATTTCTGCAATTTTAGTAAATCAAAGCGAATCGCGGCAAAGCAAACACCAAAAGTGCGGTAGAGCATACGATGCATGGCCATGTCCACGTTTGAGCTTGTTTGCTCATTAGTGGCAGGGAAGGGAGCATCGGCCTGTCACCGCCTGTCTCACGGAGGCTGTCACCTCCGTGGATGTATGAATAGTTGATTGATATGTGGAATTAGATGGATAGGTGTTTTAGGGTTCAAGATGCCTACGTAGTTGGAGACGTTATTGTAATGGCAGGAGATTTACGTTACGTATGATATAGATATGTGAGTCTTAAATGACACTGTAGGCATTGGTGAACTTCTGTCTACAAAATCAACACACATACCTAATGGTCCTGTCTCCTGTCTTTGACCTGTCACTACCTGTGTCTCAGAACTGTCACCTCCGTGGATGTATGAATTGTTTATTTGTATCTGTAATTAAACAGATAGGTGTTTTAAGGTCGATGATAGTAGTGAATGTAGTGATGAGGCACTTACGGATTTTAAAATATCGTTATTCGATTCTTCAATATCATTGTTGGTATTGATGATTTATAATGATTATATCTGTCTGGTTTAAAAAATCTGCTCAGATACCTAACGATTGATATAACAGACAGACAGCTAGATTTAATCATGGTTGAATGAAACTTAGAAACAATATTTGTCTTACATTGTGAAAAGTTGTATAGTTTTAGTTGCTAATAAAATATGTTCATATTTAATCAAATCCATCTGAAACAACTTTTTACTTTTAGATAGCAATTAATAGTTAATAGTTCATTGAAGATTCTTCCTGGGCCCGTCTGTCTATCCCTCGGCGGTTGTCACTTCCGTGAATTTAATTATTTAATACCTTTTTGCACACCTTAGCTTATTATATTTATTACAGGACCAAAATTTATAAAAAACTAGCTTTTGCCTGCGGCTTCGCCCGCGTACATAAAATATAGCCTATGTCACTCAGGAATAAAGCAGCTTTCTGTCGGTGATAAAATTTTAGCAATCGTACCAGTACTTTCAGAGATTACCTCCTACAAACAAAAAAAAACATAAACATAAAATTATTTATTTATTTATTAGTTGATAGCCCTGAATCTCAGCCTATCGTTCAGTCCATCCAAATTTTACCTGTAAGAGATTGTCGTGTACGATAAGGCCACCTATTTTACACTCGTTTGCTTAAATGTTTGTCCTATTTTTGACCTCTACATTAAAGAACATAAATAAATTATAATAAATAGATGATTAATACCTATGTAGAATCAGATGGCTTAGGATAGATAGTGTTACTTACGTTATTAAGTGTTTGAATGTGACTTGATTGATTTTGATTTGATTGATAGATATATTTCTGCTCAGCAGAATATAAGCTATAGATTTATACGACTTAACAACTGTCGTTTATGCTTTGGTGAGATCTTCCTTGTCTAAATATATTTTTTTACCAATGAAGGCAACGATGTACAGGAATATTTTACATTGATTTAATTTAAAACTGGCGTATACATCAAATCACTCAAACGAATTCTAAACAAACAACAGCTCACTTGATCCCTTCATTGAACATCTGATGAACTTTAACAGCAGATGCAAATGTTGGCTCAACATAGATATATTACAGCGTCGGTGTAAAACTCTAGGAACAAATAAATCCGGGATTGTGAACCCCTCGGCGACAGATTGTTAATACTGACCGTCGACGACCTAACGAGCTGTGACTGCCATGAATATGCAGCGCTCGTGGACAAGGACGAATTAATTAAATTTGTCCACATTCAGCCATGTTATGTAGTTAAAAAAAACGGATTTATAATCTAAATTGGTTGGTCAATTGACACTTAGATTGGAAAAAGAATTGAGTGTAAGTGTATCCTTGTCTTAACTAATCTCAAACAACTGATTGGAGATGCTCGTTAAGAAAAGCTCAAAGTTTTGCCGTACAAGATACTGCTGTGATCGCAGATTTTTTTTTTTTAATCATATAAACTAGATTTGAGTGATTCAATTATTCATGGCGAAGCGCACTAGTTTTCTATTTTGAGTGTCTGCAAATTCTGTCTTGCAGAGAAGGTGGTGCCCCTAAAATAGGCAATTTAAAAAAGTTGTTAATTTTAGAAAGTTACGGTAAGGTAAAGATAATTTCCATCAAGCTATCTCCATAATCATAATAAAGTTTCCAAGATCCCTAATGTGCATAAATGATGGTGTCTTATCAAGATAATATTGCCATTACCGATAGACAAAAAGCCTTGTTTTTAATCTAAGCTCATAAAAGTTCCGAGTTTTATATCGTCGATTACACTATCTGTAAGAAAAACTTTTTTTATTGTAGGTTAATACATCGGACTTAAAAAAGTGTCACAATAATAAACAGTAGTGGCATGTAGGCGGTGCTCTTTGTCCGAACAAAAACATAATAAAGCTTGCGCCCGCGCAATTCCAGTGGCGGCGCCGCTAGCGACATCTGTCGGTCCGCAATTATGGCGGATTTATAAGTTAATCGCGCGTTTGACGCGTGAGATTAATACCTTGTGAAAATAATCACATGCTTTTTTTGTCTTGAGTGTAATCAACAGTAAATGGGAAGCTGTAATTTTATTTTTTTCGCGCGGTCGTTGTGACGCGTGCCCTGCAGCGGAGGGTTACTTGATCATTGGTTGTAGTTTTTTGTTGTGGTTATAAGTTACATTTTTCCCCTACTAAATTCGATTTTTAATACTACATTTCGCAATATTCAATTTTACACTTAATAACGGTTATCTGAAATGCTTTAGAAAAGTTTTTGATCAATGATTAGTGGTCAGGGTGTAGGGGTGTCAAACCGACGTGTCGCGCTCAAGTGACGTGTGTGCAGATATGATTATCCTTGCCCGAGGGGTAGCGGGTAAAAAACTGCATACGTGCATGCGTTGGTCGTGGATAAATCTGTTGAAATTACTCACGAATATTTGAGGATTTTTAAACTACGAGTACTTAGGTATATAGTTACATGAATATAGAAAAATTACTTAAAAATAACGAGGGTCACTCAAATCTGAGTGACCGTCGCGTCGTTATTTTTAAGTCATTTTTCATTCAATAAAAACACAATAATCTTTAAAAATAGTTTATTATGCAACAAAAGATGTTTTACACAAAAATGTAAGATGTGATGTATAATGAATGAAGTTTTAAGTTAGTTCACTCTTTCAATGTTATAGGAAACCAGGAAATGCTGTTGAGTAAAAACTAAAATATAAAATCTACTATTTAAATTCTACTAAGTTTACTAATAACACTAATTAAAACAAGTTGGAACATAAAAACTTAAAAATGTTAAGTTATAAGAAATCACAAATCTTAGACTTAACTGTGTAGACACCGAACTTAACAAAACAAAATTTATTTAAAAAAAAAAAATTGCACTCCGGGAGTGCCGGCAGAAGTGAAAACTTGATTATTAACGTTGAGCATGTTTGATATTTTGGAATGGTTAGGGAATAATTTTGCACCAATTGCTTTATCAGTATAAAAGTACTATCATTTATGTGGTAGAATACAATATTCATTTATTGCGCTATCGTACACAAACATGACAATTTATATTACATTAAAAATTTAACACTTTAAAACTATTACAATTATTTTACATTAAAAAGTTTATCTCTCCGAAAAACTACTGAGGTGTCAAGGGACACCCGGATGGAACGAAGTTCCGTTCTGGCTTGCTTTCTATAAGAGAGAGAAAGAGAGAAAGACAGAGAAACATGCGCACGCCGCACGGCTTACAATAGCTTACTATAGAAAAAGTGTCGTTACAACTTTTCGTGAGAATTTTTTCCGTCTAGCCAATACAATATAACTAAAAAATACTATCCTATTTTATGTACATTTTGACAGCACTATTTCAACATCTTCGAAACCATGAAAACGACACTCATGACGAAAAAGTTGATAATTTCTGACATCCGCCATCTTAGATTTACATTTTGACAGCACTATCGGCTTCAACAACCTCGAAAACCATGAAAAAGACACCCATATCGAAAAAGTTGATAATTTATTGCAGCCACCATCTTAGATTTAAATTTTGACAGTACTATCGGTTTCAACACCCTCGAAAACCACGAAAACGACACCCATGAGGAAAAAGTTGATAATTTCTTGCAGCCGCCATCTTGGATTTACATTTTGACAATACTATCGGTTTCAACAGCCTTGAAAACCATGAAAACGACACCCATGACGAAAAATTTAATAATATTTTGCAGCCGCCATCTTGGATTTATATTTTGACAGTACTATCGGTTTCAACACCCTCGAAAACCATGAAAACGACACCCATGACGGAAAAGTTAATAATTTCTTGCAGCCGCCATCTTGGATTTATATTTTGACAGTAATATCGGTTTCAACACCCTCGAAAACCACAAAAACGACACCCATGACGAAAAAGTTGATAATTTCTTGCAGCCGCCATCTTGGATTTACATTTTGACAGTACCATCGGTTTCCACGCCCTCGAAAACCATGAAAACGACACCCATGACGGAAAATTTGATAATTTCTTGCAGCCGCCATCTTGGATTTACATTTTGACAATACTATCGGTTTCAACAGCCTTGAAAACCATGAAAACGACACCCATGACGAAAAATTTAATAATTTTTTGCAGCCGCCATCTTGGATTTATATTTTGACAGTACTATCGGTTTCAACACCCTCGAAAACCATGAAAACGACACCCATGACGGAAAAGTTGATAATTTCTTGCAGCCGCCATCTTGGATTTATATTTTGACAGTAATATCGGTTTCAACACCCTCGAAAACCACGAAAACGACACCCATGACGAAAAAGTTGATAATTTCTTGCAGCCGCCATCTTGGATTTACATTTTGACAGTACCATCGGTTTCCACGCCCTCGAAAACCATGAAAACGACACCCATGACGGAAAATTTGATAATTTCTTGCAGCCGCCATCTTGGATTTATATTTTGACAGTACTATCGGTTTCAACACCCTCGAAAACCATGAAAACGACACCCATGACGGAAAATTTGATAATTTCTTGCAGCCGCCATCTTGGATTTATATTTTGACAGTACTATCGGTTTCAACACCCTCGAAAACCATGAAAACGACACCCACGACGGAAAATTTGATAATTTCTTGCAACCACCATCTTGGATTTATATTTTGACAGTTCTATCGGTTTCAACACCCTCGAAAACCATGAAAACGACACCCATGACGGAAAAGTTAATAATTTCTTGCAGCCGCCATCTTGGATTTACATTTTGACAGTACTATCGGTTTCAACACCCTCGAAAACCACGAAAACGACACCCATGACGAAAAAGTTGATAATTTCTTGCAGCCGCCATCTTGGATTTACATTTTGACAGTACCATCGGTTTCCACGCCCTCGAAAACCATGAAAACGACACCCATGACGGAAAATTTGATAATTTCTTGCAGCCACCATCTTGGATTTACATTTTGACAGTACCATCGGTTTCAACACCCTCGAAAACCACGAAAACGACACCCATGGCGAAAAAGTTGATAATTTCTTGCAGCCGCCATCTTGGATTTACATTTTGACAGTACTATCGGTTTCAACACCCTCGAAAACCACGAAAACGACACCCATGACGAAAAAGTTGATAATTTCTTGCAGTCGCCATCTTGGATTTACATTTTGACAGTACCATCGGTTTCCACGCCCTCGAAAACCATGAAAACGACACCCATGACGGAAAATTTGATAATTTCTTGCAGCCACCATCTTGGATTTATATTTTGACAGTACCATCGGTTTCAACACCCTCGAAAACCACGAAAACGACACCCATGACGAAAAAGTTGATAATTTCTTGCAGCCGCCATCTTGGATTTACATTTTGACAGTACCATCGGTTTCAACACCCTCGAAAACCATGAAAAAGACACCCATGACGAAAAAGTTGATAATTTCTTGCAGCCGCCATCTTGGATTTATATTTTGACAGTACCATCGGTTTCAACACCCTCGAAAACCATGAAAACGACACCCATGATGAAAAAGTTGATAATTTCTTGCAGCCGCCATCTTGGATTTACATTTTGACAGTACCATCGGTTTCCACGCCCTCGAAAACCATGAAAACGACACCCATGACGGAAAATTTGATAATTTCTTGCAGCCGCCATCTTGGATTTACATTTTGACAGTACTATCGGTTTCAACACCCTCGAAAACCATGAAAACGAAACTTATGACGAAAAATTTGATAATTTCTTGCAGCCGCCATCTTGGATTTATATTTTGACAGTACCATCGGTTTCAACACCCTCGAAAACCATGAAAACGACACCCATGACGAAAAAGTTGATAATTTCTTGCAGCCGCCATCTTGGATTTATATTTTGACAGTAAAAGTGTCGGTACAATTTTTCGTGAGAATTTTTTCCGTCTAGCCCCCTTTCACAACGCGCGATAAGGGATAGCTGTCTACTCTCCATCCGTCTTACGCTTTTTCGATCAGGTCACGTGTCCTGACGCGAGTTTAAGATTTTATACCCATTACAGAAAAAGTGCTCAACGCCGCTAAAGAAGTTTTCACTTCAAAAAAACACAAAAACTAAGTTACATTCAAATAATCATCAGATTTATCCCACTTGTAACACCCATGTGTCAAGCCAACGGATTGTAGAGGCAAAAGTCGCGGTTGATATCTACGAGATTGCGTCCGACCGCGGGTCGCTCACACCCGAGGGTCGCACCCCGCGTTTTAGGGTTACAAGTTTTGTGGCTTGTCACACTTTAGGCATTCGGGTTATCCTATTGAGGAATGAGGTTTACGGCTATTTTAGGGTTAACAGAGATTATTTGTGGAGTGTGTTTTTAAGTATGAGAGAGAGTTTTTTTGTCGTGTTTTTTTTTCGAGTGAAATTCAGTGGCTGTTTTAATTATTCACAAATTAATTCCATGTGGAAACTGTGTTGTAAAATTAGTGTAGTTTAGTCTTATGTATAAGCAGCTGTACAATATATGGAATCATTGAAACAGGCGCGATATCGGTGAAATGGAGCTGAGAATTATTGTAGTATTGACTACCACAGCGAAGCTTGCCGAGAAGGCTGACTCGATACATTTGCTGTCAAATACTGCAAAAACATTAGATGTGTTATATTCGCGTTCTAATAAAGTAACTTAAAGTGACTAAAAACTTAATAATTGACACTGGCTAAATGCACAAACCGTGCGTCCAAAAAAACAAGTTTATGAGATGTCATATTAAGAATTTTTGACAGTTCAAAGAACTGTCAGTGTCCTTTTTATGCATATTTTATTGTTTATTTTTTAATATATATATTTTTTTTTATTATCAAAGTAATGGAGGTTTTATAAATGTATAAATCATAGCTAGAAATAAAACAACTGCATGATTTTCTTCCTTCTTACCATCGTTAAGTTTTCATACCAAAACTCCAGTTCCACACAAAATTACCTAAAAAGCTCATTAAAAGTATCATCAGTGTAATATCGGGTCGTGATTTCCGTTGTAGTTCAACTTCTTCTTTTGTCCTGTTTAATTGTGGCTACACACGGCGAATTAACCAAATGAGGCCGGACACTGCATGCTGCCCTCCTTAGCGTTAGTACAATCGGAGGGAGCCTCCTTAACAGAAATTGGAAATATTCTCCCGTATTTGGGACATCAGAATCGTTTTACTTGACTACGATTTGGTTTTATGTCATTTAGTTGCGATTCTTTTGGTTCCTCTATTAAAGCCTGACTCAACTATAATAAATGAAGCCAATTTATTATCATTATACATATTTTATTCGATAAAAAGTTTCGGTAGTCAGCTCATTAGTTTTTATTATTTATCATCTTTTTCGGACAAGGAAATTAAAAATATTATAACACTATAAAATATGAGCCTTGGTTCATTAACACCAAAATAAAAAATAATCTACAAAATCACGACCACAAAAAAAAAATAATTTCAAATTTTACTGATGAAAACGAAACATGATCTCACATGACACTAAATCACCTTATAAACCCATAATTAGTACTAAAAACTAATGCGTTTGCCCACACAGGGGCTTATCGAAACCGCATCTCGGTGGAACTGTACAATTAAACAAAAGGACTTTCGTGATCGGCGCAGGCGCTCACGAAGCCGCCATTAGCGCAGCTCCGTGGGCGTAATTAAAAGAGTTACAATACAGTACTGGCGAATTAAAAACAATTAACTGGGACCCGAATTGAGCACAATGGTCGTCCTGTGCACGACTTACACAGAATGCTTGCCGTCCGCCCGGGCGAACACGGCCCGGGCCATGTTCCCGCGTGAAATGCGATGCGACCCGTCCGATGCGGAAGACGCGTTTGTTTGGCGAAATTAATTTTGTAATTAGCAAGCTTTTTGACGCGCGTATCGGAAGGGTTGATATTTCGATTTCTGTTTGTCAGATATTTTTGGCGTTGCGTTGAAGTCTTTTTGGTAGAATATCGAATGAATTTGGAAATCTATTTTAAATATCGTTATTACTTAAACGTTATAACTACACCCGCTATTTTCCATCGTTTACAGTCAAGCCCAATTGGGAGTATAACGAAAATCAATCATCTAACGTGAATAAAAAGCCCGACTGTGCTAATCGAGCCGTCAAATTGGGTTTTCAACGTTTAAGCTTATTCTGCGAAAGTGCTGAATCGCACTGACACCCCACGCCAGCGCCACAGGGCGAGGGTGTGACGTCACAGGCATTTTTCTCTTTTTTCACGGTACTGCGATTCTATTACCGCCTCTTAATCTACGAGCCCGCATTGGTCTTCTGACGTCATTATATTCAGTCACGATTGACGTTTTTATTAATTTTCAAAATTCGAACTGTGAGTTTATGATACGGTTGGTTTTTATTTTTTATTAAATTAAGTGGCAACTCTAATGAGGGCTGTGGCCAGTGTCGTATTTCGTTGTATAGAATTCTGTTTTTGAGGGTGCCTGAGGGCAACTTTTATTGTTAATGTCCCTTTAAAATTATCGGTTATCAGTGCTGTATCGTTTTACAGCTGGTAGTGAGTTCTTTGTTGAAGAATATGGTGTTTTATTCGTAGGGTTTTTTTTAATCCACAGACTCACGTGCCATATTGAATAATATCTATCTCAGTTAGCGTGACCGAAATTCAGTTTGGAACAATTTTTTTAACATGTTCACGTGATTGAAAACTGTCACGAAATGAATTTGGAATCTTATACATACTCGTATATAAAAATCTCATGCCGTGTTTACTATGACTCCTTCGAATTCTCCTTTTTTGTGTAATATTGACTAGCTTTTGCCCGCGGCTTCGCCCGCGTACTTAAAATATAGCCTAGGTATGTCACTCAGCAATATAGCAACTTTCTATCGGTGAAAATATTTTAACAATCAGACCAGTACTTACAGATTACCTCCTATAAAAAAAAACTTTACCTCTTTATTATAGGTACCTATTAGTCTAGATAGGTCTGAGAATAGCTTGTATGTAGGCTATATTGACCCATTGTTTTACTAGAATGTATATGGCAGACCGTTCACCCAGTCAACTAGTAACAAATAAAATTCTAACCTCACCTTACCTCCCCTCAAAAAACCCAATCACATCTCTTGTAAGCTAGACAGACTTTCAAAAAATTAAACAAAACGGTTTCAATAGTCTGGCGAAAAAATCGCGTGCACTACATGCATCCCGTGGTACTACAATACGACTTTTTGTCTGTCCGTCCGTGGCTTTTTGAACTGAATTTTTTTCACTCCATTCGGTCGAGCGACGTCGGGTAGGAGAGCTTTATTTCACCCCGTCAGCAGATAGGGCTGATAGGATTTTGTTTTTTTTAGTTGCTCGGAAAAAGATACGGTGTTAATTTTTCAATGATCTGATTTTTGTGGATTGGTTTCGAATTTGGTACTGGCGATACGTTTTCCTTTTTAAAATTTTTACGTAATAAAATACTCGTATTTTGGCTGCTTGTAATAACAATATAATACCAATACTTTTCTTGAGTTCCTTTTTGTTGATATGAGGAAAATTCTTAAAGAAATTTTCTTTAAGAATTTTTCTTTACAATCAAATTTAACTAACCAATAGTATTATACAGATGAAATATAAAACCAAGCAATACTAGATTATTGCAAAAAATGTGTATAAGTCAAAAATCTATTTTATTTTTGTAAAAAGTCTGTTATAAGTACCGACAAGCTACCTTTGCGTTTTTTTGCCTGATACTGATTCCTTTTAAAGCTCCTTACCTATTTATCTAAATAAATTATTAAAACATAGAAAAACATAAACAAAAAATAATTGGCAACCCTAACCATGCATTAGTTTCCAACTCGGACAGTAGCCGTCCTCCCGTTCCGTGTAGTACAGTCGCGTCGAGCTCAACGCTAAGTGCTGGCAGTGTCACAAATGAAACTGTACGCCACTGTACACTATTCAAATACAGGCATCACAATTTTAGCTTTAAATTCTGCCAACATTTTTTATTGATTAAAAAAGCGAATAAAATAAACACAAGCTTTGACAGTTTTCCAGGAATCGTTCATTCATTTCGTTCTAACCTTCATTCCAATTTCAAAAATGGCGCCATCAATACTCGAGTTTACAACTAGACCGAACGGAATCAATCGAAACCACCATTTACGCACGTAATCAGTTCAAATTACATCATAAAAAAGACAATACACTTGTTAATTCCATTAAAAAAACAATACATAATGCCCAATGAGCAATAATCGAGCGTAATCTTTAAATTGAGCAACAATTATGTCGTTACTGAACCCCGATAATCTCCGATCTCAAACAATAGCTACACCATTTTTGTTGGTAAATTAAAAGCTTAGTGCCATAATAGACGGTTCAAAAGTATCGATAAAGATCGAATCGAAGCACGTGTTACGTTTTAGACAATACGTTGAGTTGAGCACTTTCGATCCGAGCGAAGTGACTTTGTCAAGAGGTATCGTCGGTGTCAAGTGCGCACTGATCTTCGTCGATCGCCACTACAAAGCTTGTAGTACGTGATTAAACCGCGAATGTCAAAGTGCAAAGATCGGCCCTTTGTTGCGCTCCCATCAGTCAATGCTTCCCGAACTGATGTGTTCATTCATCAAAAAATTGCTCGCGGCTAGTAATATACGTGCGTAGTTTACAGGGGTTTAATGGAAACTTACGGATTCTTATGAAAGGATAAGATTTATGTTTTAATACCAAGAGCAATCGGAGTTTATTTTCCTAATAGAAAATATCGATATTTGATGTGAAAAGGGTCGATTGTACTAATACAGGATGATACTTGTATCTTGACTTTTGCGCTTAAGTTAACACATAGGCACAGTGGACCTTAGCAAATCGCATATTATACAAAGCTAATATGGTTAGGTAATTAAAAGAATATTTTTCGCACATAAAACCTACAAAAATTTCTGCCAGTAAACGTTCGTTTCCAAACAGCTATTCATTGCAGACTTATAAATTCTGGTATTTAATGTTTTTATTCTGATTCGCGCCACATATCATAATCGGTGGCTCGCCCCCGAACACGAGTGTGTGTCAATCTTTCGTTTTTCCGCCACGAGCGCGCGGTCAGACCTCTTTGTTATTTAAATTAAACACGCCCAGATGGACAGACGCGCACGGGGGAATAATTAACTTATGTATTTTAAAAATTCCTTTTTACCACGTAAATGGAAACATTCTAGCATCAAAATCGTGAATCAAAGCGGTTTTAATGTATTCACGGTGGGTGTGTAAATATTTTCAGTATTAATCACCGCTTCGATAATTCATATCGGACATCAAATTCTTCATGGCGGTGAGCCACGCACGAATCAACGGCATAAAACAAGTTTTCTATACGTCGTGTGATTTAAGCTTACTTTAAATTTAATCTCTCTACTAAAGCTAGGATCCAGCCTAACAGGTGATTTACTCCATCGTTAGTGAAGGCTAATTCTTCCGCGTTCTCGAGTATCTGCGTTGTTTCTATCTCTCTCTGGCGATGCGGGGCAGGTTTACGACGTCATTAATGTTATCACAGCGATGCGATGGGACGCCGCGCGCCGCTACAAACTCACAGCGTACGGAACTTACGTTAGTTGCCTATGAAATAATGTTATGATTCTTATTTCGAATTTCTTGTACATTGCTGCATTTTTGCCTGTGACAAAATTTACGTTATTGGATCCGGTGCTATGCTAGCAATGGAATATGTAGCGAAACTTAATCCGTGTTTCGTTTATTGGTCCTTTAGTACAAGACGTAGGGTTTGTGTTGTGACGCCGGTCGTTGAAAGTTAATGCGAAAACGATAGCCCGGTTTATAGTCCCAGCGTAGTGTTGTATGATTATACGCCATTTGTATTCGTTTCGTATCATTAAAGATAAAAGTTATACGTTTTAATATAAAGAAAAGCGGAATTAATCGGAAATATGTGATTTAACATCCATTTTCAAATTGATTGGAGCAATTTGAATGTAAATGAGGTGTTTACAACTTCCTTTTTAGTGAAGTATAAACGAAAAAAGGTTTTATATTGGGTATCATAAAACTGGAAGTAGGTTATTCTAAATACCATCATTATCACTATGGTGGTAATAAACTTTCTATGGAAAACGCTGTCGCAAAATAATCGATGCTGAGATGAGAAATTATTTTTATTATTTGATTGGTTTATCGTTAAACTTATGAATAATTAACTAACTAAAATATATCTATATAAGGGTGTGAGAAATGATATAACGGAAACCCATCAACAGTTGCAATCAAAGAAATCATTATTTGAGAAATTATGACTAAATGACAAAATGAATGTAAAAACACAATTTGTCATCATAAGCTATGGTCTATAAATATTTAACAACCGTTTCTATAATTGACTATAACTTCTGTATGATAACCTAAAAATACCAATATTGTAATCATCATAAAAATCGAATCAATCAGATCCAATCAACGAAAAACTTACTGATTAACCTTTCATCTGTTTATATACAACATAATTAATTATTTAAATATATAATGGCCCGACTAATTAATACCCAATCAATAAATAACTAATATTAACTTATGTTTGATTTTTACCCGATTGCGGCAGAGCTGAAAGGTAGAGTAATGGATTTGACAGTTTATGTATGATCGCATGTGTAAGAATGTTTTCTCGGAGATACCATCTAATCTTTGAATCGACGGACAAATAAGGCACCTCTCGATTTATCTTTCTTTTTTTTTAAATTGATATAATTATACTATGCTTGACTGCGATCCCACCTGATAGAAAGCAGTGATGCAATCGTTGATGGTGAGGGGCACTAGTTTACTAAAAGCTTATTCACTCTAGCCTTGAAGACACCTAAATTATAATCGAACGGAATGACTGCAGCAGGCAAATTATTGCAGTCCTTCATTGTACGCGGTATAATCGACGAGGCAAAACACCGAGGTACAACGGAGGAACAACGTAAGAATGGATACTCGCAGTACGTCGGGTTGTCCAATGGTAGAAAGGAGATGGCAGAATCAAGTCATACAATCCCCGCGCGCACTCTCCAAAATGGGTCCTATAAAATACCGAAAGGCTGGCTACGCTACGCCTGTGCTCCAGGCTTTGCAGATTGGACTTCGCTAAAACTATTACGAACGAATAACGAATACAAATAATTGTATTTTTTCAAACAAATACTTTGTCTACTTTGATACATTGTATCAGAAACTATTTGCCAATAAAGGTTTTATTTTCTCTACAATTTACACCTTTTTGCGATCGCAAGTGCTCATAGATTAGGTTCGCACCAACTTCAATTTCAAGAAAACGCTGCGAACTAAGGCTCCACACACACTGACCGCATTCCGTCTTACGCGATGTCAGTTCGCCATTATGCGGGACGAACTCGGGACCCCGTCACCTCGCTATCAGTGACGTGACACTTGCCAGTGTTGTGAACGACTCCCTGACCCACTTGCGAACTGTATTGTTCTTTTGTCAGTCAAATGACTGTTCAGGAGGATACGCTTTGTGGTGTGACGTCGCGTGTGACCTGACAGGTCACTTCTTGCCCTTTGAGAGAATAGGTCAGTAGGGAGAGGATTGAGGGAAGTGTGATGAGGGATATGGATGGAAAATTATGCGAGCTGTGTGAAAAAAGCAATTCCCAGTTGTTATTTTGTGAGAGAGCTGTATTTAAGTCTTATAGAAAGCCGTAAACTTACTCCAGCTCCTTGCAGTTGCTGGAAACTTAAAATGGCGTGAATATAAAGATACAAACTGGTCCTGTTAGTCGTTACGCAGCAAACTTTACGGATTAGAACTTGAATTTCCTCCAAAATTATAAAGTACCGTTACAATATGACTCTATTAAAAAGACAGCTCCACGATAACTGCGACGCATTCTCTGCATATACATCTTAAAATTATGTAGGTATGTCATTCAAAATGCCGTTATAATATCATTATGTTTAAAGAATTCACATAAAAGCCGAAAAATATTCTTCAACAATTTCTTGTAATTTCTTCATTGAATAAATTTTATTTTTTAGTTGGTACCTACCTAAGTGGCAGTATTGTGTAGGTACCGTAAGGTTGGTACGGTAGCGAGTATTTTTGTGACGTCGTAAAGTTGGTACGTTTCGCGTCGGTAGCGCCACCCGTCGGGTAGTTTATGTCGCGCGATCTTACGATATCGCGCCAATGTTATGTGCACGCACCTTTATGGTATTATGTTACGTGCCTTAGAAGTTACACGAGAAATACCTTAAGTTATTCTTAATCCGTATTAGGTAAATCTAATTTGCAAATTTAATTTACAGTATGAGGTGTATTCTCGTTTATGACGTACCTAGCCTCGTAAGATATTATACAATTCTGAGCCTAAAATGGCAGGCGATCGCTGACCATAGACAATAAATGCCTTATTAGTATTATTTATGGAATGCTTACATATCAATTTTCCGAAGACGGTTCTAGCTTCCAAGATTAAACGGTTTCTGTCTGCTTAAATACCTATCAACTCTCATTTGATGAGTTTTTTATTGTGATTTGATCTCGCTTTAAACTATCATTGTGTGAAATAGGAGAAAAAGTATTCGATTATAGCTTTTTGCTCTATAATTTATGTTAAGCGCCGAAAGCGATTAGTAATTTGATTGGAATAATCTTCTTTCGATTTATCTTATCGGCTAAGCTTAATCTGTTTACCTACTTGATTTTTAAAATTCAATGGAAGTTTAAGTTCAATTCACTACAAGTGAATCAATAAAGAAAAATGTTTAGTCGATTGTATGTGGGCACAAATCCAGGTAAAATGCAACTACAAATTATTATTTTTGTCACATTCACAATACAAATGCCAATATTAAAAGCACGTGGCAACATTACGAGATTGTCAGACAACACCCCCGCAGGGAACCGTTGTTAAAAATACCATTGTAATATCAACAAAAACCTATTTACAAATACTCCGCTAACGCCCACTCAAAAGGTGTTTATTTAAAATTTTATTTCACAATGCTAAAATGTCACAGTTTTTCCCTTTTCGCGCCATTTGATGCTGTTTGACATCTCCAACTTTATAATACACTCCTCTAAACATTTGCTAAATAAATAACATCCTTGCTCCTTCGTTTTAAGAATGAAAAAGTTCGATTTAAAATTTTTATAACGGTAAATATAACGTTGTTCGATAAGGCTGGCCGTCTCTTTTTTTTCTTCTCTCGGACACGTGTCTATGGTACCTATGGACGTCCAATTTGTGTCTATTGATCTATTGTTAGGAATCTTTTGAATTTAATACTTTTCAATGTTATTAACTGTCATAAAAGTTAGATGTATTTTTTCTTTTATTCATTCATTGAATCATTTTGCCGACGGCTATGTGCTAAATGTCCGATGTAACAAATGAATATTACTTAGCAGTAATAGCGTTTTAGGAGCGCTTACGGTTTTTTTTTTCATTACATTGGCTACTGTTCAGTAATTCAATAGTAATAATATGCCTAGTTTCAATAGGGTTATGAAGCTAAAAGTTTCATATTCCTGGTTTAGTTTGAGTCTAATTCCGTAAAACTTTCATAATGTGTGCGCTGAGTCCGAGTTGCTTTTACGTTAACGCGACCGGAACGTTTATAGCATTTGGCTCTTTGATTGGTTAAGAGCTTGGAGCGAGCCAATCGGAGCGATCAACGTCATAAACGTGTCGATCGCGTTTACTTAGAATAAACTCGCACTAGGCAGACTGTTTCTTTAATCGTTTTGATAGATCGACAAAAAAAATGTGGCAAATTCTTTCAGTATTGTTTTTTAACTTTCAGTAGATAAACCTTCCTGTTAAAGGCTGTTGTTCTTCAACAAATTTTTTCAAAAATAATCAAAAATATTAAAAAAAATAATAGGTAATATAATCTAAGATATTTATTTAACATTATATATTCTTTATAATGTAAGAATGTTGAATCTTTAGCATGTATAATGGTATACACCATTTTGCTTTGTTGGTTGTCCTTAAATAAATAAATAAAAACAAAATACCTCTTTATAATATCAGTGTAGAAGTGGAGATTATTAAAAAATGGTTAGATCCCAGAGCCAATTTTTTGTGAAGACAATTTCTATTTACACATCGAACATACGTCGCAAATACTCAACATACCTATATTAACAGCACATTATGAACGTAAATAAACATCTCTTAGTATCAGATAAGAGGGAGGGTGTTATTCTCAAGATCCCAATCTCGGTGACAAACACCACGGGCCTATTGTGGTAGCTAAATTTGCTTCGCTATTTCCGATTTACTTACAAGATTATTTTACTTATTATTGTAAAACCGTTCGAGATTATATCGTGTGAAGCGTGCCCTAAAATGTAGAAATAGATGTCTTAAATGGGTTACGTTGTTTCGGTTGATTTTGTACTGTCTTCGTAGACTTCCTCAATGAAAATACTTTTAGTTCAAACATTCTGCTACATTGAAATGTCCGAAAATTCTGTTAAATGTTTGGGACACCTCTAAAAACAAGTAATCAATACTAAGAAACATTATAAAGAAATAAAATTTGTAAGTTTGTATATAGGGGGTAATATCTGAAACTTCTAAAGCTAAACCAATCCTGAAAATTCATAAATACACAAATAGAATACTAATCTATCATTGAGTGACTTAGGCTATTTTATTTCTACTTTCAAGCGGGTCGAAGCCGCTTGAAGAAGTTGCTTAGTTACATTTTTCTGAATGATCGGCTCCTTGTTATTTAAAAAGCGTTACTTCATTGAAATTAATGCTTTCAATTATGTACCAAATCTTAATTTCATCACACTATACCAAAATTCGATAGATTTTCACATGTGCTCACCTAGTTCTTGGAGCATCTCTCTGTTCGTGCCGCTTCAACCATTCGGCATTTTTCGGCCACAGTCGGCTGTTCTTTGGCTATACTCGGACATTCTTCACCCATCCTCGGATGTTGAACAAACATCTGCTAGCCGCTTACAGTTCGCCTCCTTGCATCAACAGATTATAGGTTTGTAAAGACGGCTGTTTGCTTTTTCATTTTGTGGCCTTTTTATTAAGTTTACGGTCTGTTAGGATTATTGTTATACGGTTATAATTTTTTTTTTTGTCGTTTATAAACGGATTATTAAGTTTATTTATTCTTAAATTTCGATTATCCGTATGCTTTACCTTTAATTTTCCGAATACATAATACTCGTAGAAAGTCAATGAGAGAGCGAACGCCGGGGTTCGTTTGGGGTTTAATGAATTAATATAATTGGTAGAACAGTAAAGTAAATATCAAAAGTTTGAAATACTTGAGTAGGTATCTCTTACAGTCTTTAATTTAGACGAGCGTTCAGTACAATTAGTAACGGCCAATAAGAGAACCATTTAACGGCCAATTACAATCACTATAAACTTCCAAATGATAAAAAATGCTCCAATCACTTATAAAATAAACCAAAAAGAAAACACAACACAAATTAAATACAATCAGCGGAGCGATGAAAGTTAAAAGCCATTGATATAAAAAGCGTGTCACTATAAACACCCGCATAACCCGTAAATCGACTAATGAGAGGCGATTATTTTATTTTCATAAACGATACACCCGCCATCGATGCGGGCCATCGATTTAATTCTCGATTATCACCCTTTAGTCGAGTATTTAATGAGAGTCAATGAGATTCGTCACACTGAAATCTGGAGGGCAATCGGTTTGTGAGATAACGATTTATTTATATTGTAGTTCGTAATACTTTAAGTCACTGTTTACAGCAAACAAGTTTCAAGAAATTGATAGAGTGATAGATAGATTGAATTTCATATGCTTTAGTTTTGCGGTTTAGTATGTGGTCATAAAGGAACTAAATTAAAAAAAAAACATGTAAACTTTCAACAGGTGAAGTTAAAAACAAAGACATAAAAAATGTAGCAACTGTTCAAATAATGAAAACGAAGCCAAAATTTTCAAAATTGCCAGCAACTGGTTTAATGATGATTGATACATTAAATTACTCAACTATCTGGCTCGCTTATAAACAATTGTTACGACCTCTGTTGTATTTCCCACTTTAAATTAGGACCAAAATTTAACCATTTGATAATAATAGTCATCAATTGTGTATATGTATATTTAATAAACATCATCAATGTTTAAAGTAGTATAGACTACTTCATTATTTTCGTCATATTTGTCTCTATACGTTAATGGAATTTCTTTAAATGATCATTACTTCACCAAACACAACCTTTGATACAACAAGTGAATCTTTATATTATAAACACAGTTTAATTTATTTCTTGATTGACACATCAATATATTTTCCCTCTCACTATCTACTAGACATTATTCTTTCTTAATTTGCCTATGACAACTTCATCCACAGCTTTTGTATTATCACTAGCAATCCTTTCTTCTTCGACACCAAAGGAAACATCGTTTTAAATATTTCAAATATAACTGTTTATTATCCTTTTCTTTATATACTGGAAGGTGTGTTTCTCCCACTATCCACTGGATATTAGTATTTCTAAAGATGCCTATGACAACTCCATCCATAAACTTTGTATCATCACTAGCAATCCTTTCCTCTTCGTTATCTATAGTTACACAAAGTACTTCACCCAGGCTATCAATAGGTACTTCAAATCGAGCCCTCGACTCATCGGCGCCAAGAGGCAAACTTATAAGTTTATAAGCATTCATTGGTCATGATAGAACATTGATTCACTGGGTCAAATCTGTTGACACTATCATCAATACTGTTTAAGAACGGGCTTCGAATCATGCGCATGTAGGGTTTATTAGTGTGCGCTGTCTGTAGGTACCTACTGGGTTGTTTTCATATTATTTTTGAGATGCGTTGATTTATGGAATTTTTTGAAAAGAAAACCATTTTTATCATCATAGAATGTAATGAATGTTATCAAAGATATGTATGTGTTGGAATATGCTCGAATAGGTTAGGAAGAGAATTTGGGACTGTGGTCCGGGTCCAAAGAGCCCCACGATCCAAATAATTTTGGTCTTTGTGGATTTAATTTGAGGTCCATAGATTTTTTGTGGGAACTTATTAAAAGAAAATCTAAGACAAAAAAAAATTAGAAACTTAACAAAAACGTCTGTGACATAGTAAACAAAAACAATCTTCTTAGACATATCAACATCATCACAATCAACAATTACACAACTAACAAATGACGTCATTCATTCAGAACCTACTTTAAAATTTAACACGACACTCCTTCATCCATTCAATTAGGTTCATTCGTTCATTCCGACCAATATTTACTGCATCTACGGCGGGGTCGTTTCAATTAAAATATATTACATTGTTACGATGTCCGGCGGGCGCAGGGTTAATTGCTATTGCACCGTCTTTGCCTGATCTTTGGTCTTTTGGATCATTGTCGTACACCTTTCGATTTGATAGTGCAGGGTTGAGATTGCCTGCCCTTGGATTCTTTGAAGAAATTGGAATTTCACAGCGATTTTTTTGTTTTATTTTTTCTTAACTTTTTTTTTATTGTAAAGACGTTTTCTAGAGATTCTGAGATTTAATATTACTACAGAATTTTCTTATTTCACAAAATATTTACTTTCAACAAAAAAAATATTCCGGTTATAACATATGTGTCTTCATGGCTAGAGTGAACAGGCTCTTAATAAACTAGTGTAATTCACCATCAACGATTGCATCACTGCTTACCATCATGTGGGATTGCAGTCAAGCACTGATTTATATCAGATTAAAAAAAATATTCTTCATTATAAAAGTTCGTTTTTTCGTTATGACTGTAGCGCTTTCAATAAAGATAATACTCAGTGTGTATATACTCTTTATTCCTTAATTTTTTCCATGCTATTATTTCCACAATTATTATGTTGTCGTTTTTAATATTGTTTTCAAAACTTATATACTTTTCGACTTTCCTAGTTAAAGTTTTACCTCTTAAAAATTGAACGGTCTCTCAAACATTTGCTTTCAAGCTTGCATTACGTCGGCAGAAGATCGCTCTATTAGAGCCATTAGACTGAGTAGAACTGAGCAGCCACCTGCTTCGCTTGCCTACTCTTGACCTCCTTCGTGCGGCTTTCAATCGTCGTAGTTAACTATCCTTGTTAGAAAAAAGTACTTTGTTAAATCATACATACTTACATATGTGTGTGCCTGTTCTGCTGGAATTAATGTTGGTTTTTTTTATATTTTTGTTATTTTTGCTTTTGACATAACCTTTACGTTTGATTTTCATCTAAGGCTCTACCACGAGCTCTTAACGCGATCCAATTGACGACCTAAACTGAACTGTTAAAGGGATATATATGGTGTATATCTCCTTCCCTCTTTTTCGCTCGCATGACTGATACTTTAACACGTCATAGTGAGGCCCCTACGGGCCTTATCTTGTACGTTTTTAACACTTAGGAATATCTTACGCTATATCAAAATCAAATAATATTTCTGTACAGTTACATTGCCATGTAGTACGTCAGTAGTCACTAGGATAAATTCCTTGCCCATCTTACAACTACTCAATGGCCATACAAAGCTCTCTTTCTCCGTCGTTTTGCACGGAAATGCAAATTACACAACTTATTGTCCAGCTTACAAACAAACGCCTCAAAACATCCTTCAATAAGCTCAAAAATACTCCATTCAAGTTTCAACTTTAAAACTGTTGCTGAAACGTTAAAACCGTTTCCACAGATTTTTGTGTTCTTTTCTTTAGGGTCTATCAACTGAAATTCAACTTTGAGAATGTGGTTATAAGGTAGGTTTTCTGTTGTGCGGGTAAAGTGTATCAATTATCAAGCAGCTGTCACCATTTAGTGGCATCGCTGGAACAATTAGGACAAGTGACCACAATTATGGTCTTAGGATTGCGTCATCTTGTCCCAAGACGATGCGAAGCGTAGACACACGAATTAGAATTAATAGTTGCCTTTTATTGAATGAAAATGTAGGTTGTTGGAGCTTCGGGCCTCCTGTGACGTCATTTTTGTTGATAACATGATACAGTTGGGTGTCGTTGTGTTTTGTACTATGCTCATCAATTTTATCTTTGTTAGGTGCTGTTGTTGTATTGGACTTAGCAGCAAATAAAAATTTATAGTTACTTTACAGTCTTAGAGACATATCAGCACTCTTAGAAGCATTAATCAACACATTTTGGTAGGCTACTTGGCACATGTGGTTATTCTTAATAATAATGTCCAAAAAATCAGACTTAAAAGTTTCATTCAAATTCAGCATTCATACAAAATTTAACTGAAGTATATTGGTATAGTCGTACCAGTAGCACACTCTTATACAGCCTCTATTTAAAGCCCATTTATGTCCCACTGCTGGGCGAAGGCCTCCTTCTCCTTGTTCCACACACGTCTGCCACTGCGGGCCAGTCCCTCCGGTAGTTATTCAGCTCATCTCCACCTTCGCCCTTGTCTGCCGCAATGTCGCCTTGCGTTTAATGGGACCCAATAAGTGGGTCTTTTAGCCCACAGCTAATCCGACATGTGGCTAACATGTCCGGCCCAATCCCCATACACCTCAATTATGTAAATTAAGTTACTATCATAATTATAAGCACTAAAATTTAATTTAATTCTCAAATAAATGGAATCGATTCAGTAACCGATTTCAGGATTTGCTTTTTAGTATAGAGATAGTTTCCCCGAGAATAAGCGAAATAAAGCTAAATAAACAAGAGATATCAAAGGGACGGGGAGAGCCTTTCACCCAGAAGTGGGACATATATAAGGCAAACAAAAAAATACTAATAATTATATTTCTTTCAACATCATAGGTAAATTAAACATCTCGTATAAGCCTGAATTAACAAACAGATATTGTCTTACTCACTTGAGGCATTCTCATCGCACATCTCATCATATCATATTATCATCATGTCAGCCGAAAGGCGTTCACTGTTGGACATAGGCCTCCCCCAAGCGTCACTACAACGACCGGTCCTGTGCGTCACGCATCCATCGGTCTCCTTGTTGGACTCCTTCCAATGCTGCGTCTTCCGGTACGTGGTCGCCACTCCAGAACCTTTCGTCCCCATCGACCATCATTCTGTTTTGCGTGCAATATGCCCTGCCCATTGCCACTTAAGTTTAACGATTCTTCGAGCTATGTCGGTACCCTTGGTTCTCCTGCGGATATCTTCATTTCTAATGTGACGCAAGGAAACTCCGAGCAAAGCCCTTTCCATCGCCCTTTGGGTGACTTTGAGTCTTTTTATGAGGCCCATTGTAAGCGACCACATTTCAGCCATACGTTATTACTGGCAACAGATATATTTTTTTCAACATCATAGGTAAATTAAACATCTCGTATAAACCTGAATTAACAAACAGATATTGTCTTACTCACTTGAGGCCTTCTCATCGCACATCTAGGTTAATTTATAATTACCCGCGATGATTACTTGTCAGTTTTAATGTTAGTTTAACACACAACTTGTTTCATTAGATGTACAGTAAGGCCGCAAAAGTCCATAGGAACGCTAAAGATTACATTGCTACGAACCGAGCGAGCGCGTTACTTCCGTGCGTATGTGTGCGCATGTATGAGTATCCACATTCCACAGATAACACACACTAAGGAACTGTCGTCGCACTGAGCTTAAAAACATTATTATTTTTCTGTTCTTACCATAGCATTGATTCGCGCAAATACGTCATGTGCTGGTAGCCGTGTGAATTAAGTGTTGGATTCGCAAATCACGTAACCCGAGTTCAAATCATGGTCGGTCCGTTGCAGTTATTTCTTACTTTGAAAATTCCCAATCTATATTGATATAGTTGTTTTTTTATATTTCTATGAAAAATACTATTGCATTTTTTGCACTAAATAGTTGCAAATTACGAATGTGATCTATTAACCACAAGAAGAATCACATTCGTAATTTGCAATTAGTAAGTTGTTACATCTTTTCGATGTTATAAGGTGGAAATAAAAAGACGTGTTTAATAAAAATGTTTATTCTTTATATTTACAAATTAAACATTTATGAGAATTGTGACGTCGAATTGTTACCTAGACAAAAAGTTATCTTGTAACCGTTATCTATGTTACGCCTAAGATTGTTTGTTGGAAGTATACCCACTTAGACCATTCATAATATGAATAACGTAACAATGAACGGATATTCAAATTTTAATAAAATAAAATATAGGTAATTGTTTATATCCAGTTATTTATTGAAAAGTGATATATGATTTGGACTTTGTAAACATTTTATTTTTGTGTAACGTCACAATGAATGTATTGAGGTCATAGCTTAATTGTTCATTTTCTTGACGAAAAGAAGATTGAAACCAAACCTCAATTTCTGTTAAAAGAACTTTAGTTCTCACAAGATAATCGTCAATTAGATGAGAAAAATAAATTGAACTATAGTATTATGTTAAAACAGTGCGGGTAGAAGAATAAAAAACGAAATAGACTCATGATTATTGTCAACAAAATTGATAGCGAGTTCACTGCATTCTTAAGATGAGGCGATGGCACAAGTTAAAAGATATAGCTGTTTTAAACGAAAGTAAACACAATATAATACAGTGTATGTTAACGAATAATCACAGATATGTTAAAATAAAATGGTAGGCCATTTAGTTTAGTTAACATTAAATATTTAGTGCGAAACGTAATCGTTCTTGTTTGTGCCTCTCTGTCAAGTACGGCTTTTTAGCAGGTTTTCTGTGATGCACGCCTTCAGCGTGAAGTGCACGGCGAACAGTATCCATCGAGGTGTCATATAATTCCGCAAAATGTCTCGTTGGTGCGAAACCATTCGTTTCGTATACGTCCACCATATGTCGTCGCTGCGCCTCGCTAATAAGCTTCGGTCTCCCACTTCTCTTTCGACTACCAAGGCTACCTTCTTCCTCATATCTTTTTAGCCAAAGATTTACAGTATATTTCTAAAATAAAAAAATATATATATTAGGCAGCTATACCTACTTCACTTCATTTTCATTATATAAAATGTTAATAATCATAATTATTGAATATAATTTTAAAATAAAACTGCATTTATTAATCCAATAACCAATCCAATAAACCCAACGATTTACGTATTTCTCTTTTAAACCTCATAAAGATACGATGAATGGATTCATAAATGGCATACGTTTTAATTAGAAGATTAATTTGTAATAAAGTTACAATTCATTAATAGCTATTATACTCACATTCAATCCGGTTTCTTCAGATATTTGTGTTTTATTAAGACCACTTTTATGCAGCCCAATGATAGTCGCCCTCACTTCAATACTAATATTAGCCTGCATTTTGCGAATATTACAATACTGTCAACCTCACGTCACTAACCAACAACTACAACCAAACGACAGTTCATTTCGGTAAAGTTAAAACTCATGTCTACCTCGCAGAAATCTAATTCTTTATTTAGTTTTTTTGTGATCTACCTTTCTAACTCCAAGAAATGTGTGAACAAGTTAAAGAATAATTTAATATTGTAATGCAAATACATAACTTCCAATCGGGTAAGAACTTACAAAAAGTCAATAATTGCGTGGGATTTGAACTTGCGGCACACTGATTTGCGCTTCAATCTGTGTGCCTATACCACTGGGCCATCTTGACTTAAGATAAGTTGATGAAATTGTGAATTTCAATCATTTGTTGGCGAAACTTGAAAATAAAAGGTCGTAAGTCAAACTAAACGTCAAACGAATAAGTTTTAAGAATTCTTATGGACTTTTGCAAGTGATAGTACGTAGGTTGATTAGCGTTTTTATTAAATTGTTGCTGAGTGAGGACTTGACTACATTGTAAAGATTCTGATAAACCACGAGTATATTATTCTTCTTTTCTTTTAAAAGTATTTATCATCATCGATGATATGCTTCAAGTCTTTTCCAAGCTCAGCCACATCTTTTGGTCTTTCTGCTTCCGTAATAAACCAACTGAGTGCAACCACGAGCTTCTAACGCGATATAGTCTGTCTAATACGTCAACCGACTTGGGAATTTTGTATAATATTTAATCATTTAAAAAAAACTTATATTCGATACTTTTCATAAGGTTCTTCTGTTAGTAAACAATGATCTCTATCTCTTAATCAACCTTGATTATTGAACCCGTGTTGACTACATCAGATTTCATTAAATCCTAATAATTACCCAAGTCGTTTAACTTATTAGACAGACTCTACCTTTGACGACTTAAACTGTTGTGTGTGTGTTAAAGGTATGGACCCATAAATATTGTGTGTAGCTCCATCCCTCTTTCTCGCTCGTACAACTGAAATTTTAACACGTCATGGTAAGTTCCCTGGTCTTTCCTTTTTTTTAATCACCTTCATCCACCCGTCCCTTTATCACCATGATAGGATTTGGCATATCATCAATTATCTTCTCCAATTCGAGCTCTAAGTTTAGTAACATCTTTGACTCGGGCTTTGTCCATACCAGATGGCTTAACGTGACAACGGCGAGTTACCCATTACTCGCTTCATAATTGGTCCTAAGAAGCGAATAGGTCCTCAGAATCGAGTTTCTCCTCAGAATCGAGAATCGATTGTTTTTCACACTACTTGCTATCAATGATTTTTTTTTCTCTTCTAAAGGTAGATACACGCTAGGATATCTGACAGGTTTGCCAGTACAATTGAGTTTTGCAGGTAAACCGGAGCGTGTATATTGCACAAGTTCAGGTTTCAGTTTACCTGAGCGACATAGCTGTACAGCCAAACCTGTTAAGTATAACGTAGCGTGTACCTTAAGACAGTAAACAGTCTATGCGTAAGCAACACTAAACATCTCAGTCCTGCCAAAACAAAGGACGATCACCACTAATCAGCGCTGACATTCATAACACTTACGAACCAACTCAAGCAGACATCTGGCCGAGCTCATAACGACAATGTTGTTTACCGAGCCATATCTTAGTATATAACAATAAAAAATATTAATGCGCCTCGCCAATGTTCTGGGGGCCTAATCGCATTACGACTAGGGTACCACAGTCCTGCAAGCATTCACGGGTTATTATGCTTATTCGTTTTTATTTGGGGGTAGTCGAGGATTAATCTTTTCTTTGTTTTCGGTTACTTCCGAGCTTCCTTCAAGATTGAAGAACGGTTATTTTTTGGGCAAGGGTTGGAGATTATTGCTATAAATCATTGTTGCGTTTTGTGACCGCAAAACGATGCGGAAAGCTTTGAATAGTTATAATTATAACGAAACCCAATTTTAAGGTGACTAAACTACAACTATTTGCTGTAATCAGAAAAATTCTATTTTATATTGTGTTTGAGATATCTAATCACATAATAAAGGGTCCTGCCAAGGCTGCGGAATTATTCTAACGAGTTACCATTACACAGATGGGATTTAGTCCAAAACAAAATAGTTATGATCACCCTACTTCTTCACCTGGGTTTAGAAGAAAATAACAATATAATTATGTATTTGTAATGGATTAGCCAAACTTAAGTGGCAGTGGCCAGGGTACATTGCTCGCAGAACAAATTTTCAATAGGAACGAAAGGTTCTGGAGCGTTGGAAGGCCTCCTACAAGGTGGACCGATGACCTGGCAGGTTGCGAGAAGCCCCGGTATGAAGGCTAGAAGGAACGGAGCCCCGGTATGAAGGCTAGAAGGAACGGGGTGGGTCTTTTAGTCAGTATAGTCAGTAAGAGTCTGACACTATCTCCCGCTCCGCCCAAGAGCGGGGGGATGTCAATGCATGATTTTTTTTCCACCATAAAAAAAAAAACAAAAAAAAAAGGTTGCGAGAATCCGATGAATGCGAGACACCGGTTATTATAGCGATACCTACTTGGGGGAGGCCTATGTCCAACATGTGGGATGTCTATCGGCTGAAATGATGATGATGATAACATGCGGCAAACTTTAATTTTGTTAAATAATTATTTAATAACTAACATAATTAAAATTACCATACATTTTTAATGACAACACGCGATTTCCGCGGAAAACACACTTTTATAATGCTGTTCCCTCATGGATTTATCGAGATGTTCGTTAAGAAATAACAATCATAATACCTTTAACGCGTTGGTGCAACTATTTAACACTTATGTGCTAATAGCCTGAACACAAAGCTTTTGCGGTAACATGACGAAACCGTTCATAAAAGGCTCTAAACTCTAACAGTTAATTAGGATTCTTTAGAAGTTGTAACACATTACAATAATAATGAATGCAACTGGAATTTAGGTTATTGTGGAGCTTAATATTACGACGTATAGGTAATCAAAATCGTGGATTAGAGTTCTCTGAGCGATTAGATTATATACAAACAGTTCGATTAAACTGTTGGGCATTTGCCATTGGCGTTCCAGGGCTGCGGTGAGAGTTTAGAAAATTTTAAATAAGTAAATTAATTGAATTTATATCCATACACACAGGACCGTTCATTGTGGCGACACTTGGGGGAGGCCTATATCCAACAGTGGACGTCTTTCGCTAAAATGATGATGGTGATGTGATACTTATACAACATTACAGTTGCCATCACGGATCTTAAACGGTTGCGCAGAATTCAAATATTCGGTCTCTTTAGCGGTGCGAAGTAAGACGCGGGGGCGGGGAGTGTCAGTGATTGGCTCGACGCGCCATCGCGTCATAGACGTCACTCCTAATTCGTTCCCTGCGTTGCTGCATGTATCTAACAACGAAGACGATTGACTCGCCAATGTATGGAATGCGCAAAGCGATCCCCACTCTGACGCCGAGCGCTCAAGATCCGTTTTGGCAATTGTATTTTTACTTTATACGAACCCTGAATATAGTTTGTTCAAAATCAGTAACTCCAATAGCTTTTAGGTACAACATGTTTTATTTTTTTCCTAAAAATATTTAAAAAGGTCACAAGTTGGACACCACCGACACCAGTGACAACACAAGTCACAGCAGATCATAGCGGGCATTAGGCACCAGTAAATAACTGGATGCAAGCGTAAAGCAACCCCTCAGTCGCCTGAATGGCCCGGTGACTATGTATTTTTGCTGGCATAACAAGCTTATAACTTTGTGATTTTTCATGATACAGTTATGAAATTTTGTACATAGATTCTTTGCATAAAAATAGTAGACACGTGTTTCGGATTTCGCATGTACTAAAATTAATTTTGTATAACCAACACAAATTATTAAGGGGCCGGCGACGGATGATTTTCCATACAAACGTAATACCACGCTCATTTGCAGTTGGAGCATATTTCCAACATATTATGATGATATTCGGTTATAGACAATATTTATCTAGGTTCCTACGTCGAGAATATTAGAAATATTGTTATTTTTAATACAGGAAAAGCCAAATGGCATGTTTTGCCATTTACGCTGTAAAAAAGTGCGAAATACAGTTCGCTTAAATTACTTTATGTTTTTTTAAAAAAGAAAGACGTAGGAACCTAAATAAAT
The DNA here is from genome assembly GCA_910589285.2 of Mythimna ferrago. Lineage (NCBI taxonomy): Eukaryota > Metazoa > Arthropoda > Insecta > Lepidoptera > Noctuidae > Mythimna > Mythimna ferrago. The sequence continues at coordinate 7,409,084 of OU342689.1, forward strand.
ATCGTCTATAACCGAATATCATCATAATATGTTGGAAATATGCTCCAATTGCAAATGAGCGTGGCATTACGTTTGTATGGAAATTCATCCGTTGCCGGTTCCTTAAAATATCAAAAAAAAAGCGCACATCTTAACCTCGTAAGGTCCAACCTAAATTTAGGTCGATAAATATCGACCCAATGTGCTAAAATTAGGCGCAAGTAGTTGCGGCCCAGAACTATAGTGCAGTAAAAAAATTTACAAATGTATTGCTTTTGGCTAAATTCTTTTAAGCGGTTTTTCTTATACCTAAATTTAACCATTTCATGCAAAAATATATTGAATTATTTTGTTTATGGTAAATACTTTTTTGGGATTGTTTTTTTTTTATTAATGATAGGCTTGCGTTTGACCACTATCTCACCTGATGGTAAGCGATGATGTGGTCGACGATGAAGCACGCTTGCCTAGAAGAAACCTATTCACTCTCGACTTAAAGACTCCTAAGTTGTAGCTATCAGGAAATGCAGATTCCTGTTTAAACCAAAAATAACGTTTAAATATCATGTCACAATTTTAGGTCGCTGGGTTGTAGTTTTATGATTTTTTTAAAAAGTATCTTGGGCCATATTTTTGTCCTGAAATTAGGTCGCTGGGCCTTACGAGGTTAAAGCACTTGCCAATGAACAAGCATTCTTAAGCTTTATTATTATTGACTGAACTTAATATTAAATGAAAATAACCAAGTTAAATGTAGCAAACCTTTTTTCTATTACATTAAACCTTTTTCTTTGATGGCAACATTAGTATAAGCACAGGTATTTTTGGCGTTAGAGGGGCATAAAATAGATTTATGACGCATTAAAAACAATAATAAGAGATTACGACGACAATTTGGGGAAACAAAGGTACAGCTGAGAGGGAAAAGGGCAACTTGAGGAAAAAGGAGGAAAACTAAAGCTTGGAGAACATTAACGCAAAATCTTTCTCTTTTTTTTAATAGCCTATGCTTTCCCGCTGCTGGGCAAAGGCCTCATCCAACTTCTTCCAGGTATTCTTTTCTTGAACCATCTCGAACCAGTCCTTGCGGAAAGCATTTAGATCGTCTCGCCACCTCTTCCCAGGTCGACCTCGGCGCCGTCGTCCGTCTTCAATCTTTCTCCTATTTGACATTTACTTAAGGGCCTGTTCACAGCACGTTTTTTGGAACGCGCCATTGACGCCCGTTTTTGAAACGTGTGTCGACGGCGCGCTTTGATCCTATTAAAGGTTTACAGGCTGTGTCTGACTCGCGTGCGTATCGCCTCTGTATACTTACAAACGCGCGTCAACGGTGCGTTTAAAAAACGTAGTGTGTATAGGCCCTAAGACTAACTGCCGCCAATGGCTTTGCCTACGTGAAAGTTGTAATTTGTCCCAAAGCAACCTATTATACTTCTACCCGGTCTAGCCGTATGCCAAATTTCATCCAAATCTGTTCAGCCTTTCGAGCGTGAAGAATTAACAAACATACACATACCCACAAACTTTCACCGTTACAATATTAGTGTGATTCAATAAAACCAGTGTTTGAGATAAAAGTCCGATCATTCCCCAGACCTAAGTACCTACCTACCAAAAAACCTGAAGCCCTAACCACAAGTTTTTAACACATTTGACGACCTAAACTGAATTGTTAAAGGGATGGACCTATATAGGGTGTACAGCTCCATCCCTCTTTATCGCTCGCACGACTGAATTTTTAATGTCATGATAAGGCCCCTGAATACCAAAAGACCTGACCTTCAATGTTAACGTGTTCTTTTCTTCGTTCCAGACGCGTGCGGCCTATCAGACGTGCCACACATAGAGAGCCTACAGGAGAAGTCCCAGTGCGCCCTCGAGGAGTACTGCAGGAGTCAGTACCCCAACCAGCCCACCCGGTTCGGCAAGCTGTTGCTCAGACTCCCCTCCCTCCGGACAGTCAGCTCACAAGTCATAGAACAGCTCTTCTTCGTGAGGCTCGTCGGCAAGACGCCTATAGAGACCCTCATCAGGGACATGCTACTCTCCGGAAGCTCGTTCTCATGGCCCTACATGGCGACCATGTGACATACGATGTGGAGGCAGCTGGCAGCGGCATGATCCACGCCGTACGGCTTCCCGCCGTACCTGCCCAGCCAGCGGTTCGACCCTTTCCAAAGGTACCAGCGCGAAGCCCAGCCTGAGGACGCCGTGACCTCCTCGAGCGAATTCCACGAAACAGAAGCCAGCGAAGAGTACTTCGGGTCTAGAACCAGCAGGGAAAGCGAGAGAGCCGATCCTTCCTTCGATCCCATATCAGCTTTCTACGCTCCGAAATCGAATGAGGAGTTCGAATCGACTTCGGAGACTCAGAAGAACGCGCAAAAATCCCTGATGATAGACAATCTGTTGAACATACGACAAGAGTGTAATATACCCGATATGAAGTAACGTTGTTCAGTGGGGTCCGTAGTTTATTAGTTAAAGTTTTTTTGTTCCTCTGTAAAAATAGTTTACTATTTAATATTGTAAATAAAAAATGTTTTTATTATTGTAAATTGATAGTTAAGATTTTTCTACGATGATGGATGGATTCTTTTTTATTTTATATATTTTTTTTTTCTAATTCTTCTCATGTAGAAATTGTATAAAAGCAATTTGGATTGATAACGCAATAAAATGTACATCGGTCGTGCAATGTTGGTGTGTAGTTATATGTATAGAAATAGATAAAGTTTTTCGAAGATTGAAAAATCTCTTTATGCGTCTAAGTAGGTAACGAAGCATCCTCATGCTTTTAAACTGGGAGTGAAAACCGAGGTCATATCAGAGGGAAGAAAGAAGTGTTAAATAATTTGTATATTAATCTAAAGATACTGGTGATCTACAGTAAAGTGAAGACTTCTTGTACGTAAACTATTTTTGTTTGTCTATGGTGCACCCACTTTATTCTTTTTTTTTTTTTCGTCGGATTATATTCCCATTTTAAAATCACAATAAAGCAGATGTATAAACCTACAAATACGATTGGACGAGGTTTTCCTTTTTTTATTTTTTTCGACTGGTGCTGTAATAACTCAAATATTTACGTAAATATACGTATTTTCTTATTTTCTGATTCCGTAAAGCATTTATAGGTATGTATCGTTCCTTAAAAAAAAACAACTTTTACAAATAATTTTATTCTTTTTAGTAAAAATGTAAAACATGTTTGAGAAAAATTGTTTTTGTTATTTTACTCGTGTGACTATATGTATAAACAATAGTGAGAAATACAAATTATATAAGGATAGTAACTATACGGAAATGTTTTATTTATAATTATAATAATCTTTAGCGCAACGATTTTTTTTCTTTAAATTATGACATAGACATCTATTTTAATTTTTTCGTATGACCATAGTCATTTTAGATTTTGTTGAATTTGTAATTATTACAAATTATGGAGTTGTCATGGTAATCTTATAAGTTCGAAAACTAGAACTTTTGCTAGTGAGGTACATTGATTAATTAAATCAGTCTGTCGTCTATACGTGACAGAGACCATTGAACACTCATGTAAATTATCAAATTATGAAAGAAAAAATAAATTTGATCTTATCAAAACTTTGAGTTTTTAAAAGATACAAAATATTATTTTACAAACAACTGTTTACAAATCGAGTAATTATTTTAATTTACAACAAAATACAGCAAAATTACATATATTTAGTAAAAGAGAAGCAATGTATTTATTCGCAATAATATGTACAGTGAACGGTTGTAAAATAATGTCGGTGTGTGTATGAGAATGTATGGAGTTGTATAAAAAATTAAATATTAATGAGGAATAAAAGATGTCTCTCTGGATTTTGATTATTTTTGTTTTATTAACACCATATTTAAAAACAATGACCTAATAATAATAATGATTAATTCATTAACCTTTTGAGTAGGTACCGTAATTAGAGACACAAAAGAAAGACACTGAGAGAACGAACCCGGCGTTCGTGCGTTTGCTTTGGTTTAAGGCCCGGTTCTACTCATTTTGAACTTTTTTAAACCTCTGGAAATTCACAAATATAAAAGAGAACACCATGAAAATTATTTTATTATAATTGACTATATTACCAAGCGCTTGGTAAAATGTATAATATATTAGTCGGCTCGATAAAAAAAAACGCGAATCTGACTCTAACTTACGATTTCAAACGTGTTTTTCTATGAGATTATTTGACAGAAATATTTGAAACTTACATAAAATAATCAAGCTTGGTATTTAAAGGGTTTCGTTAAAAAAAAAAAAAAACAATTTAATTTAAAGAAAGCGAACGTCGGCGTTCACTCTGTCATGATCTTTCTATTGTGTCTCATTACGGTATTCGAAAAATTAAGGTGAAAGCACCTAAGAGTCAACCGATTTTTTTTAATTTAGGAGTCTTTCAGTCAAAAGTGAATAGGTTACTTCTAGGCAAGCGTGCCCCATCGTCGGCCACATCTTCACTTACCATGAGGTGAGAAGGTGGTTAAACACGAGCCTATCCATAATAACAAATAAATACAGGTGTTAAGTTGTAACATAGGTTTATTTACGTAATCAAAATCAATAAAACCTAATCTATTTCATGAAAAAGACTCTCAATAGAGTTAACTGAACTGAGAAGGTTGAATAGAAAATTAAATGACCATAACTCAATAAAAGCATATTTGTTATGGTCGCAAATCTTATTTTAATGAACACAGAACCTGATACTGACCAGCAAAATACAAACAAAAGTAAATTTCAATTTCGCAGGCTCACCTGGCGCAGCCCCTTTAATATAATAAATAATTATGATGAATTGGAGCCTTGCCGCTTCATTTTAGCGCCTTCATTTAAACTATCACCGTCAAAAAATCACTACAATATCCAAATTAATAAGGTATACTTAACTAAGTTATTTACCCTCCGGTAACCTTCCGGACCGAGCTCAAGACGTCGACGGCGGGTATTGTTCCACGAGCCTCAAGGAATTGTCAGCAAACCGTAGGGGCCCAGCAGGGTCGAAGCCTACTGGAGCCAAGGATTTGTATGGAAGGCCACGAAGGAACAGGCGTGGGTTTTTAGTCAGTAAAAGTCAGACACTATCTCCTGTTCCGACCAAGAGGGGGGTATGACATTGGATGATTCTCCCACCGAAAAAAAAACTAAGTAATTTATTTTAATATATGTGTAGACTTAAATAACCACAAAATATGTACAAATAATATCTTCCTTTACAAAATTAAGCAATCAAGACATACGAAGGAGATACAATCAATTAAAACACTATCACTATCTACAAAATCACTAACATCAACCTAAACACCGAACTACCCTCCCCTCAACGAAATCAAAAGTCAAAATCAAATCGCCACACATGGACGCCGACACGCGGAAGCGGTCATTTACACTAATCACCCAATTATAAGTATTATAACAAACAGGAGTCTATCCGGTGTCGACGTGGGAGAACAGGGACATACAGAAAAGCCGGTTGAAACAAACACGGTATTAGTCAGAATTTTTTTGAGGTGCCAAATCATCCAATCACTTCTCCATCTCATAGTGGAACAAGAGAGCGTGTTAGACTTTAACTGACTACCACACCTCTGTCCTGGGCCCCAAGTCTGCTATTTATATAAATTCGTCATTCCTACACGATCCCATTGTCATTTTGCTAAAAGTTTGTAATCTGCTAATTCATAATGATCGATCATTGATCGGTCAATGGTCTTGTAATAGAACTGTGGTAAAATGATAATTTCGAGCATATTAAAACCAATAACTGCACAATATCATTCTAATGGTAAAACACTGATCAAATAAACTGTCAAAGTTTTATCAGATAACCGCAAACGTGAAATATTCATTTGTCAATATGTACGAGATTACCATTCTATGCCACTTCTTTCAATGGAGTTTTAGTGGTTGACCATTGGAAAGTCATAATGACGTCATTATGTTAGTAGATTACCAAACCTGTTCTTTTATGTTCTAAGATCATGGGTTTCCTTTTTAGAAAATTCCCGTGGCTCTAAGAACTCCATCCAAGCGGTATACACCTCCACCGTATGATCCCTATGTCCTCCGGGCGGTGCGCACAATGGAATTTCTTCCACCTAAATCCAAAACAGGAATCTCAGTTCAGGAAGGTAAGGAGAACTTGCCATGTCCGGTGAGGACCCGCATCATGCGGAAGTTGGCGTCTTTCCAGCCACTCCTTAAAGAGTGCGAAATTACTGGCAAAGTGCTAGTGCAAATAAATAAACAATATTACTCTTTTATAGTAGTGTTTGTAACTAATATACAGGGCTATTTGGAAAACTATGTTACTAGCATCTTAAACAACAGCTTTTGTGCTATGACTTTTTACAAAACATTAATCATAAATATAAGTACCAAAAACAAACCTTCAAGATTTCGTTGTTCTATCTAACACATTTTACTTCTGTATTTTGCTATACTAAGTCTGTATGGCGTGACGCAAGCGCATCAAGCATCCCCGCCGCCTGATCCTCCCCTCCGCTATTGTACTATCACTTGCTTCGCATAGAGTTCGTAATATTTAGAACGTTCAATTTTTTTTTTGTTTTTGTAAGAAAATCTGATGAACTAAAATATGATACATTTTTAAAAGTCATAGAACAAAAGTTGCTGTTTAGAATGTAAGTAACGTATTCCTGAGAGTTTGCCAGTGTTTTAAATAACCCTGTAGGTATAATAGTAATACTTCCTATAGATCCAATGACCCTTCTGCACTACATTTTAATACAGCTTGTCACCGTGTGAAACTGTAAGTGCGCGTGAGAGTGGCTGGTCGTACATGCGCCCGCGCAGGTGGGCAGCGCACGCGATAGTACCTACTGTTTACGTGGGAATGTACACTTGTTGGCAATTAGCGCTGATTGGAGCTGTTCATTTGTCCAAATGGAAATTAGGGCGAGAGGTGAGATGCCCGATAGTAGAAAGGTATTTAATAAATATCTATAGGTATTTAAATCACTCAGATAATTAAAAGTGGGATAGTTCTTTTAGATACATATTTAAAAACGAACAGACGGGTTAAAAAATAGACTTTTAACTATTATGACTTCCAAACAATACGACTCCTTTTTTTTTTTATGGTGGGATTAAATCATGCATTGACATCCCCCGCCCTTGGGCGGAGCGGGAGATAGTGTCAGACTCTTACTGACTAAAAGACCCACCCCGTTCCTTCTAGCCTTCATACCGGGGCTCGAGCGCCCTTTCGGATAACCCTGGCCCCAGTAGGCTTCGACCCGGCTGGGTCCCTGCTAACAATACGACTCCTTACGTGATGAAATCAGGAATAAAGATATCTGCAGAACACTCGAGGCTACTAACATAGCCCGAAGAATCGACCAACTTGCCTAAGTGACAGTAGGCTGGGCGTATTGTTCATAGAGCAGATGGTTCAGACAGAAAGGTTGTAGAATAGCGACCTTGTACCGGAAGACGCAGCGTTGGAAGGCCTTCAAGATACTGAGGAGAATCACGGGAATTCGATGGATCGGTCATTAAAGCGAAGATTGGGGAAGGCTAATAATGTTCAGCAACGGCATCTTTCGGCTAAAATGATGAAACATTACGAAAATGCGTAGCGGAGGCAGACAATTCAGTTATTGAGCTGTAAAATGCGTAGTGGAGGCAGGCAATTCAGTTATCGAGCTGTAAAATGCGTAGCGGAGGCAGGCAATTCAGTTATCGAGCTGTAAAATGCGTAGCGGAGGCAGGCAATTCAGTTATCGAGCTGTAAAATGCGTAGCGGAGGCAGGCAATTCAGTTATCGAGCTGTAAAATGCGTAGCGGAGGCAGGCAATTCAGTTATCGAGCTATAAAATGCGTAGCGGAGGCAGGCAATTCAGTTATCGAGCTGTAAAATGCGTAGCGGAGGCAGGCAATTCAGTTATCGAGCTGTAAAATGCGTAGCGGAGGCAGGCAATTCAGTTATCGAGCTATAAAATGCGTAGCGGAGGCAGGCAATTCAGTTATCGAGCTGTAAAATGCGTAGCGGAGGCAGGCAATTCAGTTATCGAGCTATAAAATGCGTAGCGGAGGCAGGTAATTCAGTTATCGAGCTGTAAAATGCGTAGCGGAGGCAGGCAATTCAGTTATCGAGCTATAAAATGCGTAGCGGAGGCAGGCAATTCAGTTATCGAGCTGTAAAATGCGTAGCGGAGGCAGGCAATTCAGTTATCGAGCTGTAAAATGCGTAGCGGAGGCAGGCAATTCAGTTATCGAGCTGTAAAATGCGTAGCGGAGGCAGGCAATTCAGTTATCGAGCTGTAAAAACCATCTGGTTTGAAGATGTCATCATTTCACCTGAAAGCTATTTTCCAAGATTCATCACATCGTTATGGTGATGTAGAGTTACGAGTAATAAGATATACACATTGTGACATTTTGTATTTAAGTATCTTCGCTTCTGTCATTCAAAAAATACGTTTACGACGAATTACCCGTTTGATAGTTATGTAGTTAATTATAAGAACAAACTGAATTGTCGTAAACAATTTTTTTTTTATTGCTTGAACGGCAGTAGCATGAAATCTTATACAGTTACACAGCGCGACAGGAATAACTCATGAATTAACACTTTTTAATAGTTTTCAGTCAGTAAAAATGTTAAAAAATATGACATTCCCACGACAATTAATAACTAATTACAAAAATATCAAATTCCCATAAACTACAAATCACAACTGCTCTACGGAAGTCAATATCACGTTATATTAAAAAGCCCTTTCCTCACACCTGTTCTATAGGGTTGTCACTGCGGGAATGTTATGTTATACTGAATCATGACACCACTCCCACACCACAGTGAGTGTAATACACGACATATTTGGAAAAATATTCGATGGCGAGTATAGATCTATTTAAAAAGGATGGTCAGCTAATTCCCTACGGATGATTAGAGGGTTTAAAACTTAAGAGCAGATAGCAGCGCATTTCCCATTCAATTATTAGTTTTTTATTTAAATCATGGAAATTCTTTAATGCTTAAAGTGTCAATAGGTCTGTTGAGAAGTGCAGAAGAAGGCGGCTATCAGAGAGGAGTGGCGACATGTTGTGAAGCTTGCCACCAACAACTGAAGTGATGACCACGACCACTCTGTCAAGAGTGACACTGACAGAGAAGAAGAAGAAGGTCTTTTATTGTAAATTTTTGATGACATGTTGTATACCGCGGTAGTAGTAATAATGGACTGTATTATTACTATTACCTGTTCGAGGGTTGTCACACTACGGGGACGTCATATTATGCAAAATCACGTCAGCGGACTCCCACGCTACAATGTTTACCGTATAGATTTTATTGTGCAGCTTGGCATTGTACGTTTAAAGGATTACCAAGCAGATTAGATGGGTAGTACATAAACTAAAAGGGAGGAATATGCTCCTTGGTAGAATTTTATCGATAGGATGATACAGCTGTGTGGGTACTGTAGAGATCCTCTTTAAGCAGGACTTTTTGAGGGTTGAGAACTAATTGCTCCATTGTAGGTAAAAGACGAAAACACCATTCCAGTCTTAAAAGAAGATTTTCAGATAGCAATAGGGTGGCTATGAAGCAGACAGGCGCTAGTGATTTTATAATAATGTGAATAGAACATTTTGATACAATTGAAGATAGTTTGTCATTGCGACCGAGGAGGGATTTGCCCGAACAGCTGGCGAGGGTGTTATGGAGCCGAGTTCTGCAGTGACTAATTTCCATTTGTATCAAACGACGCTTTTCCATACACCCTTACGAAGAAATAAATAAACAGGAGTTGCCTGAGAACTCGTGGGGGTTGTGCGGCACCCAGCCTAATACAATAAATGGTGACGCGGATGTAGTGTGGAAATTATTAAATTGCATGCCTAAAAGCGGCAAGTGATCGTAATAAATATAAATATTATATTGAAATATAAATTATAGAAGTGGTTACTAAAATAATCAGTAACGGTAACTGTCTCATATAGTACAAGTCGATTTTCGACACAAAGCAACTACACCGCAACCAATGATGATAAAAACGAATTCCTTTCGAATGTTTACATGATCACATAAACTTCAAAATGTACCAACACTAAATTTATTTTTATTTTGACTCGGCGGGTAGTCTGTTCAATCACGCAACTGACACCTACAGCCCACACTTTATGACGTGAACTACTTTTTAAGGCTTATAGTCCCTTGAATATCTGGCCGGAATTAAATGGACACAACACAACACTCGTACCCGCCTAGGCGGCAAGACGAGTGTCGACTGTGCATTTAATTGCGGCCAGCTACGCCCGTATAGGGCCCCGGTGACCTTTAAAACCATTTTTTTTTTGCGAAATATTGATTGATTTACATATGCTATGTTCACTTTGAAGAATATTTAACCAAATATTTTTATATATAAAAATGTTTCCAAAGATCCAAGCCGTTTCGAAAGGGTAGGTAAATGCTGGGAAATTGCTAAATATTTTTTATAGACAACAGTACTTACCTATTGATCGCACGAAAAAATGAATAGTTGATAGATAATGTTGTTTATTAATCTACACTAAAATAATAAAGCGGTAAAGTTTGTTTTTTTGTTTGTAGGAAGTAATCTCTGACAGTATTGGTTCGATTGCTAAAATTTTTTCACCGATAGAAAGCTGCTTTATTCCTGAGTAACCTATACTGTATTTTATGCACGTGGACGAAGACGCGAGCAAAAGCTAGTCTTTAAAAAACCTAGCCGTTACCGAAGAGTAGACTTCAGAAAGTCACTGTTTTATGGCACTGGGCGCTTAGGCCTTAATATTTACTAGAGCTGCGACACAAGATACAAATCACTAGAGATGAGCCTTTCCGTGTTTTTGTAAATTAAATGCTTCGGTGATTTGTAAAACAAGGTTGTTTATTATGTGTGCGTTTTGTTTATTGGGTATAGGTAAGTTTAATGTGTTCGAGATATTATGAACACTGCAGGAGGTTTCACGGTTTTGAAGTTATTAAGGTATCGGGTGATAAGTGTTGAATTTATAAAGCTAATGATGTCAGTTAACTAAAAATAATAACTGGTTATCTTTTTAAATACAACGTTAACGATAAATGCGCATAACCTCAGAGTTCCCAAATGATTTTTAATTCAATTGACCTAATTCTGAGAGAGAGAAAAAAACCTTAAAAAAAATGTAAAAGTAAAAATGTTTTATATGCAGTTTTATTTTGTTTAAGATTTGTATCTACATTGAAATAAGAACTATTAGTATCCCGCAAATGAGAAAATTGAAATGGAAGACAACCATTTGTGTTTGTTTACAATAGGTAAACAAACCTGGTGAAGGTAGCAGGAAACCGATGGATGCGGGACGCACAGGAATGTTCGATGTGGCGACGCTTGGGGGAGGCCTATGTCCAACAGTGGACGTGTATCGGCTGAATGATGAGGTAAACAAACACAAATGGTTGTCTGTGTTTTTTTTTTTTTTAATTACAACGGTCGGACAACCAATTACAGTAACTAAACAAAAAAAAAAAAAAAAAAACAAGAAAACAAATAGTATGAAGTAAGTAAAAGTATAAACAACACGTACATCAATCCCTCTCACAGTGCTAGTTTGACCTATTCATGAAACCCCAAAAGAACCGGCGTTCGCGCATCTATTGTCTTACTATTGTGTCTCAAATTGACGGTATCTGAAAGGTTAATAAATAGACAGGGCAACATTTTTAATGAAGATTTTTTTTTGTGACCTATTTTAAAAAGGTTCTTGATTCTACTCGTTATTTTGAACAAACTATTTTCAGGTTTTGCGCAGTTAACGTTACGTTGTTTAAAAGGAGAAACTGATTGACAGACACATCAACCGAAATACTGGAGCTAAAAGCGTGAAATTGCACACGGTTTCCTTTTATAACGTAGACGAGCACTAAGACGGTATTTTCCAAAATTCACCATTGAACGGGGGTCCAAAGTTTGTGTTGGGGTCTATACTTGAACTCGAATAAAAAAGCAGTGGACTGTAAAACTGATATAGTATATCCAAAATAATTAGTACAGTAATTGAAATATAAGGCGCGCGAGTGTCGTCGTCCGAGATCCGGCTCGAAGGACCAAAATGTTGAGGTCTATACTTGGACTTGAATAAAAAAACAGTGGACTGTAAAACTGATATAGTATATCCAAAATAATTAGTACAGTAATTGAAATATAAGGCGCGCGAGTGTCGTCGTCCGAGATCCAGCTCGAAGGACCAAAATGTAGGGGTCTATACTTGGACTTGAATAAAAAAACAGTGGACTGTAAAACTGATATAGTATATGCAAAATAATTAGTACAGTAATTGAAATATAAGGCGCGCGAGTGTCGTCGTCCGAGATCGTCGCCCGCTCAGCAGCACAATGCTTTACGAAGGTAGCCGCCTGCGCCCGAACATTTGTATAGAGAAACCTACTTGCACGCGGGCAAAGCCGCTGGCAGAAGCAAGCTTATAAATAAAATGAGGCATGTATAAAGTAAGGCGGTTATCACACTGCCACGCACCCCGCAGCGTAGTGCGTGAATGCATGTCTTAATGTTGCTTGTAAGTGTCTCCGTTTGTATAGAAAACACGCACAGTTCAACACACTGAAAATGCATCCACGCGCGTTCATGCAGATCACGCAGCTACATGCAGAGAAACATGCACTCACGCGCGTAGGTGCGGGGCGATACGCAAGGTATGGCACACTGAGTCTCGTAGTACCGTGCGTGATTTTGTATGAAATGAGTGCGTACCTGCGTCAATTTACATAACGCACCTACGCGCGTGAGTGCGTAAAAAAACCGGCACGATAATGTAGATCTGCACTCCCACGTGCATAGATGCGTTTTCACGCGCTACGCTGCGTGGTGCGTGGCAGTGTGACTGATAATCACCTAAAGGACCTTGGGTATTGAAAAGAATACACTTGCTTATTTGCCTGAGCTTTTTTTTTATTTTATAAACCAGAGCCATGTAAAAAAGTCCTTAGTAAGTTATTTCCGTATAAAAGGTATTTAACGCCAAACCCTACTACCCGTATTTTAAATAGAATCAAGATACCAGAAATATAGTAGACGCTAAACATTTCAAGCCGCATGACAAATGAAAGTGACATTTGACACGCACAGCGTGACAGTTGACAGTGACCCACCTTTCAAGCAAAAAGTCTCTTCACAAAAAAGTATCAATTCATCAGAAACCTTCCGTTGTAAACAGGTGCATGACAATCAGTGCTGGAGGTCAAAATGACACCAACTGTGAACTCTGGTCACGCGAGCAATTGAGGCAACGGTAAGTTTATTGAAATTGTTTTGTTGATGTCGAGTGACGTGCAATGGCGAAGATTGTATGTTATTGAAGGAATGGTAGTGAACATTAAGGCGAAAAGGGCTTAAATATTGCTCTCAAAACGGGGAAGGAAAACATCGTGAGGAAACCGGCATGTCCTAGAAACAAAAAAATTGGTTGCCTGTAAAGTCGGTATACGGGCGAAAGTTTTACGTGACAACGACTTTGAGTGGTAAAATAATTTTAATGTGAATATTCATTCGTATAGTAGGAAGAAGGATGAAAATGTCTGTCTCTCTCGCTCTTAGGCGGGCTAACCATGCACGCGTGCCTCTCACTCGCTCTCATTGTGAGCGCATAACGTGAGCGGAGCGTAACGCAGTTTCTTGAAGTGTCACCCGGCAAACCAATTTATAAGACGTTGTCACGTCAAAATCGAAGGCATGTGACATCCACCAACCAGCACTGGGCCCGCGTGGTGTTTTACAGCCCATTCCCTCTCCTAGAGAGGAGGCCTTAGTCCCAACAGTGGGAACATTATAAAGCCGACTATCTTATGCTATGCTAATTCAATAGTTGAAATAAAAACGGAGTAAATATCATTCAATAACATAAGCATAGCATAATCAGCCTTTTAATGTTCCCACTGCTGGGACTCAGGCCTCCTCTTTATGAGAGAGAATAGACCGTTATCCACCACGCGGCTCAGTGTGGGTTGATGAATGTCACATGTCTTCGAATGATTGGTTCTAGGACTCTCCGGTTTTCTCACGATGTTTTCCTTCACTTTTTTGAAAGTAGTGGTCATGAAATAAATTACACAAAGTAATGCGCCTGGCTGGATTTGAATTCGCGGCCTACCACTCGTAAATCGGAGCCGTCACCACTCGGCCACCACTGTTCAAAAAACAGTGAAAATATCACACACAATAGATATGAATAATATCATGCTAATAAGTCTGCCTACAAAATACGCTAACCAATAAAAACAAAATTCAGGCAAATTTTACAGGAAAATAAACGCAAAACTGATTGTCCTTGTAACAATACCTACAATAATACACACACAGACTAACACATATCCTTAAAGTAGAACTACATTGGACACAAGCGGGCCACGTAAGCCGATCTGTAGCCTGATTCACGTAAAATCAAACAAGCCAAATATCGTTGAAGTTTTGTCGTTCGATCGAAGTCCTATCCAAAAGCGGTATTCACGATCTATCGACTTATTTCCAGTTACATTAATAAGTATTCTACCAGGATAATGTAATACAGATTTTTTTTTTAAATCGACGAATTTCAAACGACTTTAAAATCGGTGTCGTTCAAACTCAATTGATGGATGTGAATACGGAAATGGTCTAAACGACTAAATCGCTACGATATCGTTACGGGTTTGATTACGTGAATCGGGCTACTGGGCGCGTCGATCTCCATAAATTTTATATGTCAACTAAGCAAGAATTACATTAGACCGACACAGGTGTAACACGCCTGATTTGTACGTAGAACGCCGTCGCGTAGCGTGTATCAAGTGTAGCTCTGCAAGTCTAGTTTCTATATAAAATGTATGGAGACTGACGCGCTCAGATCGGCGTGTGTGAAACAAGTGTGCGCAGTGTAGTATTAGCTGTAGAGCTACATTAGATCTACGCCACATGATGCAGCTCTACTTACAAATCAGGCGTGGCCCACATGTCCATCGATCTAATGTAGTTCTAGCTTAACTTATGTTTCTTCTCTGCTTCTCCATCTTCCTGCCCTTGTCCCATGCTACTTAGCTCCTCGCGCGCCAGTTGTATATACCTACATCTGTACAACTTGCATGACCTAAAAACCACAAAATATAATATAATATAATATTCCACAACTACCACACAACGCCGTCTAGTCCCAAGCTAAGCGGAGCTTGTGTTATGGGTACTAGACAACTGATAAACATACTTATATATTTCTAAATAGATACATATTATAGATAAATTACACCCAGACACAGAACAAATGATCATGCTCATCACATAAACATTTGTCCGGGTTGGGAATCGAACCCACGACCTCCGGCATAGCAGTCAGGGCTACTAACCACTAGACCAACAGGCCAGTCCAATATATAGGTACAGAAGTCAATCTATATGCAAAGCGCGCTCGACCAACGCACACAAAGACACCGCTCACAGACACGATGTCTCGGTCGCGTCTCGGATCACTCGTCGAACAATTCCGGCTCAAACGCTCATTAGTGTACGTCCACTGAGCGTAGGTATAAAAAGTGAAATACATGAGATTGTCTTCTGTACCTATCTATTTTGTGTAAAAACGCTTAAACATCAAACTGTACACATGGATTTACGAAATTGATAGCCCGAAAATGTTGGTCTCTTTATCTTTGTTTATAAGTTCCTGATCTTTTTTCTTTTTTTTGGGGATTTAAGTAAAAAACGTACAATTACATGATAATAACACGCGTATACACGCGAAGGGGTATGTACTAAAATTGTCCTCATGCCATCCTTCTTGGGTGCTTTCAGCAAGTTTCAGGGAGGGCGGGGGGCGTGTCAAAGGTCGCCCAATAAGGTCACAGGTCGCGACCCCCGACCTGCCGGTGAACCCGCGAGTTCGCGCATACTCCTCCGAGGAGGACGATTGATTCGTGCCGGAGTTTGACGCCCCTGTGCCTTATGCTGTAGCTACGTAGGTATGGATTAGCTAAATAACTGCGCAGTTGAAATTATGTGTTTAGACGAGATATTTTATGGTGTTTTCTTTGAAGCTGTTCGAAATTGACTTTAAATATCTTCTAACTGGCCAGTAATTTTTGGTATGACGTTAAAAATCGAATTGCTCGTTGGTAGACTGTCATTCGCAAAATGGCAATTATATCGAGTATTATCTTCTATAGGTACCTACTATATACACCGCTAGATTTTAATCGTTTTAATCCCTTGGAGGGTCGATCCGGTACATGAAACACTATCGATTTGTAAAGATAAAATTAAAAAATTAAGTACCTTTTTTTCAAAACTCGTATTAATTTACGCATGTACGAAATTAATTTATTTATGAAATCGATAGTGTTTCATGTACCGGATCGACCCTCCACGGGATTAAAACGATTAAAATGTAACGGTGTATGTTTATAAAGAGAAACTGACTGACTGACATTTTCAAAAATTCATCCCCTAAAAGGATCAAACAGGGGTTCAAAGTTTGTACGAAAAAATCTACTTTCAAGCGGGGTAAACCACTGACAGAAGCTAGTAATATATATATATATATATATAATTTGTTATAGATGTAAATGGGTAGACTGAAGAATGTTCACAATTGACTAGTATCTTATGGTACCTGATGGTAAGCGATAATGTTATCGACGATGGAGCACGTTCGCTTAGAATTAACCTATTCAATTTTGACTTAAACCACTAATTTTTATGTGGGAAGTCATCAAATAACATCTTCCGTTCTGGAGGAGGCGAGAATGAGTGTCAGACTTTAACTGACTGTTACCCACCTGTGTTCCTTCAGTAGAATTCCAGGGACAGAGTAACTCTTCTGAACAATCCCGCAGTTCACTATATAGATACCACTCCACTGTTAGACATAGGCCTCCGCCAAGTGTCGCCACAACGACCGATCCTGTGCGTCTTGCATCCATCATATTCCCGCGACTCTCACTTGGTCGTCGATCTTACTTGGGGGAAGTTTGCAACGCTGCGTCTTTCAGTACGTAGTCCCACTCCAGAATCTTTCGTCCCCATCGACCATCTGTTCTGGAAGCAATGTACCCTGCCCACTGCCACTTAACTTTGGGTTACGTCCGTTACCCTGATTCTCTAGCGGATATCTTCATTTCCGATCCCATTACTTAACAAAACGCCGGTCTTAACCTTCTGCATTATCCTTTAGGCACTTGCCCTTTGGATGCTTACCACTTATATCGCCCAAATACGCCCTTACCGAAATAAACTTCAAAGCTGTTCTCTGACGTTTCTAACACTGTTTTATACTATTCAAATTCGAATTGATCTTGCGATAGCCCAGTTCTCCATACAACCTTACCTTCAGTGACACCTACAAAGGTCCACCTATCCATCGGAACTCCAAATTCGCACAAGACAAAGCGTTTACCATACCAGTAACCGGACCAACATACCATCCGTAAACAATACCTAACTACGAACGGGTAACGGGAACCCAAACAGTATAATGTGGAAATCAAAAATATTGTTTTCTCCATCCATTGTGAGGTGTGGAGATAGGAGCGATAAGACGGACAGACAGACAGATATCTAGTAAACGTGGTGCTTGTACACCTAGATGATTGGGAGTAGAGGAGGCATGGAGTCGTGAAGTGTTTGTTTTGGGGTTTTGAAGTGGACCAATTATACCACATAATAGCAGATGTTATATCTACTTCAAAATGTTGTTTTTATTTATCTTGTGTAGTTGTGAGAAAGACATTCAACCTCGACGTGATGATGATAATACATTTTCAAGATTTCTTCTTTATATTTTGACTGAGTTTACGCTGATATTTGACTGCATTTGGTATATGTGTAGGCCAAATCCAAAATAGTTCAAAAAGAGCAAAGGATAATTATTTAGATTACTTAATTATACATACCTCCTTTAAAGAGATGTTATTTTTTCAAATTTTTTTATTTAATTAACAGTTTTTACTAACATCTCATCAAGTTCTACGAGCATATCACTCGTAACGAGGAATTAATGGAAAGATTAGTGGTACAAGGGAAAGTCGAGGGCTAAAGATCTCGTAGACGCTCTCTTTCTCTCAACACGGTGGACAGACCTCATCAAGTCTGTGACATACTCCAGCATCAATGACAACTCCCAAGTCACCAAACACAGAGCTGCATGGCGTCGTATCACGAGAGAATCGATGAAACAAGATTCGATCGAGACATGACCACGGCCAATCTGTCAAAAGTGGACGACTAAGAAGGAGACTATAAGACCAACTTAGAAATATGTAGGTAATTATGAACCTAGAAAGAATACCAAGTCCTTCGGTAGAGTAAAAAATTAATAACCATATTTAAAAACTTAAAACCTAACAAACAGTCGAAGTTCCGTCTAACCTTTTAAGCTATTTTTAACAGATGATATAATGAGGAGGATTTAAGAGAGGAGTCCCTGGTGTCCTGAAATACAAGCCACGGCTTAATTTAGGCACCATTCTCCCACTAATTAACATTATTATATCACATCGATATTCTGTTCTACTTTCCTACTCTCATCATTATTAGTGGAAGATAAATAAGTATTATTATTATTATAACAATATTCAAAAAATTAATTACAAAAATTAAAACTTTAAAGTCGACTCCACCGCCTCCACATTCACTATCCCGCGCCTAATCGCGCGGGTGGTCGAGCTTGATTGTGATTGACAACACAACGTCACAGAACCGTATTCACTCCAACACTAGCCTACAATCCCACATACCACACCATACATTACCGCTCTAACTTCAACTGGCATTTTTAGGCTGTACATTAAGCGAGCAATGTATGTCGTGTAAAAAAATTTGGTTGGTAAATAAATGGGTGTATAGACGATGGTAGGCTTTCAAATGTGCCTTTTGAATGTTGGTTTCTTGAAAGTGTCTGATGGTAATGCGTGAGCCTGACAGGTCAGTGAGACTAAAGAGTTCCCTAGTGAGTGCTGTGCTTATAAAATAGATGGTATGTATGTGTATCGCGGTTTGTGTGCCGACGGGGCCTCTTCTTGGATCGAAATCGGACTGCTCCATGTTCATAATAAACATATCTTTTAGTATCTGTACCCAAAGGGTAAAAACGAGACCTTAATAATAAGACTGCATTGTCCGTCTGTCAGTCACCAGGCTGTATCTCATGAACCGTGTTATAAAGACTATTGCAATTTAAGCAGTTGTTAATATTACTGTCGGCGTTATAACAAAGAATAGTCAACATTTAAGTAGGGCTCCCAATACAACAAACGTAATTGTTTATACCAATTTTTTGATATAGTGTCTAATGTTGTATGGAAGGGTACGGAACCCCAGTCAGTGTTTATGTTTCTTCTATCTTCTTTGTTTGTCCCAACCAATATCAGTTGGGACTTTCTTAATTTTTACCCACAACCACTTGTCCCCTTCAAGAATAATTATGACTGTCGTATTTTCGCTTGAAATTTTTAAGTTTCTCCTTTTATTTCTCCACGTGATGGCAAGCAGTGATGCAATCATTGATGGTGAGGCGCACTATTTTATTAAGAGCCAATTCACTCTAGCCTTGAAAACACCAAAATTATAATCGGACGGGAACCGTTGTGGCAGACAAATTGTTCCAATCCCTCAATGTACACCGTTTAAACGACGAAGCGATTACTTTACTTCTTAAACCGACTATTTAGTGTTTAAATTGGATTATACATTTTATTTAATTTGCGTGACAGAGTGGACGAAATACACCTCAGTCACACTTTTTGTACAAATCAACTTATTGGCAAAAAATAACGCCCCAGATACAAACTCAAATCTAATTAAAAGTGATTGCAACAACACTTGAATCTGAATAACTGTATAACTGTATCTGTGTTTCAATTTTAATTTTATCATTAATTTTTTCAATCTGTTATCTGTCTTTTTACTATGGGTTTTTTTGTTAGCCTTTTTTTTTTTTTTTTTTTTTTTTTTCGATGGGAAAAATCATCTTATGACAACCCCCGCTCTTGGGCGGAGCGGGAGATAGTGTCAGACTCTTACTGACTAAAAAACCCATCCCGTTCATTCAAGCCTTCATACCGGGGCTCGAGCGCCCTTTCGGATAACCCTGGCCCCGGTAGGCTTCGACCCGGCTGGGCCCCTGCTGTTGCTGACAACTCCTTGAGGCGCGCGGGAACAGCGCGCGCCGTCGACGACTTGGGCTTGGTCCGGACAGTTACCGGACGGCCGGACAGCGAGCTACCCATTGCTCACTGTCCGCAAGCCCGCGCCTACGGTGGCTGGAAATCGGGATCGGAATCCCGGCGGCGGCGAGGGCGCCGTTGCCTGATGCGGTCGGCCTCCTCCTTAGCGAGCATTACTGCTTCGCAGAAGTCGGCGACCGCCTGCGACTCCTTTTTTTGTTAGCCTGAAATAAATGAATTTATTATTATTATTATTCCATTCATTTATTATAATATACATATTTATCATATTTTTAAATATTTCTTCAAAATAACATTAAAAAAAAAACATAAAAAAATAAAAAATATATTATTATTATTATATCTGCCCCATTAATCTAGTGTCTCTAATAGCATAACATAATCAGCCTTATATAGTTCCCACTGCTGGGACTTAGCCACCCTCTCTAGGAGAGGGTACGCCATCTACGGCATCTACCACGCGGGCACAGTGCGGATTGGTAGACGTTACATGTCTTCGAATTTCTGATTCTAGGACAAGCCGGTTTAATCAAGATGTATTCCTTCACCGTTTTAAAGCAATGGTGATAAAATAAAATACACAAAGTAAACTTACTGGCTGGATTTTAATATTATTGTTTAGGGTTACGTACCTCAAAAGAAAAAAAACGGATCACTTCCTTGTCCGTCTGTCTGTTGGTTTGTTTGTATGTCTGTCAAGACCCTTTGTCTCGGGAACGCGTTGACCATATACTCAGATCTGCTGTTCCTCGAAGCTGTAAAAATATCAAACTTATAAGGTAACGAAAAAAAAATATTCGCCCGTTTATGACGCAATAAACGTATTTTTCGACACTCAAGGGAATCAAAATATTAACGTTGCCCCATACATACTAGGAATTACTCCTGTATTTGGATGCGTTCATAAATTAAAAAAATAACATACTCAAGATACCCAGACCCCAAACAACAATCTGTAGGGCATTAAAAATATTGTTCCGAGTTGCGAGCCAACGGAACGCAAAGTTAACATCAGTTTAAATCAAATAAAAAACCGGCCAAGAGCGTGTCGGGCCACGCTCAGTGTAGGGTTCCGTAGTTTCCCGTCAGTCACAATAAGTGTACACACACACACACACTTATGAGTTTAAAAAAATGCTTGCATATACGATTATACTACAAACTTAGTCCAGAAATTATTTTGTACAACCTTTTTGTCTTTTTTTTACAAAAACTGTTCTTTCCATCAAGTTCAAAATGATTTTCCTAGAAAGTCCTTATAAAGTTCTTCTTTTCAGATATTTTTCATATTTTCTAAACTTATGGTTCAAAAGTTAGAGGGGGGACACATTGTTTTTTACTTTTGGAGCGATTATTTCCGAAGTTATTGACATTATCAAAAAATGATTTTAGTAAACCCCTATTCATTTTTAAATACCTATCCAACAATATATCACACGTTAGGGTTGAAATTAAAAAAAAACTCACTTCCCACTTTACATATAGGGGGGCTACCCTAATAAAACATTTTTTTCCCATTTTTATTTTACCACTTTGTCGGCGTGATTGATATACATGTTGGTACCAAATTTCAGCTTTCTGGTGCTAACGGTCACAGAGATTAAGCGAGGACGGACAGACGGACAGACGGACAGACGGACAGACAGACAGACAGACAGACAGACAGACAGACAGACGGACAGACAGACATGGCGAAACTATAAGGGTTCCTGGTTGACTACGGAACCCTAAAAAAAGACATCGGAGCGGTGTGATTTACATATTTATCATATCACAAAAACAATATGTGGTGTCCCGCAGATTAAAACCCTCATAAGTATCTCCTACAGTCTAAAAAATCCCAAAGAAAACAATAAACACTTAGGGGAAACAATAAAACAGTTAATCTGGAGCACTATCGGCGGTGACAATTTATAGAGAGGCTCTTCCGCTCTACGCCGCCCTACGCCGCCCTATGCCGCCCGCCCTGGACGGTTTACTGCGACGCGCGACCCTAATGAAATTGACGAGTTGTACTTCACAAGAGGTAGAGATCCAGAGATTTGTCTTGAGATACAACGAATGAGGTTAGGTTAGAATAATAAATATTTTTATTTAAAAAAAAAAAGTCTTTGGTTTTTTAATAAGTGAAACCCTGGAGATAGCCTCTATGTATTAGTTAATTTCTATATTAGATATTTACTGCCTAATATACAGTTATCAGATCGCAAACAAGCACGAATTTATTCCATATAAAAAAAGGGTTGTTATGCATCATTTTAAAATCAAATTCAGATTTTCTGTTGTAACTTAACCAAATCCTACGTTTTTTTTTTTTTGTTGTTGATTGAAAAACATCAAATAACTTTTCCCACTCCGGATGAATCAAGAGGGAGTGTCGACTTTTACTAGTTAAAAGATTAAAACCCATTCATGTTAGACCAATTTTGTAATTTGCACAGCCCTAGACCAATTTGCACTTGTATCAGATTTGCCAAAATTCTCTAATTTTTTTGATAACCTAACTACAAGATAACCAGGCCACCGTAACCGCCGGGCTTGCGGACGGCGTGCAATGGGTTGCTCACTATCCAACCGTCCGGTAATCGTCCGGACCAAGCACAAGTCGTGAACGGCGCGTAGTGCGCAGCAACCGTAGGGGCCCAGCAGGGTCGAAGCCTAGTAGGGCCATGGGTGATGCGAAAGAAAACCTGGCATGGCCCTTCCAAGGCCGAAGGCAGAGAATGCACAAAAGTGCAAGCAAAACTATAGGGGCCCAGTAGTGCCGAAGGCTGCTGATGCCATGGGTTGACTTCCGAAAGGGAAAGCCGGGGTCCCGGACCTCAAGGCAAAGAAGGAACACAGGTGGCGTTTTAGTCGGTAAAAGTCTGACACGCTCTCGCGCTCCACCCAAGGGTGGGAGATGTTATTAGATGATTTCTCAACAAGATAACCAACACCAATAACGCTTTCAAAGTAATCATTTTAAACAACAGTTAAACAAGATTTACTTGAAGAACGTTTCGCATGAAGACATAACTGGCTACTGACAGCTGCAGCCTGGAGGCACTCGACCACACACGAGGGCCACCGGTTTACATAACACCATAGCTACGGGTGTTTACGGGACTAGTAAACACTACAACTAACACGTAGATAATAGTAGATATGATTCAGACACAAAATGGCCAATTTTCAAAATGGCAACCGAGTCGCAAAAGGTCTAATTCGCAAAATGGCCAATTCACAAAATGGCTTATTATTGCTGTTGTTATATTGATTTGTAATAACAAGTCGGCTTGTTATAAATAAAATATTTTTCTGATTTACTTCGCATAATCGGCCATAAAATGTTCCCACTATTGGAACTCAGGCCTTCTCTCTAGGAGAGGGAATGAGCCGTAGTCCACCACGCGGGCCCAGTGCAGGTTAGTGGATGGCACATGTCTTAGTTTTTTTGGTTTTAGGACATGCCGTATACTCACGAAGTTTTCCTTCATCGTTTTGGTGATGGAATACATTTTAGAAAGTAAAATACCAGCTGGGTTTGAACCTGCCACTTATAATTCGTAAGTCGGGAACATTACCACCAAGCCACCACTGCTCTACTGCTCTGATTTAATTACACTAATATTATACAAATGGGAATTTATTACTAGCTTCTGCTGGCGGCTTCGCCCGCTTGAAAGTAAGTTCTTCCATACAAATTTTGGACCCCGGCACCGTTTCATCTTCACTGGGGGTTAAATTTTCGAAAATCTTTTTTTACTCTTAGTAGACATCATAATTATACAATATGATTTTAGTATATGCGAATCCCGAAACACGTCTAGTTTTTTTTTTTAAATAAAGAATCTGTGTACAAAATTACATAATTGTGTCATGAAAAATCAGAAAGTAATAAGCTTGTCATTTACCTGGTTGTCCGCAATAATACATGGTCACTGAGCTAACTGGATGACTGAGGGGTTGTTTTGCTCCCGTACCCAGCTGTGCGCTGGATTTTAATGCCCACTATGACCTGTGTTGTACTTAGCGCCGGTGGTTTCCAACTTGTGACCTTTTTTAAATAATTTGGGAATAATCTAACATGGTTTAAAAACAGGGACCTAAAAACACCTACATAAAGGTAACAGAATTATAAGTGTTACATGTTGAATTGGTAGGTAACAGAATCAAATATGTAACACGTATAAATGTGTTAACCCAAAACACTTAGAAAAGTGTAACCGTAACATATCTGTAACAGATATAAAAGTGTTAACAGTGTTAATAAGTCTAACAAGTAAACGCAGCGTTGCCAAATTAAACTCATCAGTCACATTTTAGAATCCTGGGAGAAGTCCCAGGATGCTATTGGCATATTCTGTGACTTCTCAAAAGCATTTGACTGTGTTGACCATAATACTCTGATCTGTAAATTACATCACTACGGAATTCGTGGACGAGCTGCTGATCTTGTTTTTTCCTATTTATCTCACAGGCAGCAAAAAGTATCCATAAATGGGGTGACGTCCTCGGGGTCTTTAGTTAGGATGGGCGTGCCCCAGGGTTCAATTCTTGGCCCTTTCCTTTTTCTAGTTTATATTAATGACCTTCCTTACATGATGGCTAATTTATCAGATATAATTCTATTTGCTGACGACACTTCCCTTATTTTTAAAGTGGATAGAAAAGATGCGGATGTCTTGCGCGTTAACGAAAGTCTGGCTGTTCTTTCGAAATGGTTCGCTGCTAATAATCTTTTACTAAATGCAAATAAAACTAAATGTATAAAGTTTTCATTACCGAATGTCCCTCAAGTTGGCATCAATCTAATTTTTGATAGCAAAAAACTTGATGTAATTACAGAAACTGTGTTCTTAGGTATAACTGTCGATTCCAAACTGCAGTGGGGTGCTCATATTAGAACTCTCTCAGGTAGATTAAGCTCAGCGGCATATGCAGTAAGAAAAATAAGGCAGTTGACAGATGTCGCCACAGCTAGGTTAGTTTACTATGCCTATTTCCACAGTATTATGTCTTATGGCATTTTACTGTGGGGATCTGCAGCTGATGTAGACTCGATTTTCGTATTGCAAAAGAGAGCAATCAGGGCTATTTATAAAATGGGTCCTCGCGAGTCCCTCAGAAATAAATTCAAAGAAATAGATATATTGACACTGCCTTCTCTTTATATCTTAGAAAGTATTTTGTATGTATGTAAAAACCTAGGACTTTTCAAAATTAGAAGCGATTTCCATAACATAAATACTCGTAGTAAACACGAAATTATATTGCCCAAATGGAGATTAGCCAAGACCAGTAAGTCATTTTTAGTAAATAGCATACGCTTTTATAACAAGCTACCAAAAGCGGTGACTGAACTTAGCGAAGGAAAGTTCAAAACCCATATTAAGCGTGTCTTAACCAAAAAAGCATATTACAAGGTTAAAGACTATGTCGAAGACACGCTTGTTTGGCAATGACTGCCTCTGCACTTGTGGCCCCCTGGTAACTTATAATATTATGCGAATGTATCTATTAACTGCTCCATCTTTGTTGTAACATATTTTTTTTTTCTCTCTAAGACATTGCTTTTGCAATTTTTTTTTTTTTTTTTTTGTATTATCTGACTCCAACCACATTAAATTCGTTAGTATTTCTTTTTTTTTTGGTTGTTAACGTCTCATTTACTGACTGTTGTAATTATTATTATTTTTTCTACCTTTTTTTTTATATAGCCTCTTTTTATTATGTAAATGGAAGAACACTGTAGACTCCACGAATTCTTAGATTACTTCATATTTTGACTCACTTTTTTTAAATGATTATTTTTATTGTGCTTTTGAGTACAATATAGACCGGTTTACACTGTTCTTAAATAATACCTTTTAATACTGTTATATGGAAATATTGTAAGTACAACCATTTTTTTAAAAGAGTAACCATGGAGTTTCTTGCCGGTTCTTCTCCATAGGAAACGACCAATTTCGAACCGTGCACTAGCTTCTGACGTTTTATAAGTGCCCATGTAGGCCTATGTGAAATAAAAAACTTTTGACTTTTGACTTTTAATTTACAATGTAGGTACTTATTTATGTACTGTGCAATTACTTATACCTAAAGTTATACTAAAACTGATAATTTCAGTTACACATATTAACACTTATTAACACATATTTGATTCGGTAACATTATTGTATCTGTTACATTTAAAAGTGTTTTTCTGTTAAATCTGTTTTAAAAAACAGTGTTAAAACAAATTATTACGGTTACAGTTTGAGTCCCTCTTAATAATTATTGGAATCGATTCACTCCTCATTACTGATTCTGAACAAATTATATTCAGGTTTCGCATATTCTAAAAATAACATATATCTGTAGTTCTGTCGCTCATGTATCCCCGGACTCATCCACAAGAATTGGCGCGGACGTGTAAAAACAAACGTCTCGTCCCTTGTCCGCTTATCCGCACTTTTTGCGGACATCGTGACGTCATCCACTTAACGCTAAAATATATCGGCACTTTTTTAGGGCGCTAAGAAGGAAAACCTGTTGGCTTGTGGCTTGTTCGCGGATCCACTTACTGTAATGTGGGAGAGAGTACGTACTAGAGGTGTTAGTTTATTTCATTTTTTTTTATCGTTGTGACTTTTCCAGCTGTAGCACGTTATTTTGTCTTTGTAAAATGTTTCATTTGTGTATAAAGTTTTAAATAAATAGAAGACTAGTGTTATAAAGCTGAAGAGTTTGATTGTTTTTTTTAATATTAGAAGTTTTATAGTCGTTCGATCGAAGTCCTATCCAAAAGCGGTATTCACGATCTATCGACTTATTTCCAGTTACATTAATAAGTATTCTACCAGGATAATGTAATACAGTTTTTTTTTTTTTAAATCGATGTATTTCAAACGACTTTAAAATCGGTGTCGTTCAAACTCGATTGATGGATGTGAATACGGAAATGGTCTAAACGACTAAATCGCTACGGTATCGTTACGGTTTTCATTACGTGAATCGGGCTACAGGAAGGTTCGGATTGAAAAAAAATATTTTAGCATTAAAGCCCATTTATCGAAAAAAGCTGTAACATCACGCCATGACCAAAAGAAGCGGGACAGTAACCGGCGAAATCGCGAGAACTTTTAATAAAAACAAGTAAGGATGCAATTTATTGAAACACCTATGAAAAGGTATAGGTATCACCATACCTAATTCATAAGTTAATTACACGTTTTTCGTAACCACCAATAAGTCTATCATATCCACCTACCTATTGAAGTTTGGTTTCTGTTCTCAGTCGATGGTGGACAATTGTAAATGGTGGCCATCATTTGGCGGACTTCATTTCATCCAGCCCACCTCTCTTCAGAAGCAGATTGGACATCCAAGCTTGTTCAGGTCGTAATCCGGTGATCCTAGGGTTCGCATGCATATTTCGGTGACACTCATTCACTCAAGGAGCATATGCGTGATTGCTTCCTCCATCTCCATGCATGATCTGCACAGGTGTGATGCCTTTTGTGTGGAAGTGTTTGTATAGTGAGCTGTGTCCGGTGATGATCCATCCATAGGTACTTATGTTCCATGATTCTCTAAAAGCGCCTAATAAGTGAAAGATAAGGATGAGATGAACTGCATTAGATTTCTTTCTAAGAATCTCTCTCTCTCTCTCTCTCTCTTTCTGAATAAGAGATGAAGGTAAAAACCAGTCTGTACTGAACCAAGTTCCGAAATAAATTCATAAAATCTCAGTCCCGAATCCTCATAAAAGTCTTGGCACACAGCAATACACATTTTCCAATTTTATCGTTTCATTCCCGTCACTTCACACCTTAATAAACCGGAAAACCGAACGTAAAAAAACAACAATATCAAGAAAGAAAAAACAGAGAAAATCAAAGACACCGCACTCAAAGACATCTGGCGCGAAAAAATAAATTTTACCTTTTACTTTAGCCAACCTTTTAGCTAAATTCAGAATTCTGCTGTGAATTGAGCCAATTTACATAGTCATAAATATATTTGATTCCCGACATTGCATTGTCTTCCGTGGGGTGGCAAAGGCACCCCAGGGGTTTTTTTTACCCCAAAGATAAGACATGTCAAGTCTTGACAGATGTCGCCGTGTTCGTCGGGTAAAACAAGAGATTGTCAGTTGTAGAGCTGCGGTATCGTAACTTTTCTTTCGGTGATAAAAAAGCTGTGAAAAGTTTTTTGATTTGATTGTTTTAATTTTTCTTGTGACTTAATTTAGCTGTGGTGCTTTTGCGTGATTTGTATTTACTCTCTTCTGTAAGGATTTCAAATATGCAAGCACACTCAAGTTAGAACTACACTGCTTACACTTGTGCCACACACGCCGATCTGGGCGAGTCGGTCTCCATACATTTTATATGGAAACTAGACTTGTAGAACTACTCTAGGCCAAGCGACGTCGTTCTACGTACAATCAGGCGTGTTTATTTATTTATTTATTTATTTATTTATTCTTCATGCAACACAAAGTACATAGGCGGACTTAATGCCTTAGGCATTCTCTACCAGTCAACCTAGGGTGGTGAAGAGACAATATGGTAGGCGCACAAAAAGAAAATTTTGGTATTGAAACAAGAGTAAAAATTATACATAATTATAGATAAAATACACATACATATATATTTAATATAATATAAATACTACATATATATATTTATATAAAGTAAGGACAGAAGTTTTGAGACGATTCTGCTATTGGTGTAGAAAATGATTCCGCAACTTCCGCTTAAATGCATACCGACTTTCGGCCGTCCTGATATCGAGAGGAAGCGCATTCCACAGAAGGATGGACTGTATATAGAAGGAAGAATGAACAAAATCAGAAGTATGAGAAGGACAGAGCAGAAGGAGATTGTTTGAAGAACGCAGATTCCTTGCGTGTGAAGAACAAAGAAATTGAAAGTGAGTTATGAGATAGGATGGAGGCGTGGGAGAGTTGAGCAGAGAGAAAAGTGTAGTCAGTGCGCGCACATTTCTTCTCTGGCGAATTGGCATCCATTTAAGTTCAGATCTATAAGTGGAAATATGGTCATATTTTCTAAGGTTAAATATGAACCGAATGCAGTTGTTGAGGAGCCTGTCTAGTTTATCCAGCAACACCGCGTTCAGGTCAAAGTAGCACACGTCACCATAGTCGACTATAGGGAAAATTAAAGTTTGCACAAGCATAGTCTTCGTCTTCGCGGGCAAAAAGTTCCTCAGACGATACAGATACCGCAAAGTCCCGTTGACTCTTTGGCAGACACTAGAAACCTGACTTTGCCAGCCAAGCGTCGAGTCGAGATGCAAACCGAGATCCTTTACACTGGGACTGATGGGGATGATGGCACCATTAAAAATAATAGGAGGAAGGGAGTTAACCACCACTTTACCCATCATGCGCGAGCTTCCGATAATAATAGCCTGACACTTCGTGGGGTTTACGGACACCCCAAATCTATCAGACCAATCCTTGATAGCTTCCAGATCCCGATTTACATCATCTATAGCGTCTGACAAACCTTCCACCCGCGCAGCCGTATATAACTGAAGATCATCGGCATAAAGATGATACGAACACCGAAGACAAAGAGTTATAAAATTTATGAAGATGGAGAATAGTAAGGGAGAAAGAATACCGCCTTGTGGAACACCAGAATCCAGATCACGCCAACTCGAGGAATTCTCGTCAACGCGAACCGACTGCTGACGTCCCCGAAGATAGGAAGAGAACCATTCCAGCGCCTCAGACGAAACCATAAGATGGGAAAGGATAGATAGGAGGATATCGTGACTGACAGCATTAAAGGCATTTGAGAAATCTATTAAAACCAAAATAGTTACCTTGGTATCCTCCATGGCTTCTCTAATGTCACCAGACACTTTAAGGAGAGCAGAGGTAGTACTATGACCCGGCCTGAATCCGGATTGAAAAGAGTTAACAAGGTTGTTAACTCTTTTCAATTCACCTATTGTTATTTGTTTCACCTATGCGTCGGTATAATGTAGGTAGTTCTAGCTTTAACGTCGTCAGTTAGTATAATTAATATAATAACAATCATTCATCATTCATTCATCTGCAGCCTTTTTAATGTTCCCACTGTTGGGACTCAAGCCTCCTCTCTAGGAGAGGGAATGGGCCGTAATCCACCACGCGGGCCCATTGCGTGTTGGTGAATGTCACATGTCTTCGAATTTTTGGTTCTAGGGCATGTCGGTTTCACTGTTTTGAGAGCAGTGGTGATGAAATAAATTACACAAAGTAATGCGCCTGGCTGGGTTCGAACCCGCGACCTACAACTCGTAAGTCGAGGCCGTTACCACTCGCGCATAATAACGATGCATGCACAATTTCCAGTGTGTTGAAAAATTTCTAAAGAAAAAAAATCTTAATCTAAAACATCTTTCTCCAACCTAAATCTTGATAATATCATAAAGGCGTTGTCAATAGTGGACATAACTATACGGGCAGTTGATTGATGATCGGAAAACCTTATGAATCATTTAATAAGCACAATTTCCTACAGGATCTTCCCACACGTCAATATCAGATCGACACAAAACTATTATGTTGATCAAACCAAATATAAATTCCTAGACACAATAGAATAAATGACAACGGTAGCGATTGCACACAGCATTATAACCCATCTAACCTAGGAAATAAGGACAAAAATTCTATAGAATATTAGGTTTGAATTCATTTCTCGTCACCACATTCCCATATTTGCTTACAGCCAAAAAAAAACTTTTGTCAAGATACCGTCCGAACTCCGAAATCTTTTGATTAATGATATCAACCCGCCACCGCGCGCGGGGTGCAATAGACCCCAGCTAAGAAAACAAACGACAAATAAAACTGTACGTACTAATGATACGTGTAATGTGTCCAAGTAATTGTTGTTTAGAACCATTAGCGAAATAAACGGTTCCCTTTGAGAATGACCTGCTTGCTTTAGGATCGCCAGTTGGACAAATATGACCATCGCTACATCATTAATTATTAGCTTTGTTAACCAATATTCGCACGGATTTTGTAGGCGGCTGTGTAAGATCCGTTAGCACCCTTCCCGTTGATGGCATATGTCGGAAATGACTACCTTCCTGTATAGGCAGAAAACTCTAATCTACCTCTCATAAGTAGTGATACTTAACTATAAACTAAACTCAATTCTACATCTCGTGTCGATTAGGTTCTTACAAAACACTTACAGCTAAATACATGCACCCTTCAGCACCTTTTACAAGCCACATATGTCTAATGCATTTGAGTTACAAACGACTTATTCCCTTGTACGCTATACATCACTCTTCTAAAGCAAAACCAGAGGAAAATAGTTGTACTCAGATCAAGAAATGGACGGTAAATAGAATGTTCTAGACGGAAGATCGACACGTGTCTGCAAGTCACACAGCCCTTGTTTAAAACCACCAAAACGTCGAGAGTTGTCATCAAATACGCATCCTTAGGGTGGGAATCAGTTTTAAAAGCCATTAGAGGACGCGGGGGACGACGGGGGCTGTAATTAGACTGCGTTAATATTTAACAAGTGCGACGCCACACAGATTAGCGTAATGCCGTCCCAGCTGCGTCCGGACACCTTCTGTGACTCTCTGGCTTTTAAAAAAGCCACTCTGTCAACGGGATCGTCAAATATTAATTACGTTATGTCCTGCTCTGTAAAAAGGACATTTAGAGCTTAATGGATTTGTGATAACCTCCCAGTAAAGCGAACACTAAAAGAAAACCAAAACCACTTTTCATTCACTAATAAATTCAGCTTCATAGAATCAATGTTTTCCTTCCATCACAAAAGATTTCAAACACCTTTACGAAAATATGGTAGCTAATTAATTCCCAAAAAGTAAGGTACAAAGTTAAAACAGATTTGGGTATTTCGGGCAAGTGTAATCCTTTCACCCTTTCCGTGCAATTAGAATTAGAGGCAAGACGGCTCGGCATCTGCGGGTTAACTAATGGCGAATGCATTATTAAAGCCGTCCGTAACGTGAAGGGTTGGGGACAGATTATGTTATTATAGATTTAGGTTCTACGTTTAATATGCTGATGTGTTGATGATGGATATGCAAGTATGTAGCTGTACGTTTGCAATTGGTTTCGTGTAATCACTCTGGGCCCCATCAGAAGGCTTAAAGCCACACAAAGGGTAATGGAAAGGACTGTGCTTGGAGTATTCTGCAGGAGAACCAAGATTACTGACGTAGCCCAAAGATTCGCCAAAATTAAGTGGCAATGGGCAGGATACATTGCTCGTAAAACAGGTGGTCTATAGGGCGAAAAGGTTTTAGAGTGGCGAGTGCACTGCGGAAGACGTATCGTTGGAAGACCTCACAAAAGGTGGACCGATGACCTGGTGAAAGTTTCAGGAATGCGATGGATGCGAGACGCAGAGAACCGTTCGTTTTCTACTTCCAGGGGCTCCGCCTGAGTGAAAGTAGAAAATTATCCCAAAGGAACATACTCGTGGGATAAAAACCTCTATGTGTTATTCCAGGACATGGTCTACTCGTGTGCCAATTTTCACCCAAGCGAAGAAGAAACACACATACACACTCACAAACTTTATCCTTTATAATATGATAGCATAGCCAACCTTGTTAATATTCCCTCTGTCGAGACTCAGGCTGCCTCTCTAGGAGAGGGAATGGGCCGTAATCCACAATGCGGGCCCAGTGCGGATTGGTGAAGGTCACATGTCTTCGAATTTCTGGTTCTAGGACATACCGGTTTCCTCACGATGTTTTCCTTCACCGTTTTGAGAGCAGTGGTGATGAAATAAATTACACAAAGTAATGCGCCTGGCTGGGTTTGAACCCACAACTTACAACTCGTAAGTCGTTATAATTATCAGTTGGATATATTTTGCTGAGATACTAACATACTTTTATCAATCAATACGACAATCTTGTTCTTACTGTTGGTAAATGATATTTATTATTTATTTATTTATTTAAACTTCATGTAAGGCAATGTAAATCAAATAGTTGGACTTAATGCAATAGGTAAGGCATTCTCTACCAGTTAAACTTTGGATTTAAAAAGACAACACTGTTGTAGGTTTGTACAATAAACAAATAACAGATATTTCAAAGGGAAAAAGAATAAGTAATTATAAGTAAGTAAGTAGTGATATCATTTCTTCCTTCTCACATCCGAACAGGTTTGACAGACATATTAAAACGAAAATTTGTCAAGTCATACAGGAAGAATTTCTCATCATTACTGACCGTCACCCTGCCATGAGAATCTCGGCACCAATCAGTCACACTTCCACCCGGCACCGAGATTAGCATACGCAAAAATAACAATGGTAGCCTCAAGAAGTTAATGGGATGTCCCTTTCGTAGCACAAAAGGGTTAAACAAAGGTAAAAGGTATAAAAAAGCTATATTAATGGTATAGATGAATCATCCGGGGTCCGTTAGACCGGTCGGACGGTCTAGTGTTAAGTCCATTAAGGTAACTTTTATAGTTGTTTGTTTAAGTTATTATCTTCTTCGGTTTTGCGTATAAGATTTATTCGGTTACGGTAATTTGAATTGTTTTGAGGTGTGACTTTTATCGTTATTTAAAAAAGTTAAGGTACCTTATATAGACTGTAGAGAACGTGGGTACAGAGACGACGTTTTGAAGTGTTACCGCAGACTTAGAACGCAAAGGGCAGCTGAAGGACACTAGTGAGTTTTAATCAGTAAAAGTCTGACGCCCTTCCACTTCACCCTTGAGCGCAAGAAGTCGTTAGATGTGCCAAGGTTACTGTGACTCTTATAAAGAATCCTACAAACCTAGAAAAATCTCATAGCCCTAGATATGCTAGCTATCAAGGGCTATGAGATAAGTATATATATATAGCTATATAGTAAGGCTAGAGTGAATAGGCTCTTAATAAACTAGTGCGCCTCACCATCCACGGTTGAATCACTGCTTATCATCAGGTAGGATAAAATTTTAAAAAAGATATTACTCTCACAACTCGTTGTTCATGTCTAAGTTAGTAAGAAATCCAAGATGGAAAAATTCTAAACTTTTTACCCGACCAAGGAATTAAACCCGGTGACCTCATACT
This sequence comes from Mythimna ferrago, assembly GCA_910589285.2. Classification (NCBI taxonomy): domain Eukaryota; kingdom Metazoa; phylum Arthropoda; class Insecta; order Lepidoptera; family Noctuidae; genus Mythimna; species Mythimna ferrago. The sequence continues at coordinate 7,443,354 of OU342689.1, forward strand.
CAGCATTGGTGTTTGCGACCACTAGGCCATCGAGCCAGTCTAGAAGAATTGCTTCATTGTGCCTACATAATGAGGGTACCAAAGATTTGAATCAAAGGTCTATTTAGAACTCCCAACTTTCTCGTTGGCTTCATGGTGGCAAGCGTGACTGCTGAGCAAGGGTCCTGCGTTAGATTCCTAGATCGAGCAACAAGTGCTATTGAGTTTTTCAAGTAGAAATTACATTGTGTTTATATTTTCCGTGCCTTGAAAAACTCGTACTTACTTAATGTAGTTGATGCAGGACCAATCTCTCACCTTTCCATCATACTGTGGCAGTTAAGAAACAAAGAGTACACCTGTGTTTGCGCTTACGCTTGTGCACAATAATATCTCCTGCTTACTTGGCTGATCTTTGTTCCAATTGGCTACCGTTATCAAAGTTCGGTCGAGAAGATTATTGTTATTAGGAGTCTCAAAATGTCATAACTACGAGTATCTTCTTTCCATCATCAAAAGCTGAAAACATTATGATTCACAAAGATTTTAATGTAACTACAAAACAAAAGTAACTAATACCCGATACAATAGAAAGTAATTTCTAACTACTACTCGTAGAACATCGAACAAGTCGAGACGTATCAAGTATCATTATAATAGGCAATTAGAACTGTGAAAAACAACATTCCCTACCAACAACCTATGAACCTCTTTATACTCCCAACTCTTTAGCTGACATAGACAAAGTTATAATGGACGAAACAACGAGCTTAAGAAGAACTACGCAGTTAATGGATATGGGAACAGTTGGAGGTTCAACTGTAGCGGTTGAAGCCAAGATGGGGTTGCTTCTTACTCTAAAAAGGGCTATTTGTTTTCGTCCGTCACTTCTTAGTTAAACAAACAATGAATATATACAGAGACTTTTGTACTGTTTCCCATAGCACCTATTGTAGTCATTGTCACCTTTGTGGACCATTGTAGACATTTTTTGTAAGCTTTTGTGTGGCAACTGAAATTGTACGGCTGTTTGATGCTACTGTTGGTTAATTAAGGATGCTATGGGTTTCTATAGACGATCAGAAGAAAATGTTCTTACCCTGTACCCTGTTCTGGATATTAGCTCATTCAAGAATATCGATATGCTAACTAGTGTGATAGGGAGGGGATGTAATCAAAGGCTGCACAGAAGCCTATACGTATACATGTTCATATCTATACCATGTTTATTCGTAGAAACTGCGCTTTATCGTTTTACTTATAACATTATTTGAGTTCCAACTCATCCTTCGTTTATCGTTCGCTAGCTAATTAAAATCAATAAACTCTTGCGATTTCCTTCGAAATATAGTTTCTAGTTTAGTTAAGATGAATACTAGTTTGGCAATAATTTACTTAAGCACAAACAACAGTATCTTAAGATACTTCATGAAATTAAGCCAGACACCATAAATAACCAACTTCCAGGAGCAAGTTATTCTTATACATATTATTTCTTTGAATTATCAAAATTATAAAACATGAATCAATAAACAAATTGATGTTGTGATTCACGAAGATGTGGTGTATACTATCAACAAAAACAAATACTTTGTAATTTATGTATTCCATTATATTACCGATGAATTATGTTTTTAATATTCACTACCGATTTGCATATTCACACCTATTGTTAAAAATATGTGAAAAAATCCTTATTAATATTAATGAACTATCCAAAATATTTACAGTAGTTCATAAACTCCCATAACAATTAGAAAACAAGTTCGGAATTCTCCAAATTTCTCCGACTGCGCACGTCATACAAACGTCAATCAAGAACCTCTCTGGGTGGCAGAGGTCACCGATCATCGTCTTTTACAAATATACCACCGTTCTAAGTTGCCTATCAAAATTATCTTTCAAGCAAAGCTATTCTTTATGCCGAAGCATTAGTTTAAAATTTAACCTTACCGAACCGCAAGAATATCTTTGTGTACTGACTGCGCTGTATCTCCCTTTTTTGCTTCTAAACATTCATGTCACTCTGTAGAATAAACAAGTCGCCACAAAAGGCCTAGTCACTATCCCTTTTTATTAATATCGGTGGCTCAATGAACACAAAAGGGTTTGTACTCATTATGCGTAATCGGACCAGTTCAGGTGTTATATTATAGCAATAATGGGCTTATAGATAATAGACCGCAAATGAAGGGATACAATTTCATTGGTGGTTTTTCGGTTAATAGTTTGATATAGTGGTTTGATTGGAAACCTTTACCTGTTAAGGTATTGGTTTTAATTTGGTGACTAAGGTGTAATTTCTAAAATCTTTAACAAGCTTAAAAATGATATTTGCTAGTAATTGAAATAGTTGTTCCTCGCGATTTCACCCATGTCTTTGGTTACTGCTCTGCTACCAAGGGTCGTAGCATGATATGATATAAGTATAGCCTGTACTATTTGTCATAGATCCAACAGAGATATTCTCTCCAATACTATTGGTAGTTTCAGTGATTAGCGACTTAAATAAACAAAAAATCTCTTCCACTTTATTACGTACTAGCTAACCTGTCAGACGTCCTATTTAGCTATGAACCATCAAAGGCGCGAAGAGTCGTTGTAATTTTCTGCGCAACTTTCTCAATCTTTTCTTTCATAAGAACCTTTTTCTGACATTAGGAAACACAACAAAAAAATAATTTCTAAAATTGGCACAGTCGTTCACGCGTGATAAGGTGACCAAGGGAAATAACATCACAACCAACGTTAAATCTATGAAGAATTTTATTTTGAAACTGTTTATTTATATTTATTATATTTTATATATTACAATACCATGGTATTATAACATACTACAAGACCATAAGTTGTGATATATCTAGAAAAATCCGTAGAAAACCGTTTGAAGCTTAAATATTATGCATGCTCGGACTTTCATTAGTCTTCACCAACGGATTTTGGCGCTTGATTTTTATCCTTATACATATTGGACACAACACTTTAGATACCGGCGATAAACAAGCGTATCATCAGCGATAAGCCTTGTTAAAACAAAGCACATCAAAGCCACAATCACAAAACTTTTCCAATTTCTATCAGAAAGAAGCCCTCAAAGAGATTTGCATGAGGTCCACACAATGAACGGTGTATTTTGCAATATTTTCAATACCCCAGCATGGGTCCAACTACTCGGGGGTCCGTCTTTTGTCCTCCACTTTAATATCTGTGGGAATGGACATACCGACTCCATTTAGGTAATTTATCATTCTTAAACGAGTGAGGAGACTATCCACTATTATCCTTCGCCATGTAGTCTTTCTAGTCTTGAAAGGGCGCAGTCTTCGCCCTTTGTCCGGACTTGTACAAATTAATGACGTATTTGGCCCCAACGGGTTTCGGTATTAGCGATTTTGAGCACCGGACACAAGAGTCCGGTGTCCGATATTTATGAATTATTAGCTATTTCGGGTTCCCATAAAATCTATGTGCCGGTATTTACAGCGCTGGACAAGGGTCAGTCTTCGAAAATATTATTACTTTGATTAATTTTTACAGACCTTAAATAATGTTCGTGAATTTGAATAATTCGAAAATAACGGACCGTATATCTAAATGAAATGAGTGTCCAAAATTATGACATGAACGAAGAAATTTATTCAAATAGCCTAATTTAGTTTAAACATGTCAAGTAAATATAAATAACGACTACAAATTTTACAATCAATGTTTCTCATTCAAAAGTTAAACTGCGTAAAAAATGCGAAGACCATCAAAATTAACATATCAATGTAGGGTCAGTATAAAAAAGCGAGATGACCGCAGCATCCCTGGGTCAGAGGCCAAGATGTACAGGTGCCACGAGCCTAACACGCTTTCTTTACAAATTCTCAATAAAGTTGGGGATGACATAGAAATTAAGATGTTTTTTAATGTCCAGTAGTGACAGTGGACACGCGGCAACGTAAAAAATGGGGAGATGAACGAATTATACGAGATTTAAAAGTAAAATATATGTGATGCGGGAATTATAACAGATTGACATTAGCATAACTTGAACGCTGCACGCTGCGATTTGTAAAATGGTAATGATACTCGACATTTCTGAAAATTTATTGTTGCGATGTGTTTTTCTTAGTAAACATACATGTAGATACAAGTTTATTTTAATTCAAAACCTGTATTCAAATAAAATATTCAACTTAGATAGAGGATATTTGGAAGAAAAGAAGACGTGATAGGCAATTTACGAACAGCGGCAAAATTTAACAAAAATACAAGTAGCAACTGTAGCAAGGAATGCACCGCACCGCAGTCACCAATCATAGAGCCATACAAAAGAAAATTAATGAATATACTGGAGACAGTAATGAGAAAACAAATTTAGCGTACGTTAATGCTTCAGACAGATCTCCCAAAGAATTCAATGTCGCATGGAAATTAATGATTATCCACGCGAGCCGACCGGTCGGATTGTCCGGCCGTTAATTTATTACACGTAAACACTTCCCAATGACCGTTATGCCATGATGACGGATAGTAAAATTTAAATAGAAAGTAAACATCACTTGGATAAATATGCACGTTTTATAAAAGTGTCAAAGCTTATATTGCTAGTATAGAATTTATACGCAACTAAAACGATGAACTCGAAGACTATTTGTGGGATATCAATTTTTTCGGAATGTTTACTGTATTTTTTATACTAACTTCTCTTGTTAAACTTATTAGTCGCATATATTTCGTTTTTTATGGTTTTTTGTTGAACATACCTGTATTTTATTCAAGTGTAGATGTGTACGTATAGGTAGTGGCTAATAGTTATTTTGCGTAACTATGATTAATTGTAGTAATATATTTTGTAATATTTTTCTATCGAGTTCTTGTTTGTCTTTCGGCTTAAATAACAAAAAACAATTTCTTTTAATGAATAATAACCTTTTCATTAAGACAATATCATTATTTAGATTGGATCTTTGATCTAGTTACATTCATATTATCTCAAATACTGCAGAAGTTTCAATTATCTTCATTCTTCGTTGCTTTTTCCAGTATTTCTTCCTATAGCTGTTGAATACAAGACACTATATTTCTCCGAACTCTTAGCATCACAAAGCATCTGATTTTCATCAGCATGTTGCAGCATAATGCTGTATAATACTTTCATTAGTGTGTCATGAGTAGTGTCATTTGTCAACCAGTTGATCGTGGCGACTGTCACAGCTTTTGGCTTGATTGGGTCCTTTGATTTGTTTGAGGGAATTTTGTTTATTTAGCTTAGTTTAGGTTTTCTATTCTTTGTCAAAGATGTTATTACATCTATCAATAATAATCTTCTTATGGAATTATCTTTTCTCCGCCTCCTCCCTAGGTTTTGCGTTAGTTAAAAAATTAGGGATTAAACTTAAAATTACACAGCTATGTGTATCGTTTTCTGTTACCTTAGTAAACAACATACACTGTTACATTTTTCGTCACGATTCGCATAAAGTTGCGAATGCATGCAAACCTTAAAAATGCCCGTTGATTAAAGAAAAAAATAGCCAATAAGATATAAGAAGTATACGATATTCAAAGTCATCATGCTCATAATCTGCCCTCTACTGTCTATTCTAATTTGCAACACAATACTGACAGTCCAAATCAAGCTTCATAAACTCTGAATAAAGCGCAGATGTTACGTAAAAGTAAAACCTATCAAATATCAGTCGATCCCGACTTTCGCGACTTTACCGTCTCGGACTTTAGACGTAAACCTCACTACCGTGCGCTAAGGCAAATCGTATAAGATTTTATCACAGGATTATCTTGGGTTATCGCACATCTGTCTTTTACCAACTAACATTGCTTTACATTCAGTGACCATTGCTTCTGACCCCCAATCCATTGCCTTACCAATTTGGATATCGAATTTAAAATCTAAAACCAAACGTGTAATGTATGCTGAATTTTCTAAGTTCATCGTTGTTTGGTGTCTTTGAAACGTTTGCAAAAGATTAGGACGGTGGAAGCGTGATCTTTGTTACATAAGGTATTTATGTAAAGCTGTATCGTCCGGAGCGATCGAACGTTTTGATAGTAACATTGTCTGAGGGAACTATTGGCATTGTTCGATGTACTTAGACTGCAGCAGATGGGAAGTGATCGATGATACTTCGTTGATATAGGATGTAATCGGGTACCGTTTTTCTGGTTTGTTTGTTCTTCTATTTCAACGAATTTATCTTTATTATTTGGCAAAGGTCAACGAGCATGTGCCATTGGACTTAGGGACTACACCAGCGTTTTCGTTTATTAATATTAAATGTCTACTGATCGAATTCTGCAACTTACATTATGTTCTATGCTTTATAAATAGGAAAATATTATAATTTTGGAATTTTATATTTATGTTTGTAAACCCAAAACCATACGGGACCGATTTTAAGCATTGTTTCACCAGTAATACTTTATCATCGTGTGCCATAAGTATAATGTTTTTTTTTTTAAGCCGCTGGCAGAAGCATTTTACAAACAGCTGAGTTGCCTTTAATTCCTTCAATTCTTTTTAAATCAGCCTTGACAATAACACCAATAACTACTTCTCAACTTCAAATTAGTTCCCCTACAGTCATAAAACAGAAAAACAAAACAAAAGAAACATCTTAGGACCAATCGTAAAACCACTCAAGAAGTTTAAAAACAATTAGCTACCTAACTGGCTGGTTACAAAACCACCCTTTTTTAATTCAAAACAAAAAGATTAAAACACAATATAAGGGGAGAAAAAAAATGGAGTAAAAAGTTGTCTCTGAATTTGTTCGCTGACAACATCCATCTCAATCAATTGTGGCCTCATCCCTGAGGAGTTAACCCTTCCCTCCCTTGAGGTAACCCTCTATAACCCAATTAATGGAGGGTTTCGTGTGACCACAAAAAATTCAAATTGAAATGTTAATTTGATATGTGAGGAGAAGATTTGGTGGTTGATTAAGGAAAAGTTTGTTTTAAAATTGAAAATTTGGAGATCAATATTAGTTGAATCGGTGGCAACTAATATATACACATAAAAGGATTTCCATGTATAATTATTTCGGTTACTAGCTTTTGCCCGCGGTTTCAATAATAATAATATATCCTATGTCACTCAGGAATAAAGCAGCTTTTTAACGGTGAAAAAATATTACCTCGTTATAATACTAGTGTAGATTCACAAAACCTAAAGGTTAAGGCGTATAGTTCCTTGAACCATCTGGCCGAAATTATGTGAACGCAACTCTCGCACTCGCCTAGGCGGCAGTACGCAAATCTGTGCATTTATTTGCGGCCAGCAGCGCCCGGAAAGCGCTTTAAATCCATTTTCTCTGCGAGATATTGATTGATTTACATATGCAATGTTCACTTTGAAGAATAATTAACCACCAATTTTTATGTGTAAAAATGTTTCTAAAGGTCCAAGCCGTTTCGAAGGAGTAGGGAAAAGTTGCGAAATTGCTAATTTTTTTTTTGACAAATGTATTCATTGCACGAAAAAATCAAATGTTGATATTATTGTTCATGAATCTATAATAAACATATTTTTTTTTTCAAACCCATTGACCTAGCCGTTACGGAGGAGTAGGCCTCAGAAAATCACTGTTTTATGGCACTTTTCGGGCGCTTGGCCCTTAAAATGAAATGAGAATCTTCATATTCATCAAAAAATAGTCAACTTAACAACTTAGGTTAGTAAATTGAGCCTAAACCATTTAAGGGATCCCATAAGATGGACTGAATACCTGGCGAAGCAGAAGCTGATGGATGATGCACAAGACCGATAGTTTTAGCGTCATGTTTATTCAACAGTAGACGTCTTTCGGCTTAAAAGATGATGATGATGAAGATTGAAAACGTTTTTATTTTATTTTAGTGATGGGCTGGTATTTGAATATCAATGCACCTGAGGGCTTAGTGAAGTAGTTACCGCTAGTAAAAAAACTTCGAATGTATGTGAGTGACCTCATTTCAACGCTCAGTCACGTGGCAGAACAAAGGAATCTGAGGCGTGACCGACTCGAGGCGATTGACGAAAAACCGAAACAAAGCGGTCGTAACTTGGCTAGGCCTGCTGATGGTGAGTGATGATTGAAGTAACCTATCAAAGAAATGGACAACTTACAAATATTAAGGGATTCGTAGACTCTACGAATATTCGAACAAGTGTATAATCTTCCTCAAAACGTATTTAATAAAAGTAAAGTCCTGATTATGGAGTATTTCAGATTAACTGGAAAGCGTTACACGTTAAAATGCAAATGTTAATTAAACATAAACCTTCCATGTAATAGATAAACGAATGACACATAATTACAGTGTGACATTTCTGAACACTTACAAGTAAATTAACAGATGGACCTGTTACTGCATGCAATCTTAGGCCGTAAAAATATACAGGGTTTACAAACACTGGCAACCTCTCAGCATTATGTTACTTATATCTTAGGCAACAACTTTGGTTCTATGACTTTTAAAAATGTATAATATTTTAGTCCATCGAATTATACTAAAATAAAAATATTTAAATTGAAAGTTCTAAATATTAGGAAGTCTATTCGAAGCAAGCGATATTAAAATAGCGGAGGGGAGCGGTGATCGAGCGGCAGGGGTGCTTGGTGCGCTTGCGTCGCGTCATACACAGGTAGGTAGGTATAACAAAATACAGAGTTGGAATGTGTTAGATAGAACAACGAAATCTCGAAGGCTCGTTTTTGGTAAGTTAATTATGTTTTGTAAAAAGTCGTAAGAATAAAAGTTGTTGTTTATGATGTTAGTAATACAGTCCTGCAAAGTTGTTAGTGTTTTACAAATAACCCTGTATATGTGTGCCCTGTCTGTACCCTGTGTGTGTGTGTGTGTTTGTGCGTTTTTAGGTTATAACGCATGTCAATAGCAATTAATGGACCACTACCATTTATTGACATTGCTAATTTTACTATCATACTTTTTTTATGGTGGGAAAAATCATCCAATGACAACCCCAGCTCTTGGGCGGAGCGGGAGATAGTGTCAGGCTCTTACTGACTAAAAGCCCACCCCGTTCCTTCTAGCCTTCATACCGGGGCTCGAGTTCCCTTTCGGATTTTACTGTCATACTAATATTATACTCGTTAAAGCGAAAGTTTCTAGGTATGTGTATGTTGGTTACTTCTTCACGCTTGAACAGCTGAACGAATTTCGATGAAACTTGGTACAAGGGTAGACCATTACCTGAAATAGCACCTAAGACACTTTATTCCTGCAATAATTCTGGAAAAAAAATGGGATAAAAGTTTTCTAAGTACAACTATACTTATAGACACATGTCCTAGAACCAAAAATTCTAAGACATGTGACATACCCGCACTGAGCCCGCGTGGTAGATTACGGTCCTTTCCCTCGCCAAGAGAGGAGGCGTTTCAGCAGTAGGAACATGAGAAAGAAAGAAAAGTATTTATTTTGGCGCACACAACAAAAACTTAAAACAAACACAAAAAAAATAAAATAAAAAGTACCATTGTATGTCTCACGTTTCATTAAAAAGGCTGATGATGAGAAAATATACGCAGGTGCTTATGATGGTACAGATGGTAGATTTAGCTTATCAATTTCTTCTGACATTAGGTAGCACAAACATAGTATAATTAGTCTACTGTTTCTACTGCTGGGAATAAGGCTTCCACTCTAATAGAGAGAATGGGTCAAAATCTACCACACGGTGGTTAGCAATATGGCTGCTTCATACAAACATCATCAAAGCAACCAAAACCAAATGCACTGCTTGTATGCATAAAACTGCAGAGTGCAGTCAAATGAATAACTCTCCTAGAGGTCTGAGTCCCAGCAGTGGCTGGGACTCAGACCTCCCACTGGAATACTAAAACGGCTGATGATGATTTTTTTTTTTGGTGGGGAAAATCATCCTATGACAACCCCCGCTCTTGGGCGGAGCGGGAGATAGTGTCAGACTCTTACTGACTAAAAAACCCACCCCGTTCCTTCAAGCCTTTATACTGGAACCCGAGTTCCCTTTCGGATAACCCTGGCCCCAGTAGGCTTCGACCCGACTGCTGTTGCTGACAACTCCTTGAGCCGCGCGGGAACAGTGCGCGCCGTCGACGACTTGGGCTTAGACCGGACAGTTACCGGACGGCCGGACAGCGAGCTACCCGCAAGCCCGCGCCTACGGTGGCCGGAAGGCTGATGATGATGATGATACTTTTATACTAAAGCAGCTCTTTTTTTTTATATTGTACTTGTATATTTTTAAAATGTTCTAAAGCTTAACAGACGCTTTACAGGCAACTAGTAAGCAAAGGTAGCTATTTATATAAACCAGCGTGTTTATGATTAATAGTAGGGTCACCAAACAAGGTGTCACGTCGTCTAGCTCTAGTTCTGACTAAACGGTCGCGTGTTGAGATGCACGCAACGGGTGTAGTGTAATCAGGTGGCTTGTTAGTATTGATTTCAAGTTTATTATCTAAGTAAGTATCTCTAAATACAAGCACAATTTGTAATCCACCTAAACAAACCAGCAGTGCAAAATTATCAATTCGGATATTGAAATCCTTACTAATATTATAAAAGCGAAAGTGAATTTATTTGTTTGTTTGTTTGTTACGTCTTCACGCCTAAATGGCAAAACCGATTTTGATGAATTTTGGTACAGAGATAGTTGGGACCCTGGAGACGGACATAGGCTATTTTTTTTTAAGTGAGAAAAGGGGGAGAAAGAGGGAAGGTCTTTTATGTACGCCGGCAAACCGGGGGTATTTTGTTCCGAAAACCTATCTGTTCCTATCCCGATGACGATAATCAAAAATACAAGATTATGAATGAATAAATAAAAAGAGTAAGGGCTCTTCAACTAATTAAACCAAACCATTATATCAATTAGCTTTTGCCCGCGACTTCGTCCGCGTACATAAAATATAGCCTACGTCACTCAGGAATAAAGCAGCTTTCTATTGGTGAAAAAATTTTAACAACCCAACGAAGTACTGGTTACTTTAAGATATTATCTCCTACAAACAAAAAAAAACATTAAAACAAAAAAAACAAACTTTACCTCTTTATTATATTATTAGTGTAGACGTAGATTATACTAAACAGTTAGCTATCACTGTCTGAATTGATTGCTTTATAGTAACGATCCTGTACATCTTGTTTCCGTCAAATACGTCTATGTACCTAAGTTTAGGTATATCCTGATATAGTCTGTCTAAAAGTCAACCGACTTGGGAATTTTGTATAATATTTAATTATTTAAAAAATACTTATATCGGGTACTGTTTACAAGGTTCTTCTATTAGTAAACAATGACCATGATCTCTTAATCAACATTGATTATTGAACCAGCGTTGACTACATAAGATTTTATTTTACCCTAATAATTACCCAAGTCGGTACTCTATAACCAGATTATTTTATTTTGATTTTAGACTGGCCTGTTGGTCTAGTGGTTAGAGGCCCTGACATCTATGCCGGAAGTCGTGGGTTCGATTCCCACCCAGAACAAATGTTTATGTGATGAGCATGATCATTTGTTCTGTGTCTGGGTGTAATTTATCTATAATATGTATGTTTATCAGTTGTCCGGTACCCATAACACAAGCTCTGCTTAGCTTGGAACTAGACGTCGTTGTGTTATAGTTGTGGAAATTATTAAAATTATTATTTTAACAATAAAATACAATACCTAAATGTTTAATGAGCTTGGCCGTCCCTATCTGCTAAACAAATCGACATGTAAGGTTAACAGATACTAGATATGAGTAACGATTTGTATACCAGAAGATATGGTCTCCTATCTCCAGATATTAACAACTAACTTCTGTCACCAGCTTCACCCACGTGAAAGTAGAAAATGTATAGCCTATGTCACACAGTGGTAAAGTAGGATTCTATTGGTGAAAGAATTTTTTAAATAAGTCCAGTAGTTTTTGAATTTTAAACAAAAATTTTAATTTTTCCTCATTGTAATATTATCATGTTGGATATATGTATATTTTATTTTTTCGTTAATTGTATAGTGTAAATATATGTTAAATTATAGTTATTTAAATGTTTTTTAATGTGTAAATATTAAACAAATTGATTATCTATATATATTAAAATCAATGCCACTTTTTGTTGTAATTTTATTACTCAAGAACGGGCTCACCTATTCAAACCAAATGTTTAGGCTTTGTTCGGACTATGTGGTTTATGTGAAGTTTGGTAGGGTAGAGTAGGGTATAGTAGGGTAGAATAAGGTAGAGTAGAGTAGTGTAGAGTAGGGTAGAGTAGGGTAGAGTAGGGTAGAGTAGGATAGGGTAGGGTAGAGTAGGGTAGAGTAGGGTAGAGTAGGGTAGAGTAGGGTAGAGTAGGGTAGAGTAGGATATAGTAGGGTAGAGTAGGGTAGAGTAGGGTGGAGTAGGGAAGAGCGGGAGCGAAGCCGTGCGGGCAAAAGCTAGTATATTATAAGTATAGATGTAAATATACAGAATTATAGAAATGGAGGTTGGAGAAAGTGACTCTTTACTATTTACTATAACCCATCTTTTTAGTATATACAGTTATACATATTTTAATACAAATTAGTTAGATTGTCCCTGCGTTAGCAGAATTGTGAAGGTTCGAACAGAAACACCACGGCCCCAAATTCTTAAACAATTAAATTGCTTAAAAATACACGTCTATCACGCCAGCCGTGTAAAACATCGACAAGAAAAGTAAATAATTCATAACCAAAAGAAGAATAGATACCAAAACAAGCTATTGTGTGTAATAAAACACATTGATATTTGCATAAACATAGAAATAAAACATAAAAGCTAACGCGGCTAACATTTATCTTATTTCTGTATTTTATGTTTATGTTATCTTCGGAATAACACCTCGTTTGTCAAAAGTGGATGAAAGCTTTACGACAATATCATGAGGATCCATTTAATGCGCTCTTGGATTTAATTTATTATAGGCTCTATGTCGTTTTCTCTATGACTACAATAGAATTCGGTAAAGTACTGCCGAAAAAGCTTGACCGCTCTGAACTTCGTACAAGTGGCTGCGCAGTAATTCTTTTTTTAAATCATAATTGAGGATGCGTATACTCCATCTGTTTAGATAGTTAACTAAACGTAAACAATCTTGATATTTCTTTTTATTTAAAACAAATCGTATAAAAGACATACAATCCCAACTGCCTGACCCGACAACCCAGGACAGATTGTCCTGGCGCAGAAGTATAAGGAGAGCCGACCCCACCTATAGTGGGAAGAGGCAAAGAAGAAGAAGAAGAATAAAAGACATGCAATGGTTATTTAAACTTAGTTAATTACCTAATATCGGTTTAGGTAAATACCTAATTGTAACCAATTTTAGATAAAAGACACATTAAGATTGCTTACATTTAGTTATTTACCTGAACAGGGAGTATAGTTATTGCGCATTTTTTCGAGTAGGAATGCGCATAGTTCGGAACGCCTAAGTTCAGAGTGGCCAACATACCTATTTGAGCTATAGGTACTGTAAGTACCTACCTACTAATAAAAGCATTATTTATCATCAACCTGTAACGACTGTCAAAAATCTACAAATGCAAACCGGAGCCAACGGCTTTACGTGCTTTTCGAGGCACGGGACAATGTCACAAAATAGATAGGTACAGAAGTCAATCTACATACAAAGCGCGCTTGAGCAACGCACACAAATACACCGCTCACAGACACGATGTCTCGGTCGCGTTTCGGATCACTCGTCGAACAGTTCCGGCTCAAACGCTCATTAGTGTGCGTCCACCGAGCGTAGGTATAAAAAGTGAAGTACATACATAAGATTGTCTTCTGTACCTATCTATTTTGTGGCAATGTCCTAAATAAACTTAGAAAAGTACATAAGGAATTGAAAAAATCAGATTGGTACTTGCCTAATTAGAGCATTATTATGTCGTAAATGTCCGAACATTTCAAATTATTTAACTTAATTAAATGATTAAGTACTTACCCCAAAATCTTCCGACTTAAATCTTAGTATGCTTAACTATAGCGCTTAAGTATAACGTCATTTTCATCCTATTTAATACGTTTTCATTTGTAATTTCTTTTTATGTTTTGTTATTGTATAATAAAGATACAGCTGCTAATGTCTCTTGTGACTTAACATGGCCTTAGATTACTCAATCTGCGCTATCCTTAGCAAAAACTTACCTACTTCTCCTTCTTACTATTATTACTTTTAGTTTTAATGGATTCAAAGTGTTTTTATTTCACATCAACCCACATGGGCACTTACAAAACGTCAGAAGCTAGTGTACGATTCGAATTGGTCAATTCCTATGGAGAAGAACCATTGTGACTCTCTAGGAAAAATGATTGATTTAACAATATTACAATATTAATTGGTAAGAGAAGATAATGTAGACCGATCAACATTGTACCTACTTGTGATGTGTGAGGACTTATCATCATCATCATACTACAGTGTTCTTGGGCATTACTCTAGACGCTAAGCTTCAGTGGGGCCCACATATAGACAAATTGTCGAAAAAACTTAGTTCAGCAGCATATGCTGTAAGACAAATTCGAAATTTAACTGATTTAGAGACAGCCCGTTTAGTTTACTTTAGCTATTTTCATAGTGTCATGTCGTACGGTATTCTATTATGGGGAAATGCCGCCGATATACAGACAATTTTCGTTTTTCAGAAAAGGGGCTATTCGATCAATTTATAAATTAAGTCCCAGATACTCCCTCAGAGATAAATTTAAAGAAATAAATGTAATGACTGTGCCTTCACAGTATATTTACGAGAATATTATGTATGCCCATAAAAATATAGACATGTTTAAAAAATACAGTGATATTCATAATTTTAATACAAGAAACAAACATAAATTTGTAGTTCCTGCAACCAGGCTCAAAAAAATAGGGGGCTCATTTAGATGCCAATGTATACACTTCTATAATAAACTTCCTAGTCATATTCAACAACTAAGCCTTAATAAGTTCAAATCATTTGTAAAACGTACACTTTGTCAAAAGGCTTTTTACACTGTAAAAGACTATATTCAGGACGAAAAGGCTTGGGATTGACCTGCTCCAGTACCTACTACAACTGTTGTCATTTTTATTTTTCTTCTTTTGTATTTTTTAATTATTTTTATTTTCAAATGTGCTTTTTCTTTTTATTTTATTTGTTTTTTTACAATTTGACATTGGAGATTATTTTTATTTTACAAAATGACATGTATACATTTTAAGTAGGTACTTAAAGTTTTTTTTTTTTTTTTTCTTTGACATAAATATTTACTTTTCTAAATATTTTGTAAATTATCAATTTGCTTATATTATTGTAAATGTGAGGACTATGTTGATTGCTTTTTCTTTTCTTTTCAGTAATTTTAACGTATGTCTGGCAATTTGAGTGTTTTCTGCGGCCTACCCAAATGTCCTTTCTTTGGTATTGTTCGTCAAGTCGTAGAGCTCCTTAGTAGTCCTAAGTTGAGCTTTTCGAATACTGACAAATGCTTACACTGATTGGACAGGTCCACTCAAATCTGTATGGTTCTTTCTTCAAAAGACCATCTCAGACAAATCTGCATGGTTCTCATGTGATTTGACCATTACATATTTACTGTATGGACTTTAAAAGAGACCTTGACCCCTGACTTTGTTTCGGTGTTTCTTCTCAGGGTAGTCAGATAGGAAACACCGGCCTCATCTAGCATAAAATGACGAAAAAAAAAAAATTGACGTGTAAAAGTGTTTTTTAAACCTATTTACAAAATAAATATCATTTATCATTATCATCATTATCATCAGCCTTTTAATGTTCCCACTGGGACTCAGGCCTCCTCTCTTGGAGAGGACTAAAGTACCTGCATAATATTATTTATAAGCTATGATTAGTTTAAAGAGGGTAAGCCAACAAAATGTTTAGTCTAATGTTCAGCCATCATCAGTCGCAATATACGTGTTCCGGATCAGCTATTTTATTCCCTCCCTAGCTCCGTATACCCTGGCATTCCCAAATGTTTCACTACTCAAAAGTATCTATTAAAAAAAAGTGGATCGAAAAAAAAACAGTCCATAAACCCGCAGAGTCTAAAATAGTAAATAGTTTACCTAATGTTCAAACTCAATTAGACGCATTCTTAAATATCACACTAAGCATAACCCTGCTCCTCTCACAGCCAAAGATACCCTATCACCACTCATATAATTCCCACTTCAACAGACCCAAGCGCATTTACAACGCATTTATAAAAAGCTGCGCACAATAGGGATTGATTAGCGATGATTGGACCAGTCCGGGGGGGGACTGACCTGATGGAATTAATTATTCAAAGTAAGTCCCTAAGAGCTCTTGTTAAAGATATTGTTTGTGGCTTTCTTAGGTTTTTGGTGTGATTGCAATGCTGATGCTGGTTTTAAATTAGTTTGTTGAAGACTGGTAATGTGATTATAGAGAGCGCAGCGAGCTGTTTTTGCCAAATTAAGAGGGATTTTCTTCATTTGATTGTTTGTCTTTGTGGCACAGTTGGCGCAGTGATTGAGTGATTGGTTGCTACGCTGCGTGTCGTGATTTCGTTTCCTGTGAGGAACAAATGTTTGTTTAGCTTACAGTCAGAGGCGTAGCTACCGTCGTATCAGCCGTATCAATATTACGGAGCCCCCGACCTACAGGTGCCCCGACATATGCCTAAATTCGTAACATGTTATCCACAATCTTAAATTCTCATATTGTTAAAAGGCCAAGAGCGAATGAATAATGACTATATGATACTCTGTAAATAATTTTTAGCACATTTTAGGTCATGCTTTAGCATTTTCTGCGACAATATCAACTCAACCTATTAGTAGATAAACCTTCTGAATGATCCATTAATTGAGTTCATTTTAATTTTCGAGGCCTCTCAAAGCTCTATTTCTATGCCAGTAGTAGCTATTTCGTACAACAAAAAACAAACTTCAAAAATATACGATACGGGGCCCCATTAGAGCTAGCTACGCCACTACTTATAGTTTTAACATCTAGATGTCATAATTTGAAACAAGTTATGAGTGAATCATTATTTTCCTAAGAAAATCGATATAATATCAATCAGTACGCTGACGCAAACCGTATCATGGCATTGACTGATATTGATTGTTTCATCATTACCAATACCGACATCTACCCTATTGTACCTGCCAAGATTTCGCAAGGGGTTCCACAAGCACACAGGTATTCAAAGCACATCTACTGATAACCTAAGGTTTCAACATGTGAAAATAAGTTATATCAGTCAGCTCTGGGATCTTAGTATAATAAATACATTTAACCGACTGCGATGAAACAAAGCTTAAGTAACATATCAAGTTACACACAATTTTAATGTACATTCAGTCAAAAAAGTATCGGGAATGGATGATTTGTTTATGATTCCAAATTAAAATTTAATATAGATTTTTTTGTTGTTGCTAGATTGACACAACTGTTTTCCATTTTGGCGCGGAGTTTGAGATGCATCTGTTATTTATATTAAATACAGTGCTGTTTTTAGTTATATCATATCTAGTGTGTATTACGAATTTCATAACGGACAAAAACATCAAACAAAGAGTTTGTCTTAAATTTTAGATCGCCAATGGAATTTCGTGTTCGGAGTCACTGAAAATGTTACAGAAGGCTTACAGTGAATCGACTTTATCAAAAACATGTGCTTATGAGTGGTACAAAGCATTCAAAAGCGGTCGAGTTGTGATGGAAGATTTGCCTTGCTCTGGTAGGCCATCAACCTCTGCAACTGAAGTTAACATCGCAAAAGTGAAGGAAATAGTGACTAAAAATCCTCATTCAAGTTTGAGAGTAATAGCCGCCGAACTTTCTGTATCTCACGAGTCGATCCGTACCATTTTAACTAGGTAATCATTTGGGTGAAACATGTTGCCGCTCGGCTAGTCCCAAAAGACCTGAATTTTCTCCAAAAACTCAATCGCATGAGAGTCGCTGTGGACATGCTAGATCGAGTCAATTCCGACCCAACATTCATGAAACGTATTGTTACTGGCGACGAGACGTGGGTTTACGAGTTTGACATGCAAACAAGTCAATAAACTTCGGAGTGGCGCCTTCCAACTGAACCAAAACCGAAAATACCACGCCAAAGTCGATTAAAAGTCAAAGTCATGTTGACTGTTTTCTTTGACTATCGCGGTGTTGTGCACTCGGAATTCTTACCGGAAGGTCAAACGGTAAATAAAGAATATTATTTGAGCGTTATGTGGCATTTAAGAGAGCAAATTCGATGAAAAAGGCCAGATTTGTGGAAAGAAAATTCTTGGATTTTGCACCACAATAATGCGCCTTTGCACAAGGCTTTCATTGTGAACGATTTTTGACCAAACACTCAACAAATACCATCGAGCAGTCACCATATTCGCCAGATATGGCTCCAACCTACTTCTATCTTTTTCCTAAACTCAAATTACCACTTCGTGGCACCCCTTTTCAATCTGTAGAAAACATAAAGGAGAATTCGCGGCGAGAACTGAACTCAATTTCGGAAACAGCGTTTAAAAAATGTTTTGATGATTGGATTATTCGTCGGCGTAAGTGTATCGTTTCTGAAGGGGTATACTTTGAAGGTGATAAAATAAATTTGGATGAATAACAAAAATTTTGTGTACTAGTGATCTTTTCCCGGTACTTTCTTGACAGAGTAGTATACAAGTTATCTACATCGATTTCGTACATGTTACGTGATGCGCGCACAACTAAAAACTTCTACAGATTTATTATAAGTAGATATAGATTGTTCTGTTTTAATTGTAGGTACAATATATACTTAGATAGTTATCCTTACTAGTTCGTTATTTTTTTGAACAATCTATTTAAAATTGACTGGCCTGTTGGTCTAGTGGTTAGTGACCCTGACTGCTATGCCGGAGGTCGTGGGTTCGATTCCCACCCAGGACAAATGTTTGTGTGATGAGCATAATCATTTGTTCTGTGTCTGGGTGTAATTTATCTATAATATGTATGTATTTAGAAATATATAAGTATGTTTAACAGTTGTCTAGTACCCATAACACAAGCTCTGCTTAGCTTGCGACTTGACGGCGTTGTGTGATAGTTGTGGAATATTATATTATATAAAACAAAAAATAAATAAAAGATAACATAACAATCCACATTTTTAATCAAGTACTCCAAAATCAAACGCTAACCAAAATTAAATTCACAAAAATCTACATACACCTTCTACTCGCGCATAATCTCGTAAGTCCTCCCGACATACCTTTTTTCACCAACCTCATATAATACCTCTAAGCAGAACAAACACAGAGGCCTCCCCAGGCCACAAAGGACTCAAAGAGCGAGGCCCATATTAAAATTTCCTTCGAAATAATCCGTACACAACACAATATCAAAATTTAATATCATTTTAATCTTAATTCTCCTTATTAATGTTGGCCAAGGAGGGTTGTGAGGTAGGGCTGTGAGGATTCACCTGGAGGACGTTTTACAAGACTTTGAGGAAAAAAACAAAGAAAGAGGGATAAAAGGGTTTAGTTGGTTTGTTGTATAAATGTAGAACTTTATAGAGTCTGTTACCGATTATGAAGATATTAGCATATTAGCTTCTGTTAGCGACATTACCCAACTGTAAACTGAAAATTTAAGTATCTTCAAGGCTAGAGTGAATAGGCTCTTAATAAACTAGTGCGCCTCACCATCAACGATTGCATCACACCTTACCATCAGATGAGACTGCAGTCAAGCATTAGTTTAGGTATATCGAATAGAATTTAAAAAAAATCCAAGGGAACGTAGGTACGTCTACAGGTGTGGTCTACCCATGGGCCAAATTCCCCAAATCTGATCAGCACTTTGTTCGTGAACAAACGGTCTGTGGTTTCTTATTAGAAACCACAGACCGTTTGTTACGTTTGTTGTTGTTTGTTTGTGTTTGTTTGTTGTTGTTTGTTTGTTTTTGTCTGACCGGTTGTAGCTATTGCTACAACCTCGGATCTTTAAGCGAATACTTCTAGGCAGGCGTGCTTCCTCATCGACCACATCGTCGCTTTCCAACTATAAAGATAGTGATCAAGTGCGAACCTAACAATAATAAAAAAACACACACGTATACAATCCTTTGCCTTTATGACATTAGTATAATAGAAATAAAAAGATAAAAGAGAAAGCAGTTGACTATAATGTGTTATAGTCTGTCTAATAAGTCAACCGACTTGGGAATTTTGTATAATATTTAATCATTTAAAAAAATACTTATATTCGATACTTTTTATAAGGTTCTTCTGTTAGTAAACAATGATCTCTCTTAGTCAACCTTGATTATTGAAGCCGTGTTAACTACACCAGATTTCATTAAATCCTATTAATTACCCAAGTCGTTTAACTTATTAGACAGACTTTATCTATAATATGTATGTATTTAGAAATATATAAGTATGTTTATCAGTTGTCTAGTACTCATAACACAAGCTCTGCTTAGCTGGGGACTAGACGGCGTTGTGTGACAGTTGTGGAATATATTATAAAAATAAAAAAATAAAAATGTGTCGCGCTACACTTATCTTCTTATTGTAACAGTAATATCAAAACATATATTCGTAGATCTTTTTGGGAATAGTCAGTTTTCTACAAAATGTTTTGCCTCAAGTTTTATTAAATAAATATAACCTAAAGTTTAAAACAAATTGATCAGCACTTTCTCTCCTAATTTTCTCTCGATCGGTTAACTACGCAAAAACTTAAAAAAAAAATACAAGTAAAATTGTAACAAATCAGGTAACCCTACAAGATCACGAAAATCTTCGTCTCTCAGCTTTCAACAAAGGATAATAAACTCTACTACTCAGTAACCAAGATTCAAACTCGCTTGTAAATCCAAATAAATTTCCAACAGAAGGTAGAAAGCATTCAAAAACAGGTAAGTTCAAAGATAACGCTTGTCTTTAGAACAAGGCTTAATTAGGTCGAATTACTTCCATCGGAATCTTGGGAATTAACATTTTATGATTCTGCCTGTATAATGTAAAGACGGTTCAAAGAGACAACAACGTTGAGATTAGCACTGCGACGGGGATTCTAGTGATCTCTCCGTCTTTTACAAGGTTTTCTTGAACATAGATGTAATGGCGGAAGTGTTTTACTTTTACAGGTAAAAATTTTACAAAGTTCTTCAAATTATTACGTAATTTTAAGTTTCAATCACTAACTAATATGGACATTGAAATTAGCCAACAATTTTATTTTTTAAGTTTATACTGGAGAACCAAGGTTTCCGACACAGTCCGAAGAATCGCTAAACTAATGTGGCAATGGGCATAGCACATCGCTCGAAGCGATGGTGGTGGTGGTGGTCAAAATGTGAAAGTGGCAGATGATGCCGAAAGGTTCTAGAGTGGCGACCACGTACCGCAAGACGCAGCGTTGGACGTAGCACCTCCCAAGGTGGAGAAAACCGTAGGGGCCTTATAAGGCCGATGCTCGCTAAGGCCACGGGAATTTTTGATAAACGTACAGTGGTCTTGGTACTCAAAAGGTAACTGGTTTTTAATCATTAAAATTTGGCACTTTTTTAACAGAAGAAGTCAAGGCAGTGTGCCCCGGTAGTAATGGCCCCCACTGACGAGTCGTACTTACGTCGTAGATTTAAACCTAGGTAAGCGTAAATGTAATTTATTTCATCACTACTGCTCTGAAACCGGTGAAGGAAATCATCGTAAGAAAATCGACCAATCTTAGAGTCAGAAATTGTAAAGGTGCCATTCGACCTTCGGCTGCAGGCTGCGGATGCAGGTAGCACATGCGGCAGCCGCACGAAGCCGGCTGCAGCTGCACGACTGGTTTTCTATGTAGTAGTACGGATTTTTGTGAAAACTATTCCGAATGCGGATGCGGCCGCACGTGCTCCCGAGCTTCGACTGCGAGTGCTGCCGCGACCTGCAGCCGCAGCCGATCGCAGACTAGTAGTGCTGCGGCCGCAAGTCGATGCGCTCACAGCACGTGCAGCAAGCCTCGGAATCACTCTCGGCTGCAGATGCAGGTAACGGCTGCGTGACATGCGTGTGCTACCTGCAGCCACAGTCTGCATCTATAGACATATGACATTTACCAACCCGCACTAAACCTGCCTAGAAGATTACGGGCCATTACCTCTCAAGAGTGGAAGCCTGACTTCCAGCAGTGGGAAAAATATAAAATATGATTATTCTTATTCAAAAAACTGAATAACAACCAGGTTATCATAGATTACCAAAAGGTACGTATCTACAGAACAGTCACAGTACATTACTCATAAAAGGGTTGAATATTGTCACCGCCTCGTTACCAGGGTGGATTCTTTAATTAAACCGTGATGCCTCCCCTGATGGATCACTGGCCGCGGCCGCTAATTGATGGGCTTTGTGTGTACCGGGTTCGAGTCCCGGCTGACTTTAATTGTATTAACTTTTTACACCTCTTTGCGGTGTAATTGATATGTGACCAGTGTGGTATAGATATAGATGAGTATGTCTATGGTGTTGGATTGTTTTTGGTCAATTGCAATTTTGCACTATGATTTTTTTTATTATTATGGATAGGTTCGAGTTTGACCACTGTCACCTGATGGTAAGCGATGATGAGGCTGACGTTGGAGCACGCTTGCCTAGAAGCAATCTTTTCACTCAAGAGTTAATTAAATCAAGACCCAAAGACCCCTAGGTTATAGTTATGTTGTCAAACAGACGAGTTTTTTTTTTGACGTTTGAAATTTTTCCTATGACTTCTCTCGATCCGCTCTAGGGTAGAATAAGAGGGCGTGGGTGGTAGACTTTAAGTGACTAAAACTCACCAGATTTCTTCAGTTGTCTTTGCATTCTACGGCTATGGTAACTCTTTCGAGCAATCCACTAATGAATAAGGGTACACCTGATAAGTTTGCCTGCACAGTTATATCTGTCAGGTAAGCTTGTATGGAAACCTGCACAAGTGTGTAACGTACACACTCCGGTTTACCTGTACAACTCAACTGTTAAGGTATACCTATCATCATCATCATCATCATCATTTCAGCCGATACACGTCCACTGATGGACATAGGCCTCCCCCAAGCGTCGCCACATCGAACGTTCCTGTGCGTCCCGCATCCATCGGTTTTCTGCTACCTACACCAGGTCATCGGTCCACCTTGTAGGAGGCCTTCCAACACTGCGTCTTCCGGTACGCGGTCGCCACTCCAAAACCTTTCGGCCCCAACGGCCATCTGTTCTTCAAGCAATGTGCCCTGCCCATTGCCACTTAAGTTTGGCAATTCTTTGTGCTATGTCGGCAACCTTAGTTTTCCTGCGTAACCTCACGTTCACGTTCCTGTATACCTATACCCTAGCGTGTATTTAGGATTATACAAGCCAAGTCCGTTCCATCATCGGACCACAAGATGTACGGCATTGCGCCACTGGTACATGGTGGACATCCCACCCATATGTACAAAGCGTTTTGGGAACACATTCATTATACGTACAGCTAAGCAGTGTAATTCCCTGCCGGAGTCTGTGTTTCCTGATAACTATAACCTAGGGGTCTTTAAGTCAAGAGTGAATAGATTGCTTCTAGGGAAGCATGTTCCATCGTCGGCCACATCATCGCTTACCATCAGGTGAGATAGAGGTCAAACGCGAGCTTATCCATTATAAAAAAAAAATACACCTACCTACCAAACTAGACACCAGAGATGCCACACGTCCGAGCTGGTCGCGCCACCAAATTGGTTGAGCAACCAAATGGACACCAGGTGAGTAACTCTCTATAGAGTTGTATACATTTTTTTGGTAGCAGCGACTGGTCACGCCGCCATGGTGTCTCGGTGAAATGTAACCCTTAGAAATATTTAGATAGGTACCCAAAAAAGTCTCAAAAGAAAAATCAGTAGAAATAAATGCCAAAACAAAATCGAATCAAAGTTAATCAACTACGAAAAATTGTGGCGCTCGACGAACGCAAAACATAAGGTACTTTCCACATTATTGCTGGCTGAATGGCGCAGCAGACAAAACGCGCGTTATTAAAGAACCCATCTCGACACAATGCGCCGATGACAAAACTCTTACTTTGAACTCCTTCCTAATCGCAGGGAAAACTTTATTTTGAGGAGCAGGCTTCGCGTTGCTGTTGGAGCTTTCGACACTGTTGAAAGTATGGAATAGATTCCTGTTTTTAAGGTTCCGCACCTCAAAAGGAAAATACGGAACCCTTATATTATCACTTTGTTATCCGTTTGTCGGTCTGTCTGTTAAGACCCTTTATACGCACGCTATGTAGACAAGCATATTATAAATTGGAAGATTATCTCCTTGATAAAAATGCTTGGCTAAATGCCGGTCCTGCTCCACAGTCACATGCAGTCATTTGTAGCTATTATTTAGTCGTTTTTTTTTTTTAATTTTATATATATATTGGAAGAGATGCTGCTGGCTTTTTCGTATTGTTGTTTTCGGATTTTTTTATTTGTTTATTTCAATAGGACTTATGATTTATTACCTGTTATATTTGAAAATAATGTAAAAGCACCTTTTTTTCCAATTTTGTGAATGTGAAGTACCATGGAGCAGTTTTATTAGGGTACAACTTGTTTGACATTACAAGCATGGCAGTTGAGAGATTGTCATGCTCACTCAAATGTCTCGCTGATGGTGGCACGTGTTATTGGGTCATTCGGCTCCCTTCAAAATGGTTGAGCTGAGTGGGGCTGGTACATGCGTCATGCTCGTGAACGGGTGCCGTCAGTTGAGACTGGTCATCTCTTAGCTGCCAGTGACTTAATTCAATTTCTATTTTTGTTATTATTATTTTTTTTATTTTTTATTACTTATCTTCATTGTGCTCACATAATAGAAGCAACAAGAAATATGTAACGAAGATTATGTAACTTAATATGATTTAAAAGAGTGTCCATGGAGTTTCTTGCATGTTCTTTTCCATAGAGATCTACGCTTTGGAACGTGCAATTTAGCTTCACTTTTCTTGGATAGCCCGTCATTTGACTATTCAAAAGTGCTTGTAATTGGTCTATTTGAAATGAACGTTTCTGATTTCTGATTTCTGAAATTAAATTTAAAAGCTTTTTACAAAAAAAAAAAAAACAAACGACTTCAATGTTAAAAAAACACTGAAAAGTACAAAATAACTTTAACTTCGGAAGTTTTTGTGTTTCTATGATAGTTTTGTCTCTTCGTTATTTAACACCGACTTCCGAAATTAAACTTATTTTGTACTTTTCAGTGTTTTCTTTAACATTCAATGTTAAAAAAAACACTGAAAAGTAAAAAAACATTGAAGTCGGATGTATTTTTTTTTTTTGTATTTTTACAAAAAAAAAAAGAAAGAGCTTTTGCTCTTTATTTTACACTTTTTAGTTATGGTACCACCACTAAAAAGTACCTCTCAGCCAAACCTAAATACCTTATAGCCAGAGAGCATCTCATAACGATTCTAATAATCCCAAACAGTTAGATTACATTAATTTACCTTCTTTCTTCTTCATCAGATCAGTCCGATACATCCCCTCCCCCTTTTCTTCAGCCAGTTATCGACTACACGTATAAACACTGCAACTGTAAATTTGTGGGTACATCACAATTTTTTTTTTTGCGATTCGGAAAATTCCTCCGAGACTTCATTCCGGAATTGAACTATTTACGTAGGTAAGTTCGCACAGTACGGACCTTCAGTGCGCAAGTCCGACCCGCACTTGATTATTAATTAATATATACATATGCCGCAAATCTTTTCATCTTCATGCAGTCTGCTTATACTCGTACTGTCAAATCGAAGAAATTTTTGCAAAATTGAAGAACTTTGAGATGAGTAAAATTGAAGAACTGGATTCTGATTAAACTTTTTCGTTCACAGTTCACATAAATTAAATTTTTCGTAAATTAATTAATGTTTAAAAATTTCTTTCCTCGATTTGACAGTAAATCGTGACATCACAACATGGCGGGCGATCCTACTCTCATTTGGAACGCATTGTACGTCATAAAACAAAACCTTGTGCAGTTTTACATCTTAGTCCCAGTACCTAGTTACGGATGTGTATTGATATGTCAGTCAGTATCTCCTTATATTATACAACCTTACTTTTAGTATTTATAAGCGAAACCTGAAACACCTGTCTAGTATTTTTGTGTAAAAAATCACAAAGTTATGGTACCTGGTTGGCGACATAAATACATGGTCACCGGGCCACCCGGGAAACGTGCCTGTTTTGTACCTACTTAGTGTCGGTGGTGTCCAACTTGTGAATTTTTTTAAATATTTTTGGGGAAAAATATAACATGGTGTAAAAATTATTGGAATCGATACAGTTACTGATTCTGAACTAACTTTATTCAGGTTTCGCATGTACTAAAAATAAGGTTGTATAAATATTATAAATAACAATATCTATAAACGTTACAAAAATATATCCCTAACTAACTAAGGCCTAAAACAAGACCAAACGGTATAAAAAAATCTAATTAAAATCTTAATAAAATCCTCGAGCGCTAGGTGGTTAATGACCTGGAAAATTGCCGTATTTACGTACATCGACAAAAAAAAAAAAAAAAAATATATATTTTTTATAGATTTTTTCTAGAAAAAACAAAAATCAAGGGGTTAACCCCTCGAGCGCCGATTGTACTTACGTCTGTACAACTTGAATGACCTTAAAAAAACTTAATTTTCGTTTTATACCCACGTTTGTACAAAATTTATTTGGCCGAAAATTTTAGAGTTTTGTTTTTTTCTAGAAAAATCCATTTAAAAAAATAATATTTTTTTTTTGGTTCCTTAATGAACCCAGTAGTTGAAGTAACCTGTCTATTCTTCAATTATACATTTTCTTTAAGTAATTTCTTATTGATACGGATTAGATTATTATTTATCTTCGCGTGTTTATATTCTTTTAAAAACACATAAAATAATCTAAACACTGTATCAAAAATCGCTTGTAAATTGTCGCTAGACGGGTACTATAAATCAATCACAGTTAATGTCTGCAAAAAGAGCTATAAACGAACATCAGCGTATAATATCCACGGAGACATTGATGTGGTCAGCTGTGGTCAGACCACTTTATTGCTGTCACATCGTTAAATAATAACTACTATTTTTTTTTTGTTTTTATCGGTTGTGGTGGCAACTGTTGGTAATGATACTCAATATATGTCTTTATTTTTTTTACAGTTACATATTTAGCGATAGGGAGTTTTAAAACATTTAGGAACCGAGAGAAAATAATTAGAACCTGGGATACTAATCATAGGTTCTGACCAACTAACCACAAAATCTGACCAACTAATCACAGAATCCGACTAATAAACCATTGAACCTGCCTAATAAATCGCAGAACTTGA
The DNA here is from genome assembly GCA_910589285.2 of Mythimna ferrago. Classification (NCBI taxonomy): domain Eukaryota; kingdom Metazoa; phylum Arthropoda; class Insecta; order Lepidoptera; family Noctuidae; genus Mythimna; species Mythimna ferrago. Next base: position 7,470,681 of record OU342689.1, read on the forward strand.
CTAAGAATTTGTAGAACCTGACTAAAAAATTATATAACCTGACCAATAAATCATAGAGTATGACTATTAAATCATAGAACCTGACAAATAAATCGTAAAACCTAACTAATAAATTGTAGATCCTGACTAATAAATCTTAAAACCTGACTAATAAATCAAATAATCTGATCAATAATTCAAATAATCTGACCAATAAATCATTGAACCTGACCAACTAATCATAAAACTTGACCATTCATAGTTCAGAAACCAAAACCTCTGAAATTCTTAACCAGTCTTAGTAAATAAGTAGAACCATCTAGGTTTATATTTGGCGCTGTCAAATGACATAGAAATTAGTTTAACTAACTTTGGTTTACAAATGAAATGATACTGCAAGTTTTATGATAACTCATTGCAGTAATACGAATTTCTTTTCTATTCAGAGTGGATCCATCAACCTTACCGCGAATACACCAACCGCAATGGTTAAAAGACAATGGCACCATGGTTTTGTTCGACATCGAGGGGCGCACGGTAATGAAAAACATGGGAGCCTCCGCCCCACGTCCCGATTGACTTGCATATCGATTCGCAACTCGATTCATTGGTTTTAATTAGAATTTTAAAAGTGTGACTTTGTTTGTTGAACGACATACATTTGTAATTGGTTCTTACATTAGTTTTATGGACAGTTGTTATTACAAAAGATTTTTTTTCTGGCTTGTAGCGAGCAATAGCTAGCTCGCTGTCCGGCTCTCCGGTAACCGTCCGGACCGAGCCCTAGTCGTCGACAACCCTGCGTTCAAAAATAACCAAAGTCGAGTAGAGTTGCAATCCAGGGTCGTTCTTTTATAATTTGAGTAGCTACCCTAACTCAATTAACTCTAACTCTGAGCAGGGTAGTTTGGAGTAAGCGGCCATATGCTTGACGTTGACAGTTGAACTGCCAGGGTAGAGTACTTTAGGGTTAACTCTAAACTCAAATTTGAACGCATGGCGGCGCGTATCTAGTGTTCCACACGCGCGTCAAGGAGATGTCAGCAACCGTAGGGGCCCAGCAGGGTCGAAGCCTGCTGGGGTCATGGGTTGTGTGGAGTTTGTTATAAAATAGGTCCTTTTCCCGATTCTTGGTTATTTTTATTTTTATTTTAATCGTTGCCCCACGTTAGGAATAACTCCTGTACCGTGAGTGAGTTCACAAACGTGTTAACTCACATGCACAAGACACCCAGAACCGGACCACTTCTCTGTAGGTCATACAAATATTTATATCTGTTGTATAATCTAATCAACTAGTAAGTAACTAGTATGTATGTTCTAATCGCACAGAGAACTCTAATATTGAGATACAGGAATTCGAATTTTGGTTGCCATATGTCGTTATAGATCTCACTATAAACCCACCTGTGTTCCTTCAATTACCTTTTGCGCCAGTGCCACGGTCACTCTTTCGAATAATCTCGCAGCCCAAGGAGATCTTGAGAATTTTGAATTTTTCATGGTGGTCATTCCATCCATACGCACAAAGCGTTTTGGGAGCACATTTATTGTGCGTACAGCTAAAGAGTGGAATTCCCTGCCGGAGTCTGTGTTTCCTGATAGCTACAACTTTCTTCTTTCTAGGGTATTTGAGTCAAGAGTGAATTGATTACATTTAGGCAAGCGTGCTACATCGTCGACCACGACGACACACCATCGCTTACCATTAGGTGAGATGGTGGTCAAACGCGAGCCTCGCGATCAATACGAGGAATATTTTTTTTTTTTTCGACTACAAAAATATTAACAAACGCATTATTTGTAATGTGTGTGTAATTTATTTAATCACTACTGCTCTCGAAAACGGTGAACGAAAACGTCGTAAGGAAACGCGCATGTCCTAGACCCAAAGCATTTTAAGACACCTGTCAAATCCACCAAACCGCAATGGGCCTATCCTAGAGAGACCTGAATCCCAGCGGTGGGAACCTTAAAAGACTGATTATGCTTGTTTATTTACAAAAGCATCAAGAATAAAAATCCCTATTCACAGAAACAACGCATTCTTACATGACAACATCACTCGGACTCGTATCCTCGTATCGAGTGGAGTGCATCGAGTGGAACAATGCTCGTACAATGAATGTTTGTGGCTGTATATCATCGCGGCGAGGCGAACAATGGCGCCCAAGCAGCCGGCGCTTGCGCATGCCGACGGTTGTAAAAGGTCTTGATACTTAGAGGAATTTACTGATGGCAATAAATAATTTTGAATAGAGAGCATAAAGATAGTTCTACTAACCAACACAGAATGTAATATTCTGTGCTGGCTTTTTTGCAATTTTAAAATTAGAATGCAAACCGAGCAATACGTTGATGTAAAATAAAATAAGAAAAATGTTATTCTATGTTAACTATTAATTCGCAAATCATCATCATTTCAGCCGAAACATGTCAAAAACTGGTGCTACCCCAAGTGTTATCACAACGACCAATCCTGTACGTCCCGCATCCCTTTGCATTTCTGCGAACCCCTCCAGGTCCTCGGTCCACCATGTGGAAGAGCTTACATGATGCATCATACGGTGCACGGTCGCCATTCTAGAGCCTTTCACTTAAATTTAATTAAAAAAATATGTGCATCAATAATTCGTAATCTGTATTAAAAACTACTCGACTACTGACTTCATTTTTATGTAAGAGAAACTATGTTAGCCTGTGGGATTTTTATTGTAAAAAAAAAAAAAAGATAAATCTCAAATTAATATACCAAAGTATCAAAACTGGTCGCTCAAGCACGACCACTAAATACCGCGTTATAAACTAACCGACAATGTCCGCCGGTCAATAATACATTCAAGACTAAACACTGAAAACACACCCTCACTTCCCATGACCCACAACAATATCCCACAAAACAATTGAAACTGTCTCAAAAATACCACCAAGATCATCAAACACCCTTACACCTACTAAAGCACCCACACGACTTTATTACAAAGAACTAAGCCTTACAGTTGCATAGCTTTCAGTTTAACAGCTGTTGATATATCTTTGTGAGCAAGAAAACCTCTTTTGTATGGATCATGTTATAGTAGTCCAAACACATGGTAAGGAGGTTTTGTTCCAAGGGTCGGTCTATGGTCAGACGCGATTTATTAGATGTCGTAGGCGCAGGATTAGTGTTCGGATGTCCTTAAATATTATATAAGTATCGTGGGAATGCGGTGTTGTCAATTGAATAGTGATCTTTTGACAGTTAAGTTGCTAAATGGGTCGGAATGCAACCTTTGTTGTAATAAGGAAATTGATGGTCAAGATTATATTTAAAACTTTAAAAATAAAGATATTGTGGTTTTGGGTAGAGTGACCGTTAGTGGTATTTGTGATCAAGAAAACATAAGTTATAATATCAGAGCTTATAGTCAAACAAATGACATGAAAGAGAAAAGTCATAATCATCAAAGATGCACCCTTTAACAAGCCCGTTTCTTTTTGAGGTCTATATTGGAACATCAAACAGCATGAGTGGCCAGTGTAGCGTTTTCGAGTTAATTTATCTTATAAAGAGATAAATAAGACGCAGTAACTAATATCTACATAAATTTAGGGCAGATGAAGATGATGGATGAAGTTCCCAGACTTCCCAAGTGTTGAATCGGGACTGGATTTACTGCTAAAATATACATTTTTGTTGCAGCTTCAAAACTCATAATATTTCATTTAATTAATAGTCTCTTTACGTTCAAATAAACGTGATTTCTGTTTTTCAAAATAACGCAGTTCTATTCGAGTCCAGTTTTGTTCTAAAAACCTCTAAACTATAAACAAGATCACGCAGGTGTTTGTTCTCGTTATTATTACAAATATGCAAAAAATCAATGACAAACCCCAATTCTACAATATGCACATTTCCAGATTTATTACATTAGTCATATGCATGCCTAATAAATGATATTGCACCCTCATACAATGGATCACTCACAATTATTCAGAGGATCACTCGCTAGCGTCGATCAACAGGGCGCGCTTTTATTAACATCTGTCCGTTTTGATGACCAATGCAACTGGTCATAATTAACTGATTACTTTTAGCATTCAATTTTCGAATCTTAGGTACTTCAGTACTATTCAGTACCTACCTATACAAATGTGGGAACGTTTGAAAAAGTTACCGTGGCCCTAGAGCTAGACCGCAAAAGGTAAATGAAGGAACATAGGTTTTAATCAGTAAAAGTCAAACTCGCCCTCCCGCTCTACTCTAAAGCGAGAGAATTTATTTGATAATTTCCCAACACAAAAAGACAGTACATAACGCAAGCAGGTAGGAAATCTTAAAATATAATATTAGACTAGAGAAAAATACTACAATAAAATCCTCAGCTTGATTTTGCCGAGATTTTGCCTTGTTTCAATGATTCCACATAAATTGATCAGTTGCGTAGATACTTGAGACACTACACCAATTCTATATTACAATTAGCGGTTCCCGCGGCTTCAACCACATCTATAGTCTAGGACCTTTCTCGATTAACACGCTATTGATCACTAAAAGATTTTTTCTATTGCAAATTCGAACCAACAGTTTCTAAGACTACACAAACTAACTCTTCGACTTTATAATATCAGTATAGATATCTACTAAGACCGTCATTGTACCCTTGATTTAAGTGTACGTATAAGTTACGTTAATTTCTGGTGTACTTACAATAATGTTTATTTTGTTCAAACTTCGACTTCACTCCCTAGACTGAAATATTACCGAAAATTCCATTTACAAACTTACCTCTTTCATTACTATGCACATCTTCAACCCCAAACCTTGACACTTCAATAAAACCATTAACCACTACGTCTGTCCTCCCCCTCTCACCATGTAAATGGTATAATTCATCAATAGCCCGCGGCTCTCACTAATTGATTTCTATTTACCCCCATTTAATTGTTGCGTGTGATTCGTTGCTCTTTGAATTATTCATTGGACTGCAGTCTGCCTTGTTATGCATACAAGCAGTGCATTTGGTTTTGGCTGCTTTGATGATGTTTGAGTTGAAGGATTCACATTGCTAAACTTACTACTGGGCTCCTTTTATGGATTACTTCCGTTATCTCATTCTCTCAACTAGAAAGCAGGCCCAATTCCCAGCAGTAGCAACACTATAAGGCTCATTATGATATGCTAAAGATCACCACCACTCTACCTTCGTATCTTTTCTTCTTCTCTGTCAAATTCTGCCAATGTGATTGTGTGTAAAAAAATCACTTTTAGCTATTAGGCTAGCTATTGTTTCTTTCATCCTGTTAATTTTAAGATCCTACTGTTTTGGTTTTAGGGTGTAAAATGAATAGTATATCTATATATAGTTCTTTGCTTGTAGTTTTAAGAATATTTTACCTAAGAAGAACCACAATAATGAAGTTGAATTAAATATTTCTTGTTAGAATTTAATTACATTTCAAATCACTCGGTGTATTTCTTATCAGATTAGAATTATAAACACCTGAGACTCAAAATCCTAGAATTAAAATAAATTAACCAAGAATAAACGTGCAGAAAGAAACCTATGCTTCTATAAAAACACAAAATCCTCTCAAGAACTAAGACCATCGAAAATTACTTACTCAAAGACGTGGAACTATTCGAGAAACTGAAACTGTGCCTGAGGGGCGGACACAAAAATTGTTATTTTATTGCATCCGAGGCCACACATGTCATATTTTATTCTCCACTCGGAATTTTGTGGATTTGCAACAACCTTTTCACTTCCTACTTCGGATTACCGATTATCTTGCCTTATAGCTCTTACTGCTTTGGAATAAGGACCTTAAGCTTCATTGCCAAGATTTTCTGGATTCTTTTAATGTTTGTAAATGACGTGTGTCGTCATACGCACGGATGACTAGTATATCATTTTCTTTGTACAAATGGCTGGTGGGATTCTGTGAGGCGTCCTAATCTAGTGGAATATAAACAATGGCATCGTCTGTCTGTCTGCCATTTTGTCTGCGCGGGAAATGAGGTGTGATTTGCATTTGAAGATGTGCTGTGTTTGTAAGTTTTTCACTATTCAGCTTTTGTAAGCCCTGTCTAGCGTTTGGCATACCTATAGGTACAGCTTAAATATATGTGTATCCTACTCAGAAATCAAGTCAAGTTGTTTGTACAATTTTTTCTTTAATTTTTACTACGTTCAGATTTACTTATTGGAATTCAGATTGATAAAGCAATCCGTACGCAGCTATCGCTGTTTATAATTTAGTGAGTAAGGTTTTAGAGCCCTAATAGTTGATAAGGTGTTTAGCTTTACTTGTAATAGGTTACGATGGGGCTGGCATGGTCTCAAATCTCAATGTGACCTTTTTATAAAACATAAAAAAAACTCTGACCCACATTGGAATGAACACAATGGAATGGCACATAGGAATAATCTAGTTGGAAAATAAATCTGAAATTTAGAATTTAGATTTTCTCACAATCAAGCTGTTCATCAAAACACTTGTAACGGGATCGGATCTTTACACTTCACATACATACAATATATAGGGCTGTAGGTAAAACATTTCCACCGTCCAGTCATCAGGCTATTTATACACAGCCGGGAATCGAAGCCGCGACACCGCTCGTAAATCACGAAGGTATAAGCACTAATGTCGTGGAACTAACTTCGCATTTCACGGACCGTCAGAACTGTTAATGTGGTCCAAATAACGTTTTGTTCGTCAAAGGAAAGCTATAACAATTCTTATTGGAATCAAATTATTTATTTTTGAGAACAAAAATGTTAATAGCAAGTTGACAAGGTTTCTTTTCGGGGTCGGATGCAGGGTAGGGGAATAAAAATGTTTTTCTCATAGTAATAAAATCTGGAATTTTGGGTGTTCGAAGTTAATTTTAAAAGGAGAATCGAAGGGGTATGTGGACAAAGGTGTTAACTACTATTACGATTCTCTGGTAATATTTCTGCTGTTAGCACATTTCAAATCTGAAATATATACTTGATTGACAGTTAAAACCTTTGCTAGCATCTGTAACTATGTAACGAATTAGAATTGGGGTGTTTTAAATCCATGGACTGATTTACCATCAGTTAAAACCCGTGTTCCTTTAAACAAGTCAGATTTTTTTATTTTGTTAGATAACACCTTTGTCCACTTAACCCTTATCCTCTCTTTGCGAACTTGGACCATCGGTAGCTCACACCACCCACCAGCATATCCTCTTTTATCAATCGTCACACACACATTATAAGCACATACTGCTCATAGAACAGATAATCGACGGGGCCGTAAGTTACTGAAGTGGTTTGACGCAACGTCGGAAAGGTTCCTAAAAGGTGGACCGATGATTTAGTGAGGATTGCGGGCCTCCGAAGGATGCGAACGCCCGCAGTCGTTGTGATGAAATGATAACGATAACGTTATAATGCAAAATATGGAGCCTTGTAATACTATTTCAACGAAGAAATATTTCTTAGCTATCGCATTGACTCTTGTCTTACTAACATAATCTACAGTATTCCAAGATTTAATGAAGTTCTGCGTTTTCCCAAAAGCCTGATTCTCTAAGTTCTTCTGAGCCCCTGGTAGTCTGTTTGCGTCCGCTTATCCAATTCATTTTTTCTAAGCTGTCAGACTACCAAAATGAAACGTGGAAAATACCAATTTCACTCTTATGTTACTTATTAGAATATAAATATTCAGACTCTTGATGTGACTATCTATATTTGTGACTAGCTTTTGCCAACGTCTTCACACATGTAAAAGTAGAGAATAATCTTAAAAGAACATACTCCCGGCACAAAAAGTATCCTATATCCTAAGTCCTTGTGCCAACTTTCAAACAAATTCGTTCAGGCGTTTGAGCTTAAAGGAGTAACATAGGCACACACATACAATACTTTCGTCTTTCTAATACTAGCGCGATACTACCGGACTATTCTATAAGTATAAACGTACCCTGCTCCTAACTTTGGCATATGTTTATGAAGTGTACTGAAACAATTTGCCTACTGCGGGTTCCGTCCGATTATAATTAGACTAGAGTGAATAGACTCTTGATAAACTAGTACACTTCACCATCAACGATTGCATTACCATCAGATGGGATTGCAGGCAAGCACTAAATATTGTTAAAAATGTGTCGTAGTACCGGATTATACTATAAACATAAATATACCCTGTCCCTAACCGAGGCATATAAACATGAACATCTATAAAATAACCATTTTCGCTTAGTTACCAATCCAAACTGGACACCAATCCATTTCGTTAACCAGATTTCAACTTCTGAATTACTGTACCCCATCTCCAAAAAACCCCATAGCTCATAGGCCATAACCCATAGCCTCAAGCCCATAGCCTAAGTCGCTATGAACCCATAACATCTCACCCGAGAGCGTTCACCCCTGACCCCTAACTGCCTCTGGTCATCTCGAGACGTGTGCTGTCTCGTTCACTCTCGTGTAGCTCTGTGTATAGCTGTCCTTTTCCCGCTGTGCACGATCCGATCCGAGTGGATCCGGGTATCCTCAGAATTGCAGTTGGTTGCTCGGTACAAAAATTGTGGATTTTATTTTGTATTTGATCTTTTTAATGACTACATGTTTTATTATTTATATACTGATCGTAAAATAATGTGCTAAATATTCTATATCTATATCACTATAAATATAGAACAGGGCAATTGGAATTTCTCGCTTTTGTTTAAGCTTAAGACTGATTAGAATAATTACGTACACTATCATCTTATAAGAAACTAGGTATCCAAATTCGCCCGATGCTGGTCAATCCTCATCCTTCTTATGGCAAACTCATCCATGTTAAATTTTACTTGTGATAACAATAAATGAATATACAATGAATGATAATACTAACTGTAAACTAGAATTAAATAAATATATATATGAAAATTAGGTACTCTATCACATTAGCTTTTTAAATTAATTTATTATTAAAAAAAACTGATAATACAATCTCGCTGCCGGACGATCAATATTTTCACTTACAGTGATAATCGCGCCTTCTCTTATCAATCGTGCTTTCAGCTAACCAACAATATTTCTGTTACTATTATGTAGGTATAGGCGCTAAACAGGTCGAGTTCCGTAACTACCAAATGCCAGAATATTAGTGTCACGTCTTGTATCTAGTTGGAATTTTAATCCTTTTTGTGTTTTCTGGTGGTAAGATAGTGGGCACATCATTATCTCACATAAAGATGAGGTGGTGGTCACCTATGATGTGGTTAATGATTACGCACGTTCGACTAGAAATAACTTATTCACTCTTTGTCTAAAAATCCTCAAGTTATGGCTATCATATAACACAGACAGAGGATTAAAATTCCAACTAGGCAGATGACATACTAGATTCGTGGCATTTATGCTGAACTGGATCAATTTACATATGCACGCGCAGTGAAAATTTTTTTTTTATTTCATATTTTTGATGTACTCGTACTTCAAGTATTCTCGTTTACTTATTTTTCTAATTTTATTATGTTTTTAATTATTAAAAATAAAATCTTACAAAACCGAAAAAAACATTAAAAAATAGGTACTATTTATTATATATTATATTAGATATTACTACTTAGGCCTAACTAATAATAAAAAAAATATTATCATTATAAATTTTTACGTTTCTTTTTATTTCATTGTACTGAAAACGTACTATATTTATACCTTTTTGGTTGAATAAATGTATTTCGTTTAATTTTTCTTTCAAGTCCTACCATAATCAACTCGTGAACCGCGTCGCTATCAAAACTGAAGACGCGCTTACCGCTCGCTCACACACATACATATTAACTGTACACCCAGTTTACACATACCTGTACTTATTATAATACTAGTACTTATTATATTTACTAGTACTTGTTGTGGTACTAGATGGTTAATTGTTTTATAACGTTCGCTGATGGAGTATAAGGAAGCGATGAGGGGTGGTAGAATTTATGGTTTTTTGGTGGTAAGTGTAATGATCCAGCAAACGCTATGAAAGCTTCTTTATGACTTGCTTTTTACCGCTATCACACCTTTTCTGGTTTTAAGTATAGATACCTACGGTTTTTGGCGGGATTTACGTTTATAACGTAAATTTAAGTACAGTGAATGACTGGAACAATTTGCCTGCTACAGTCTTCCCGTCCGATTATAATTTAGGTCTCTTCAAGGCTAGAGTGAATAAGCTCTATAAACTAGTGCGCCTCACCATCAACGATTGCATCGCTACTTACCATCAGGTGGGATCTGAGACATTATGCACTCTTCGAGTGAAGTTCGGAGGCTGTTTTAATATTAGTAAATTTTGATTCCTATAGGAATCTCCAGTTTTACGTACTTTTAAGTACTCTTAGACTCGACTGTTATTTATGTCTTATTTTACACCACAGTATCGACTATACTGTGGTGTAAAATTGGAGTACTTTTGTATCTCAAGTGAGGGTAACATGACAATATGTGGAATCATTGAAACAGATGCGATCTCGGTAAAATGGAGCTGAGAATTTTATTGTAGTGTTGACTACCTTGCGAAGTATGCCGAGAAATTTGACTTGATACATTTGCTGTCAAATAAGTATAGTAGAGGATACGATTAAGAACGACCTTCACCGGTCTGTTTAATGGATAAAACGTATTTTATGATAAATTAAGTTTATTATATAATATAACGCGAGTGGATTGCCTAAGAAATTCCTGGCCAAACAATTTTTTTTTTTTTTTTTTGAAATATGCACCGTTGTGTTTAACGAATAAATTTAATACTAACCGAAAGTATAAAGCCTTTAGAACGATAAAATGTTGGGTTGCCTATTTATTTCCTGGCTAACTATGGGTTGCCAGGTATAAACAGGTATGTATAAACAGGTGTATTTATTCTGTTAAACAACAAATTCTATATCAAAATAAACGCTGTTTCATTACGAATACGATGATATAGGGTTGTCTGCAAAAAAAAATCTGGTATGAATAACGGTTGTCCATTTTTCTAAAAAAAAAACTCAATTTTCAATTTTTAATTAATAATAGTCTGGCCAGGAATTTCTTAGGCAACCCACCCGCGTTATATTATTTAATAAACTAAATTTATCATAAAATACGTTTCATCCATTAAACAGACCGGTATAAGTCGTTCTTAATCGGATCTTAGACTAAGTACCTACTACAAAAACACTAGAATGTGAACATCTATAATCTAATGACAAACAAATTAACTATTAATATATCCAAGCCGAAAACATTAACAAGAAAAGTATACCTACCTACTTACTTACTTGCGGTCGACAGTAATTCAGACTTGCTAAGAAGTGACCAATCCACTTGTTGCTCGATGATAATCTCTAGGTACTACCAACTGTCAGAATTTTAGCTGTTCGCTGTTTAATGTGGCCTTAAAAGTAACACTAGGTACTCCCATTAGGGGGTAGTCTCACTCAGTTTCTCCTTTTATCATCATCATCATTTTAGCCGAAAGACGTCCACTGTTGGACATAGGCCTCCCCCAAGCGTCGCCACAACGACCGATCCTATGCGTCTTGCATCCACCGCATTCCTGCGACTCTCACCAGGTCGTCGGTCCACCTTATGGGAGGCCTTTCAACGCTGCGTTTTCCGGTGCGCGGTTGCCACTCTAGAACTTTTCGGTCTTATCGATGATCCGATCTATTGTTCGAGTAATGCGCCCTGTCCACGCCACTTAATTTTGGTGATTCTTCGGGCTATGTCGGCGACCTTGGTTCTCCTGCGGATATCTTGTATTTTAAAATATAATATAATAATATAATATTCTACAACTATCACACAACGCCGTCTAGTCCCAAGCTAAGCTGAGTTTGTGTTATGGATACTAGACAACTGATAAACATACTTATATATTTCTAAATACATACATATTATAGATAAATTACACCCAGACACAGAACAAATGATCATGCTCATCACATAAACATTTGTCCTGGGTAGGAATCGAACCCACGACCTACGGCATAGCAGTCAGGGCCACTAATCACTAGAACAACGGGCTAGTTAACTCATATCTCATCCCCAAATACTTACTACATTCCAAAATCAAATCTGCCGTAATACCTAAGTGTTTCGATCTAGTCTTTCAGTAGTTGCATAGGGGACAGCTGACCCTCAAAAGCAAAACAATATCTACATACATAAATTAAATACATACCACTACACCTATTAAATCTGTAACAGTCATAATGAGACAGTCCGGGTGCCCAGCATTGTAATTACGCCATTGACTGACGTAAGGGTTGGACAGGGGATGCCAACCTAACAAAAGAGGCGCTCAATGATTTTTATGTGATTTTCACGCGTCGCCGCACAGGCACAGGAAATGTTGTAATGCCAATGTTTTTTTTTCTGTATTGTTTGTGGTTTGTTTTTTGCGGTAATTGTTTTTTGGATAATTTATGCACTAGTTAACTTGTTTATTAAATAATAGATTAGTCATTGTTCGTTTAGAATTTTATTGTATGCATCTATCTTTAAGTAATTAAGTAGGTATATTATTCCCCAATGGCGCTTTGCCATTGAAGAAAAATCGATACCTACGAAAAGCCATTATCAAATAGATATAACGAAGCAGTGCCTATGACAATCCCGTAAATAAAATTCCCAGCTGTTCTTTCAGAATTGTAAACTTGAATCTTTAAATAATATCTATAATATTAGGAAAAGATGAAAAATTAATACGAGCTTTTCATAACAAATTTTCACAATCAAAAACTAAAGAACTATACTGTGATAATACATATTTCACCACAAAGCTTTAATATTTTGATTAGTTCATTAAAAGGGAAGCACTGTAAAAACAATTCGCTTGATAATATCGAACGCGGGAAACAGCGCGCCTGTTATAATGGAGGTCCGTTTGAATTGAGAACAGCGCCATCTAGCGGATAATTCGGGAGGAAATAAACAAAACTGTCGCTTTAGTATTACTTTTACTTTTTAATCATAAATCATAATATAAAAAACAAATTAATTGAAAATAAAGTAATAATGTACAGTAAACATTAATATATGAACCATACAAGTATCAAAAAATCATGAGTACTTATAAAGTCACATACAAAAAATTACAAACACAAACTGAGTGGCCAATTGAATACCACCCACTTATTTTTTATGTCGTTGAAAAGATTAGCAAAGGGTGATTGACTATTTCAACAAGTCTGTTATCGGGGATGTAACTCAGTGGTAGAGTGTCTGCTTCGCATGCTGAAAGTCCTGGGTTCAAATCCCAGCATCTCCAAATGATACTTTTTGCAACTTAAATTTTTCTTTTACAATTTTTTACTAATAATTCATACATTTTTTATGAATTTGCTGTATTTATTTGCTTTTATTTTAATTTTTTTGACCATTATTGATAGTAAAAACCAACTGATTATGGATTATTTTTACATATTATTACTGCGTTACTTAAAAAAACTCCATATACATACAAAATCACAACTGTCCGTCTGTCTATCAAAAGTGTTCACGCGCCAACAGAGCGAGAAACCGCGACAGACACGTGGCTATACAACACTTTATTATTAGAGAATCCGAGATTGGCACCCACCTGGACAATCAAATCAAATGACTAACGAATTGGTGCAGTATTTATTTATTTATATTGATTTTAGCACGTACCGCGGTTATTCATGTCTTTATTTTATTTTTAATAGCTTTTGGCTGCACGGTTGACCTAATATGACCGTATGGTCGTTGGTATAACCGTTAACCATGTTATGTTGTGTTTTATAAAAGGTCACAAGTATACAAGGACAGCCCTCCACAAACTTTAAGGGCTTGCTCAGTTGACGAAACTGAACAACCTTCCACAAATTTTACTTTCAGGAAATGAAAAAAAAATCAGCCTCACCATACAAAATGATAAACTTTATTGGACAATTTCTATGGCGAGGGCGATTTTTTTTTTGTTTCCTGAAAAAATATTTTGTGGAAGGTGGTTCAGTTTCGTCTACTGAGCAAGTCCTTAAAGTTTGTGGAGGGATGTCCCTTACACCTTGTATAGGTATATAATTATTTTATATATATGAATGTATAAATTGTATTACTTTTACTGTACAATAAAGTTAATTCTATTCCATTCTTACATACCTATGTTAGACATTAGACGAGTAACAAAAAGTAACTTCTGAAATCAAATCAAATCACATAACCAAATAAAAAGCTACAAAATGCCAACCTATTAACACAACGCGAAAGCAATCAGAACCGCTGCTCAATGCTCAAAGGTCAGGCCACCACGCCGTCAGGTGGTAACATACCCGCCACCATTCCTAAAGGTAAACCCCACTAAGTAGGTACGGCGGCCTCTGAATGAATTCTTGATGCCCCCCAAAATGTCAGGGCAAATGGAATAACATATGAGCGACGGCTTCATCAGACGAAAACCTGATCAATATTTGAGTGGTGATTATAGATTTCCTGATCAGGTTATTTGGTGGGCAGAAGGACTTGTTTTTTTGTGCTTGACTGCGATTCCACGTGATGGCAAGCAGTGATGCAATAGTCGAGATATCGTACTTAGTCCGTGAGCGGTGTCTATGTGAGCGTTGCTCAAGCGCACTTTGTATGTACAATTGCCGTCACGAATCTTGAGCGGTTGCGCAGAAGTCAAATATTCGGTCTCTTTAGTGGTGCGAAGTGAGACGCGGGGGCGGGGAGTGTCAGTGATTGGCTCGCCGCGCCTTCGCGTCATAGACGTCACTCCTGGGGCCTAAGTCTGCTATTTTAATAAATTCGTCATTCCAACACGATCCCATTGTCATTTTGCTAAAAGTTTGTAATCTGCTAAATCATAATGATCGATCATTGATCGGTCAATGGTCTTGTAATAGAATTGTGGTAGAATGACAATATCTAGCTTATTAAAAGCACTAATTGCGCAATGGTATCGTAACGGTAGGTCACTGATCAAAGGAACTGTCAAAATTTTTGCAGATTATCGCATAGGACGTCAGATATTCAGTTGTCATAATGAACGAGATTACCATTCTATGCCATTTCTTTCAATGGAGTGTCAGTGGTTGACCATCGGAAAGTCATAGTGACGCCATTATATTAGTAGATTACCAAAACTTGTCAAAATGAACAATTATGAAATCAATGATAGACCATTCTGACACTATTGTAATAGCGGACTTGAGGCCTTGATTCGTTCCCTGCGTTGCTGCATGTATCTAACAACGAAGACGATTGGCTCGCCAATGTATGGAATACGCAAAGCGATCCCCACTCTGATGCCGAGCGCTCAAGATCCGTTTTGGCAATTGTAGATTGACTTCTGTACCTATCTATTTTGTGGTAACAGTCAAAAGATGCACGATGCAAATTCACTAAAGTTTATTGACAAGTTCCGCTATCTTCACATTGAGATCGGAACCTTTTCAGACCACCCACATAAGTGATCCTCTACATCCATGTCGCCATCACATGTTCTGTTACAAGGTGCGAACTAAAAGCGGTAGATAACAACATAATATATGTGCATTACTACTAAACAATGACAGTTACGCCATGTTTACAAGCCATAAGCTGACATTTGTGTAAAACGCATCGCTCACGGCAATATGGTAAACTTCCATGTTACATGGAAATGTACCTAGAAATAATATAAATATGTATACAGACAAGCAGATATGTTACGGAGGTTATATTCTGATTCCGAAAGAAAATAGTTTCAATTGATTTTGCACTTTCGATTCCAATTGCATTTTTTTTTTTCAAAATTACAATCCAATCAGAAATGTGAGCACTCAATTGCAATAATTTTTAACTATCGTGAAAATTCCTGTCAAAGTTTGGTTTATAATTCATTTGATATAAACAATCCATTAACCTATAAAGTGCACACTGCAGGAGTAAACAATTCGAAAATAGAGTATGTCTAATAAGTCAACCGACTTGGGTAATTATTAGGGTAAAATGAAATCTGATGTAGTCAAAGCTGGTTAAAATTTAATATATTATTCCTGATTACTTTTTTTTATAAAGCCTCTTTTTGTAATGTGAATGTGAGAACACTGTATACTCCACGAACTCTTAGACTACTTCCTATTACGACTTACTTTGTTTTTTACTAAGATAATTTTTATTGTGCTTTTGTGTACAATATTTGACTGGTCTACACTGTTCTTACATAATATTTATCAATATTGTAATACCAACCACTTTTTTTAAAAAGAGTAACCATGGAGTTTCTTGCCCGTTTTCTCCATAGGAAACGACCTATTTGGAACCGTGCACTAGCTTCTGACGTTTTATAAGTGCCCATGTAGGCCTATGTGAAATAAAATATTTTTGACTTTGAAAATCAAGGTTGATTAAAAGATCTTGATCATTGTTTACCTACTAATAGCTTAAACCTTATAAAAAGTATCGAATGTAAGTATTTTTTAAATAATTGAATATTATACAAAATTCCCAAGTCGGTTGACTTTTTAAACAGACTATAGCGCTTTCAAACTGTCAAGTCCTTTTTCCATACTCATACAGTCATGATTGATGTAATGTTTTGTTTTTGAGATGAGAAATCGTCTAATGACTTCTCCCGCTCTAGAGCGAAGCGAAAGGGCGTGTCACACTGTTAGTAACTAAAACCACACATATAAGTTCCCTCAGTTGCCCTTTGCGTTCTAAAACTAAAGTTAACGTTTTCAGAAGTCAACCCCTGGCCCCAGTAGGCAACAGTAACGGCACGGCTGGGCCCCTACGGTATTGCTGATGTCTCTTTGAGGCGCGCGTGGAACAGTATGCGCTGTCGTCAACGCTTTAGGCCCAGTCCGGACGGCGATCTACCCATTGCTCGTCGTCCTCATCACGGTGGTTGGTAGTCAGGTTCTAGGTCTTTGTGTCCACACAAGAGATGAACTAGTATTGCCAATCACTTGAAAACATAAACAATCTATTCCATCTTTTATAGTGCATCATAACACAGAAGCAAAACTTAATTAAAATCATTCAAAGATAAGATCTTCAGAATGCCAAGTGATTTTTCCATACACATGCTGATTTAAAAAAACCCTGTCGGGGTCTGTTTCCTATGATACCTACAACCTAGCGGTCTTTAAGTTAAGAGCGAAGAGATACTTATAGGCGCGCGTGAAACGCTACGCACCGTCGACGACACGGGTTCGGTCCTTATAGGACGAGCGGAATACTATACAAGGAGCCAGATGAACTTAAAATAAAGTACATTGACCATTTAATTTATTTATTTATTTTATTTATTTATGGTTTTACTTTAACAAAAACGGCTATCCGCCAATTACATTAGTTAAAGACAATATACAAAAAATAAGACGTGTGGCACTCGGAGACTGCCGCGGTAAAGCTATTGCATAGCATTTTTATCAACTTATGCAATTATAATTATTTATTTATTTTATTTATGCAGTATTTTCTTTCCTGTTTTTTTTTTCTTTGATATTAATTGAAGTTACACTTTCACACATTGAAATGAATTTTGATTGATTGTTCACTCATTTGTTTTCTTATCGGTCACCACGCTCAAAAAACAAATGAGTGGGGGGTGTTAGGTTATTTTCGTTACGGAATTTCTGGATTCGGTCTCCACGCTCAAGGCCCGCGATAGAAGCTATGCAATAGCTTAAAATTCACACACTCATCTCACAAAACTCCAGACACACTGACATGATCGTCTTCCATTCGTCCGCGAACACATCACAGTCAGGGCGCGTGTCCAAAAGAGTGTTGAGCGCAGAAAGAGTGCGAGGGACAGGAGACTGGGCTCACGCAACAGTGTGACTCGCAGGCACAGCGAACAAGCTGTGTCTCCTGATGCGGCTATACTTAACTGGGGCACATAGTTGAGACAGTTCGGTATGCAGCTCTCTTCGTAATATCTCTAATATAACGAAGGTACCCGAAAAAGCATCAATGAACTGTTTTTCAGAAAAGGTAAAGGATCACGATAGATGTCGATTCCAAACAGCTTTATTGTCTTTAATTCCATTTTTGAAATTAAGAATGTTAATAAATGTAAGAGGGTCAACAACCGTTATTCATTTCAACTTTTATAGTGCATAACACGGGAGTAAAACTTAATTAAACCGTTCAAAGATAACATCTTCAGAATGCCAAGTCCATCCATACTCGTGCCTGATTAAAAAAAAACCATCGCCTGATATAAAATAACAAAAAGGCAAAAGGTGCGATATAGTCGCGTTAGATTTCCGCACGGATTACCGAGCCTGTGGAAATTGAGTCGCAGATTCATTTCCTGAGTCGAGCAAAGTTTTCACTCGCTGCGTTCGAGGTAACATATTTTTATGTTGGTGCTAATCTTATTTCAATGAATGGGTGGAATGTTTTTAATCAGTCGTATATTTTCCATATACACTAATATAATAAAAAGGTAAAGTTTATTTTTTTGTTTGTAGGAGGTAATCTCTGGAATTACTGGTCCGATTGCTAAATTTTTTTTCCCGATAGAAAGCTGCTTTATTCCTAAGTTAAATAAGCTGCCGGCAAAAGCTAGTGCTTTATATTGTAATATGGCAACCTATAAATGGAATCTAATCATTCTCGTCGAAACTTTTAAGTAAGCAATTAATTTGTTTACTTATTATTTACAGCGTACAACAGAACTATTCTATACATGGGTTTTTTTTGGTGTATAAAAATCATCCAAATGACATCCCCTCTCTTGGGCGGAGCTGGAGATAGTGTCAGACTCTTAGTGACTAAAAAACGCACCCTGTTCCTTCTTGCTTTTCGGGCCGAGCTTCCCTTTCGGATAACCCTGGCCCCATTAGGCTTCGACCCGGCTGGGCCCCTGCTGCTGCTGACGACTCCTTGAGACGCACGCGCCATCGACGACTTGGGCTCGATCCGGACAGTTACTGGACGGTCCGACAGCCAGCTACCCATTGCTCGCCGTCCCCAAGGCTCCTGGTGCTATTACTAATAGTTAGCTCGGATCTTTTGTAGAGAGCGCGCTATAAACTACATCTGTCTATCGGGGGTGTAACTCAATGGTAGAGTATCTGCTTCTAACGCTGAAGGTCCTGGGTTCGAACCCCAGCATCTCCAAGTTCTTTTTGCTTATTGGTCGATTTTCCAATACTATGAGTAAGCAAAACTTGCTTTTACTCCTATTATAGACTGAGGTATTTTTACATAGGTTTGCAATCTGCAAAATAATGTGAAGAAAGTATTTTGTAGCCCGAAGGAGGTGTCAGCAAACCGTAGGGGCCCAGCAGGGTCGGAACCTACTGGGGCCAAAGGTTTGTTTCTGAAAGGAAAGCTCGGCCCTGGTATGAAACGCAACGAAGGAACATGAGTGGGTTTTTAGTCAGTAAGAGTCTGACTCTTATCTCCCGCTCCACTCAATAGAGGGGGATGTCATTGGATGATTTTCCCACGTAAAACAAAAAATGCTTAAAGTCTTATTTTAAATTTTTACAGTAGACCTCCAGGGAATAATTACAAGTACCTACCACAGTGCTTTGTTGTAAGAAAATCCAAATTCCGCCTTAAGCTCGCCTTTGGGCAAGAGATATCTTTTGCATTTGCATTTATATGCTTTATGTGTAATAAACACTAGAGAAAGAAAAATGAATTTAGCTATGTGAACCGAAGATATGAATGCTACTAATACTGGTAATTTTGCTATGTGAACTGAGTGTAAACTAACATAATTACTATCAACTTACGTTAGAAAATATTCTTGTCTAAATAAATAGTATGTTATTTAAATGATTATAGATTTCCAAATATTATTAGTAAACAACATGTTTACGTTTAATTCATTAAACCCCAAGCGAACGCCGGCGTTCGCGTACCCATTGTCTTTCTATTGTGTAGGTATCTAATTCTCACGATTGAAAGGAACACGATTGAAAATCATGGTTTTTGAGCCAAATAACGCGCGTAATTGGGAGTCAACGGACTTAAAAGAAGTTGGAAAAATACATCAAAATAAATACCTACACCAGTTTTACAAATTCAAGATTACAAACCACAAAAATACCTTTAAAAATCCACCAACTCAAATACAAATAAAAAAATGTCGTTCAAAGAGAATCTCAGCACGTCGTTTGTGCATTACCGCTAGGGGGCGCCACCGTTATGATTGACAGCTAATAACCGTAGATTTCCCCAGGGGGTGCACAATTTGTCCCCACACCCCATGGGTTTTCCGCGAAGTCATAGAAAAAGACTATGGTTATTGAACATATAGGTTGTGTTGAGCAAAAATATATTGTCTATATTTTTTTTATTGAAGGTACCTATTTTAACTGATTAAAA
Source organism: Mythimna ferrago (assembly GCA_910589285.2). Taxonomy (NCBI): domain Eukaryota; kingdom Metazoa; phylum Arthropoda; class Insecta; order Lepidoptera; family Noctuidae; genus Mythimna; species Mythimna ferrago. The sequence goes on from OU342689.1 coordinate 7,490,942, forward strand.
GATAAAAGATGTACCATCGCGCTCATGTACCTATTCCAACTGATTAAAAGGTAAAAGGTATACCAACGTGATCATCAAAAAAAAAAATTCGCTTGAATCCTGCGGCGCGGCGCCAAACCAAACCCTTTGAGTTTTCATTTCGAGTGCAAGCAAAAATGAACTTAGGGGTGGTCAGGTGAAAGTGTCTTTTAAGTTTCATAATAAGCATAATCAGCTTTTAAATGTTCCCACTACTAGGACTCTGGCTTCCTCTCTAAAAGAGGTAATGGGCCTTAATCCACTACACGGGCCCAGTGCGATTTGATGGATGTCACATGTCTTCAAACTTTTGGATCTAGGACATGCCAGTTTCCTCATGAGGTTTTCCTTTACCGTTTTGAGAGCAGTGGTGATGAAATAAATTACCTGACTGGGTTTGAACCCATGACGTAAGTAATAAGTCGGGTCCGTTACCATTGGGCCAGCACTGCTCAAAAGATATATTATTGGTAAAACAGGAGTAGACATATTACTGCAACGTGTGTTTACGTATAATGGTCTAATTTGCATTAACTAAAACCATTCTTGTAGAGCAACTCTGGTAGGTACGCTATTCAAGCTTTGAGTTTTATTTTGCGTGATCTTCTCAGACCTCATATACATACAAGCAATACCAACTAGGTCAAAAACTGGCCAAGTGCGAGTTAGGCTCGCGTACGAAGGATTCCGTTCCGTATTTTTTTCTATATCTGTTATAAACTATTATTGTACTTGACTGCGGTCCCACCTGATGGTAAGCAGTGATGCAATTGTTGATGGTGAGGCGCACTAGTTTATTAAGAGCCTATTCACTCTAGCCTTGAAGACACTTAAATTATAATCGGACGGAAAGACCGCAGCAGGCAAATTGTTCCAGTCCTTCGATGTACGCGGTATAAATGACAAGGCGAAACGCTTAGTCCGGACCGTAGAGGTTTCAACAACGTAAGGGTGGATACTCGCCGTACGTCGGTTTGTCCGATGGTAGAAATGAGATGGCGGAATCAAGTCATGCAATTCCTGCAAAACGCAACCTGTAAAACACCGAAAAGCTGGCTACCCTACGCCTGTGCTCAAGGCTTTGAAGATTGGACTTAACCAAGTATTTGTTGTTATAGCGACAACAAAAGTACATACTTAATTTGTGAAAATTTCAACTGGCTAGCTATCGCGGTTCTTCAGATAAAGCCTTGTGACAGACGGATGGACAGACAGCGAAGTCCAGCGTAATAGGGTCCCGTTTTTACCCTTTGGGTACGGAACCCTAAAAAGAATAAACTATCACACAATTTATTATTGAGTCATCTAATGGTTCGTTCGTAGACAATTGCCTTGCGCCTTAAGAAAAAATAATAGCAAATATTTAATTCATCAGTAAACTAAATACATTTTATTGGCTCTCAATTTCAATCTTGTAATAGGCTAGTAGCTGTAAAAAATGTAATTAGTCCGTCTTTTAGATTATTCAAAAATAAGGGACACGTATTTTTTTATTTGCAAATTAAACCAAAAATGACAAAGATATAGCCCATTAAATTACGTGTAACGTCACGCCGTGCTTCATTTTTTCGCACGGGGTGACGTCACAGGTAATTTTAATGGGCTATATCTTTGTTATTTTTGGTTTAATCGAAAAAAAAAAATACGTGTCCAATATTTATTATAATCTAAAAGACGGACTAAATAAAATGTAATTATTTTTACCCTGGACACTACCCTATTTCAAATAAACTACCTACATAGTATTATTAGTAAAGTAGTACCTGTATAGATCCTCTCCCAATTGTCGCCACAATGAATGATCCTGTTCGTTTCGCATCCATCGGTTTCCTGCAACCTTCACCAGGTCATCGGTCCACCTTGTTGGCCTTCTAACGCTGCGTCTTCTGGTACGCGGTCGCCACTCCAGAACCATTCGGCCCCAACGGCCATCTGTTCTACGAGCAATGTGCCCTGCCCATTACCACTTAAGTTTGGCAATTCTTCGTGCTATGTCGTCCTCAACATTTACTTACATTATTTTACAACAAATTAGAAAGATTTAATGAAACAGAACGGTTAATATTTCAGTCCTATTCATCGGGGGTGTAACTCAGTGGTAGAGTGTCTGCTTCGCATGCTGAAAGTCCTGGGTTCAAATCCCAGCACCTCCAAAGTTCTTTTTACTTATTGATCAATTTTTCAAAATTATTTTTAGCAAGCATTTTCTTTAACCCCAGCTGTAGACTAACTGTCGAGCTAAGTTAATTACTGATAGCTAATTATTTTATAAAAATGTATTTAGATTAACTTAGATTACAAGATACTTGAATAATAAGTCAACCATCTTCGTATATCGTACCCCCAAAGTATCTTTTTGGACAAATAATCAAAATATATATTTTTTCAATACATCTACTTGAAAACTGGCTCTTATCGCACTACGATTAGGTTCAACATTCCATGTTTATCACCCTCGTGTTTTTTTTTTAATTTATCACAGCAAGGGATTTTTCATTCCTATTTCGTCACGGTCAAAGGTGATTACTTTTTTTTAAAGCAAATAGGCGCAGTTTTTTAAGGTTTTAATAGATATTTAAAACTGTGTTTATAAACAGAATAACATAAATAAATAAGATTATTTACACAATAATTTGTTATTATCAACAAATTAACAATTATAAATTTAATTATCTGTATTCTATTTGAATTCCTATATTTAATATTAAGTATGATATATAACCCTCCCCTCTCCTAGAGAGGAGGCCTGAGTCCCAGTAGTGGGAACATGAAAAAGGCTGATGATGATGATGATGATGATAATAATATATAACGGTTAAAGCGCGGGAAAAAGTCTATTAAATATTATTTCATATTATTTTGTGTTAATTGTGAAAAAAATTATGAATTTAAGATTTGAAGAGAATTCTTTAGACGGCACGCCGCCGGCCGCCGCCAGATATTGTTATAAAAGTAAATAATCCTTACGATAGCCTGCTGCCATCTAAATCAAAACTAAAATTTAGAACAGCTTTGGAAAATTTTCTTCCGTGCAAAATGAACAAAAATGCGTCGTAATTTTCAGAGAGAGTATTTCTTCGAAGTGTAATTGTAAAACGTCGTTTGATACAAGTGCAAGACCTATAACATATTTAGAATTTATTTCAGAATTCCACCTCTATCGTAATGACATACTTTCTGCACTTGTATCAAAATGTACTATTATTTCACGATACGTGCTATATTTATTTCGCACGTTTTACAAGTCCCCATGTAGGTCCATGACATAGGCCTAGAAGCTAGTGCACGGTTCCAAATTGATCGTTTCTTACGGAGAAGAGCTGCAAAGAAACCCCATGGTTACTCTTTAAGGAAAAGTGGTTGATGTTACCAATATTTTCACAGTAATAATAGATATTATTTAAGAACAGTGTAGAACAGTCAATATTTTACATATATAAAAGCACAATAAAAATAATCATAATATAAAAAGTGAGTTGTAAAATGTGCATGAATAGAATATCAGAATCTTTTAAGCATTCTACCCATACTTTGACAGACATTAGGACATATAAATAGAATATAGTTCAGCCGTTATCGTTTAGCATACAATATTAACATCATACCATTACGCGAAGAGCTTTTTACGCGCGAAAACAGACCGACCGACGGATAATCTGTCAGAAATCTCAGATGTTATTCGACTGGAAGAGTCTTCGATCTTTGGAAGTACAATATAGTACAAAACATTACAATATACAAAACAATATACACAATACAACATCATGAATATAATGCAGTACAATTACGTTGCATGCAACAAACAGTTTAACAGTAAAAATTTTCTGTTATCTCTCCAAAGCTTTTGATCACGTACAGACAACACGAAATGCTTTTACGAAACTTTAAAACAATTACTTTTTAATTTAAAAAAGTAATTGTTTCATACGTATTCCGGATGTGGGTTAAGTATTCCAGACTCCCAGTTCATTTAGGTGCACTTCAAGGTTCAATACTGGGACCTTTTTTGTTTCTGATTTATATCGATTTATCATCCTTCTTGAAAGGCATCTGTGACAGAGTTTACAGATGATACTTACATGTTTTCAATGCTAATAAAACCTTATACTATTCTAACCTTACCCAAAATTATAATCACAGGAACTACGCTCAGTCAGATAGCCTCTTCCATTCCCCCTACATCCACACACTTTAACTAATCATAGGCGCTCATTGGGCACAGGCGCACGGCGATAAATCCAAGTGCCTTCACTATAACTCACAGAGAGCTACCCCTAATTAAGGGTAGCGGTAAAAATAATTACCTGTCATGTTTCTAGTGGCTCCGTGTTCATTTCATATTGAGATAACTTCTATTTCGAAAATAATTAAGATGTTCTACCATGAGATACGAATAGAATAGTTTGTAGAAAAAGCGAATAGTTTTTCGCAAGAAATCTATCACTTATTATATTATTATTATTTATCTATTTATTATTTTCTTATTCTTTATTTATTTATTCAAAACAAAATGGTTTTCGTGTCATTTTAACATATTATTTCATTTTATTTTGTTTTGTTAATAAGTAAAATATAATATTCCTTATAGTGTTCCCTCTATAGGAACTCCTCCTCCTCTCCAGGAGAGGGAATGGGCTGTAGTCCACCACGCGGCCCTAGTGGTCGATGTCAAATATATCCGATTTTTTAATTCTAGGATATGGTTTCCAAACGATATTTTTCTTCAACATTTTGAGAACAGTAATGATGAAATAAATTACACAAAGTAATGCGCCTGGCTGAGTTTGAACCCGCGACCTAAAACTTGTAAGTCGGAGCAATTACCACTGGGCCACCAATGGCTCCAATAAATAAATAAATCGAAAAGTACATATTAATTCCGTGCAAACGTACATTATAACCACAGATTATATCTGAATTTTAAATGACATATAAAAGTTTGATAAAGAATACGCCACTTCGCATATGGCATTATAGCTTAATGAGAGAAATGTAATAAACATGAATTTGATATGTCATCAAAAATCTAAAGAGATAGTAAAATATTAATGAGACAAATGTATATCCCAAGTAATACGGCCAGAAATGAACACAATTCCCACATACGAGACTATTAAATAATTTTATATTCGTCTTTACTGTCAGTCATTTGTAGCAGCCATCAAGTCAACCCTTTCTTACCGCCTATTAATTGTTGGCTCAATAAACATGAGTTTTATGACCCAAAAATGTAATAGAATATTAATATATAGCTTTTATAAGTTACTGATCTAATTTGAATAGTAAAAAACACATTCTGTCATGATTATGCAATGTGATTTTAAACTTAACTGTTTATCAAAGCTGTATCAAATAATTTTGCAAAAATCAACCAAAAAATTTTACTGATTCATTATATTTTTGATTCCATAACTAGACTAGCATTGCCATCCAGCGTGGCAATGCTGCCAGCGTTTTCCCATTGACATCGACATAAAAATGTAAAAAACAGTAACCTTATTATATCTATGGACATCAATGTGGACGAATTTTTTTATGCCTATTTTAAGTTTGTATATACCTATTATAATAATTTATAAAACAGATAATTACTAAATTAAAAATAAGTAGACAAAATATAGGAAAGATCTGTTGTATTTCTATATCTAAAGTAATCTATCTATAATAATATAATAATAATAATATTCCACAATGTGATAGTTGTGGAGCGCCAGTCTAGTCCCAAGCTAAGCAGAGCTTGTGTTATGGGTACTAGACAACTGATAAACATAATTATATATTTCTAAATACACACATATCTATATATATAAAAGAAAGTCTTTTTTTAGAGTAGAGTAGGGTAGGGTAGAGTAGGGTAGAGTAGGGTAGGGTAGAGTAGGGTATAGTAGGGTAGAGTAGGGTAAAGTAGGCTGAAGTAGGGAAGAGCGGGAGCGAAGCCGCGCGGGCAAAAGCTAGTTATAGATAAATTACACCCAGACACAGAACAAATGATCGTGCTCATCACACAAACATTTGTCCTGGGTGGGAATCGAACCGACGACTTCTGGCATAGCAGTCAGAGTCACTAACCACTAGACCAACAGGCCTGTCAATGTCTATACTAGTATTATTTGCACTTTTGTTTGTAATGAGTAAACTCAAGAACTATTGAACTTATTTTCAAAATTCTTTCATCAGTATAATACTATTTCATCACTAAGTAACATGTTCTATTTTTGTCTTTTCACGCGGGCAAAGCCGCTGGTAAAAGGTAGTCTCTAAATGGTATTTTAAGAGTTTTTTTTCTTGCATCAACGTAGATTAAAAATTAAAAATAAATCAGGTAGGATTAAAAATTACAATTTATAGTAACTCTTTTTCAAATGTGAGTATCACTCAATCTACACTAATATAATAAAGAGGTAAAGTTTGTTTTTTTTTTGTTTGTAGGAGGTATCTCTATCTAATCTAATCTCTGGAAGTAGTACTGGTCCGATTGCTAAAAGTTTTTCACCGATAGAAAGTTGATTTATTCCTGAGTGACATAGGCTACATTTTATGTACGCGGACGAAGTCGCGATTTTGCTTGCGACTTTGTCCGAGCTAGTCAAATATAAGTTCAACAATATTACTGAAAAGAAGCTATCACCGGAATTATATTACGTGATAACAATAAAATGTCATAAATTTGCCTCCTAGCATTAGTCAATTATGACAAGTATTCCACCCCTACGGCCCTCTGTTTTAATTGCTTACGATGTTTCACGTCACGACACAACACATGTCTACGTGTTTGTAGCAATTAGTTACAATAATTGTCACGTACACAGGTCAATAAACAACACATTATTTAAATAATATCGCTTTGTTACAGTGGTTATTTATAGTCCAACTAACCCTGCAGCATCGAGTTATGATATGACTCAAATATAATATCCGTTCAGTAAGCATATGCTAAATAAGTTTATAACCTTGGTTTTCCTGGAAAATAGTTATTTTGGCCCGTTTTGGGTCCCACTACCAGGCAAAGAGCCTCATTCTTCTTCCAAATCTTTCTATATTGGGCGATCTCTGGCTACGTTTGCCCCGCGAACATGATCAGATCAACACACCATCTTCGCCGCGATTGAATTCGACGGCGTCATCCTAGTAAATCCGGTTGCATTCGGGTAACGAGGTCAGTCCACTCCCACTTTAGCCTAGCTGCTTTTTTTTAATTATGGAGCCCAGGGTTTATGTATTAATGTAATATATTACTTTATTTTTTTTACTGTGAAAAAGACGGATGAAAAAAGATTGCATGTAGCGGAGATGAGAATGTTAAGATGGATGTGTGGTGTGACAAGAATGGAGAGAGAATTGAGTATGTTAGGGGAAGTTTGAAAGTGGCGCCAGTGACTGAAAGGTTGAAAAGAAATCATTTGTCTTGGTATGGTCATGTAAAGAGGAGAGATGAAAAGCATGTTGCTAAAAGAGTTATGAATTTACATGTGGATTGGTGGAGAGGGAGAGGGAGGCCAAAGAAAAGATGGATGCATTGTGTGAGAAGTGATATGAAAGAAAAGGGAATTAGAGATAGCGTGACGAGTGACAGGACGGAATGGAAGAAAAAAACGTGTTGCGCCGACCACAAATAAAACGGGACAAGGGCAGGAAGAAGAAGATTACTTTAATATTAATTTTCAATATCTTTATCCAGATACCTAATTATCTGTTATAGTAAGAAGAAGAAAGCGCTTCATCGCAACTTATCAACGTATCGATAACTTCATGCAAGTTAATAATAAACATAGACGACACAATTAAAATCAACTTCATGCCGACATCGGCTCATAAAAACAGTAGTTCGTAGCCACTGTCAACCCTCCGCGGCCGTGTATTAATTAGTGGTACATAAATGACAAATCTATTATGATGTCACGATGTCACATGCAAACAAGCATTAGAATTAAAAGTTCAAATATAGAAGTCTGTCTAATAAGTTAACCAACTTGGGTAATTATTAAGGTAAAATGAAATCTGATGTAGTCAACGCTGGTTCAATAATCAAGGTTGATTAAGAGATACTGATCATTGTTCACTAATAGAAGAACCTTATAAAAAGTACCGAATATAAGTATTTTTTAAGTAATTAAATATTCGGTTGACTTTTTAGACAGACTATGTCAGAATTTACATATCTATTCATGTCATGTTCTGAAAAATTTTCAAGAAATAAGGTTTTTTTATGTGGGATCATCCAATGACATCTTTTGACTTTTTCGTGACAGACTTTTACTGACTAAAACCTACCCCTAGTTCCTTCGTTGCTTTTCATTCCAGGGCCGGGTTCTCCTTTCAGAAGCTAACCCATGTCCCCAGTAGGCTTCGACCCTGTTGGGCCCCTGCGGTTTGCTGACATCTCCTTGAAGAAGAATTAAGATTTAACGTAAGTAACAAAGCCGTAACCATGAGGATGGCCGTTCCCTCACGGCTATGGCCTCCACAAAGGATCTCCTTCGAAGTCCTACGACAAAACTATATATTTTGACGTAACTGATCAATGTATATATATTTCTAAACGCATTCTGTAACTACGCATATATACATATTACTCCGAAATGTTGTCGGTCACAATGGGCCTCACCTCATCAGAAGACTTAAAGCCACCCAAAAGGCAATGGAAAGAGCTATGCTCGGAGTTTCCTTGCTTAACAAAATGAAGATATCAACAGGAGAACCAATTTTACCGACATACTCAAAGAATTGCCAAACTTAAGTAGCAGGACACACATTGCTCGCAGAACAGATGGTCGATGGGGACGAAAGGTTCTTGAGTTTCGGTATGTGACCGGAAGATGCAGCGTTGGAAGGTCTCCCACAAGGTGGACCGATGACCTGGTGAGAGTCGCGCGAATCCGATGGACACTAGACGCACAGGACCGGTCATTATGGCGACACTTGGGGAGGCCTATGTCCAACAGTGGACGTCTTTCGGCTGAAATGATGATGAATGATGATCATCATCAGCCTTTTTGATGTTCCCACTGCTGGGACGCAGGTCTCCTCTCTAGGAGAGAGAATGGGCCGTAATCCACCACGCGGGCCCAGTGCGAGTTGGTGAATGTCACATGTCTTCGAATTTTTGGTTCTAGGACATGCCGGTTTCCTCACGATGTTTTCCTTAAACCTTAATCGTTTTGAGATCAGTGGTGATGAAATAAATTATACAAAGTTGTAGTGATGAAATAAATTATACAAAGTTGTGTACCTGGCTGGGTTCGAACCCGCGACCTACAACTCGTAAGTCGGGGCCATTACCACTCGGCCACCACTGCTCATCATGATGAATGATGATGATTCTATAAATATTCACTACCAAAGAATAAGCTATCTACAAACCTGCCACAAAATCGCATCCCGCTGCTTTAGTCGGGTCTATAATAAACATAATTAAAATCAACTTAATGCCGACATGGGCTCATAACATGAGTCGTTTGTAGCCACTATCAACCCTCCACTGCCGTGTATTAATTGGTGGCTCTCCAAACAACGCTGCGATAATGTTTGATTGATACCGACGATACGGCCGTAAGGGGGCGTTCGTATCGTTCGAATGGACACGAAATATTGATGGGATTTGATAGTGTGGCTGCAGTGGATGTTTTTGATTTAGGTTTTTATGAACGGTGGATTTCGAAAACATATGCACCACTAATTTTTAATTAGTACAAATACTTAAAGGGCTTATTAGAAAAGCCCTTGTTATTATTTAAGTAAAGTCTCAATAAATAATATTCATAAACAGCAAAGTTATTAGCGTTTGTATTTATCCCAAAACGTCTCTCATTTATGGAAATATTGTGCAGGCTATTGATTATGAATGAATAAAGGACGATTAAAATGGAAAAACACTTCCCGCAGTATTTTCTACTAGCAATTGTTATGTATGATTTAATCTATGATGAATTTACCTTTTCGTGGTCAATTTTAGGATTTCGGTTTTTTTTACTTTTGAATACAAAAATATGATCAGTAACGGGTACAGATACAACCCCATTTTTTTGTGTACTAATTAAAAAGTGGGGGTGTATATCTATAGTTATTTTTTTAATGGATACATTATCTATTATTGACGTGTAAGTGTTTTTTAAACCCTATTTGCAAAATAAATATAATTTGTCATTATTATTTATGCAAAGGTACTGAGCTTAACTTTACAATAAGTATGATCTACGCGTAGCTGTCATTGATCAGTTAATTAAAGATGTCTGACATTTCACGTAGGTAAATTTATTTTGAACGCATTTAAAAAAGCCAATTGTGGGTTAAAATCGCCTGTGTACATATAAAGTTATTAAAGTTTTGTGTAAAATTAAGAATTCGATAAAATTGGCGAAGAGCTAAATGTAGTCAGCAGATAATTGGCAATTTTATACAATTACTAGCCGTCCCCTATAGTTTTATCCGCATCTTTGGTTACTCCCGTGGGTCATACCTTGATTTATATAGCCCATAGCTTTTGTGAATAAATGGGCTACCTAACACTAAAAGATTTTTTTTTAATTTTAATTTTATTCTTGTATTTTTTTTTGAATTGCGTGTCAAACAAAAAAACAAACTTTTCAGCTTTATAATTATTATAATACAGATTTAGAATTCAAAAATTTGAATTCATAAACAGAAAATGTCGCAATCGCAAGTGCGACTTTTAATCGCAACATCCGTCGTTCAGTGCACACGTGGCCTAACCCTCGACAGCCACAAGGATATTCCGTTACACGCGTCATTAAGGGATGGTAAGCGTTACACAGAGCAGCGGAGGGTTATCGGCCCGACATACTCTTTGATTACCGATACGTAATCGACTATTATGTCGGATTAGCGCGTATGTAAATGTTAACGGGGCTTTGTTTATTATAATGGGCGTTAGTTGAAGATGGTGACGATATTGTATTGTACTTAACAAAAATAAAGTTTAAAGTTTCCCCTCTTTGTAAAGGGCTAAGAAAGGAAATAGGTGTAGTTTTAAGTTTCCAGGACCATGGGTATCCCTTCCGGAAGTTAACCAATTGCCCCAATAGGCTTCGGCCCTGCTGGGCCTCTACGGTTTTGCTAACTTCTCTTCAAGACGCATATGGAACACTACGCGCCGTCGACCCATCCGGCTTGGTCCGGACGGCAATCTACCTATTGATCGTTGTCCGTAAACCCTCGCATACGGTGAATGGAAATCGGGGTCTGGTCCCGGCGGCTAGGACGTGAGCACATCCATTTCTTCATGCGTTCGTCCGCCTCCATTGCTAGCGTTACTGCTTCGCGTAAGCATACGCCCCCACTGCCCACTACCCTCACTCCGAACCATGGTCTGAACGAGAGCCACGAACACCTGAGCAATAGTCCTAGATTCCTCAGTAACCCACACTGTCATGACTCGTGACATACCATCTTAAAAGTAGTCATAACTCTATTTAGAACTGCGGGAACGTTTGACGGTACTTCTACCGTGGCCCCAGAACGCAAAGGGCAAATGAAGAAACATAAATGAGTTTTGTCAGCAAAAGTCTCACACGCCCTCTCGCCCCACCAAAAGCGGGAGAAGACATTTAATGATTACCCACTTAAAAAAAACTATTTAGAAATATTTTACACATTCAACAAGGAAACCATTTGTCACAATAATAGCAATTAAAGTGACACCGCCTGTAGGAGTCACGCCATCCTCAACTATCAGCCTTAATATGTTAATTTCACTATTAATTATAATGTGAATGTGTTGGTCGAGGAGCCACGCGAATTTGTAATTAGTGGGATTAGTAATTGTGGGCATAATCATGTGTTATGTGGGCATTACATCTTAGGAGACTTGCATGACTTGATTCCGCCATCTCATTTCTACCATCGGACAAACCGACGCACGGCGATTATCCACCCTTACGTTGTTGAAACATTTACGGTCCGGACTAAGCGTTTCGCCTCGTCGTTTATACCGCGTACATCGAAGGACTGGAACAATTTGCCGGCTGCGGTCTTCCCGTCTGATTATAATTTAGGTGTCTTTAAGGCTATAGAGTGAATAGGCTCTTAATAAACTAGTGCGCCTCACCATCAACGATTGCATCACTGCTTACCATCAGGCGGGATTGCAGTCAAATACTAGTTTATAACAGATAAAAAAAAACCACTTCGTCTTAGTACCCACTAAAACTACTTCGTCTTAGTACCCACTAAAACTACGCAATGTTATTTTTTTAGGGTTCCGTACCTTTTTTTAGGTGGGAAAATCATCCAATGACATCCCCCGGCTTTAGGTGTAGCAGGATAGGATACTCTTACTGACTAAAAACCCACTCCTTTTCCTTCGTTGCCTTTCATACCAATGTCGAGTTTTCCTTTCATAAACAAACCCTAGGCCCCAGCAGGCTTCGACCCTGCTGGGCCCTTACGGTTCGCTGACATCTCCTTGAGGCGCACAAACGGAACCTTTTTAAGATCACTTTGTAATCCTTCCGTCTGTCTGTCAAGACCTTTTTTTTCGGGAACACGGGAATGTATGAAGCTGAAATTAATATCAAATACTCAGTTCTGCTACGCCAAGCAGCAGTAAAAAAATCAAACTACTAAGTTAACACGATCTAAAGTTAGGGCAAAACGCGTAAATAAACGGTTTTTCTTTCTTTCTTTCATATATTTGTCTTAATTTTCTTAAATTAATTTGCAGGCACAAAATTATCTCACAATGAGAAATTAGTATCTATTACCGTCTATCTTCCAAATCATAATTTTTATGTAGGTACCTCTACTTATAAAGGGTGTAAGGGACAGCCCTCCACAAACTTTAAGGGCTTGCTCAGTAGACGAAACTGAACAACCTTCCACAAATTTTTTTTTCTGGAAACGAAAAAAAAATCGGCCTCTCCATACAAACTGTCCAATCAAGTTTATAATTTTGTATGATGAGGCGGATTTTTTTTTTCGTTTCTGAAAAAAAATTTTGTGGAAGGTTGTTCAGTTTCGTCTACTGAGCAAGCCCTAAAAGTTTGTGGAGGGCTGTCCCTTACACCTTGTATGTCAAATATTGCTGTGCATTTTTAGTAGACAATTAACAAACCTATCTGTAACCAACAAGAGCCGTCCCCAAATCAATTCTGCACCTATGTCATTACCCCCAAACTTCTAAAGACACCGTACCCCACATATGTGTAATCCCCTAATTTGATACTGGTTTTAATTAAACAATTTAACGTGACGGTCTCGTAGTCCCCCCTCTCCCGTTACCCTCTACTTGTGATTTATTGGGCAGACACCTGGATGCTGTGATGTATTGAACAAATCACACGTGTGGAAATGGAAAACTTTGCCGAAGTGAGACCGCAAAAACGCTATGGGATTTTATTTTGTGAATAAGCTTATAAGATTTTTAAGCTATTGCATAGCTTCTATCGCGGGCCTTGAGCGTGGAGACCGAATCCAGAAATTCCGTAACGAAAATAACCTAACACACCCCACTCATTTGTTTTTTGAGCGTGGTGACCGATAAGAAAACAAATGAGTGAACAATCAATCAAAATTCAATTCAATGTGTGAAAGTGTAACTTCAATTAATATCAAAGAAAAAAAAACAAAGGAAAAAAAATACTGCATAAATAAAATAAATAAATAATTATAATTGCATAAGTTGATAAAAATGCTATGTAATAGCTTTACCGCGGCAGTCCCCGGGGGCCACACGTCTTTTTTACTTTATAGACATATTTTGAGGGTTCCGATAAGGATATTATATATATATATACATATTTTGAGGGATAAAAACGAGACCCTAATACGAAGACTCCACAGTCCGACTGTCCGTCACTAGGCTGTATCTCATGAAGCGTGATAGCTACCAAGTATCTAGTAGTTGAATATTACACAGATGTATTACTGTTGCCGCAATAACAACAAATGCTAAAAACAAAATAAAATAAATATTTAAGTAGGACTCTCATCCAATAAACATAATTGTTTGGCGTTTTTTGCTCGATATTAATTAACTAGCTTTTGCCCGCGGCTTCGCCCGCGTGGTATTAGGTACTTAAGGGGTCGGGATAAAAGGTAGCCTATGTTCTTTTTCATGTCAAAGGCTATATACATGCCAAATTTCATCCAAATCCGTTCAGCCGTTTTTGTGTGATTAAGTAACAAACATCCAAACATCCACACTTTCACATTTATAATAATAGTTAGGATTTACAATATTATTATAGCGTCCAATTTTTTTATACATAGATAATGGGTGCTATTCACTAAGAAAACAGCCTTGAGCGCAGCGCTGGCCGCAGTGACGAGTCGAGAGCGCAGTATTAACAATTTACAAGAACAAAACAGAATTAACAACCTAATGCACCTTTACATTTGATTGTTTATTCAATGTACTGCGTTCTCGACTCGTCGCTGCGGCCAGCGCTACGCTCAAGGCTGTTTTCTTAGAAAATAGCACCCAATGGACCGGAACTCTTCGTGCGAAAGTTGGACTCGCACTTGGCCAGTTTTTTTTTATATTATAATAATTTCAGTTTTAGTAAATTGACCTGTACTGCCCAACTAAGCGCAAAAGCGGTATCTAACATAAAGTGAGTTTTGAGATAATTGGGCTTTAGTAAAATTATCTTTATTTTACTTTATTGACTTTTTTGCTTATTACATAGAATTTATATATTATATTGGATCTATTTGTTACTACAATAGTTAAAATATCAAAAATGTATGTGGATATACCTTTTTCATGAGATACCGCTTAGTAATTATACAATTATAATTTAAGTTACATACGTCTAATTCCCTTATTGATTTAAGGTAAAACTGAGATAGGAAAATGCCTACTGGGGCCAGGGTTATCCGAAAGGGCGCTCGAGCCCCGGTATGAAGGCTAGAAGGAACGGGGTGGGTCTTTTAGTCAGTAAGAGTCTGACACTATCTCCAGCTCCGCCCAAGAGCGGGGGATGTCAATGCATGATTTCTTCCCACCATAAAAAAAATAAAATAAAATAAAAAAAAAAAAGATAGGAAAATCTTTCTTAAGGGTATTATTGTATGTTTAAAACAAGATACCGCTAAAAGGTTTAGTTTATTAGATGCGTATTTTTTAAAACTATCCGATGGCATAAAAATCAACTTTACGATTTTTTTTGAGATACCGCTTTTGCGCATAGTAGGGCAGTGTAGTGGACACTAACCTTTGTTTAACGACAATTTCATATAAAGTAACAAAACTCTTTTAGAAGTGAATGAGTAAAATAGAATAATATAAGTGTCAGTGTCAAGTACACTTACGAAATTGCGAAATACAGTTGTCATTTTGTGTCGCGTGTATTTTATAACAATTTATTTTGTAATATTTTGTAATCGATTTATAAACATGATATTAATCTACGCGTGCGCAATGTTTTTTACACTAACGTGCGAATGCCTGCCAATTGATAGAGAATATACACCTAACGTAGGCACAGTATTGTTCTCTGCCAGTGATAATACAAGGAAACAATGGAGCAAGGCCGAAATAGGACTATTGCAAGCTAGGAGGTATTTCCAGAACCTACTGCCTCCACCAATATTCGTAAACACCTTCAATGAAGAGCATATCAACGCTCTACTAGGATACTTCAGAGACGCTTATGTTGCCATCAAAAAGGAAGCTAAAGATCCTGAAACTGACACTACCATGACAACAGCACTATCTGATGCTATCGGAGGCTATCTTAAGGTATGGGTCCTACCCGTTGCGAAACTGGACTACTACGGAGGTACGATCTCACAAGCCAACGTGATCAAATTATTCCAGTTTTACAATGAAATAAAAAGATACTTAAACACCGATGGCGAAGGATGGCGCAAACCTGATGAACAGACTCTCAATTCTATAACAATTAACGTAGCCCCGCTTCAATTATACTCAACTACGAGAAGTATGAAAGATCCTTGTGAACATTTAGCGTATTTTGAAAAGACTCCTAGAGGCTTATCCATACCAATCCCGAACGTGAATTGGAATGACAAATCGAGCACTTTGTTTGTGCCTCTTAAAAATTCATCCTTGATCATGATGAACACTCCAGATACATCAAATAATCTTGTTAAATACTATAATGCAGCAAGAAGTTGTATTCAGACCAGTAACCCTAAAGAACAAGAAATTTTTGACCAAAAATTCCAAAAGTGGCTACTAGAGGAAGTGGTGCCACATTTAAAAGATGAGAACTTGTATCTTGCATTAGGAAGTGTTCTAACTTTAGTCAACAGGACTCGAGATCTTTGTAACACCGCCTTAGACTTATACGTGAACAAATGCAAACCCGAAAAACCATGTAAACCAAAAAAGAAACCAAAAATCAACATTCCATGTGATATATCATGCAAAAAGATATGGATTTTAACTATAATATTAGTCGTTGAAGTAGCCTGGTGTGTACCAGCATTACTTTATGTGTTATGTTCTAAAAAAAAAGACTGTAGCAGTCACGTCTACCTTTTTATAGACAGTGATAAAAAGGATAAAGGAGACGTAAAAATAACTTGCCATGAGGGCAATTCGACGTCTGGCGGTG